>OX638134.1:19112096-20552929 GCA_951804985.1 Dryomyza anilis | reverse complement strand
CCGTACAACGTCCATTCGAAAGTGTTGCTGCACGCAATACGCCCGGGTATTCCCCGTGATATGCACATTTAAACAGACAGATTGCTTAGCCGAATTTAGATATCCTGAATAATTTATAACCCCTAATGAAATATTACGGCCACTGACTGTTCTCGCACTTAGTTGGCTCCTGGCCTGGGGCTTACTTCCGCTTAGGTGAACCGCACTGAAGGAGTGTTGGCGGCGCTCAGAGTTGGCGCTCGTTTGAGAAGGCGAAAAGGTTGTTATGACAGAGGTTGTGCATGATGAGTTCTCCTGACTGGCTGTGTGGTTGGGGCGAGGAAAATTGCTGTTGGTTATGACGAAGGTAGCTGGCTGGCTTCAGTGCTTTTTGTAGCTTATAATCGAGGTTGTGTCGTAAGTTCTGCAAGAGGTTAGGCTGGAGTTAGTGCTGTCGTTGGCCATGCTAACAAAACGTTTATGATTTGAATGTGCGAATTAAACAAGCTGCTACTGCTGCTGCCGCTGCTTTTGCTGCCACTTGTGTGAGGACGCCTGGCAAAAATTGTAGCCGTCAGCTTAAGTTGAAAAATTTTGCAAATCCCTCCGACAAACACTTATTACTCGTAGCGCAAAAGAAAAAGTTTGGCCCCCCCGAAACTCGACATGTTTCGACTCCAACCGCCAGCACTCTGCTATTTTTGGTTTTCCGTTTTGCATTTCGATTTCGTTTTTGTGTTCATGTCCTTGTTGCCGCAGGGCGTAACTTTGTGCAGTCGTCGCTATTTCTCTATTCTGTTGCTATTGCTGCTGCTGCTGAGTGCGACTCCGACTATGACTCCAACTCCAGGTTCGTCGAATGTTTTCCCTGTTGAGTTCAGTTGTAGTCGACGCCTTAAACTGGACACATTGTACGAAGCACACTTAAAATGCCGAAGTTCAAAAGTTGTTCTTCCATTTGCCGCCAGGAAGCATTAGCAGCGCTGACCGAAGTGTTATTACGCCATCACATCATCGCATGTCGTTCGGTTGGTGTGCCCGCCCGCCACCGCCGCCTACGCCAGTGTCTGACATGGTGGCAGCAGTGAGACCAATTCGGGTAATCCTACTACTATGCTACACTGATAGAATTAGTGATGTAAAATTTAATAAATTTTTGTATTTGTTTCGCAGGAATGTCGTTTAACTGCATTTTCTTAGTTTTTAGTGCATTTGTACTTATTTGAGTTTATTTTACTACACAATGTATTAAAAGCTTGTTTTCTATATATTACAGAAACTTTATGCTTTTGCTTTCTGTATTTTTTTAAATCTGAATACACACACGACGGACTACCTGCGAATGTAAGCAGTTACAAATGAAACCCAAGCCAAAGACAAACAATTGAAAGCAAAGACAGAGAATTTTCTGCGAGCGCACATATTATTCATGTTTGCTACATGTGAAAAGCAACACTTTATGTCATCAGAAATGATAACGATAAAGGTTTAGTTATGCTTCCATCATCATCATTATCAATATCATCACCATTATCATCAGAAAAATATTGTTGTTATACATCATTTAACAGGTATTTAAGAGTATAACAACTTTTTTTTTGATAGAATACATACATTTTCTTGCCTTCTTCATAAATACATAATTTAGTAAAAATAAATGCAGTTGTAGTAGTTTTCCAATATATTTATAAAATTTTAATAAATACAGAATTTTGTAAATATATTGATGTATTGTAATTTTTACGTTTATCATGAAGTTAAATAAAGAAATAATGAAGTAAAAAATAAATACAGATGTACATATTTCTGAAGATCATATAATAGAAAAATTTAGTAATTTTTAATACAAAGACTGTACAGGAATGCAGAAAATGTATTTATTTGTTTTCCACACAAAAACAAATACAACAATGTAGTAAAAGCAAATTGATTTGCTTTTAGACAAATAGTCTATAGTCTCTTCGGAACTATAATTTTGTATGTTTATAGGTAAACGATAAAATAGTGGTGTAAAGGCATTTCTTGTTTGTTTTCAAAGCACCTATAGATCTGCATCATCAATTAAAAATATTTTGCCAAACATTAATTTGCCATTTGTTATTTGCAGGAAAAGTTTTTTGCAAAATATTTATAATTAATGATGCAGATCGATAGGTGCTTTGAAAACTATGAATAATTGCCTTTACATCACTATTTTATCTTGTACCATTAAAGAGTTATAGCAAAAAAACGAAAAGATTCGCCCTTTTGGCATGACCAGATTTTCAATTGTTCCAATTTCTTCTTTTTTTTGCTATAATTTTTTATTGGTTCAAGATAAAATAGTGGTGTGAAGGTATTAAATGTTTGTTTTTAAAACACCTATCGATTGGCATCATTATTTAAAAATATTTTGCCAAACATTTTTTCCAGCAAATTAATGTTTGACATACTATTTTTAATTAATGATGCCAATTAATGATGCGCTAATAAAAAGTTATAGCTTAAAAAAACAAAAATATTTGCGTTTTGATCAGGATATAGCCTCATAAAATCCGTATTTATAATTCAGTAGGTTGTCCAAATCTAAAGATATTTTATATACGTTATAATAATTGATGAATAAACTAAAATAATAGAAAACTTTGAAAAAATATAAATTTTGCTAATTTTTAAAGCAGTTCAAACTTTAAAATTCGATTTCCCAACATTTTTAAAAAAGCACATTCGCCCCTTTGGCATGACAGTGACTATATTATTTTACTATCGGTTCCGATTCCGGTTTTTTGTTGTAGGGACTAAAATCTTTGAAATATCGGTTCCGGTTCTGATTCCAAGATATTTAAATAGCGGTACAGGTTTCGATTCCGGTCCCAACCAAAAACTAATTATATTAGTTCCGAATCCGGTTGCGGCTTTTTTAATAACAGGAATCGGTGTCGGAACCGTTTCGATTTTTGGAACTAAAACCGATAGGTTCCAAAAATCGAAACGATTCCGGTTATTAAAAAAAGGAAGAACCGAAATCTATATATATTTTTTTTTTGGTTGGAACCGGAATCGAAAAAAATTCTATGGGTTCTAATTCAGCTCGGTTTCACACATTATTTAACTAATGGTTCCGATTCCGGTTCAAAAAATCTAAACGGTTCCGATTCTGTTTTATTGTGGTCCTGCCAGAGACAAAACGTCTTTGGAAGATCGGTTCCGGTTTGGTTCAAATATTATTTAAATACCTATCGCGGATCCTATACCGGTTCCACCAAATGAATTATATATCCGGTGTACATATTATTTTAATAACGGTTCCGTTTTCGTTTCCCAAAATCGGAACTGTTCCGATTCCGGTTTTTCGGGTTCTCTGACAGGTTATGATTCTCAGATTTTTAAAATAGCGGTACCGGTTTCGATTCCGGTTCCAACCAAAAATAACTCATATGGGTTCCAATTCCGGTTCCGCTTTTTTTTTTAAATAATCGGAATCGGAAATGTTTCTATTTTTGGAACCAGAACCAATAGGTTCAAAAAATGGGAATGGTTTCGGTCCAATTCCGCATCCGGTTTTTATGGTCGTTGATTATAACTTCAGGACGATGATATGTTTTTATTTTAAAAACTTTATTTTTTATTTTTAATACAATATTTTTTTCAATGTGTATTCGCACAAGAGGCACCATTGTCAGCACCCGTCTCTCACGCTGTATTATTGTCGTCTATATAGAGTATCTTGATCCATTCTTAAAGTTTGGCTATTATTAATTTCAGCCATAAGACTTTTCACTTTGTCTTCGTATATTTTAAGCCAGAAAATTAATCAATTCGTTTCGAAACAAAAACTCTGTCGTTTCGCTCGTTATTCTTTCAGTCGTTTTTCCAGCATTTCAGCGTTTTTTTTCTGTTCATCTGGCTGGCTGCCTGCTTTTCTCTGACTGCCTTTCTTGCGTTCTGCCTTTTTGCCTGCCTGCCTGTCTTCCATTCTGCCTGACTGTGGCCCGCATTGTTGGCCCAGCGAGAGCAATGGTGCTCTTGAAATGTCAGCTTATGCCTTTGACAAGTTGTTGGCGAAATCCTTTGTCTTAAATTTTTATTGTAACTAACGTTTCCGATTTTTCCCTGCTACTCCACCCTGCGACGCATATTAAAAAGTTTTCTTCTGGCTGACTGAAATCCGTTTGATAAGGGTTTATGTTACTTTTTGATGTGGCTTAAAAGAATTGAATATATCGAAGAAACAGGAAAAAAAAAACTGAAAAACACCAAAAAGTCATGAAAAATTAAACTTTTTATGGCTGTTTCGTTACTGCCACTGCTGCTGTTTCCTTAATTAAGGATTTTGTTGTGATAATCCTTTTTGTGGATTTAAACTTCAAAAAGTTTAATAGATTTTTCTGTTATTTTTTGTTTGTTTTTTTTTCCAAAATTCATGTTATCTGTTCATATGACTACCGAACACGGAACGCCACCAACGCAGCGCAGCGCAGCGTTAATCTCCTCGTGTACAGCCATCGTTCTCAATTAGTGCTACAAGCCAGCTGTGCCAATTAGAATTCATAATGAATTGAAGTATGACCCAATTAGATTGAAATGAAAATAATTGTATTAACTTCTTGCCAATGTCATTACGTCTTGCAGGGCAGTAGTGGCGCATTTAAGTTCGTTGGGACTTTCAAAGATGCGTCCGTCCAGTGGGGTTTGGAATAATTTGCAACTGACTCAAACGAAAAAAAAAAAACATTGAAATACTACAGTATATTACAATTATTTCTTTTTACAATGCAGTTTTAAAAGTCTTTTCTTTTTTCTTTTAAAGTATTGCATAAATTTGAAAATTTTGTATACCAATTGAAAGTTAATTATGTGCCCTTTAAGCCTAATCAATATGAAATTATCAGAAATATCAATTTAAATAAATTACTTATTTTATAAATTATACAAGTTTTTATACAACTAAGACCCAAAATTTTAATTCCCAAAAATCTGTATTGCAGATCACAACGCAAATACAAAACGTTAGTTTCCAGAAATTAAAATACGTATGTTTCACACTCGAATAGTTATAAAGTAACTTTTAGATAGAAAATGTAAATCAGTGATAAACATTTTAAATAAAAACTAGTTTGTCATATTCGTTTACTTTGCAAACAAAAGGTTTTTAAATAAAGGGTTTTTCAACAGGAACGCTACAAAAGTAGAGCGACGGGGACAGCAAACTACGCCATATTTCTTGCCGCTCTTTTGACATTTCTCTTCAGTAAGGTTTGCCATTTCATGATGAAAAGATATACGAATTCGAATTTCGGTAGTAAATTTTAATAATTTTGACTCGTTGTTGGCTCGTATATATTTCCATCATGAAATGGCAAACCTTACTGAAGAGAAATGTCAAAAGAGCGGCAAGAAATATGGCGTCGTTTGCTGACCCTGTCGCTATACTTTTGTAGCGTCTCTGTTGAAAAACCCTTGAAAAAAAACTTGTGTAGCGCTCTTATTGAAAAACCCGTTAGTTTGAAATTATTTTTGAGTTACTTACTAAACTTTCACCGAAAACTGTATTAAAAAGAAAGAATAATTATTTAAAATAAATATATATGTATTTGATTTAAATCTAAAAGCAAATATACTAGTGTTTACAATAATGATATAGTTGTTTTTGTATGTAACGCAACTATATAAATTTTCTGCTTTTATATACACAGTAATGAAAATTCATCAATATGATGAATTTATTCATAAATATTATGAATTTTTCTACCAACTACCAGATTCATCATATTGATACCACCGTTCATTAAATGACAATTTAATGAATGCATTCAATTTATATTTGAACAAAATATTCAATACAATGAATTTGAATTGTCATATTGATGAATATACCCAATATACTTGTAAATAATTTAAAAAAAAATTTGTTGCGATTTTTTCAAAGAAAAATAGATATTATTTTAAAAAATAATTCAAAGAATAGTCATTAAAAAAAAATTTGGAAAAAAAAAATTTTTTTTTCGAAAAAAAATTATCCGTAAAAAAAATATTTCGAAAAAACATTGGTCCAAAAAAAAATGTGTACATTTTATTTTCAAAAATATATTTTTTTTAATGTTTTTTTTATAAATATAACTTATTATTAATAAAAAATTGTAATTATAAATAAATATATTAGAAAACATTTTACTATTAATGCAGGTCGAGCAAGCATTATATAAGAAATAACATACAAGAACTACTTGAGAACTGAGAAGTACCGCAAAAAATGAACGAAAAATATATATTTTGATTGAAATTTGATTTGATGAACATCGTTCAACAATATGATGTAAAATATGTTGTATCTTATGTTTTTGTATATTTATATGATGAAACATATTCTTCACATACAGTTCATCATATTGAAGAACACTTTTTCAACAGTTACCAAGCGTTCATCATATTTATGATAGCATTCATAACAATAATGTCGTTAGTCATTAATATTATGAATGGTTCTTCAATTCAATGAACCATGGTTTGATGAACGGAATTCATTAAAATTATGTACATTTTTTCTGTAAATGTATTAAAAAGAACCACACTTTGTATTCTTTATACGTTCTGAATATGTAACTAAATTATTACATCTGTATTTTTTCACATTCTGTATTTATTTAACATTGAAATTTATTTATTTATTTAATTTTGATGAAAATGCATTTATTATGACCACATTGTGTACATTATTATTTAAATTTCATAAACTTGTAGAACAAATCCGACATATGCATTTGTTTTGACTGCCTTTTGTATTTATTTAAATTATATATTCTCTCATAAATATAACAAATATAGTGCTTTCCAGAACTGCCACCTAGTTTTTAAATTGTCGTGCATTTTGTGCGAAATATGTTAATAGATAGTACATATAAATCTATTAATATCCAATATCCAATTTAACTTAACTACATAATTAAGAAAAAAATCGTACAAAATATATTTTTTATTGAAATTCGGAAAACCGTTCTGACATGAAATGTCCAATATATTTTCCTGATAATGAAGATGTACGCATAACAAAATAAACAACCTTAATCATCATCATTTCTGACGACACAGTGCCATTACAAACACTTAACTCGATCATGTTATTACATGGCACGCACACATGACAACAACATAAACTGATAGTTTCATCTGTTCATGTATGTTGTTGCTATAGGTCTTACGCAGCCGCGTTGAACAATTCACGAACCATTGCTGTCGTTTCTGAATATGAACTACGACAGTAATTCGCAGCAACCGAACCATGGTCGACTACTCTGATAATGGTTGTTTGCATAAACCCGAACAACGACTGTCGGCTATTTTGCAACAACCGAACAAAGTATTGCTTTTGTATCAAATATGAATAATATGCGCAAAACTAAATGATATGCGCTCTTAACAAAAGTTTTTGACTCTCAGTTGCTTAGGTTTCGTTTGTTTCTGCTCATATTCAGAATACTGCTGTGCAAAGTCAAAAGACAGCAACTCATTTTTGTCTTGGGAGTTGCGTGTGTTTTTATTGCTTTATTTGATTTACTGCTACACAAGTGATCGAAGTAAACAATAACAAAACATTATGTGTTGTTAGTCGGACGACAAACAACACTAGCGTAACGAAGAAAATAGAAACAACACACAACACAAGTGGTCGTAGAAAACAATAGCAAACACATGCAAAGTTTAACTGAAAGTCCATCGTTTTGGCAAATATACTTATATTATCAAAAAAAGAACATGTGCATGTTTTTTTACATGAACTTTTATTTTGGGAACCAGAGATTTATTTAATATTTAAATGTGAATTGTATTTTTTAGTTTTAAAACAAATCATTTTTTATTTTTTTTTTCATACTTTTTTAAAAACCGTTTTAAAGCCTGCATGAAACCGAAATCGTTTATATCGATTTTGGATATCTGTTTATTTCAGATTTTACGAATAACGATTTCGGTTTCGACTTTAAAAATGAAATGATTTTTAACGGATATCAAGTTTAGATTGCATTTTCAATCTTTAATTAAAAATTTATGAAAATTCTTTAAATCACCGATTTTTATTTCAATTTGCCAGAGAATGTAGAGCGATAGAAAATAGCCGATTATACAGAAAAATAGAAAATACAATTCTGAATTTGAATTTTTTATTTATTTTTTTATACTTTTTTAAAAACCGTTTTAAAGCCGGCATGAAACCGAAATCGTTTATATCGATTTTGGATATCTGTTTATTTCTGATTTTTCGAATAACGATTTCGGTTTCGACTTTAAAAATGAGATGATATTAAACGGATATCAAGTTTAGATTGCATTTTCAATCTATAATTAAAAATTTATGAAAATTCTTTAAATCACCGATTTTTATTTTAATTTGCGAGAAAATGTAGAGCGATAGAAATTATCCGATTATACAGAAAAATAGAGAATAAAATTCTGAATTTGATATGGAATAAATTAAAATAGACAGAGAATTGAGATAGTGCCTTGTGATTTTGCAGGACAGAGAAACATACTCGGTTTCTGCAATACGAAAAAAACTATTTTTTTTTAATACAATTAAATAAATGAAGTAGAACTTTTTTTTTCAAAGCAAATAGAAAAATATAATAAATGTTCGAGTGCTTCAAACACAGAAAAGAATTAAGTATGTTGAATGAATAAAGTTGAGTTTAAAATAGTTATATAGTCGCATCTATCCACAAAGAATTTTTAGAATATGAAATCAGATTCTTCGGAGGTATAAGAAATTTCTTCTACGCAGTAACTCCTAGCGCAAGTAGCACAAAAAAAAAGTGCCTCGTTAAGTTTTAATTAAAAATTCATTTCAGATTTGCGCAGATGATTTTCATAAAAATGTAAAATATGAATATGAAAAATGTACTGAATCACAATTGTGAAACGACCTAATTACTATAGTTGATATGCACAAATTGAAGCAGTTTTATATATTTTTTTTTTGTTTGTTTGCAAGATTTGCTATTTTAAAAGCTCTTTTGAGCCTTTTAAACTTAGTTAATACAGAGCCAGTTTGTCTGTCTGCAAAAGGGCTCCAAGTGTTTTAATTAAAAATGAAAAAACCTACTCAGTTTTTAATTCAATGTTGCAAATAACTTGCATGAAAATTAAAAATACATACAAAATGCGCACATAGTCGAACGGTATGACCCCCATGCCACTCCGTTTACTCGGTATGGGGTGCGCCACATATTCGCCTGAACCCGTTGAACTAGCAGCACTAGGCAGTAGAAAAAAAAAGAAAGATGCAAAAACAAAACAAAAAAAAAGATTACGAAAGTCTATTCTTTCATTAGAGGGCAGCAGCTGAAGCCAAACATAGACGACGACGATGTTGTTGTTGAGGATTTTTCCAATTATTTACTTATTGCATTTAACCGGTTTTATCATCTTCATCATCAGCGGCAGCAACAGCGGCAGCAACAGCAACAGCACAGTTTTTGCATTCACTGCGTCCTCGTTCCGGATCCGGCACAGGATACGAGGCACCTACTATGTCGAAAAACAAGCGGCGCGGCGCACAGACGACCAACCGACCGACCCGAGCAAGTTTGCCATTTTCCCAGACCTCGTTTGTGCTTAATGCTCATCCGCAAAATATTTGAAGAAAATTCAGCAAAATGTGGGTTAAAAGGTTTCGCCGGTTTCACCAGCAGTAGAGCAGTAGACACCATTAGAGCGCCGACAGAGCACAGAGTAGTATTCAGGCATGACGTTTGACTCGGATCGCAGTGGATCTACTACATTTTTTTTTTTGTTTTTGTCTACAAAGTGTAAAGTGTACCATAGTATTTAGCGAACATTTTTAGAGAAAAATTTAGATTTTGGTGAAAAAATACATATTTAGTGAAAAAATGAATTTTTGTATTTTTGGTGAAAAATTTAAATTTTAGTGAAAAATTTCAATTTTAGTGATAAATTTAATTTTTTTTTTGTGAAAATTTTAATTAAAATTGAATTTTAAGTGAAAATTTTTATTTTCGTCAAAAATTGAATTTCGAGTTAAAATTGAAGTTTGAATTTTGAGTGAAATATTGAATTTTGAGTGAAAAAGTAAATTTGGATTGAAAAATGGAATTTTGAGTGAAAATTTAAGTTTGAGTGAAAAATTGAATTTTGAGTGAAAAATTGAATTTTGTGTGAAAAATTGAATTTTGAGTGAAAAAGTATACTTTGAGAGATAAGTAAGTTTTGAGTGAGAAAATGAATTTTAAGTGAAAATTGAATCGTGAGTGTAAAATTGTAGGTGAGTGAAAAATTTAATTTTTAGTGAAAATTTTATTTTGAGTGAAGAATTAAAATTTGAGTGAAAAGTTGAATTTTGAATGAAAATTGAATTTTGAATAAAAATTGAATTTTGAGTGAAAAATTAAGTTTTGAGTGAAACATTGAATTTTGAGTGAAAAATTTTATTTTGAGTCAAAAATTGAATTTTGAGTGAAAAATTTAATTTTGAGTTAAAAATTAAGTTTTGGTGAAAAATTGAGTTTTGAATTGAATTTTGACTGAATATTTATTTTTGAGTGAAAAACTGAAATTTGAGTAAAAAGTTAAATTTTGAGTGAAAATTGAATTTTGAGTGAAAAATTGAATTTTGAGTGAAAAATTAATTTTGAGTGAAAAATTTGAATTTTGAGTGAAAGTTGAATTTTGAGTGAAATATGGATTTTTGAGTGAAATATGGAATTTCGAGTGAAAATTGAATTTTGAGTGAAAAATTTAATTTTGAGTTAAAAATTAATTTTGAGTGAAAAATTTGAATTATGAGTGAAAGTTGAATTTTGAGTGAAATATGGATTTTTGTGTGAAAAATTGAATTTGGCTGAAAATTGAATTTTGCGGGAAAAAATTGAATTTTGAGTTAAAAATTAATTTTTGAGTGAAAAATTGAATTTTGAGTGAAAATTTGAAAAATGAGTGAAAAATTTAATTATGAGTAAAAAATTGAATTTTGAGTGAAAAATTGAATTTTGTGTAAAAATTAAATTTTGAGTAAAAAATTGAATTTGGAGTGAAATATTGAAATTTGAGTGAAAAATTGAATTTAGAGTGAAATATTTAATCTTGAGTGAAAAATTGAATTTTTAGTAATTAGAATTTTTAGTGGAAATTTGAATTTTTATAATGTCTACTACTTTCTAATCATTTTAACTCCTTTAAATGTTACGCATATTATGAACACTGGTCGCTAATGCAGACCCCGTCGTATAGTCGGTGCGCGTGAAGTCTGCCCTACTCTGTTCAGTTCTGCTCTAAGCTGAGCTGCTCTTAAAATATAATGAGCTTTCGTTGGGAATTTAATAGGCGGGCGCCTCTTTTTTTTTGTTGTTGTTGCCACTGCTTTCACTGGATTATGTGTTTAAATTTGCATTTTTGTGCGCTTTTTCTATGCGCAGTAAATAAATTTATTACTTGACGCTGCTGAATATGTGCTTAAAATAATGAGGCACTCGACTGGCAGCTAAAAACATCAACAACAACAACAATATAATAACACTTCACAAAAACATTCCATCATATGAAAAGGTTCTGTATCTGTATTTTTTATTTTATTTTTTTTTATTTTTGTCGAGGCCACATATTGACGACAAACGAATGCGTCCGTCCTGGTGTTGCAAAAACATGTCAAGATTCTGTACAATTTGTGCGGCCACATCAAGCACATACCTACTACATATTGCTGCCTTTATGTGCAGCCAGTTGCGCATATTTTGCACCCTTTCGATGTGCGCTGCAATAACTTCAAATGCACATTTCCAGCAGTAGCAACAGCAAAAGCAGCAGTAGCTGCAGCTCGAAGTAGCAGCAACAGCAGCTCTTTTATGTTGCTTTGCTGCAATTCAAGGATATGATGCTGCCTGTCGGTAACACATGCTGCATGCTCTGCATAAAATCATCATCAACAAGCAGCGCTGCTTTAATGGCTTGACTCGAATGTTGGGGTGTTTAGATTTAATACCTCGCCGATTTAATACATCGTCGACAGTCGCACCAAGCAGCACCGACAGCAAAAAGAAGCAGCAGCAGCAGTTGGAGCTTACAAGCTGTAGCCTGTCCAATATTATGTTTAAATACATATTCACTATAAAGTGTATTAATACTTGCAGTAATATTTGGGGTTCCAATCCCGGCAGTTACTACTTGGTGAAATTTAATATAAAACATATCTTAACAAGATCGAAGTGATCGCCGAATTATGTTTTAAAATGTTAAACTTTTCGATTATAATCGTAATTCATTAAAATATCGTCGAATTTATTGGGAATATATCGGGATGATCAAATTTCCGATAGAATTTTAATTTAAAGAGATACATTTCCCTTGAAACGAAATGTATTCAATTTTTGATTTTAAATATTTGAGTTTTGGTCGATATGTAGTGATTTTAAACCAGCTCAAATATTACATGCTGCTACATTATTAAAATGTATCAGCATGTTCAAATTTCCGATTGAAATTGTAATCATATTTTATACAAATCAAAATTGATTTTTGATTCACTAGAATTTGATTTCTAAATACAAAATAAATGTCTTTTAATTAGGGCTGTGCGATTAATCAATTAATACAATTTTTTGATTAATCAAATTTCTGATTAATTGATTAATCAAGATTTTCGATTAATCAGAAAACTGATTAATCAATTAATCAGTATCCTGATTAATCAGAATTGTGATTTATTTATTAATCAGCATTTTGATTATTCTGAATTTCTGATTAATTAATTTCCCCGTCGCGAAATATTTTAAAATACTTTTCTATACGGTTCTTCAACATTTAAAACACTTCCTTTTATTTTTGAATTATTTTAAAAATAAATTTTCACTTTATTTAAGATGTCAAAATTTCAAAGGATGTGGAATAAAATTATTTAATTTTGAATCAATTAATCGGGATTCTGATCAATCAATATTGTGATGAATTGATTAATCGCTGATTTTTAATCTGATTTTTGATTCCGTATATATGTATTTATTTCATGACAAATTTTGGTGTAGAACGGTCGATTAACTATAACTATAGTTAAAACATAAATGTACTTGGAGAAAATGAAAATATACAATCCATACTAGACTTTTTTTTATATATTTTCTCTTGGAAGTTTTTGAATTTTGTAGTATTGTAAGTAGATTTATAAATATTGTTTTTAATATAAATGCTTTCAAAATTGGGGTAAACGTTGAAAAAAGATTTTCTAGCTGTTTTCAAAATAACTAAAAAATGTTAAAGATTCTCCAGTAAAACTCAATTTTTTGGGATAGGATAGGGAGTTTGATATGAAAAATAGTTGACAAAACAAAAATATGGAATAAACGTTCGAATCCAATGTGCAAACGAAAAGTTTGAAATACGTTTCACAAAAATGGTTTTATTTGTATTCGAAAAGAAAGTGCATATCAAATTTTTGAATTTCAAACATCACTGAATATGGCCGATATAAATTCGTTCACAGCTTTTAATTGCATTTAATAAATTTGAATTGTTTTTTTAATATATCTCATAGTACCATCTCAAAAGGGGAATACAAAATTTATATGAATTGATATTGGAAAAGTGTTTTCCCAGTATGCCAATCGTATCGATATAGTTACGAGATCATTGCGAATAGATGGAGAAATCACACGATATCGGACCCGTTCACGTAACGATATCGAGCGTCAAATTGGACTTAGATGGTAGGTAGATATCGGAACGTTCTGTCGGAGTTTTCTCGATAAGAGACATTTTTCGAAATCGAAACGATATTGAAGAAAAAAATGATCAAATCGATTTGATAAATGTTCAAATATCGTAACTTGTCAAAGAATTTGAATGTTCGAAAAATTTTAAAAATTAGAATCGAGAAAGCAACGAGATCGAATTTTTTTTATCGAAGTTATTCGAGAAATATTCGAGATATCGAAGGTCTCCGAGACATGGCAGACTGGGTTTATATTCCTACTCAGAAAAATATCACTTACAAAATATGTTCCGCACAATAAAAATTAAAATTTTTCGAAATATTATATGCCCTTTCAATTGAAATGCAAATTAAAACCGTAAACGAATTGATCGAAAAATATGGTTACACACAAATATTCTTAGAATGATCCCTAGTTTCATGTACCGGTCGACTTCCACATTGTGAACTATCTAGAGCGAAACGAATTACTTAGTGACCGACAATATGGTTTCCGTAGGACCAGATCCACAGGTGACTTGATGGCGGTGCTCTCCGAAAAGTGGAATAATTATGTACACCTTTTCGGGGAAAGTAAGGTTGTTGTTCTGGATATTTCCAAGGCTTTTGATCGAGTGTGGCATAAAGCCCTCGTCTCAAAATTTATAGCATATGGTGACGGTGAATATTTTACTCGATGGCTATGGAGTTTTCTCCAGGGTCGTTTAATGCGAGTTGCGATGGATGGTGTGTTCTCAGAACAACATTCCATCAATTTTGGAGTTCCGCAGGGTTCCGTCCTATTCCCGTCTCTATTTTTGGTATTTATCAATGACCTTCTGTCATTGACCCAGAACCCAATTCATTCCTTTGCAGATGACAGTATTATTTGTCATTCATATTCGTTCAACAAGCGCTCAAACTCTTTGGAGATTGAGAGTAAAAGACGCACTATGAATGACACACTCAACAATGACATTAAATCAATCTCCGAGTGGGGTCTTGCAAATAGAGTTGATTTTAATGCAAGCAAGACCCAATGTTGTCTGTTATCTCACAAACGAATGGATTCACCCCTCCTTCCCCTCAATAGATATTGCGCAGTCAGCTGTGTATATTGCGCAGTCAGCTGCTCTGGACGTTCTGGACATATCAATTCCGTGTGAGCTCCGATGGAATGATCACATATTTGATGTGTCGAAAGAAGCGGCCAAGTGCCTCGGTTTTTTAAAACTGTGCAAAACATACTTCACTCCCGCTGACTTGCGCATTGTCTACACCACCTATATTCGGCCTAAGATGGAATACAACTCGCACATATGGGCAGGGGCTTCTAAATCTTCTATGGAGTTCCTGGACCGAATCCAACAACGTGCAATATATTTAATAGGGGATGAAAATATTTCATCCTCTATTGGCTCTCTTGAGCACCGAAGGACCGTTGGGTGTGTAAGCGTGTTTTATAGGTATTACAATGGTAAGTGTTCGAGGGAGATACATGGCCTGATTCCACCAGATCGTGTGTTCTCTCGTTCTACTAGGGCATCGAACCAAGCCCACCCCTTCGTAGTCCACTCGGCTCTCAAAACAGAACCACGCATTATAGAGAGAATTCGTTCTTCAGTCGCACGATTCGTTTGTGGAATAATCTCCCTGCGTCTGTTTTTCCCGACATTTTTGATATTGGCAAATTCAAAACAAATATTCACCGACACTACCTCATCTTTCCTCCCTTCCTATAACCCTAATCCTTTCCTACGATTAACACTGTGCTGGGGGGGCATCCCCTGAGTGTTGGTTAATCTGTAAAAAAAAAGAATATTAGAATATTCTTTGAATTCTCCATTTAAAAATGAATTTAAATACAATTTCCGCGAGCATATTTAAAATTGAAAAAGTGTGGATAAAAAAAAGTCCTTGTAGAAACGATCTTGTCTTTTCTAATAAGAAAATAATTCGAATGAAACAAATTTAAAGAAAAAATTCAAAACTAGACAAATTTCTCAATGAAAGTGATGCTGGAATTGTTTCCATGCCATAACCCGATCCTTTACAAGACCAACATGATCAGACCATGATCATGTCTACCTTAATAGGATAAATTTCTACTAAAGGGTTTTTCAATAAGAGCGCTACAAAAGTTTTTTTCGAAGGTTTTTCAACAGGGACGCTACAAAAGTAGAGCGACAGGGACAGCAAACGACGCCATATTTCTTGCCGCTCTTTTGAAAATTTTCTTCAGTGAGGTTTGCCATTTTATGATGGGAAGATATACGAGCCGGACAACGAGTCGAAATTATTAAAATTAACTACCGAATTTCGAATTCGTATATCTTTCCATCATGAAATGGCAAACCTTACTGAAGAGAAATGTCAAAAGAGCGGCAAGAAATATGGCGTCGTTTGCTGTCCCTATCGCTCTACTTTTGTAGCGTCCCTGTTCAAAAACCCTATATATATGACCTGAAATTGCCATATTAAACAGTATAGCTTGTAGAAATTAAGTCATAAACGTGAAATGTGATCATTGTATTCGTCATAACTATAACACTTACTGGACCTGAACAACTTGATACAGTCCTAATCATGTTTTTCCTAATTGGGTAAATTTCTATTAGTGATTTCGAATTAGAATTATAAAATTTATCAGAGAATACTGACAATTTTGACTACACTCAGAAAAAAACTCATAAAATCCCATTAAAATTTGTCCATAGGACAGTTATTGATTTAATAATATATAAATAATAAATATTTTTATACAAACTCAAATAAATTTTATAGTATTTTATAGTATTTTCTAGTATTTACTAAGATTCACCGATTGATTTAATATGAAAAAAAATATGAAAAAAAAACAAAGCGTGGTAAGGCGTCATTCCACTACACAAACCCAAGCTACTTTTGAACATATACCCTATCCCGTATTGTTATACCCTACACCTATGAGGTACAGGGTATATTAACTTTGTTCATATATTGTAACGTCCCTTAGGAGGTGTCCCGGTATGGAAAAGTATATATATTCTTGATCAGCATCATTACCCGAGTCCGTTTAGCCATGTCCGTCTGTCCGTCTGTCTGTCTGTCTGTCTGTCTGTCTGTCCGTCTTGCTGTCCGAATACAGAATAACTTGAGAAATACTGATCAGAATGCGATGAAATTTCATATTTTAGCCAAAAGTAGGTACAGAGTTTGAAAATGAGCCAAATCGGTCAACGGACACGCCCACCTCCCATACAAGTAACTTTTATATAACTCTTTCGGAACTAATAACTCGAAAAGTATTCAAGGTATAGTTATAAAATTTAAAAGGTATTGTTATAATTTACCTATAAATATGTGGTCCAAAAATGGGCGTGATCCGCCCACTTTTTTTTTATTATTTCCCGGGTTTTCATAGTGGAAATTTGATCTGTAAATTATTAAGATCAAATCTATGAAATATTAGCCTTTCAAAATTTTAAATATAGGCGTGGTCCTATTCATTTATGGGAATATAAGACGTAAATTTCTGATATATGAATAATATTCTGAGGGTTAATATCCCCAGCAAAGGTGTAGGGTATTCCATAGTCGGGCCCGACCGACTATAAAAATCCGCCCCATGTGCCCGAACTTACCCATGTGACCTAACTTTCCCAACTCGTTTTTTTGTAGTGATGTCAGATTTTCATGAAAAGTAGACGTAGAAATAAATAAAAAGTTTTAAAATAAAAAAAAAATATGAGAAAAGAGAGGGACAATTGAAAAAAGGAGAACAAAAGAAGGAAAACATATTTCGAAGGATTGTCCTTCCAAAAGAAGTACAAAGTGTCATCGTATGAAGAACTATTAAAAAAAAAAAAAAAGGAAATCAAATTTAAATATATTAAAAATGATTTCAAACTATGAAAAGTAAATGAACCAAGGTTTTTAAAGGTTTAGCCGGGCTCAGCAGTCCAGAGGTAGCGCGCTGGACTTGCATTCTGAAGGTCTCGGGTTCGAATCCCGGCTTGGGCATGGGCGCTCGTGGTGATATTAACCACAAAATTGTAGGGAATAGATTTCACAGTACAATGGATATAGTCTGTCTGAGTGCTGTGGATCTTAGTAGATATTCCAAAAAAAAAAAAAAAAAAGGTTTTTAAAAGGACGGAAATACTTTCATTTTATTAAAATAAATAGAGTAAATTTTATTTTATATTATAATAATTTAAGTTTATTTAAATATATAATATGAAGCATTTTAATATAATATTCAATACAAATAAAAAATAATTCAAAAATTTCGGTATCACTTTAAAGACTCTGTGATTTTCTTTGCTGCTTATGCCACACAATCCGATATTCCCGAAATGTCACGGGATTAGCTCCGCTCATATACATATAAATAAATTCATTCATTCATAAATACATACATCCATATGGATGTATGTATATCATCATCATGCATGCATTCGTCTTGCAGAAAAACCTTTACCGTTGCGCATACAAAAGGATTATTAAGGATGTTCATATGTAAATGAGCGCCAACAAACGAGCATATAAGAGAGCAGGAAGCTACGGATGCGACGACGGTAATTTATGCTTGAGCAAAAGTCCTTGAATAAATACATGCGAAATCCTTTGAAATTGAAATTAAATATCCGTTGGCACAGCAATTGGCATCCAGAAGATGCGAAACGCTTCGTTCGGTCTTTATCATTCCTACCTACCTACCAACCTACCGCTCACTCTGTATCTCCTACCAGCCTATCGTACCTACCAACGGTCCCATAACAAAATTGAATTAATACCACAACATTTATTTACAATTTATTTATGTGTAATGCCATTCAAATTGAAATTGAAATTGAAATTAATTGAAAAATATATTTTTACATAATGCAACAGTAGGTGAAATGAAAATGTATCTACAACATGCATGCATCTGTCAGAAAATATTTTGTATGGTCTACAATATGCATTTTCACTCAACATAATATTATACGTTATGCCTTCGTATTAGAAACACTGAAATATGTATAAGCTTTTAATTTAGAATAATACAAAATTCCATTAAATTATGGAGACACAAAAGTATCGCAAAGTACTTGGGCATTTGTATGTGTCAATGTAGCAAAATTAATAATAATGTCTCAAACAAAATAAACTTTAAGTCGCAATTACGACGAACTATATATATCATAAGTATATATAATACTTGATAAATACTTTGCACAAGTTAGTGTTTTCCATGGAAGACTGCGTTAATTTAAATGTCGGATTCGATGTCATGACACACGAAATGTGACATACATGAGACACCCAATATGTTGACAGTTTCCATAAATAGCAAAAGAGTTATCAATTAGTTTGGCTAAAAATTATCATAACTTGACTGTGACGAACTTTGTACATCTTATGTGGCTGTGTGTAAATTTTGTATAATATAAATTTATTGTGGCTTAAAGTAGGCTTAGCAATTTAGAGAGTTTGGTAGATACCACATTCTAAATAATGACATATTTACGATTTCGCATATGAATGATAGCGCAATATTATCTCTAGTATTACTGCTTATCATAAGATAATTAAAAACAAATACTGACTTACTCAATTTGATAAATTGTAATGATCTGCTATTTTAGTATTAACAAATGATTATATACGATTTTTGAGTAAGTATGAGAATGAATAAATTATTGAATTATGTTAAATTAAATTCCTATTATTAATTTCAATTATTTAAATTAAATTTAATAACTGTATGCATCTTAGTGACAATTCTTTTGCGAACAATTCTTCCCGGAGAAAAGTCTACGCATGTACAATTCTATCCCCAAACAATAATTCCCATAATTCCAATAATTCTCTCCGGGCAATTAACCGTAGGTCACCATCAATTTTTAGCAATTGATACCCGAGACTTTTCTTCCCGAACAATTATTTTCCGAAACCATTTTTATTATATTTTATACATGTTAATGTTATAACCGTAGAAATTAAACCCCAAACAAATCTCTCACTTCACAATTTTCAATGGAACATTTTTCTTAATGATCCCAATACATTTTTTCAATTATGCAACATTCTTCCTTGAAAACTTTTTCTTCTAGTCAATTATTCCCCGAAATATTTCTTCCCCGAGACATGTGCTTTGATACCCGAGACTCTTCTTCCCGAACAATTATTTTCCGTAACCATTTTTATTATATTTTATACATGTTTATATTATTACCGTTGAAATTGAACCCCAAACAAATCTCTCACTTTACAATTTTCAATGGAACATTTTTCTTAATGATCCCAATACATTTTTTCAATTATGCAACATTCTTCCTTGAAAACTTCTTCTTCTAGTGAATTATTCCCCGAAATATTTATTCCCCGAGACATGTGCTTTCCGGAAAATTATTCAACGACAATTCCTCCCCACGCCAATTATTCCGCAAAATCATTCTTCCACAAGTCAACCCCAGGAACATTTTTTGGCGTGGTCGAGGTGATTTAAAAACAGTTTTTCGTATGATTTTAAGCTGACAAAGGCGATGATTTTATCAAAAGCTGAATATTTTCTCTTCATATTCCTGAAAAATAACTGACATTTTTTCTTTGGCATTCTAAAACGAGATTGTTCTTAACCAGCAAATTTAAAATAATAATGAATAATACACAACATTAATGTTGAAGACCATCAACACATCGTGCAATCACTGATAAATTTTCTCTAAACAAATTATTTTCCCACAGAAAAAATAATCGACGTAAATATAGCAACCGATATTAATTACATACATTAATCAATTCAGCAACGAAATTCACTAATTTAATAAAAACATTTGCTATTCTATGTTAAATCAGCAATTCCGCTTGCTAATATGCATATTTGAACGTCAATGCAGCAAATTAATTAGTCGGCGCAGTTTTAGCAAATATAATTGCTAAATTATTTGCTGCATTGACGCACAAATCTGCCTATTAGCAAACGGAATTGCTGAATTAATGATTAATAGCGAATTTATGGAAAATGCTACTTACCTTTATTCTGTTCTTTTTTTGTTTCGTTTATAATAAAAATTGTTTTAAATATTAAAAGACTTTTCCAGTGTGAATCTATTTTAAATTTGCACCAATTCAGTTGGATTCTTTAGTTTTATATGAATGCTTTAAATTATGACATTAATTGCATTCATTAATCAATCCAACAATAAAATTCACTCATTTAATGAAAATATTCGCTATTCTTCGTTAAATCAACAATTCCATTTGCTAAATTGAATATTTGTACGTCAATGCAGCAAATTAATTAGTCGGCGCAGTTTCAGCAATTATATATTTTCAAAAACTACTAAATTATTTGCTGCATTGACGTACAAATATTAATATTATCGAACGCATTTGCTTATATAACGATGAAAAAAAACAGTTTTCATTAAATTAGTGAATTTCATTGATGAATTGATTAATGAATGCAATTAATATCGGTTGCTATATTTACGTTGGTTATTTTTTCTGTGCCTAAACAATATTTCTGCACCCGAGGCAGACAATTAATCTTGGAGACAAGTTTACTTTTTGGATTCTCTTGGACAATTATTAAAGAGACTAATCTCTCACAATATATTTTTTCTGAACAATGCTCCCCCAAGAAAATTCTTAAATTCTCAAATTTAGTTTTATTTTTCGATAGATTTTAAGCAGACAAAGGAGTTTGCTTTGTCTGCAATCCCACACGCAGAGAAAAAGCATGATTGAGACATGATTGTGTCAAAAAAACTATGGTTATAGCAATAACAGTTTGATTGTTATTAACATTCCTGATTGTCGTAATCATTCCCACTTTTTTAAAATGATTGTGTCTTTCATTAAATGATTTCTGCAATCATATTATGATCAAATTGTATGATTAGATTATATAATGATTGTGACAAAAATGTAATTCGAGTATGCATAATTGCCAGAATCATGTTCATTATTGTGTCAATCATATTAGCATTGAAGCATGATTGATATAATAATAGTATGTTTGCTGTTTGACAGCTGATGACAGCTTTTGACAGTTTGGCAGATTCAGTATCAAATTAGATTTCGCCGTGGCGGGTCAGCGTCGAAAGCTAGTGTATTTTAATGTCCATTTATAAATAAAATGTGATATAAATAGTGATAAGTTAAGAAAAATCTTCGGTTTTAGATCCTGAACAGAATGAGATCTGAGATCTTCAGCTGTGCAACGAGCCGCACAAATATTCCAATTTTTCTACACCAGCGAACGTCAGCGTCTTTGCAACAAAATGGCGTTGCAAAGACGCTGACAAATTAAGAAAATGAAGCGACGGAGCAGAGTTATTTAATAATCTTTAATAAAGTGTTTTTCTATTAAATATTGGTGTTTTTTTTTTAATAAAGTAGTATTCTTATATTTATTTGTTTCAGGTTAACGCAATCATTCAATGATTTCTGCAATAAGTGACGCTTGTGAAAACATGATTGAAACTATTATGCAATGATTAAAAACATGATAGAATCATTGGAAAACATGATTGAAACAATCATGTAACAATCATGCAACATGATTGCTACCGATTGATACCGTCAAAACATGATTGTGGTGATCATGTTTTTTCTGTGCGTGCAATTATATTTATATATTATTTTTTTTGAAAAAAGACAATCTTTCATTTAAAAATATAAAATCAAAAATAAGAACTGGCTATTTTTCAAAAACCGCAAAAAAGTTTTTAAAATGCAACAATTTTGATTAAAAAAATTATTTGTTCCAAAATAAATATTTTTATTGTAAAGCTCATAAAAAATACTTTCTAAAATAGTCATAGATATTTACAATTGAGTCATTTTGATAGAAGTTATAAATAATTTAATACAAGTCTACGCGGTAAAATTTTGCCATATTTGGACCGCAATATCTGGACAACCAGTCATACTAACCCATCCTGCTTAACAGATTTACCTGTGGTCCACTTATATTACAAGTTTACAAAATTTCATCCAAATCGAAAGCAAAAAATTTTTGAAGTTTGTACGGTTGACAAATTTTCGAAAAAGTATTTCTATAACAAAAATATAAAAAATAAAACAAATATTTTTGCGTGCGAAATTTTGTAGTATATTTTTTTATGAAATTTAAAAATAACTTTTAAATTTATTTTTTTGTTGTTTAAAATATTACAAAATTAATGTAAAAACAAAATATACAATAAATATGAAAATAAATGTATTATATATCAGCTTATTTTAATAATGTATAGCTCTAGTTGAATTATAGTAAGGTCATGATCACTGAATTTTTAATAACATGTTGATCATGATTTGGTCGTGTTCATGTCTACCCAAAAAGGGTAAATTTAAAAAAAAAACATTTCTTAAATACCAATAATTTAACATTTTTCTTACACTAAGAGTAAAAGGTTTTTTTTTTTTTTGGAATATCTGCTAAGATCCACAGCACTCAGACAGACTATATCCATTGTACTGTGAAATCTATTCCCTACAATTTTCTGGTTAATATCACCACGAGCGCCCATGCCCAAGCCGGAATTCGAACCCGAGACCTTCAGAATGCAAGTCCAGCGCGCTACCTCTGGACTGCTGAGGCCGGCAGTAAAAGGTTTGCCCATCCTTTTATACTACCCTGAGTCGATTTAGCGATGTTGGTATGTGTGTCTTTATGTTGAAACGATACGATTACAGAAAAACCAGTAGAACTAGATCAATGATACTCTGAAGTTGGATTAATTATGCACGTACCCTGCCTGGTATTTACAATGGGAATGATCGGTTGATAGTGACCTGTGACCCGACCACTTATGTTCGAATATCTCATAAACACTAACGTCTAAGAAAGAATTTGACTTTATACCGGTCGCAGTAATTTTTTTTTGTAGAAAACCCTTTAATTTATGAATAAATTTATAAAATTAATATTTCGTTCCCGAACCAAATTTTGCTACCCGAAAAAAATCGAAATTCAGAAAACATACAGAAACGTATAAAGATTAAAGGAAACCTTGTGGTCCTCTGGATTACTTTTAACGGTAACCGGGATGTCTTTATATGTATAGGGTATTAAGAGTCGGCTTTGACCAACTTAAGCTTTCATAATTCTTACTAACTTTATCACACCAACTATTATAATTTAGCTACTACAATCTATTCCATGTGTTCAAAACTTCTTTATTGATTTCTTTTCATTTCATGTATTTCACCTATTTTGTAAAAGTTCGTTTTGAATACTTCAAACAACTTATTGTATCATGTCACTATTCAAATTCAAAAATCTATAAAATTAGAAATTTTCATTTCTTTTTTATGTTTAGGGCCGTTTTCACCATCTTCGTTTAAGCATTAACTGCCACTTTAACTCAGAGTTACCAATAGAATATATGGAATTGAAACAGTTAACTGGACATTGTGAAAACGGCCCTTAATGTATTTAACTTTTACAAAATATGTGAAATACATGAATTGAAAAGAAACTCAACAAAATATTTACTAACGTAATTCAAAAACTAATTTATGGGGCTCTAGGTCTACCGAATGCTATATGTATTTTGCACTGGTAATACCGCATATCGAAATCGTATTCAAATTTTATTTCGATTTAATTTGTTTTTTGCTCTTCCAGAATTAGATTTATCAATATAAAATTAACGTATTTCAATAGTATTCAATTAGTTATGCAAATTTCAATACGATTTCAGAATAATTTAGGAAAAGCCTCATTTTATCATTATCGTTGAGAAAGCTACCATTTCAAATCATGAATGTGAGACTAGAATTTAAAAGCACTGAGTATTTATATTGTAGACAAATCGATAATATTTGTAATGTTTTTATTTTTAACATTAAATAGAAAATCTAATTAGATAAGCCATTAACGGTAACCGGGATGTCTTTATATGTATAGGGTATTAAGAGTCGGCTTAGACCAATTAAAGCTTTCATAATTCTTACTAACTTCATCACACCAACTATTATAATTTCCCTATTACAATCTATTCCATGTGACCAAACCTTCTTTATTGGTTTCTTTTCATTTCATGTATTTCACCTATTTTGTAAAAGTTCGTTTTGAATACTTCAAACACCTTATTGTATCATATCACTATTCAAATTCAAAAATCTATAAAATTAGAAATTTTCATTTCTTTTTTATGTTTAGGGCCGTTTTCACCATCTTCGTTTAAGCACTAACTGCCACTTTAACTCAGAGTTACCAATAGAATATATGGAATTGAAACACTTAACTGGACATTGTGAAAACGGCCTTACAGGAATCTGTGGGTTTTATTAACTTTAAATATGTCTTAAAAAATCCGGACGGGAATATGTGGGTTTTATTGACTATGAATATACGTTTAAAAATGCAGATGTGGTAAAAGCTGTACATTTTTGGAAAGTAGCTAGAAATATATTAGTAACTACCCAGCAAACCAAACGATAAGTTTACGACATCGATACGATATCGTTTATAGCCTTAAATTGTCGTTTCGAAAATCTATAAAGAAAACAATAGGCTTTTCGATAAAAACGAACGATATCGAGATGATATCATAAATGGATTTATTATCGATAAACAAATTTTATTTGTGCAGAAAATTTAATTTTTTGACAAAAAATTATAAAGATCACGCAATTAAATTTTCAATTACTTTGAGTTTGATAACTAAAATTTATCATTATCATATCGAATTTAAAAATTATCGTCAAAATGTTTGTAGGGTATATATAAAAAGGTAAATAAGGACTGCGTCGAATAAAATTGTCCGTTACATATCTTCCCATAATGTGCTATTGCAAGATTCAATTTGAAAAAATTTGATCATAGTAGCTCTGAATTAAATGGCAGAAAATAATTTGTGGCAGTTATAGTCAATACAAAATTTATTTAACGCGAAAATGGCAAACGAAGTGGAAGTGCGAGAAAATATAATTAAAATTTTTCAAAAAAACAACCTAGTTGGTCTTTTAAAAAAATTGCCAAGGAGGTAGGGGCTAACCCTAAGACAATTTCTCGCGTTATCAACCGCTTTAAGGAAGACCTGAGTATTGATCGGAAGAAAGGTTCTGGTAAAAAAAAGGCCCACATGATCGTGAAAAGTCGAAGAAGGTTGTGAATATTTTAAAGAAAGATCCAAGCATATCCGGAAGGAAATTGGCGAGAAATGCGGATTGCTCAGAATCTTTCGTGCGCAGGACTAAGAAAGAAGCTGGGCTTAAGACGTACAAGGTCCAAAAAGTTCCGGATAGAAATGCCGTCAAGAATGAAACTGCAAAACAACGAGCTAAAAAGCTGAACCAAGATTTTTTTAAAAAATTCGATTGCTGCATAATGGACGACGAAACTTATGTTTTAGCGGACTTTTCTCAGCTACCTGGGCAGGAATTTTATACAGCCGATTCTCGAGTAAATGTCGCTGAAAAATTCAAATATAAAAAAATGCCAAAATTCCCAAAGAAATTCCTTGTTTGGCAGGCAATTTGCAGTTGTGTAAAAAGGAGCAGCTCATTCGTGACATCGGGTACAATTAATAGCGAAATATATGTGAAGGAAAGCTTGCAAAAGAGATTGCTTCCATTTTTAAGCCAACATGAAGTGTCCACATTTTTTTGGCCTGACCTCGCTTCATGTCACTACAGCAAAACGGCCTTAAAGTGGATCCAACAAAATGCAGTGATTTTCGTGCCTAGAGAAGCCAATCGACCAAACTGTTCAGAACTCAGGCCGATTGAGAGATACTGGGCTTTAGTAAAAAGGGAGATGAAGACAACAAAAAAAGTGGCCAAAGACCTTCAAGACCTTAAAAGAAAGTGGTCTTCAGCAGCTGTGAGGGTGTCGGACACTACCATTACAACATTAATGGAAGGGGTTCCGGAAATATTAAAACTTTTTATTAAAAAATATTAATTTCTGGTTTTTTATATTTTTTTAAAATCTAAAAATAATTTGCAAAATAAAATAATTTATTCTATAAAAATTCGATTACTAGATTTTTTCATTTTTGTAGCGGACAATTTTATTCTACGCAGTCCTTATTAATATTAAATATATTAAAAATGTAACTAATAAAATTCGTTTACAAAATCAGCTAAGAAAAGCAAAACGTCAAACTATTTAAATTAGAATACCTTACACTTTACCAATTACTTTGCCAACAATATAATAATAATTTAGTTGGACTTTTTCCCAAATGGATTCCAATTTAAATGACATTTAACTGTAACTTTACTCTGATCAGAAACTATGTCAACTATGCAACTCAACACACACAAAATGTAGCAGAATTTAAGACCGCTTGCAGTTACCTACATTAAACACCAGAAATAGCTTATTTACAGATGCCGAAATCCAATGATTTCGGCACAAATTTGGCTATTAATGGCCATTACATTGAGGAAACAACCAAAGCACCATTTAACAGTCTACCCCCCCCAAACAACATTATGGTCATCATCGAAATACTTCGCATGAACTATAAGGACTGGCTCGTTAGCATCTTTTACAAATACAATTTACTCGCACACAGTCACTCACACAGCGCTCTCACTCACTCTTGCACATACTCTCGCTCTCTGTTGCACCTGTTCTGCGGTCAGAGACGACGTCGACGACGACGATGAGGATGACTCTGAGCAAACATTTAGCAATGTAAACTTACCTTAAAATGTGAAATATTTATATCTGCTCAGACCGAGACCGAGACCGATGCCGTTGCCGAGTCTGTGACTGAGACTGAGACTGCAACTGACTGCTGCAATATAATCCCCGAAATGTATGTGGCTGCGGTCGGACTATAAATATAATACCCTATAGGTAACCGGAGGCAACCTTTGGTGGTCTGGTGCTGGTGCTGGTGCTGCTGGCGGTACGACCGCCGAGTAATCCTTTATTGTTTGTATTTACGGTAATCCACATGAATATGCAGCGGTGCAGCCGAATCTGCATTTGAATCTGAAACTAAATTTCGAATTTGAATTTGTAGCTGTATCTACAGTTGTATCTGTAGTTGTATCTATGGCTGCATCTATGGTTGCTCGCTGTATCTGAAGCCTAAAACTGAATTTCGGCCACACTGTGAGTTACTATTTTAGAGGTGGCCGCACGAAGGCGCGCGCGTTTCACACACAAAACCGCAAAAGGTAAAATACCTCAAATGCACTTTGTTCGGGTTGGCGTTTGGCGGCCGAATGCCGACTGCTATTGTTGCGGTTGCTATTGCTGTTGAAAAACGCTTTAGTTGCGCTTGTTGTTGCTGTTGATTAAATTTTAAAACTATTTCAAATGGCAAATTTGTATCTCTAAACGTTCGTTCGTTTGTTTGTATCTGTATCTGCGCCCGCTTTATATCTACTACGTCCCACCCCACCTGCAACTGACTGCACAGCGTCGGTAACGGCACCAACACCGAAACACGGCTGTAATGAAACCACAAGTACTTAGTTTAATTCGCTACACGCTTTATTTATTATTTATGCTGTATTTTGAATGCAAACGGCGCCGCACAAACATTTGTATCTGTCGGATACCTAGGTAGGTAGTTGGTGTTTGTGTTCTGTTGTATATTTAGCTGTTTACAATGATGCTAATGAGTGGATTTTATTGCATTTCATATTGATTTGATGCGTTGCGTTTTACTATTGCCAATGCGTTTAATTTGCGCGCCATGCAAACAAACGTGCGTAAATATCGCATGGATGCGTTTAGATTAAACGTGTATCTACGTGTTGTTGTTGACGCAGTTAACGTTTAATTTTTTGTTTTTTTGGCAAAACAACAATTTTTCTAGCATCAGTTTTTGTTGTTCGTGTTTAGATTGTTCGCACACACGCGCAAAAAATCAACGAAAATGATTCTGTTTCGTACGACAAGCGCTTCCGGCCTGAACCATTCGATGCGAAACTTACGAAGTAACTGAGTTCACTTTCTGCAGTACCTGGATTAGGTCACCTCCGCTCTATGCTGCTGCTACTGCTGTTGCTGCTGCTGCTGGATGCCTCGCTGCCTGCCTGGCTGGCTGACATGCGGGCTGGCTGTACACAGTGCAGAATTGCTCCACATGCTCCACTCAATTCGCATTGCTGCTACTGCTGCTGCTCCACCGGCAAAAACAATAACACCGCGCGATGTTCCACTGCCAAATGTTCCAATGGCATTTGATGTTTTTGTGTCATCTTCCTCAACGATTTCATTCATTTACTCTGCATGACTTTGGCTTGCAGTCCATTTTGGTTTTATCTCTCCCCACCACAACACGTTCAGACCCAACAATATTTGCTGCGCGGAACGGTTTGGTTGTAGAACAAACTTGCAGATACTTTTGCAGCTACAATTTACTCACGAGCGCCCCAAACGGTGTTCTTGTAACCACTTAACATTGTCTGTTCATTTGCATTGCGCACTCTCAGTGCTGTTTCATTTCTCACATTGTTCCGCTGCTATTTTGGTCTTTTTTTTGTGTAAATCTGGTCCCATGTTAAGCCCCTTGCGATGCACCCACTATAAGAGAATAACTGAGCGAAGGTGATATTGTCAAACAAAATAAATGATAACAAAAGAAACAAACTCTGACAGCTGCCATTTAAAAATCTGACATTTAGTGTGAGAATCGGAGAGCGATGTGCTACAGAGCTCAACCGATTTAGCTCTTATGTTAAAGTACTTTAACATAGATACTACTCTCTTTCTCTCACTGTAGTTTTTCTAGTCTAATTTGAATTCTCACTTCGGTTCTCTTAAATATTAATTGAAATATGCCGGTGCATCTGATCAGAGAATGTGATATTTTGAGCTAAATTTGAGTGTGATATTTAGTAATTTTATAGGTACTTTATAGACCGAGGCTAAGTTCACTCTTCATTTGAAATGAGAATGGAATATCAGATTACACGATATAGTTATTGTAGAATATTGACACTTTTACCAAAGAATTCAAATCAATTTTGATCTTAAAATGTTATTATGAAAAAGTAAACTATTGATAATGCAGTAAGATTTGAAACAATATATAAAGGTAAAATTATGATAGGAATTTCTATGGATGCAACGATTTTTTACTATTAAAATTATTCTATGGATTTTTTCCTATTAATATTATAATGTATGAACTATTAATTTTATGGTGGCGTCTCACTATAGATTTTATAAATACTATTAAAAATTAATGTGACGTCCTATTAATACTAAAATGTTATATCAAAATGAAAAAATTATTAATTGTATAACTTTATTAATTAAATATATTGCAATATAAATTCAATAGTTTAAATCATTTAAATTTAATAAGATATCACATTATTTTAAAACGATATAATTATTAAATTTTTATGGGAACATACTATTAAAATTATAGTTTTTTATATGTATTCAAAAGGATTGGCCGTATTAATCCAAAATGATATTTATTTAATATTGTTAATATTATATTTATTTCAAGTAATATTAAAATAATTGATCCAATTGTTTGCAATTTGAGTTTCCGCTCAAAATAATTGGAAAATAAATGTAAACGAATCAATAATATTGTCTACTATTCTTAATTAAAATATTATTTTTTTTATACAATTATAATTAAAATTTTATTCGAAATGCAATTGTGTACTTGCAATTTCTTTTTCGCGCTGCCTTCTTCGCTGTACTTCGTTGGTATGGAACATGAATGGAATGAAGTGAATCTGGAAATGAATAAATTTAATAATATTAATATGTTATTATTAACGTTAAGTTTAAGAATTAAAATCGTAAATTTATACATCCTATTGATGCAATGATAAATAAATTCTCAATAAATAGTTTGCTTCATGTACAATACTGATTCATTAATTTATTTTATTCAAACAAAATGACAAAACTATAACGACAATAATTTTTATCCATATTTAATATTGTGATCGTATAGAATCAAAAGGAAATAAATACAAAAACAGTTTATCCTATAAACACAATATGATAAAACTATAAAGAAAATTATTTTAATTCAATGAACTTTATATTTAAAATGTTCATACTGTAGAAACAATATGAACTACATACAGAGTCAATAGTTTGCTTTAAATAACAAATTGATCATATTAAAACATAATGACAGAAATATAGCTACAATACTTTGCATCCTATGAACTTCGTTTTAATATAGTATAGAAGCAATAAGAAATACTAATAAACCAATAGTACATTTGAAAACACGTAGGGATATGCTTTTTGTTCAATAATATATAATATATAATTTAGTTAGGCGTGGTGATAAGAGCCGACTTTGAATTGACGCGAGGATACTGAACGTGAGAACCATCAAAGATGCGTATCCACTTCCATATATTGACGCACGGATACTTATTACATATTACAATTAAATATTTAATAAATAGTAATAAAATTAAATCAAAAAAATGATGCAAAAATGTAGGCTTACCTTGAGAATGCACGAAATATGCTCCAAATGACTGTAGCACAAGGTGCTGTGTCCAAAGTGCCTCTTTGCCGTCATGTCTTGATTGTACTTGTTTGACTAATGTTCTGTTTTAAATTTATTTTGTTGTATGTTTTAGTTTTTTTTTATATCTAGTTATTAAGAACACGTTTTTATTTTTTTTATTTTTACTTTATTTTTTTTTATTTACGTACTTTCGATGTTGTAAAATAAAACATTCTATTTTTATTAAATTAAATTTATTTTAATTTATTGAAAAAACGTAACTTTTTATCTGAATGAAAAATTATCGAACTCTAAAATTATTTGAAATTAAAAAAATTAAAACTAATTATTGTTAAAACATAAATATTTGAAAATAACAAGTAGTTTTGGTTACAGTACTATTTCGAGAACGTACAATTTTTAGCAACTTAGTACTTTTTGACTGTTGATACATATTAGCGACTTCAGTGAAGGTGTTAATAAGTCATTAACATTTTTAATAATTTTTGTTATACTAAATAAATTATTTTGTATGGCACTGCAATGCTCATATACTTTTTAGATAAATAACCTTAATAATAAATTTTCTAATATTTTTCATATTTCTCTATGAATACTTATTTAATTTTTTTCTTTAAGCAACATTGAAAAAGTAATTCTTTGTATTTTTTATAGTTTTATCACATTAATATAATAGTTTATTTAATGTGATTTAAACTATTAATAATCAATAGTATTTCACTACAAAATAAACTATTAAAACAATCGTAAAATTACTATTTTATAAATAACATGTCCTACTGAATTAATGTTGACCACCTTATTACATAACAATAGTACAAAATACTATAAAAACAATTGAATTAATTCGTGTCCTTTAGAATCAATAGTCGTACTATTGATTTTTTGTTTTCTGAGTGTATTAATAATTTTGAAAGCTGACATATAGGTTAATAGAGTTGCAAATGGAATATTTGTGTTGTCATTTATGTAAAGAATTGAACGTACTATATGATTCTGGTAAACATATTTTATCTACTTCGGTTTATAAATAATAATATTTTCATAATCGAATATTAATAAAAAAAAACTAATATGTAATGGTGTTTGATTTTTAGAGGGTACTACGCACAGTGTGCCCATACGCTCTTAAATCAGGGGAAATTCATTATTTTCGCAACCACTTATACGATTTATTAAGGTTTAAAATGTGTTGATTTTGAAAGAGTACTACGCATCCCAGCAGGAAAAGTCAGCAATGATTCCTCAATGATTCCCATATGTCAGGTCAGAAACATCGATGACCTATAGCATTTTCGCCCTGCAAAGCATTGATGACATTTTCATACAAATGTCCACTGATTTCTGCGTGATGTGGCATTAACCATGTCATGCTCGTCATTCATCAATGAAGTCACATATGATTTTCATACTTATTTGTTTTTTTTTTTTGTAAAAAAAATATTTATTTTATTATTTTATTTATTTTTTAATTTACATTTTATAAATTATATTTTTTTACTTATCTTAATTTTATTTTATTTCAATTTTATTATTTTATTCTGTTCTCGGTTAGAATGGAATGTGTACTTGCTAATGTCAATAACGTACTTCACCAACGGCCATCAGCTATCATCATTACTACTGACTTATATCTCGCTTTTATAAAAATTGGTCCTCAATTTGTGCTTATGAATTATATGGCCTAGACGTATGTTGTATGCATTTCACATTTTATTTCATAACGTAAATGCTGTATACCTTTAGGGGAATGTGACGTTATTGTTAATTTTCATCAATGACATCATAATAACATTTCATCAATGACAGATTTTCACAATGACATTGATATAGGTATGTATGAAATATGGTGTATGACGTCTTTAATGCAATGTCATTTATGAAATTGTTGTAGACATATTCATCAATGACAAATTTTCTAATGTCCTCAATTCGACAAGGTCATCAATGAGGTCATTTTCTGCTGGGACCTTGTGCCCATACGCTCTTAAATCGGGTGAAATTCATTATTTTGGGAACCACACAACCTATTTTAAACATTTAAAAAGTGTTGTATAGACATTTTTTGAGAGAACGAATGTTTTAAAATTAGAGAATAAATTTAATGGTTATGGTGATACATATCAGTAAAGTTGAGATTTTTTTTCATGTAAAATCATTCTAAAATTGAAAACAAATCCATAAGTTATTCGATTTTAAAAATTCTTTTTTTTTATGAAAAGACTACAATTAAGATCTAAATAAAATTAGTTCAGTTCAAAACATTTTTTAGTTTACCATTATATTTTTTTGTTTTTTTTTGACAAATGGACTTATACGCAAATCTCCGTAAATTTTTTTCTTCTCTTGCAACATATAAATTATAAAATTATAATCTGGCAAACACTGATCAAAGTTATGTTTTTTAGGAACACATATTATTAGGTAAATTTTAATGAGGGGACTCTTGTAATTGACGAAAATTTCCGTTCTCGCAAATATATATATATTTAAGTACAACTTGACATGAATACCCCAATTATTGCTTTTTAAAATCGTACTTATTTAGATTCTTTTCACTTTAATTCATATCCTTCCTAGCCGAAATGGACTGAAAACCAAACTTTTACACTTCTGCAAACTTTGAATGACATTAGAGTTTTTTTTTTTGGTACACTTGTGAAAAATGCCCCATATTCATAGTTTTTGAGAGTATCTATTTTGAATATTTTACACAAAGAAGCATATATTTTAAAAAAGCTATAATATAACCATCAAAAACGTAATTTCCGAAACGGTTTACTTAACCAAACCCTACAAATGAAGGACTTGAAGAAAAAAAAAATTGTTTAAATTTAATACCAAAACGTGGCGTAAAATAAATTTCGGAAAAATATGGACTTGGTCGATTTTTACACCAAACCTTTCAAATGTTCTTAATATCAAATGGAACCAAAGTATTAAATTGAGTCTCTTTATAATTTCAAAATTGAAAATTACATATTTCACTTTACCAGCATGTCGCAAATTATGTCCAATAATATAATCAATCAATTTAAACCGACTATAATAGCCACTCAAATGAACGGTCAGAGACGTACGTAAAAAAAAACCGCGATTAATTTGTGACCGCAGCAAATGTTTGATTCCGCTGACCCGACAGTTTGTTATAAATGTCAAAACCCGTTCGGTTATGTTAACCAACAAATTTGTTACTTTTTCTGTTAATAAAACACTCTAATTAATGTCCACAAACAGCAAGCAAATTACTTTTGATTCGTTCGACTTCATTGAATAAATTTTAATGATAATTGCGCTATTTTTTATTTCAGTTTCAAAACCACATTTTATAGTCATACGCGAGGTATGTATATGAACCACGGCAACATGCAGCAAGGGTCCCGCATGGCATGGCACGGCACAGGATCGGAAGCAAATCGCGTTGCATACCTGTTCGCCGTGAGCTGACAGAGGACATGAAGCATGACCGAACGGCGACAGTCGACAGTCGTGACAGAAGTAGCAACGGCAGCAGAAACGGACGCAGCACCAGCAATGACAACAGCAGTTGTGACACGGGCAGGCGGCTGGGCTGAGCTGGCAAGGACGAAGAAGACGAGGACGTTTGACGGTGACAGTGGTTGCGTGCGTCTGCATTTATTTGAACTGCAGCAGTACGAATGTTCGGCAGCGAGAAGTAGAAGGGGTAGATAATTTTTATTGCTTACCAATAATGGCGAAATTGGTTAAGAAATTAGGGTAAATTAGGGGTTGCAAAGTAATCATTAGGCGAAGCAACAGCAGCGACATACAACATACGTACTGAAGTAAAAATGGTAAAAATACGAAAATGACTACAACGTATGCGCACCGGTTGGCCCTGACATTTGCACCCTACGCGCCATAGTTTTCATTGGAAATTGTCTCATTGCGCTGCGGTGACCTTTACCGATTTCAGTTTATTTCATTTTTTATGTCGCCGTTGAAGTGGAACATATGAACCTTTATTTGAATAGCAAATGATGCAGAACATGCAAATTTGGTCGGGCAGATGGTCGTCGTCGTCGCTGACAACTGACAAGCGAGCTGAATTTGTGACATTGTGAGAAAGTTACGGATATGCGAGATTTTATTTTTTGTTCGTTTTTAATTAAGTGGGTCCTTTTTGGGTTTTATTCTTTTTTTCTAGTTTGACACGCATACAAAAATTGCTAGAGCAAATGTTGTTTTAATAAAAGACTTTCGTTGGGCGAGGGTATGTTTTGCTTTTTCTGGTCTTTTATGTGGTCCTTTCGTTGGTGGTAACGATTGCTTTGTATAAATGTTATTATAATACTATTAACATATTATCCAGTGCTGTTATTGGAAAGTTACCTTTTGGTTTCAATTTAATACATGTGTGGTAAACAGCACACATAAAGGTACACAGAAAACAAAATCTTCAATATGATAAATTTATTCAAAAATATTATGAATTTTTTCACCAACTACCAGATTCATCATATTGATACCACCGTTCATTAAATGACATATTAATGAATGCATTCATTATATATATGTACAAAATATTCAATACAATGAATTTTAATTGTCATATTGATGAATTTGTTCATAAATTTTTTTTTTAAATTAGTTTTTTTTTATAAAATAATTCGGAAAAAAAATGTTGTAAAAAGTTAATTTAAAAAATAACAGTAAAATAATTATTGAGAAAAAAAAAGTCGGACAAAAAAAAAGTAAAAAAAAAATTTGTTTGAAAAAAAAATTTTTGTTCGAAAAAAAATTTTGTTTGAAAAAAAAAATTGTTCGAAAAAATATTTTTTTTTCGAAAAAAAAATGTTCTTCGAAAAAAAAATTTTGTTCGAAAAAAAAAATGTTTGTTCGAAAAAAAAATATTTTTTTCAAATATATATTTTTTATAAATATAACTTTTTATTAATAAAAAGTTGTAATTATAATAAATATATTATAAAACATTTTACTAAATTTGGTTTAATGAACAGCGTTCTTCAATATGATGAACATATATGTTGTATTTTATATTTTGGTTCATTAATATGATGAGACGTATTCTTCACATACAGTTCATCATATTGAAGAACACTTTTTCGGCAGTTACCAAGCGTTCTTCATATTTATGATAGCATTCATAACAAAACGGCGTTAGTCATTAATATTATGAATGGTTCTTCAATACAATGAATCATGGTTTGAAGAACGGAATTCATCAATATGATGTACATTTTTTTTCTGTGTACCCAAGTTGTCAATATTGAGGTAGACATTGTTGATTTATGACAAGCGAAATATTTAATGATCAGTACCCGTTCATGACCCTGAACAATTTCTACTAAGGTACGTATTGAAAAGTAATACAGCAACGCACTGCATTCAAATTCGAACATAATTAACACAGCAAAATTGCTCAGAACTGGTTCTCCATGTCACAAATTCTAGAATAGTTTTGTTAATATTGGTATTTGCAATCATATTGGGCACTTTAAAAGTCGTGAAATAAAAATATATTGCAGAAATAAGAAAAATATCAGAATTGGCAAGAATATTAATTCTTGAAGAGTATATACAGCCTGTTTCAATTAAAAATATTAATTTAATCCTTTTAATATAATAAATCTATATTTTCTTGAAATTCTTACCACAGATGCGGTCTGGTCTGGAAGGAATGATAGGCTATATATGAGCGGCACCTCCCATACAACCTAAACTTTCAAAACGATATAACTCGGCACTTTCACCAGCTACTAACATGAAACAAATAACTCAAATACAAAAAAAAATTTAAAAGCAAAAACAAAAAAGAAAAAGCACAACACAAAAACAAAAGCAATAACATAAAATATAAATCCAAACTAAAGGAAAAACAAAAATGAAAGAAAAAGGAAAACTAAAAAAAAAAAAAATAAGAGAAAAACAATTTTTTTTTCGACATTGTTTTTGTCGAACATTTTATTTTTTGGGAAAATTGTGATTTTGACCATTGCGTTGTTATTGTCGTGCAAAAAAAAATGTTAACAATTTTTTTTTTGAAATTTTTCGAACATTGTTGTTTTTGTCGAATATATATATTTTTAAATTCCGTATAGACGTCAAAATGGCTGAACCAAATTGAATAAAATTTTGGCACAATATGTATGTTGGGCCTGGGCAGAGTATATGCTATATCCCGATAAGAGTGGTGGACTGGGCGTGGCACCTCCCATATAACCCAAAAATTAAGAACATATTATACCAGGAATTGGGATAGCAAATTTAATTAAATTTTGGTCAGCGTTATTTTTAACCATTCTAAACGGTTTCGCCGAATGTGGGAGTGATTGGACCATTGAACGTGGCACCACCCATAGAAGATACATTTTACATTACGTGTAAAATGTCAACGGTTATTATAGTGATATCAAGATATTTCACACCAGGTTAACAAACACCCAAAATTCATTAAACTCACCACACCGAAATTCACCACATTAAAACTCACCAGGCTAAAACTCACCATACAAAAACTCACAACAATAAAACTAACCACACTAAAATTCACCACACTAAAATTCATCACACTAAAACTCACCACACTAAAACTCGCCACAATAAAATTCACCACATAAAATTTCACCACACTAAAACTCACGACAATAAAACTCACCACAATAAAATTCACCACGCTAAAACTCACCACACTAAAATTCACCTTACTAAAACTCACTACACAAATATTCACCACACTAAAATTCACCACACTAAAACTCACCAAACCCACACTCACCACACCAAAACTCACCACAATAAAATTCACCACACAAAAATTCACCACACTAAAACTCACGACAATAAAACTAACCACAATTAAATTCACCACACTAAAACTCACCATACTAAAATTCACCACACTAAAACTCACCACACTATAATTCACCACACTAAAACTTACGACACAAAAATTAACCACACTAGATCTCACCAAACCCAGACTCACCACACCGAAACTCAGCACACTACAACATCTACTGTGAAAAACTCTGCGGGTAAAAATACTGCGGGAATTAATTCTATAGGGAACAATTCCACCGGCACGAATTCTACAGGAAGAATTCTACCGGGAAGAATTCTACGGTAAAGCGTTCTATGGGGAATAATTTAACGGGGAATATTTCTACTGGGAAGAATTGTACGGCCAAATGTTCTACGGGGAAGAATTCTAAGGGGAAGCGCAGTCTGAGAAAGAATTGTCTTTGAGAAAAGTTGTTTTGGCGGAGAATTATTATTTAGTTACCACATTTATAAAACTAATAAAAAACTTCAACAGCTAAGCACGGACCCCTCATATAAATAATAAAAATGTTTTTTATATTAATAAAATCGCTTCAAATCTTTGAATTCACAAAATCTTGGCACGAGTCGTGCACGGGTCCAGCTAGTAATTTCATTCAAATCATACTCGCCTATTAAAAGTCTAGTCAAAAATATTTTTAACATAACACCAACTTTTGCTCATCCCTGTTCTTTAAAAATATTTTTTTTAGACACCCACCTATTTTAATAACGTTAGACCAAAGTACCCTGATTACTCAGCACGAATATATTTGGATAATTTGTATTTCTTTTTAATTTTGCATAAAAGCAACAATTGGTTTATGGCACAATTCTCAACAAAAACCATTTTGTTTATCAATCACTTCTTTAAAATCTAATAATAAGAAAGAAAAATATTTTAGGTTACCCAGAGCATATACCAAAGTATAGTTGGAAATTACAAACCCTTTTCTATGTTTTCATTTTTAAAATGTACCCAATAAACAGAGTTTCCATCCAAAGAAATAAGCATTTAAAAAGTACATAATAATAATTTGAGACTTTTTTTTCAATGCTACATAATTTTATATTATGCCTATGGACTTTCAGATTCTAATCAAGATCTCTTACTCAGTTTAGGATATTGCCTAACGAATTTAGGTTATTGCGTATAAGGGCCATTCCACGCCAAATCGACCAGCGGTTGGAACTCACCTTCTTCGATTTCAATGAAATTTGGGCAAAAAATAAAAAAAAATTGTCAATGTATATCTCAATAAACTTTATCAGCTGCCTAAATTTCATTGAAATCGAAAAGGTAAAATCTCAAAATTTACTTTTTTTGGTCGATTTGGTGTGGAATGGCCCATAACAAATACATGGCAATTATCGTGTTTTTCTTTATATTATGAATTTTGTCTTTTTACGAACATTAGTTTTCTGTCTGATATCTTTTGTAATGCATTCAGAATACTCTAGCTTGCTCTATAGCTCTATATTTTAGGTGGATCTGACCATAGTTAATAACAGTCAAACACTAATAAATATACATTTTTAGATCGACCTATTACGTATTGCATTCAGATATATTTTTCATAATTAAATAAAATATCTATAATTATATGCTTCCTCTTACTTTGTTTTACCCATTAAACATTATGAGTCTTTTAAGACTCAGAAATGTGTCATATTTATGAGTGTTACCCTCATACATGAGCTCTTAAAAGAGTCTAAAACACTCATATATGAGCACTTAAAAGTGCAAAAAAGGCTCCCAACCCCTGGGTAGAGGGCACCATTTAATGAGCCCAAAATCCCTCATATTTCTGACACTTTTATTACTCCTTAAATACTAATATATGAGCACTTAAAAGAGCCCATAAAGACTCGCAACCCCTGGGTAGAGAGGGCGCCATTTTATGAGCCCAAAAACCCTCATATTTCTTAGACTTTTATTACTCCTTCAATACTCATATATGAGCACTTAAAAGAGCCCATAAAGACTCCCAACCCCTGGGTAGAGGGCACCATCTTATGAGCCCAAAAACCCTCATATTTCTGACACTTTTATTACTCCTAAAACACGCTACAGAAACTGCGCTTTAAAGAGCGCAAAAATCCGCGTATTTTTGATAATTTTAAAATATTCTTAAAACATTCACATTTTTGAGAATTTCCAGACACCACAATTGCTTCATTTTTGGAGTTTTTCTTTCTTCAGAACTATAGAATGTGTCTGAAATTAATCCAACATAGTACATGTTCATGTTTATCTTAGTCTAGATATCAGGGAGAAAATGCATTTATTTCAAAAAATCCATTTAATATGTAGGTTTGTCTGTTGAATTTACACTAATATTTTATTATTTTTCATTTGATATCAAATTCAAAACGAATATAAGTATATCAATTTTATTTAAACAATAGGCTCCTAAAGCCAGCATAAATAAGATACTTTTATGACTCCCTTTTTTGAGTGCTCCTAAAATACTCTTAAATTTTGATGATTTTATGAGTTTGATTTGCGGTGGCTCCTAAAACGCTCATGAATGAGACTCTTTTATGAGTCAAATTTTGGAGCGTTCCTAAAACATTCTAAAATATATCACTTTTATGAGTCTATTTTCTGAGCGCTCAGAAACAATTTTATTTTTGATGCTTTTAGGAGTCTAATTTATGAGTGTTCTTAAATAACTCCTAAATATGAATCTTTTATGAGTAATATTTTTGAGAGCTCCGGAAACAGCCTTAAATGAGATACTTTTAAGAGTCATTTTTCTGAGGGCTCATAAAACACCCAAAATTGGTCTCTTTTATGACTCCAATTGCAGAGCGCTCCTAAATTGTTTAATGGGTACAAACTTCTCTAAGAAATCTTCAAAAATTAAATTTTTTAAAGAATAGTTTAAATAGTAAAAATAAATTTTATAAAATTGAAATAAATAAAAATAAATTCACCATTTATAACTCATATTGTAAGCAATGTTAAAAAAAACGTCTACCCTCGATCGATGTCTAAAACAATGAGCCAATGAACGAGAACAAATCCTTCTTTTGTCCGGTTTTTTGTGCCATCGCTGCAGCAGTCGTTGCCGCCGCTGCCGGCTCACCAGTCGGCTGTCGCTTACAATTCTTTGGCAAACTCTCATCGCTCACTATATACTCTGCCAGTGTTTTTAGATTAAGACGAAACATCTGATTGTCCAGTATTGGCACAATTAAATTGAATTTATCAATCTGTCGATTGAGTTGCTTTGCGTCCTGCTCAAAACAACGTTGTAACATTCGCTCCCATTCGGCTGCCTCCGACTGCTCAAATGGCCAGTCGCCGAAGAAGGCGCGTTCTTCGCGTATGCGCTGCTTCAGCTGCTGCACGCCGGTGCGTATTTCACGCTGCAACGTGATCCATTCGGGCGTGAATCCATTATCGAGCAGTATCTTGTTGAGTTTGTGAGTAGTAAAATCGATGTAGGGATTTTGCGTCTGCGCTGAACTCAACGGTTTGCCGCTGCCACTAAGATTGTTAAAGTCACCCTTCGACATCGCCTCCTGTATGAGATCCTCGACAACGCGTTCGATGCCGTATTTCGTTTTGATCGCATGCGATTTGTAAAAGCTGTCCTTCTGCATGAGGCTGCCTTCACCGGCCTGTGCCTTGTCGACGCGATGCTTGAGAACGCGCTGCTGCGCCTTCATAGCTCTCACCTGCTGGTATTGTTTCTGGCGTTGGTAGGGATTGCCGATGCCAACGCCATCGTAGCTAAGGTACTGGCGATGCTGCGGCGCTGTGTGTTTGATGTCAAAAACTGGCTCCTCGTCGTCCTCCTGTATGCCGTGTCGGTTTTTGGCGAACTTCGACTGCAGCAACTTGAAGGCCTTATCGACTTCCTGAAAACGTTCGGCGCATGCTTCCGGCTGCCCAGAATCCGGATGCACTTGCTTCACAAGTACAATGTAGGCACGACGCACAGTATTCTGATCGGCAGAATTCTCGACACCCAGTATTTGATAACATTTCTGTGCATCATCATTTTATAAAAACTATATTTAATATTATTACAAAATAAAACCATACTTCGTAGAGCTCCGCGCGTTTTATGTGCATCAGCCGATTAGTAAAGCACAGAAACGCCGGCAACTTCAAGCCAAACATCGACTGCATTAAGTTTGAATACTGTTGATCGTTTTATGTAATACAATTTACGACGTATTTTTTCAATTATTTGTTTTTGTCACTTCGAAATGTTTGATGATGTTTTTTTCCTCGATTTGTGAAATATTTTTATTTTATTTAATTTTCGATTTTTTACAGCTTTAAGCATTGTTTCAAGTGTGTTTTTTTAAGTTTGTTTTGAAATAATTATAAATAAATATGTGTTATTGTTTTTACTTGAAGATAAGAAATCGGAAGAGAGTATATAATTATACTCTCTGCAGGGAACTCCATGTAAAGACGGTTACACACAGAAAAAAAAATCTTCAATATGATGAATTTATTCATAAATATTATGAATTTTTTCAGCAACTACCACATTCATCATATTGGTACCACAGTTCATTAAATGACATATTAATGAATGCATTCATTATATATATGAACAAAATATTCAAAACAATGAATATTGATGAATTTGTTCATAATATTTAAAAACATTTTTTTTTTTTTTTGTAAAATAATTCGAAAAAAAAAGTTTTGTAAAAATTTTATTTAAAAAATAACAGTAAAAAAATTAAAAAAAAAATAAAAAATAAAAAAAAAAAAATTGTCCCAAAAAAATTTGTTCGAAAAAAAAAATAGTTCGAAAAAAAAAATAGTTCGAAAAAAAAAATTTTGAAAAAAAAAAGATTTCAAAAATATATTTTTTCAAAAATATATGTACGACAAAAAATGAACGAAAAAAAAATATGTTGATATAAAGTTGGTTTAATGAACAGCGTTCTTCAATATGATGAACATATATGTTGTATTTTATATTTTAGTTCATTAATATGATGAAACGTATTCTTCACATACAGTTCAACATATTGAAGAACACTTTTTCGACAGTTACCAAGCGTTCTTCATATTTATGGTAGCATTCATAACAATAATTGCGTTGGTCATTAATATTATGAATGGTTCTTCAATAAAATGAATCATGATATGAAGAACGGAATTCATCAATATGATGTACATTTTTTTTCTGTGCACACTTTGGTTTTATTTATTTGTAAAAAACGATTGTTGAATTGAAAATATATTTATGTTGTAAAATATGAAATTCTATTTTGTAATATTAACTGATTTATACACAGAAAAAAATTCTTCAATATGATGAATTTATTCATAAATATTATGAATTTTTTCACCAACTACCAGATTCTTCATATTGATACCACCGTTCATTAAATGACATTTTAATGAATGTATTCATTATATATATAAAAAAAATATTCAATACAATGAATTTGAATTGTCATATTGATGAATTAGTTCATAATATTTTTTCAAAAAAAAAAAAAAATTATAAAATAATTTGAACCAGTTGGGAAGGTTAGATCACATAGGAAATTTTAAAGTAGGTGTAATTATGATAGTTAGGATTATCAAAATTATAGTCGGTCTAAGCCGACTATAAATACCCTACACATATGTGTGCTTACCATTCAAAGTGATATATAGGTCACCAGGGTATACGAATCCTGAAAATAACTACAAACATTCAATCGCTGAAGAATTTTCATTCATTTGATACCCATATTTGCAAATGGGTAGGTGTACCGAATTTCGATTTTTTTTTGTGAACCACAAGTCTTTTCGCCGGAAAACATTATTTTCATGTATTTCAGCATGATGTCAATATATATTTGACCAAAAAAGTTTACCTAAGCACGTATACAGTAAAATTGATCTGTAGATGTAAATTTTATATGAGGTATTTGAACATAAGTGGTCGGATCATAGATTACAATGGACCGATCTCGCCAATTTTTTCTCACATACAGCGTAGGTATATTAGTAATCTAAGTTATAAGTTTCATTTATCTAGCTCTTCAATTTTAAAAGTAGTAGGGATTTCAACAGACAGACAGACGGACGGACAGACAGACGGACAGACAAACGGACAGACGGACATCGCTAAATCGACTCAATCGACTGATCAAGAATATATATACTTTTCCATACCGGAGATGCTTCCTTCTGGATGTTACAAACGGCGTACCAAACTGAATATACCCTTTCAGTCTTAGTGTAGGGTATAAAAATAGTGCAAAAATTTTATTTAATAAATAAAAGTAAAAAATTTACAAAAAATTATCCTAAAAAAAAAATTTTGGAAAAAAAAATTGTGAAAAAAAAAATCGAAAAAAAAAATTTCGAAAAAAAATGTTGTTCGAAAAAAAATCGAACAAAAAATTTGATTGAAAAAAAAATTTTTTCGAAAAAAAATTTGTTCGAAACATTTTTTTTTGTTTCAAAAATGTATTTTTTATAAATATAACTTTTTATTAACAAAAAGTTGTAATTATAATAAATATATTATAAAACATTTTACTAATTTATGCATGTCGAGCAAGCATTACTTATATAAGAAATATCACACAAGAACTACTTGATATCTAGCTACCCAGTCTCTGATGCCTCAGAGTCTTTCGATGCCTCGAAGTTTTCTCCACTATCGATAAAAAAAGTTCGATCTCATAGGTTTATCGCTTCAAATTTTTCAAATTTATAGAACTTTCAAATTTAGATACGTTATATAAATATTTATCACATCGATATTGCAATATTTTCGAAACAATCTAGAACATTGAGTAAAATTTTTCGAACCGAGAAAACTTCCACAGAACGTATCGATAACTACATGCCATGTATGCCCAATTTGGCGCTCGAACGGTCCCGATATAATTTGATATTTCCATCTACTCGCCTTGATCTCGTAGCGATATCGAAACGAATGGCATACTGTGTACCATCCCAGTCTGCCATGTCCCGGAGACCTTCGATACCTCGAAGCTTACTCGAATAACTTCTATAAAAAAGTTCGATCTCGTTGCATTATCGATTCTAATTTTTAAAAATGTTCGTACATTCCAATTCTTTGACAAGATACGAAACTTAAATGTTTATCAAATCGATATCGCAATAATAGGGCAGTGCGATTAATCGTCAATTATTCGATTAATCGAAAATACGATTAATCGGTTAATTATAACTTTCAATTAATCAGAATTCAAATAATTTTTATTTAAGAACATAGAAATTGCTGTCTACAAAATATTCAAACAAAAATTTTGTTTTTCTTTTAAAAATACTTAATTTAAAATACAAATGCCAAATTAGATGCGTAGCAAGTAGAATATCATTATTTATACTCATGCCAAAAACAATTAATCGTATTTCAATTAATCATATTTCTGATTAACCGATTAATCGTTATTTTGATTAATCTCAAAAGCTGATTAACCGATTAATCGTATTTTCGGTTAATCAAAAAATACGATTAATTGAATAATTGATTAATCGTGATTGCTATTAATCAGAGTTTCCGGAAAACTATTAATCGCACAGCCCTACGTAATATTTTTTGCAGCAATATCGAACTTTGATCATTTTTTTCTTCGATATCGTTCCGATTTCGAAAAATTACTGGAACCGAGAAAACTTCCACAGAACGAATCGATAACTACCTGCCATGTAGGCCCAATTTGGCGCTCGATATCGTTACGAGAACGGGCCCGATATAATTTCATTTCTCCATCTACTCGAATTGATCTCGTAGCGATATCGAAACGAATGGCATACTGTGTACCATGTAGGTACAATTTGACGTTCGATATCGCTACGAGAAATTATTCGATATTGTGTGAATTCTCCTTTTTCTCGCATTGATTTCGTAACGATGTCGAAACGAATTGATTTGATTTATATAAAAGACTTTTAGATTTATTTGATTTATATAATAAACATTTGACTGATTTAATTCAACAATATCAACATCAACCATTTTTCGTAAATATTTTTTTAATTAAACGGATACCACTTTCATTTCTTTTTTTATTACAGAATTTGTAATAAATTTAATGAATTTAAATTTTAGCAACTAGCGTGGCGCGTAGTCAATAGCACCAGATCCAGATCCTGACATGTCAACCGACTTCAAAAATGTGCACTAATTAAATTTTTTTGTTGTATTTTTTTCACGCTGGAAATGCAGTTAAACTGGGTTGACATATTCAATGCGCTGCTTTGGCAAGGACTTTGACGCTGCTTTTTTGCACTTCTGCCATCCTATTCTATGCTGTTTTATTATTTTTTTGTTTGTTTTTAGCATGAGCATCGTTGCACGTTATCGTTATCGCAACATTAAATATCCTCGGGGAGGGTGCTTCAAGAGTATTTCCGGTGCCGCTGACGTCGCACTGAATTACGTAGCAGTACATTTTTTATTTTTTTTTAATATCCGCGAATCCGTGAAAAGCGCGCCGCGTATAAGTTATGGCATTTTTGAGTTGCGAAATAAATATTTTATGTTTTCGCAAATTGCAGAGCTTCAGAAAAATATACAGCCCAAAGTAGTGGGAGCACCGGCAGCCGCTTCGCCAAATGTGAAAAATCTTAAAGACCATGGAAAACTGCGCCCATTCCGGGCATCAACGCACAAATCGACTGATGCTGGGGCTGCTTGGCTTGGCTTGTTTTGGCTTGGTTTGGTTAGGTTTGGCTGACAAATGCAGGCGAACGAACACCTTACGCGAGTCTCAACGCATATCCTGCATTTATTGTTAAGTCATCGCATTCTCGGGCCGCGGCGGTACCGGCGGCGGCACAATGAATGCAATGCAGCGCGCGCTGCCACGTGAATGCGGATGTCAGTGTGACTGTGCATGTGCTGATACTAGGGGGTTCTAATCCCAGAATTCACAAATCACGTTTAAATTTTAAAGAAAGACATAGCCCTTTCTTACTTACAAAACTCTCCAGAAAATTCTTCAACGTTTGGAATGATGATTTTTTTTTACAAATTACAATTTTTATCATATATGATATTTCAATTATTCGATTATAAACGCACGTTTAATGATTTTCATGTTTAAAAGGATTTTCTCAATCTTTAAATTTATAAACAACAATTTAAGGGTTTTGTGTAATTTTCGAATTTAATTTTTTGATGACATTATACATATCCAAAGTTTATACACTGAGAAAACACGATTTTAAAGATAAATTATGCAATATATCAGAATTAAAATCTAATGAAATCACAATCAATATTGTATTTCAATAAATTACCCTTGCCCATCATGGAAAAATTAAATCGAAAATGTGTTACTGTGGAAAAAGAAATACAATGTTGTAATTTTACCATATACTATATGCGCAAATACCATTGGCATGAGAATATCATCGAAAAGGGGATATACATCTAAAGCTTAAAACCCCGAATTTTAGGGTGTGTGCGAGTTCGAATAAATTGCTGACTAAACTAAATTTTGTCGGTAATGCAGCGATTACTTTTCAATTTAGTAAATTTTCGAGCAAACTAAATTGATCTAAATTGACATATGATAATTGATTTAAAAGGTTTTTCAACAGGGAAGCTACAAAAGTAGAGCGACAGGGACAGCAAACGACGCCATATTTCTTACCGCTCTTTTGACATTTCTCTTCAGTAAGGTTTGCCATTTTATGATGGAAAGATATACGAATTCAAATTTCGGTAGTAAATTTTTACAATTTCGACTCGTTGTTGGCTCGTATATCTTTCCATCATGGAATTGCAAACCTTACTGAAGAGAAATGTCAAAAGAGCGGCAAGAAATATGGCGTCGTTTGCTGTCCCTGTCGCTCTACTTTTGTAGCGTCCCTGTTGAAAAACCCTTGACAAAAAACTTTTGTAGCGCTCTTATTGAAAAACCCTGTATTAGAGACTTTAACAATTATCGGTTACCGAATGGCGGTCAAATAAAAACTTGTATAATTTAGTTTAGTCAGTAATTTAGTCGAAATCGCACACATCCTTAAAATAAATTCAATTTTTGATACAACAAAATGTTTTTTTTATTTGCTATATATATTCTGTAGCCGCGGTAGCTCAGTGGTTAGTGCGTTGGACTGCGAGCCGAAAGGTCCCCGGTTCAAGCCTGGACTGGGGCTAACAACACCTTTTGATAGAAACATTTTTCTATACCGCGCTACCTCTCGTCAGTAAATGGCAAACCTACGAGAGTAAAATATTGCCTATGAAAAGCTCTCACCCGCCGTTCGGATTCGGCAATAAACTGTAGGTCCCACCACTTTGAGTACAAATATAACACGTACTGCTCAAAATGGTGAGAGAGAGCTCAGCTGAAGTTCTATACAGGACTGTAGCGCCAAACTATTATTATTATTATATATTAAATGACTTCTTTTAATACTTAATTTAATTGAATTGGTTATTTTATTTGTATTTATTTACATTCATACATACACAGACGTTGTCTGGCTGTGCTTTGTTGTTCTATTCGTGAAAACACACATGCAAACATTGTACATCATGCCGTTTTTTGATACCTAAGAACAAAACATCTGCAATCCAGACAAATTGTACTTAAATTACTTTTTTGATACCTAAGAAAAAAACATCTGCAATCCAGACAAATTGTACTTAAATTACTTTTTTGATACCTAAGAACATAATGTCTGAATATCAAGAAAATTTGACTAAGTTACATTCAACAAACAGACATGCACAGATGGCGACAAAGATGACGAAAAACAACAGCAGATACATAAACACGTGTTCCTTTTGCGAAGAACACAGTAACAACTTAGCGTGTTCTTTTTGGTTTTGAATAATCAATAAATTAACTTCTGAAAATCCAGTAAATAAAGTCTGTTTACTTTTTTTGACAACTAAGTAATTTGCTTTCTTAATATTCAGATACTATTTTTTTCATTCTAACCGAATTCTTCTCGAGTTTTAGAATTTTATTTCCCACCGTATATGAAAAGTTATGTTTCGGCGAACTAATGTTCCGGAACTGTAACGTCAAACTATTATTATAATAATTATTATTACAAGGACCATAGGACATGTTCAGTTCTAGAATGTTCGAGTTCATTTGTTATTGTATTGAAAAAAAACTTAACTGTAACATTAATTTTATGTTTAATTTCAGTTTCCAATAGTCTGTGATCTTTATCAAACATATATTTATTAGAAATCTGTAATATGTACAAATTTTATATGAAGGCCCCAAATATAAACGCATATTTATTCATTTTTTACAAAAGATGCCAATCTTCGTCGCAAAATTTGAAACATTTTTATTTTCGTAGTTAAACATACATACATTTGCATATTCTTGGAAATTGCAAAAACATAATTGAATTCGTTGCAAAACCATTAAACATATTATTTTTCTCATCAAAAACTTCTGAAATCGTTTTTTTCTTTTTGAAAGAGTTTTCGTATATATTGACCTTATATATTGACCTTTTTCCACAAAACGACTTATGGTGGCCGAAAAAGAAAATCGAATTGTGTAAAGTTACCTGTATGAAAGGGAATTCTTTCAAGATTGCTAGTTTGCAGTTATTTTCAAGATTCGTAAACCCTGGGAAGTTCTGGTTCACAGATAACCGCACACATTCCCACATGTGTGTGTACGTTATTTATAGTCGACTTTTTCCGACTATAACTTTTATAATTTTTACTAACACGAACTATCCAAATTTGCCTACATCAAAATTTGCCATGTGATCTAATCTTCCCTACTGTTTTTATACCCTACACCTATGAGGTACAGGGTATATTAACTTTGTGCATATATTGTAACGCCCCTTAGGAGGCGTATCCGGTATGGAAAAGTATATATATTCTTGATCAGCATCACTACCCGAGTCCGTTTAGCCATGTCCGTCTGTCTGTCTGTCTGTCTGTCTGTCTGTCTGTCTGTCCGTCTTGCTGTCTTGCTGTCTTGCTGTCTTGCTGTCTTGCTGTCCGAATACAGAATAACTTGAGAAATACTGATCAGAATGCGTTGAAATTTCGTCTCAATATATTTTAGCCAAAAGTAGGAACTGAGTTTGAAAATGAGCAAAATCGGTCAACGGACACGCCCACCTCCCATACAAGGCACTTTTATATAACTCTTTCGAAATTAATATTTCGAAAAGTATTCAAGGTATAGTTATAAAATTTAAAACATATTATTAGAATTCTCCTAAAAATATGTGGTCCAAAAATGGGCGTGATCCGCCCACTTTTTTTTTTCATTATATCCCGGGTTTTCATAGTAAAAATTTGATCCGTAAATTATTAAAATCAAATCTATGAAATATTAGCCTTTCAAAATTTTAAATATAGGCGTGGTCCGCCCAATTATATTTTTCAATTTTTTTTTTTAGTTTTTTTATACTTTATATAAATTTTTTATTTAATTTATGGGGATATAAGACGTAAATTTCTGATATATGAATAATATTCTGAGGGTGGGGAGGTTCAGCATAATTAAAAATTTAAAATTAAGGTAAACAATTAAATATTCCTCATTAATATCTCCACCAAAGGTGTAGGGTATTCCATAGTCGGGCCCGACCGACTATAAAAATCCGCCCCATGTGACCGAACTTACCCATGTGACCTAACTTTCCCAACTCGTTTAAATTAAAATTAGTCAATAGTATTAAATTATTAGGTAAATCAGTAAATACCATTATATTCTATAAAATACCATTAAATTATTTAATTTATATGAAAATGTTAATTTATTGTATAATAACTTTTTTATTTAGCAATTTTTATGGGATTTATTTCTGAGTGTATGGAACTTTTAGAATGTTTTCAAGTAATGTAGAAAGAATTTTGAGATTATTGCAATATTTTCAAGATGAGTAGAGAATAGGCAGCATATCCTGTAGGGAATAACGAAAATTGGATTTTTAATTAAAAATGATTTCCTTATAAAATAAAGGTTTTGTGTGCAAAAATAAAGTAAATTTCAAATTTTATTAAAATTCAAATCCCAAATATTAGAAACTATTAAACACATAGCGAAATAAAGTGTTTGGAGCAAACATAATATATTTGCAATCGTAAATTTGATGTCTTTAACTATATTTTATTTTTAATTACAATTATTTTAAATGATTTTGATATACATTTCGTGACTTATGGTTATAATTTGTTCTGAACATATTTATATTAAAATCCTGTAAAATCATGCATGTAATATGTAACATAATATGTTTGCTGCAAAGTATAATTTTCCCTGTGTGTAGGTATTTGAGATATATACTTCTCAATTACGTAAAACGTTTATAAAATGTTAAAATTTTTGTTTTTCAAAAAAAAACATGGTATTTCTTAAGTTCTTCTTTCCTGCAACCGTGCCATAGATCCGTGTGTGTTCATGTGTGCCACAGACGCTTGCCATTTGAATTTATAGAACTAACATTCATAAATCTAGCGCAGCACAGACGACTCTACTCTACTCGACGCGACGCGACTCGACTCCCTCATCCAGTGTAGTCAGCGCAGAAAATATGAAAAATTGCACAGCGTGACATGATCCGCATCTAACGAGCAACGATATGCAGCACGCAGGATGCAGGATATGGCGCGGGTTGGCGCAATAACGCAAAAATAACTCCATTGCATGATGCTGCTGCCATCGTCATCCTCGGTAGTATTCGCTGTTGACGTCGTCATTGCCATATGCTGCTCAGTGACACCGCTGGTGCTGCTGCCACCACGCCGGATACGCGTGGAGGCTCTTCGCCGACTAGTGACAGCCAAGAGTCCGTCCTCCCGTCCGCCCGACAATCCGGCAAAATGCACGATTTCACGTGTGTAAGTTTTCTCAGAGCTTCAGTGATTTTTCTTTATTTAAATTTCTTATATTTCGATTGCTTCATATGGCTCTGCTTAGTTTTCTATTGCTTCTTCTACTACTCAGCGCCTTGCTGTTGTCTTTATTCAGTCGTAGCAACCGCAAAAGACCCTCCCACAAGCGATTTTACAGCTGCACCCTCTACAGCAGACACTGGCAGCTCCGTTCCCACTGCCGATTCGATTATCTCTGCCGGTGGTAGCTCCACGCGAAATGTTGTCGCTCAACCGTGTAGTTTTTGTAGATTTAAAGTTATCGTCGTTCGAAGACAATAAATATTGGCAACACACACGTAGTATGTATTCGCAAAATTGGTGTCGTGGTTGTCGTAAAATCAAGCCAAAGTGTTTGCTGCACTTTGCATGAAGGCACATAAATTGCAGCACGATTTGTTGTTTCATCGTTCGTTCGGCTGGCTGGCTCGTCGCCGTTCACCGTTCATCGTTTTCCGTACGTTCGTCCTCGTCGTCATCGCCTGCATTGCGTTGTGTTCGGGGATTTCGAAATGCGCGTAGGTATTTCACACATAGAGCTATAAAAGTTAAATCTCTTACTCGGTACAAAAATTTACTATGCACGATATAAACAGGGCTTCAACTTATAATCGAAACGTTTTAGAGAAATAATCGAGGAATTGAAGCGTTAACGCATAACGTTACTTGAATCGTTTTAATAATCAACTCTTGGTTAGAAATTTCTTATAGAGAATCATTAAATGTTTGAGATTATGATTCAATTAATCTTTTGATTATGACTACCATACTATTTTAGGAATTGAATTTCCATGAATTTCTTTGAATGCAGCATATGTTTACCAAAAGTAATACAGTTCTAAACACCAATTTATTTGTAAATTACTTACATCGAAGATTATCATTTTATGATGGCTGCAATCATGTATTGATATTTGATTTAATTACCAAACATATGTGTATACAATGTAGATACAGAAATCCTGCTGCAATCATAATTATGTATTAAAGTCAATAATTATGTATTAAAGTCAATTATTCAAATTATTTTTTACAAGTAACTTTGGTAGCGAAATTTCCAATCATATGTTTCAGTTTAGACAGTTATTATATATTTATTACAATCATATTTCCTTGTATCATATTGTATCATATTTTCTTTAATTATTTAATTAATTATGATTATGATTCTACCAATTATTTGCGTGACAGATATTGTTACAGAGGTCTCATTTGTATATGGGATGTTATTAGAGATATCATTGTTGAATTGCTGCAATTATATTTTACTATAAGAGTTAGTTGCAGAACTGTCTGATTTTATATTTGATATTTCGCTAAAGAAGTTTTCAATCATATGTATACAGTATTTAAGTACACAGAAAATACTATATGTGTCAATATAGAACATAATTTGATCAATACAATTAATTTTTAATTGATTCATTGCCGATACGACCTTTAATTGAATTGATTAAAAATTTAATCATATTAATTAATAAATTAACAGAGAATAAACAAAAAGTTACATAAATACAATTAAATTATTTGCTTTAACGACTATGGAATAATGGTATTAATTAAATATTTAATCATATTAATTAATAATGTAACAGAAAATAACAAAAAGTTACATCAATACAATTAAACATTTTGCTAAAACGACAATTGAATTAATTGCATAACAATCGCCGATGCTGAGCACTCGATGCAGAGTACACGACGCGGTGTCACGATGAGAACTTGCAGCGAATGAACGTCGGCAAACAAGCAAACGATGGAATTTTTGTTTGCGCCTTTGGTTGCGCACATATTATTCCCATTTGGTATATGCCAAGATAAACAATTTTCGAACTTGATGATCCTCTAAGTGTGTCGTCAAAAATGGTGATGATGCATATTTAATTATGCTTCCAACTGCATCATCAGATAAGTGCATTCTTTTTTCATTAACTGAATGAGAATAATAAAGACTGTGAAAATAATAATAACGAGTTGGGAAAGTTAGGTCACATGGGTAAGTTCGGGCACATGGGGCGGACTTTATAGTCGGGCCCGACTATGGTGGGATATTTAATTGTATATCTTAATTTTAAAGTTTTTAATTATACTGAACCTCCCCACCCTCAGAATATTATTCACATATCATAAATTTACATCTTATATCACCATAATTTAAAAAATTGATATAAAAGTATAAAAAACTAATACAAAAAATTAGAAAAATGTAAATGGGCGGACCACGCCTATATTCAAAAATTTTATAAGGATAATATTTCATATATTTGATTTTAATAATTTACGGTTCAAATTTCCACTATGAAAACCCGGGAAATAATGAAAAAAAAAGGTGGGCGGATCACGCCCATATTTTGACCACATTTTTTTGTATGAATTATAGCAATACGTTTTAAATTTTATAACTATATCTTAAATACTTTTCGAGTTATTAGTTCCGAAAGAGTTATATAAAAGTGACTTGTATGGGAGATGGACGTGTCCGTTGACCGATTTGGCTCATTTTCAAACTCAGTTCCTACTTTTGGCTAAAATATATTGAGACGAAATTTCATCGCATTCTGATCAGTATTTCTCAAGTTTTTCTGTATTCGGACAGCAAGACGGACATGGCTAAACGGACTCGGGTAGTGATGTTGATCAAGAATATATATACTTTTCCATACCGGACACGCCTCCTAAGGGGCGTTACAATATATGCACACAGTTAATATACCCTGTACCTCATAGGTGTAGGTTATAAAAATACTTTTAAAACGTCGACGATACCAATTAAATAGTTAGCTATTTATGCAAAGACCTTAATTGGTATATGTTTGGAAGCAAATCAAATTTTTAGCGAATGTGTTTGCTAAATACTATAGAATTTGTTGCTGGACCAATTGATGGTACACAATTATTTATGGTTGCTGTATTTACGTCGATTTCGATTTTCTGTGTAAAGCAAATCAATGCGTAATTTTTGCAATCATATTTTGTCGTAAGTTTATTATTGACTGATTATAATAATTATTTTTCATGATACTCTTTGTTATGAAAAACTAAGTATAATCATTTGTAAATATAATTTTTTTACATAAATCATTGCGTACTTGCTGCAATCATAGTGTGCTACATAAATTAGTAGCAGACATTATTGAATGATGAAAGCAATTATTTTTTATGAAAGATTTTGCTACATAAATCTCCATTCATATGCACCAATGTAGGAATTTAATGCAGAGAATATTATATTCTTGCTGCAATCATACACGGATATAAAAGATTTGTTTGAATATGCTTGAATGTAATTATAACGTAATTCAAAATCATCATATAAATATTGGGAGTAATATCTAATTACATTATTATTGAATTGTATTATTATTTTGTTCAGATTGAAATATTATTATAGGATATTTAAACATACATTGCTTTAATTGCGGATTTACATGAATTTACTATATTATTGTTTCTGCAGAAATATATATATATTTTTCATCAGATATTAATATATGTATGTTTAATATTTCCGCTATTTAACACACGCAACATCAATAAAAGATTCTTTGAATTATATGTATTTGGTTATTCGTGATTGTTACTGGGTGACAACAAATTTAAAAATAATAGCATTATTTTGATTATATGTATGTTTGGCATTACGATATCACAATTAAATAACAGCGCTGCCTTCTTTTAGCACTCAGTAACACTCACTTTAATACTTTTCATATAGTTCAAAAGTTCTTTTTGGTGGGATAATTCGTTTAAGTACCGCTAATTACTGTTAATACCAGTTAGTGGCTGTTTGTGAAATTTCCAATTCATCCGTAAAGTACTAAACTCAAAATAGGAACAATTGATGGAAATAAAATTATTAGGTATAAATAAAATATGTGTAATAAAAATAAAAGTTTAAGTTTATAATATAAATAAAAAAATGTAATTTAAAAATAGGGAAAACCGAATATAGTGTAAAGAAAACTAAATTTACTATTTTTACATTAAAATTAAATGTAAACATAAATATGTTTACATGTAAATAAAATGTTTTTAACATTCAAACATTTATGTGTTTGCAAGAACGCCGAAAATTATTGATTCTGAACGGGTTTCGTACGAAATATCGAAAAAAAAATTTCGAAACCTTAAAATGACGAAATTATATAAGCCTTAGAACGCCGAAACAATATTTGGCCGAATCACAAAATGTCGAAAAATATTTTAAAGCTAGAAAATGTCGACAATTTTTTTAAACTATAAATACAAAAACATTTTTTTTATAGGATCAAAAAATGTCGAAAATTAAAATGCCGAAATATCAAAATGTTGAAATACAAATTTCAAATCCTTTATGAGCAACTCCACACCAAATCTTGTAGGATTTGCAACTCACACTCTTCGATTTAAATGATATTTTGGCAACTGATAAAGGGTATCGGGATCTGCATTCATCATTTTTTTTTCCGACCACTATTTCCAAAGATATTATTTTTACCAGAGATACAGTCCAAAGTTAAAAAATTGCCAATGATAACTTTTGTATGGTGGTTTGAAATAAGTTTTGATGCTAGAAACTTTGTTAAGGTTTCGTTTTAAAACTAATAAAACAATCTTTTGGAAAATTCTTCTTAACATGAGCATATGACCAATGGTCGTTATCCTTGAACTTCGAATTTCATTTCCTTAAAAAAGTATTTAAAAAAAAAATCAAAATTTTTGTGGATTTTTTATAAGTGTTGAAGCTAAATTCCAAGATGGTAATTTGAAGGCAGCATATTTAAAAATCTCCGCATGAATCCTAGAGTAGCTAAAAATCAGAATTCGTTCTTTTTTAATATCTTCATCTTCGAGTTTTTTCGACATTTTCCATCAGTTTTTCGGCAAAAAATGATTTCGTCTTATTAAATTTCGACATTTTTAGTTTTCGACATTTTTTTTTTTCAACATTTTATTTTTCAACATTTTTTTTTTCAACATTTTGGTTTTCGACATTTTTGTTTTCGACATTTTCAGGTTTCTGCATTTTTATTTTCTACATTTTTGTCTTCGGTATTTTTAGTTTCGATATTTTAAATTTCGACTTATCGTACCAGACCCATTCTGAACATAAATATGTTTGAATGAAAACAAAAATATGTTTGGCTGTTATTATAATAATGTTTGGCAATGAAATAATACTTTTGTTTGCATAAAGCTCCAAAGATATATGTAGTGCCTGCAAAATTATGTTTGGGAGAGCCCTTTTTTTTGCAGCGTGTATATTATATCAGATATGTGTTTTTTCCCGAATTATGTACCAATGATTTTCTATGAGAAATTTTGGTTTACAATTTTCCATAGGACTTTATTGCAAAAATCACTTTATAATTACTGCAATCATATTTTCCTATATGAGTTAAAGAAGAATTATTAAATCAATACACACACATTTTTAACAAGAGTTTTTGTCACGGAAATTATATTGCTGCAACCATATTTTGTATTCAACAGTTTTACATAAACCCGATTTACATAAACTCCTGAATTATTATTTCTTTTTTTAATTCTGAGATGAAACTTCTTTGGCTTACTAATTAGGATGCAATGATTCTGAATATTTATTTTTATATTGGGTGTTGAGATATAACAGGAACAGGTGTACAAATGCGGTAAAACCGAGACAACACATAACAAAATTTATATAACAAATAATATTTTGAAAAACCAAGGAAAATTAAAAATAGTTGAAGTCGAAGGCTATGATATGCACTACGCACTTTATTAATTTTCGACGATTGCACTTTAAAATGAGTTTTCTTCTTCACATACTAAATTCGATTCTAAAGGTTCGATAAATGCTAAAATATTATCTTAAAAAATTTTGTTATTACTTTAATAAATGAACGAAAGCAATCCTGATATATACTGTACAAAAAGTTAGAAACCACTTCAAATTGAAATTAAATATTTTTAAGCACGTCCCAAAAGAACACTCTGAAAATATCGAAAACTATAGATAAGTAATCTAAATAATTCTCAAACAAGGATTAGAGATAAGAATGTTTGCTAGGGTTTTTCTATTCCGTAAAGTTTATACCTTTAGTATGTAAACAATTTTAATCTTTTTGTGTTAGTAATTCGATTTTAATGCGTCATAATGAAAGGAAAAATGGTAATTTCTAAAAACAATTTACAAGTGATAATGATACATTGGTATTTAATATGTTGAGTTGGAAATTTTTATGTTGGTTATTACTAGAAAAAAATATAGATATAATATAATAATATATAAATCAATAATATATGAAATATACTTTGCGAACATCCTCTTTTGTTTTAATTCAAGAACCAATGGAAACCCACTTTTAACTCAATAATAATTGAAATTATTTTCTATATTTTGATTGATAGAAATTATAATTTATTAATGCGAAAACTAATCAAAGATCGACTAAACACAAACAACATTAAATTATAATATATCAATTATGTCGTTGACTAAAAAAAACAGAATGACTACAGATAGCATTATGATTAATGAAAGCATTTTTCACTTGCATCAATTAAGTCAATGATACAAAATATTCAAAAAGAGTGGCCTGTGATTACACTCATGTTCACGCAGTAAAATAATATGGTTGCGACATTATCGCGACAACCATACCATGCTCTTTAAAATCATAGATGGTTGTCACAATCATATTACAGTATTTTCAATTTTATTTCAATCATTTTATAGTTGATAATTTAATTGCCAACCATAGTATGGTTGTACGAAATCTGGATATGGACACTGACAACCATAGTATGGTTGTGTGGAATCATAATATGATCACTGACAACCATAGTGTGGTTGTGTGGAATCATAATATGGTCACTGACAACCAAAGTATGGTTGAAAGAAATCTGGATATGGACCTTAACAACCATAGTATGCTTCTGTGGAATCATAATATGGTCCTGACAACCATAGCATGGTTGTGTGGAATCATCATATGGTCACTGACAACCATATTATGGTTGTTTAATATCTGAATATGGTCACTGACAACCATAGTATGGTTGTATAATATTTGAATATGGTCACTGACAACTATAGTATGATTGTGTGAAATCATAATGTTAGCACGGTTGAATGACATGGTAATACGGCACTGAGGACCATGGTATGTTTATAAAAAGCGTACTTTTGTCACTGAGCATCATATTAAGCTTGATAACATTGTCATTGAGAATCATATTAGAAATAGTATATGATTGCCTACAACCATAAGCCCAATCATAGTATGATGCCCTTCAAAAATGATACCCACAACCATGTTTTTTTCTGCGTGTTCCTCTTTCGATGTAATTACTTCCATCAATACTTTCTCTTGTCTCAATTATAGCAATGATATAAAAATTCAAAAAGAGAGGCTTGTGATTAGGTTAATCATGTTCCTCTCTCGCCGGTATTGCTGCAATCATAAAGGGTTTTTGTAACAGGGACGCTACAAAAGTAAAGCGACAGGGACAGCAAACGACGCCATATTTCTTGCCGTTCTTTTGACATTTCTCTTCAGTAAGGTTTGCCATTTCATGATAGAAAGATATACGAATTCGAATTTCGATAGTAAATTTTAATAATTTCGACTCATTGTTGGCTCATATATCTTTCCATCATGAAATGGCAAACCTTACTAAAGAGAAATGTTAAAAGACCGGCAAGAAATATGGCGTCGTTTGCTGTCCCTCGTGCTCTACTTTTGTAGCGTCCCTGTTGAAAAACCCTTGAAAAAACTTTTGTAGCGCTCTTATTGAAAAACCCTATATTACACGAATGCTAAAATTGTAAAATACAATCAAATCATAATATTTTTTTCACGGACAGTGTCTTTTTTGCGTTATTCTCTCAGCATAGATGTGATTTCCAGATTTATCGCATGTTTAAAAATCAACTTTAGCAATCAACCGACTGCTATCGTACCAAACGAAATGTAATCAAAGTCAGAATTTCATCACTAGTACTAAAGGGTAGACAACCAGCATGCTGATATGTAAATATATTGAATGATTTTCAAATTCCAGGACTGAGGGCCAGGACACATTTTTGCCTTTCATTTCGACTGTGACCTGTGCATGTTGAGTTGAGTGTTTATCTACAAATCTACTTTGTGTTTCATATTTCAAAAATTTCATTTATGGTCTCATGTTACTAAAATCGTTCGCAATGATACGCGTCAAAGGATACCTTTGGCTCCGGTACCGCGCGGCACGGCATGGCACGGCGCCCACTTGAGAGTAACGTCGCTGGACCACGCAGCGTTGACAGCCAGACAATTTCTAGTACAAACACACACAAGTTATTCTATTAACAGTAATTATTGTCGTCATCCCTAGAATGCGACACACTTGTGCCGTTGTGCTTCCCGAACTACGCCTCTGCCGCTGCCTCTGCTGCTGCTGGTTGTTAGTTGGTCCTGTCAAGTGCGGACGGAACCCAACTATGCTGCTCTGATAAGTCAAATGCTGTTAAGTCGAGTCGAGTCTACGTTTGGGTGCCGTTGGTGACCTGCTCTCTCCACCCGTTGGCAATATGAGACTCCGAAGGGGTTCCTATGTTTTGGTAGCATCGCATGGCATGGCATCGCATCGCATTCAAATAAATAGTGAGCACAAACGGGACCCTTTTTCATTGCCCATAAAATTGTTTGATGTTCTCGGGGCGGGAGGGATGTATGGATGAATGAATGAATGAATGAATGAATGCATGGAGTGAGGTCGTGAATGAGTGTCAGGCCGTTTTGTAACCAGAGGATATGGGTCCTTAAAATGCGATCAATCAAGCAAAGCAGATACTCTCCAACATATGGGAATTTGTTATATGATAAATTGGTTATCATCTGAGTCTGTATGTGTTGACAAATGGCTAACTATTAATGTCACAGCCAAAGGTTGGCTGGCGAGCACGGGCAGGACATTTCTTTTGCTATTGACTGTGGCATGACTGGAGTAGTGGGCGCCTTGGGAAAAGCTATATTTTTATTTTTTTGTCAAATTTGGCAGGTGCTGCAAAGTTTCATTTGCATTTTTAGATCAACTTACATTTGTGTGTTATTAATCAAGCGATTTTTTTGTTGCTTTTTTGTGACATTGGTATTACAGTGACATGACAAAACTTTAGTCATCGCTCAACGTAATATTTGAAACGTTTAACCCGACGTTGAATAAAAATTCAAGCATGTTTAACTGGTTAATGTTTATCAAAAAAGTGGAACAAATTACAAAAATTTTGCCTATTTCATACTTTGTTGATCTATGTTCTGGATAACCCGGAAATATTTCCTTTGATATCATTAAATGCAATGAAATGTTATATCCAAATTACAAATTTAAAAAAAAAAAACGTAAGGTTTATGATTTTTCAAAGTCTTATTTTAAAGAAAACCGAAGCCTATAAAACTTAACACTATAACACTCCATTTAATTTGAATAGTTTCAACATTCAAAAGAACAAGAACAAATTGAAACCAGTTGGGAAGGTTAGATCACATGGGAAATTTTAAAGTATGTGTTATTATGATAGTTAAGATTATCAAAATTATAGTCGGTCTAAGTCGGTGGTAGCCGCGGTAGCGCAGTGGTTAGTGCGTTGGACTGCGAGCCTAAAGGTCCCCGGTTCAAGCCTGGACTGGGGCTAAGCCTGAACTGGGGCTAGAAACATTTTTCTATACCGCGCTACCTCTCGTCAGCAAATGGCAAACCTACGAGAGTAAAACCATTGCCTATGAAAAGCTCTCACCCGCCGTTCGGATTCGGAAATAAACTGTAGGTCCCACCACTTTGAGTACAAATATAACACGCACAGCTCAAAATGGTGAGAAAGCTCGGCCGAAGTTCTATACAGGACTGTAGCGCCAAACTATTATTATTATAAGCCGACTATTAAAACCCTACACATATATGTGGTTACCATTCAAAGTGGTATATAGGTCACTTTCATTTGGTATAGTGGTATAGGTCCTTTCATTTGATACCCATATTTACAAATGGGTAGGTGTACCGAATTTCAATTTGTTTTTTTGGAAACCACAAGTCGTTTCGCCAAAAAACATCATTTTCATGTATTGGAGTATGATGTCAATATATATTTGACCAAAAAAAAGTTTTCCTAAGCACGTATACAGTAATATTGATTTGTAGATGTAAATTTTATATGATGTATTTCAACATAAGTGGTCGGTTCTCAGGTCACAATAGACCGATCATGCCAATTTTCTTGTTCAGACTGCTTAGATATATAAGTAATCTAAATCTAAAGTTTCATTGCTCTAGCTCTTCAACTTTTTCTGTAATCGTGATAAGGGATACGAAATCGACTACGAACTATCGGAATTCCTTATTAAATTCAACAGTTCTCTTTTAGTGTTTTAAACTACTTTTTCAAGTTCCTATAATATTATAATTCTCAAAAGGAACTTAAAGGAAAATAGTGAAAACTAATTTTAATAAAATGCTACTTAAATTGTTGAATTAAGAAAGCAAATTTCAGTTATCAAAAAGATAAACAAAATGTATTCTCCTGGATTTTGAGAAGTTAACAACTACTAATAAAGGGTTTTTCAAATGGGACGCTGCAAAAGTAGAGCGACAGGGACAGCAAACAACGCCATGTTTCTTGCCGCTCTTTTGACATTTCTCTTCAGTAAGGTTTGCCATTTCATAATAGAAAGATGTACGAATTCGAATTTCGGTAGTAAATTTTAATAATTTCCCTTCGTTGTTGGCTCGTATATCTTTCCATCATGAAATGGCAAACCTTTTTGAAGAGAAATGTTAAAAGGGCGGCAAGAAATATGGCGGCGTTTGCTGTCACTGTCGCTCTACTTTTGTAGTGTCCCTGTTGAAAAACACTTAAAAAAAACATTTGTAGCGCTCTTATTGAAAAACCCTTTAAATACCAACAAAATTTACTTTGATATCAAAAGCAAATTATTGTTACAATTATTCTACATACAAGAATAATTGTAATTAGTTACTATTTTGATACCTAAATGGTGTAAACGAAAATATTTTTAACATTTTCTTTTATTCATAACATATGAACTTAACACGGTAAAAGAAAAAATTAAATCACAAATGAAAAATAATACTTCATAGTATTTAAAAATTGTTAAAGATTTATATTTCTGAATGGGATAGGACGAATTTCCGTATTTTAGTCTTGCAGCCCACACAATTTATTCTAACTTTTTCATAACGCTATTTAAAGTAGCGCTTATTTTTATTTTCGTTTTACAAAATTTCAATATTTTTCGAAGAATTGATTTTATATAAGTCAAATATTTTAAATCAGGACTTAAATTTAAGCCAACAATTTTTAATCTGAACCTAGTTCAGGGCAGTTTGAACAAATTGTATCATATTGTTTTATACGGGTTTCAACAGTCCCTCGCTCGTTTATTTGGATCTTTATATCATTTCATCGATTTTATTTGGAACTTTAAATTATCTGAATTTAAATATTTTTTTTTTATTAAAATTATATAATTTACAAAATATTTAAATTTGCCTTAGCACCATTAAAGGCATTATAAAGACAAGTGAAAACTATATTTATTACAATTTAATTATTTACATTCAGATTATTTTAATATTACATAAGTAGCATTTTAATCTTTTCTAACAAATGCATTTTTAAATGTATTTTGAATGTAGATATTCTCTCCAAATTTTTTAAACATATCGTCAATTTATTGAACTCAAATGTTCCTGATTATTACACTCATCTTCCACTATTCTTCGCACTCAGTATCAACTTTACATTTTAAAAATGTGAAATATATATTCATTTTTTTTGCCACATCTCTTAGTGATTGTTGGGCTTAGCTCTAATTCTTTACTTTCGCCGCATATATACGATTCATAAATAATGATTTTCGACCTGATTCATGTTTACTATTTAAGAAGATGGTCTCTCGGTGGCGAATTGTAAAATTTCCAGCAGTTTCCCGCCATACACATGGTATACTTGCAAATACCTGCATGCAAGGTAGAACGTTTAGCTACGTAATTTGTTTTCCAACTTTTTCGAATTTTTTTTTGTTGACGACATGATCGATCGATCACTTACAATGGAAACTTTGTTAATTTTTGTGTTTGTCATAAATCAGAGAATTTTTGAGTTTAAGGGATTTTTTTGCATTATTTTTATTGACCACAGTATCCACAGTAAACATAATTTCGTTTACACCCTTTAATACCATAATGTGTGCATATCAAGAATAATTGCTCTTAGTTACGGACAACACAAATCAAAGCAAAATAGCGAATATTATATACAAAGCAAGATCGAAAATTCATCAGTTATACGAACACGTTCTTTAAATTTTGCGATGAAAACAGCAACAACAACTTTATACCCAACACCTTAACCACTGCATATCAAGAATAATTGCTCTTAGTTACTGTTTTGATAACTAAGTGGATTTGTTTCTTAAAATCCAGAATGTTTCCGTTTTGTTGTAATTCATGCCGCTAACTTCTTGATTCCATTATTTTATACATTTTCCATCCATTTAGACTTATTAAACTTTCTTTTGTATACACCTCAACTTTTATATGCACTTAAAGTTTTTGGAATATTTCTATATAACCTTGAATAATGACTGTTCATACTTTAATTGAAGTCTAAAAATTTCAATACATGTGTCTGTCAATTAATACATGATATTTTATAATATTTTCTTTAAAATTCAGCAAAGTTTTCAGTTCTGAAACATCATAGGAATTTTTATTCAACTTCGGCCATATGTCTAAAATACTTCTGGAACCTCCTGTACTTTGAAAACAATTTCAACTATTAAATTCGTTTCAATTTAAGAAAAAATTTGAACACGAAAAATGAAATTAAGCATGAAACATTTTTTTAATATCATTTTGATGAATTTTTTTTGTAGGAGAAGAGTCTGAACCTTTATTTGATTTGGTGTGAAATTCCTCATATTTAAATGTTCCTTCCCGGAGCATGGCTCTAGGCTCCGGGAAGGAACATTTAATTTGTTTCTTGTTATAATTCGACTAGATCAACTTGATCAGATCATAATTACGTTAAACGTAATAGTATATATTTGAGGATGCAATTTAATGATTTGATGGTTGAAAAAAAAAATCAATTGTTAAAAAATATGGTCAGAAATGTTATGTGAAGTAATATGATAATGAACAAGTTTAATTTTAATAAATGTTCAAAGTTATTTCTAGATTATTTAGATTTTTTTAAATTTCAATTACCAAATCAGAAAACTCACCACTATTGAATTATTTCTGCAGCATTACTTACTATGTTCAAATCACTGTTATTATTCAGAAAATATTCGGAATGAATTGGTCCATTATTTGAAATTAGAAAAAATATTGGAAAACGTAACGAAATTTTGAGAAAATCAATGACAAAGTCAAAATTTGTGTTTTTATTTTTGTTAATTTTAACTTTACGTACATTTTAAAACAGGATTATTACATGTGGTTCGAAAATATGATACAGCATTGGAGAGATAATTTAATTATCTAAAACATGGCATAAAATTGTTTTTATTAATTTAGAAATAGGTGATACTTTATAACCAATTTTCTTAACTAGGTTATGTTAGTAATATGCATTTCCGCAGCAGTCTGGCCTCAGCAGTCTGGCCTCAGCAGTCCAGAGGTAGCGCGCTGGTCTTGCATTCTTTAGGTCTCGGGTTCGAATCCCGGCTTGGGCGCTCGTGGTTATATTAACCACAAAATTGTAGGGAATAGATTTCACAGTACAATGGATATAGTCTGTCTGAGTGCTGTGGATCTTAGTAGTTATTCCAAAAGAAAAAAATGCATTTCTTAAACACCCTGTAACTTAAATTGGGTGCAAAATTAGACATTATTTTATTTAATATTTTCTTATTTTTTTAAGTCATAGAATGACACCCTGAATTATTGACATCGATAACTCAAACACCCTGTATAACTACAAAATTATTTAAAATTTTATAACTACCCAGCAAACCAAACGATATCTTAACGAAATCGAAACGATATAATTTTTGTCGATTGTCGTTTTAGATAATCTATAATGAAACGAAAACGATAGGGTTATCGATAAAAACGAACCTATTTAAAATAATATTCTTATTTTTGTCGTTATAGATATCGAGATGATATCGTCACTGTTTTGGCAAAATATTTTTAAATAATAATGCAGTTCGATAGGTACTTCAAAAACAAACAATTAATACATTCACACCACTATTTTATCTTGTACCAATAAGAAATTAAAGCAAGAAAAAACGAAGAAATTGGAAAAACTGAAAATCTTGTCATGCCAAAAGGGCGAATCTATTCGTTTTTTCGCCATAACTTTTTATTGGTGCAAGATAAAATAGTGGTGTAAAGGCATTTATTGTTTGCTTTCAAAGCACCTATCGATCTGCATCATTAATTATTTTGCCAAACATTAATTTGCAATTTGTTATTTGCAGGAAAATATGTTAGGCAAAATATTTTAAAATAATGATGCAGTTAGGTGCTTTAAAAACAAACAATTAATACCTTTACACAATTTTTTATCTTGCACTAATAAAAAATTAAAGCAAAAAAACGAAGAAATGGGAAAAATTGAAAATCTTGTCATGCCAAAAGGGCGAATCTTTTTGTTTTTTCGCCATAACTCTTTATTGGTATAAGATAAAATAGTGGTATAAAGGCATTTATTGTTTGTTTTCAAAGTACCTAAATAACAAATGGCAAATTAATGTTTGGCAAAATATTTTTAATTAATGATTTAGATCGATATGTGCTTTGAAAACAAACAATAAATGCCTTCACACCACTATTTTATCTTATACCAATAAAAAGTTATGGCGAAAAAACGAAAAGATTCGCCCTTTTGGCATGACAACATTTTCAAATTTCCAATTCGTGGAAATTTGTGGCTAGAAATATCCAACAAAACCTCACACGATTTTGTCATAGAATACTTGAGGATAAACTACATTCAAAAATTTAAAAAAAAACGCAAATATCAAAAATTGCACATTCACCTCTTTGGCATGATAGTGACGAATATGGGTTAAATGGATTTATTTTCGATAAACAAAATTTATTTGATCTGAAAATTTTATTTTTTGACAAAAATTATAAAGAACACGCAATTAAATTTTCAAATACTTTGAGTTTTATATCTAGAATTTATCGAATCGATATCGAATTTCAAAATTATCTTCACTTGGTTTGTAGGGTACCGATTTTTTAATTCATTCATTCAACGTAGTGTTAATAAATCCACGATTTGTTAGTTTTAAATTACAACACTTTTTGCTACAACCTTCGCTATGGCATCAAAAGTAGTACCGAGCACAAATTGGATCAACGGTTCCACAAAAAACTCCCCCGATAGGTTTTTCTACACGTGCCGACAAAAAGTGCATATATTTAATGTATGTGACTTTAATATAATTGCATTTTGCATGGCTTTAAAATACACCAATTGCAATAATAAATGCATTGAATACACAACAAAATGCCGAACTAAGCTGCATCCGGCGCAGCCACAAGGATGCCGCAACAGCAAAAAATAACCAAATAAAATGAAAATAAAATAAAAACGAAATAAAAACGAAATAAAACAAAAAAAAACTACAAAATAAAATACCAAAATCCGCTGTATTTTCGTATTTTTCCTATAATATTTTATTTGTATTTCGCTTTTTATGCAAGAACATGCCGCACGCCACCTCTCGTTCGTCCGTCCGTTCGTTCGAATGCTCCGGTGTTTATGTGAATATGATGGGTAACTGCAGCGGCTCGGCTCGGCTCGGCGGCACCGGAGGTAGGTGGGTACCCGGTGGTACCTGTTCAAAAGTACTCGCTGTAGTATTTATGTACGTTGGCCCGTGTCTGGTCTGGCATAAAGCTCGTGTACTCGACTGCACTTCAAAAGTAAATTGCATTCCTAACCTGGGTTAACCAAAAAGGATACGAGCGAGCAAATATAACGAGCGATGAGAGGAGCTCCGACTCGAGCACTAGCAGAAGCAGTAGCAGCAGCAGTTGGTAGTAGCACCAGCAATAGCAACAGCACCAGAATCAACAATTTCGGCACATAAATCAAGGTATGACTTCAAAGTTCCATTACTTTGTGCGGTAGCAATGCGAGAGTGAGTCAACTGCGACGTACCCTAAATGGCTCTCTATAGTTTTTAATTTTTTAATTGAGTTGCACGAAATAATAAAAAATTAAAATAAAATTTTAAAAAACCAAGGTTCTTAATTATGCATTAAATGCTTTGGCTGCAATTGAAAGTACCAAAAACAAAAAATCCTACTCAATAATATATCATACGATATTAGGTTGTTTGAAATTGCATGGCATACCTTTTTTAAATTTTCTTTTCTTTTTGTACATCAAAGTTGGATTGTACTTAAAAGTTGTCAATGGCTCCAGAAATGTGTTACGCAAATTTAGCAAAATTAAAAATTAAAATGCAGTTAATGTTTAGTAGTGCACAAAGTGGAACAAAGTTCTATCGTGAAACCGCATGGCACATTTACATCCCACAACAAGTTCGAGCAAATAAAAAATATATATCATATAGTATTATAAATAATTTTCTGGAAATTTTAATTTCGATAACTTTGGACAGCTTTTGAATTAAAGTTTTAGATAATTAATTGAGAAAAAAAACGTTTTCAATAGGTAACGGTCAATAATTTTGTCGATCAAAGTTGTCGACCACTATTTTCAATTGAACGTCATATTATAATTCAGAAATTCCATTTTATTTACACAATACATCAATTGGTAGTCAAAACTTTCTATTCGGAATTCAGAAAATTTCAAATGATATTCAAAATTTTCCATTCCAATTAATATTTTCTGAATTCCAAATGGTTATTAAATTTTTATTAACTACAGAAATTTCACTTAAAATTCAAAACATATCCATTGTAATTATAAAACTCGATTTGATTTTTAGAAAACATCAATCGATATTCAGAACTTTCCACTGGAAATTTAGAAAATATCAATTGATATTCACAATATTTACTTTGGAATTTAGGAAATATGCAAATACTCTGATTATGACAAAAAAAAATGCAATGATCTCTTCCCGATCAAGGAATATTTAGAATATTTTCTACAAATATTTTAATAATAAATGATCATAAATAATAATAATAATAATGTACTAAATTCCAATCAAAAAATAATTGTATTGATAATTGTTTTGCTATATTTACACATGAATTTATTTATTTAAAAAAAAATTAAATTTAATGAAAAATTAAATTTCTAGAGAAAAAATAAATATTTACAGAAAATTTAAATTTTTTAGTGAAAAGTTGAATTTTTAGTTAAAATTTAATTTTTAGTAAAAAATTTAAATCTTTGAGTGAAAATTGAATTTTTAGTGAAAATTTGAATTTCTAGTGAAAAATTTAATTTTTAGTGAAAAATTTAATTTTTAGTGATAAATTAATTTTTTAGTGAAAAATTGAATATTTAGAAAAAATTGAATTTTTAGTGAAAATTGAATTTTTTAGTGAAAAATTGAATTTTTAGTGATAAATTGAATTTTTAGTGAAAAATTGAATTTTTAGTGAAAAATTGAATTTTTAGTGAAAAATTGAATTTTTAGTGAAAAATTGAATTTTTAGTGAAAAATTGAATTTTTAGTGAAAAACTAAAATTTTAGTGAAAAATTGAATTTATTGTTAAAAATTGAATTTTTAGTGAAAAATTGAATTTTTAGTGAAAAATTGAATTTTTAGTGAAAAATTGAATTTTTAGTGAAAAACTAAAATTTTAGTGAAAAATTGAATTTATTGTTAAAAATTGAATTTTTAGTGAAAAATTGAATTTTTAGTGAAAAATTGAATTTTTAGTGAAAAATTGAATTTTTAGTGAAAAATTGAATTTTTAGTGAAAAATTTAATTTTTAGTGAAAAATTTAATTTTTAGTGAAAAATTGAATTTTTAGTGAAAAATTGAATTTTTAGTGAATAATTGAATTTTTAGTGATAAATTGAATTTTTAAAGAAAATTTGAATTTTTAGTGAAAAATTGAATTTTTAGTGAAAAATTGAATTTTTAGTGAAAAATTGAATTTTTAGTGAAAAATTGAATTTTTAGTGAAAAATTGAATTTTTAGTGAAAAATTGAATTTTTTCACTACTTTGTTGCTACAAAAGTAGAGCAACAGGGACAGCAAACGACGCCATATTACTTGCCGCTCTTTTGACATTTTTCTTGAGAAAGGTTTGCCATTTCATTATGGAAAGATATACGAGCCAACAACGAGTCGAAATTATTAAAATTTACTACCGAAATTCGGTAGTAAAAATTCGAAAAATCATCTTCAGCGATGAGGCTCATTTCTGGCTGAATGCCTTCGTCAATAAACAAAAAATGCGTTATTGGTCAGAAAGCAATCCACACGTACTCCATGAGTCATCATTGCATCCCGAAAAAAATACGGTTTGGTGCGGTTTATGGACCGGCGGCGTCATTGGGCCGTACTTCTTCCGTGATGATCAAGACCGGCACGTTACTGTGAATGGGAATCGCTACCGTTCAATGATAACCGAATATTTTTGGCCCCAATTGGATGATATGGACTTGGAGGACATGTGGTTCCAACAGGACGGCGCCACAAGCCACACAGCCAATGCCACAATCAATTTATTGGAAATCAAGTTTGGAGAACGTATTATCTCACGAAATGGTCCAGTCGATTGGCAGCCTCGGTCGTGCGATTTGACGCCGTTAGACTATTTCCTGTGGGGCTACGTCAAGTCTATGGTCTATGCCAACAAGCCAGCGACGATTGATGAACTTCGTACGAATATCGAACGTGAAATTGCAGCAGTATTGGCCGATTTATGCTTGAAAACTGTCGAAAATTGGGTTCAGCGTCTGGACTTCTGCAAGCGTGCCCGTGGTGGCCATGCAAAAGAAATCGAGTTCCATACATAATGACATCGAACGTACTTTTACAGGAATAAACAATTTCATTGATATCTAAAACCGTTTTTGTTTTATTTGAAAAAACTTTTGTAGCGGCTCTTATTGAAAAACCCTTTATATATGTAAATACTCTTGTTTTCTATATATTTGAGTCTTCAACTTTTAACAGATTTGGATTTTCGATCTGAGTTTTTTCGTGGTCAATTCAGAATACTTCAGCCAATATTTTATAATAAACCCAATTAAATTCGGATAAATCTGACCAAAGTTATGACCAGTCAAACGCAAAAAATAATAATTTAAAGTGTACCTATTATTTAATGCAAAAAGTTTTCCCTAGTATTCCCTATCATATAACTGATTGGGTTATGACAATGAAAAAAAAATGATAGAGATTGAAAAATGAATAGGGAAAAATGATTGGAAAAATGTATAGAGTAAAAAAATGATGACTGACAATGATTTTGTGTGAAATGCTCTATTGAAAGAGAAAATCGATGTGGAGAATTTTCAGCGAAATCCGAATATGGGAAATGGACCCGCCGGGACCTCGTACCAAAAATCAACAATTTCTAAATTGAATTGAAATGACGTCCCTCAAACGCAATAAACTTAAAATGTGGGTATTTGTCATCGGATTTCGTCATCTGTTGGAAAACTTTATTAGCTTTTCAACAAACTATAAATGAATCGCAAGGGATGTCAAAAACATATTCAAAATAAATTTGAGTTGGGAATCGAACTTTTGAGTTTAAAGTGAATGATGAAAATTAAAAACGAAGTATGCCTGTTAAAATATTTTTTATCCGATTTTTTTTTATAGTTTTATAGTTGAAAAGCTAATTCTCAATGTTTTTATTTTTGCCATTTTTCTATTATACAACTAAGTAGCAGGTATAGAAATGATATAGTATATGAGAACTTATTCAGGGAAACATATTATAATCAATTTGTTGAGTGTTTAGTGTATTTGATGTGCGCTGAATGCGCTGCATGGCATCCCATCACATCGGATCACATCGCATTCAATGCGCATATATATCACAGCTATTTTCCGAAATGACCGCAGGATATCAATTACAGCAAGCAGGAATGTGCAGTAGTTGGGCGCTATATTTGCGACAGTACTCGGAATAAACCAGGTGAGTTGTTGGTTGTGCTCAGTGTGCGGCGCTCAATTTACTAACAACAACAACAACAACAGGAACAGCAACAACAAGAACATCAAGTGACTTCCGTGCGCGAACGAACGAACCAAGAAACAAATTGCTGCCGCAAACAGTTGCTGTCAGTTGTTCTTGTTGTAGTTGTTGTAGTTGTTGTAATTGTAGTTGCTGCAGACATTATTGTTGGTGCTGCTGTCGGTTGTCTGCTGTTTGCTGTCCGTGCCAACAATGGTTTTGTACAAAATAATCTCTCGATGTCTGTTTTTCAACTCAAGTGATTTCGCTAAAAATCTGAAATGAGAATCGAAATATTCGCACGGACAATAAATCACTTGTGGGTTCGTTTGCTACGGCATTCGTTGCTGTTGCTGTTGCTGGTTTTTGTATTTGTTGTGCGGCAATATTTTATAACATCTCTCGTTGGCTCTGCCATGGGCAACAGTAGCGCGTCGATTGCTGGTTCCATATCCTGCTGCGTCCTTTTGAAGTCAGCCGTGTTGCTGTTGTATATCGGAAGCGTTATTGGTGCTATTTGCTGTTATTCCTTTTAATACACTGAGAAAAGTAGATTGCAAAATTAATTGGTCTTTTAAGAATTAGAATTCTTTTAAGTGAATACAACAAAATCCACACGTCTAAAATCAATTTTTCATCAATTTCTACTTTTCAAAAAAATCTGAATTCGAGAACTTCACCCGATCAAAATACTATAAGGTTTTAAAAACATTGTTTTCTACAAAGTAGACTTTGGTTTTCTTTTTGATAATTATAAAAAAAAAATTCAATTCTTAATATATCTTAAAACCTAAATGATAAATAACCTAGGCATAAATTTTGGCAGGGTCGAGGCGGTTTAGAGTTATTTTTTCGACATATTTCAAACAGACAAATGCGAAGTTTTTATCACAAGCTGACTGTTTTCTGCCCGTTCTCCAAATATGCCGTGAATCTGCCATTAAAATTCTTAAAAAATTCACAACCTGCTATACAATTCCCAAAATAATTCATTCCCAGTGTGCCATTCGTTTTGATATCGTTACGACATCAATCGGAGATGCAGAACAATTTACACGATATCGGATACTTTGTCGTAACGATATCGAGCGGCAAATTGGACCTACATGGTAGGTAGCTATCGGAACGTTCTGTCAGAGTTTTCTCGATACGAACAATTTTTCGAAATCGGAGAAAAACATGATCAAAGTGCGAAAAATATAGCGATATCGATTTGATAAATGTTTCTTGTCAAAGAATTTGAATGTACGAAAATTTTTAAAAATTAGAATCGAGAATGTAACGAAATCGAACTATTTTATCGAAGTTATTCGAGAAAGCTTCGAGGTATCGAAGGTCTCCGAGACATGACAGACTGGGTTTATCTGTGTGTTTGCCGGCTATATGTTGGAAATATTCCTAAAAAATGCCAGAAATTTGGTCTCGGTTACCCATATTACATTGTAAAAACAGAGTATGCAGTTATATTCAACATCCTCAAAACTATATAGAATATATCGTCGTTGTAGAGCTAAAAGTCACTACATACATTTTTATGAAAATCTCAAATTTCAACTTTGTTGGTAATTATTACAAAAAGTAATTGATACATTTTTAATGTTGAAACGCCATTTGATAGATTTACATTTTCTTATCATTTGGTACAAATATTGAGCTCATCGATCAAAAATTGAAATATATATTAACATTTTTGTAAGTAAACAATTGGCATTTTGAAAATGTAGTTGGTGACTTTTAGTTCTACATTCTAGTTCTATATTATACTAATTCCGATTTGATAACCCTATAATCTTGGGCTTACGAAAAGGACCCGTATAATAAATATTTCCGTCGAGCCGGACTATTCTTGCTCGATCAATTCTTTCCTGTACTATTATACCCTGACTATTCCTATCCGAACTATTCCTTCCAAAGACAATCCTTTCCCTGACAATTCTTTCGCATACAATTATAAAAATCCTTTCCCTGACTATTCTTTCGCATACAATTATAAAAATTTGTTTTATTTGAAGAAAAAAATCGTTGATTTGAAGAAAATTAAGTTTTTCATAAAAATGTATTTGGTGACTTTTCGTTCTACAACGACGATATATTCTATGGAGCTGAATCATTCCCATATTTACTTGAAATAGGTAAATTGTTTTTTGGGTGTTCAGATTCAATTTCTTAATAATGGAAAAAATATACGGAGTCTCAATTAATTTTTTTTTATGTATTTTGTTTTTAACAAAAGTTGCAATTACCATTCATAGACAACGGTTCCAGTTTCAATTTGATTGCTATCCGAAACATAGTTTTAAAAGTAAAAGCTTCGATTCTTCAAAACAAAAAATAGTTTAAAATAAAAAAGTTAAAAAAAACAGTTTAAGACTGTGGTTATTTTAATTTAAGAAGTAATTTTTCTCGAAATGTGTATAAGAAGAAACTATTATAAATTGATCTACTCGCTAATTTAATATACCGAAAATTCCAGGATTTAACGATGATCCCGGGATAAGTTTTTCGGAACTGATATAACGCAAATCCCCGGATCTCGGGATTGACATCCCTACCGCAGTAGTATTATTTGTGGTTAGTACTAGTCTGACGATCTTGAAGTTGTGAGTTCGGTTGTAATGAGTTAAGGTGTGTTGAATTACAGTATGGTGAGTTTAAATATTTTTTCGAATTTTTACTATACAATTTTGTGAAATATCATTGATATCAATATACGTTGATTGTGACATTGACAAATGAATATGAAATGAATGGATATGAAAACGGTTTTCCAATATCAATTCATTTAAAGGTTTTATTCCTATTTGAAATAGCACTATTAGATATTTTAAAAATCAATTCAAATTTATTAAATAAAAATAAAAATTGTAAAAAGAATTGATATCGGACAAACATTTTCATATTCATACTGAGTGATGTCTCAGCTATGATGTATATCCAACATATTTCAAATATTCCATCAAAAATTAAATATGCAATCACTTTTCAAATGCAAATAAAACTATTTAACGAATTGATCCACCCTGGCCCTAGTAGAAATTTGCCCGATGCGCCATCAGGAAATGATCGGGTTTTTATCGGGTAAGCCCTATTAGAGCAAACATGGTCATTGCCTTGTCATGCTCTTATCATGTTCACCATACCAGGGTTTACATTATCGATACAGTAAATGGTCCTGATCAAATCAACATTAGTCGTTCCTCATAAGGAGATTTCTATCGGGTAATGATCGGGATTTAATGAGAAAAGCCCTAAATATGTCGAGTAAGTGTTATCTGTCAGCGTGGCGAGATTGTGATTCAATTGTATGCCTGCTTTTCACAATGTCATTTAGCATCAGTTTCATGTTCGAAAATTTCAGAAATTTCAGAAATTAGTTTAGTCATGGCAAAGTTTAAAAAAAATGCTAAAATGTTTGAATTTCGATTTCGTTTAACTTTGGTTAATGAACATTTTAATATTTGGACAGTTTTTGCGGCGTATTAATAATGTAAATAAATGTGAATATGAAACAAAATGACAGATTGACTGATTAATTTTTTTTTCATAAATTGATATATGTTGTAATTTTAATATGTAAATCAAAAAATGAATCATTGATTTGATTTTATTGATATATTCTTATAAATCTTATATACCATTTTTTATATACTTAAATATGTTATTTTTTTAGAATTCTTTTATTAAATACACTGTATTACATTTAATAGTGAATTTTATTTCATAGAGTATTTGTAGGGTTTTAATAATGAAAACACTTTTATGCTCGGGCTCTGACAAGGCAATGGTCGAGTAAATAATGAAATGAGGAATTACCCGATCAGTGTATGATCATGGCCTGAGGTGAGTACATGATCAGGGTACTGCGTTACAAGGACAACGTGCCCCCGATTTGTTTCCTCGTTTGGGCCTCGTCATAACCCGATCATCTCAAATAATGGCATGATGAGTTCATGAGCATGGCCCTACCCAATTTTCTACTAGGGACGAGGCCCATAATGTCCTTGTAACGCAGTGTCCTGATTATGTATTGACCTCCGGCCATGATCGTGTACTGATCGGGCAATTCACCATTTTAATATTAACCCGACAATTGCCTTGTCTGAGGCCGAGCATAATAGGGTTTCTCTCATTAATTTCGATCATTGCCTGATGCTAATTTCGATATGACGAACAAATAATGTAGCAATGATCGGGAACATGGACTAATTAGATAATGTAAACCCTGGTATGGTAAGCATGATAAAGACATGCAAAGGCAATGATCATATTTTCTCTAATAGGGCTTACCCAACGAAAACCCGCTCATTTCCCGATGGCGCACTTTATGAATATATAGGATTTTCTCATGTGTGCAGCCAAAAGTTAAATTTTGTCGTACGGTGTTATATAATAGTTTTTAATTTGAAAACTTTTGACTTAAGATGAAAACCCTATTAATAATTTGTAACGTGAAACTATTAACTATTTATTTAATGGGAATAAAACTATAAACTTAATAGAATATCTTTATATTTGAATACTCAATTATAAGACATATTCAACTAATAGTACCTACTGACTTCTTCAAATACTATAAAATTAAATAGAAAATTTATGAATTTCTATAAAATACCTATTAATTACACACACCCAGAAAAAAAATTCCCTCAAATCCCATTAAAATTGGTCAATAGGACAATTATTGATTTAATGGTATACAAAAAATAAATCTTTTCATATAAACTCGATGACAATGTCATGGTATTTTCTAGTATTTAGTGGTATTTTTCGATTAAAATAATAATTTATCCTATTGACTATTTTTAATAGTAAAAAACTATTATTTATGTAGTATTTTTTCTGGGTGCAGCATCACAAAAAAATTATTCGCGAACTGAAAAAGCTGAGTATAGGGTCGTGATTAGAATCTTGAAATCCATTGGAAAATCATACTTAGATTGTGAATAATTAAAAAAAGGCCTCCATTTGTTGTATAGTGTTATTGTACCATAAAATCAATAGTTTTACCATTAACTATAAAATTAACAGTATTTCTTATAATTTTAATAGTATATGTACATTATAAAACATTCAATAATATTGAAATTATTCAATTAATGATATTGAGTTTTTCAAATACTACTAATTATAATAGAAAACTTTAGAAATCATTTGAAAAGCCTGCAATTAATTGTATAATTAAATCAATAGTTGTACTATTATCCATTATACGGCAAAAAACTATAAACCTAATAGTATTTCTTATAATTTTAATAGTAGATGTACATTAAAAAACTTACAATAATATTCAATTAATAGTATTGAATAAATTAAAATAAATTGAAATTAATTAAAATAAAATGAAAAATTTTGAATTAAGTATTATAAAATGAAATCAAATTTTTAATGTGATATTTTTAATTTGAGTGTATTACTGAAAACGAATCAATGCGGGTGGCAATGAAGTGGGCGCTTCGGTGGCCACTTCCGTGATTACACACGTTTTAATTGTTTTTTAAGTCGCTGCTGCGCGCTTTCACATGAACTGCTGCTGCTGCTGCCGCTGGCACTCGCGCAATTCAGCAGGTAATACAAAGATCCTGCGAATGCATGTAACACAGCGGGGTGCCCCTCTAAGGACATCAAACAACGTAGGGACTTAAAGAAGATGTTCTACTAGTTGTGCCGAGCAACAGACCATTAGTTGTTTGAAAATGGCTGATGCTGCTACGGCTGCATTCGGCATCGGAAATTGAATACGTTGTAAATTTTCAATTCTATCAGCAGCAATATTTATGATGTTGCCTCTTAAGTGGCTAATGTATCCCTCTATGCATTCACATAATACGCTTTGTTGCATTAACTTAAATAAAACATATATATTCCCGATGTCAAAACACCCTTTTAATGACGCTGGTCGCCTAAGTTATGTAGTCAACGAATTCTTCTAATTTACCCATTCGTTCGTTCATTCATTCATTCATCCATCCAGCCGTGCATTTGTAAATTGGAAGGTGTTGCGTATAATGACTTCCTGGCATATAATTCTTTGTACGACTGGGCTAATGTGGTTTCTAAAAATATGCGCAGACATTTAAATGTCTCCAATTCCCCATGGCATTTTGTTTGGTTTTTATTTTATTTTTTGTTTCTCTATACAATGCTGTTTTTTTATTTGGTTTGTCCTGCTGTGGAACCCATAAATTAAACGTTCTTATTGAGTTTCATTTTTCATTTGTGAAATGGAATTTTGTAAAATAGCTTCAAAAACAAAATACATTTTGTTGAAATGTAAATGTGCGTCGTCTACTTAATATGCGTTTTGTTATATAAAACAGAATCCTTTTCAAAAAATGACAACATTATTTAAAAAACACTCAAAATATGTATATTTAAATATTAGATGCATGGTTTCTGAAATGAAAACTCATAAATTTTGTAAATTAAAAAATAAATAATAAAATTTAACAATTTATAGAGTATTGTGTGAAAAGTCAAATAGTAACAGTAACAAACCAATCTAATATCTTAATACATATTAGTTTGCCTCTTTTGAAACATAAAAAAATAAATAGAAATTAGTTACTGAAACAATTACCATAAAATAATTCTTATTTTGCTTTAGCAATTCAAAATTTTGACAAAAACTTGAATACAAAAACCAATATGCAAATTTTTTTTTTCATGAAATGGCAAACCTTACTGAAGAGAAATGTCAAAAGAGAGGCAAGAAATACGGCGTCGTTTGCTGTCCTTGTCGCTCTACTTTTGTAGCGTCCCTGTTGAAAAACCTATTATAAATTAGATATCATTACCGAAATCACATATCGTTACATGTCTGTAAAATAATTAGGTTTTTGCTCTAGAAACTGAAAATATACACACAGAATACACTCAGAAAATAATCATATTAAAATTGCTCTAAAGGACAGTTATTGATTCAATAGTATACAAAAAATAAAAAATTTTATATAAACACAAAAACAATGTAATAGGATTTAATAGTATTTTGTAGTATTCAATGGTATTTACCCATTAAAACAATAATAATGTATCCAATTGACTAGTTTTATAAGCAAAAAAAATATTATTATTTTTTTATGAGTGTAGCAATTTATTGCGGCAACAAACTCTTTGCCCAATCAACTCATTCGGTTCTCTTAACCACTTAATCGGTCTATATAATAAAAACTAAAAGAGTTGTAGTTTGGAGTACAACCAATTTTTAACAGTTTTAGAAAAATTTGGAGTTTGTATAGGCTAATATTTCAAGCGCCAACCGAATATCGCAATTCCGCAATTAAATTTGTAAAAAATCACTTTAATCGAATAACGTTGGTTGTTCCAACTAACTTTTTCGTTCCTCCAACCTTATGCGAAAAGTGTAATTTTCTGTGTATATCAAAAAACTTGAATACAAAAGCCGTATATCCGAATCAAGTATTGAAACCTAAACATATAGCAGTTTAGATTTATATCTTATCCTTCGTTTCGTTTACGATTTGATTTTAAGTTTTGTATCGAATCGGTTTCGGTATAACGGTTACAGATTAATATTTTGGTTTGGATTTCGATTTTCGTGTTAAGAAAACGTTATTGAGAGGACATATTTTAAAAAAAGTTAATAATTTTCATCGTTTTTTTTTTTTTTTTTTTGGAATATCTACTAAGATCCAGAGCACTCAGACAGCATATGTCCATTGTACTGTGAAATCTACTCCCTACGATTTTGTGGTTAATATCACCACGAGCACCCATGCCCAAGCCGGGATTCGAACCCGAGACCTTCAGAATGCAAGTCCAGCGCGCTACCTCTGGACTGCTGAGGCCGGCTTGTGTTCCAGATAATGCAATTCCATTGTTATCTTGTCCTTGAAGTCCATAACCACTACAAATCCAGATATATCATAATTTTTATTTCATTACTAAAAATATTCCTGAACTACTAATTGTATTTAAAATTATTATTGTTTGTCATACAACTATATATACTATATACTATGAGTTCTATTAAAATATATTATACAATATTTTAAAATTGTATCGATCATTTCAATCCATAACATGCTAAATCTGAGAAGATAATTTCGCAGGAAAATCCTATCTGTAATTACACAGAACAATCGAAAAAAAAAAATGATCCGATAACTTAGTAAGATTTCCCGATATATAGATGTGGATGAAAGATACTAATCAGGACTTCATACTCAGTTTTATCAGAATTTAGTAGGTGATCCTCATTTGATTCTATTGTTGGATACCGAGGCAAACACATTGAAAGCAATACATTTTTTTGAATAATTGAAGGACAAAAAAACGATCACAAAAGAAAATTTAAATCAAAAATCGTCTATGTGAATTTGTTTTTAACCTGAAGACTTACAGAGCGATTTGCAAAAACTAAGTAAGACGAATCATAGAATTATGCATTTAGTTTCACATATAATATATACTTTTATTGAATTTTGAAAACCATATATGTTATACAATAAATAATAAGTACACCTTAAAATTACTATTTTTTGCATTTGACTGATCATAACTTTGGTCAGATCAAGCCAAATTTCATTTGCTTTATTAGCAGAAGTATTATCAATTGAATACAAATCAGATTTAAGACAAAAACTTGTAAAAAGTCCAAAATATGTTAACAAATGCGAGAATTAAATTTAAGCAAATTGAAAAAACTTAGTATGCGGTCGTGATTAGAATCTTCAAGTCAGTCGGAAAATTCTAGTGTTATCAAATAAATATGTTTTTTGAGCATATTACAAAATTATAAAATTATTTTTATTTAAATACTAAAATGTTAGAATATAACAAAATTAAAAAATTAGCAAGAAAAATGTGCATATATTATCCAAAGGGGCGAATGTGCATTTTTAAATATGTTGGGAAATCGAATTTTAAAGTTTGAACTGCTTTAAAAATTAGCAAAATTTATATTTTTTTCAAAGTTTTCTATTATTTTAGTTTCTTCGTCAATTTTCATAACGTATATAAAATATTTTTAGATTTCGACAACCTTCTGAATTATAAATACGGATTTTGAGAGGCCATATCCTGATCAAAACGCAAATATTTTTGTTTTTTCTGCTATAACTTTTTATTAGATCAAGATAAAATAGTAATGTAAAGGCATTAATTGTTTGCTTTTAAAGCACCTAGATATTTGCATCATTATTTAAAAATAGTTTGTCAAACATTAATTTTCCATTTGTTATTTGCAGGAAAAAATGTTTGGCAAAATATTTTTAAATAATGATGCCAATCGATAGGTGTTTTAAATGCCTTAATTTACTATTTCATCTTGCACCAATAATGAGTTATAGCAAAAAAAACGACAAAATGATCTAGATAAATATAAATAATTTGATTTTTTTTATCATTAAATCTTAAATGCGAAAAATATAATTTATAAATAATAAAAAATTGTCTAAAAAAATCAAAAATTTCCAAGTTTTGAACAGAATATCTTAAAACGTATTGAAATATACATAAGTATTCATTAATACTCTAAAATTAGTATTGACAATTTAAAGAAAAATTAATATTGACATTTTTTTACAAAATTAGTTTTCAACACTATTTATTGTATTTTTTATTACAATTACACGGCATTTCTTTCCGTGTATTATACGAATAAATTTTGCAAAAATAAATCGTGATATCCAGTCAAGAATAAGTAATCATAATGTGTGGGTTCTTATTCATAATATAGGAATATAGTAAATATCCATGATTACAGCGTACAACATCAACTTTTGGCTGCACACATGAGAAAATCCCATATATTCTTAAAGTACGCAAACAAATAAAATACATGTATATCCCAGTTTTTCTGGATCAATTCGTTAAAGGGTTTTATTTATTTATTTATTTATTTATTTATTTATTTATTTATTTATTTATTTATTTATTTATTTATTTATATATATTTATTTATTTATTATATGGAAAAAAATTGATGTACTTCATTACTAAGTATGAATATCAAAATGTTTGTCCGATATCAATTCTTTTAAAACTTTTCTAAATTTCAATTGATGTCTTTTGAGTTTCAAATTGTATTTCTGAATTTCAAGTGATGTGTTTTGAATTTCAAATGGAAATTTCTGAATTTCAAATGGAATTTTCTAAATTTCAAATGGAACTTTCTAAATTTCAAATTGAAATTTCTGAATTTTTAAGGTAAATTTCTGAATTTCAATTGATGTCTTTTGTATTTCAAATAGAGTTTCTGAATTTCAATTGATGTCTTCTGAACTTTAAATGGAACTTCTGAATTTCAATTGATATCTTTTGAATTTCAAATGAAATTTCTGAATTTCAAGTGATGTCATTTGAATTTCAAATTGAATATCTGAATTTCAATTGATGTCTTCTGAACTTTTATTTCTGAATATTAAATGAAATTTACTGAATTTTTAAGGTAAATTTCTGAATTTCAATTGATGTCTTTTGTATTTCAAACGGAGTTTCTGAATTTCAATTGATGTCTTCTGAACTTTAAATGGAATTTCTGAATTTCAATTGATATCTTTTGAATTTCAAATGAAATTTCTGAATTTCAAGTGATGTCATTTGAATTTCAAATGGAATTTCAAGTGATGTCTTTGAATTTCAAATGGAATTTCTGAATTTTAAGTGATCTGTTCTGAATTACATTTGTAAATAGTGTAATTCCTTTAATTTGAGTACTCATAGGTGAGTGTACCGAATTTCAATTTTTTTTTGTAGATCAACACAACTCGATGAACTAGAAAAACATTAATTTTATATTCATTTTACCATAAGAATATACACTTGTTTTCTGTAGATTTAGTGCTATGTTAGGTGTATGTACCAAAATGGAAAGAACATAGACTGAACATCGACCGATCATGCCGAATTTTAATACTACATAGCGTAAGTATACAAGTAATGTAACTTAGAAATTTCATTTATCTGGATCATCCAGTTTTTGAGTAATCATGATTTCTACCGAAAGACAGAGACATGACAAACTGAAATCACCCGCAGATTTTGACTTTGAATTGATGTACGGATGTCCTAAACAGTTATACAAAAATCAAAACTTTAAAAACATAATTCTGACTTGGTTCTTGCTCTCTAAATTGATAATATTAATAGAAAAATCGAAATCGAAACCGTAACTTGGTACTGCTAGATATGCGTTATAAAAAGTAGTCATAAAAACTGTAAAACCTTTTTAGATATAAATATTTCTATAGAAATTACTACCACTATTATGTTATAAAACCCATAAATTTAATTGAGGAATTTATTATCGTTAAAAAAAAAAGAAAAACCCAAAACATTATAATTTGAATGTCTTTACGAGCCGTTTATATGCTTATAATGCAATATAGAAAATAAATATACCCTCAATAATATCAATAAAAAATCAATAAAATAAAATATTTTGATAGATATAAATTTTAATTCAAATGCATAACATCAGCCGTTGCCAGTGACTTTTGTTAGAAATTACAATATATAAATAATGTTAAAATTCTTAGGTCTTAAACGGTCGGCGAACATCAAATGCGACGCGTCATTGGTAAAAGACCAAAAAAAAAAGAAAAAACCTAAAAACTAACAAATGCCATGCATATCAAGCGTATGCACTCAAAAGCGTTTAAACTGCGCGCAAGGAGCACCAATAAAACCGCAAATCTTTCATAGAGCCATGCAACAAGCAGGCGCCGCGGCGGAGAAGCAGAAGGTGATGTTTGGAAATCGCGCGTTCTATTTGCGCCGTCCGTCTGTCAGTTGGCGTCCTTTGGTCGCTGTTGCGGTTGCGGATGATTTTCGTTTGTGTCCATCCGTCTAAATGATGCCGAAGAACGTTAATGGTGACTAATTGCCTTGGCTGATTGCAGCTAAATTGCGGCGGCTCCATGGCCACGATGTGTATTCACGACCAAGTTTTCGCTTTACCAAGTCCCTCTACCCCCCCTCTGTTTTTTGTTCCTCCTCTACGTTTGACATACATAACACAGAAATACATGTGACATTTGATTTGATTGCATGACTTCGATGAAGAAGTTTTCGCCGATCGGCATATTCGCCAAATGCATTTGGAGAGAAAAGATTTTTTTGTGAGATATTTTCGACATTGTTTTTTGATGTGAAATAATTTAGATTTTGTAAGTAGCAACGTCAGAAATTTGGATATTAGTCAACGTACAGCATAACAATTTTCATGTAAAATTGATATGATTTCGTATCTTCTTTACATTCTTTTCATGTAAAATTGATATGATTACATATTTTTTAACATTTTCCATTTAATATTGATATTATTTATTGTATTTTTTAACATTTTTAATATAAGTTTAATATGATTTCATATCACATTTACATTTTTCAGGATAAATTATTATTTTAATCGGAAAATACCATTAAATACTAGAAAATACCATGACATTGCCATTGATTTTATATGACATCAATAATTGTCCTATTGACCAATTTTAATGGGATTTGAGGGAATTTTTTTCGGGATGTATTTATTTTCCATAGTAAAACAACTACATCACTGTAGTAAAAACAATACATCAAAGACATATGTATTTATTTTAAATACAGTATTTTTTCGTTGCAGATTTCGGTATATTGTAATTAGTGTTGAGAATTGAAAGAAAAATGGAGTTAACAGTTGTTTGGAAATTTAGTCGTGTAAGGGACAATATTTTTTTATTCTAAAAAGTGTCTGAAAATTGCCTAAATATCGATCAAGGGCTGTCCAAACAAATTAGGCAAAACCAAAATGATGTTGAAGATGGAAGCAAAGATTTCTGATTAAAAGTAAATTATTTTTATGAAAACTATTTTTTTTTTTCGCTATTAACTTCCACAATTATTATTTTTAACAATTTTATCTTTATATCGCAGAGCCATATGGACATACAGGGTTTTTCAATAAGAGCGCTACAAAATAAAACAATAACGGTTTTGGATATCAATGAAATTCTTTATTCCTGTAAAAGTACGTTCGATGCCATTATGCATGGAACTCGATTTCTTTTGCATGGCCACCACGGGCACGCTTGCAGAAGTCCAGACGCTGAACCCAATTTTCGACGGTTTTCAAGCATAAATCGGCCGATACTGCTGCAATTTCACGTTCGATATTCGTACGAAGTTCATCAATCGTCGCTGGCTTGTTGGCATAGACCATAGAGTTGACGTAGCCCCACAGGAAATAGTCTAACGGCGTCAAATCGCACGACCGAGGCGGCCAATCGACTGGACCAATAAATTGATTGTGGCATTCGCTGTGTGGCTTGTGGCGCCGTCCTGTTCGAATCACATGTTCTCCAAGTCCATATCATCCAATTGGGGCCAAAAATATTCGGTTATCATTGAACGGTAGCGATTCCCATTCACAGTAACGTGCCGGTCTTGATCATCACGGAAGAAGTACGGCCCAATGACGCCGCCGGCCCATAAACCGCACCAAACCGTAATTTTTTTGGGATGCAATGATGACTCATGGAGTACGTGTGGATTGCTGTCTGACCAATAACGCATATTTTGTTTATTGACGAAGCCATTCAGCCAGAAATGAACCTCATCGCTGAAGATGATTTTTCGATGAAAATCCGAATCATTTTCAAGTTGTTGCTCAGCCCAATTCACGAACATACGACGCTTCTGGTGGTCAAGCGGCTTCAGTTCTTGTGTCAATTTGATTTTGTAAGGATGTAGGCCAAGATCTTTTCGCAAAATTCGCCACAAGGACGTCACAGAGATACCTAACGCTTGAGAACGACGTGTGAGAGACACATTTGGGCTTGCTTCAACTGAAGCTTCAGTGGTAGCAATATTCTCGACACTACGGGCACTTCTTTGTCTCACTGGCACTGGAACATTTTGTACTGCGCCTGTGGATTCAAATTTTTCCACTAGACGCTCAATTGTTGATCTGCTAGGACGATTATGACGACCATAAATTGGACGTAGCGCTCTTAACGTTGAGGCCACTGACTCCGAATTTCGGTAGTAAATTTTAATAATTTCGACTCATTGTTGGCTCGTATATCTATCCATCATGAAATGGCAAACCTTGCTGAAGAGAAATGTCAAAAGAGCGGCAAGAAATATGGCGTCGTTTCCTGTCCCTGTCGCTCTACTTTTGTAGCGTCCCTGTTGAAAAACCCTTATTTGGCCTTAATTTACTACACAATGTATTAGAAATTAGTTTACCACATATTGCCGAAATTGTAGTACGTGTGGATTGCTGTCTGACCAATAACGCATATTTTGTTTATTGACGAAGCCATTCAGCCAGAAATAAGCCTCATCGCTGAAGATGATTTTTCGAATTTTAACTACCGAATTTCGGTAGTAAATTTTAATAATTTCGACTCATTGTTGGCTCGTATATCTTTTCATCATGAAATGGCAAACTTTACTGAAAAGAAATATCAAAAGAGCGGCAAGAAATATGGCGTCGGTTGCTGTCCCTCTCGCTCTACTTTTGTAGCGTCCCGTTTGAAAAACCCTGTACAAACGATATCCCATACTTTAAAAAATTTATTTGTGAATATTTGATTTTATAACTCGAATTTCAAAATTCTATTTTATTATTCACTTTCACAAGTAGTTAAAATAATGTTTTTTTTTATCAAATAGATAATGTTCCTTGATAAATGCAGAATGCAGTAAAAATAAATGCATATGTAGTACTATATTTTGTTTTTTAATGAAGTGTATTTTTATACAGAATGTAGTATAAATAAATGCTGATGCATTTTTGTTAACATATTTCATTCTATATGTGAATCAATAAAATCTATGAAATGCACTTCTAAATAAGCTCAACAAATTATTTACAAAACACACTTAATACTTTTACTATTCTTTTTTATTATTATTAAGATTCATTATTAAACCTCTTAAGATGCTAAAAATTAATTATATGCTTATTTAAATTCAACATTCCATACACTTAATTACCGAAATTCCAAGTGTAATTAAAACAAAATATTCCAGTAAAATATTTCAAGATTGTGCGCACGTCAGCTCGATTATTAAGTTGAACATAAACCGCTGTATTTCACAGAATAGTCCGTCGACAGACATACAGCCAGCCATAGTCTTTGAAAAACCATTCACATATCTGACGAATTTAAGCCGATTACAATTTTATTTTATCGAACGAGTTACTCTTATTGTTTTGCTACAAAACGTAGCATATGATGCAAACGCGTTTTCAATAAATAAAATAATAGCTTCTGTGGATTGCTGATGTCTGGAATATATCGTGTATATCGTATCGAATATATGTATTTCATTGCTGTCTGAGTGCATATTGCATTAAGTTGAGAATTCTTAACGCTGCTGCTTGCATGGAGTGTATCTCCACTCTAAGACTCTTTTGACATGTTAAGCGGATTAATTATTTTACACTTCACCATAATATTTGAGTTATAGGCAGAAATGGATGTAGTGCCTACCTTTATATTTATGTGCAAAGCTTATTTTGACCAGCTAAAAATACAATATTTTCCAGAATGTACAGATTATTTTATATTTTATTTTTTTATTTGATATTTATTTTAACTTTATAATTCTAAGAATACACAAGATTGAGTTGGTTTATTATGTGTTTTACTTAATGCATTAGAAATTCTTGGAAACACTAATAATTGTGTGTCTGAAATTTGTGTAGATTAAATTTGTATAAAGTGTGCGTTATTTCTTAAATAGAAGTTGTACCAATCAGTTTTGCATATTAATGTGTCCAAAATGGAATACCAAATATCATATATCTCATCTAAAAATAAATATTTCAATTAATAATTATTTTTTTATTTATTTTTGTATTAAAGAAAAAAAGGAGTATTCAATATTGCCCTAATAATGAATTATTTTCTTATAGCATTACGTCGTTGTAGAACGAAAAGTCACCAAATACATTTTTATGATAAACTTAAATTTCGAGTTTTTTTTGATTAATATTATAAAAAGTAATTGTTGCATTTTTAAAGTTGAAATATCAATTGATAGATTTACATTTTCTTACCATTGAGATCATAGATTAAAAATTGACAGATAAATAAAGATTTTTGTAAATGAATATTTGGCATTTTGAAAATGTATTTGGTGGATTTTCGTTCTACAACGATGATTTAATTTGTTAGAAATACTGTGCAAGCAAATTGACAAAAATTTTTAAATTCGATAAAAAAAAATGTTAAAAAAAAACTATTTGAAATTGAATTAAATTTTCTTTATAATTTTTGTGAAAAAAATAAAATTCATAACAAATAATATTTGTTTATCGAAAATTAGGTTTCGGCAATACTCATAAATGAGTATTCAAAATTATTCACTCACGATAAATCTTCATAAATTAATACGTAAGTTCATTATTATTCTTCACACTTCACACCTCACGTGCGATTAAGCAAGAAAATTCCGACATACTCGTTATTATAAAGTAAACACTCATTATCGAACAGAATTTGACTGCTCACGAGTGCTCACCTTCGCTACACTTTTTTATCCTCATAATAGAGGAGCAACAAATTATTATACCCTACACTAAGAGTGAAAGGGTATATTCAGTTTGGTACGCCGTTTGTGACACCCAGAAGGAAGCATCTCCGGTATGGAAAAGTATATATATTCTTGATCACCATGACCTCCTGAGTCGATGTCCGTCTGTCTGTCTGTCTGTCTGTCTGTCTGTTTGTCTGTTGAAATCCCTACTACCTTTAAAATTGAAGATCTAGATAAATGAAACTTATAACTTAGATTACTAATATACCTACGCTTTATGTGCGAAAAATCGGCGAGATCGGTCCATTGTGACCTATGATCCGACCACTTATGTTCAAATACCTCATATAAAATGTACATATAAAGATCAATTTTTATGTATACGTGCTTAGGTAAACTTTTTTGGTCAAATATATATTGACATCATGCTCAAATACATAATAATAATGTTTTCCGGCGAAAAGACTTGTGGTTCACCAAAAAAGAAATCGAAATTCGGTACACCTACCCATTTGTAAATATGGGTATCAAATGAATGGAAATTCTTCAGCGATTGAATGTTTGTAGTTATTTTCAGGATTCGTATACCCTGGTGACCTATATATCACTTTGAATGATAACCACACATATGTGTAGGGTATTTGTAGTCGGCTTAGACCGACTATAATTTTGATAATCCTAACTATCATAATTACACCTACTTTAAAATTTCCCATGTGATCTAACCTTCCCAACTGGTTTTTTCTTCTATTCATATTCAGAAGTGTTCGAGTTAAATTAGCAAACCTTTTTATTCACGTGTGGGTAAAAAAAAACGTTTGACCCATAATTTTAATGGCGTTTTATTTTATATTTTGGAAATTGTTTGAAGACTTTATAGAATGCCTAATGAAGTGCTCAATGACCACCAAAAGTGGATTCAAAAAACTATTTTTTTACAAAATATTTTATATTTTGAAAATCAATTGCGGACTTCATGAAAGTGGAGTGGTCCATGACCACTAAAAGTCGATCAAAAAACCAAATTTTGACACAAACATTTTAATTGTAGTCAATGAGCACCAAAAGTGGGTCAAAAAACCCATTTTGGAAAAAAATATTTGTCAATGTCAATATCGTCACTGTCATGCCAAAGGGGCGAATGTGCATTTTTAAAAATGTTGGGAAATCAAATTTTAAAGTTTGAAGTGCTTTAAAAATTAGATTTTCAATTAGAAATTCAATTTTTTTTGTTATTTTGTTTTATTCATGAATTATTATAACGTATATAAAATTTCTTTGGATTCGGACAATTTACTGAATTATAAATACGAATTTTGTGAGGCTATATCCTGACCAAAACGCAAATATTTTTGTTTTTTATGCTATAACTTTTTATTCGCTCAAAATAAAATAGTGATGTTAAGGAATTAATTGTTTGTTTTTAAAGCATCTATCTATTGGCATCATTATTTAAAAATATTTTGCCAAACATTAATTTGCCATTTGTTATTTGAAGGAACATTTTTTTGGCAAATTTAAATAATGATGCCAATCGATAGGTGCTTTAAAAACAGACAACTAATACCTTTAAACTACTATTTCATCTTGCACGAATAAAAAGCTATAGCAAAAAAACGAAGAAATTGGAAAAATTGAAAATCTTGTCATGCCAAAAGGGCGAATTTTTCCTTTTTCGCCTAACTATTTATTGGTACGAGATAAAATAGTGGTGTAAAGGTATTTATTGTTTGTTTTTAAAGCACCTATCGATCTGCATCATTACTTAAAAATATTTTGCCAAACATTTTTTCATGCAAATATGTAACAAATGGCAAATTAATGTTTCACAAAATATTTTTAATTAATTATGCAGATCGATAGGTGCTTTAAAAACAAACAATAAATGCCTTCACACTACTATTTTATCTCGTACCAATAAATAGTTATGGCGAAAAAGGAAAGATTCGCCCTTTTGGCATGACAAGATTTTTAATTTTTCAAATTCGCCCTTTTCGTTTTGACTTTTGTGGCTAGATATATCCAACAAATCGACACGCGATTTTAGCACAGTATACTTGAGGAAAAACTACATTCAAAAATGTAAAAAAAACGCAAATGTCAAAAATTGCACATTCGCCCCTTTGGCATGATAGTGACGATATAATGTCAAAATGCATTCCATTACGATTTCTGTAAACAAAGTCTAAAATGTTTGGGTCAATTATTGGTTTTTTAACTCACTTTTGGTGGTCATTGACCTCCCCAAAAGGTGCCATTAGGCATCCCATGAACTCCGCAATAGATTTCCGTAATAATAAGGTTTGGGTCAAAAATTTATTTTTTTTACTCAATTTTGGTGGTGATTGGCCACTCGGAATGGTACCTTTAGGCATCACATGAATTCCACAATCAATTTCCGAAATATAAAATTTTGGATCAAAAATTGTTTTTTTTACCACTCCAAAAGGTAGCATTAGACATTCCATGAAGTCAATTTTCAAAATAACAATTTTGGGATCATATATTGATTTTTTAACCAACCTCCAAATGGGGACATTAGGCATGCGTTGAGGTCCACATTCGAAAACAATATTCCTGAAAAAATTACAAAAAATAAATAAATTTCACAAAAAGTAAAAAAAAATCACGGATTTTTAAAAAATCCGGATGTATATTTTTGACTGGAGATTTTTATTTTGGGTACCAGAAGTCATTAGATACCAAAAACTTTTTATGGTTAAAAAATAAGTTAAAAATAAAAAAAAAAGAATTATCACTTCACCAGGTAACAATTTCCCTGTAGATTTTGTAGATTTGTGTCATATGAGGTATATTTAACAAATTGGGTGTATCAAATGTCTTAGGACCGTTCACGTAAATTTTGAATAGATCTATGTTCTAAATTTCATTGTTCTATTTGTTTTTCTGTATTCGTTATTTCGATAGGCAGACATAAAAATAAACGAACATATGACATACGGACATCACCAGGGCGCGCATTTCTATGGATTTACATATTCAATATTTAAATACATATTAAGTATACGAATTTTTCGGTAATACATATATTTGAATAAATGCATTAAATCCATATTTTTGATAAAAACTGAATCATATGTCTCAATTTTGCCAAATTTTCACTACAATTTTGACATTTTTAAACATATTTGTAGTGCAATCGATGAAATCAAACAATTTTAGTGCAGCAATCTATATCTGGATATCACTACAGGACTCAATAGATTGTAATTTGTAGTAAATTTGGTCATATTGACCTGTTTAATATCGAACGTTTTCATATAAAAAAATATGATCAATCAACCCCATCATGAATATTATTTCACCTGTATTTTAACCTTAGTAAAAACTTTTTTTTTTTTTTGAAAAAAAAAAAAATATTTCAGTACAATTTACTTTTTTCGAGTGAAAAATTTCATGAGAGGCCTGAATAATTAAAATACATCAAATTTTATACCCAAATTTTAAGTTTTTTTATCCATATTTTTAGATCAATATTTATATAGTTTTTTAGTCCATAATCCATACATATTTTCCTTGTTTTTCGTCCATATAATTGTTAGCCCTGGACATCACAAAATCGATTTAGATTGGATATGATCATGACCTGATCATTTTGGTCTTACAACTGATTGATTTGTGATATAACATAATTCAATGATCAGTTACCAATTACATTAGACAATAAATGGAAGTCTTTTTTATTTATCCACGATCTTAGTGTGATTTTCCGATGGACTTCAAGATTCTAATCACGACCGTATACTCAGTTTTTTCATGATGGCGATCCTCTCCAAAAAGTGGAATAATTGTTTTCACCTTTTCGGGGAAAGTAAGGTGCTTGCTTTGGATATTTCCAAGGCGTTTGATCGAGTGTGGCATAAAGCCCTCGTATCAAAACTAATTGCATATGGTGTCGGTAATTCTTTTACTCGATGGATATCGAGTTTTCTCCAGGGTCGTTCAATACGAGTTGCGATGGATGGTGTGTTCTCAAAACAACATTCCATCAATTCTGGAGTTCCGCAGAGTTTCGTCCTATCCCCGTCCCTATTTCTGGTATTTATCAATGACCTTCTCTCATTGAACCCAATTAATTCCTATGCAGATGATAGCAACATTTGTCATTCATATTCGTTCAAAGACGCACTATGAATGACACACTCAATAATGACCTTAAAATTATCTCCGAGTGGGGTCTTGCAAATAGAGTTGATTTTAATGCAAGCAAGACCCAATGTTGTCTGTTATCTCACAAACGAATGGATTCACCCCTCCCTCCCCACAATATGGGTGCTGTGGATATTGCGCAGTCAGCTGCTCTTGACGTTCTGGGCATATCAATTCAATGTGACCTCCGTTGGAATGATCACATATTTGATGTGTCGAAAGAAGCGTCCAAGTGCCTGGGTTTTCTGAAACGGTGTAAGACATACTTCACTCTCGCTGACTTGCGCATTGTCTACACAACCTATATTCGGCCTAAGATGGAATACGATTCGCACATATGGGCAGGGGCTTCAAAATCTTCTTTGGAGTTCCTGGATCGAATCCAACAACGTGCAATATATTTAATAGGGGATGAAAATATTTCATCCTCTATTGGTTCTCTTGAGCACCGAAGGACCGTAGGGTGTATAAGCCTGTTTTATAGGTATTACAATGGTAAATATTCGAGGGAAATACATGGCCTGATTCCACCAGGTCGTGTATTCTCTCGTTCTACTCGGGCACCGAACCAAGTCCACCCCTTCGTAGTCCACTCGGTTCTTAACAGAACTACGCATTACAGAGATAATTCGTTCTTCAGCCGCACGATACGTTTGTGGAACAATCTCCCTGCGCCTGTTTTTCCCGACATTTTTGATATTGGCAAATTCAAAACAAACATCCACCGACACTACTCCATCTTTCCTCCCTCCAACTAACCTATTATCCTTTGTTCGATCAACACTGCGCATTGCATGAATAGGGGGCATCCCCTGAGCGTTGGTTAATATGTAAAAAAAAAAATTTCATACTTTTTAAATTAAATAAAATATTTTCCTGTTTATGTTCATATCGAACAAAAAAGGTAAATTTTTTAATCGAATTTGTGAATTTCAGAACGTAAAGAGTGGTTTGCAAAAACAAAGTGAGAGGAAGTATATAATTATAGATCAAGTCTGATAAAAGATATATACTTTAATTTAATTATGAAAATCATAGATGTTGTGCAATAAAAACTTTGGTTAGATCAATTCGAATTTGATGAGTTTTCTTTCTAAATGATAGCTGAAGTATTATTTATGGAATACAGAAATCAGATCGAAAATTCAAATATGTAAAAAGTTTAATACCAAAATATGTAGAAAAACACAAGAAATGCTATATATTTGAATTACGTAATAACTCAAAAACTTGAGTCAATATGAAAAAACTGAGTATGAGGTAGTGATTAAAATCTTGACGTTCATCGGAAAATCATACTTAGATCGCGGATAATTTTTTGTTGTTGTGCTGTGTTATGGGCCCTAGAATAATTCTTATAAGGGAGAGTAAATTAGTGGAAATTAGTAGGACGTATAACTATCATCTATTTAACAAATGGGTGTTATTAAATATGTTAGACTACAAGTATCGCGTTTGTGGAATATTTTTTCCCGAAGGATATTTCATCTGAAAACCAGAAATGATTTTAGTTCAAATTTCAGTAGTATAAATTGTATATTGTTTCAACCCCATCAGTAACATCATTGAGATCAGTTTATGACTGAGATGCTTCTGACTACCCTAATAAGGTAAATTTCAATTACGGTATCTCGAACTTAATAGGAAACCTTATATCAATCACGATACCACATTTGTTAGTTTAAATCGTTAATAATGCAGTTAATAAATTTTAAATTTAAAACAGTTGAAAAAAATATTAGCATTAATTATTAAAATTTTATTAATTTATTTATTTTAACATAAGTTTATGCGCTATACTTCATCACGATGATATATGAATTTTGTGCTACTACGTGATATAAAACATTTGCATGAATATTACATTAACAGTCGCTCAATCTTAATTCGTCAATCTAATCGATCGGTCATTTAGTGCTAAGGATAATTTATAGATGATGGTATATTGTACCCAAAAGAAAAAAATATATGTTTAATATTTTCACCAAATATTTGGCTTTCATCAACGCCCTATCAACGTTCTATGCATATTTATCGAGCACACAAATGAAACTATCTGGCGGCAATAAATTATTATCTTTTGTGTATTTTAACACTTTTTCCCAAATTCTTACAAAGATCATAAATAGATAGAAAAACATTTCTTATGCAGCCATGCGGCCATAAAAGATACTAAATCAAACAATACCGCCAAACCACACAAATAATAATATTGGAAAATAACCCGTAGAATTTACAGCACCACCGACCGACCGACCGGCCAACGTAAACAGACAGACAGACAGACGGCAGCGCCCAAGCAACTCTCCGTCCATATCGATAACTATCTGCGCGCGCAATATTTATTCATCGAGTTAACGATTGTCTGTGAACCTCGAACATCGAATCGAAATCGGCATTTTATCGTGACGATTGATAAGGATGCAGCCAGCGGCAGTACCACCGCGAAGTCAGCCATGTGTTTCATTTGACTGACTGATTGTTGCGCGGTCGGTCTACGGTTTGAGGTTCGGCTGCACCGTGTAAACAACAAGTGCGGTTTTGTTTACGCAACGGATCCGCACGAACGTGTACAAAACTTAATTAAAATAGAATTTGTTCTGTTTGCGACACAAACAAAATTTGGTCGCACGTTACAGTCGGGCCACGCCACGCCACGCCGCACCGCCATTCAATCGTTCGAAGTGTTGATGTTGATTTGGAAATAATTCCACTTTTCGACGAATCACACGTGTGAGAATAATATTTCTTCTAGGCCGACTTTACCTTCAATGGTGCCCATCGATAATGTCGATGGCAAAAGGGAAAGGGGGGAGGGGGGAAAACACCTTCGAAACATGCCGGATACAAATGTCTATTAAGAGGCAATTACACGTTGCTCGATTGTACAATCGGATTATTTATGACGTTGTGCGGCGTATGCGGAAGGAATACCTAATTTCAAGAGGTCCTAAGTACTTTTTTAAAGGTTCATTAACATGCACTTGATTTTTGTTTTTTTCTTTTTGTAGACTGCATTTATTTAAAATTTCAATTTATACTTTTTGTTTGTAAAATCCTTTACAGCATTATTTTAAACCATGTATTTTAAGCAGCATAAATAAAACTGTTGTACACTAAATTTTCCATATCTCTTGAAGTCAATCTAAATAGCCTTTAATGAAACTTCATGATGTTGAATCATTAAGGAAGGTTAGGTGTTTTAAGGACTGAAGAGTCTTCATTTTTATATAAATTGCTGTTTGTGCAATGCAGCATGTTTCACATCGAAAAATTTAAATTCTCCCTGCATAACATTTGTTATTAATTTTTAAATTCGATATAATAAATTTCGATATAAACCTCAAATTATTTTGATTTTTGGATTCTATGTTATTTACTCTTTTTATCAAAAGAACTAAATTTACTGCACAAATAAAATTTGTTTCGCGAAAATAAAAACTACTTTAATATCAACTCGATATCTATAAAACATAGGGTTAATTTATCTACTATGGTAAACGTGATCATGTCCAATTCCAGGTTATTCATGTAACTGATGTCATAACAATGAAAAAACTCAATGATCGTTTCTGTATCATGACCTTATTACAATTTTTATTAGGAAATATACAAAGAGTGATATCATTCTAGACAGGTTTGTTTTTGTTATCGAAAACCGTATCGTATATTTATAGATTAACAAATATTTATATTTTGGTCTATACATGATATCGTTTCAATATTTTTACGATATCATTTGGTTTGCTGGGTTATTTCCCAATTTCAAGGGAATATATAGAAACTGAAAAAATCTTAAAAAGAATTAAAATAGATTAAATGATAAATTGCGATATTGTACACCCAGAAAAAAATACTATATAAATAATAGTTTTTTACTATTAAAAATATTCAATAGGATAAATTATTATTTTAATAGGAAAATACCATTAAATACTAGAAAATACCATGAAATTGCCATTGAGTTTATATGAAAATTTTTAATTTTTGTATACTATTAAATCAATAATTGTCCTATTGACCAATTTTAATGGGATTTGAGGGAATTTTTTTCTGGGTGTAGTAAACTGGGAAACTTTTTCTGGGGTAAAGTGGAAAACTTAATTTAGACGTTTCCCACTTTTCACCAATTTCGCAATTTCATGAAAATAAAAAACGAAGGCTGCCTGTTAAAATAATCACTGCTTCTGTATTTTTATCCGATTTTTTTTTTATTTATAGTTTGTTGAAAAGCTAATAAAATTTTCCAACTGATGACTTTCCCACTTTTATAGTTTAATGTGTTGGATACACATAATTCCAATATAATTTTAAAATTGTCGATTTAGGTACGAAAACGATTACTTTGAGGTCCCGGCGGGTCCATTTCCCATATTCGGATTTCGCTGAAAATTCTTCACATCGACTTTCTCAACCAATAGAACATTTCTATGGGGTAAACTCTTCTCGATTCGAAATCATGATTTTCCATGGTCAGTCTAATGTCCACCTTCAAAGCGAAAATATAAAATTTAAATTTATGATGATTTTTCCATCAACGTTAAATACTAACCACTGGCTAGTCTCAAATTTTATTAAACATATGCAAAAATGTTCCCATATTTGTTATAATTCTGTTGCCATTTACCGAAATTCGCAATACCAAACCGTTTGAGTATAAGACGACTTACCTAAGCATCGGAACCCAGCAGGAAATGTCATCATTGACAACAAGGTCATCAATGATGAATCGAGGACAATAGAAAATTTGTCATTGATGAATATGTCGACAAAAATTAAAGACATCATACACCATATGTCATATATACATATATCAATGACTTTGTGAAAATCCGTCAATGTTATTGATGACGTCTTGATGAAAATTAATATTCACGTCACATGCCCCTAAATGTATGCAGCATTTACGTTGTAAAATGCAATGTGAAATGCATACAACATACGTCTAGAGGCAGCAAAACTGAAATTTTTTGTTCGATGTCACCGTGCCATATAATTCATAGGCACAATTTTTATAAAAGCGGGATAATAAGCTAACTACTGCTTGATAGATGATGGCCGTTAGTAAAGTACGCTATTGACATTAGCAAGGATATATATCACAGAAGAAAATAATAAAATTGAAATAATAAATAAATAATAAATAAAATAAAAAAATAAGATAAATAAAAAAAAATAAAAAAAATAAAAAATAAATAAAATAATAAAAAAAAATATATTTTTTTACTAAAAATAAAATAAGATAAATAAAAAGAAATAAAAAAATTAAAATTAAAAAAAAATAAAATATTTTTTTTCCAAAAAAAAAAATATGTATGACAATCATTTATGACAGCCATGACATACACGCGGCCGCCAACATATCTCTGCGGCCCGCGAAGACTTTTTAAATAATATAAAAAACTATATTTTTAAGAATTGAAAAATTTTAAAAATATTTTATTTTCAGGCATTAAAATGGTATTAAATTAAATTACTAATATTGGTTATAAAATTATTAATTTATTAAAAAAAAAAAATATTTTTGTATTTTCCAAAATTTAATAATAAGAAATTGATAGAAATATTAAAAATATAGAGTCTTAATTTATTTTCATAATTTTCATTTTCCTAATTTTCATTTTAAATATTATAAATGATAAGTAATATTGTAGCCGCGGTAGCTCGGTGGTTAGTGCGTTGGACTGTGATCCGAAAGGTCCCCGGTTCAAGCCTGGACAGGGGCTAACAACATCTTTTCATAGAAACATTTTTCTATATCGCGCTACCTCTCTGCAGTAAATGGCAAACTTACGAGAGTAAAACATTGCCAATGAAGAGCTCTCACCCGCCGTTCGGATTCGGCAATAAACTGTAGGTCCCATCACTTTGAGTACAAATATAAATCGCACAGCTTAAAATGGTGAGTTCTGATAGGACTGTAGTGCCAAACTATTATTATTAATATTGTTTTATATTCATACAATTTTAAATGTAATGTAAAGTTTTCGAAATATATTTAAAAAAAATATATGGTAGCGCATTGTTTTGTACATCTAACACCGAAGAGAAAATTACATTATCGTTTTTGGTTCGACTATTTAAAATAAAAGTAGAGCAAAATAATAAAAACTTTAAAATCTTAAAAACTGGACAGTATTTAACAAAACCATTTTCGGAATCAGCTCCAGTATCAAATAAAGGCGCAATAAGAATAAAACAAGAATCAAAAATTTGCAGACAAGAGTCTTGCATTGTACAAATTGGAATTGGATTCATTTTAACATTTTTTTTAGTAAGTAAAACTGTGCAAATTTTCGAATTTATTGAAACCCCGAGAAATAACGATCGTAGTCTGGACCGCTAAAATTATGTCCTCATTGTCGCGCGGATCTACACTATATTAATGTTAAATCTATCTCAACATTAAAGCGGCATCTCAACAATGGCTATATGATCGTTGAGATTCACATGATCCGGGACTCCCATTTATGCCCTTTCTATACCTTCAACTGCCACAACATGTTTCAGCTTTTCAAGTAGCTGTGAAGACATGTCCATGCCGTAAAACCTCCCATACAACGAACATTTTTATATTTGCTAACTCCTGACTTATGAAATTAGTAAAAAATTTTGATGAAAACGATCATACGCCTCACTTTACGTGGCGATTAAAATGCACATGAGGACAAGGTGTATTAATCAATTGCGAGGATGTGTTATTGAAACGCTACACAATTGATCTAGCATATTTGTAGACATCAAGGTGTACATCCTCGCTCAAATGTGCGACAGATTTGAGTCTCCTTTGTTGTCCTCGATATCTATATTAAAAAATTTAGTCAAACTAATCTTTGTTGACAAACTTTATGTCATTTAAATTATTTAATGAAAGCAAAAAATACATTTCAAATATAAACAAAACAAATAAATTGACTTTAATATACAGAAAATTTAAATAAAAACTTCCTTGATGAATGATGTGCATGACATCGTTAATGCTACATCATGCGTGAATTCGAGGACCTTTGTATGAAAATGTCATCAATGCTTTACAGGGCGAACATGCTATCGGTCATCGATGTTTCAGACCTAACACAGGGGAATCGTTGGGTACATTTCCTGCTGGGAAGTAGTACAATTGAAAAAATTTTCGAAATAAATCGTAACTACATTTTTCTTTAAATATTGTAATGGATATGTAATGGATATTTTAGAAATTAGGCCACACTATTATTATCAGCTCATTAAAAGGATATTTTACAAATAAAAAATCAATAAAATATTGAACTACTCAATTTGAGACGTTAGCTTTTTATTTGTTACGATCTTTTGCCTGTAAGGTATCGATATAATAGGTACAACTTAAAATTTATATTTTTTGCGATTGAGTGGTTATAACTTTGGTTAGATCCATCAGCATTTTATTGAAAATATTAGCTGAAGTATTCTCAATGGAATACAAAAGAAATCAGATCGAAAAACTCAAATTTATAAAGAGATAAATTCCAAAATATATAAAAAATCATAAGAATTGCCATATATTTCTTTTATGTAAAAACCCAAAATATTCAAAATCGGAAAATCATACTAATCACGGATAATTTTGTTTGTTATATGTCTTATCTGTTAATCGGCTTATATTTACTAAAAAATGAGGTATTCAGGTTTAAATAAATTACTGATAAACATTAATAGTTTGAAAATTTCCAACTTAACACATGTGCTTCTTACTAAATAAGGAGGCGGTATTGTTGTATTTTTTGCCTGTATCTACAAATATTTGTTCTTCTTAGTAAAATTTCCAGAATTTCTGAAATAAGTGCTAGGTGTTAAGGGCACAGGTTCGCTCTTTGCAAAATATATTAATTATATCTGTATGCGGTCAGTTTCAGCAATTCGAAAATTGCGATAACACATAATATTGATGATCGTATTCGCGCATCTTGTTAACATTCAGCAACAAACAGGCAGATCGCGCATTCCGCGCTGCCAATGAGTTATTACTATATCCGATTCTTATCTTTAACTTTAACGATCTGCAAAAACACACTGGCTACGTGCGGCATAACCTAGGCGTGTTTGGTGGTCACTTCTGAGTTGACTTGTAGCTCAAGCGACAAGCGGCTCCCTTCGAGCGGCTCCCCTCCCCCACACCAGGAACCATCAGGCAACCACTGTTTGCTATGCAACCCTCGAATCTCATCTGCGCCATCACCAACGACTTCGACTTCGACGACGACGACTCTCTGTTGTTTACTCGCGGTTATCAGTAACCAATCTATGCGATCGTGCATTGATGGGGCAAAATTTCATTGGCCATGTTTTCTGCGATACAATATATGTAGCTTCGACTACATGAATGTCGATTTGTTAACAAGATATCGCTGATAATTAATGTAGCGAGCAGCAGCAGATTGTGTTCAGCACCGACAAAAGCACGGACAAAGGATCTCGATGAAAACCCCAGTGGGAAATGTTATAAGTCAGTCATCAATGATGTTCTCTACGACAGGTCAGGAACATTAACGACTCTTAACATGTTCGACTTGCAAAGTATTGTTGACATTTTCATACAAGTGTCTACCATTTTATGTCTTACATACATCGAGAAAATAAATGTAGAAAAATTAGCTAAATTTATATATTTGATACAAAATATTTAGTTCTTCTACATTTGTTTTAATTCATGTTACCTGATTTTACTACACAATGTACTAATACATTCTGTAGTAAAATGAATTAAATTCCTTTTCTAAATATTGCAGAAACTGTAGCAAGTGTTTGATACTACATTTTTTAGTTCTTTGAAGTTCTTGTGCACACAAAATTAACGTACTGCGAAAGTGTGCAGAAGTGACAGAAACGCATAGAAGGCGAAATAGGCAACTCATTTTCCGAGATCGTGCATATTACTCACATTTGATACAAGTGAAAAAAGTGTGATGAAAAAAACAAAACATGAAAAGCACTAAAATATCAATTTGTTAAACATTTTGAAGTTTCCCACTTTACCTCAACATTTTTCAACAAGTCCGAAATTGCGCTGTTTTGGAAAATCGCTCAAAATAAATTAAAAGGCATATGAATCACGAATAATTTACACTGGAATTCTTTATTCTGAATTCTGCAAAAAAAAACAACCTTTTGGTTTGACTGAATTTGGCATTTTTTTTGGCAATATTTTCCGGATACAATTCAACCAAGGTTTGTGACAAACACTACAAAATCTTCAAATATTTGAGGGAAACACATCAAATATTTGTGTTTATGGAAAACACTTTTCGAGTTTGTGGGAAACACTTTTCGTGCTTTAACCAATGTTTGTGGCAAACACTACCATATTTTCAAATATTTGATTGAAACACTTCATATATTTGTGGGAAACCCTTTTCGTGTTTTTGAAAAACACTTTTCGAGATTGTGGGAAACACTTTTCGTGTTTTAACCAATGTTTGTGGCAAACACTACCATATTTTCAAATATTTGATTGAAACACTTCATATATTTGTGGGAAACACTTTTCGTGTTTGTGGAAAACACTTTTCGTGTTTGTGGGAAACACTTTTCGTGTTTGCGGAAAACACTTTTCGAGTTTGTGGGAAACACCTAATATATTTGTGAGAAACACTTCAAATATTAGTGGGAAACACTTTTCGACACAATTTTCGAGTTTGTGGGAAACACTTTTCGTATTTATGGGAAACACTTCAAATATATTTTTTTTGGGTTTACGGAACAAATCATAATTTTAGTTATGACATGAAAAGAAAAGAATCACGTTTATATTTAGCTACGATTAGTAACATTTATCGTTTCGACAAGAATAAAAGCCAAAAAATCCAACTGCGTCATTAGACACAATTCTAGTGTTTGAAAAAAAACAATATCTTTCTTAAAAGTATTTAAAATGTTTCCCAAGAACACTTCAAAAATTGTAAGTTGAATTATAATTCCCAAATACTCATTTGTTACCACTAAATAATGAAAGTATTTAATATAAGTAATAAATACATGAGATTTCTTTACACCAAACACTAAGTGTTTCCCACAACGCAATCTATTTTAAATGTGTTTTCCCTAAACAGTAATAATTTCTCGGAAAAAATGCTACATTAAAAATGTTTGCACCAAAAATCGTATGTTTTCTCACAAAAGATGCATCACTTGAACAATTAAACTCATTCGCGTCATGCAACACTTGCACTTGCAACACTTTCCAGATTATCTACGAAAATCCAGTTCCGACGACTTCTTATCCACTCTATGAGACGCCTGTCCTAGGCATAATGCATCGTTGTGAGGTAGTGTTTTCCACAATATTTTTAGTGTTCATCAAAATCATTCGAAGTAAATGGTTTATATTCGGCAGTCGCCCGTTTACGCAACTTGTCGAATAATTTACACTTTATTCTGAGTTCTACAACCTTTTGGTTCGACTGAATTTGGCAAACACTACAAATATTTGCCGGATACACTTCAACCAATGTTTGTGACAAACACTACAAAATTTTCAAATATTTGAGGGAAACACATCAAATATTTGTGGGAAACACATCAAATATTTGTGGGAAACACATTTCGTGTTTATGGAAAACACTTTTCGAGTTTGTGGGAAACACTTTTCGTATTTTAACCAATGTTTGTGGCAAACACTACCATATTTTCAAATATTTGATTGAAACACTTCATATATTTGTGGGAAACACTTTTCGTGTTTGTGAAAAACACTTTTCGATTTGTGGGAAACACTTTTCGTGTTTTAACCAATGTTTGTGGCAAACACTACCATATTTTCAAATATTTGAGGGAAATACTCCATATATTTGTGGGAAACACTTTTCGTGTTTGTGGAAAACTTTATTTTCAAATATTTGAGTGAAACACTTCATATATTTGTGGGAAACACTTAATGTATTTGTGGGAAACACTTTTCGTGTTTGTGGGAAACACTTTTCGTGTTTGTGGGAAACACTTTTCGTGTTTGTTGGAAACACTTTTCGTGTTTGTGGGAAACACTTTTCGTATTTGTGAGAAACACTTTAATAATTGTGGAAAACACTTTTCATATTTGTCGGAAACACTACAAATATTTGTGAGAAACACCCTTTTGATCATTTATGCGAAACACTTCGATTATTGTGTACAAATGTGCTTGCAAAAACTTTAGTATTTGTTTGAGATAGTGTTTACAGGAAACGATATATTTTTTTTTGGGTTTACGGAACGAATCATAATTTTAGTTATGACAAGAAAAGAAAAGAATCACGTTTATATTTAGCTACGATTAGTAACAATTATCGTTTCGACAAGAATAAAAGCCAAAGCATCCAACTGCGTCATTAGATAGTTTGATTATTTGGACATATTTTTGTAAAAAATTGTTCCCTGTTGATGACCATTTTGTTCCATTAGGATTTGTCCCGAACCTATTTGCGCCATTAGACCATTTTTTGAAAAATTTGTTTCTTTGGCCAAAGCCCGCCAGAATCTATCAGCGTTATTGAACTCTTTTTTCGAAAATACATTTATATATGCTTTTAATCGTAGAAAAAATAGATGTAAATGTGAATAGAATCATTGTAAAGATAAAGTTCTGCTTTTGTATGTGAAGTAAATTATATTTAGATTATTTTCGTGCTTAAAATAATTGAAAGCTTCCTTTTTTGGATAAAATCAACTAAAACTTGTTCTAATAAAACATGTTTGTAATGTGTCGTTTTTCGTAAACAAATTGAAACGTGTAGAGTTTCGTAAGATGCGTCTATAATTCCTATGACGCTAAATAAAACGTCCTTCGTAAACCTTTTTAGAGATGAAATTCTACAATGTCCAAGATTCAACATTGACGACCTTGTCCTTAACGAAGTAAATTCTCTCCGGGACATCTAAAGATTGTCTGGTACATGTTCAGAGAAATACACAGAATCAAACGATATTATTTCTTACGCACAAATCTGTCTATTAGGATATTTATATCAAAAAAACCTACGCATACGCTTTTATTTGTAGCTAAATTAAAAATGTGCTTTTATTCGTACCTAAATTAAAAATGTGCTTTTATTCGTACCTAAATTAAAAATGTGCTTTTATTCGTTGCGTAATTGAAAATGTGTTTCCATTCGTAGGGTAGATGCTTCTGTTTGTGGAGAAAATGAGAATTAAATTATTTTCGTAGTTAAAATTATTGAATGCTTGGTCAAAATTCTTAAGGTTATTTTAATGAACCCGTTTTTAATGTTTCCTATTGGGTCGTCCAAAGATTGTCTGGTACATGTTCAGAGAAATACACAGAATCAAACGATATTATTTTGTTCAGATGCTGGCCCAAAGATCAAGATACGCACTACGTGTTGATGCTGCAGAATTGCGAACTGGCGAATTGCATAAATTAGCGCCCGTCCATGCGCAACAAAGAAACGAACTTTTTAAATTTAGACACTGTGTGACTCTATATAGTAAGTAGTACCTGCCTGTCTCCCTGTCGTTCTGTCTCTATAGCATTTGTAAAGCGCGGCGGCGTAACATTTATTGCCATAAACATCATAACAAATGTCTGCCATTTAAGCCATTTCACGGGAATACAATACAAATAATGACTGTTGGAATATGAAGTACTACGTTGTAATCTACCGCGTCGAGCATCCGAAATGCATCTGTAGATCTTATCGGCACTAATAAAAAGGTTACAAAGGCAGCGGCGACTAATGGCAGGGCATAAACAGTCATTAGATCTAATGGAACCTACGTCGCTCTATGCCACTCGAAACATCGGTTATGAACAAATTGCAAGGCAGATACAGATAAAATACAACAAATGAAGTAACTCTGCATAAAAAGGCTATAACCACGTTATACATCAAAATAGTTGAGATAAGCTGACGCCAGTCTAAAAGGCAATGAAAGCCAATTTCAACGCATTTTTATGCATTTCATGGGAGAAATTAATATGTCTCATGCGGACCGATCCAAACGACCGACCGACCGACCGACCGCACTAATGAAAGGCTGCATCTGGGTTCCACAGTAGCCGGCAGACAGGTGCATTAATAACACAATTTAATAATGCAACAAAGGTTGACCAACAAACACTTAGTTGACATGCCTAAAATGCCTACTTAAATATATACGAACTCCATTAATAAGCCAACAAAAGATACTTAAAACTAATAAATAAATAAATTCACTCAAGATATGACTTTGGAAGCGCTCCGCCCTTCCTTTAACCCAAAATTCTCGACTACAAATTGAGCATGAACAAAGCCAAAAATCAGCTTAGACTGACCCCAAACAATGTAAACTATTTTATTTTATTGAAATTCCTGTGCCCTGTCTGCCAGTCATAATACGGTCTTGTCAGTCACTACTATGCTGTGTGTCGCAGAGTATTAAAGTCCTGTCGTCTTTGAGCCATGTTAACAGTTTTTCACCCTGCAGCATCGGTCGGTCGCTCGGTATTGATTTCGTTTTCTATTTGGGGGAGCTCTTGGCCGAAATTGCTTTTTCAAGTGAAACAACATAAGAAACACTAATTTTGTGTTATTTAAAAGCACATTTACAGCACAAACAAATCAAATCCAATCCAATCTTTGAGCACACGAGCCTGTTGTTAGAGGTTAGGATATATGTATTACGCAAGAAGGGCCTGAAATTGCCAAAGATTAACACGTACTACGTTCGGTTTATACCCGACTAACACCAAGTTACAATAGCAAAAAATCTCCCTCGCAAATCTCATCGTGCAAAAGAATTTTTGTTCAAAATAATTGGGGGCAAAAACTAATTATCGTCTATGGGAAATGGATGACCGTTTGGCATTGAATTAGCTGGGGAAAAGATGGTCTGACATAGGCGCATAGCAAAAAGAAACCAATTAAAGTGTATTTGTTGGTTTCTCGACAGACATAAAGAAGACAAAGTAGCATTTTGCTGAGAGATGATTTATGATTTTCACTTTGACAAATTTCTTAAATAACATTCTCTTAAAAACCAATTTATCATATAGAATTCACTACAAAATAATTCTTTTAAATAAAATTTATTTATATGGCATTTACTTATATTAAGTAAAAAAAAATAAATTGAGTTTTTAAACGTATTTTTCGTCAATTAACATTATCTAAAATACTATTTTTCAAATATAATTTTTTTAAATAGCATTTTTGAAATACGTCCTACTTTGTCATAATTATTATTAATAATAAAAATAACTATTACACCACATAACAGAACGAGAAAAAATGATCTCCATGAACTTCCCATACATCGATTCTATATAATTCGCGGTTGCTAATTTTGACTGCATACTCAGTTTTTTTTTTTTTATTACTTAACGTTTAAAAAAAATGCTATCGATATTTTAGGGCCTTCTTCAGTCTCTTTTTATAATTAAAAAAATGCAGTATTTTACACAACTAGTTTTACAAAAAAATGTAAACGTAATTTTTCTGTCAATAGTCAAGACTAATTACAATATACCGACAAATACTATTATTCCGATAGGTTTTTCAGATATTTGAATTTAAACTCCAAAAATATTAATTTTTTTTTGAAAAAATATTTTTAAATAATAATGCCAATCGATAGATGCTTTAAAAACAAACAATTAATACCTTCACACTACTATTTTATCTGACACCAATAAAAAATTATAGCAAAAAAACGGATAAATTGGAAAAATTGAAAATCTTGTCATGCCAAAAGGGCGAATTATTGTTTGTTTTCAAAGCACCTATCGATCTGCCTAATTAATTATAAATACTTTGCCAACATTATTTTCCCGCATATAACAAATGGCAAATTAATGTTTGGCAAACATATTTTTAATTCGTGATGCAGATAGATAGGTGCTTTGAAAACAAACAATAATTGCCTTTACATCACTATTTTAACTTGTGCCATTAAAGAATTATAGCAAAAAAACGAAAAGATTCGCCCTTTTGGCATGACAAGATTTTCAATTTTTGAAATTCGCCCTTTTGGTTTTATCTTTTGTGGCTAGAAATATCCAACAAAATCACACGCGATTTTAGCACAGCATACTTGAAGATAAACTACATTCAAAAATGTAAAAAAAAGCAAATGTCAAAAATTGCACATTCACCCCTTTGGCATGATAGTGACGATATATTAAGTAATAATATTTTCAGAGTATGGGCAAAAGTATTTTATTTATGAAAATTGATTATATAAATAAGTATCAAAATTTAGTTCTCAGGGAATATTTTAAAAAATGGATCAATTAGAAAATAGTTAGTAATTTTAATACTTAGTTTGGACTATGCTCTGGTTAACCATATATAATTTTCTTGTTTATCATTTAATCATAAATTATAAAAAAGTATTCTATAAAAAAAAAAATCTGAATTTAGTTGCAATTACCTTAAACAATTATTGGAATATTAGCATTCAATAATATATTAAAACTAGAACAGACAATTTAAAGAAAAATTTCGTTCAAGATTTTCTGTTAAACTAATTTTCTACCTAACAGGCTTTTTCATTTCAAGTAGCGGGTGAAAACTAATTATGCAGTCAAACTCTGTACCTGCGAATTATATGGAATTGATGTATAGAATGTGCAAGGCAAAAATTGCGGTAGGTGGGTAGTTTTATTTTTCGTATTACCATTTTATAAAATAACTAGTTGGACCCGTGCACGACTCGTGCCAAGATTTTGTGAATTGAAAGATATGGAGCGATTTTATTAATATAAAAAATATTTTTATTATTTATATAAGAGGCCCGTCCTTTGCTGTTAAAGTTTTTTATTGGTTTTATAAATGTGGTAACCAAATAATAATTCTCCGCCAAAACAACTTTTCTCAGACTGCGCTTTCCCGTAGAATTCTTCCCGTAGAACTCATCCCGGTAGAATTCTATCCCGCAGAATTTTTCCGTAGAGTTTTTCCCAGTAGAAGTTTTATTGTGGTGAGTTTTAGTGTGGTGAATTTTAGTGTGGTGAGTTTTAGTGTGGTGAGTTTTGGTGTGGTGACTTTTATTGTGGTGAGTTTTAGTGTGGTGACTATCAGTGTGGTGAGTTTTGCATTTGTATATATGTTTTTGTATATGAGTTTTTTTTTGTTTAATCTTCTTAGCTTGTGTATGTGCCGAGTTATGTCGTTTTGAAAGTATATGTGGTATGTGAGGTGCTACGCCCCTTTGTTCAATTGCGCCCATATATTGCCTATGACACCCTCCGGACTCCATTGTATTCTGGTGCAAAATTTCAATCAAATCGGTTCAGCGGTTTAGACGTGATGCTGGAACAAACATGCAGACCGACAGACTGAAAGACGGACCAAGAGTTTTATATATATAGATTTTTAAAATATAATTTTATTAAGTACCTTTTTTGAAATACATACCACTTGTCATAATTATTACACTACTCAACAAAAAGTGAAAAGAAAATCGTATGAATATCCCATACATAAATTCTATATAATTGAAAGGTGCTGATTTTAACTGCATACTAAGTTTATTTCCTTTGTATAAAGTTTTTGCGAAAACTACATTCGAATTTGTAGCCACTTCTTATACTAAAACCAATTCAGTTAACTAGTAGGTAACTAGTTTTATGAAACAAAAAGGTAATTTTTTATTTATTTGTCAAAACTAATTTTAATATTCAAACGAATGCTTATATTCGAATAGAGTTTCAAGTTATTTGAATATAAACTCGAAAAATTTTGATTTTTTTTAGACTTTTATTGAATGATTTTTTAGCATTTCTAATCTAATGCTAAATAAGTAAATGATTTATGGTTCTGTAGCACATAGTCCAAAGTAATATTCAAAATTACTAACTTTTTTCTATCACGTATAATTTTTATAATATCGTCGTTGTAGCACGAAAAGTCACCAAATACATTTTCAAAATGCCAAATATTCATTTACAAAAATCTTTATATATCAGTAAATTTTTAATCTCTGATCTCAATTTTTGTTACCACATGATAAGAAAATGTAAATCTATCAATTGATATTTCAACTTTAGAAATGCATCAATTACTATTTATAATATTAATCAATAAACTCGAAATTTAAGTTATTCATAAAAATGTATTTGGTGACATTTTGTTTTACAACGACGCTATGCCCTATTACATATTTGTATTACATATCACTTTATTAAATATAATTTTTAAAAATACAATTTTTACAATTTCATTTTTCTGACCATTTCTTAAATATAATATTCATGAATACTATTTCAAAAAAAAATACATCTTATATATCATTTTCTAAGGAGATTGGCTTTGCCTTTTAGAAGAACCTGGAAATTTTGAAATGCACCAATTCATTGCCGACTTATTTAAATACGCGTTTTAGAATATTTAATATAATGCGTTATTTTGAATTATCTCCATTTGTTAACAGGAAATTTTGTTCGAAAATCTAAAGAGTCATAAAGGAGATTTATATTGTCTCTTATATATCATTTTACATCTTATATATCATTTTCTATGGAGATTGGCTTAGCCTTTTAGAAGAACCTTGAAATTTTGAAATGCACCAATTCATTGACAACTTATTTAAATCCGCGTTTTAGAATATTTAATATAATGCGTTATTTTGAATTATCTCCATTTGTTAACAGGAAATTTTGTTCAAAAATCTAAAGAGTCATCATCATGTCGCTCATCAGAGACAGAGTTACTTTTTTGATACCTAAAAGCATAATGTCTGAATAACTAGAAAATTGGACTTAGTTACGTTCAACAGACAGACATGCTAACAAACAGATGGCGACCCTCCAAAACAAAGCAAAAAAAAAATTGATGAAAACAACAGCGGATACATGAACACGTGTTCCTACTGCGAAGAATACAGCAACAATTTTGCGTGTTCTTTTTGGTTTTTAAGAATCAAAAAATTATCTTCTGAAAATCCAGTAGAATAAAGTTTGTTTACTTTTTTGACAACAAAGTAATTTGCTTTCTTAATATTCAGATGAGAAATTCTTGAATTATAGTAGTATTTTATTGACATTAGTCAAATTCTACTATTTTTCTTTTTTCTTTTTAACCGCATTCTTCTCGAGTTTTAGAATTTTATTTTCTCCGTGTAGAAAAGCCTGAAAATTTTAAAATCCACCTTTCCATTACCGACATATTTGAATCTGCGTTTTAGGAAATTTCATTAAATGCGTTATTTTTCATTTTTCAAGTACTTTTTTTTTCAAAACCCCAAATTGTTCATCAAGGAGATTTGTGTAGACTCTTAGAGGAGCTGTAAATTATTTAAATACACCGATCCATTACCGACATATTTGAATCCGCGATTTAGGAAATATCTTTGAATGCGTAATTTTGAATTGGCCTCAACATTTTTTTCAAAAATTCAAAAAAATTCATCAAGTAGATTGGTGTAGCCTTTTATAAGAGCATTCATTTTTTAAAATTCACTTTTTTAATACCGATATATTTTAATTCGCGTTTTTGGAAATTTCATTGAATGCGTTATTTGAATTAGCCGTAAAAGTTTTCAGACTTTCTTATTTTCAAAAACCCAAAAAGATCATCATGGAGATTGGTTTAGACTCTTAGAGCAGCTTTAAATAATTAAAATCCACCGGTCCACTACTGATTTATTTGAATCCACGTTTTAGAAAATTTCATTGAAAGCGTTATTTTGAATTCCCCAACATTTTTCAAGGTATTTTTTTCAAAAATCCAAAGAAATCATTAAAGAGTTTGATGTAGTTTCTTAGAAGGGCCTGAAATTTTTAAAATCCACCGGTCCATTACCGATTTATTTGAATTGGCGTTTTAGGGAATTTATATGCGTTACTTTCAAATGTCGCCAATATTTTTCAAGGACATTTTATTTCAGAAATCCAAGAAATTTTTCAAAGAGATATTTTTTTTTTGGCTTTCAAAAACCTTAAACTTTTTAAGTCGATCGGTTCGTGCTCGACTAATTTGAAAACGCGTTTAGGATTTAGAGTCATATAAGTCGGAAAATAAAGAACGTAGGGAACTCAAATTTCGTATTTTTGTTCCTATTCATAAGTAGTATCCGTAGCCAAAATATAATAACGAGTTCGCCTTGCAAGTCGAATTTTCCTATTTGACAAAAAGTCACCCATATATACAATTTTATTTTAATACCATTTTTATTAAACATAATTGTAATAATTTCAATTTTCAAAGATTTTTGAAATCCCCTTTTTCTAAAATATTATTATTAAAGAATATAATATTCAAAATTACCATTTTTCTCTTGTGTAATTAAATATCTTTCTAGTTAATTAAAACACACAAAATATTGTATAAAACATTTGCATAAGTAAGATATCAACACAGCAAAAAGGGTTTCAATTTTCAAGTACTTTATGCTGGTATTTGCTACTTTAATAAATTAAAAACCCGCACTTTTATTTGACATATTTTCTTTTTTCATATGATTGATTTTTGCAGCCGCATGAAAATGTCAAAGTTTGTAATTGTTTTGAAACATTTTAATTTTGAAATGTTTCCAATGTCTATGTTAGAGCGGCAATAGTGTGTATGTTATGGCAAAATAACGATCAATCACATTTCATATATGGTGACTATTATCAAGGACCAACCAAACTGTCATAATACATCAATTGATTACCATTGAAAGTTTTGGTAATAGTAAATATTTTTTTGTTGTTTATGAAATTAAATTGTGATTATTATTAGATGTTGGTGTAGTTTATATTTGGTTTAGGGCTTTTCTTTATAAATAGAAAAATGTATATCTAAATATGCAATATATCATTTAGTTTTTGCTACATTTACGATACAATTCAGTAAGAATATTTGACGGCAATAATGTTTTTTTTATAAAGATAGATGATAGAAAATAGCAAAACTCTTGTTTTTGCGTAAATTTAGAAAAATCCTCTTTTGACATGAGGTTGGAAGCATGAAAAATTAGTTATACCAACTAACTTCATTCGGTAAATCGAATGGTTTACAAATTTGCTGGCGGAATTGCCATATTAAGCTATACACATGAAATATTAGTCTATACACACTCCTGAAACTGTACTAAAACTGTACTAAATTGTTCTAAAACAGTTCGAAATCGGTTGCAGTACAAACTACAACTCTTTTCATTTTGACAATAACAACCGACTAAGCGGTTGAGAGAACCGAATATGTTGGTTGAGCAAAGAGTTCGTTGGCGCAACAAAACTCTATTTTGTGTGTGAGTTTAAATTTTATTTTCATTTTAAATCATTGCAGACTAAAAGTATGCTTAGGGTAAACAATAAACATAACAATTTTAACATGAAAAGACTTGAAATGGAAATAAGTATGCGCCGTTACATTTTAAGAATGCATTCTTTTTTTCTGTGTATAGACAATAATATAAAATTCATTTTTAGAACGCATATTTTTTTGTACAAAAAAGTTATAAACTTTATAATATAAAAAATGTCTTCTCATTGTATATTTTTGTTCAAAAATCCTTTAATATCCCATAGTAAAATTGTGCCCCCTAACAATTTCTATTTTAAAAACACCATTGAATTCATGGCCAAAACAAATAAATGTCGTGGCGCGCACTCGATTCAATGACCAACTCATTATATATTCTATAAACATTTAACAACTATTAATTTTTAATTTTACGATACGTACAAAACAGAGCTGGCGTTCTTGAGCAACCTAGAAAACCCGAAAGTTCTACAACATACACTGGAGACAAGTATTTAATTATTTGCTTGTGAAACATTTAATTGCATTCTTGTTTTCGGATTAAGCAGCATGTTTCGGGTGTCGTACTCTCTCACTCTATGCAGGGCAAAATAATTTTAAATGGGTTGTATTATATGGCAGGAAGGGTGGTGGAGAAAATCTGGTTAGGGAAAGTAACTGGTTATTTATGCCTCGTCCGTCGTCTAGCTATTTGCTGTGCTGCTATTTTAATTCAAATCGAATATATGCAGTGGGTTACACTCAAAATAATCAAAGTGATAAATCATATCGTCATTGTCATGCCAAAGGGGCGAATATGCATTTTAAAAATGTTGGGAAATCAAATTTTACAGTTTGAAGTGCTTTAAAAATTAGAAAAAATTATATTTTTTTAATTTTTTTCTGTTATTTTAGTTTATTTGTCAATTATTATAACGTATATAAAATATCTATAGATTTGGACAACGTACTGAATTATAAATAAGGATTTTGTGAGGCTATATCCTGATCAAAACGCAAATATTTTTGATTTTTATGCTATAACTTTTTATTAGCGCATGATAAAATAGTAATGTGGAGGCATTAATTGTTTGTTTTTAAAACACCTATCTATTGGCATAATTAATTAAAAATATTTTGTCAATCATTAATATGACATTTGTTATTTGAAGGAAAATTGTTTTGGCAAAATATTTTTAAATAATGATGCAGTTCGATAGGTGCTTTAAAACAAACAATTAATACCTTTACACAACTATTTTATTTTGCACCAATAAAAAATTAAAGCAAAAAAACGAAGAAATTGGAAAAATTTAAAATCTTGTCATGCCAAAAGGGCGAATCTTTTCATTTTTGCTATAACTCTTTAATGGTACAAGATAAAATAGTGGTGTAAAGGTGTTAATTATTTGTTTTTAAAGCACCTATCATACTGCATCATTATTTAAAAATATTTTGCCTAACATTTTTTCCTGCAAATAACAAATTGCAAATTAATGTTTGGCAAAATATTTTTAATTAATGATGCAGAACGATAGGTGTTTTGAATAAAAACCATAAATGCCTTTACACTACTATTTTATCTTATTCCAATAAAAAGTTATGGCGAAAAAACGAAAAGATACGCCCTTTTGGCATGACAAGATTTTCAATATTTCAAATTCGCCCTTTTGGTTTTGTCTTTTGTGGCTAGAAATATCTAACAAAATGACACGCGATTTTGGCACAGCATACTTGAGGATAAACTACATTCAAAAATGTAAAACAATGCAAATGACAAAAATTGCACATTCGCCCCTTTGGCATGATAGTGACGATATATAAAACGATATTTTTAAATTTTATATATAGTGCGTAAAGGCAATTTTTTTAATTCCTATTCATTCGGATAATATGTATTTTTATCAAATTGTCCTTCCGGCTGATAACAATTTTCATTCATTCTTTTTACATATTAATTAAATAAAATTGCTTTATTATTCAACTTTAAAAATGATCTGATATATTTAAAAATTAAAACAAATATTCGGTTTTTATTATAGATGGAAAAGGAAATCACTTGGCATCTGTGGTACAAACTAAGCAATGAACATTTATTCATTTCGGATTTGTCCATGTAAGAATTATTTCGTTGATTACATTATTTAGCAAAATGTAAAAATCATAATAACATAAATAGTAAAATTCACCCGCAGATGTTATAGTTGTATGGGGTATTTGAAATCTACTTTCATTAACCTAGCTCTTCTAGTTTTCCTGTAATCCTGATTTCAACAGAGGGAGACACAGTCGGACAGATATCGATAAGTAGGTCACGCAGATCAGGAATATATTAGGATGTCACTTATTTTTTAAAACCCATATCTCTTCCCTAGGATTATTTATTAGTACTAGAAAATAAGGTGTATTTTTGAATTTAAACAACTGAATTTTACTGCAGTATAAAACAATCAATAACTCGAAAAATTATCGAAAATCCATTTATATATAATTTTTTTTGTCGCAATAAGATCATTCTAGGTGATACAATCGAATATATTCATTCACTGAATGTAGGGTATAATAATGAATTACAAAAAAGTAGATAAAATGTAAACGCAATTTTTTCTTTTAATAGATGAGCCTTATTTTAGTATATTAAATAATGCCAACATGGAGGAAAAGAATTCTAAAATCCAGAAGAAATCAAGAAATCTACGGTATGATATACAGCTAAACGGAAACATTTTAAATTTTAAGAAAAATATCCACTTAGTTATCAAAAAAAGTAACTAAGAGCAATTTTACTTGATAATAGAGGCTAATATCTTAGCTATCCAAAATTTTGTTGCTGTCTTCTTCCCAAAATTTCAAGAACTCGTTTTCGTATTGCTGTTCTTCTTTCGATCTCTCTTTGTCTGTAAGCATATAATCTCTGCATATTTAGAACAATTGCTCTCAGTGCCTGCCTGTCGATATTTTGAAAGTACAACATATCGACAGGCAGACACAACAACAGTAACATGTAAACGTGTTCTTTTGGGGAGGAATACAGCAATAATTTTGAGTGTTCTTTTTGTTTTTAATAGTCAGTAAAATAACTTCTTAAAATCAAGTAGAATACAACTTGTTTACTTATTTGATTACTAAGTAATTTTCTTTCTTAATATTCAAATGATATATTCTAGAAGTTTAGAAGCATTTTATTGATATAATTCAAAATCCTCAATTTTTCATTCGAGCCATATTACTCTACAGTTGTAAAAGTTTATTTTCCTCCGTGAATATTATAATATATAATATTATATTTTGAGTGTTCTTTTTGTTTTTAATAATCAATTAAATAACTTCTTAAAATCAAGTAGAATACATCTTGTTTACTTATTTGATTACTAAGTAATTTTCCAGAAGTTTAGAAGCATTTTATTGATATAATTAAAATTCGTCAATTTTTCATTCGAGCCATATTACTCTCCAGTTGTAAAATTTTATTTACCTCCTTGAATATTATAATACATAATAAATTATTTATTTTTTAAACAATTTTTGCATTAATTTTTGAGTATTTAGAATCTTTTAATAACAAATAAAAGTGTTCATGGTTATTTAATAAAAATCCAAATTAACAATCAAGACTACAGTTTCTTTTCTGTATTTTCCACATTTTAAAATATACCCTTTCAACAGATAAAAAAAAACTTTTACTAATTTTGATTGTTATTTTGGACATTGTTCTGTTCCATAATGCATTCTCTGCTTAGTCATTAAATCCTAAATACTAAAACTGTAATCATCCAAATATATTCAAAGCATTGTGAAATATTGACATCTATATTTTCAAAGATTGTGAAAACCATTTAAGTGAGTGAATAAAGTGAAAAATATGTCATTGGAAAAGAAATGAGTAATTTAACAGACATATAAGTATAAGTGAAGCATTTTTCATTATTTGTTAATGCTCGTTTCCTTTGTCTATTGACCAATTAAATATTCAAATGTGATATTTTTCACTTTGTTCTGCATAATTCGGATTGGTTTTGTCCATTTGAAGGCTACGGATATTTGGTACAATGTATGAAATTTTAATCATGAATTATGAATAAATAAATCAAAAAATATATTCCAGAACCTATTCCAATTATTCATGACTTATGAATACATTATACATAAAACATGATCAAACATAAACATCATTTTAATCAATAAATCATAATAATTGATTTTTACAATTTTTATGTATTATGATTAAAAACCAAATCATTATTATTACTTATTCTTGTTATTATTACTATATCATGACTAATTTTTGCAAAATTTATGCACTAAAAATAAAAAGGCCGGAAACAGTAGCAAAAAACGGTTGCCAATATAGCAAAAATGTTTGCTGAAAAGAGGAAAGCGCCGGATTTTGTTGAAACAGCAAATGACAGTTTGCTGTATCAGTAAACTTTTTTTATGCTGTTAGAGCAGACAATTTTAGCTGTTTTAACTAATTTGTTTGCTGTTAACTCCAATTCTTAAAAAAAAAATAAAAACATATTTTTTTGTATTTTAATTTTTTTTATTTCTGATATACTTTTTTTATTTTTTTATTATTATTTTTTATTATATTTATTTTAATTTATCTTATTTTTTATTTTACTATTTCACCATTTCACTCTTGCATGCGTGCATTCTTATTACGTAGAAGAAATATCTATTTTAAATAAACATGTTGTCGAATAAAAGTCTACGAATTATAGACACATTTAGTTGCAGCGTCTCGTGACTATGGCGCCATTTAGTGCAAGTTAGCTGCACTAGCGATATGCACACCAGTGACACTAGCACGATCTTGATCACTAGCGGAACTAAGATTCCCAGCAAATAGTTCGCTATAGTAGTATAAAAGTATGCTTTAAATGCAATTAAAGTTTGCTAAAATTTAGCATACAGAGTTTGCTATTAATAGCAGAATTTTTATTTTGAGTGTAGGTGTGTTGGAATTGGGCATGCTAAGAAAATATTATATCAGGACTTCTGCTGGCAAGTTCTGGACCATTTTACAACTGGGTCCTTTGGTAATTTGATATTAAGAAACAAATTAATATTTTTGATGAATGTTAATCATTCATAATGAAGTGTTCTGCAATATTATGAAATTCAACTTTAGTATTACATATATCGTGGATAAGTTTCGCAATATTTTCGTAAACTTCACTAAGTACATTGGCGATTTGATAATACCAAACATATTCATAATTTTGATGAATGATTCATATAACTAATGAAAAGTTCTGCAATATTATGATATTCTACTTTAGTATTTCATATATTGTGGATCAGTTTCGCAATATTTTCGTAAACTTCACTAAGGGCATTGGTGATTTGATATTACTAAATAAATTCACAATTTTGATGAATGATTCATATAACTAATGAAAAGTTCTGCAATATTATGATATTCTACTTTAGTATTACATATATCGTGAATTAATTTCGCAATATTTTCGTAAACTTTACTAAGTTCATTTGTGATTTGATATTACCAAACAAATTCAAAATGTTGATGAATGATTCATATAACTAATGATAAGTTTTGCAATATTATAAATGTCTACAATATTATTACATATATCATATATCATTACACATATCATGATTATTTTTGCCATATTTTCATAAACTTCACAATCTTTTAAATGTATTTTACAAGGTTAATTTAAATAAATACATAATTTGCAAACACCATTGATGAATAAATCATCATAGCAATGAATAAATTCATAACGTTGATGAATAATGCTATATAATACAATATTACTTATGTGTTTATTAACTTAAGCGTTTCTTCTGCAATAGTTTTCAGTGAATGATTTGCAATTAATACATTTTTATTAATGTACGTACATCATATTGATGAATTTTTATAACTCTGTATGTGTTTAATTTTTTTTTTAGTGTACTTACGTTACTCAAAAACGTAAAATAAACGAACTCATTGTTGAACAAACAAAAGGCAAAATGTTCTCGCTGCTCTGCTCGTTGGAATAACATTCAAAGGATATTGTTGCAATTGGAAGATCAACCCTTTATCACATAATCAGAGTCACGTGGTGGATTTAAATACCTAACAACAATAGCACCCTTGGGAGGAGGTGATGCAAATTGAAGGGGACGAAGGGGTGGAGAAGGAGGAAGCAGAGGAAGAGGAGGAAGAGGAAAAGCAGGAAAGGTCGACCAAGTTTTGTACGCTGCAAACGTCAAGGTGTAGCAAATGGTAGAGGGGAATGTAGAACCACTGTACGGAATGAACGACCGACCGAGAGACCGACCAACATACTTTGAAACAACTTTGCATGTCGACGCTTGGTGCATGTGTGTGTGTGTGATATAATATATGTGTGTGTGTATGAATGTGTGTCTGTCTGTCTGTGTGTGTTTGCTAACGGATGTATGAGTTGTGTAAATGTTGCATAATTACACGCATTCGCTTTCATGCAATTGTCTAACAATGTTTTAATTAAACCCCTGGCAACTGCAAACTTTTGTTTGTCGCAGCGATCCGGTACTCGGTACCAGCACCCGGAACTGCTTGCCTGGAAGCGGTCGGTCGGACGGTCGTTCGTCGGTGGCAGTCAGCGGTGGACGTGGTTAAAGCGATACTCGTCGCACCAGTGCGTCGTTGGCGTCCGTCGTCGTCATCGTTGTCGTTGTCGTCTGGCGACATGCCGCCATTTAGAGAATTTTATTGTGGCAGCAATGAATGGCTACGAATGCAGATGGCGACCTAATGGCTTCCGCCGCGGCGTCGACTAGTGATGCGACTGTTGATGCTGCTGCTGCTTCTACTAATGTTGCTGCCACTGCTACCACAGCTGCTGTTGCTGCTCCTAAAACTTCTGGTGTTGGTGATAAAGCAACGCTGGTTCAGCAGGCGCCAGCCAGCACTGAATTCCACTCGTTGATTATGTGAAATTATGCATCCTTAACCCTTTTAAATAAATCGTTGCGGCCCAGTGAATTTTGCTGAATCCTTTGACTACAAAAAAAAGCACTCCGCAGAGTGCGCAGCCCAAAGTTTACTCCTAGTCCTAGCTGATTTCTAAATTCGAGTTTCATTCATTTCACACACGACACACATACTACATAGTACTACCATGTACAGCTTCAAGTGTGTAAACGCTTTGACAATTTTATGAATGAACAGATCTCGTATAAAACAAACACACAAAACACCCAATACTCAGCAGGATACCATTTGCATAAGAACGAACGAACTACTTGCTTAACAAGGGACACTCAATCGTCGTCGTTCTCGTCGTCGTCCTCGTCCTCTTTATTTGTAGTCGAGGTTCCTAAACTCTTCATTAAATCACATCACCATCCTATTAATAACATTAAGTAGGTATTTCAGCTATAGTTGTCGTTGTACTAAAACATTTCATCCAGTCCTTTCGACCATGCTCATGCCCAGTGAATCCATCTGATATAACTTGGTGTTGGGAGACACTTAAAATATGCTTTTCATTGTACTTTTTCTAAATAGAGTTATGCATGTAGAAACTTTTATTTAATTCGATGTAAAAGGTTTGTGTTTGATCAAATGGTATAATAAAATTTTATTTTTCATTGTTGTGTGAAGTGCGTCTATAAACTTTTATACTTATTTTATGCAATATGTTGTATACTTCGATGATATATAATATAATTCAAATTGATTTTGGTTTTCTTTGTTAACATTTCATTTTAATAATAATGTAATAGTATCGTTATTTTGAGACAACTTGATATTTTCAACTTTAAGTCATATAATTTCATGTTTTTATGTAAATATATCGACGTATAATCATAGAAAATTTAAAGTTAACTTTAAATATGAAATTAATTTTTTTACTATTTATTCTATACAAAATTTGTCAAAAAAATCGAATTTATTTTTAAAGTCGACTTTAAATTGTCTATGATTATACACCATCGATTCAAAGGAATTAGTATTTTTTTATATGTGATGTGGATGCTTTATTAATTGGCATCGGGTGATATAAAACGTACAATTCCCAAATTAAAAATTTTGCAATTATTAGACTTAAAGGGTTTTTTAACAGGGACGCTACAAAAGTAGAACGACAGGGACAGCAAACGACCGCCATATTTCTTGCCGCTCTTTTGAAATTTCTCTTCAGTAAGGTTTGCCATTTCATGATGGAAAGATATACGAGCCAACAACGAATCGAAATTATTAAATTTTACTACCGAAATTCGAATTCGTACATCTTTCCATCGAATTCGAATTTCGGTAGTAAATTTTAATAATTTCGACTCGTTGTTGGCTCGTATATCTTTCCATCATGAACCTTGAAAAAAACTTTTGTAGCGCTCTTATTGAAAAATCCTTTAGAATGACATCAACATTATCTCTAGATACTTTGATGTAAACAATCGTTTCATCAATAAATTTCCCACAATGTTAAAAATTCATATTGTTCTTGCATACTTTTTCAGAACAAAAACAAGTGCTACCCTCCAAGCAAAAATCAATATTTCGATGCAAGAACAAGCTACCCTAGAAGAAAATGTGCAAGAACAATACCTTCCAAGAAATATGCAAATGCAAGAGTCTTCCTATTTTTTTTTATTCTCTGATGTGGCTTAATTCAGTATGTATAACTAAGTCTATCAACTCTAAAATTTGTAAAGAACATCGCATTGTATTGTTAATAATGGTAAAGGAGAACATCCGAAAAACATTTTATACATTTTTTTCATTAAAATCAATTTATAAATATTGTAAATATTGAAAATATTGTAGATCACTTGCGACGCACGGTGAACAAAGTGATGAAATTTTTAAACAAAACGAGATATTTTTAAAATTAAATTTTCCTAAAAAAAGACCCACTAAGAATAATCTGTAACCATTTTTCATATAACATCAATAGTATAAGAGAGATATGAGCCTTCAAAGATAGATAAAAAATTGCATTTCATATATAAATATATAAAAATGCATATTGGAATATAGCTAAAATATCCTTGCATATCCTCTCAAATCCTTAAAATTGTATTTAGGCTTTTACAAAATACACCTCCTAAAAAAGAAGTAACTTCCGGTTTACAAGAAAATAGTAGAGAAATATTTAAATGTTTAATGTTTTATATAGTTATTAAATATTATAGTTATTTGAAATACGATCTATACAATGTTTATATTCACATAAATATATATCCATAGTGGGCAAAAAATTTTTAAATAACAAAATCGCATATGTGGGATTTCGTAAAATTTCACGTCAAAAATTTCAATTTAGTAATATTATGTCAAGTTATTTTTTTTCTGATCACAATCAAAATGCCAAAAAATAAAAAAAAAATATTATCCCGATATCTGTCCTGGATTTTCAGAAATGACATGACAAAAATTACCATTTTTATTCTAAGTTCACACATTTGTGCTTTGTTTTGTAAATTTATTCCAAGGACTGCAAACAATATACTTCATTCGCACTCACTTTTATCTAATCACAATCAATGTGGTAAAAAAAATATTTCATCCCGATACATATCCAGATTAGGAAAAACATGGCAAATATTACCATTTTTTCTAATTTCATGCATTTGTGCCTTTTTTTGTTAATTTATTCCATGTACTACAGCGATATCCTTCCTTCACACTAACTTATTTCATATCACTATCAATGTGATCAAAAATAAAAAAATAAATCACACCGATATCAGCTCCAGATTTTTAAAAATCACATGTCAAAAATGTTGTTTTGAAGTTATATAATTTTCTTAAAAAAAAGTGCCTTTTTGTTCACCGTGCGTCGCGACGCGACATTCACAAATTTGTATTAAAACGTACACAAAATACAAGACTTTTGCAGAAAGAACAAGATTATGCAAGAAGAAGATGATTGACTTGAAAGGAACAACCATGCAAGCACAGGAGTAACCAGTAAGGAAAGTTAGAACACATGGGACATTTTTAAGTAGGGAAATTTAAACGTTGTTGTGATGAAGTCAGTAAGAGTAATGAAAGATGAAAAGGTTTGTCCGATATCAATTCGTTTACAGCTTTTATTTGCATTTAATAAATTTAAATTGATTTTTCAAATATCTCATAGTAGTGAGGCATTCTGAACCGGAGCGTCCGAAGATGGTGTTCCTGGTGGTGTTCTTTGCATTTTCACTAAGGGTCACCAGTTTAAAGTGAGATTATGACTTTAGTTTAATTTAATAAAACAATGTTCATTAAATGCTAAACACAAAAATAGAATATTTTATTTTTGAAACTTTTTAAAACTATATAACTATTTTTTATCTATATATATAAAACTATTGGTCCGTCTGTCAGTCTGTCGGTCTGTCTGTAAGTCTGTTTGTTCCAGCATCACGTCTAAACCGCTGAACCGATTTGCACCAGGATACTATGGAGTCCGGAGGGTGTCATAGGCTTTATATGGACAAAGGGGCGTGGCACCTCCCATACAACCTAAAATTTCAAAACGACATATCTCGGCACATACACAAGCTAAGAATATGAAACAAAAAACTCAAATACAAAAAAAAAATACAAAAGCAAAAACACAAAAAAAAAAACAAAAATCAAACACAAAACTAAAAGCACACAAATTAAGCAATAACTCGAAAACAACAGAAAAATAAAAAAAGGATAGAAAAAACCAAAATCAACCACATCAAAATTCACCACACTAAAATTCACCACACTAAAACTCATCATACTAAAATTCACCACACGAAAACTCTCCTTACTAAAATTCACCACACTCAAACTCAAAACACCAAAATTCACCACACTCAAATTCACCACACTAAAACTCAACACAATAAAATTCACCACACTCAAATTCACCACACTAAAACTTACCACACTAAAACTCACCACACTAAAACTCATCACACTAAAACTCACCACACTAAAACTCACCACATTGAAACTCACCACATTGAAACTCACCACACCAAAATTCATCACACTAAAATTCACCACACTCAAATTCACCTACTTAAACTGACCACACTAAAATTCACCACACTTAAATTGAACACACAAAAGACACAACAATAAAATTCACTGCACTTAAACTCACCACAGTAAAATTAACCACACTTAAACTCACCACACTAAAACTCACCACGCTAAAAGTAACCACAATAAAACTTCTACTGGGAAAAACTCTACGGGGAAGAATTCTACGGGAAAGAATTCTACTGGGAAGAATTCTACGGGGAAGCACAGTCTGAGAAAGAATTGTTTATGAGAACAGTTGTTTTAGCGGAGAATTAGTTTCGTTTTGTTTACTACATGTTTAAAACCAATAAAAAATACGTCCACGGGTCCCTGATATAAATAATAAAAATGTTATTTATATTAATAAAATTGATCCATAACCTTGCATTCACAAAATCTTTGCACGAGTCGTGTACGGGTCCAGCTAGTTTTTTATAAAATTTGAAATTTTGAAAATTTGAACAAGTTTTTTACTTGGTGCATCTCTACATAATCTAAAAAAACTGAGTACACTCAAATCTGTAGAATGATACATAGTTTCACGTACAGGTCGATTTTTTCATGAGTGCAAAATAGCGTCGGACGGTGTAATTTATGGAAATGTTTATGTTGTACGATCAAAATGTATTGTGGAGATACTACATGTCTTGCCATAAATGTCAAACATTATGGTGTGACTGAAATATCTCCGTAAAGTCTGCCATGACTTTGACATTTCGAACATGACTTTGACATTTTGAAAGAAATTCAAATTCATTTTACACATTTTTATTTCATCAATTTTAATTTCGAATACGTTGAACTAATTTATTTAATAAATTCGCAGTGCAAATAAAAGTGATACAGCGTGGCGTGAGTGCAAAATATAAGTTTTTCAAAAAATTTTGTGACATGGACCATTTTTTTTTTATCAAAAATGTGTCTGTCATAAAAATTAACATGAGCTATGGATAGTGGAGACGCATTGCTTTTAAATGTAAACATTGAAATGTAGCATTGAAATTAAAATAAGGGACAAATTTTGATTTTTGTTTAAGGGTGTGCTATAGTTCCTTCCGGAACCAAAAATATAACTACATTTATTATCATATTAAACTAACACATTTTTTAAAGGATTTGAATCCACTGTTTCTAAATCTGAATTTCCCCGCTATTTTCATAAATGTAAACATCCATTTCCTAGTAATTCTAGACATTTTTGAATAGCTAATTGAAATCTGTCACGTCCGGTACATTGAAAACCAAAAGTACCGATCGAACACTATTTAATTTAATTTCTTTTGATCTACCGTATAGAATTATCTAATTTTTGGAGCTGTTTATTTAAATGCCACATGCAAACAAAAAAAAATTAATTCATAAATTTTCCTTCGAGATATTAAAGTTTTAAGCGTACGAATATCCCGTCCGGGACCTCAGGAAATGCCCATATGTGATAATGTGTGCGATTATCATAGGTAACCAGAGTTTAAAAATCCTGTAAATAACAACAAACTTGCAACCGCTAAAGAAATTACAAACTTTTGTAATACATTCAGCCGGCCTCAGCAGTCCAGAGGTAGCGCGCTGGACTTGCATTCTGAAGGTCTCGGGTTCGAATCCAGGCTTGGGCATGGGCGCTCGTGGTGATATTAACCACAAAATCGTAGGGAATAGATTTCACAGTACAATGGATATAGTCTGTCTGAGTGCTGTGGATCTTAGTAGATATTCCAAAAAAAAAAAAATACATTGTATACTTTATTCAAAGAATAGGTTTCAGTTAGCTTATCACTTGAGCATAGAATCGTACTGGCCCGATCCATTTAATAATATTGAATTCGCCATAGAGTGGTTAGGAAGGTCACCGATTTTTTGGTTCTTATTAAATTGGCGACCTTTAAGTTTTTTTTTTCCCAAAATGTGATAAAAAGCGCCGTTTAATTTTAAATTTTTGAAACAATAAAACATAAAAAATGATGAAATGCACCCATGCTTAAAACTCAATTTCCAAACAAAATTCAATTTATATTAGTTCCAGTTAAGATTACTTTTTATTGATCTAAATCGTAGAAAAAATAAAAATATGAATTCAATATATATAAAGCAGAGTGTGGGAATTATCATTTAAGCGCACTCCACTCCGTCTTCTTCACTGACATCACAGATGATAAAACGCTGCTATTAGAAGGACATCCTGCAGTTGCGTATCGAGCGTTGGCAATCACTCCTAAGGACACGCGACAGGAAAATTATACACTGCAATATAATAAATATGGATATCAATGATGCTGCGCAGATAGTGCTGGTGCGTTGCGAATATGTTAAACGCTTGTTTTCGCCTGATGTTGGGGTAGAATTAATGTCCGGAAATTTATTATAGCCGAATCCTTTGACTGTCGACTGTCTGCTGCACGCTGCGCTCCGGAAATCAAGCAAAAAGGGAATCTGATGCCAGATAAGACGAGTGAAATATACGTTTAAACCAACTGCAAAAAAAAAACATCGACGTAGATTTTGCAATGTTGAAATTTATTTTCAATGCGATAATTTTTTTTCTTTTGTTTTTTTTTTTTTTTTTGTTAAATTTGAAGAGTACTTATTTTATGCTGCAACAAAAATTGTACTTTCTAAACAATTTCACAACATTTTGGTTTGTTACATTATTTTGCTATGGCATTAATGAATTTAGTGGGAAAAAACGATATTGCGCAACATTTTGCCCGTCATCTTGGGGACGCAATATGCTGTAGCACACAATAATGAATCGAAAATGATTGTCCAAAAACACAAAAATTCGTCGAATCACGCGCAGCTAATTAAGGTTTCGAAATTAACACGAGTCAAAGCAAAAACTTGTCCGGCGTTATTAGGAGCAGTCCTTGAGGTTATTTACAGTATCATCATCATCATCATCATCGTCGTAGAAACAGAAGGGTCACACGCAACCGGAACAGAAATGATGAAAAATGGTAAAAAGTTATCATATTAATATATCTGAGCGGGCATGGCATGGCTGTCAGGTCAGGACATGTTGTACGAATGGCAGGATATTGCGCAAAAGCAGCTGTGATGTGCGTGCGATACACGATTCGATATTGTTTCCATTTTCAGTTAAAAATTTGTTATGCATATCAATCGTTTTATTGCTTTTTTTACTACACGCAGACAGATTCGTACTTATTCAGTGCTGAGAGTGTGGCCATGATGTTGCGAAATGAATACATTTCATATTTTATGCGCTCAAATGCATTTGAAGATTTGAGGGATATATAAAACTATTTTTTATGTTTTGCGTAACCTTTTATTTGTCTGGTTTGTCTAAATGTGAAGACTAAAAGAAATTTGTCAGTTTACTCAATTTAGAAAATTTTCGAAAAATCTAAATTGAATGTCGCCAATCAATTGATTTATCGGTTTACCGGTCTTCGGTCTTTACCGGTTACCGAATAGCGAACGAATGAAAAATTTTTGACTTAAACATTGTAAACTTAACACGAATTCGTCGCGAATGCAAATGTAAAGGGTGATCACACCCAGATAACGTTGAGGCAACCGTTATTTTTATTCAACCGATTTATTTAGTTCTGTCAACATTTGACTGATTCAGTTGTTGCAATACCATATATCAGTTCACACAACTAATGAATAAAATTGACACAACCAAATAATCTGGAATTCTTTAGTAGTGGCATTGACTGCCATCGCTTCAATTGAAGAGATAGGGCTGCATATGGAAATACAACAGATGGAAACCAAATAGGAAGAACTCTGCAGAATAGTATAGAATAGCCTTTGTTGAAGAAAGTATATTTGAGCATGAAAAAAACCGAATTGTAAGGACAAATAACTCAAAGCTGTCCGAAGCACAAAAAGCTGTTCGAAGCAGAAAAAACGATTGAATAATCTTGAATGCTTCTGTGACTGCTTTTGTTCTGATTTGGCATCGTTTTACTACAAAACAGCCGACTTCGCTGTTGTAGCAACCGATATTTATTTTAATATTGGTTGCTACAACCTAATGTTATATAATTTAGTCAATATAACCAACAATCTGTTGTGCTAAGTAAATATTGGTTATATCTCACTTTAAAATTTGTTTTCGTAGCAATGTAAATTTTAAAAAATTATAAATATAATGAAAGTTCGATTAATTCTCTGGGGCTAGGTCAAATCCATAGTCTAAACAACTTTTGCCGAGCTCGAGGCCAAACTTCGGGACGCTACACTCAAAATAAAGTTTATTTAAAATTTATCCACGAAATCATTCATAAAATACACGAAAAAACTTTCGTAAATTTATAACATTACGAATATGAATTGTTTCTTTTACGAAATTATTCGTAGATTTTAACTACGTAAGCCATTCGAACATATTACGAAAGATTCGTAATTTATTGAATATTTTTACGTATATATTCGTACATTTTACGAAAGTATTTGTACTTTTGACGATAGCATACGTACATTTTATGAAACATATGAAACATTGTACGAATCTTTCGTAAAATACACTAATTTTTTTGTTTAAAAGAAACTGACGATGAAAATGATGATTCATTCATAAAAATTTTAAATATTATGCACTATTTGATAGTTTTGCACTTTTGACACAAACAGAACTCACACAGAAAACATTTTAAAACTATCTATTTTATAAAATAAAATGCAGCTCTAAGTTGCTAATTGTAAAGCTCATTCATAAATATGTTATTCTTTCGTACAAAAATTTTAATAGAAAATAATATAATGAAATTTTCGTAATTTAAACGAAATTTTTGTAATTAAAACGAAATTTTCGTAATTTTGTTGTTGTTTTAATTTTACGAATATTGATTCGTAATATATTCGTTAAAAATAATTTGGGATAAAACAGAAATTACAAATTGAAATTGAAGATTCTTTTTTTCTTTGTACACGAAACAAAGAAAAAAAGAATCTTCAATATGACGAATTTATTCATAAATATTATGAATTCACCAACTACCAAATTCATCATATTGTTACCACCGTTCATTAAATAACATATTAATGAATGCATTCATTATATATATGAACGAAATATTCAATATAATGAATTTGAATTGTCATATTGATGAATTGTACATATTTTATAAAAAAAAAAAAAAATTTATAAAATAATTCGAAAAAAAAGTGTTTTAAAAATGTTATTTAAAAAATAACACTAAAAAATTATCCAAAAAAAAAAAATGTTCCGAAAAAATAAATTTCTTCAAAAAACAAATTTCTTCGAAAAAAAATATTTCGTTAAAAAAAAAGTTTTTTCAAAAAAAAATGTTCGTTCAAAAAAAAAATCTTTCGAAAAAAAAAACATTGTTCGAAAAAAAAAAATTTCGATAAAAAAAATTTGGAAAAAATACATATTTTTTATAAATAATATTTTATTAATAAAAAGTTGTAGTTATAATAAATATATTATAAAACATTTTACTAATTTATGCATGTTGAACAAGCATTATATAAGAAATAACATACAAGAACTACGTGAGAAGTAAGAAGTACGGCAAAAAATGAACAAAAAAAAAAATATGTTGATAGAAATTTGGTTTAATGAACAGCGTTCTTCAATATGATGAACATATATGTTGTATTTTATGTTTTGGTTCATTAATATGATGAAACGTATTCTTCACATACAATCATCATATTGAAGAACACTTTTTCGGCAGTTACCAAGCGTTCTTCATATTTATAATAGCATTTATAACATTGATGGCGTTAGTCATTAATATTGTGAATGTTTCTTCAATACAATGAATCATGGTTTGAAGAACGGAATTCATCAATATGATGTACATTTTTTTTTCTGTATATTCTACGTATTATTCGTGTATCTTACGAAATTAAAAATTACGAAAAATATTTCGTAAAATGTCCAAGAAATTATTTTGAGTGTATTGCCTGAAAAATGCCTCACATATTGGACCTAGTCATCAAACATTGGAACGACCGCTTGAAGCACTGCCATCAAAGCCGAGGCGGCCATTTAAATGATGATTTTTATAAAGTAGTACATAATGACATTCCGTACGTAATGGCATTCCGTACATAAATGTAGCTTCAAAACAAAGCCAAAATCAATTTGATTCACATCGTTCTTATTTTATTTAAATATCTTCTCCCATATATCGTAGCCGAGGTACCTCAGTGGTTAGTGCGTTGGGCTGCGAGCCGAAAGATCCCCGGTTCAAGCCTGGACTGGGGCCAACAACATCTTTTCATAGAAACATTTTTCTATATCGCGCTACCTCTCGTCAGTAAATGGCAAACCTACGAGAGTAAAACCATTGCCTATGAAAAAGCTCTCACCCGCCGTTCGGATTCGGCAATAAACTGTAGGTCCCACCACTTTGAGTACAAATATAACACGCACAGCTCAAAATGGTGAGTGAGCTCGGCAGAAGTTCTATACAGCACTGTAGCGCCAAACTATTATTATTATTATCATCTTCTCCCATCGTTCTTGCCTGGTATCAACAAAATTTTGAATAAAATTCCCGATTGCAATTTCTTTATTCTAAAAATAATATTTAAATAATAATATTTCATATATAAAGGGTTTTTCAAGAGGGACGCTAAAAAAGTAGAGCGACAGGGACAGCAAACGACGCCATAGTTCTTGCCACTCTTTTGATATTTCTCTTCAGTAAGGTTTGCCATTTTATGCCACTGTAGCCGCTTGACCACCAGAAGCGTCGTATGTTCGTGAATTGGGCTGAGCAACAACTTGAAAATGATTCGGATTTTCATCGAAAAATCATCTTCAGCGATGAGACTCATTTCTGGCTGAATGACTTTGTCAATAAACAAAATATGCGTTATTGGTCAGACAGCAATCCACACGTACTCCATGTGTCATCATTGCATCCCCAAAAAATTACGGTTTGGTGCGGTTTATGGACCGGCGGCGTCATTGGGCCGTACTTCTTCCGTGATGATCAATACCGGCACGTTACTGTGAATGGGAATCGCTACCGTTCAATGATAACCGAATATTTTTGGCCCCAATTGGATGATATGGACTTGGAGGACATGTGGTTCCAACAGGACGGCGCCACAAACCACACAGCGAATGCCACAATCAATTTATTGGAAACCAAGTTTGGAGAACGTGTTATCTCACGAAATGGTCCAGTCGATTGGCCGCCTCGGTCGTGCGATTTGACGCCGTTAGACTATTTCCTGTGGGGCTACGTCAAGTCTATGGTCTATGCCAACAAGCCAGCGACGATTGATGAACTTCGTACGAATATCGAACGTGAAATTGCAGCAGTATTGGCCGATTTATGCTTGAAAACTGTCGAAAATTGGGTTCAGCGTCTGGACTTCTGCAAGCGTGCCCGTGGTGGCCATGCAAAAGAAATCGAGTTCCATACATAATGGCATCGAACGTACTTTTACAGGAATAAAGAATTTCATTGATATCAAAAACAGTTTTTGTTTTATTTAAAAAAAACTTTTGTAGCGCCTCCGATGCGCCACCCTTTAGTATTTAAATATTTAAATCAACAACATTTACAAAAGCAGAAAATTTAAGATTAACATTTAATCTAGGATACATAACTTAATAACCAAGAGTCATAATTTATTTTCTTAAATGGGCGATTAAAGAGTATATATTGCGCTGCAAAATAATGCATAAAAGTTATTGCTTTTACCTCGTAAACTAATTTTTTCACGCATAAAAAGAAAATTTTAAATTGCATGGCGATGTTTTCTGCCATCTATTATCGAATAGATAATTTTATTGCTTTCTTTTGTTTGAATTTAAAAAACAAAAAATGAGAAATTGAAAAATATGCTATATCTTGAAAACTAGAGCCAATGTGGCAAAAGTTATACCTTTTTTGAAATCAGCCCTACAAATGTGTACAATATTTCACTGCATGATGTCAAAATTTGAATTTTGTCAGAAGTGTTAAATACCAAAAAAAAAAAATACTTGTGTGATACTTCTAGATTTGAAAAAGTTTTTTAGGAAACCAAAAATATTATTTTGTATACGAAGTTATCCCGAGACAAAAAAAATCGGTAGGGAAGTGGTTGGAAACACGCAGAAAAACAGGTATTTTTTAGGTATTTAAATCATATTTTTTAGGTAGCTTATAGGTAGGGAAAGGTGGTAATCGGGACAAAAGCTACCTATTTCCTACCTATTCTGAGAACGAAAATTGGTAGGAAAATGGTAGGCAGAAGTAGGGTATGGGTATGGTAGGCTCTGGTGGGAAATAGGTATTATTAAACGACTGCTTGATTAAAATTGATTTTTAGATTTGCGGAGTACTTTTTTAGAATTATATTGCGCATAATGAATAGAAATACATTTTAATATAACTGTGGACAATATACAGAATAATACCATGATGTTATCATTATAACACTTAAATTACACGATTTAACATTCCAAAATTTAAAATTTTAAATAATAGACGTTAAACGTGGACTTTTAGTTAGCCAATTACTTCATGTTTTCCAATCTTGGAACTTGTGTGATACTGTTGTCGTCGTACTCGTTGCAAGTAGTCGTTGATGACTAAAGTTTTAGCTTGCTAACTGCGGCTTGGTAACAACGATTTGTCCTATGGTCTCCATTTCGTTTAAAAATGAATTCGAGACATGGAACCTGTGGAAATTAAATTAATAGACCTTTTACGAGTCTAAATCGCAAAAAAAAGCATTCACCTGCGATATTAAAATCTATGCATAAGCGCTCCATCTGCTAAGCGTTGAGGGGATCGATGGTTTAGCTTGGGTTCCTCGCAATTCTTTGTAGGCGATACATAGCAGAATGTGAGACATCGGAGCTGTAGACATTAAATGATGAATCGCAAAAAATACACTCAGTCACGCATATCCTTCATCGAGTCAATTCGGTTATGCTTGGCTTCCTTGCGATTCTTCTGTAGCGATAGATTTGGTAGGCCAGACACCCGCTGACCATCGACTATACATTCTGTGCGGCAGTCACGGATTTGTCAACGTGCACTCGATGAGCATTTTTCACTGCTCGGCGAGTGTAACGCGTTGCTCGAGTTCGTCAATTTTGATTTTCACTTTGCTGACGCCGAGACCCCGAGCTTTTCAAACTTATTCAAATACCGGACACAATCTGAAAAGACGCGGCGAAGCTCAATTTATTTGCCAACAAACGTATGAAGACAAACAATTTTCAATACTGAAAATTTCTGAAGTTTAATTTTTTATTCTTCAAAAATGAGCAACCCAAACAATACCTATAAACTACCTAAAAATTACTTCAAATGAAAATAAAATATAAAAAGTTTTTGCCCTCCTCTGCCTACCTATTTCCTACTAGTCGACCGAGTACCTCTGCCTACCTATTACCTACTATAAAGCTACTTTTAAAAACTTCAAAACACAAATTTCATTATAATGTTTTTGCCTGCTACAGTCAAACTACCTATCCAGTCCATTTCCCTGCTATTAAGCTACTTCTAAAAACTTTTAAACAGAAATTTTTAAAAAATGTTTTTGCCTGCTACAGACAGTCCACCTTTCAATTTCAATTGGCTGCTATAAAGATGCTTTTAAAATTAAAAAAAAACAAAACTTACAAAATAACACCTTTGCATGCTAGGGACAGGCTTGAACATACTAGTTTCCTGCGTAAATGCTGCTTTAGGGAGCCTGCTTATTTTCAAAAATTCAAAATGCCTGCTGTGCAATGTGTATTTCCTACCATATTCATGTGATTTTTTCTGAAAACTGCTACTATAATACCAGTTTCATTGCATATTTTTTGTCTCGGGATGTATATATTTTTTGATTACAAAAAAACTCAAAATTACGCATCTTTTCCATATACATAGTGAAGAAAATTGAAATTATATATACCGATGTACCTACCTAAAATAACTACGAATTAAGAAAAACATTTTGTAATACTGATTTACTATTTTACTCCTAAATGATTTATTTCTTTACCACAGCCTAGATTCCAAACCCTCAATCAAAAGGCCCTCCCTGAAGCAGTCGCCTCAGGCATTATTTAATAATTAATTGTAAAAATAAGCGCTACATTAACTTCGCATTTACACATGCTCTCGTATCGGTCGTGTATCCTCTAAGTAAAATGTACACGTTCTAGTAATTGCTGGAAAGTTGATTGAATAATGTAATCAAGCCCGTTATTCATTACTTGCTAATTGAGAGATTAATGTTGGTTCCAAATCGATATACGAAGCAATTATTTGCAACCTATTCACAGCGCCAGTGCCAAGTAATTAATGGCAAATGGATGTTCGTTCGTTCGCAGCAATAATACGTGATTTTTGACACAAGCACAACATTGCTCACCTATGTGATTAACGAGTCACCTACCCACAGACCCACCGAGTATTTAGAAACATTAAATACAGCTCAGTACATAAGAGTTGTGTAATTATGTCATGTTTTATTGGCAATTCAGTCATAGACAGTTCAACGTCTAACGAAAACTTTTCTATCAACTATTTTTGCAAATCACACAGAACTAAAAATGATTTTAGTATCAAGAAAAAAAGCAAACAATTATACTCTATAACCTGAAATGCATCGACATAAAGTTCACAAATAAAAGTTTAGATGCCAGACATATTCCCATCATAGCCCAAACCATAAGCATAACTTTTTCAAAAGGATTTGAACTTTCTTGCTTTGCAGCCAGCACAACATGAAAAACATTTTGGTTTATTTATTTTTTCATTTCATTTTTTGTTTCTTTTTGGGGCACTTTTTGTATTTCTTGAATAGATTTTAATACTTGCCTTGCACAAACACATTTTCTACAGAAATCGTATATTTTAGCCACTTGGTGGTGCATTTAAAATTTGCTATATCTCCATATAGAAATTTGAATTCTTGTCTGCAGCTCCGTCGTTCATTGGCGGCAACATGTTTTCTGACCATTCAATCCTTCATTCATTCAGTCATTCATGGCAACTCTATATTGCATGTAACTCATGAAAGGATCTAATTAGTGAAGTGAAAAAGCACAACATTGTACAACTCTTGTAGTAGTATTTGGTATTGCATGAACTATTTCAAATCTATGTTTTTTTTTTAATTCTTCGTTGATAAAATTCATTGGATTTATATCATCGAAATACAGCAGAGTGTGGGCAACAAGCACTTGTAGTGTTAGCTTTAGGTTTTAATTAATATATACTAGATTTTCAAAGCCAAAGGATATTATATTCCGCTTTCCAGTTCAGTTACATAAATACAACGAATGTTAAGACGTGGAGAGAGATATGTTTCGACTGATTATTATTTGTTAATTATAAGCACGCTTCTATTGTGGTAGTCATTAGATAATGGCGTCGAATTATGTTTGATAAACCTAATATTATTTGGTCATTAATAACTTTAAGTAATATAGGCATCAAGTATCAAAGGCTAATAAATTAGTTAATTGAGGAAATGAAAAAATAAATAAATAATACTTCTAGGCTATAGACAAAGCAAGTCTCCTCAAATTACGTATATACACAGAAAAAAAATAAAAATTCATTAAGGTGAATCAAAATTTAATTTTACATCATTTAGTATTTGGATACAAAACTTAATATGACTTAATACAAGCAATAAATTTTAATTTTAAATACTAATTTAGAAAACGAAATCTATTTTATTTAATTTACTAGCTGGACCCGTGCACGACTCGTGCCAAGATTTTCTGAATTCAAAGATATGGAGCGATTTTATTAATATAAAAAACATTTTATTATTTATATGAGGGGCCCGTGCTTAGCTGTTTTTTACTGGTTTTATAAATGTGGTAACCAAATAATAATTCTCCGCCAAAACAACTTTTCTCAAAGACAATTCTTTCTCAGACTACGCTTCTCCGCAGAATTATTCCCAGTAGAAATCTTCCCCGTAAAATCCACATAGAACGCTTTCCCGTAGAATTGTAGAATGTTCCCGGTAGAATTCTTTCCCGTAGAATTCTTCCCCGTAGAGTTTTTCCCAATAGAAGTTTTAGTGTGGTGGGTTTTAATGTGGTGAGTTTCGGTATGGTGGGTTTAAGTGTGGTGAATTTTGGAGTGGTGAGTTTAATTGTGGTGAGTTTTAGTGTGGTGAGTTTTATTGTGGTGAGTTTAAGTGTGGTGATTTTTAGTGTGGTGAGTTTTAGTGTGGTGAATTACAGTGTGGTGGGTTTTAGTGTGTTGAATTTTAATGTGGCGTGTTTTAGTGTGGCGAGTTTTAGTATGGTGAATTTTAATGTGGCGTGTTTTAGTGTGGCGAGTTTTAGTATGGTGAATTTTAGGGTGAATTTTTTTGTGATGAGTTTTAGTGTGATGAATTTTAATGTGATGAATTTTATTGTGGTGAGTTTTAGTGTGGTTAATTATAGTGTGGTGGGTTTTAGTGTGGTGATTTTTAGTGTGGCAAAATTTTAGTGTAGTGAGTTTTAATGTGGTGAGTTTTAGTGTGGTGAATTTTAATGTGGTGAAATTTTAGTGTAGTGAATTTTAGTGTGGTGAGTTTTAGTGTGGTGAAATTTAAGTGTGGTGAGTTTAAGTGTGGTCAATTTTTGTGTGGTGAGTTTTAGTGTGGTGAGTTTTAGTGTGGTGAGTTTTAGTGTGGTGAGTTTTGGTGTGGTGAGTTTAAGTGTGGTAAAATTTTAGTGTGGTGGGTTTTAGTGTTGTGAATTTTAGTGTGTTGAATTTTTGTGTGGTGAGTTTTAGTGTGGTGAGTTTAAGTGTGGTGAGTTTTAGTGTGGTGAGTTTTAGTGTCGTGAGTTTTGGTGTGGTGAGTGTACATGTTGGTGAGTTTTAGTGTGGTGAATTTTAGTGTGGTGAGTTTTAGTGTGGTGAACTTAAGGGTGAATTTTAGTGTGGTGCGTTTTAGTTTGGTTAGTTTTAGTGTGGTGAGTTTATTTTTCTTTTTCTTTCCTTTTTTTGTTTTTCATTTAGTTTGGATTGTGGTTTTATGTGATTGCTTTTGTTTTTTTGCTTTAGTTCTGTGCTTTTTTTTAATTTTTTTTTGTATTTGATTTTTTTGTTTCATGTTCGTAGCTGGTGAATGTGCCGAGTTATATCGTATTGAAAGTTTAGGATGTATGTATATAGCCTATCATTACTTCCAGACCATACCGCATCTGTGGTAAAAATTTCAAGAAAATCGGATTAGCCGTTTGGACGGAGAAGCGGAACAAACTTACAAACGAACAAACAGATTTATTATATTAATAGGATGTCTTATTCAATTCATATCGATGCCTCTTACGAAAACAAGCACGTTTTAAATTTTTGTAATGCAATTTTCATACAAAAATTTGAAGCGTCCTTAGTTTTGTAAGAGTCGTCGATTTAAAGCTGAAAAATATGTTTAAATTCATAATATACAATAACCTTTTATTGTTTATATTTATCTTATTTATATAATTATGACAAATTTTTCAACGTAGAAAAAGATGAAGAGTATTAAATCTAGATAGAAATTGATATTGATCAAGAATATAGTAGACTTTTTACCAAATAACGAGATTCTCTTGAAGAATTTGTTCTTAGGCCATGATCGGAAACAGGACACTATATTTTTGACTTATCCCGAATCAAAATGTACTATTACGTAACGGAGAAGGAAAGATTCAACTATCAATTCCCTATAATGAACCTATCACAGAGAGGCAAATAAACGTTTAAAACTGGAGAGGATTACCAGTCGAATGAAAAATAACAGAATATCATTCAATAAAATGCTACAAAAAGTGTAGAATTTATAATCTGAATATTAAGCAAGCAAATTACGTGGTTATCAAAATAAAAAGTAAAACAAGATATAATCTTCTGGTTTTTGAGCAGTTCATTTATTGACTTATAAAAACTAAAATGAAGACCCAAACTTGTTGTTGTATTCTTCGCAAAAAGAACACGTGTTCTCTTGTTGTTTTCATCGATATTGCTTTTTCTGTAATATATGCTTTAGTTTGCGATGTCCGCCTGTCATCGTCATTTATTTGTTAGTGTATCTATCTGCCTGCCGATATGTTGAAAGTAACTAAGAGCAATTATTCTAAATATGCAGAGATTATGTTCTTAGGTATTAAAAATGTAACTAAGATCAATTATTTTTGATATGAAGGGATTTTATTTCTTGATTCCTTCTGCATTTTAGAAGTTATATCTTTCCGTGCACTAGGGAGAATTACCTTACCATTTAGATGATCAATAATAATAGGCCATGATCATATATATTATAACCCTATTGGAAATTTATCCTATCAGAGTAAACATGATCAGGTTCAGATCATGTATGTAATATAACTGATCCGTTCCCTATCACTACTCTAGTACAATTTATATTGGGGAATTGGATAAATTGTATTAGGGACTACTTTCATTATTTTCAGAGTTATGTGGCAAATATACCAAAAAATCGACAACTTTTTGGAGACTTCAAAGACATAATTAACAAAAAAAAATGAAATTTTAGACCTAAAAAAAAATTTCTGGAAATATTTGTGTTTAAAAAAAAATGAAATAGAAAATGGAGCAGTCAATTAAATTAACATCGTAAATATAATTTCAATTTTACCCTTCTGAATCGTTTTCATTGAAAAAAGGCTTAAGAAAGGCTTAAGTACACGCTGCAAAAAAGGGCTCTCCCAAACATAATTTTTCATGCATTACATATATCTTTGGAGCAAACAAAAGTATTATTGCATAGCAAAAAATTATAGTATTGTAATAACAGCCAAACATATTTTGGTTTTTGTTCAAACATATTTATGTTCAGATTGATTAATTTTCTGCGAACGTGCAAACATATAAATGTTTGAATGTGAGAAGCATTCTATTTACAGGTAAACATTTCATATTAAGGAGTGCGCTCGAAAAAATTGTAACATAAAAAAATCAAAATAATAAACTAAGCTGTGATTCAAAAAGTTTTCATTCTTTTTGTATTATACCTCACGTATATAAATTCTTTACCAAAAAAAAAAATAGAATTCTTTGTTTATAACGATTTTAGAAATCGCCTCCATCAAGGACTTTATGGTGTTTTCATGAATGTTCTGAAATCCTCTTATTCTTAAATACTCTTATATCCTTTGTTACACCTTTCTCCTTCAGCTTCCTCATAATTAGAGCCCAATAACTTTCCACTTACCTCATTTCTGGGCAGTTTGGCGGATTAGACTCATTAGGTACAATTCGCATAGTATTGCTGGTGAACATATATATGTTTGAATGTGAGAAGTATTCTATTTACATGTAAACATTTCATATTCAGGAGTGCGCTCGAAAAAATTGTAACATAAAAAAATCAAAAAAATAAACTAAGCTGTGATTCTAAAAGTTTTCATTTTTTTTGTATTATAACTCACTTTATATAAATTCTTTACCAAAAAAAAATAAAATTCTTTGTTTATAACGATTTTAGAAATCGCCTCCATCAAGGACTTTATGGTGTTTTCATGAATGTTCTGAAACCCTCTTATTATACCCTACACCTATGAGGTACAGGGTATATTAACTTTGTGCATATATTGTAACGCCCCTTAGGAGGCGTGTCCGGTATGGAAAAGTATATATATTCTTGATCAGCATCACTACCCGAGTCCGTTTAGCCATGTCCGTCTGTCTGTCTGTCTGTCCGTCTTGCTGTCTTGCTGTCTTGCTGTCCGAATACAGAATAACTTGAGAAATACTGATCAGAATGCGATGAAATTTCGTCTCAATATATATTATCCAAAAGTAGGAACTGAGTTTGAAAATGAGCCAAATCGGTCAACGGACACGCCCACCTCCCATACAAGTCAATTTTATATAACTTTTTCGGAACTAATAACTCGAAAAGTATTCAAGGTATAGTTATAAAATTTAAATCGTATTATTAGAATTCATCTAAAAATATGTGGTCCTAAAATGGGCGTGATCCGCCCACTTATTTTTTTCTTTATTTCCCGGGTTTTCATAGTGGAAATTTGATCCGTAAATTATTAAAATCAAATCTATGAAATATTAGCCTTTCAAAATTTTAAATATAGGCGTGGTCCGCCCAATTACATTTTTCAAATTTATTTTTTTTAGTTTTTTACACTTTATATAATTTTTTTAATTTATGGGGATATAAGACGTAAATTTCTGATATATGAATAATATTCTGAGGGTTAATATCTCCACCAAAGGTGTAGGGTATTCCATAGTCGGGCCCGACCGACTATAAAAATCCGCCCCATGTGACCGAACTTACCCATGTGACCTAACTTTCCCAACTCGTTTTTAAATACTCTTATATCCTTTGATATACCTTTCTCCTTCAGTTTCCTCATAATTAGAGCCCAATAACTTTCCACTTGCCTCATTTCTGGGCAGTTTGGCGGATTAGATTCATTAGGTACAATTCGCATATTATTGCTGATGAACCACTGCTTCGGTTTTTTCCATAGTGGCATGATGCCATTTAAGAAAAAAAGAAGTAGGATACTTAACGCTACATTACAAATGGTGTTAACCACTTCTGGAAGCTTTTAGCAATATACATATCCGTGTTGATTGACTCAGAAGTTACATACGGCTAGCTTTTTTTTAATTCAACTGCATATTGCCTGCCACACGAAAAATTTCTTGGATTTGGATTTCCACAATGTGTCATTCTTTTTCCAAATTTAGAGTTTGTAGTCTTAAGAATTCCGAATTGTATATCTGTATTTTCAGTGAAAGATAAAAACGTGAAGTTTAGATAAATATTATTTGAATTTCATGATATTAGTCTTTGTAATTAACTTAAACTCTTAAATATCAATGTAATATTCTAGAAGCATTAATAAATAGAGAGAAAAAAACAATTATTTAAGCAAATAATATGCATTTCATAACTTAAATCCGACGCAATACCACGCACTTCTGCTGCCAAAAACCAACAAATAATTTAATAAGTTAATGTATTCGGCGAGGGCTTATCACAACATCACTTTATATGATTGCACCCGATGAATATTGCAATGGCTTCCTTATCAAATTCAACCAATAAATAAAATAATTCATTGCAGCCTCAGACATGTTGATGTTTCGCCTGTAAGGATAAGTAGTAGGACAGACTGCTTGCAGTAACAAACAACCAACCACTTTAAGCGAAAAGCCGTCAACTACAAAAAGTGGCCAAACTCAAAAAGTAACCTACAAAATAAAGCAAAATTCAAGAGGATGTTTTTTCGAATCATGTCTTTTCACTGCATATGTGCGATATACATATGTCTGTCCATTGGATCAAACAAACTAGGGGTGACTTTAGACCACATACGTTTTTAATAAGGATTTTTATAGCATAAATACTATGTTTAGTTATTTTCGAAATTACATTTTTTACGACTGTCTGTCTGTCTGTCCTTTGTGCCATATGCACGCATGAGGTATTTGAACTTTTGCGAGTAAGTAGTACTACTTTTGCGAGTACTACATTCAAGAGTGAAGTCATCTTTATTTTATTTTAAATTGTTTTTGTCTGAATTTTTTAAATTTCATATTTTTCAGCTTATATCGTGTTGTTGCTGCTACTGCAATTCCAGCATGCGAGGCAATAATTTATTGACTTTCGATCTCATATCTCGTTCGCCATTTACCTACCTAGGCGGCAGGCTCCATCCAGACTCCATCCAACATGTACTTGGTAGGTACTACTACTACGTACTACGTTATAGTGCATGAATGTGGCGCGAAATCCTTATATCATCCGCGTGTCTTTCGTTGGTTTGTGGGTAATTATGGGAAAATTTATATACTCACGACGTAACGCGGCGTCGTGATGAAAGTTAAATGAATTTATAATTGATTTAACGTTATATCTCAGTAACTAAGTTTTCGTGCAGCGTGTTCGTTCGTTCATTCGTTCGTTCGCTCTTCTGACTTAAATAGTATAAGCGAATTTTACTTGAAATAAACTTTATAATATTGTTTATTTTACTTTATCTGCCGCAATGGATTTTATACAATTATAACTGAAAATTTAAATAAATATTTGTATATAATAAAATTTTAAGTAGATATCAACGCGGTTCAAGTTTAAATTAATTAACTTATTAACTACATATGTTTCAATTTAAAGATATATTTTAAAAGTGTTTTTTTAAATCTACAATCTTAAAAAGAAAAACATTTTCATGATACAAATTGTATTGATTTAATAAACAAATTTTATCATTATGAAAAACTTAAAATTTATTTTAATATTTTGCCAAAAATTAAATTGCTTGCTGCAAAAATATTATATCACTTGACAAATTTATACTACTTCAACTTTGTGTACTTCAAGTTATTAAAATTATTTCATTTGTGTATGAATTTTGATAAATCTTAGTGCTTTTACAGTTTTTAAATGGATTTGTATTTAGTTCACTTGATTTTACTACATAATGTATTGCTTTTTCCAGTTATTTACCAGTTATTATTACAGAAACTGTAGCATGTATTTGTTTCCTTGCCAGTTTTCTGCACTCCTTTCTACTTAAGGAAAGTAGAAACGAGACCGATCTTTTGGTTATCGTCGGTGTCATGAGCTTGGAGAATCTGCATTTCGTCTCATTCGGTCATCTGCTCTTGTATGCGGAGGCGACCCAAGAGCTGATGACGAATTTTCCCGTAGATGCAGGTAGTCCAAGCACAGGTTCTGGTCCAAATGGATTATCCTCAGATCGAGCACGTGCTAGTTCGTCAGATGTTTCATTGCCCGAAACTCCTTTATGGCCTGGCACCCAAATCCAGGTCCAGGTATCCAGCATATTGCTCGCCTGCGTTTGGGTTCGTCTCCGCTGAAAACAGCGAAGCGCGATTTGCCCAAGGGGGGATTTTAGCAACGGCTGTGGCAATCCAATCGAAATTGGCTTGAGAAGAGCCATAGCACCTTCATGATGCCATCACTTTTGCGTTTGCACTGACACCGCCGGTGCTGACTAGCCGCCAAAGATGATCGGTGCAGTGTTTTACTTCTGCATCATTCATCTTTTGCTTCTTCCCCAATTTGCCAATAATCGCAACCGGAAGACCTTTGCGAGCAGCATCACGATATGATACTGCTAGCCTACCTCTGCCAGTGGATGTTGAAGGCAGTTCATCCGCAGCCGATCCGGAACATGAAGCACCAGTGCTCTTGCTTGTGGAAGCAATATCACTGGAACCTGTCGAGTTCTGGGAGTTACGGGGTTTCGCAGTAGCAGTGAAGGTTTAAACTTCTTGCCATTGCGCTTCTCAGGTGCATTGGCAGCCACAACAGCAGCAGCGGATGGTCCGGCTTCAGTCGGAGTAACCTCCACCGATCTATCGCGTTTTGCTGTGGTAGCTGGGAAAGAGAAAGCTCCAGCGTCGCCTTTAGTCTTTTCAGCCTCTTTGCGATCTTTCGCTTTATTCTTCCTTCTCCTACTCACCTGGGCATCGGACAACCTGACCTCTGTATTCAGAGATCCGGGTCCGGTCTCCAATGGAAATTTAGCTTCCAGTTGGGCGTCGGTCTCTCTAGGATTAGATGCTGGTAAGACACCACTTTCCTTCGATCGACCCATGTTTCCAAATACGTGACAGAAAGGAGCCCTGAGAGGAAACAACACTGTCGAGCAGCCATACAGTGGAGGATTAGTCGTAGGTATAGCCGAACCGACACTTTCCTCTACTTGTATGGAAACCGCTGCGTTGTCGTTATCCTCCTCTAGATTCCTAGCTGTCTCATAAATTTGGGAGATGGAGGGGCACGATGAACCACCTGCTACAGGAGCAGAGAGGTTCATCGTACCAGGGTTGGTTGCGTGGATTGAGGCCTCCAGAATTCTTGCCTCAGCCGCCGAAGCGTGTGGATTGCCACTTTTGTGGGTACCACCTGGAGTAGTTAAATCTGTATGTTGACCCATCGCGGTGGTATAGGGGTTTCATTAGAGTCTGCCACCCCACCAATAAAAAAGACTATGGTAGTATTTAGTTCATTACTCATCACAAGCCTGTCTGACAAGGGTGACCCTACCAGAAACTTAAAAAAAAAAGTTTCCGTCAGCTTAGCCTTATTGAGTCATTGTAACTTAAGCCCCCACACCACGTCAAGGTAAACACCACGTGGGGGTATTTTCCATATTGTTAACCTATTAAAAAATTATGATATTTTTGTAAATGAGTTATGAATTTAGGTGTGAAAAATAAATTCAGTAGTACCAATTTTGTTGAAAAATCCATATATTTTCTTCAAAGATTTTAAATATAAACATATATTAACCTTTTAATTGGCAAGACAGAAATAGTTTGTTTTGTATTATGAAAATTTTGGTTTTAGGTTAATTTTGTTACGAGAAACACGATTCCGAAGACCATTTGTACATTTTTTGTTTTGTTTAGAAAAGTCGACAGAAGTTCTACACTAAAACATATATTTTTCACGAATTTTTATTTCTCACATAAAAATTATAATAAATTATTAAGACATATATTACAACTATTTCCCAAAAAAAATTCCGAAACTGATTAGCTGCTGGAAAGTACTTCTAAAAAATGTTTTAATTTTGACTAAAAATCACAAAAAATGTTCGTGTCGATTTTAAAATAAAAATTCACCAGCTTTCAAACGATCGCACCTTGTAATTTTCACCATTGCAAAACATCGGTTTTGCCAATTGAGTGCGAAAAATCTTGAATTTAAAAATAATTGGGTTTGAGTGAGGACCATCTGTCGACGATCTTGACGGTTAAAGGGTTAATATTAGTTAGGCTAATTTGACAAAATGGTCATATTTCAAATATTTTGTGTTGCTTTGATTGAATATGGAACCAACAAAACCTTGATTTAGTAAATCACGAAAAATACATAAAAATCCTTCAAGTTTTGTATTACCGCTTTCAAAATAATATAGGATATAGTTGATTTCTATGCAAAAAATTTGACAAACAAATACGAATGCAAAAAAAAAATATCAAAAAATCAATTGTTTCAATTATATATATGATATAAGCAACCTTATCCTTGAAATGTACTAAAGTGAAAATAAAAATCTTTATATGCAATTCGAAAGATTGACTTCTAGAGCACAACCCATAGAAGAAGTTTTGTCTGTAAGGAGCCCCCTAAGGATTATAATAGACCACGGAAAATGTTGAGACAACTTAAAACAACGTGACTAACTTTCTGGACCATTAGTCTAAAAATCGCGGATTTTCTATTATCCAATAATTAAAATTTGTACTTTTAATAATCCCGGAATCAGTCATAGTCATTTTAAACCATTGGACCAGTGTTTACATTAAGTTACGCTTATGATAGACTCAAACTCGAGATTTTTCAATATTTGACGAGGTCAAGTATAGGTCTCCTTACAAAAAATAATTTTTCAATGAGTTGTTCGACAAAATTATATGGACCATTTTCAAAAAAAATATGTATATATTCTATAAAAACAACAATGTTCGAAATATTTCGAAAAAAAAATATTTGATAAAAAAAATTTTAAGACAAAAATAACGCAATGTTCGAAATTACCATATTCCAAAAAAAAAATTGTCTACAAAAAAAAACAATGTTCGAATATTTTCGAAAATAAAATGTTTATATATTTTTTTTTAATGTTGACGCAATGGTCGAAAATATTCGACCAAAACAACAATGTTCACAATATTTCGAAAAAAAATGTGTAAAAAATATATTTTTTTTTACAAATTACCATTTTCAAAAATTTTACAAATTCAACTATGTTCGAAAAATTTCGAAAAAAATGTATATCTAAAAATTTTGGACGACAAAAACAACAATTTAAAAATAATATCTCTGACGAGGTGAAGTAAAGGTCTCCTTACAAAAAATAATATTTCAATGAGTTGTTCGACAAAATTATTTGGACCATTTTCAAAAAAAAAAATATATATATATATATATATATATATATATATATATATTCTATAAAAACAACAATGTTCGAAATATTTCGAAAAAAAAATGTTTGATAAAAAAAATTGGAAGACAAAAATAACGCAATGTTCGAAATTACCATATTCCAAAAAAACAAAAAAAATGTTTACAAAAACAACTATGTTCGAATATTTTCGAAAATAAAATGTTTGTATATTTTTTTTAATGTTGACGATGAAAACAACGCAATGGTCGAAAATATTCGACCAAAACAACAATGTTCGCAATATTTCGAAAAAAATATTGTGTAAAAAATATTTTTTTTTTACAAATCACCATTTTCAAAAAATTTTACAAATTCAACAATGTTCGAAAAATTTCGAAAAATGTTTGACGACAAAAACAACAATTTAAAAATAATATCTCTCAGTAAAAATAATAATAATAATAATAGTTTGCAACTACAGTCTATAAGAACTTAGGCCGAGCTCTCTCACAACTTTGAGCTGTGCGTGTTATATTTCTACTCAAAGTGGTGGGACCTACAGTTTATTGCCGAAGCCGAACGGCGGGTGAGAGCTTTTCATAGGCAATGGTTTTACTCTCGTAGGTTTGCCATTTACTGCCGAGAGGTAGCGCGGTATAGAAAAATGTTTCTATGAAAAGATGTTGTTACCCCCAGTCTAGGCTTAAACCTGGAACCTTTCGGCTCTCAGTCCAACGCACTAACCACTGAGCTACCGCGGCTCAGTAAAAAATCATATGGACATAAAGTTTAATAGTTCTTTCTGATCTCTGCTACATACTAAGTTTTTTCCTATTAGAGTGTTCGTTTTGCAGCACATATTTCGTAGCTGAGATCTCTCTGAGTAGGGATAGGACAACAGTTTTCCAATATCAAGTCATTTAAATTTTTTTTTAAGTGCAGCCAAAAGTTAAGTTTTATCGTACGATGATAGCTCAATTTTTATTTTAATTGTCAATACTCATTTTAGTATACTAATGATTGCTTATATACCTCGTGGGAGTCTAAAAAATTTAAGTTCCAGAAATAGTCCATGTTAAGCCCATGTAAAAATAATGGTTCCTCTTATAGAAAAGTAGTAGTCACCATTTTTAATAACTGAAAACTGATTTTTTTTCAGTAATTTATATGTGAAATATACAACCATTTTAAACTTTTATAATTTTGGTGTTGATGGGGTATATTTAAAAAATTAAAATTTGTACTATGGTCTGCATAACTATTTATAACTAGATTCGAAATGAAAAAAAATATAAATAAAATAATCCAAAAATATTTAAAAAAATCAAAAATTCTTGGGTTTAAATTCAAATATCTGAAAAACATATCGTCACTGTCATGCCAAAGGAGCGAATGTGCATTTTTAAAAATGTTGGGAAATCAAATTTTACAGTTTGAAGTGCTATAAAAATTAGAAAAATTTATATTTTCTTCATTTTTTCAGTTATTTTAGTTTATTCGTCAATTATTATAACGTATATAAAATATCTTTAGATTTGGACAACCTACTGAATTATAAATACGGATTTTGTGAGGCTCTATCCTGATCAAAACGCAAATATTTTTGATTTTATGATATAACTTTTTATTAGCGCAAAATAAAATAGTAATTCAGAGACAATAATTGACTGTTTTTAAAGCACCTATAGATCTGCATCATTAATTAAAAATATTTTGTCAAAAATTAATTTGCCATTTGTTATTTGCAGGAAAAAATATAAAAAATATAATAATTTAAATAATGATGCAGTTCGACAGGTGCTTTAAAAATAAACAACAAATACCTCAACACCACTATTATATCTTGCACCAATAAAAAATTATAGCAAAAAAACGAAGAAATTGGAAAAATTGAAAATCTTGTCATGCCAAGGGGCGAATCTTTTCATTTTTTGCTATAACTCTTTAATGGTACAAGATAAAATAGTGAGGTAAAGGCATTTATTGTTTGTTTTTAAAGCACCTATCAATCTGCATCATTAATTAAAAATATTTGGTCAAACATTAATTTGCCATTTGTTATTTGCAGGAAAAAATGTTTGGCAAAATGTTTTTTTAAATAATGATGCAGATCAATAGGTGCTTTGAAAACAAATAATAAATGCCTTTACACCACTATTTTATCTTATACCAATTAGAAGTTATGGCGAACAAACGAAAAGATTCGGCCTTTTGGCATAACAAGATTTTCAATTTTTCAAATTCGCCCTTTTGGTTTTGTCTTTTGTGGCTAGAAATACTCAACAAAATGACACGCGATTTTGGCACAGCATACTTGAGGATAAACTACATTCAAAAATGTAAAAAAACGCAAATTTCAAAAATTGCACATTCGCCCCTTTGGCATGATAGTGACGATATGGAAATAATATAAATATTTATATACTATAATAAAAATATTTAATACAAATTAACCACATTTTAAATTTAATAATTATATTCGTTATTAAACAAACATGTTTATTAATATTACATATCAGAGATCTTTATAGAAAAAAATAATTTCGTATGAAGCTATTTTTCCGGACGTTCCTACATATTATGTGTACTACGCATTATTTCCAAGGATATAATTTAAGCTATAATTTCTCAACCACTTTTACACCTTTCTTTGTAATATACTTCACCATTAATTTCCGGCTTATTTATACTATTTTCAAACGAAATGCAAAACTAAACTCCCCATGGACTTTAATAATGGTCAGTACACGTCACTGCAAACAATCATTATTTGATTATGATATGCTTGGGTCAATAGAATCGCGTGCCATAGAAATTCAAATAATTTAGTTAAAAAATTGCCCCAATGTTTTCCGTGGCTAATACAATTTAAATACATTGTTTTGAAGGGGGATGGGGGCACAATTGCCACGTGCGCTAAATAAATTCAGCAGCCAACTTTTACAAATTAATTTAATTATGATTATAGAATATTATGCAAATTCTGAATATTTAAAGTGGACACAACTTAAACATTCAATTAATGTTGATAAAATACATAATTGTTTAACCTTTTAACATGCTCTGTGTAGTATATGCAGATTAACTGTGCACATTTTGCAAATGTAAATTCAAAAACAATAGAAATTATTTTAAATATATTAATATTTATATATAAATACATTCATAAATAAATTTAAAATATTTATCTAAATTTGCTAAATTTCAAATTATAGATATGCAAAATTATTTTTCCAATTTTAGTCCAATATTAAATGCTGCGCTTTACCACTTTCGGACATTGTCACGAATTACAAATTGATTTTTGCACGAATCCCATGTACTCATCCTCCTCCTCCTGCACTGCTGCTGCTGCTCTACATTGTGGAAATGTTGACTGAAATGGTGCCAACCATGGACAAAGTTTTGGTGGTTTTTGTGAAATGCAGCACCAGGCGAAAGTTACTCTTCCAAAATTTGTGTCAATCAACACACGACCAAACAAAAAAATAAAAAATAGAGAACACGACGTCCAGTAGAGGTCGATTCTATTTTAGCTATTTTTTGTTATTGTTGGATTGTTGTTAGTTGCTACATTTGACTAAAAATGAATCTAAAATCGTTATCGTGATCTGGCAAAGATTTGTTGAAATTATTATTTACACATTTTTCTATATTAGATTTGAAACTTTTTAATAACGTGTCTAAAGTAACACAAAAAAAAAACACAAAACAAATATAATTGGCACAAGTATCAAGTTTTTAATTCTTAACTACTATTATTCATTATAATATTATATAAGAAATAACAACATCTTTTAAAAATTTAGCAAATTCCTGTAATTTCTGTTCCTAAGAATTTATATACTTGTGTTAAACATTTTTCAAACATTTCCAAAATATGTGCCATACATAAAAATCATTTAATATTTGCGTTAAATTAAAATATGGTGTTAATAAAAAGTTAATTATAAAAATACTACGAAAATATTTCAAATATTTCACAAATTATTTTCAATTTTGTTCCAAATAATTATAATGGTTTAAATATTTTCCAAAATTATGCTATACGTGTCTTATATAAAAATCATTTTATATTTGCGACCAGTTAAAATGTAGTATTTGTTAAAAGTTTATTATACCTAATATTATCTATAATATGCGCTCCGCAAAAAGAGGGTCATGGCGACTCTTCTGTGCACAAGTTGATTGTGTTACAAAAACCGCAAGAATTAAGAAATTCCTTTCGAAAACCCACTCCCAACCGGAACTCCTGATAGACAAGCAGGGGGTTAGAGCAGGTAACTCTGAGGACTCTTCTAATGGAGGAGCACTTCCCAAACTGTTTCGTCAACTCAGATGAGACGAGGCTATGGGAAAATTCTCAATACTCCCACAACTTAGCCATCACCACCGATATGGTGGGGAAGGCAATTCATTTCTTCCAGTTATATAAAGCCCCTGGGCAAGATGGAGTTTTCCCAGCCCTACTACAACGGGCAGTGGATCTCCTGGACGTCCGTCTATCCAGGCTTTATGAGGCATGCCTTAATCAGAGCTATACCCCCCTCACATGGCAAGAATCAAGAGTAGTTTTCATACCTAAGCCGGGTAAAGAAACCTACTCAACCCCTAAGGCATATAGACTCATAAGTCTTATGTCCTTCCTACTGAAAACAATGGAACGCATATGCGACACCATGGTTAAGGAAAAATCCCGTATGAGCAGCTGAAATTTAAGCAACATGCATACATAATGGGACGATCCGTTGAAACCGCCTTACATGAGGTAGTTAACAAAATTGAAAGGTCTATGGACCTAAAAGGATTCACTCTAGCAGCCTTCATAGATGTTGAGGGTGCTTTTAATAACGTTCACACTGACACTGATCTCGTCCCTTGCCTCCTTTGACGTAGACCCGGCTATTTTACACTGGGTACGTCATATGTTGTGCAACAGATCTATCACTTGTCAGCAGGGCAATATTACCCTAAGGGGAAGGGTGTTTCGCGGTACCCCACAGGGTGGCATTCTCTCACCGCTACTCTGGGTCGTCACCATAAAGAGTCTCCTAAGAAGACTAACCGAGGTTGGTTTACATGCTGTCTGCTATGCAGACGACATCGCCATCCTTGCCTCGGGGACACATCCTCTTCTCCCTTCTAGACGAATCCAAGAAACCTTGTATTGGTCCTACATGGGGACTTCGACCAAAGATGACCCACTGGATTTTCACCAGCGTTGTACGACCAATACTCACATATGCGTCACTTGTATGGACAGCTTTGGGACGAAAATGTAACATCAAACCACTCGAGAAAGTGCAACGGGCGTGTTGTCTCGGCATTTCAGGTGCGATGTCTACCACTTCGACCAAAGCAATTGAGACTATTCTAAACATACGCCCAATACAAATTCAAGTTAAATATGAGGCCGCGATTGCAGCGGCTCGACTAAACATCCTTGGGGGATGGCTCAATTCCGAGACATTAACCAATCACCAAACCATAATTAACTCAATTCCTAATACTGTTTCTACAGGTAATTGGAACTGCGGCCGCATCCCGGAGGAAACCAATCATACCGCCACTTTTCCAATTTCTAAATAACGAGATAAGCTCATGAGCTTATCGACTTCACAAAAAATCATGGGAAGAATCGAGCGTGGGCCAAGCAACTAAATGGCTATGGGACCCCCCGAACAAATCCAAAACAAACAAAATTCTAACGCTTAATAAAAAGGAGTTAAAACAATACACAGGCATCCTCACGGGCCATAATGAGCTAAGAGGTCATCTTTTCAAATTGGGAAGAGTCGACTCTTACTTCTGCAAGGCCTGTGAGGAAGAGACAGAGACGCTTGAACACTACTCGTGTCACTGCCCGGCATTTGCCAGACTTAGATTCATCCACTTTGGAGCTCCGCTTATTTCATCATTGAAACAACTGGGAAGCTTGGACTGGAAAGTACTAAGAAATTTTGCCAAATCCACTGAATTTCTAAACTCCACTGAGTAGCATAACAGTTACAACATATTACAGACGATTCATGATCCGAGGGGTCACAACGGGCCTACTTCATGGCCTAGGTGTACTCTGTGCGATGCACAGAGAGGTTTTTCTCCCCTCCTTCAATCAATCAATAAATCAATATTATCTATAAACATTTTGTAAACATATTTTAAACATTTCACAAATTCTTGTAATTCTTGTTCTAAATAATTTGTATACTTGAGTAAAATATGTTTCTTATATGATTTCTTATATGTGGCAAAGAAAAAATATTTTATTTTTGTGATATGTTAAAATATAGTATTAGTTAAAGCGTAAATATTATAATAGCAATATAATAATATAATAATATATAATTTTTGCAATTACGACTCTTATCGATTAAAATAATTATATTATATTTGTTGCAATTTTAATTGTTCTAAACGATTAGAAAAATACTTACAAAAAAGCAATTGACATATACTAATAAATGTTGTTGTCCGGAACATAAACATATTTGTAGTATGATAAAGTGTTTTCATTTTATTTTTCAACAATTTCAAATATACAATATTCAAGTATTTTTTGAGTCTAACATATACGTGTTAAATGATTAAATGTTTTTACATTGTAATGTGTTATTAAAGTCCATGTGAAAAATGTCCAACATAATAATACTTGATAATACAAAAACATTCTATATAAGTAAAAAGATAAAATATGCAAATATTCGAGCAAAATACATGCCAAACATGTAAATACTTGTGAAATTGTGTAACTAAAATATTTTTTTTTTGTTATTTTTTATATTTGTGCTATGTTAAATATATAGTGAGCTTTATACTAAACTATACAATATTTATACTTAACGTTGTAATAAATGTTTTGCTAAAAAAGATGTTTGCTGCAATGTGACAACAACAATTGTCAAGCATAAAGTTGGTGCAATTTTTGCATGTTTTGCCTGGTTGTTTTGTGCATGAACAAAATTCATATTTAGTTCATTGCACAAAATGATCTTATAGGCTTTGCTATGCAGAAATTGTGCAGAAGACCGCTGATGAGGAAGCTTGGCAGCTTCCGAAATAGCTGTACGGTGAGCCAACAATATTTTGTTTTTGTCAATTGTTGTTGGTTTCAATCCCCAGTACATAGCACTTTGTTTCTGGGCCTGCAAAAACAATATTTTTGTAATACCTCTATTTTAGGTCAAAAACAAGCAACAATTTATAAAAACTCAAATTATAATTTAATGAAATTGCGTTGCCAAACATAATATTAATTTTGTAAGGTGAGAGCTTAATTTTAGTTATTTTTATTTCATGTAAAAAATTAGTTTATTTTTATTTTATATTTGAGATTAGTAAAAATATAGAATATAATATAAGTGCCAAACATATACTTACTTGTGTAATGTCTAATTAATAAAAAATATTATTTTTTTATATTTTTAATGCTTTTGATTATCAATATTTTTGAAATACTTATAATTATATTATATGTTTGCATTATAATTGGATTATTATAGTTGCAACAAACATATCGTAAACCTTGTATTTAATACAAATGGGTCTTTCTATACAATAAGGAAATCAACATAAAGGGTTTTTCAACAGGGACGCTACAAAAGTAGAGCGAAAGGGACAGCAAACGACGCCATATTTCTTGCTGCTCTTTTGACATTTCTCTTCAGTAAGGTTTGCCATTTCATGATGAAAGATATACGAATTCGAATTTCGGTAGTAAATTTTAATAATTTCGACTCGTTGTTGGCTCGTATATCTCGTATAATATGGCGTCGTTTGCTGTCCCTCAAAGATCGAAAAAAAACACTAACGTACTGTACCTTACTGTACTGAACTGTTCTTTGATACGAACACTACGAAAACACAAACCTAACATGAAAAACACTAACGCTACCTTCCTTCTTAGCGTTTGTGTTTGCGAACACTAACTAATACACTACGAATATAACGCAACGGAAACAGATCAGTATACAACATTGCTTAGTGTACCAGGAACACATCCTCTATCTCGAAGTAAGTGTTTGTGTATTTTTAGCGTTATTTTTAGCGTTATTTTTAGCGTTAATTTAGCGTTCTTTTTAGTGTTCTTTTAGAGTTTTTTTTAGTGTTTTTTTAGTGTTCTTTTAGTGTTTTTTTAGTGTTTTTTTAGAGTTTTGTTTTGTGTTATTTTAAAAATTTTTACCACTACCAGAGGTTTTGTAGCGCTTCCACCAAGTGATAGAAGTGGATTAGGCCCCGATAGAGGAAGTCGAGAAATGGATGTGGCCATCGAGAGGGGTAAGCCACGCCCACTCCGAGAGGGCGGAAATCGCCTTTTTGTACCAACTTTTTTTTATTGCGGAATTCGATAGAGGAGGTCGAGAAATGGATGTGGCCACCGAGAGGGGTAGGCCACGCCCACTCCGAGTTGGCGGAAATCGCCTTTTTGTACCAACTTTTTTTTATTGCGGAATTCGATAGTAGAGGTCGAGAAATGGATGTAGCCACCGAGAGGGGTAGGCCACGCCCACTCCAAGTGGGCGGAAATCGCCTTTTTGTACCAACTTTTTTTATTGCGGAATTCGATAGTAGAGGTCGAGAAATGGATGTAGCCACCGAGAGGGGTAGGCCACGCCCACTCCAAGTGGGCGGAAATCGCCTTTTTGTACCAACTTTTTTTTTATTGCGGAATTCGATAGTAGAGGTCGAGAAATGGATGTGGCCACCGAGAGGGGTAGGCCACGCCCACTCCGAGTGGGCGGAAATCGCCTTTTTATACCCTACACCTATGAGGTACAGGGTATATTAACTTTGTGCATATATTGTAACGCCCCTTAGGAGGCGTGTCCGGTATGGAAAAGTATATATATTCTTGATCAGCATCACTACCCGAGTCCGTTTAGCCATGTCCGTCTGTCTGTCTGTCTGTCTGTCCGTCTTGCTGTCTTGCTGTCTTGCTGTCTTGCTGTCTTGCTGTCTTGCTGTCCGAATACAGAATAACTTGAGAAATATTGATCAGAATGCGATGAAATTTCGTCTCAGTATATTTTAGCCAAAAGTAGGAACTGAGTTTGAAAATGAGCCAAATCGGTCAACGGACACGCCCACCTCCCATACAAGTCACTTTTATTTAACTCTTTCGAAACTAATAACTCGAAAAGTATTCAAGGTATAGTTATAAAATTTAAAACATATTGTTAGAATTTACCTAAAAATATGTGGTCCAAAAATGGGCGTGATACGCCCACTTTTTTTTTTCATTATTTCCCAGGTTTTCATAGTGGAAATTTGACCTGTAAATTATTAAAATCAAATCTATGAAATATTAGCCTTTCAAAATTTTAAATATAGGCGTGGTCCGCCCAATTATATTTTTAATTTTTTTTTTTTTAGTTTTTTATACTTTATATACATTTTTTAATTTATGGGGATATAAGACGTAAATTTCTGATATATGAATAATATTCTGAGGGTGGGGAGGTTCAGCATAATTTAAAATTTAAAATGAAGGTATACAATTAAATATTCCTCATTAATATCTCCACCAAAGGTGTAGGGTATTCCATAGTCGGGCCCGACCGACTATAAAAATCCGCCCCATGTGACCGAACTTACCCATGTGACCTAACTTTCCCAACTCGTTGTACCAACTTTTTTTTATTGCGGAATTCGATAGTAGAGGTCGAGAAATGGATGTGGCCACCGAGAGGGGTAGGCCACGCCCACTCCGAGTGGGCGGAAATCGCCTTTTTGTACCAACTTTTTTTTATTGCGGAATCCGATAGTAGAGGTCGAGAAATGGATGTGGCCACCGAGAGGGGTAGGCCAAAAAGGAAATCGCCTTTTTGCACCAACTTTTTTTATTGCGGAATTCAATAGAAGAGGTCGAGAAATGGATGTAGTCATCGAGAGGGGCTACATCCATTTCGCCCACTCGGAGTGGGCTTAAATAGCCTATTGTAACAACTTTTTTTATTGCAGAATTCGATAGATGTCCCACTAGTTATGAAATAAAAAAATGTTGCGTTGTTTTATAAATGTTTCCAGTTCATCGGAAAACTTGATTAACTTTTATTTTTCGTTGGAAGAAAAACAATCCGGCGCCTTACGCTCATCGCGAAACTCGCTTGGGCTGATTGACTTTTTTTTATATTTGAAATTTATAAAATATATTATAAGTACAAATAGAATATATCATGGTTGAAAAATATACAGGTTAAGTCATCCTTCAAATATCAGGCGCCATTTACTTTTTTTTGAACACTGTTTGAAAGACTCATCATTTGTTTACGAAAAATTTTAAACAAAACATCAATTTTTACAAATTCATAAAAAAATTTAAACTCAAAATTTTAAAATAAATAAATTTCAACATTTTCGTAATTTTCAAGCTGTCTATGGGCACCATAAGAACACCGCAGTTTATAACAAAGTGATAAAGTGAATTTGTGATGTGCAATTTTAATAAATTAGCCAAATTAAAGTGCAAAAAACATAACCTTGAAATAAATTTTAAATTTTCTCTATCGAATTCCGCTATCAAAAAAGTTGGTACGAAAAGGCGATTTCCGCCAACTCAGAGTGGGCGTGGCCTACCCCTCTCGGTGGCTACATCCATTTCTCGACCTCTACTATCGAATTCCGCAATAAAAAAAAGTTGGTACAAAAAGGCGATGTCCGCCCACTTGGAGTGGGCGTGGCCTACCCCTCTCGGTGGCCACATCCATTTCTCGACCTCTACTATCGAATTCCGCAATAAAAAAAAGTTGGTACAAAAAGGCGATTTCCGCCCACTTGGAGTGGGCGTGGCCTACCCCTCTCGGTGGCTACATCCATTTCTCGACCTCTACTATCGAATTCCGCAATAAAAAAAAGTTGGTACAAAAAGGCGATTTCCGCCCACTTGGAGTGGGCGTGGCCTACCCCTCTCGGTGGCCACATCCATTTCTCGACCTCCTCTATCGAATTCCGCAATAAAAAAAAATTGGTACAAAAAGGCGATTTCCGCCCACTTGGAGTGGGCGTGGCCTACCCCTCTCGGTGGCTACATCCATTTCTCGACCTCTACTATCGAATTCCGCAATAAAAAAAAGTTGGTACAAAAAGGCGATTTCCGCCCACTTGGAGTGGGCGTGGCCTACCCCTCTCGGTGGCTACATCCATTTCTCGACCTTCTCTATCGATTTCAGCGAAAAAAAAAAAGTTGGTTCAAAAAGCGATTTCCGCCCACTTTAAGAGGGCGGGGCCTAATCCACTTCTATCACTTGGTGGAAGCGCTACAAAACCTCTGGTAGTGGTAAAAATTTTTAAAATAACACAAAACAAAACTCTAAAAAAACACTAAAAAAACACTAAAAGAACACTAAAAAAACACTAAAAAAACTCTAAAAGAACACTAAAAAGAACACTAAAATAACGCTAAAAACAACACTATCGAACCTCGTGTATACTGATTTCGGTTTGTGTTCTATGAAAAATCACTATAAATTGAAAAAAAGTATGTGTACGCATCGGAATTCGTTATCGTTGTGTTCTATTCTTTCTGTTAGTGTTCGTTTTGTAGCGTTAAAGTTTGTGTTCACAAACACAAACGCTACCCTGCAAGATAGTGTTTGCGTTCTCTTGACGTACGGTACGTGTAGCGTACGGTTTTTTTTCAATCTCTGCTGTCCCTGTCGCTCTACTTTTGTTGTGTCCCTCTTGAAAAACCCTTGAAACAAACTTTTGTAGCGCTCTTATTGATAAACCCTTTACAATTCATAAACTTTTCATATTGTTTCATGCATGTAAGTCTGTCTGTTTAAATCACAGTTAGAAGAAAACCAGGATCAGTAGATCAAAGAAATTTAGAAATTAAATAAATTTTCTATCTAGACTATCGTGTATTGATAATTTGCATATTGGGTCAATTGTGATCTGTGATCTGCTTTATTTTATAAAAATTCTTTTCATTATTTTATAATAATTATTTCGCTGCTACTAGTTTGCCATTTTTTCAGGATTCATAATCCCTGATGACCTCAGGACCATTTCCAATGTTAATTTTTTTACACATTAACACATAATAACACGTATGTGTAGGGTATCGGTTCAACCTGAGAATAACTTTCACAACTCTTGAGGTCATCAGTGCACCTGCAATAAAAAGGTCACTACTACAAAATTTCATTAAAATCAAGCTTTTTCATAAGCCCTCAGGAAATAAAGCCCCAAGTTAAAAACCGAAATAACTCACTAAAATTGGGGCCTTATTTCGTAACGTAAATTTAAGTCACACTTTTTAAAACAAAACCCTATTGAGATGAAATAAAACTCTAAATATAAATGAAATAACCCCTAAAATAAGGGAGTTTTATTTAAGAAATACCTAATTTCTTTAAAAGAAATATCTAAAATATGAAAACCCCAAAAGAATGGAAATGCACTCTGCCCAACGTATCATATATCAATTCTATATAATTCACTGGTGCTGAGTTTGAATATTATTTTTAGGCTGTTCTCAAACAGTACTTAGGGCCAGTTTTTCAGTGCTCGTTTAAACGTAGTTTAAACTCCGTTTAATTAATCTTCTCTTTAAATTAAACGTCGTTTAATTTTGTTAGCGGTTTTTCAGTGATAGTTTGAAATGAACACAGACCAAGACAATACATGTGGCACCACAGGCAAATGACAAATAATTCTCTCGATTTTGACTTCTGATAAATGTCATTCAAAATTAAATAAATAAAAAAATTGTTTCAGAAAAATAAAATTAATGAATTTTTAAATTTAAAGCAACTAAAGAGCACGTGAGACTTTGTTTAAATGCGTAGTGTGCAAAAATACAAAAATTAATAATAATTGGTGAAACAGCGCAGCGACAGAAAATAGTGAAAAGTGTGGTGAAAAAAATTCATGTCAAAAACTTTGAAAGTTTAAACCATCAGCATCGGTAGTTTAAACTAAGTTTAAACGATGGTTGAAGTTCACTGAAAAAATCGATTTTGAATTTAGACGAAGTTTAAACCACATACAAAGTTCAATTAGCACTGAAAAACTGGTCCTTAGAATAGAAAAATATAATTTTGTGAAAAAATTATTTAACAAAACTATAACTTAAACGCAAGTTTTCTTTTAATTGCCTAGACTAATTTTGATATAGTAATGCATCCTGATATTCCAATACGTTTTTAAGATAATTGAATAACTCTGAAATTTTTGATTTTTAATCATTTAGAATTTAATGATAAACAAAAAAAATGATATATGGGTATCTTTTATGGTTATCTTATCTAAAATAGTCCAAGGTAACTGTCAAAATTACTAACTTCTTTCTAATTGATTCACTGATCCACTTAAAATATTCCCTGAGTTCTTAAATTTTGTACTTTTTATATAAGTAATCAATTTTCAATACCAATACTAATACCCCTAATCTGAAAATGTCACTACTTCATATTTAAAGGTATGCTTATTCTTATTGCATACTCAGTTTTTTTTTCTATTACGTAGTGTTTTCAGAAAAAAATCGGGTGAAACGGCTATTTTTAAGAAATTTATATATAAAATATACAAGCATCTTAAATTTGAACTGTTTTTGATGGAATTCATCAGTTTCTTATTTTAAAAATAATAAGCGTTACACAAAAGTTAGTAATTTTCCTCGTTAGCTTAAACTATGCTCTAAATAACCATAAATCATTTTCTTATATAACAATAGACTTAAAATACTAAAAAATTCGTCCAAAAATAGTCTAAATAAATCAATATTTTTTGAGTTTAGTTGCAAATATCTTAAAAATCTATCGAAATAATAGTATTTATTGATATATTGTAATTAGTCTTGACAATTAAAAGAAAAATTGTGTTTGCAGTTTTTTGGAAAACTGGTCTTATAAAAGACTGTATTTTTATAACCTACACCTATGAGGTACATGGTATATTAACTTTGTGCATATATTGTAACGCCCCTTAGGAGGCGTGTTCGGTATGTAAAAGTATATATATTCTTGATCAGCATCACTACCCGAGTCCGTTTAGCCATGTCCGTCTGTCTGTATGTCCGTCTTGCTGTCCGTCTTGCTGTCCAAATACAGAATAACTTGATAAATACTGTTCAGAATACGATGAAATTTCGTCTCAATATATTTTAGCCAAAAGTAGGAACTGAGTTTGAAAATGAGCCAAATCAGTCAACGGACACGACCACATCCCATACAAGTCACTTTTATATAACTCTTTCGGAACTAATAACTCGAAAAGTATTCAAGGTATAGTTATAAAATTTAAAACGTATTATTAGAATTCACATAAGAAAATGTGCCCAAAAATGGGCGTGATACGCCCACTTTTTTTTTCATTATTTCCCGGGTTTTCATAGTGGAAATTTGATCCGTAAATTATTAAAATCAAATCTATGAAATATTAGCCTTTCAAAATTTTAAATATAGGCGTGGTCAGCCCAATTATATTTTTCAAATTTTTTTTTTAGTTTTTTTATACTTTTATAAACATTTTTTTGATTTATGGGTATATAAGACGTACATTTCTGATATCTGGATAATATTCTGGGGGGGGGAGGTTCAGCATAATTAAAAACTTTTAATTAAGATATGCAATTAAATATCCCACATTAAAATCCCCACCAAAGGTGTAGGGTATTCCATAGTCCGCCCCATGAGACCGAACTTACCCAACTCGTTTAATTATAACGAGTTGGGAAAGTTAGGTCACATGGGTAAGTTCGGTCACATGGGGCGGATTTTTATAGTCGGTCGGGCCCTACACCTATTTTAAATTTTTAATTATGCTGAACCTCCCCACCCTCAGAATATTATTCATATATCAGAAATTTACGTCTTAAATCCCCATACATTAAAAAAATTATATAAAAGTATAAAAAACTGAAAAAAAAATTGAAAAATATAATTGGGCGGACCACGCCTATATTTAAAATTTTGAAAGGCTAATATTTCATAGATTTGATTTTAATAATTTACGGATCAAATTTCCACTATGAAAACCCGGGAAATAATGAAAAAAAAAAGTGGGCGGATCACGCCCATTTTTGGACCACATATTTTTAGGTAAATTCTAACAATACCTTTTAAATTTTATAACTATACCTTGAATACTTTTCGAGTTATTAGTTCCGAAAGTGTTATATAAAAGTGACTTGTATGGGAGGTGGGCGTGTCCGTTCACCGATTTGGCTCATTTTCAAACTCAGTTCCTACTTTTGGCTAAAATATAATAATACGAAATTTTATCGCATTCTGATCAGTATTTCTCAAGTTATTCCGTATTCGGACAGCAAGACAGCAAGACAGCAAGACGGACAGACAGACAGACGGACATTGCTAAACGGACTCGGGTAGTGATGCTGATCAAGAATATATATACTTTTCCATACCGGACATGCCTTCTAAGGGGCGTTACAATATATGCACAAAGTTAATATACCCTGTACCTCATAGGTGTAGGGTATAAAAAGTGGCTGAAAAGGGACTAAAAATTCGAGAGCTATTTTCTTAAAAACACTACATATAGAATTGATGTATTAGATGTATAGAATTGATGTATTAGATGTCAATGGGAACAGATGTTTTCTCGTTTTATTGAGAAGGGTTTTAGATTTTTTAAAATTTTTTTAATAAATGGGATCTTATTTCAAAATAAAGACCCAATTTTTAGAAATGAAATAAAACCTCAAATTACGAAATAACACTGTATTTTCACACACAAAAAAATTTACATCATATTGATGAATTCTGTTCTTCCAACCATGATTCATTGTATTGAAGAACCATTCATTATATTTATGACGAACGACATCAATGTTATGAATGCGATCATAAATATTATGAACGCTTGGTAACTGTCGAAAAAGTGTTCTTCAACATGATGAACTGTATGTGAAGAATACGTTTCATCATATTAATGAACAAGCACATAAAATACAACTTATTTTACATCATATTGACGAATGCTGTTTATTAAATCAAATTTAAACCAAAATATGTATAATTTCATTACTTTTTATTAATAAAAAGTTATATATACTAAAAATATATTAAAAAAAAATTTTTATTGAAAACATTTTTTTCTAAAATTTGTTTTTTCCATTTTTTTTTTTATTAAAGTTTTTTTTCGAAATGTTGTTTCTGTTATTATTTAAATAAAATTTTTACAAAAACACTTTTTCGAAATATTAAAAAAAAAATCGTAAAAAAATATTATATATATCAATATTATGAACAAATTCATCAATATTATAAATATATAGACGATTCAAGTGCATTGTATTGAATATTTCGTTCTTCACTATTATGTTCGATAGTACGAATAATTTCATATATATAAAGAATGTATTCATCAATATGTCATTGAATGAACGAACGATGATATCAAAATGATGAATCTGGTAGTTGGTAAAAAAAAAATCATAATATTAATGAATAAATTCAACATATTGATAGTTTTTTTTCTGTGTACTAGTGTTGACGTTTTATGTAGAACTATTGGGGGTGTAATTCGTTTTATAGTTTAGGGGCTTTATTTCCTGGGCCTTTTTTATTATAGCCTTCATAAGATTAAATTATTATTCGATAAAAACCGTTAAATACTACTAAATACTATTGAAAAAATACTGAATACTATTAAATTAAATTTGAGTTAATATGAAAATATATGCTTCATTAATTACATCTTCTCCTATTTCTTCTATTTCAATTTATAGGACGTTTTCTCTAAACCTTTCTTATACAAACATGTTTTTAAAAAGGTATAAAAACCAGGAATTGTTTCATCGATTTGTTCTTATATATTATCATTAACAACCTTTTATATTTTGAGCATTTTTCATTCGTTTTTGTATTAATTTTTCAAATGTTCTAGTTAGTGCGCATATCCGATTACAATAAATAACCAATAGACAAAAGTTTTTAATGACATTCTGTACAGAGTACGCTATAGAAGGTTAACCTCCTACGGCAATATAGCCTAATAAAAATTACAAATTGATGGAAAATATTTAACTTTAAATCAGATACTTGATGTTTTTCGGTACTTATTGATGGCCCTAAGCAATGTTTCTACTATGGGAAAGTTATAAACAAAGACGCGCCTCATCATTATTCAAATTTATAAATGAGTGCGAGTACTTTTGTTTTACTGGGTACACTTATTCTTATTTTTATTTTTTTTTTTGGTTTACTTTTTCTGAAGGTTCTTCTCAGCGCAAACAAAGACGATCAATTATCATGTTCGCTCTGGCATTGTTTCGGTGTGTGGTATCGTACAAGTTAATGTCAAACTGAGCTTTATCTCAAATGATTTTCTATAACAAAACGATTAATGCTCTTGATGAAACATTCGCTGAACTCTAGAAGATGGAAGACGACCGGTAAAGATCATAGTGCCATTGTTTCCACTTTACTTGTGTCATGATAAATGGCGAATCGTTCGTTCACTCAACTCAACTCAACTCAACTCAGTTGGCTCGTTTGCGTTTCGTTTCGTTTCGTTTGGTTGTGATTGGCACATGATTAATGACTTTTTGTGTTAATGAATTTTTTTCGATATGCGATTTGCTCGAAGTTGTTTGAAGATTTTTGTGCACCCAAATTATTGAATGAATATAGGCGCAGCTTTAAGAAATATCTAAGCGTGTTTGTCTTTCTCAAACTAATTAATACTACAAAAATAATTTTATTTCGCATGGAATTTAACGTATTTATTGTAAACATTCATTTGAAAACAAAAACTTAATTACGGATTCAATGTCAGGGTGTGGAGAAACATCCACGCGAATATTTTTTATAAATTATGCTTTGTTTTTGATTCATATGCATGTCGTAATTCAATAATGGTTTTTTTTGATAAAATGTATACAAAATCAAAAATTTTTGAATTTATATTTAAAAAAAGGACTAGACCGATTTTATAATTCTGCCTAACGTTCTTACACCAGCTATATAAATGTCCCTTATGATCTGATTTTCCTTACTATTTTTGTTTTGTGAATTTACTATAAACTCAGGGGACTTAAAAAGTGATTTTCAAACATAAAGTAAGAGGAAAGTAAAAAGGAAAGAAGCTAGTGTAATGTATAATATATAATATATAATTTTATTTAATCATAAATACTATATTTGTTATGTAATAAATAATATCGTCACTGTCATGCCAAAGGGGCGAATGTGTATTTTTAAAAATATTGAGAAATCAAATTTTAAAGTCTGAACCCTAGTAGAAATTTGCCCGATGCGCCATCGGGAAATGATCGGGTTTTCGTTGGGTAAGCCCTATTAGAGAAAATATGATCATTGCCTTTGCATGACCTTATTATGCTTACCATAGCAGGGTTACATTATCTAAACTGTCAATGTTTCCGATCATAGCTACATTATTTGTTCCTCATAACGAAATTAGTATCAGGAAATGATCGAGATTAATGAGAGAAACCCTATTATGACAGTGCAATTGTCGGGTAAATATTAAAATGGGGAATTGCCCGATCAGTACATGATCATGGCCTGAGGTCAATACATGATCAGCGTTACAAGGACATTATGGGCCTCGTCATATCCCGATCATCTCAAATAATGATCACTTCATGACCATGGCTCCACCAAAATTTCTACTACCCTAGTAGAAATTGTAATAAGGTCATGACAAGGAACTGATCATGGAATTTTTTCCTTGTCATAACCCGATCAGTTACATGACGAACATGATCTGGACATGATCATGTCTACCCTAATAGGGTAAATTTCTACTAGGGTAGGGATGCTCATTATCCCAGCATGTCATTATTTCAGATAATCGGGATCTGACGAAATCCCAACGAGGTAACTAATGGGGTGTACGATCTCTTTATAATGCAGTTTCCTTAACGGGTTCTTTTCAAAAACCATTATTGGGTCCGGGGAACAGTTTTCATTGACTTGTTTGAATTTCATCATGAAATGGCAAACCTTACTGAAGAGAAGTGTCAAAAGAGCGGCAAGAAATATGCTGTCGTTTGCTGTCCCTGTCGCTCTACTTTTGTAGCGTTTCTGTTGAAAAACCCTTTAATGTCCTTAAAACCCTTTAATCTTACAATAGTGAAAAAAATAAGTGCATGACAAAGAAATTGTTATGTTTATTCTGAAAGAGTTTTAAAAGAAATTCCAATGATGCATTGGAAAATTTCTTCTAGGATTTTGTGAATTTTAAATTGAAAAATATGGGCTTCATTTGAAATTTCTATCAATTTGTAATAAAAAACATAAATTGTAACTGATAAGTTCGAAATTAAAATTCGAATTTTGGTAGGTATTTTAATTTGTTTCATTTTGAATTTTATTCATTTTCTTATTTATTGTAATTCTTATCAATATAGTCTATTTGTAATTTTAAATAATTTAGTTTATTGCACTTTATTATCTAAATCAAGTGAAAGTTTTCTAAAAAAATAAAATACAACTATTATACAAATTGGATTTATGTTAACAACAAATTGTTTAAAACTTCTTAGAATCTCCATCAAAAACCAAAATAAACTTCATATGTACTATATGCTCACATGTGGGTCTGTCTGTCTGTCTATTAATTAACGATATTGCCGTAATTCCACTTCAACACAATCTTATTGTTGATGTTACAAATGTATTTTTTCATTAACTATTTTCCATGTAGGTACTCGTCGTGCTTGCTATGTAAAATTCGATTGCTGTACAAACGACAAAATGAGCTACTTGATCGACATCAAAAGGGAAGTTCGTCCAACTCACTGTAATGTCGAATTCCACGTAGTCATCTAGTTTGATATGCTGCACTATTCTGCTGGTAAATTGTGTTCTATTTTGTATTATTTTTTTTTTTTTTTTTTTCGGTTTTTTTTTGTCGATTTTTTCGATTTTGTCTCTGTCAAAATTGTATCAGTTTTGGGAGGGTCCAATAGAATTGATTTCTATTTTTTGTCATATGACTACCTACACAGCTTCATGCCATAAATCAGCAGCATTGTTTCTTTTCGAAGTTAGCATTGCTAGGTTTAGGTATTAGAGTGCCGCAGAATAGAGTCGTCCGTCGTCCGTCGTCCGTCGTCTTCTGTGTGCAAAGGTGGCAGACGATGCAATGTGTGTTTGTTCGAATGTCTAAATAAATTCGTATGAAAAGCATTTTGATAAAATAAAGTCTTTATTTATAGGCGTTTTAGGCAGCCAGCTATTGTATGCCAGAAAAATTATACCGAGAAAGAAAACTGATAATTGAAACATTTTTCAGGTTTCCGATTTTTTACGATTTCTACATTAAGGTTTTTATTTCATTCGAACGATAATTTTATGTTTTATATATAGACGTTTATTTTTTTTTTTGTTATGCATAAAAGCAGCTATTATTAAAAGGCATCAAACTACTTTTAATCGAGTCTACAAAAATCATTAAATATTGCCTAAGATGACACAATGTATTATCAAATACACATGGTCACATTTTCTACATTGTTAAAAAGAGATTTTTTTCTGTTAAAAGGCTTCAAATTTGCAACAAATTGATGAGTTCTAATCGGATTTGAACGTTATAAAAGAAGTCTGCAAGGAAGGAAACATTCAAACGTTGAATCAGCGTTTTTCACAAGGGTTGCTTGTGATTTTTTCTTTGAAGCAACCTTTCTTTGGGCATGTTCTGTTGACAGTACAAAGGCTGGCTGACCCCCAAGTGTATTTGTGAAAATCGTGTTCACCAAAATATGGAGAAAATGCATATTTGACACGTTTGCGTTTAAATTTAAATTCCAATTAAATTTATAAATTCCTCGGAAAACATACAAAAGCCCAAAATTAAATGTAAAATTGTGTGAAAATCTGATTGCGAAGTTCGTGTGTCAGGCAGGCAGGCAGCCAGGCAGGAAAGCAGTCAGTTCGTTTGGTACCTGCCTGATGCCTCGGTGCTCGACGCGATTTAAATACAACACGACTCCCGAACTTTGTTATTGTTGTTGCTGGGTGTTGTTGTCAGAAGACACAAGTTGCGAGCCAACATAGCAAAATGAAGCCCATGAGGAAAGTGTTTCCAATTACGTACACTCAAAAACTAAAATATGCTTAAAATTGGCATAAAAATTAATTTTATTTTGCAAAATTATTCTTAAAAGCATGAAAATCATACATAAAATTTAGTAAATTTACGAATATTTTTTTCGTATTTTCTTCGTAAATCATTTGTGAATGTAATCCCTTAAAAACGTAATCCCCTGTGGTACGAAAATACTTCTAAAAGCCTTAAAAACGCATTAACTCCTATATTTAATTTCGTAAATTTACGAATAGGTTTTTCGTATTTTCTTCGAAATCACTTATGCAAATTAAACACTTCGAATATAGTACGAAATTTTTTCTAAAAGCCTGAAAATCACGCAAAGTACGTATTAACTTTCGTAAAGTTACGAATATTTTTCATATAATATTCGTATATTCATAATAAATTATGTGTGCATAAAATACGCAAAAATAAATTAATTGTATTTTGCAAAATTATTCCTCAAAGCATAAAAATCAAACAGTAAATTTCGTAAATGTACGATTTTTTTTCATATTTTCTTCGTAAATAATCTGTGAAAGCAATTACCTAAATACTTTGAATGTAGTACGAAAATATTTCGAAAAGCCTGAAAATCTTACAAAGTACTCATTAACATTCGTAAAATTACGAATATTTTTTCATATCACATTCGTATATATAATCCTCGAAATACTTCGAATGTAGTACGAAATAATTTTCGTAAACTTACAAAATATTTACAGGAAGAACAACGAAATTAGTTCATTTGACATATTAAGGTTAGGCTAATACGAGAAATATTCATATAATTATCTGCATGTTTTATAGTTCGTATTTCAAATATTTAAAAAAATATTTGCGTATATTGCAATAGTTACAAAATTAAATAAATATCCTTTCTCTCAAAACAAGATATGTATAAATGAAAATTAAAATTAACGAAAATATCCAAACAGATTAAAAAAATCATAGTACGCATTCACTCTTCCAAAGTAACGCATATTTTTGAGTATAATACTCGTATAACCTTCGAAAATAATTAGTAAAAATAATCTCCGAAATATTTACTTCGAATGTAGTACGAAATAACTCACATAAATTCACCAAATATTTTCAGATATAATAACGAAATTAGTCAATTTCTTAAGTTTGCATATTTCATATAGACTGATACGAGAAATATTCTTGAATTAGTTGTGTTTTATAGTTCGTAGTACTTTTTTTATATAAAACTAAAGGCACCGCTTATATTGATTTCGTAAACTAATGGATTCTCCTTCATCTCATAATAAAAATGCATAAAATACGCGCCAAACTTAGATGTATTTTACGAAAATATTCCAAAAATTATACAGAGTACGCATTATTTTGTATAGTTACGAATATTTGGTCATATAATTTTCGTATAATAATCGAAAATCATGTGTGTAAGTAATCTTCGAAATACTTTGAATGTAGCACGAATAAACTTATGTAAACTTACGAACAATTTTCTGGAACAATTAAGAAATTAGTCTATTTTGTATGTTTGCGTAGTTCGTATAGACTAACGCAATAAATATTTATAAAATTGTCTGCATATTTTTCTAGTTTGTATTTCAATACAAATAATCATACACAAATAATAGCCTCGTAAATTGTTTTTGACTCATGCTAATACGCGGCAGAAACGAAATTAAATAAATCTCTATCAATACAATATCTCTATCAATAAATAATACAATAAATCTCTATCTCCACAATAAATCTCTATCTCCACAATAAATCTCTATCAGTCACATATTCTTAAATGTTACCCAAGAGTCTCGACTCTAGAATTACAAAAAATCTCAAATATTCTCAAAGTTTAAAAAATGTTTTTTAAGCGTCGAAGAAACATTTTTAAGCTCTGAGGAAGAACATATTAAAAATTAATATTTTACTGTTTTATATAATCGTTTAGATTACGATTTAACTTTCGCACAGTTTCAAAAATTTGTATGTATAATATTTGTGTATTTCCCAAACATCATTTGCAAAAGTGATGCTAGATATAATTCGAATATCATATGAATTAAAATTCGTAAACTTACGAAATATACTCAGTACTAAAAATTGAATCATTTCAATCCAATACGTATTTCAAAAGGAGTGATACGAAAAATATTCATAAATTCTCTGCTTTTTACTACTATTTAACATTCGTAAAGCAACGAAATAACTTTCGTAAATCTACGAAATTTATATTCTTGTAGATTTGATATTTTATGAATATTTCGTAATCAATTCGTAAACTTACTATTTATGTACAGTAATAATAAAGGAATCATTTTAATCAAATACGTATTTCGTAAAGACTGATACGAAAAGTATTCGTAAATTTTCTGCGTTTTATTATGGTTTAACTTTCGTGAAATTTCGAAATATATATTTTTGTATTTTACACATATTTCTTAAACAATTCGATCCAACAATACAATCCAATACGTTTTTCGTAAAGACTGATACGAACAATATTCATTAATTTTCTGCGTTTTATTATGATTTAACTTTCGTCAAGTTACGAAATATATATTCTTGTATTTTACGAACATTTTCTAAACAATTCGTAAACTTGCGAAATTTGTTCATTAATAATAAAGGAATCATTTCAATCCAAAACGTATTTCCTCAAGACTGATAGGAAAAATACATGTTCTACATTTTACTATGATTTTACTTACGCAAAGTAACAAAATATATTCTTATATTTTATGAACATTTCGTAAACAATTGGTAAACTTAATATATACGTTCAGTAATATTAAAGGAATCATTTCAATCCAATACGTATTTCGTAAAGACTGATACAAAAAATATTCATACATTTTCTGCGTTTTGATGTGATTTTACTTTCGTAAAGTTACGAAATATATATTCTTGTATTTTACTAATATTTCGTAAACAATTCATAAACTTACGAAATATGTTCAGTAATAAGAAAAGAATCATTTGAATCCAACATGTATTTCGTAGAGACTGATGCTTTTACTATGAATTAGTTTTCATATAGTTACGAAATATTTTTGTTTTATATATATATAAATATTTCGTAAACAATTTGTAAACTTATTATTTATGTTTAGTAATAATATAGGAATCATTTCAATCCAATAGGTATTTCGTAAAACTGATACAAAGTAACGAAATAATATTCTTGTATTTTACGAATATCATTTGAAAAAGTTATCATTGAAATTATTCGAATGTGTTATAAATTTACATTCTTAAATTTACGAACATTTCGTAAACAATTCGTAAACTTACGAAATATGTTCAGTAATAATAAAGGAATCATTTAAATTCCTATTGAAATGTTTTTCGAATGTGATATAAATTAACATTCATAAATTTACGAAATATGTTCAGGAATAATAAAGAATTCATTTCAATTATTTGCGCATTTCGTAAATACTCATATGAAAAATATTCACCAATTTATTTTCAACAATCATAATTTTTATGTTATAAATTTGATGTAAAACTATTGAAATTCAATCGTTTACAAAATAAATTAATACATTGCATATTCGATATGGAATGAAGATCTACAATATATTTTTTGTTTTATATATACTTAAATATTCTAGAACGTTTCAGATTCATTGAAAAAATATAATAGCAAAAAAAAAAAAATCTCGGGATAACATTTTTGGCATTTTTACTGAAATATTTTTTTCTGGGCTTCAAATTTTGTTTAATTTTTGAAAATGATAGAAAATTGTTGTATTTATTTGAAATTTAAATCAATAATTCCGGATTGAGAGACCAGAATAATCCTATGTTGAAAAGTACTCAAACTATACTTAGTTAAATTATAAGGACACAGGTATATCCATGATTTACGGTTTCAACCGATTAAATAAGAATCAAAAGTTCATATTTTTAACCTTAATCACTTTAAAATGCGCCATTTACTGATTAAATCTTATATATTTGGTAAGTAACTAATTGTGGAGCAAAGAATGATTCTAGAGACAAGAAAAATACATTTCCATTTTTTTTTTAAACATAAAATCTTTGATATGCGCGATTTACTGATTAAATCATATATATTTTGTAAGTCATTGATACTGGAGTCAAGAATGATTCTGGAGGCAAACAAAATCCAAAGACCTACTAATGAATAGAGTAGTCAATCGTTATGGCATTAATGATCTTCGGTTCATTCTTTCAATATAATCGGTTTAGGAATATCAATGTTTTTTCTAATAAGCTAATTTTTATATAAAAGGTTTCAATAATTTGAATCAGCGGGATTTCCTGAGTTGGTTTATCGATGTCGGTCTATCTGTCAATTGAAATCACTGTTATAAGAAAATGAGAAGATCTAGATCATTGAAACTCAGAAGTTAGATTACTTATATTCGTACGATATCTGGTATGGAAAATGGATATGATCGGTTCATTGTGACCTGTGTCCTGACCATTTATGTTTAAATGTCTCATATAACAATAACTTCTGATAAGTCAAATTTTGCGAATGAAATATTTAAAATTATAAAATCTTACACTGTCTTTTGTTACTTAATTTTTTTTAAATAAATTTGATCGGAAACATTTTTTTTTTGGGATATCTTGAAAATCAAATATAAAAAACCCATTTCATAAATGTTTTCATTATTTACTTTCAGTGTACTTTAGAACACATGGACTGTTTGATATTGTAACGACCATTGTAATGCAGCGTTACTCCATGTGCTATCTACCAACTGGGTGCCGCACAAAACACAGACACTGTTCCACGGCTGCTTTGCATCCGGCCAACCGCAGGACCCTGTGTGCACACAGCAGCCCAACAGCGTACCCTCCCCACTCAACCACTCATCCAGTCAGATCTACTACAACGACGACTACTACTTATATGGCGGTGCGACTCACTCCAGGTATTTGGAACTCCAGGTTCTTTCTGACAGTCAATGCATACGTTTTGTGCGGCATTAAAAATAAATATTAAAAAAATACAAAACAACAAAAAAAAAAAGAATCTACAATAAATGCCAAACTTGTGCGGACTAAAAGCAAATCGAGTGAGAATACATAAATCATTTTTAGCATTGCCGCTGCAGACGTGTTGAAAAAGTAACGACAAAGGTTGTCTCTCCTCCGTCCAACGTGTAAATTGCAAAACGTGACAGACTCTTATCCCCGGTTTTAAATCTAAAAATAATAACAATAATAATGCATGATTTTGGGTTTTGGTTGTTCTTCGGCGTGTTATTAAATTTTTTCCCTGTTCATTCTTTATTTCTTTTTATTTCTATCGTTTTTTATTGCATTTATTTCAGTTTTATGTGGCTTTACATCGACATTTTGTCAATTCTTTGTTCTCAGGACTTTTTGCTTTGGCATCTTTCTGACCTCTGGTTCAATAATATTGGCATCAGATAGTGGTTCCATTGCAAAAATGTCAAAAGAACGTGTTAGTTGCCTCTTTGTGCTAAATTTAAGGATGGTTAGAAAACTTTCTGGTGCTGAGTGCAGACACATTTTGCAATCATAAATCATTTATAATATTTGTGTAAATGCAAAATTAATCATAATGCTAGAAAAATAGTGAAAAGTTCTATAAATGTAGGCAACTCTGACACCTGAACCTAATTCCGTCATTTCAAGATTTTTTTGTTTTATATTTTATATTTTATATTTTATATTTTATATTTTATATTTTATATTTTATATTTTATATTTTATATTTTATATTTTATATTTTATATTTTATATTTTATATTTTATATTTTATATTTTATATTTTATATTTTATATTTTATATTTTATATTTTATATTTTATATTTTATATTTTATATTTTATATTTTATATTTTATATTTTATATTTTATATTTTATATTTTATATTTTATATTTTATATTTTATATTTTATATTTTATATTTTATATTTTATATTTTATATTTTATATTTTATATTTTATATTTTATATTTTATATTTTATATTTTATATTTTATATTTTATATTTTATATTTTATATTTTATATTTTATATTTTATATTTTATATTTTATATTTTATATTTTATATTTTATATTTTATATTTTATATTTTATATTTTATATTTTATATTTTATATTTTATATTTTATATTTTATATTTTATATTTTATATTTTATATTTTATATTTTATATTTTATATTTTATATTTTATATTTTATATTTTATATTTTATATTTTATATTTTATATTTTATATTTTATATTTTATATTTTATATTTTATATTTTATATTTTATATTTTATATTTTATATTTTATATTTTATATTTTATATTTTATATTTTATATTTTATATTTTATATTTTATATTTTATATTTTATATTTTATATTTTATATTTTATATTTTATATTTTATATTTTATATTTTATATTTTATATTTTATATTTTATATTTTATATTTTATATTTTATATTTTATATTTTATATTTTATATTTTATATTTTATATTTTATATTTTATATTTTATATTTTATATTTTATATTTTATATTTTATATTTTATATTTTATATTTTATATTTTATATTTTATATTTTATATTTTATATTTTATATTTTATATTTTATATTTTATATTTTATATTTTATATTTTATATTTTATATTTTATATTTTATATTTTATATTTTATATTTTATATTTTATATTTTATATTTTATATTTTATATTTTATATTTTATATTTTATATTTTATATTTTATATTTTATATTTTATATTTTATATTTTATATTTTATATTTTATATTTTATATTTTATATTTTATATTTTATATTTTATATTTTATATTTTATATTTTATATTTTATATTTTATATTTTATATTTTATATTTTATATTTTATATTTTATATTTTATATTTTATATTTTATATTTTATATTTTATATTTTATATTTTATATTTTATATTTTATATTTTATATTTTATATTTTATATTTTATATTTTATATTTTATATTTTATATTTTATATTTTATATTTTATATTTTATATTTTATATTTTATATTTTATATTTTATATTTTATATTTTATATTTTATATTTTATATTTTATATTTTATATTTTATATTTTATATTTTATATTTTATATTTTATATTTTATATTTTATATTTTATATTTTATATTTTATATTTTATATTTTATATTTTATATTTTATATTTTATATTTTATATTTTATATTTTATATTTTATATTTTATATTTTATATTTTATATTTTATATTTTATATTTTATATTTTATATTTTATATTTTATATTTTATATTTTATATTTTATATTTTATATTTTATATTTTATATTTTATATTTTATATTTTATATTTTATATTTTATATTTTATATTTTATATTTTATATTTTATATTTTATATTTTATATTTTATATTTTATATTTTATATTTTATATTTTATATTTTATATTTTATATTTTATATTTTATATTTTATATTTTATATTTTATATTTTATATTTTATATTTTATATTTTATATTTTATATTTTATATTTTATATTTTATATTTTATATTTTATATTTTATATTTTATATTTTATATTTTATATTTTATATTTTATATTTTATATTTTATATTTTATATTTTATATTTTATATTTTATATTTTATATTTTATATTTTATATTTTATATTTTATATTTTATATTTTATATTTTATATTTTATATTTTATATTTTATATTTTATATTTTATATTTTATATTTTATATTTTATATTTTATATTTTATATTTTATATTTTATATTTTATATTTTATATTTTATATTTTATATTTTATATTTTATATTTTATATTTTATATTTTATATTTTATATTTTATATTTTATATTTTATATTTTATATTTTATATTTTATATTTTATATTTTATATTTTATATTTTATATTTTATATTTTATATTTTATATTTTATATTTTATATTTTATATTTTATATTTTATATTTTATATTTTATATTTTATATTTTATATTTTATATTTTATATTTTATATTTTATATTTTATATTTTATATTTTATATTTTATATTTTATATTTTATATTTTATATTTTATATTTTATATTTTATATTTTATATTTTATATTTTATATTTTATATTTTATATTTTATATTTTATATTTTATATTTTATATTTTATATTTTATATTTTATATTTTATATTTTATATTTTATATTTTATATTTTATATTTTATATTTTATATTTTATATTTTATATTTTATATTTTATATTTTATATTTTATATTTTATATTTTATATTTTATATTTTATATTTTATATTTTATATTTTATATTTTATATTTTATATTTTATATTTTATATTTTATATTTTATATTTTATATTTTATATTTTATATTTTATATTTTATATTTTATATTTTATATTTTATATTTTATATTTTATATTTTATATTTTATATTTTATATTTTATATTTTATATTTTATATTTTATATTTTATATTTTATATTTTATATTTTATATTTTATATTTTATATTTTATATTTTATATTTTATATTTTATATTTTATATTTTATATTTTATATTTTATATTTTATATTTTATATTTTATATTTTATATTTTATATTTTATATTTTATATTTTATATTTTATATTTTATATTTTATATTTTATATTTTATATTTTATATTTTATATTTTATATTTTATATTTTATATTTTATATTTTATATTTTATATTTTATATTTTATATTTTATATTTTATATTTTATATTTTATATTTTATATTTTATATTTTATATTTTATATTTTATATTTTATATTTTATATTTTATATTTTATATTTTATATTTTATATTTTATATTTTATATTTTATATTTTATATTTTATATTTTATATTTTATATTTTATATTTTATATTTTATATTTTATATTTTATATTTTATATTTTATATTTTATATTTTATATTTTATATTTTATATTTTATATTTTATATTTTATATTTTATATTTTATATTTTATATTTTATATTTTATATTTTATATTTTATATTTTATATTTTATATTTTATATTTTATATTTTATATTTTATATTTTATATTTTATATTTTATATTTTATATTTTATATTTTATATTTTATATTTTATATTTTATATTTTATATTTTATATTTTATATTTTATATTTTATATTTTATATTTTATATTTTATATTTTATATTTTATATTTTATATTTTATATTTTATATTTTATATTTTATATTTTATATTTTATATTTTATATTTTATATTTTATATTTTATATTTTATATTTTATATTTTATATTTTATATTTTATATTTTATATTTTATATTTTATATTTTATATTTTATATTTTATATTTTATATTTTATATTTTATATTTTATATTTTATATTTTATATTTTATATTTTATATTTTATATTTTATATTTTATATTTTATATTTTATATTTTATATTTTATATTTTATATTTTATATTTTATATTTTATATTTTATATTTTATATTTTATATTTTATATTTTATATTTTATATTTTATATTTTATATTTTATATTTTATATTTTATATTTTATATTTTATATTTTATATTTTATATTTTATATTTTATATTTTATATTTTATATTTTATATTTTATATTTTATATTTTATATTTTATATTTTATATTTTATATTTTATATTTTATATTTTATATTTTATATTTTATATTTTATATTTTATATTTTATATTTTATATTTTATATTTTATATTTTATATTTTATATTTTATATTTTATATTTTATATTTTATATTTTATATTTTATATTTTATATTTTATATTTTATATTTTATATTTTATATTTTATATTTTATATTTTATATTTTATATTTTATATTTTATATTTTATATTTTATATTTTATATTTTATATTTTATATTTTATATTTTATATTTTATATTTTATATTTTATATTTTATATTTTATATTTTATATTTTATATTTTATATTTTATATTTTATATTTTATATTTTATATTTTATATTTTATATTTTATATTTTATATTTTATATTTTATATTTTATATTTTATATTTTATATTTTATATTTTATATTTTATATTTTATATTTTATATTTTATATTTTATATTTTATATTTTATATTTTATATTTTATATTTTATATTTTATATTTTATATTTTATATTTTATATTTTATATTTTATATTTTATATTTTATATTTTATATTTTATATTTTATATTTTATATTTTATATTTTATATTTTATATTTTATATTTTATATTTTATATTTTATATTTTATATTTTATATTTTATATTTTATATTTTATATTTTATATTTTATATTTTATATTTTATATTTTATATTTTATATTTTATATTTTATATTTTATATTTTATATTTTATATTTTATATTTTATATTTTATATTTTATATTTTATATTTTATATTTTATATTTTATATTTTATATTTTATATTTTATATTTTATATTTTATATTTTATATTTTATATTTTATATTTTATATTTTATATTTTATATTTTATATTTTATATTTTATATTTTATATTTTATATTTTATATTTTATATTTTATATTTTATATTTTATATTTTATATTTTATATTTTTTATTTTTTATTTTATATTTTATATTTTATATTTTATATTTTATATTTTATATTTTATATTTTATATTTTATATTTTATATTTTATATTTTATATTTTATATTTTATATTTTATATTTTATATTTTATATTTTATATTTTATATTTTATATTTTATATTTTATATTTTATATTTTATATTTTATATTTTATATTTTATATTTTATATTTTATATTTTATATTTTATATTTTATATTTTATATTTTATATTTTATATTTTATATTTTATATTTTATATTTTATATTTTATATTTTATATTTTATATTTTATATTTTATATTTTATATTTTATATTTTATATTTTATATTTTATATTTTATATTTTATATTTTATATTTTATATTTTATATTTTATATTTTATATTTTATATTTTATATTTTATATTTTATATTTTATATTTTATATTTTATATTTTATATTTTATATTTTATATTTTATATTTTATATTTTATATTTTATATTTTATATTTTATATTTTATATTTTATATTTTATATTTTATATTTTATATTTTATATTTTATATTTTATATTTTATATTTTATATTTTATATTTTATATTTTATATTTTATATTTTATATTTTATATTTTATATTTTATATTTTATATTTTATATTTTATATTTTATATTTTATATTTTATATTTTATATTTTATATTTTATATTTTATATTTTATATTTTATATTTTATATTTTATATTTTATATTTTATATTTTATATTTTATATTTTATATTTTATATTTTATATTTTATATTTTATATTTTATATTTTATATTTTATATTTTATATTTTATATTTTATATTTTATATTTTATATTTTATATTTTATATTTTATATTTTATATTTTATATTTTATATTTTATATTTTATATTTTATATTTTATATTTTATATTTTATATTTTATATTTTATATTTTATATTTTATATTTTATATTTTATATTTTATATTTTATATTTTATATTTTATATTTTATATTTTATATTTTATATTTTATATTTTATATTTTATATTTTATATTTTATATTTTATATTTTATATTTTATATTTTATATTTAAAATTCCATCTTTTTGTATATCATTAATAAATACATTAGTTCATTCAGCTATTGAAACATACAATAAAAATACTAACTCAACATTAATTAATAGACAATTTTCTGAATTAAATTGTGTTAGTGCGATGTAAAAAATAAAACTCATGTCTCATTTCATAGATCATTTTTAACTGATCATGACCAAATACTGTCACATTAATTGTTTTTGTCTAGGCAACTATAGGGCACCCTCAAACACCCTCGCATAAAAACTATAAAAAAATGTGTCATTTTAGAGTACTATATGTGACAATTAATTGAAAAATATTTTGATCTCGTTTAATTAGCGTCGTTCCGTTTAGCAGTTACGCAACTGTTCGATTAATTAAAACAAATTGACAAAATTTCAGTTAATGGCAAATTAACATCCCACATATTTGGAATTTGTCACCGAGCCGCAGAGCCAATTAAAACAATGCAGACTGCAATAAAAACTAAATACAATAATTACTGAATGTACTGGTTACAAAAGTGTGATTATTAATGTACTTCACTCTTACGTCAGCAATAATAAAATATGTTACACGCAACAAGTTGCAATAAAAAATTGGATTAATGTCGCATAAAATATAATTCAAATTTATTCTAAATTTTACTTATTGAGTACTATCTAAAACCAACTTTAAATGGTACAAATAGGACTATACGCCTATGAAATTAACTAGCGAATATAGTTCTCTTAATTCGAACTGTTGGATAGCAGAAATATTTTTAAGACCTAATAGTTTAGGAATTTTACATATTCCAGGAACCAGTATTTCAGGATTCCTGATGCCAATAATTACAAATCACAAATATTCCTGGTGATATATTAATTTTTATTCAAAACTCTGGATAGCTGAAATATTTCCAAGGCTGAATAATTTATGGATGCTCCATACTCATTCATTCTAGGAACACGGGATACCAGTATTTCGGAATTTCACAATATTTAGTAATTATTTTTTGCCAAAGTATATATTTTTATTTATTCAAAATATTGTATAGCAGACAAAGTTAAAGACTGAATATTTTAGAAATTTCCCATACTCAAACATTTCGGGTACATGGTATACCAATATTTCGGGACTACAATAACTCACAAAATGTATCATTTATTCTTCCCTTTATATGTTTAATTTTGTGGTACTATAATTCAAAATATTGGAAAACTTATGTACCGCACGTGTTATCAAAGATATTTGCATTACGAATTTATTAAATAAATAACACCCAAGCTATTCGAAACTAAAAATTAATAAAATGAAAATTTGTAAGTAATTATTTTGATTTGAATTTATTTAGAAACGCTCAAGTCATGGCAGACTTTGTGTAATACCTGGCAGACTTTCAGTAATACCATTATGTTTAACATTTATGTTAACCCTTAACAGCCTGACTTTTTTTTTGAGCTGAAAAAATTGTATGTTATAGAACTCGCGATTCTCGACAACTTTTGTTCTACGACTTAGCTCATAGGTGTTACTTACTTTAAACAGATCAAAAATACATCGTTGGTTCCTTGCGGAACCACTGGGCACCCGGACTTAAAATTGAAAAAATGCATTTTGTACTTAAGAATTTTTAAATCAAAAGTCGAGAAATTTTATTATGAAAAATCGTGGAAAATGTAAAAAAAATTTAAAAGTATGAATATTTGTGATTTGTTTTGATGAAACAGTTCTTTTTTATGGATTCACTCCGGCCATTGTTGATGTCATATTCACACTATTAATTTCCAAGCACGTATTCTGTTCGAAAATCAGGAATTATGTTCTTTGTAAACAACAAACTTATAAAAAAATATATAAAAAAACATTTTTATAGAATTTGCTCAATTTTGAACTCCCGCTGCCTAATGGTTCCGCAAAGAACCAAACATAAATTCGAAAAAAATCCACTAAAATAAAAAATAACATGTATTTCAAACATTTACAATAGCTTCTAGATACTACAGCGATCACTACAATATTTGTTTCAGCTTCGATTTCGACAAATTCATTACTATAATATTTTTTTGAAAGTACGCAATTTTACAAAAGAAAATTTACTTGAGGTTGGTTGCCCTTACTTGACCTACAGTCGGCAAGTGAAGTTTGTTTCAAACGGGCATAGGCGCAAACGGTGGCGCTTGGATCAATAAACATTTCCAAAGTCGAAGCGGAAAGATTAAATAAAATTCTTTGAACAAAGTTTTGATTTTCATCAGTTGGTTTCTGGCGGAACCAGTGGGTATTTAGGGGTTGAGACATGTAGTGTCTCTACAATTTCGAAAAAATTATCGTTGTAAATATAGTAACCAATATTATTTTCAATGCAGCAATGAAATTCAATAATTTAATGAAAACATTTTCTATTATTCGTTAAATTAGCAATTCCGTTTGCTAATATGAATATTTGTATGTCAATACAGCAAAATAATTAGTCAGCGCAATTTTAGCATATATATTTGCTAAAACTTCGCCGACTTAATTATTTGCTACAATAATTATTTATAAAAAATTTGTATGTTTGCAAACTGAATTGCTGATTTAACGAAGAATAGCAAATGTTTTCATTGAATTCGTGAATTTCATTACTGGATTGATTAATGAATGCAATTCATATCGGTTGCTATATATACGTCGATTATTTGTTTCTGTGTAATACATTTACAAAAATTTGTATATAGCTGTCAAACACAATCCCTAGTAGAAATTTGCTCGATGCGCCATCGGGAAATTATCAGGTTTTTGTTGGGTAAACCAGAATAGAAACCAGTTGGGAAGGTTAGATCACATGGGAAATTTTAAAGTAGGTGTTATTATGATAGTTAGGATTATCAAAATTATAGTCGGTCTAAGCCGACTATAAATACCCTACACATATGTGTGGTTACCATTAAAAGTGGTATATAGGTCACCAGCATAAACGAATCCTGAAAATAACTACAAACTTTAAATCGCTGAAGTATTTCCATTCATTTGATACCCATATTTACAAATGGGTAGGTGTACCGAATTTCGATTTTTTTTGTTGAACCACAAGTCGTTTCGTGGGAAAACATTATTATCATGTATTTGAGCATGATATCAATATATACTTGACCAAAAAAGTTTACCTAAGCACGTATACAGTAATATTGATCTGTAGATATTCATTTTATATGAGGTATTTGAACATAAGTGGTCGGATCATAGGTCACAATGAACCGATCTCGCACATACAGCGTAGGTATATTAGTAATCTAAGTTATAAGTTTCATTTATCTAGCTCTTTAATTTTAAAAGTAGTAGGGAATTCAACAGACAGACGGACAGACAGACAGACAGACAGACAGACAGACGGACGGACAGACAGACGGACAGAAAGACGGACAGACGGACATCGCTAAATCGACTCTTGAGGTCATGCTGATCAAGAATATATATACTTTTCCATACCGGAGATGCTTCCTTCTGGGTGTTACAAACGGCGTACCAAACTGAATATACCCTTTCACTTTTAGTGTAGGGTATAAAAATATGCTCATTGCTTTTGCATGCCCTTATCATGCTTACCATACCAGGTTTTACATTATCTAAATAGTCCATGTTCCCGATCATAGCTACATTATTTGTTCCTTATAACGAAATTAGCAACAGGCAATGATCGAGATTAATGAGAGAAACCCTATTATGCTCGGGCTCAGACAGGGCAATTGTCGGGTAAATATTAAAATGGGGAATTGCCCGATCAGAACATGATCATGGCCTGAGGTCAATACATGATCAGGACACTGCGTTACAAAGACATTATGGGCCTCGTCATATCCCAATCATCTCAAATAATGACATGATCACTACATGACCTTGGCCCTACCAAAATTTCTACTAGGGATATTTGTATCAACTTATGAAAAAATCTCAATTGACACTTCAACTTTCAAAAGGTACCATTTACGTTATTTAATATCTATCTATATATATAAAACTCTTGGTCCGTCTGTCTGTCTGTCAGTCTGTCGATCTGTCTGTCTGTCTGTCTGTCTGTTTGTTCCAGCATCACGTCTAAACCGCTGAACCGATTTAACTGAAATTTTGCCACAGGATACTAAGGAGTCCGTAGGGTGTCATATGCTATATATGGGCGGGATTGGACAAAGTGGCGTGGCACCTCCCATACAACCTAAACTTTCAAAACGACATAACTCAGTACATACACAAGCAAAGAAGATAAAACAAAAAACTCAAATACAAAAAAAAATACAAAAGCAAAAACACAAAAACAAAAGCAAAAATCAAATACAAAATCAAAAGTAAAAGCACAAAACTTAAGCTATAACTCAAACACAACAGAAAAATAAAAAGTATAGAAAACAAAATCAACCACATTAAAATTCACCACACTAAAACTCACCACACTAAAATTCACCACACTAAAACTCACCACACTAAAATTCACCACATTCAAATACAACCTAAACTTACAACCTAAACTTTCAGAATGATATAACTCGGCACTTTCACCAGCTATGAGTATGAAACAAAAAAATCAAATACAAAAAAAAAAAAATTAAAAGCAAAAACACAAAAGCACAAAAGCAAAAATACAAAAACAAAGGCAACAAAAGCACAAAAGCAAAAATACAAAAACAAAGGCAATAACATAAAACTAAAATCCAAACAAAAGGAAAAACAAAAATAGGAAAGATATAGAAAAGCAAACTCACCACACTAAAACTCACCACACTAAAACTCACCACAATAAAATTCAACACACTAAAATTCACCACACTAAAACTCACCACAAAAAATTCACCACACTAAAACTCACCACAATAAAATTCACTACGCTTAAACTCACCACACTAAAACTCACCACATTAAAATTCACTATACTAAAACTCATCACAATAAAATTCACCACACTAAAACTCACCAAAACAAAAACTCACCACACTAAAACTCACCACATTAAAACACACCACACTAAAAATCACCACACTAAAACACACCACACTAAAACTCACCACACTAAAACACACCACACTAAAATTCAACACAAAAATTCACCACACTTAAATTCACCACACTAAAACTCACCACACTAAAACTCACCACAATAAAATTAACCACATTAAAAATTCACCACACTAAAAATTCACCACACTAAAATTCACCACACGAAAATTAACCACACCTAAACTCACCGCACCGAAACGCACCACATTAAAACGCACCACACCAAAATTTCTACTGGGAAAAACTCTACGGGGAAGAATTCTACGGGAAAGAATTCTATCGGGAGCAATTCTACCGGACTGAATTCTACAATTCTACGGAAAGAATTCTACGTCGAAGAATTCTACGGGAAAGCGTTCTATGGGGAAGAATTTTACGGCGAAGATTTCTACTGGGAAAAATTCTACGGCCAAATATTCCACTGGGAAGAAATCTACGGGGACGTGCAGTCTGAGAAAGAATTGTCTCTTAGAAAAGTTGTTTTAGCGGAGAATTATTATTTGGTTTCTGCATTTATAAAACCAACAAAACTTCCACAGCGAAGCACGGGCCCCTGATAGAAATAATAAAAATGTTATTTATATTAATAAAATCGCTCCATATCTTTGATATAAGATTTTGATGTTATTATGTACTTCTACAACCCGATATCTGAATGTTACCCTAAATTAAAAAAAAAAATAATAATAACAAAAATCATTAGAAATTTCATAAATTTTTTTTTTCGTTTTCAACAGCGTCGCATTTTTGAATATCAACGCCAACAAAATTTAGACATTATGCCCAGGTAAAGATGTAAACCTTATAATTATATTCGGGTAATATTTTATGCTAATTACATTTAAAGTGAAATATTCACTCAAATTTAGCTTTTAACATAATTTACAGTGAAAAGCGATAACATCTAAAAACATCTAAAAACAAATTTAGATGCTTAAATGAACGAGAATGAGTCGCAGGTTTCATGTCGGAGTAACTACGGGAAAGAACATAAAAACCCGATGTTTCAGCCACAAATTACAGGTTGTCTTGAGTAATGGCCTCTCACACTGCGCCAAACAAAAATGTCGTATTTCAAAATTTTTGCTTTAGGGGGCACACACAATGCGTTGGAAAAACGCTTAAGCAGATGAAGTTTCTTTAATAGCATGAACACAGAAAATAATAAAATAAAAAATATAAATCTGCTTCAGGTGCCCAAAAAGGAGAATAATAAAAATAATTAAATTTTTCTGCGTTGCTAGGCGAAATTTCAAAAATTAAAAAAAAAAAAAACTTTTTTAATCTTTTCTCCAAATGCAATGAAGTTACTCCGTACATTTCCTTGACATGTAACACAATTTAAAATGTTTATTTCCGTTCGAATTTCATGTCCTTTTATTAATTACCCAGTCGGCACATTAAGCAAGAGGACATTGTCCATGCATCCTCCCCCTTTTTAGCACTTTGAACTGTGTCATGGTCACACGACTGAAAACCCCGTGTTCTCACACTTTTCCCCGGTATATACTATGTGAATTAAAAGGCATTTAGCTCACAAATCAAACTCAATCTGGCTGAGTTTGCATTGAGAACGGTTTCGGTCTGGGGCACGGTTGAAACTATGCCTGGGCACTATAAGCTTTAAATTAACACGTACTTCTGTGCCGAGTGCCATGATTTCCGGGCTCACAATTTATGTCAACGGCCCGGGTACGGCACCACCCTGGCGCTGCCTCTTCATCTAGCGCTTCGTTCTCCTCACTGCTTGCTACTTGGCGTTTGGGCACTTTTGCGTGCGGGAACTTTATTATACCCGGTAATTGGGAAAAAACTAATTAACGTTCTTACGGAAATGAATGATGGCTTCGAATTAGCTGCTGGGGGTGTCGCTTATGTAAATATTTGCAGCATTTGCAGCATTACACTACAGTTGCTGTGTGCAGCATGTAAGTAATTTATCGAATATTGAAATTTTCATATTTCATATTTTATGCTCACATTTGTTGAGTCACTTCTACCTTCCGACTATGTGCTGCCTGCCTATTGTGTGATGTAACTTCACTAATGGCGCACTAATGACTTTTTGTCTAAAGTAATAAAATTAAATAATTTTATGTACGAAGTAATTATATCGAATAGCTCAATTAATAGACGTGAGATATGCTGAGCATAGTTCTCATCTGTGGTTGTCATAAGCATTGTAATTTATTATATGGTTTCACAACATTTGACGGCGAAAAATGAAGATAAAAGTTTTATGAATTCAAAAATAAAAATATATTTTTTGAAAATTTCAATAATGTAAAATGTACCTAATTCCGTTCGCATGGACATACCATACATCAATTCTATGTATGTAAGTCGCTGGTGAGATTTCGACTGCATACTAAGTTATTTTCCTATTACGTAGACTTTTTGAAAAAATTCGTATAAAAACTGCTATTTTTCAGGTATTTATATGTAAAATATACAAGCATATCCTCACTATCATGCCAAAGGGGTGCATGTGCCATTTTTGACATTTGCGTTTTTTTACATTTTTGAATTTAGTTTATTCTCAAGTATGCTGTGCCAAAATCGCGTGTCTTTTTTTTTGATATTTCTAGCACAAAAGACAAAACCAAAAAGGCGAATTTTAAAAAATTGAAAATCTTGTCATGCCAAAAGGGCGAATCTTTTCGTTTTTTCGCCATAACTTTTTATTGGTATAAGATAAAATGGTAGGGTAAAGGAATTAATTGATTGTTTTTAAAGCACCTATCGATCTGCATCATTAATTAAAAATATGTTTGTTAATTGCAGGAAAGAATGTATGGCAAAATATTCTTAAATATTGATGTCAATCGATAGGTGCTTTAAAAACAAACAATTAATACGTTTACACAACTATTTTATCTTGCACCAATAAAAAGTTATAGCAAAAAAAACGAAGAAATTGGAAAAATTGAAAATCTTGTCATGCCAAAAGGGCGAATCTTTTTTTTTTATAACTCTTTAACGGTATAATATAAAGTAGTGAAGTAAGGGAATTAATTGATTGTTTTTAAAATACCTATCGATCTGCAACATTAATTAAAAATATGTTGCCAAATATTAATTTTCCATTTTAAAAATTGAAAATCTTGTCATGCCAAAAGGGCGAATCTTTTCGTTTTTTCGCCAAAACTTTTTATTGATATAAGATAAAATGGTAGGGTAAAGAAATAAATTGATTGTTTTTAAATCACTATCGATCTACATCATTAATTAAAAATATGTTGCCAAACATTAATTTGCCATTTCTTAATTGCAGGAAAGAATGTATGGCAAAATATTTTTAAATATTGATGTCAATCGATAGGTGCTTTAAAAACAAACAATTAATACGTTTACACAACTATTAAATATATTTAAATATATTTTGCCAAAAATTTTTTCCTGCAAAAAACAAATGACAAATTAATGTATGACAAAATATTTTTAATTAATGATGCAGATCAGTAGGTGTTTTAAAAACAAGCAATTAATTCTTTTACATCACTATTTTAAATTATATAGTTAAAGAGTTATACCAAAAAAACGAAAAGATTCGCCCTTTTGGCATGACAACATTTTCAATTTTTCCAATTTCTTCGTTTTTTCGCTATAATTTTTTATTGGTGCAAGATAAAATAGTTGTGTAAAAGTATTTACTGTTTGTTTTTAAAGCACCTATCGATTGGCATCATTATTTAAAAATATTTTGTCAAACATTTATTCCTGCAAATTAATGCAAATGTGAAAGCAAATTAATGTTTGACAAAATATTTTTAATTAATGATGCCAATAGATAGGTGCTTTAAAAGCAAACAATTAATGCCGCTACATTACTATTTTATCTTGCGCTAATAAAAAGTTATAGCATAAAAAACAAAAATATTTGCGTTTTGATCAGGATATAGCCTCACAAAGTCCTTATTTATAATCTAAAGATATTTTATATACGTTATAATAATTGAAAAAAAAAACAAAATAATTTTTTTTTTTTTTAATATAAATTTTGCTAATTTTTAAAGCACTTCAAACTTTAAAATAGATTTCCCAACATTTTTCAAAATGCACATTCGCCCCTTTGGCATGACAGTGACGATATTTAATTTTTATTAATTTAAACAAATTTATACGGAAACTCTGTTGATAGGGCATATTTTAAAAATGAAAACCGATGAAAAAAGGTTACTAATTTTGAACATTAGTTTAAACTATGCTCTGCATAACTACAAATCATTTTATTATTTATCATAAGATCTGAAATGCTTAAAATCGTCCAAAAATAGATTAAAAAATATTATTTTTAGAGTTTAGGTTCAAATATCTTAAAAACATTGGAATTCGCATTTGTTAGTATATTGTAATTTGTTTGAGAATTGAAAGAAAATTTTCAGTTGTGCAAAACACTGTTTTGTTTTTTTTTGTGGTAAAGTGGAACATGGGGTAATGTGGGAAATTGGAATTTTTTGACATGTTTTGCAATGCTTCTTAACATGACATTTTCCATCCATGGTTATAATCAAATTAATATTTTTCTATTGCATTTCGAGAACAAGTGAAAAATTATTATTATAATTTTATCCTTTATATATCCCAGTATGCCATTCGTATCGATATCGTTACGAGATCAATGCGAGTAGATGGAGAAGTCACACGACATCGGAGACGTTCTCGTAACGATATCGAGCGTCAAATTGGACCTAGATGGTAGGTAGATATCGAAACATTTTGTCGGAGTTTTCTCTATACGAGACATTTTTCGAAATCAGAACGATATCGAAGAAAAAAATGATCAAAGTTCGAGATTGCTGCGAAAAATATTGCGATATCGATTTGATAAATCTTTAAATATCGTATCTTGTCAAAGAATTTGAATGTACGAACATTTTTAAAAATTGGTCTCGAGAATGCAACAAGATCGAACTTTTTTATCGAAGTTATTCGAGAAAGTTTCGAGGCATCGAAGGTCTCCGAGACATGGCAGACTGGGATTTGATTTTGTTGTGAAAATAACAAAAAATGAAAAAAAAACTTTTTAGTTTTTCTTTTCATGTTTTATTGTAGTAAACATGTTGAAATTTCCCACTTTACCCTAGGATGTTTCAAAAGGTGCGAGATTGAGCTGTTTTAAAAAATCGCTGAAAAATCAATTAAAAGGCATTAAAAGTTATCTGTTAATGCGAAAAGGAAGACGATGAACCAGTATATCAAATGTTTTTTTTTTTTGAGGAAATTCAAATGTTTCCCCCTTTGCCCTAGGCTTTCCTGTTATTACTTTTGTCAATTTAAAACAATTGTTCAATTATTCATTTAACATTTCTGCAGAAATTTCAAACATACTATTTCTATTTAGATTGGGTCAAATTGACCCACTCATTAACATATATATAATAAAAATGGATATAAAACCATCTGTTTTATGCTCATTGATTTTAATACTCAATACTAATATTTTGAAATATCAACATCGTGATTCTTCAGAAAAATTAGGTTATTTTGATGCAATTTGTGCAGAAGGGTTAATGATTTGTATCACTTATTGTCTTAGGGTCATGACAGGAAATTAATTTTTGCATTATTTTGTCATACCCTATTAGAAATGGAGCTAGGGCTAATACCGATTGTCATACATATAAAATTCACAATTCCAGTTATAAATCTCGAGTTATAAATTTGATACCGATTTTGTTTTCATAATCGATAACTTATTTGTACATAATAATTCTGCCATAACGTATTAGAATTTGCTCTAGGGCTATTATCGGGAATTGCTCAATGTACTTTGTACCAGTCATATTCTGGAATTAATCTTGTCTCGACAAATAGATTAAATTTCTAATAGAATAACACGACTATTTACATTATCAGCATAATCGTGAAAATTTCAATATATAGAATGAAAACATATAAAAACGTGATTTATTATTGGAATATTGGACCCCTGGATGTTATAATATCGTCCAGAAAATGTCTCTTTAAATTTTTGTTCAACCGGTTGAATGATTTCTCCAACAAATCATATACATATTTTAAAATGATCCCTGATGAAGTAAACTCAAATTTAATATCGACAAATTAAATTTGTTTAGGCTTCAGAGGGCGGTGTTTTGCACTTTTTGTCTATCGAAACCCGTGTTCGACGAACAGATTATTTGAACTTTTTAGACAGTCGAGTAAGTTGAGGAATTTATAACGTGAAGTATAGGCAAATGTACCTAAATTGAAAGAAAAACACACGCTTCGCGCCACGTGGCCTGTCAGCGGGCAGGATTTTACAGGATTCAAACGGTGGCGGAGGTGGAGGCCGAGACCGAGGCAAAGCCAGTAGCAATAAACGAAACATGAAACATATTGTAACATCCTGAATGGGGAAATCAATAAAAAAATAACAATAAATATTACGAAAAAAGGTAGAACAAACGCAAATCCTCTCAGAACTAAAAATCGATAAACAATCTACCATTTCAATAACAAAAGAACGATAAAAAATTTAATAAACCCCAAAAACCAAAAGTTGTTGCTTTGTTACTTCGGTTGCATATTGTTTTTGTTTTTTGTTATTTTGTAGTGGTTGTTGTTGGTATTTGTAGTATTATTATTGTTATTATTACTGCTCTGTTTGTTTGGCGTAAATTTAGTTTTACTTTGTGCGCGAAGTGTTTTTGATTGCGTTTCTCTGCGTGCGTGTGTGTGTGTGTGGGAGCTTAATGTACACGGGGAGAAATCAGATAAACTTTTTACCGCAGTTCTACCAATTTTCAAAATTTCTAAAAATTGAAAATTTAACTTAAAATTTAATTTTTTTAATTCAATTTTTCAATAAAAATTAAATTTTTCATTAAAAATTCAATTTTTCATTAAAAATTCAATTTTTCATTAAAATTTAAAATTTTCACTAAAAATCCATTATTCACTAAAAATTCAATTTTTCACTAAAAATTCAATTTTTCACAAAAAATTCAATTTTTCACAAAAAATTCAATTTTTCACAAAAAATTCAATTTTTCACAAAAAAATCAATTTTTCACAAAAAAATCAATTTTTCACAAAAAATTCAATTTTTCACAAAAAATTCAATTTTTCACAAAAAATTCAATTTTTCACAAAAAATTCAATTTTTCACTAAAAATTCAATTTTTCACTAAAAATTCAATTTTTCACAAAAAATTCAATTTTTCACAAAAAATTCAATTTTTCACTAAAAATTCAAATTTTCACTAAAAATTCAAATTTTCACTAAAAATTCAATTTTTCACTAAAAATTCAATTTTTCACTAAAAATTCAATTTTTCACTAATATTTCATTTTTTTTAGTAAAAATTCAATTTTTTACTAAAAATTCAATTTTTCACTAAAAATTCAATTTTTTACAAATATTTCATTTTTTACTAAAATTCAATTTTTCACTAAAAATTCAATTTTTCACTAAAAATTCAATTTTTCACTAAAAATTCAATTTTTCACTAAAAATTCAATTTTTCACTAAAAATTCAATTTTTCACTAAAAAATTCAATTGTTCACTAAAAATTCAATTTTTCACTAAAAATTCAATTGTTCACTAAAAATTCAATTTTTTAAAAATTCAATTGTTCACTAAAAATTCAATTTTTCACTAAAAATTCAATTTTTCACTAAAAATTCAATTTTTCAAATAAATTTTTAGTGAAAAATTGAATTTTTCACTAAAAATTCAAATTTTCACTAAAAATTCAATTTTTCACCAAAAATTCAATTTTTCACTAAAAATTCAATACTATTTTTCACTCAAAATTCAAATTTTCTCTAAAAATTAAATTTTTCACTAAAAATTAAATTTTTCACTTAAAATTAAATTTTCACTCAAAATTAAATTTTTCACTCAAAATTAAATTTTCATTTATAAATCAAATTTTCACTAAAAATTAAATTTTTCACTAAAATTCAATTTTTCACTAAAAATTCAATTTTTCACTAAAAATTCAATTTTTCACTAAAAATTCAATTTTTCATTAAAAATTCAATTTTTCCGCAAAAATTAAAATTTTCACTAAAAATTCAATTTTCATTAATAAATAAAATTTTCACTTAAAAGTCAAATTTTCACTAAACATTCAATTTTTACAAAAATTATCATAAAAGAAATTCTAATACATTTCTCTCCGTGTACGATGTGACATGTAGTATGTGTGGAGAAGGAAAACCTTTTGATCGACGGTACGCGCTAAGCTTGCAACGTCGTCCTGCGTCCTGCGAGCTTAACGAAGACGTCGGTAGCTGGCTGCAAGACTGTTCGGACTATTTTCGAGGGGTCCTACTTGCAGTTGTTTGATGTGCTCTGCTTGCTTGTTGTTTGACTCCAATTGGGAAATTAACATTCGTAATCAGAGGAGCATCGAATGCGGGTCCTTGCTGCGCTGTATTAAATCGTGTCGATGTGTGTTAGAGTTTGAGTGTCTATGTGGCTTTGTGTGTGTGTTTGTGACATTTGCAGGACAAATTCCCCTGCGGCGCATTCACCTCAACACCTATTCGGGTTGTCGTGCCATGCCATGCCATCGCATTTTCATTACACTCGAGTTCATTTTCCTCATTTATTTGCGCTTCATTGCATGCAGCACCATTAGAGTGATTGCTGCCTGCCTGCGTCTTTGTGTGCGGTACAACCGACTAGAACAACTACATACTACATAACTACATAGTGTAGTATTTGTCGCTGTATCTGCGACTGTGCGCTTGTATCTATCTCTATTGTTGTTGGTTTCGATGTGCATGTAATTGCATTGAATTCATTAGTCACGCTTACGACTGCACAAATTTAATGATTTTAAGTGACTTTCGTTTTTTTTTTCTTCTTCACTTTTTTATATTCGCCATTGTATCATTTTTGAGCGTTCGCGTTGCACCCTTTTCAACACGCAAACCAAACGAAAGGGTGGCCGACCGTCACTCGTCACCCGTCCGTCGTCCGTCGCCATCTCGTCAATTAGATGAAAATATTTATGTGTAGTTTGTGGCGACTTTTGCAGCATATGCGTCACCAAATGCATGCTTCCTATGTTACAATGTAGTAATAACATTAAGTTTAATGTAACGGGGTGGAGGAGGAAAACTGTGGGGTTAAAGGTTCTTTAGTGCCCTTAAAAAGCAGCAACGCCCCCGCTTTGATGTATGCGGCCATAATTCGTGCCGTCTTGTTGGCCAACACATAAACTTTAAGCCATTTAGTGGCGAATGTCTTTGACAGTACTGCTTTGCTCCCCCAATTTTTTTTTTTGTTGCAGAGTCTAACTTAACTTGTTTTGTTATGGAAATGAGGGACGAAACACATAAATAAAGCTATGACAAATATTGACAGCAAACTTAATTTCTACACTCTGCGAAATGTGCTTAAATTAAACGAAGACATATTTAATTTGATGGCTTTTAGTTAATATATACTTTGACACACATATTAATTATCGTATTGTTGACACATAAATATAACTTACAAAAAAAAATTACGAAATCAAAAAAGTTTGCCACTAAACATCAATTTGCAAATTACTTTGATTGTATTTCAGACAAACTTAGTTCAAATTTGCTAAATAAATTATTTAATAGGTATGGTCGACGTTTTAAAAGCTTCTTTGTATTTTCACAGTAATCTTACAATTCTTTTTTAGTTTATTAAAAAAGTTTAATATAAATTCTTGTGATAGTATATAACAAATATACTTTTCTGATGATGAAGCATAATTAAATATGCAACTATTGCCATCATCATCATTTTCAACGACACCAATAGAGTATGATCAAACTCTATAAGCGTTTCTGTTGACATGAACCAAATGTGAACTGATATGCGCGTCAACCGCCAACTATAAATTCCAATTCAAAGTGAATTTCACGTATTCCACTAAATACACCAGCGCTGTAAGCGAGTACACGAACACACACCACGCACTGTTATAGCGACCACGCATTGCTAGAGCTACCATTCACTGCTATAGCGAGGGGTTTTTCAATAAGAGCGCTACAAAAGTTTTTTTCAAGGGTTTTTCAACAGAGACGCTACAAAAGTAGAGCGACAGGGACAGCAAACGACGCCATATTTCTTGCCGCTCTTTTCACATTTCTCTTCAATAAGGTTTGCCATTTCATGATGGAAAGATATACGAGCCAACAACGAGTCGAAATTATTAAAATTTACTACCGAATTTCGAATTCGTATATCTTTCCATCATGAAATGGCAAACCTTACTGAACAGAAATGTCAAAAGAGCGGCAAGAAATATGGCGTCGTTTGCTGTCCCTGTCGCTCTACTTTTGTAGCGTCCCTGTTAAAAAACTTTTTATAACATCAACGCGGTATACGAATACACATAGCTGTTGCCAGCAAATGCGATTGCTAATATGAAGAATGTGTACGCTAATTACAATTAATAATTTAGTTGGCGCAGTTTTAGCAATAATTTGATTGTGCTGATGTACCTTTTTGGCTGTATTTACGATTTTTTTGTTCTGTAAGACCGGTTCGTTTCCCCGTGGAAATCTGCCTATTAAATCCCATAAAATTGAATAGTATGGCAATACCCACAAACTATCGGAATTATAGGATCGTTTCGTTTCCTCGTAGATCTGTTAAAGTTCCGCTACTCGGCTTTCTTCTGCAGTTCAGATCTTATTTCAGATGAAGACATAATATTACTTTTCATTGATTTGTGTTCAAAATTGAAGTTTTTTTGTGGTTGGGCCAATTAAATAATTCATATAACACAATATTTTTACTAAAATTATAACAAATATTGAACGTTTTTTTCTATTTTACGCCAATATCGCAATTAAGCAATGTTATATTATTGCAAAACCCGTTTGTATTTCAAAAAATATACAACATCTGATTCTTTTATATTCATAATTAAATAAGCCAAAATTCACACTTTTAGAAAGCAGCACTCTAAAAAAACTTTTCTCTTGAAAAAAATAAAAAGGTATAAATTTGATTATAACTATTGATGAAAAAGTTGATGCCATATTAAGAAGCAATTGACAATTGTTTTTTTTTTCTAATTACAAAAATTACAATATCCCACATTACCCCATTTCCCACTTTACCCCAGGTTGCCCCAGCATTAATCAGGAATTAGGGAATTAGAAAATATTCCGATCGGCAATTTGGTACGAAAATTCAGTTCATAAAAATTTTAGAACGGAAAAAAATTTACATTATCCCACATTACCCCATGTCCCACTTTACTCCAGGTTGCCCCAGCATTAATCAGGAATCGTGAAGAAAATATTCCGATCTGCGATTTGGTACGAAAATTCAGTTCACAAAAATTTTAGAACGGAAAAACAATAACAATATCCCACATTACCCTATGTCCCACTTTACCCCAGCATTAATCCGGAATCATGGAGAAATTTGGTACGAAAATTCAGTTCGCAAAAATTTTAGAACGGAAAAATTCCGACGGAATATTTTTCATGTTTGGATTTAGTATCAATCCTAGAACGGGTATACTTAGGACCAGTTTTCCAGTGCTAATTGAACTTTGTATGTGGTTTAAACTTCGTCTAAATTCAAAATCGATTTTTTCAGTGAACTTCAACCATCGTTTAAACTTAGTTTAAACGACCGATGCTGATGGTTTAAACTACGTTTAAACTTTCAAAGTTTTTGACTTGAATTTTTTTCACAACACTTTTCACTATTTTCTGTCGCTGCGCTGTTTCACCAATTATTATTAATTTTTGTATTTTTGCACACTACGCATTTAAACAAAGTCTCACGTGCACTTTAGTTGCTTTAAATTTAAAAATTCATTAATTTTATTTTTCTGAAACAATTTTTTTATTTATTTAATTTTGAATGACATTTATCAGAAGTCAAAATCGAGAGAATTATTTGTTATTTGCCTGTGGTGCCATATGTATTGTCTTGGTCTGTGTTCATTTTAAACTATCACTGAAAAACTGCTAACCAAATTAAACGACGTTTAATTTAAAGAGAAGATTAATTAAACGGAGTTTAAACTACGTTTAAACGAGCACTGAAAAACTGGCCCTTAAACTGTTTCGTTATAAAATTTAAAATCTAAACAGTCACCGAAAACGCAAATGGGGATAAAACCCGAAATCAAAGCTCTTAATCGTTTGAGTTTTACTCCATTTCCAACTGGCAATTTGCATTATTGTAAAAAACATGATAATGACCAGATCATGTTGGTCATATAACCGGCCATGTTTACCCTAGTCGAAACTTAATATGTTGGGAAGACATGATCATGATCTCAGTATGTTCGCCATGTAACAGGTCGGATTATGAAAAGGTAAAAATACAAGTATCAGTGACCAAAGTACAGTTTAAAGTAGTATAAACCATAATTTACAAAACGCTTCAAATGCCAAATTAAAATGTTGAATTGTTGAAATTGGTACATGTTTTCAGAACTCTTTTATACAAACAATCTACGAAAAAAAACACATATATTTTAATTTATTAATTCGACATTTGTAATGGACACTTTCATTGAATTGCTACTGGAAAAAGGGTCGCTAAAGCTACTTCTTTTTATTTTTTTTTTATTTTGTTCATTCGTTAGGTATTAATTAACGAGCAGCGATCCATTTCAGCAGTAAATTTCAAATATCACACATCAATGCACCCCGATGCGCTGCCATATTGATCCAATAAAATGTGAAATAGAAAAATCGCAAAAATACAAATAATGCGAGGAATCAGAAAAACAAAAAAAAATAAAATAGAAAACAGGGAAAACTAAAATAATAATACTAAAGTGTTTGTATTCTAACGTGCTGAACGAATGAATGAACGAGAACCATTCGCTTTAATGGATTTGGTGCATCCGCAAGTGCCATTTCATCCCTTTGAGCGCAACGAAGTGAGCAGCAGTTCCGGCATAAGGTCCCAAATCCCAATGAAAACACTTAAATTCATTGTGTGGACCGAGGACATAACACAGACACAGACACATATACAGGACACACACACAGCCACATGCACAGGACATGCAGTATAAATTCTTTTAAGCCAGGATTATCTTTTTCCAAGAGCACTGAATTAAAATGGCTCTGTTCATCTAACCGGAAAATATGTCGAATTAACTTGGTGTTTGTTTTGCTGTCAAACATATTTGCGCGCATCTGGGTCGTGTTGCGTCCTGCGTTCTTCCTGCTTCGTCCTGCAGCGCTGCAGGCGCACTCTCGCCAACAATCCGTCCAAATACTGCAATACAATAAAACCTTTCAATGAAATAATTTGTATTAAGCAGCGCACAGAGCTTGTTATTGTTTTTATTGCTTTTAGGCGAGTCGCAAGGAGAGTCGTCCTGCATCCTTCGCTGCCGCCATCGCTGCTACTACAATTGCTAAATAAATACTCGCAATATTTTTGCGGTTTTAATTCTTAGCCAAACAACTCGCAGTTGTTCAGTTTGCTAGTCGCTGCTACTGTCATTGTTGCCTCCGCCCCCTACTCCTTCGTCACGTCCTTCTCCGCCTCCTCCTCGACAGCCCTCGAACACCGCCTCGCACCGCCCCCGAGTGTGTCTCCTGCTCGACTGGGTCGCGTTCGTGTGGTGCGGCTACTGCTGCTGCTGCTACTCAGCGGGACACCGGAGACGGGTTGAGAGTCTGTCCTTGCGTTGCTCATGTTTCGCAGCATGTTATTGTTGTAATTCGTTGTTTTCTTTGTTGTTGTTGTTGTTGGCGCAAAAGCGCTCTGCTGGGCATAATTAAGCAGTCTTAAACGTTGCATTATGCGTGTAATTATGTAATATAAGCACATCTCGTAGAAGGCTTGCCTGCCACTTGTATCCTCCGCAGGATCTTGTGTGCCATTGATTGTGTATTTTTTCCTTTTTCTTTTTCTTCCACTTCTTCTTTTTCTACACATTATTCTTGGCTCACATTGTTCGTCCATGATGAAGTGCTTTACTGCGTAGACTGTCCCTTAGGAACCGTTTGCCCAAGTTGATTTCAACCTCATTTATATTTAGTGTATTCCATAATTAAAAGAATCGTCAAATATCACCTGAAAGTTTCCGAAATCGACATTGTCTTCATGATAGACATTTTTATATCTTGGAGTTTCCTTTATAATATCATTTATAATCGGTACACGCTGCAAAAAAAAAGGGCTCTCCCAAACATAATTTTGCAGGCATTAACATGTATGTTTGGAATTTTATGTAAACATAATATATAATTGCCTGATAAATCATTTGTAAACAGGGTTGTATTGAGACTTGAACAGTGTTGTAATGAGCTCTGACTTACATTATAATATCCCGGAAACATTTTAATGTTGCCCCTTAAAATGGAGTATGTTCTAATGGAAACATAATATATACTACATTCAAATAAAATAAATTTTTGAACCAAAACATAAATATGTTCAAAATAAAACATGATTTTGAACGATCTGAATATAAATATGTTTCCAGTGAAACATATCAGTTGTTTCAGTTCAAAAAGTATTATGTTTGCATAGAAACATATTTAAATATTTTTGGTAAGAAATCCTGAAAATAAAATAAAAATAAATTGTTGTTTTTTTATGAATTTTTATTAAACATCTTTAAACATGCACATTGGGAACTTATAATAATTGAATTCATATACAAATTTTTAAATGCATTAATAAAAAAATCGTTTAAAGTGACAGCTTAACCAGTCGATCCAGGCTCGCTTTATATTTGGTAGAGTTACAGTTGATCTCAGTACAGCACATAGCGTAGGCAAGGTATTCACGGAGTCTTTTGTAAAAAAACATGCCAAATTCTGTTTGAAAATCGAAACACAACACGAAACACATATAGTGCAGAAATTATATACTCCACTTTATTATACTCTGTTACTATTTGTACTTTTTGTAACACAATTTATATATTTATTTAATTTACAAATAACAAAATTATTACCGACGCGAACACGTTTTCTCAACGAACAACAAAAGACACGTACGCAGAAAATGCCGATCACCGAGTGCTCAACGAGTGCCAACTTCGTATACAAGAAGAATGTTGCAAGAATACACTTATTGAAATCCTTTTTTATTGAAATTTCTTTTTTGTTTGTTTTTAAACATCAATATGTTCAAACGATGACAAAAGATGGCATAGCTAGAAAATGCTGCACAACGTTGCCAACTTCGTCAGTCGAGCATTTTCTGTGTTTCGAAACATAGTTTTAATCAAGTAAATTTCCAAGAAACAGTTTATTCAAATACAATTAAAATTTTATGTTGGTATTTTAACATATTTATGCTAAATTTGACAGATTCTGCTGGACAATATAATAATGTTTACACGTGAACAAAAATAAATTAAATTTCGATTATAATTTAATTACACTTCAATCCTAATACATGTATGGTAATTTCGTATTACTTTTTAATTACATTCAAACATATTCAAACAAATCTTTTCTATCCGTGTATATATAATCTATATATATAAAAATGAAATGTCCTGTGTGTGCCAGAGCATCACGGGAGAACGAACCGACGGATTTGCCTGATTCTTTTTGTATTTTGTTCGTGTCAATGCAAGAGTGGTTTAGGAAAAAAGAAAAGTCGGAAGACCCCAAAGGAAAAGCCGGAAAATCGAAAATATCTAAATTTGACCCTAGGACTATGAAATTTGGGCAGGATGTTCATCTGTTGACGTATGTGGGCACTACAAAGGGATTTTTTGAAATTCGCCTCCTAAGGTACACAAATGGGCGTGGCAAAATTGAACTTTTAATTCAAAATATCGGTGTAATTAAGTAATTAGTCATGAAATTTGGCTCAGTAATGTATTTTGTTGTTGTTTATATTTTTGCTAAATGTGGGCGGAATTTGATAAAGGGGAGTGGCACTTCCCATATAACCATAACTTTTAAAATGCTATAACTCCTGACCAGATTTATGTAAATTGGAACAAAGGTTCATATTAAAAAGTAAAATCGTCACGTAGAATGTGGGCGGGATTGTATAAAGGGGCGTGGTATCTTTATACAAAAGGGGCGTGGCACATCCTGACATACTAAAAGTAGAGTTATAAAAATCAAATCAAATGTTCATATATAAAACTCCGATCATCACGTCGAATATGGACGGGATTGGACAATGGGTCGTGGCACCTCCCATACTAAAAAAAAAACCTTAAAATTTGCTATTACTCTTTACCTACTAAGTGCAGAGTTTAAAAAATCGAAACAAAAGATTATATTAAACATTGTAATTGTCACATAGAATCAGGGCTGGAAAAAAATCCGGATACTTTGTGAAAAAAAATTCACCGTCTTGGATCTGGAAGCCGTTTTCTTCAGATCCTATTAGATTCAATCAATATCTACCGCTTCAAAAATTGTCATAGAATTGACTTGATTTAAATCCATGGTTTCGGCGACTACATCATTAAATTATTTGGATCTACATAAAGGCCTAAGTTGGGTAATATGTATGTTGGCTAATATAATATATGAATCATTTCATTACCATCTTCACCAGAGATTTAATCCAGCAGTGGTTCAAATAATTATTTTCGATTTGGTGATTTATATGAAATTCTTAAATTTTCAAAACATGAATTGTACCCTGAAAACCACAAATATATTTCCTTAGTTATAATTCGAAAAATGTTCAAACATAAAAAAAATCCAAAAATCTTGGAATTTTTAAGTGGATGAAATCCAAAAAAAAACGAATTGATTTTTTGGGAGTGGAGAGCCCTGCGTAGATTTGGGCGGAATTGGACAATGGGACGAGACACCTCCCATATAACAAAAATTTTAAAATTGCTAAAACTCCTGACTTAATAAGAGCAGAGTTGTACAAGTCGAAACAAAGGATAATTTTTAAAAATGTTAATAGTCACGTGGAATGTGATCGAGATTGGAAATAGAGGCATGGCACTATGATCAATATGGGCGGGAAAAGGCGACGTAGACATGCACTAAAAAGGGGCGTAAATGTATCCACACTTTATGAACGATATAGTTTTACAATTACAAAAACTTTGCACGGGCGAAGCTGTGAACGGGTCCAGCTAGTACTTACATAAGTTTCCCATAGCATAAATGTACATAATTCTGTCACCGTAAGAAAAGTCTATTTTGTTATTTTTCTGTGTTTTCTTTGTCGACTGTTTTGATTTTTTTGGCCTTGATTTTATTTTTTTAGTGTGTTTGTATTTTTCTTTTGTTTTTATATCCTACACCTATGAGGTACAGGGTATATTAACTTTGTGCATATATTGTAACGCCAATTAGGAGGCGTGTCCGGTATGGAAAAGTATATATATTCTTGATCAGCATCACTACCCGAGTCCGTTTAGCCATGTCCGTCTGTCTGACTGTCTGTCCGTCTTGCTGTCCGAATACAGAATAACTTGAGAAATTCTGATCAAAATTCGATGAAATTTCGTCTCAATATATTTTAGCCAAAAGTAGGAACTGAGTTTGAAAATGAGCCAAAACGGTCAACGGACACGCCCACCTCCCATACAAGTCACTTTTATATAACTCTTTCGAAACTAATAACTCGAAAAGTATTCAAGGTATAGTTATAAAATTTAAAAAATATTGTTAGAATTTACCTAAAAATATGTGGTCCAAAAATGGGCGTGATCCGTCCACTTTTTTTTCATTATTTCCCGGGTTTTTATAATGGAAATTTGATCCGTAAATTATTAAAATCAAATCTATGAAAATTAGCCTTTCAAAATTTTAAATATAGGCGTGGTCCGCCCAATTATATTTTTCAATTTTTTTTTAGTTTTTTATACTTTATATAAATTTTTTAATTTATGGGGATATAAGACGTAAATTTCTGATATGTGAATAATATTCTGAGGGAAGGGAGGTTCAGCATAATTAAAAATTTAAAATTAAGGTATACAATGAAATATTCCTCATTAATATCTCCACCAAAGGTGTAGGGTATTCCATAGTCGGGCCCGACTATAAAAATCCGCCCCATGTGACCGAACTTACCCATGTGACCTAACTTTCCCAACTCGTTTCTTTTAATTTTGTATTTTTGCTCTTATTATTGCTTTTGTGTTTTCTTCTTTACTTTTATTTTAGCTTAATACTATTATGGTTTTGCTATTGGATTTTAAAATTTGCTTATGCTTTTATATCTGTTTTTTTTTGTATTCTGTCTTTTATATTTGTACTTCTCCTTTCCATTCTGTTATAATTTTTTTTTTTACTTTGTGTTTTTTCTTTTATTTTTGCGTTTGACTTTTTGAATTTATTTTGTTTTGGTTTTTTCTTTTATTTTTATTTTCGGAGTTTGTTTTTATTTGTTTGCTATTGTGTTTGATTTTCGTTTGTTTTTTCTATTGTGTTTTTATTTTTTGTATGTTTTGTTTAATTTCTACGTTTGACTTTTTATTTGTTTCTTTGTCCTTTATTTTTATACCCTATACTAAGAGTGAAAGGGTATATTCAGTTTGGTGCGCCGTTTGTAACACCCAGAAGGAAGCATGTCCGGTATGTCCGTCTGTCCGTCTGTCTGTCTGTTGAAATCACGATTACAGAAACACTAGAAGAGCTAAATAAATGAAACTCCTAATTTAGATTATATATATATCTACGCTGTCTGTCAGTGGAAATGGGCATGATCAGTCCATTATAACCTGTAATTATTTTCAGGATTCGTATACCCTGGTGACCTATATACCTTATTGAATGGTAACCACACATATGTGTAGGGTATTTATAATCGGCTTAGACCGACTATCATTTTGATAATCCTAACTATTATAATAACACCTACTATAAAATGTCCTTACTTTAAAATTTCCCATGTGATCTAACCTTCCCAACTGGTTTTACATTTGTTTTTGATTTATTGTTCGACCATGATGAAATGCTATACCTCGTTGACTGTCGATAAGGAACCACTTGTCCAAGTTGATTTTCATTCTGTTATGATTTTTTTATTTTGTATTTTTCCTTTGTTTTTACATTTTACATTTTACTTTTTGTTTTTCTTTTACTTTTTATTATTATTTTCATATTTTGTTTTTTTTTTTGCTTTGTTGTATTTGTTTTTCGTTTTTTTCTTTAGTGTTTTTCCTTTGATTTTGTGTGTTTGCTTTTATTTTGCGTTTGTGTTTGACACGCAAAATCAAAGAAAAAACACTAAAAAAAAACGAAAAAGAAATACAACAAAGCAAAAAAAAAACAAAATATGAAAATAATAATAAAAAGTAAAACAAAAACAAAAAGTAACATGTAAAAACAAAGGAAAATCACAAAATAAAAAAATAATAACAGAATGAAAATCAACTTGGACAAGTGGTTCCTTGCTTAAATTTTTCTTGTAATTTTTTTTTTTTTTGTGTTTTTCTATTAATTTTGAGTTTTTGTTTATGCTTTTATTTTTTGTGTGTTTTTTTTTTTTTTTTTTTTTTTTGTTTATATTTTTTTTTTAATAGCGATTTTTTGTTTCATGTTGTATGTGCCGTGTTACATCTTTTTAAAAGTATAGGTTGTATGGGAGAATCATGTCCATATATAGCCAATGTTACCCTCATGACTCCGTAGTATCCTCGTGTAAAATTTCAGTCAAATCGGGTCAGTGGAACTAACAGACAGACGGAATAACAGTTTTACATATGGGGCATTTCATGTCAGAAGGGTCAGCTAATTATACCCTACACTTGTGGTACAAGGTATATTAAGTTTGTGCATTTAACGGCCCTAAGGAGGCGTGTCCGGTATGGAAATATATATATTTTATATTAGCATTCATCACAACCCAAGTCCGTTTAGCCATGTCCGTCTGTCTTGCTGTTTTGCCGTCTGGATACACAAAAACTTGGGAAATACTGCACAGATTGAGATAATATTTGGTTTCAGTACATTTTAGCACATATTAAAATCTGAGTACAGAAATTAACCAAATCGGTCAACGGACACGCCTATCTCCTATACAAGTCACTTTTATTTAACTTTTTAGGAACCAAGATATAGTAATAGTAATAATATAGTAATAAATTTAAAACGTATTGTTAAAATATGCCTAAAAATAATTGTTTCAAAAATGAGAGTGATCCGCCTACATTTTCTTCTATATTATATCTCGGTTTTTTATAGTGATTTTTTTAATTCGTAAATTATTGAAAACAAATCTTTGAAATATTAGCCTTATATATCTACATATAATTTTTGAAAATGGGCATGGTCCGCCCACTCTTTTTTCATATTTTTTTTTTTTGATTTGTTTATTTTTAATCTTTTAGAGCGAGTTTACAAGATAGAGAAAATAGCTAGAGATAGAACAAAATAGAGCAAAAAAATTCATAGAGTTGTGTAAACACTACATAGAGTTCCTTGGAATGGAGCTCTACGGTAGATTTTTTTCTCTATTTCTAGCTAATTTCTCTATCGTGTATTCGAGCCTTTACATCAATTTTTAAAATAATGGGGTAACAAAACGCCAATGTCTGATATGTGAATAATATTCTGAAGCTATTCATCACCATACTGTGGTTGTCAGTGACCATACTATGGTTGTCAGTGACCATAATATAGTTGTCAGTAACAATAGTATGGTTCTGAGTGACCATACTATGGTTGTCAGTGACCATAGTATGGTTGTCAGTGACCATAGTATAGTTGTCAGTGACCATAGTATGATTCCACACAACCTTGCTAAGGTTGTCAGTAATCGTATTTCGATTTCATACAACCATACTATGGTTCTACGTGACCAGTGATCATATTATTATATTATGATTATCGTAAATTCCCGAAAAAGCGGATTGAAAAGAAATTATAAATATGACACATGTTTAATTAATGATTATTTTATCTACATTTTTTATTATATAAGTATTTATTTTTAAATAAAAGACACAATTTTGCAAACTCCGTGAAGCTGTACTCCGTGCGAAGCTATGCTTGCAATTGCCGGACAGCATCGTTCGAGTTTTATCGTGCACAAGAACTTTCGTGTAAAGTACAGCGTCACCGTCATGAAGTTGACACTTTGTCACGACAAAAAAAAAACTCGACTGAACACCGCCATAGCCAACATCAAAGTGAGTAAGAGTATACATGTCATTAAGTGAGAATTATATGGTTGTTAATAATAAATTATTATATTATGATCAGTCTATATCATGGTATGATCGGTATTGACCATACTTTGTTCGTAGCAGTCTTTATCATAATCATAACATGGTTCTTATCAACCATATTTTGGTTTTCAGAAATACAATCATATTATAATAAATTTTCTACTATAATATGATTTTAGCGACCTTATTATTGTTGAAATAAAATTGAAAATACTATACTTTGATTGTGACAACCATGTAGGATTGTAAAGACCATAGTAGCATGGTTGTCGCGATCATGTCGCAACCATATTATTTCTCTGCGTGTGTGAAGTATCATTTAAGGACTGCGTCGAATAAAATTGTCCGATACAAAAATGAAAAAATCTAGTAAACGAATTTTTATGGAATAAAATATTTTATTTTGCAAATTATTTTTAGATTTAAAAAAAAATATAAAAAACCAGAAATTAAAATTTTTTAATAAAAAGTTTTAATTTTTCCGGAACCCCTTCCATTAATGTTGTAATGGTAGTGTCCGACACCCTCACAGCTGCTGAAGACCACTTTCTTTTAAAGTCTTGAAGGTCTTTGGCCACTTCTTTTGTTGTCTTCATCTCCCTTTTTACTAAAGCCCAGTATCTCTCAATCGGCCTGAGTTCTGGACAGTTTGGTGGATTGGCTTCTCTAGGCACCAAAATCACTGCATTTTGTTGGATCCACTCTAAGGCCGTTTTGCTGTAGTGACATGAAGCGAGGTCAGGCCAAAAAAATGTGGACACTTCATGTTGGCGTAAAAATGGAAGCAATCTCTTTTGCAAGCTTTCCTTCACATATATTTCGCTATTAATTGTACACGATGTCACGAATGAGCTGCTCCTTTTTCCACAACTGCAAATTGCCTGCCAAACAAGGAATTTCTTTGGGAATTTTGTTATTTTTTTTATTTGAATTTTTCAGCGGCATTTCCTCGAGAATCGGCTGTATAAAATTCCTGCCCAGGTAGCTGAGAAAAGTCCGCTAAAACATAAGTTTCGTCGTCCATTATGCAGCAATCGAATTTATTAAAAAAATCTTGGTTCAGCTTTTTAGCGCGTTGTTTTGCGGTTTCATTATTGACGGCATTTCTATCCGGAACTTTTTGGACCTTGTACGTCTTCAGCCCAGCTTCTTTCTTAGTCCTGCGCACGAAAGATTCAGAGCAATCCGCCTTTCTCGCCAATTTCCTTCCGGATATGCTTGGATCTTTTTTTAAAATATTCACAACCTTCTTCGACTTTTCACGATCATATGGGCATTTTTTTTACCAGAACCTTTCTTCCGATCAATACTCAGGTCTTCCTTAAAGCGGTTGATAACGCGAGAAATGGTCTTAGGGTTAGCCCCTACCTCCTTGGCAATTTTTTTAAAAGACCAACTAGGTTGTTTTTGAAAAATTTTAATTATATTTTCTCGCACTTCCACTTCGTTTGCCATTTTCGCGTTAAATAAATTTTGTATTGACAAATTATTTTCTGCCATTTAATTCAAAACTACTATGATAAAATTTTTTTAATTTGAATCTTGCAATAGCACATTATGGGAAGATATGTAACGGACAATTTTATTCGACGCAGTCCTTATATCAGTGTCGACTTACAGCTTCTGAAAAATTTAATTTGCATGGAAGGTGCCTCGCCCATTGGTCCAGTCCCGCCCACATTCGGTGAAACCATTTAAAGTGGATTAATACATCGAAGAACAAATATGCTACACCCACTTACAACAAACATATTTTCACGGAAAACTGTTCTTCAAGTTCGTATCTCTGGATTGTGTACAAAATAAAAACACTCTTCTGTTTGGTTGAAATTACAAAAATTAACTTTATTAATTCACATTAACGAACAACTTTACTAATTATAAATTCTAACAACTGCTGCATGTCCACAATTTAACTTGACATTGATCACACACGAGATGTACTCGACCACTTTCCAATCAATACTGAAGTGCTGTACCTCAGATGCGGCTCCCTTATATACTGCATGCATCAGTTCGACGAGCTTCGACTTGTTTCGAGAACCTTCTACTCGTTTTGTGAATGACGCATGCTATTAGTGCTCATGTGTTTTTATGTGCTGATCTTCCATCTCTTTCTCGCACATTGCTCTGTACGCTGAATGATCTTCCGTCTCTTTCTAACATATTGCTTAGTGCGCTGAATTGTAATGTAATGATGTAATGTGCCCCATTGCTTGCACTATGGGGCACATTACATCTTTTAGTAGCAATATAATGTCCCAATTTTATTTGATTCAGTTGGTATATCGTTTATTCGTAATATACACGAGTCAAAATTTTCAACAGGAAAATGGAAAGAAACTAGTACGTAGTCTAAAAAGTAAAAAATGGGTTGGTTATATTCATAATCATTTCTAGTTTAAAAATTGAACCAAAATCCTACCACTTCGTTTTCTTAAAATATCGTAATTTCAATTGTGATGTTTGATTATCAGGTGATTTTTGTTGCACTTGCTCGAAATTAACTCAAAAACAGTCGTGTGTTTGTTGTTGTGTTTGCTTTAGCGCATGCAAAGGGATCGAAGGAAGTAATAACAAAACACAATAACAAAACATATGCAAAGTTCGAACCAAAGAAATGGATGTTCACAGCTCTGCGAAATATTGTACAAGAAAACCATTTCTGCTTATTTTTGTACAAAACGAAGTTTTTTTTTTGTGGACGGAAAAAGCTCGAAATACTGTATCGAAATACGGGCTCGAAATACTCGGCGAAATAATTACTATGTTTTCCTTGTCATTTTGAGGCGTTTTCAAGGGATGTCGAGCATTTCCAGTTTTCTATTTTGTTTTTATCCATCGTTTTTAATTATTGCCAATTTTCATTGTTAAGAAATTTAAGTGTTAAGAAAACGAAGCCAAATCATATGAGTTCAAAATTCTAAACAAAAATGTACGAAATCTATTAGGTTGCCAGAGGAAACATCAACAATATTGAATCGAAACAAACTACGTGTTTTACAGTCTAAATAAATATATCTCCAATGTATTATTCATGCTTTTTAGACATATTTAACGCATAAAATGCACATAAAGTACGAATCAAAGAATTCATGATCAGCACATACTTCGCGGTACATTTTAAAGTAGACCTAAATGGTGCCTCAAGGAATCTGAGGACATGAACCGCAATAAAGCACGTGTTGACCTGAACGATTTGGTGATGCATTCAGAAAAGAGAGGCGGACATAAGGATACAAGGACAGACATACTGACACATATACATATGGATGTATGTATGTACCAAGCAACATACTGACGTAAATAAACTGTTTGAAAGTTTTTAAGTGAATTAAATTTAGGCGCCGCCATGTTATTTTGTTTTGCTTTAAGCTGTCTACCGCCAGAACGAAACTATTCTTGTGCAAAATACTTGTGCAGGACCAGCAGGAACCTTCTCGACTGGGTGGGCTGAGAGATATGAGTGAACAAACGAACCACTCGGTAGAAATTTAAGTGGGTAGATGCGAACAGACATCGCACATGGTCAGGACGACATATGTAAGGACATATGTAATGTGTAAACTTAAATAAAATGATGTACAATACAAGCCGAGCATTAAATTTGTTTGTTTTGTGCTGTTTTGTTTTGGTTCTTGTTTTCGTACATCGTTGTTTGTTTGATTTTTTTTTGTGTTTTTCGTTATTTTATTTTTTATGTTTTTCTTTTGGCACAAAAAGTTTGTCCTGCCGGTTGTGCTGTACTCGATCCATGCACTGGTTCCTCTAATGCCTTTGTTGACGTTTTCGTGTGCATTGTTGTAATTGTTGTTGGTGTTGCTGTTGATGATGTTGGTGTTAGTGTTGTTGTTGTTGTTGTTGGTAGTATTATTATTATTGTTGTTGTTGTTGTTCTTGTTTTTGTTAATTGCATGTTGGCCGCAGTGCTCTTGCGGTGTTATTGCAAATTACGTAGCATGAAAATAAAGCGTTCGTGATTGCGTTTTGAGAGCTCCCCATGCATTTGAGTCCTTCGCATGTTGGTCCTGAAATTTAAGTGACCCCCACACACATCGCGTGCTTTGTTCTAGTTAATGCCCTCTGCTGCAGCAAGTGGTTCTTTTTCTCATTTTTGCTCTCGTTCTGGTGCTGCTGCTTCTGCTGAAGAAGTGTTCGCATAATTGTTAAAAATTATTGTTTGTTCTTTTTTAGACCACAACTCATCTGATAATAGTTATTATGGCAAAATTCTTTAGAATTAATTCATTATAGCGGAGCAACCACAAGCTGGTCTTGAAATTGAATTTTAATTAAAATTGTCAATTTTGAATTAAACACGTTTGATGTTCGAATTGATGGGTAAAATGTAAATTTAATTTTTTAACAGAAAATGTAGTACCTAATTAACATCATGAACTTTTTCAGTTCTCTCAACTCGGTTCACAGAAAAAAATCATCAAATTAATAGTTCTATTCATCAATATTATGCATTTTTTTACCAACTACCAGATTCATCATATTAAAGATTTCATTCATTGCATAAAAATTTAATGTTTTTCTTGTTCAATATGTTGTTCTACTCAAACATCAAATTTACAAAAAAAAATTCGTTCAATTCGTTTACGGTTTTTATTGCATTTGAAACGCAAGGGCATATCATATTTTCATATTATAAAAATATATAAAATATTTCAGAATTGGTTTATGTACTTCACACTGAAAAAATTCATCAATACGATGAACTTATTCATAAATATTATGAATCACCAACTACCAGATTCATCATATCGATACCACCGTTCAATAATGACATATTGATGAATACATTCATTATATATATGAAATTATTCGTACTATCAAAAATCATAGTAAATAACGAAATATTCAATACAACGAATTTGATTTGTCATATTGATGAATTTGTTCATAATATTTATGAATATAATTTTTTATTACGAATTTTTCAAAAAAAAAAAAAAATTTTATAAAATATTTCAAAAAAAATGTTGTTGTGAAAATTTTATTTAAAAAATAACAGAAAATAAAATTAAAAAAAGAATAATACGAAAAAAAATATATTTTTCGAAAAAATTAAAAAAAAAAATCACATTACATAAAATGTTTGAAACATTTTTTTTTTTTAAATATATTTTTTATAGATATTGTCTTAACGTGCTCAAGGTCCAGTCAGTACAAATTGGGTGTTTTGTACCAACCAATAAAACAACAAACAATTGGCAAAATGCATTGAGTGGCAGATCGTACAGCTGTTTCAGAGGCAGCCAAGCCCCTTCATCAGCGATCTTTCTCTGCAGATTCTACATTTCAAGTCGCTAAAGTTTTCCTTTTCCAATGAACCGAATTCCAGATAATTCCAATATTTTTATAAGAAAAAATTGTGTCATGCGCCTTGTACTCAAAAATTTTGCATAATTTACTAAGCGATTCTAAGTTTTCAATTAAAATAAAATATAAAGAAATAATTTCCAAATACGTTATTTGTTCTTTTGACTTGTAAGAATCTTTTGGGTTGTAAGAATCGCAAAACGATCAGTACCTTATCCGCGTTGTCTTATCGTGATTTTACTTGTTTTCGATATTCTTATATTCATAACTAAAAAAATTAACATGGAAAAAAGAAAAATCATATCACAAATAAAGAATTTTTTAGTTTTACAAAATTTCAATATTTCAATATTGATCACATTTGATCACTTTTATTTGGAATATTAAATGATCTCTATTTAAATCTGATCTTTACTTTCTGAGAATGGGCAACTGTTAAATACAAGAATTTTTGCCACATCTCCTATTGATTGTTGGGCTTAGATTCTACACATTAATTTCATCGCAAATTTACGATTCATAAATCCTGATTATCGACTCACTATTAATGAAGATGGTCTCTCGAAACCGAATGGTCATATTTCTATCAGTTTCCTGGGATACACATTATATCTCTGCAATAATTACATACGATATAGAACGGTTTGCTAAACAAAATGTCCACAATTTGTTTTCCCACTTTTTAGAATTTTTTGTTAACGCCATGATCGATCACTTATAACTGACAACTTGTTAGGTTATTTGTCACAAATCGGAGAATTATTAAATTTACGATTTTTTACATTATTTGCTCTGACTACAATATCCGAATTTGAAAATATTATTTTTTTTTTAACTTTTGGTCCGGAACTTTAAAAATGTCTTAGAGGTCTATTTTAATAAATTTTTCTGAAATATTTTAAATAAATCTAAATAGTGACTTTTGACATTCCAAAATTCTAAAAAGTCGCAAAATAAGGTAATTTTTTAAAAGTCGTCTCATGGTCTCATGGCAATAAAAAGGTCGCATTTTTCCACTTTAGTCGCATAACGGTAACCCTGCATACAATAACTACTTGAGAACGCAAGAAGTACAGTAAAAATGAACGGAAAATAAATTTTTTAATTGAAATTTGGTCTGAATCTGGATTGAAAATTGATCTGCAAATGCAATTTTAACTAAAGGGTTTTTCAACAGGGACGCTACAAAAGTTGAGCGACAGGGACAGCAAACGACGCAAAATTTCTTGCCGCTCTTTTGACATTTCTCTTCAGTAAGGTTTGCCATTTTATGATGGAAGGATATACGAATTTCGGTAGTATATTTTAATAATTTCGACTCGTTGTTGGGTAGGGATGCTCAGAATGATCCCTACCCAGTCTCCCATTCGAATCGATATCGCTTTGAGGCTGCTTCGAGATGTCGACGAATTCAACTAACGAATTCTAACAATCAAAATGACTAACATTTTTACATCGGTTCTATTTTTAAAATATTCCCTATCCGTTAAAATTATAAATGTTTAAAATGCTTTGTAGCCGCGGTAGCTCAGTGGTTAGTGCGTTGGACTGCGAGCCGAAAGGTCCCCGGTTCAAGCCTGGCCTGGGGCTAACAACATCTTTTCATAGAAACATTTTTCTATACCGCGCTACCTCTCGTCAGTAAATGGCAAACCTACGAGAGTAAAACATTGTCTATGAAAAAGCTCTCACCCGCCGTTCGGAATCGGCAATAAACTGTAGGTCCCACCACTTTGAGTACAAATATAACACTCAAAGCTCAAAATGGTGAGAGAGCTCGGCCGAAGTTCTTACAGAACTGTAGTGCCAAACTATTATTATATTAATATGCTTTTGGAACTACATATTTTTTATATAAAAATTACTGAAAAAAAGTATTTACCAGCGAATTTTATAAAATTTCTGTATAAATTCGTGTTGAGTAGTGTAATTAAACAAAAAAACAAAATAATAATAAGAACAAAAAAAGATATCATATATTATATTTTATATCATATTTATTATATATTTTTCTTAAATTTTACTGTACAAAATGTTAAAAAAATTAGTAGCAACGAGAACTTTTTTATCGCCGTTACTTCGAGAAAACTTCGATCTTCGAAGAGCTCCGAAATATGGCAGACTCGGTATTTTCACGTACATGCAATTTGTTCATGTTTGAAAAATACTGTCATACGATGTAATATGTATAAGGAATAATAAACATAAACTACTTGAGAACTATAAGTGTGACAAAAAAATTAAGCAACATTTTTTTGTTGTTCATTAATATGATGAAGGAATTGCGTTGGCGTTGGCAAGGAATTTGCGGAGCCTGTTGTAAAAAACCATGCCGAATTCTGTTTGAAAATAAAAGCACTGATTTTTCAGTTGTGGTTTTTGTGATGAAATATCCGTGTCGGCTTTTCACAATATTTTTAGAAAACATTCAGGAAAAAACATTGTTACTATTTGTACCACAATTTGTATATTAAATTCACAAACGACATCGTATTACGAATACGTTTTCTCAACAAACATCAAAAGACACGTATGCAGAAAATGGCGGTAAACGAGTGCCAACTTCGTATACAATAAGAATATTGCAAGAACACTTTTATTACATCTAATTTAATTTTTTTGTTTCTTTTCAAACATCAGTATGTTTAACATAATCTTTGCAGACAAATTGAACAACACATTTTCATCAAATTGATAATGAAGTCATACACGCTGCAAAAAAAAAATGGCTTTCCCAAACATAATTTTGCAGGCATTAACATGTATGTTTGGAATTTTATGTAAACATAATATATAATAGACTGATAAATCATTTGTAAACAGGGTTGTCTTGAGACTTGAACAGTGTTATAATGAGCTCTGACTTACATTATAATATCCCGGAAACATTTTAATGTTGCCCCTTAAAATGGTATATGTTCTAATAGAAACATAATAATTACTACAACCAAACAAAATAAATATTTGAACCGAAACATAAATATGTTCAAATTAAAACATGATTTTGAACGACCTGTACATAAATATGTTTCCAGTGAAACATATCAGTTGTTTATGTTCAAAAAGTAGTATGTTTGCACAAAAACATATCTAAATATTTTTGGAAAGGAATCCTAAAAATAAAATAAAAATAAAATATTGTTTTTTCTTTTATTAATTTTTATTGAAAATCATTAAACATGCACAGTGGGAATTAATAATATTTGAATTCATATACAAATTTTTAAGTGCATAAATAAATAATTGAATTAAAAATGCAAGTACAAGTCTCAAGCGTTGGCAAGGAATTTGCGGAGCCTGTTGTAAAAAACCATGCCGAATTCTGTTTGAAAATATAAGCACTGATTTTTCAGTTGTGGTTTTTTTGATCAAATATCCGTGTCGGCTTTTCACAATATTTTTAGAAAACATTCAGGAACAACTGAATTTATACTGCACTATTAAATGATATTATTTGTTACTATTTGTACCACAATTTGTATATTAAATTTACAAACGACATCGTATAACGAATACGTTTTCTCAACATACATCAAAAGACACGTATGCAGAAAATGGCGGTAAACGAGTGCCAACTTCGTATACAATAAGAATATTGCAAGAATACTTTTATTACATCTAATTTAATTTTTTTTGTTTCTTTTCAAACATAAGTATGTTTAAAAGGACCAATAAATACTTGAACGATGACAAAAGAGACGTAGATAGAAAATTCTGCTCAACGAGTGCCAACTTCGTATACAAGAAGAGTGTTGGGAGAAAATATAATAATAGTTTGGCACTACAGTCCTATAAGAACTTAGGCCGAGCTCTCTCACCATTTTGAGCTGTGCGTGTTATTTTTGTACTCAAAGTGGTGGGACCTACAGTTTATTGCCGAATCCGAACGGCGGGTGAAAGCTTTTCATAGGCAATGTTTTTTTACTCTCTGAGGTTTGCCATTTACTGCCGAGAGGTCGCGCGGTATAGAAACATGTTTCTATGAAAAGTTGTGGTTAGCCCCAGTCCAGGCTTGAACCGGGGATCTTTCGGCTCGCAGTCCAACGCACTAACTACTGAGCTACCGCGGCTACATTGGAAGAATACATTTATTTAAATCCAGTTTCATTTTTGTTTGTTTTTAAACATCAATATATTCAAACGATGGCAAAAGATGGCGTAGGTAGAAAATGCTGCGCAACGTCGCCAACTTCGCCAGTCGACAACTAATCGAATGAAGACGAGCGTGTCGAACATACGTTATAATTAGATTTGAATAGCATTTTCTGTTTGTTTTGAAACATACTTATAACCAAGTAAACTGTCAAGAAATAGTATATTCAAATGCAATTAACATTTTATGTTTGTATTGTAACATATTTATGATAAGTTTGACAGATTTTGCAGGGGAATATATAAAATGTTTACACATAGTAATATGCTATTACCATCTGAACAATAATTTAATTACACTGTGTTATTTTTTAATTACATTGAAACATATTCAAACAAATCTTTTCTATCCGTGTAATATTTCAGTCGTTCATCATATTGATAATTAACTCATAATATTGATGTTTAGTTACGATTGTCGAATTATGGTTACTTGGATATCACCGTCATCACCAACATTTTATGTTTTCTTACGCACAATATGAAATATCGTCACTGTCATGCCAAAGCGGCGAATGTGCATTTATAAAAATGTTGGAAAATCAAATTTTAAAGTTTGCAGTGCTTTAAAAATTAGAAAAATTTATATTTTTTTTAATTTTTTCTGTTATTTTAGTATATTTGTCAATTATTATAACGTATATAAAATATCTTTAGATTTGGACAACCGACTGAATTATAAATACGGATTTTGTGAGGTTATATCCGGATCAAAACGCAAATATTTTTGATTTTTATGCTATAAGTTTTTATTAGCGCAAGATAAAATAGTAATGTTGAGGCATTAATTGTTTGTTTTTAAAGCACCTATACATTGGCATAATTAATTAAAAATATTTTGTCAAACATTAATTTGCCATTTGTTATTTGCAGGAAAAAATGTTTGGCAAAATATTTTAAAATAATGTAGCAGTTCGATAGGTGCTTTAAAAACAAACAATTAATACCTTTACATCACCATGTTATCTTTTACCATTAAAGAGTTATAGCAAAAAATGAAAAGATTCGCCCTTTTGGCATGACAGGATTTTATATTTTTCCAATTTCTTCGTTTTATTTGCTTTAATTTTTTATTGGTGCAAGATAAAATAGTGGTGTAAAGGTATTAATTATTTGTTTTTAAAGCACCTATCGAACTGCATCATTATTTAAACATATTTTCCCAAACATTTTTTCCTGCAAATAACAAATGGCAAATTAATGTTTGGCAAAATATTTTTAATTAATGATGCAGGACGATAGGTGCTTTGAATATAAACAATAAATGCCTTTATACCGCTATTTTATCTTATTCCAATAAAAAGTTATGGCGAAAAAACGAAAAGATTCGCCCTTTTGGCATGACAAGATTTTCAATTTTTCAAATTCGCCCTTTTGGTTTTGTCTTTTGTGGCTATAAATGTCCAACAAAATGACACGCGATTTTGGCACAGCATACTTGAGGTTCATTCCTAATTATTTTTTATCGAATCGAATCAAATCGATTTATCATCAATTTGATTAGTAAAAATTTATTTTATATATGTTAAAAAAAACAGTTAAATTTGTCGCACCCAGAAAAAAATACTATATAAATAATAGTTTTTTACTATTAAAATTTGTCAATAGTATAAATTATTATTTTAATCGGAAAATACCATTAAATACTAGAATATACCATGACATTGCCATTGAGTTTATATGAAAAGATTTATTTTTTGTATACTATTAAATCAATAATTGTCCTATTGACGAATTTTAATGGGATTTGAGGGAATTTTTTAAGGGTGCGAGAAAGACATTATGATAAAGGATTTTCTGCGGAACAATAACCCGGGAAAGCAGAATTGACCCGAAATTGTTTATCAGCCTCTGGCCGATTCTGTTCTCGGAAATATATGCAAAAAATTTATATTTCTTAGTTTTTTTTTTTATTATTTGTTGAGATGGCAGGGTTGTAAACCATATCGCCAGGGTATATCAAAAACAAAACTTCAAGTAGTTATAAAGAAACTACTAAATTAGGAAATTGGTGGTTACAAACAAAAGACAAAAAGTCAAAATTAATAAAAATTAAAGGTCTATTTTTGCTTCTTTAATATTTCTTAGTATTTTAAAAACTATTAAATTTATTTATTATACAATTTCTTTTGATAATATGTAAAACAACATAAATTTTACAATTATTTAAAGGAAATAAAAAACTAAAAGGCTGCTTTGCACTTTATTTTAAAGCAGATTACAATAGCTTTTACAGGAGTAAGAAAAATGGAATAGAATAAAAAATCAGCGCTGCATCAGAAAAAAAACTAAAGAAAAAAACTACAAACTACTTTTTGTTCATCATAAAAGCAACCGTTTAATCGGATTAATTGTTTATTTGAAAAAATAAAGAACAAGACAGACACTTTTTTTGCCTTTGTCTATAATTTGTTAAATGTAAAAAGGACGATGCAATTAATAATTATTTTCTAACATTGAAAACATGTAAAAAATTATGTTTCCCATTTATTTAATTTAAAAATTTAACATTTTTAACACTAATAACACAGTACAACAAAAAATAAATAAGCGCGATCTAAGTATAATTTTTCGAAGGTCTTCAGGATGCTAATCACGACCTCAGACTCAGTTTTTTCAGATTGTCTCTGGTTTTTGAGTTATTATGTAAAACAAATATAAGGCAATTCTTGTGTTTCTCAACATATTTTGGTCTATAACTTTTTACAGAATTGAGTTTTCTATCACATTGTATCTTGCATTCCATTGAGTACTTCAGCTAATATTTTGAAATAAACCACGTGAAATTCGGATTGTTCTGACCAATGTTATAACCAGCCAAACGCAAAAAATATGAATTTTAAGGTGTACCTATTACTTTTTGCATAACATCTATGATTTTCATAATTTAATAAAAGTACATATCTTATTTCAGACTTGATCTATAATACTATACTTCCTCTTACGTGGTTTTTGCAAATCACTCTTTAAGTCCTCAGCTTAAAGTGATATTCACAAATACGATTTAAAAATGTACCCTTTTTTATTTTTTTGTTCATTAATATGATGAAACGTATTCTTCAGATATAAAGGGTTTTTCAACAGGGACTCTACAAAAGTAGAGCGACAGGGACAGCAAATGACGCTATATTTCTTGCCGCTCTTTTGACATTTCTCTTCAGTAAGGTTTGCCATTTCATGATGGAAAGATATACGAATTCGAATTTCGGTAGTAAATTTTAATAATTTCGACTCGTTGTTGGCTCGTATATCTTTCCACAATGAAATGGCAAACCTTACTGAAGAGAAATGTCGAAAGAGCGGTAAGAAATATGGCGTCGTTTGCTGTCCCTGTCGCTCTACTTTTGTAGCGTCCCTGTTGAAAAACCCTAGAAAAAAACTTTTGTTGCGCTCTTATTGAAAAACCCAGGGGTTGGGAACGGAACGAACGAAAAGCAAAAGTTCCGAGCGCAAACGTTTCAATCGGAACTTTTGCTCAAAAGTTCCGGCTCAAAAGTTCCGCTCGGAACTTTTGCATAAAAAAAACGTTTGAATCGTTCCGACAAAGAACGTTCCGATGAAGAACGATTGATTCGTTCCGTTTAAAAGTTCCAATGTGTATGGATTCACATCTATGTGTGTCGTTGGAACTTTTTTTGGGTGAATCGCTTCCTGTGGGCCTAGATACGCATCCAGGTGCGCCATTGGAACTTTTTTTAGGTTTATCTGTTCTGTTGGGCCAGATACCTATCCTGGTGTTCAATGGTCAAAATTAGTTCCAATGACGCACCAGGATGCGTATCTAGCCCTACAGGAACAGATTCACCCAAAAAAGTACCAATGACGCACCAGGATGCTTATCTAGGCCCACAGGAACAGATTCACCCAAAAAAGTTACAGTGACGCACCAGGATCCGTATTTAGGCCCACAGGAAGCGATTCACCCTAAACAGTTTCAATGACGCACCAGGATGCGTATCTAGGCCCACAGGAAGCGATTCACCCGAAAAAGTTCCAATGACGCACCAGGATGCGAATCTAGGCCCACAGGAACAGATTCACCCAAAAAAGTTCCAATGACGCACCAGTATGCGTGCCTATGGCGATAGGAACGATTCACACGTTTTTTGTATGCAAAAGTTCCGATCGGAACTTTTGAGCCGGAACTTTTGAGCAAAAGTTCCGACTGAAACGTTTGCGCTCGGAACTTTTGCTTTTCGTTCGTTCCGGAACGGAACAATATCGGAACGATTGCCAAACGTTCTTTTTATAGTTCCGGTTTCTACCCCTGGAAAAACCCTTTAGTTCATCATATTAAAGAATTCTTTTTCGACAGTTACCAAGCGTTCTTCATATTTATGATAGCATTCATAACATTGATGTCGTTAGTCATTAATATTATAAATGGTTCTTCAATACAATGATTCATGGTTTGAAGAATGAAATTCATCAATATGATGTACATTTTTTTTCTGTGTAAGCAGTAAAATATTTTATTTTAAAATTATGAACATTTAGTAGGTGATCTAAATTTGACTCTATTCAAGGATACTGAGGCAAACCCATGGAAAGTAAGACATTTATGCAAAGCTTAATTTAAGATTTTGTTGAAATTCCTTTGAATAATTAATGGAAAAAATATTGTATTGATTAAAAGGAGCACTACAAAAGAAAATTTAAATTAAAAATCGTAAGCGTAAATTTGTATTTAAACTGAAGACTTAAAGAGTGATTTCAAAAAACAAAGTAAGAGGAATCATAGAATTATAGAGCTAGTTTCACATATAATATATAATTTTATTGAATTATGAAAACTTTATATCGTCGTTGTAGAACGAAAAGTCACAAAATACATTTTTATGAAAAACTAAAATTTCGAGTTTGTTGATTAATATTATAAAAAGTAATTGATGCATTTTTAAAGTTGAAATATTAATTGATAGATTTACATTTTCTTGTCATGTGGTAAAAAAATAGAGATCATCGTTTTAAAATTGACAGATATATAAAGATTTATGTAAATGATTATTTGGCATTTTGATAATGTGACTTTTCGTTCTACAACGACGATATGTAATGCAATAAATAATATGTACACCTTAAAATCTATATTTTTTGTGTTTGACTGTTCATAACTTCGGTCAGATTAATCCGAATTTCCTAAAGCTTAATTTAAAATATTAGCTGAAGTATTCTTAGTGGAATATAAAGAAATATAAAAAAAAATCTGAAAAAACAGAGTAAGAGTTCGTGATTAGAATCATAAAGTCCATCGGAAAATCATACTAAGATCGTGAATAATTAAGAAAAATCTCAATTTGTAATACTACTATTTCCTATGGGCGTCATTTAAATCAATTCTATATAATTGGCGGGTGTTGATTAGTATTTTCTTAATAGATAAAGTTTTTAAGAAAATTGCGATTGAAATTTAATTCCATTTTAATTATTTTTTACAATAAAAATACCGACTTTATACTGAATTTTTCCAAAGCATTTAAACGCAGTTTTTGTTTCTATATGGTTTTTCAACAGGGACGCTACAAAAGTAGAGCGACAGGGACAGCAAATGACGCTACATTTTTTGCCGCTCTTTTGACATTTCTCTTCAGTAAGGTTTGCCATTTCATGATGGAAAGATATACGAATTCGAATTTCGGTAGTAAATTTTAATAATTTCGACTCGTTGTTGGCTCGTATATCTTTCCATCATGAAATGGCAAACCTAACTAAAGATAAATGTCAAAAGAGCGGCAAGAAATATGGCGTCGTTTGCTGTCCCTGTCGCTCTACTTTTGTAGCTTCTCTGTTGAAAAACCCTTGAAAAAACCTTTGGTGGGGCTCTTATTGAAAAACCCTTTATTGTTCAAACTAATTTGAGTATACTAATAAATGATAACATTCCGAAACGTTTTTTATGTATTTGGATCTAAACACGACTGATTTTAGTTTATTTTTAGCATATACGATGTAATGATGAACAAAAAAATGAGTTATAGTTAATCAAAACAAACGATCAATATTACTAACTTTAGTCTATCTGTACTACTTTTCCAAATATAGATCATCTTGATGTTTATATCATTAGATCTTAAATGCTAAAAAAATGTTACAAAAATATGCTAAAAATTATTAATCTTTCATGTTTAGTTCCGAAAATCTAAAAAATATATCGGTAAATAAACAATTATTAATATATTAAAATTAGTCTTAACAATCAGCAGTATTATTGTGTTTAAATATTTTTAGAAATGTAGTTTTGTCAAGTACAGTATTTTGTTTATTCTAAAAAGTGGTTGAAAAAGACCTAAAACTTTAATTGAAATTTTCTTAAACACTTAACGTAACACGGAAAAACTCAGTATGCAGTCAAAATCAGTTCTCAAACGATATATAAAATTGATGTATGATATATCCATAAGAAAACTTTTCTTCGTTTTTTAGTGTAATCTAATTTTTTGTATGCTATTTTATTTGTACTTGTTTTAAATAAATTCCAAATATTTTTTTGCCACAATACGATGTACTTAGAAAATGCAATTTTTATCAAAGTGACTTTTATTTATTTTTTATTATAGTTTTTTACTTTTCTTGTATATAACCACTGCACTAACCGGGTCGTTAAGTTCGAGTCTACCTACTCGAATAAGTAGAACACCAAACAACCAGCCAGCCTGTGTCTATTTGCAGGCCACAAAGCAATTTAGGAAATCACTTCGAGAATCACAAATTCAAAATACATTTCATTTGTTGTGGTTTAACGACTCAATCACGCCCGGTACCGCGTCGAGCCGGCAAGACCAACGCCGGAGTCGACGACAGTGGTGCCGTGCCGCCGCGCCGTCCGTGGGTGAGGTTCGTGCTGCACTGCAGTTGGATTTTTTTTTTAAAGTTCGCATGCCAAATTCTCATTAGAACCAAACGGAAGAGTTTTTGCAATTTTAATTTTAAATCGCCGGAAATGAAAGCGCGTTCCTACGAGTACAACTCTGAATGAGTACTAAACGAGTCAATTCAAATGGCCTCCATGATCGCAGTGCTCAAAAAGTATTTTTAATTAAAAGTTTATTTGCAACTGTTACTATTTTTTATTACAACTATTTATACTGCATTCAAGTATTTAAAGTTAAAGGTAACATATTTCAAACGTATCAAAATATAAAAAACTTAATGTTCGTCTATTTGTGTTACCATCACGGATAAACCGAGGACACGATTTGACACTCAGAATTGACATTTTTTGCGTCAACAAATTCGATTCTTATGCGGTTTTCTCAACTCTAAAGTTGGTTCTTATAGCCTAAACTAAAAGCATTGTACTAGAGACTACAACCCAATTATACTATTTTTGGATTATTTATTTAATATTGAGGATCTAATGATAAACAGTAAAATATGTTATAGTTCAAATTAATGATCAGGTTTACTAACTTTTCTCCATCTGTTCCACTTTTTAATATTTTCCCGGTCAACACGCAGGCCTACAACCATTTTTGCATAATTTTTTAGCATGTACGATCTAATGATAAACAAGAAAATGATTTATAGTTATCCGGAGCATAGTTCAAATTAATAATCAGGACTACCAACTTTTTGCATCTGTTCCACTTTTTAATATTTGCCTATCAACACGCAGGTCTAAATCAATTTAAACCATTTTTGTATTATTTTTTAGGATGTACGATCTTATGATAAACAAGAAAGTGTTTTATGGTTATGCAGAGAATAGATCAAATTAATGATCAGCATTACCCCCCTTTTTTCTATCTTTTCCACTTTTGAATATATGCCCTATCAATATGCAGAGAAAAAATATGGTTGCAACATAGATTTTAGTACTCGACAATCACTGGTTGTATTAAATCATAATACATATATGTAACATTTTAATTAATTATAATAGTTACATGATAATTAAAACTATATTATTACTATACAGGGTAATAAAGAGAATTATATTACCTTTAAAACGAGACCAAACTTGACGATATACGATGCACAGATGTAAAGTTAGATAATTTTTAAAAAAGGTCCATGCGTCATATTTTCATTTTTTAAACACCCTGTAATTTCAAACCTATTGACAAAAAGCAAAACAAAAACTATGGGTGGGGCTTATTTTTAATAAACAATCCATAAAAAAAATTGAAGCAAATCCAGAGTGTCAAAAATATTTCGTATCCGATTGGAAAACGAATGCCTCATATGTTCACTGAGAACTATATTATGTTTGTTTGAAATAGTAATAAATGAGAATTATAGTACACGGAGGGAAATAAACTTCTTAAACTGGAGCGGAATTCGGCTCGAATTAAAACCAGTTGGGAAGGTTAGATCACATAGGAAATTTTAAAGTAGCTTTTAGTATGATAGTTAGGATTATCAAAATTATAGTCGGTCTAAGCCGACTATAAATACCCTACACATATGTGTGTTTACCATTAAAAGTGGTATATAGGTCACCAGGGTATACGAATCCTGAAAATAACTACAAACTTTCAATCGCTGAAGAATTTCCATTCATTTGATACCCATATTTACAAATGGGTAGGTGTACCGAATTTTTTTGGAACCACAAGTCGATTCGCCGGAAACCTTTTTTTGCATGTATTTGAGCATGAGTCAATATATATTTGACCAAAAAGAGTTTTCCTAAGCACGTATACAGTAAACAGACATATTGACGGACAGACAGACAGACAGACAGACGGACAGACGGACATCGCTAAATTGACTCAGGACGTCATGCTGATCAAGAATATATATACTTTTCCATACCGGAGATGCTTCCTTCTGGGTGTTACAAACGGCGTACCAAACTGAATATACCCTTTCACTTTTAGTGTAGGTTAAAATTCTAATATTCATCATCAAAATATTAAGAAACCAAATTACTTAGTTATCAGAAAATTAAACAGGATGTATTCTCCTGAATTTTCAGAATTAATTTATTGACTATTCAAATCTAACCAGTTGGGAAGGTTAGATCACATGGGAAATTTTAAAGTAGGTGTTATTCTGATAGTTAGGATTATCAAAATTATAGTCGCTGAAGAATTTCCATTCATTTGATACCCATATTTACAAATGGGTAGGTGTGCCGAATTTCGATTTTTTTTTTTGGAACCACAAGTCGTTTCGCGGGAAAACATTTTTTCATTTATTTGAGCATAATGTCAATATATATTTGACCAAAAAAGTTTACCTAAGCACGTAAACAGTAATATTAAGCTGTAGATGTAAATTTTATATGAGTTATTTGAATATAAATGGTCAGATCACAGGTCACAATGAACCGATCTAGCCAATTTCGCACATAGAGCTTAGGTACATAAGTAATCTAAGTTATCAGTTTCATTCATCTAACTCTTAAATTTTTTAAGTAGTAGGGATTTCAACAGACAGACAGACGACAGACTGACGGACAGACAGACGGAGGTCGACTCAGGAGGTCATGCTGATCAAGAATATATATACTTTTCCATACCGGAGATGCTTCCTTCTGGGTGTTACAAACGGCGCACCAAACTGAATATACCCTTTCACTCTTAGTGTAAGGTATAAAAAGAACACGTAAAATTGTTGCAGTATTCTTTGCAAAAAGAACACTTGTTCATGTAACTGTTGTTTTCTTTCTTTGTCTGTAATATTTGTTTGTATACTTTGATTTGTTTGCAATGTCCATCTGTCATCGCCCATCCATTTGTTAGAGTACCTGTCTGTCAAAATGTTCAAAGCAACTAAGAGCAATACTTCTTGATATACAGGACACTGTCTTGTGTGACTGTGTTTTGTTGTTTTATGCGTTAAAACATAAACATGCATACAATGTATGTCATGTCGTTTTTTTATACCAAAGAAGAAAAACTGCTGCATAAAAGAATAATGGCTTTTAGTTAGTTTTTTGATACCTAAGAACATAATCTGTGAATATCAAGAATAATTGTTCTTAGTTACCTTAGACATATTGAAAGACAGACAAACAGATGTTGATTACAGACAGACAACGCAAAACAAACCACAATATAATATAGAATAATATAGACAAAGCAAGATCGAAAAAACAAAGTTTATAGGAATTAATTTAAATTTCAAGAAGGAAGCAGCAACATCTTTTTTGATACCTAAGACATTAACCCCTGCATTATCAAGATTAATTGCTCTTAGTTACTGTTTTCTAACTAAGTGGATCTGTTTCTTTAAATTCAAAATGTTTCTATTTAACTGTATATCACTCCGAATATTTCTTGAGTCTTTCTAATTTTTAGAATTTTTTTCCCTTCGTATAAGATTCGTCATATCATGCCAAAGAAGCGAATGTGTAATTTTTGTCAATTGCGTTTTTTTTTACATTTTTATTCTTGATCAGCATGATCTCCTGAGTCGATTTAGCGATGTCCGTCTTTCTGTCTGTCCTTCTGTCTGTCTGTTGAAAAAGTAGAAAAAGTAGAAGAGCTAGAGCAATGAAACTTTCGATTTAGACAACTTATATATCTAAGCTGTCTCAGCAAGAAAATTGGCATGATCGGTCTATTTTGACCTGAGAACCGACCACTTATGTTGAAATAAATAACTCATATTCTCAAATTCGGTACACCTACCCATTTGTAAATATGGGTATCAAATGAAAGGAAATTCTTCAGCGATGGAAAGTTTGTAGTATTTTTCAGGATTCGTATACCCTGGTGACCTATATACCACTTTGAATGGTTTCCACACATATGTGTAGGGTATTTATAGTCGGCTTGGACCGACTATAATTTTGAAAATCCTAACTATCATAATAACACATACTTTAAAATTTCCAATGTGATGTAACCTTCCCAACTGGTTAAATGTAGTTTTTCCTCAAGTATACTGTGCTAAAATCGTGTGTGGTTTTGTTGGATATTTCTAGCCACAAAAGACAAAGCCAAAAGGGCGAATTTTAAAAATTGAAAATCTTGTCAGCCAAAAGGCGAATATTTTGTTTTTTTTGCCATAAACTTTTACTGGTACAAGATGAAATAGTGGTGTAAAGCAATTAATTGTTTATTTTTAAAGCACCTATCGATTGACATTATTATTTTAAAATAATTTGCCAAACATTTTTCTTGAAAATAACCAAAATTATTTTTAAATATTGATGCCAATAGATAGGACCTTTAAAAACAAACTATTAATTGCTTTACACCACTATTTTATTGTTCTCATGAAAAGTTATATAAAAAAAAACGAAAATATATTCGTAAAATGTTTTTCAACAGGGACGCTACAAAAGTAGAGCGACAGGGACAGCAAACGACGAATTATTTCTTGCCGCTCTTTTGACATTTTTCTTCAGTAAGGTTTGCCATTTCATGATGGAAAGATATACGAGCCAACAAGTTCGTGAATTGGGCTGAACAACAACTTGAAATTGATTCGGATTTTCATCGAAAAATCATCTTCAGCGATAAGGCTCATTTCTGGATGAATGGCTTCGTCAATAAACAAAATATGCGTTATTGGTCAAACAGCTATCCACACGTACTCCATGAGTCATCATTGTATCCCGAAAAAATTACGGTTTGGTGCGGTTTATGGACCGGCGGCGTCATTGGGCCGTACTTCTTCCGTGATGATCAAGACCGGCGCATTACAGTGAATGGGAATCGCTACCGTTCAATGATAACCGAATATTTTTGGCCCCAATTGGATCATATGGATTTGGAGGACATGTGGTTCCAACAGGACGGCGCCACAAGCCACACAGCGAATGCCACAATCAATTTAATGGAAACCATGTTTGGAGAACGTGTTATCTCACGAAATGGTCCAGTCGATTGGGCGCCTCGGTCGTGCGATTTGACGCCGTTAGACTATTTCCGGTCGGGCTACGTCAAGTCTATGGTCTATGCCAAGAAGCCAGCGACGATTGATGAACTTCGTACGAATATCGAACGTGAAATTGCAGCAGTATCGGCCGATTTATGCTTGAAAACCGTCGAAAATTGGGTTCAGCTTCTGGACTTCTGCAAGCGTGCCCGTGGTGGCCATGCAAAAGAAATGGAGTTTCATACATAATGGCATCGAACGTACTTTTACAGGAATAAAGAATTTCATTGATATCTAAAACCGTTTTTGATTTATTTAAAAAAACTTTTGTAACACTCTTATAAAAAACCCTTTTTTTATAATTTAGTAAGTTATCCAGATCCAAAGATATTTTATATGCGTTATGCTAATTAATGAATAAATCAAAATAATAAAAAAAATGTTTAAATACTTTTTTTCTTATTATTAAAGCAATTCAAACTTTATAATTTGATTTCCAAACATTTTTAAAAATGCACATTCGCCCCTGTAGCATGTCAGTGACGATAATATAGTCACTGAGGATTATATTATGTGTGTGTGAAACGTAATATTTTTACTAGGATCATAAAAGGCACTTTATATAATTGGCTACAACCATAACATAATCATTGTAAGTTGCTCTTCAAATATGATCATCTCAACCATATTTTTTTCACTGCGCGAACTAAAAATAAAAATAAAGGACTAAATCAAAAACAAGGTTTATTTTAATGACTTTAACTAGTACTAAGTTTAATAATTTCATATTTTTATTTAATTGTAGCACATTTAAACTAAATTTATATATTGACTGAAAACCCAAAAACGGCTACATTCGACTTTATATATACTGCGCATTATTAATCCAAAATCTGCCATAATACTCGACAACCCAATTCGATAATGACATCTATATTTCCTTAGTTGAATTGTTTTCTTAGAGTAGCGTGGAATAAAGCATAGAATAGGCTAAACTACTGATATCCTGACAGCTGTATAACTTCGCCATATATAATGCGTGTATGTTGGGATAAGAAATATAAAAGCATATTATTTATGGTAGGGAACACATAGACAATGGCTAACTTTGAATCATCTTAGCGTGACTGAAAAAGGTGTTCGTAATGGCACCATAAATAAAATCCAAAACAATGTTTTTACCTTTTGCCATACAGGCTTTCTTCACAGTTTTTTTTCCACCTCTGCCTATTCTACTCATGACATCTATGAAAGCAATGTGAAAAAAACCTACAACATACAAGAAAAAGAAAACGAAATTCATTCGCAGTGACTTAAAAAGGGAAAATCGTTATACAATGCATTGAACTCGTTTGGTTTATTTGTTTGACTATCGGGTCTGAGTTTTTATCTGCACTTTGATATGATTTTCTTCGATACACAGACGAAGAAGGGTATCCTGCCTAATAGATTGGGTATCCTTGGGCTTGTTACTTGTCTTGTCACTTCTTATATAATCCTAATGGCATCAAATGAGTTGAATGTGAAATAAAAACTATTGTTTGAATCGAGAGACGTGCAGGTAGTGGCAGAAATTGGGGTAGAACTTAAAAATCTGACTGACATGTATCAGTTTCATGAATAAAGTGATTTTTTTTTCAAATATTGATCTTTTAATAATTTTAGGAAAAGTCGTCTTAAATTTAAAATCTGCTAATTCAAAATCTAAAAATAACCAACATAATTAGGTTCTATATCTTGTTACAACAAACAAAAAACCTTTTATTTAAAAATTAGCTATTTTTTAATACCTTCGACAAATATTCAACTATTTATTTATTTAATGTTTCTTGATATCAACAAACCCCATCTTCTACTGCGGTCTCTGTCATTAATACAACTCGATTGTTTATAAACGTCGTCTACAAGTGCGTGAGACCCTTATTGGTTACGAGAATTGATAAGGATGCTCCTGCGGCGCTTTCAGTGACTTGCTTGGATCCGCTTCAGACAACCGTGCATTGGTTCTATGAGTTCTCAAATTAGTTTAGCAAATGTAAACATTTGAATTGTTCTGTTTATATTTCACAGCGACCACGCCGGGGTTTTCATTTGAGACACACCTCAGAGCACAGACGTGTGATAGAAGTTTCAATAATTAACAAACTACGACTGGTTACTGAAACAATTATGTGATACGGAAATTTGTACAGAACTTGCAGCTATTTTAGAAGCACTATAGCGTCATACATTGTTCACAGAAAAACAATGTGATATAACTACAAAACTATTAAAAAATGACGTAAAAAATAACTTTTTTAATCAATTGAATAATATTTGTAATTTTGATACGATGTAATTTTTTAATTGTTTTTAGAGAAATTCATATTTCTTTCAGTCATTTTTAGGAATAAAAAATACAATACTTTAAAAAACATGTTTTAAAAAAAATTAAATGCAATTTTTCTTTTAATTTTCAAGACTAATTACGTTATTTCAGATATTTGGATCAACATTCGAAATTATTTTTTATAATATTTGTTTGGTTTTTGTTGGATTTTTCTAATTTCTATTTTCAGTGTTTTTTTTCTTTTGTTTTTTTTTAGTGTTTTTACATTTGTTTCATATGTTTTAGTTTATGTTCATTTTGTTTTTCTGTTAAACTTCTGTTTTCGCTTGTTTTGGTTTTGCATTTATTTTTATTTATTTGTTTTTATTTTGCATTTTTTTTTCTTTTTGTTTTTGAATTTTTGTTTTTATTTTGAATTTATTTTTTATTTATTTGTTTTAATTTTACATTTTTGCTTTTTTGCGTTTTCTTTTTGTTTTTGAATTTTTAGTTTTATTTTCTGTTTTTGTATTTTACCTTTTCTTTTGTATTTTACTTCTGTTTTTGAATTTTTGTTTTGCTTTTGTGTTTTTGCTTTTGCATTTTTTGCTTTTCATTTCTCGCTTTTGCATTTCCTCTAGCGTTCTTGCATTCTTGATTTTGTTTTTTGCTTTCCAATTTTTGTTTTTGTTTTATTTCTTTTCTGTTTTAGCATTTTATGTTTTGCTATTGTGTTTTTGATTTTCTATTTGCTATTTTTTTACTTTTTTTTGCTTTTCTATTTGCTTCTTTGCTTTTGTTTTTAGTGTTTTTACAAAAAAAAGCATGCTATTCTTTGGTGGCTTGATTTTGTTTTTTTTGTTAGAATTTCCTAAATTTAATTTTCAGTTTTTCATTCTTTGTTTATTATTCTTTACTTTTGTTTCACATGTTTTTGTGTATGCATAATTTGCTTTTAATTTTGTGATTGTTTTTGTGTTCATCTTAAGTTTTTAATTGTTTTGATTTTTGCATTTATTTTATTTACATTTTAGCCTTTTGTGTTTTTCCCGTGTTTTTACTATTCTTTTAATTTTGTAAAATCAAGAGACAAAAGTAAAACAGTCACTTACAAAAATAAAACCAAAAGCAAAAACAGAACCAAAAAACGATATAAATAGAAATAAACAAAATCAAAAGAATAGTAAACACAAAAGTAAATTAAAAGCGGGATAAACACAAAGTCATTCTCAAAAACAAAATCATAAGCAAAAAGAGAAACTAAAAACGCATTTTTTTTTGTTTTTCTTTTGAGAGTGACATTTTTTGTTTTTACTTTTTGTCTTATGATTTTATTTTTTATTTTTGCCTTTATGCGGTTTTTTTACTCTTACTTTTGTTTTGGTATTATTGCTTTTGTTTTGCATTTTGTTTTACTAATGTTTTTGAATTTTTGTTTTGCTTTTTAGTTATCCTTTTGCGTTTTTGCTTTTGTATTTTTGTTATTGTTTGTAGGTTTTGAGGTATTATCTTTTGTTTTGCTTGTTATTTTACTTTTGTTTTCGAATTTGTCGTTTGGCTTTTGTGCTATTGCATTTTTTGTTTTTAATTTTTTGTCTTATGATTTTATGTTTCATTTTTGAATTTTTTGCGTGTTTTTATATTTTTGCTTTTGTTTTAAGTTTTTTGTCTTAAGATCTTATTTTTCATTTTTTGCTTTTTTACGTGTTCTTTTACTTTTATTTTTGCTTTTGCATTTTTCGTTATCCTTTTGTGTTTGTTTTTTTTGCTCTTGTGTCTTATGATTTTATGTTTCATTTTTGGATTTTTTGCGTGTTCTTTTACTTTTTTATATTTTTGCTTTTGTTTTGCGTTTTTATACCCTACACCTATGAGGTACAGGGTATATTAACTTTGTGCATATATTGTAACGCCCCTTAGGAGGCGTGTCCGATATGGATATATATTCTTGATCAGCATCACTACCCGAGTCCGTTTAGCCATGTCCGTCTGTCTGTCTTGCTGTCTTGCTGTCCGAATACAGAATAACTTGAGAAATACTGATCAGAATGCAATGAAATTTCAACTCAAAATATTTTAGCCAAAAGTAGGAACTGAGTTTGAAAATGAGCCAAATCGGTCAACGGACACGCCCACCTCCCATACAAGTTACTTTTTTATAACTCTTTCGGAACTAATAACTCGAAAAGTATTCAAGATATAGTTATAAAATTTAAAAGGTATTGTCAGAATTCACCTAAAAATATGTGGTCTAAAAATGGGCGTGATCCGCCCACATTTCTTTTCATTATTTCCCGGGTTTTCATAGTGAAAATTTGATCCGTAAATTATTAAAATCAAATCTATGAAATATTAGCCTTTCAAAATTTTAAATATAGGCGTGGTCCGCCCAATTATATTTTTAAAATTTTTTTTTTTAGTTTTTTTATTCTTTTATATACATTTTTTAATTTATGGGGATATAAGACGTAAATTTCTGATATATGAATAATATCTGAGGGAGGTTCAGCATAATTAAAAACTTTAAAATTAAGGTATGCAATTAAATATCCCCACCAAAGGTGTAGGGTATTCCATAGTCGGGCCCGACCGACTATAAAAATCCGCCCATGTGACCTAACTTTCCCAACTCGTTTTGCTTTGTGTTTGTTTTTTTTTTGCTCTTGTTTTTGCACTTTTGCTTTTGTATTTTTGTTATTGTTTTTAGGTCTAAAGGTTTTATCTTTTGTTTTGCTTTTTATTTTACTTTTGTTTTCGAAATTTTCGTTTTGCTTTTGTGCTATTGCACTTTTTGTTTTTAATTTTTTGTCTTATGATTTTTTGTTTCATTGGATGGATTTTTTGCGCTTTCTTTAACTTTTTTATATTTTTGCTTTTGTTTTGCGGTTTTTTTACTAATGTTTTTGAATTTTTCGTTTTGCATTTTCGTTATCCTTTTGTGTTTTGTAATTTTTGCTTTTGTTTTTGCACTTTTGTAGTTTTGTTACTTTTGTATATTATTGTATTCAGGTTTTAAGGTTTTATCTTTTGTTTTGCTTTTTATTTTACTTTTGTTTTTGAATTTTTTACTCTTGCGTTCTTACATTTTTAAATTTTGTTTTTGTTATTTTGATTTTATATTTTTGCTTTTCTATTTATGATTTTCTGTTTTCGCATTTTTGTGTTTTTGCTTTACTATTTTTTTTTCTTTTTTGCTTTTGTTTTTGCATTTTTCTTTTTGTTTTTTCTTTTGTTTTTGATTTTTGTATTTTTTTTTTGTTTTTTATTTTGATTTTCTATTTTTCCCTGTGTTTTGCGTTTTCTGTTACTTTTGTTTTTGCATTTTTTATTTTGTTTTTATGTTTTTCTTTTGAATTCTTTGTTTTCCTCTTGGGTTCATATATTTCTGATTTTGTTTTTGTATTTTTGTTTGAATTTTGATTTTTGTTTTATCATTTTCATGTTTTTACTTTTGTGTTTTTGTTTTTGCTTTATTTTTATGTTTTTTTCTGTTTTTTCATATGTTTTTGTTTGTGTTTTGCTTTCGCTTTTTTTTGGTTTTCTTTTTTTTCTGGGTTTTAGCTTTATTTCAATTCCAAAAAATAATTTTATGCTTTGATTGGATGCTAATCATTAATTTCAAGACATCAAAAATTTACAATTTTAATTTTGTATATTTTTTATATATCATTTGTCAACGTAAAAATCACTTCTACTCCAATTACTTTAGAATTGCGGCTGTTTGGGAGTTACCCAAAATAATAAGATGCTAAACACGCAGCATATAAGCAACACCAGATCTGTATCCGTATCCATGTAATGTCATAAAAAACCGAGTCATAAAAAACCGTCGGCGCATTTAAATCTATCACTTCATTGACTCCAACAGCGCGAGTGAGTGGTGGTATCGCGGTATCGGTGGCAACCCCAGGATAAATCGTAGCCACAAATTTTCCTCGTCAATTAACTAAACAGCTATTTATACATTTTCGAGCTCATATCCATATAGCAAATAAAAATAAAATATCGTACAAAGAAAAAGCGTCAAGAATCAGATAGAAAAGTGCGCGTGAGCACGTTCGCCACCGTTCTCGCGTACGTAATAAAAATCTTTGGAGTTTTATGGCGTTTTTCATGTAGAGCATTTTAGTGCCCTTGCCTTGGGTCTGACTTCCCAGCAAGGTCCCGTCGGATAAAGAGACAAATATCGAGCATGCATGTCACATGATGTTTTTTGTGTTTTTCTTATATTTTATATATATTTCTTTTTTTTTTTGCTATTACTGCCGCCATCGCCTAATTTAGGCGCAATTTGCGCCGTTAGCAGTGGTAGGCGCGCGCCCCGAATTTCTAATTTAAATAATTAATAGCTTTCGTGCGCGCTTTCTGCGTAAGCAGATCGACCTCGCACTTCATAAACATAAGGAGCTGTGTACGTGGTAGACGCCCTCAGCCCCAGTCACAGTCCCAGTCTCCCGAATCCACAGACTCTACATCTACGCATTTGAATGTCGGTGGCACCTTGTACAACCTAAATGGCGACATGGTGCACGAGTAACTTTTTGGTAATTTCATTTATTATTCCTTGTTTGCTGCCTAAATTGATTTATTCTCTGCAGTATTTTTATGACGAGTTGCATTTGATCGTAATACGAGCTGTAAAATTAAATTATGAACTTCGACGACGGTACGCCGTGCGCCACTTGACAGGAAGTCGAAGAAAATGAGGCGCATGTGTGGGTGAATCGTGTTACGGCGGCACCTTCATAAGTAGATTAGAAGCTTTTTTAATTGCATTTGTGACTTTTTTTCTACGCTCATATAATTTCTTCATTTTAACACATTCAAAAGTGGAAACATTTTCATTCCGTTTAGCTGAAAATTTCAGACATTGCATGGAAAAAAAAAACATAATTTTTGTCATTAAAATTGTAAGATGTAAAACTGAATAAGTCAAAACTTTCAACATCAAAAGTAATGCTAAAAATTGTCAGTTGAATTAAAAAAAAATACTCTATGATATTTTGTGATATTTAATGGTTTTTATAGTATTAAATTAGTTTTATTTAATAGTATTTTGTATTATTAAATATTATTTGATGTTATTTAATAGTATTTGATATTATTCAATAGTATTTGATATAATTGAATGGTATTAATTAATAATATTTGGTATTATATAAAAGTATTTTAAATTATAATAGTATTTGATATTACTCAATGGTATTTTATAATTTTCAATGGTATTTGATGTTATTCAATAGTATTTGATTTTATTTTATAGTATTCAGTACTATTTAATAGTATTTGATATTATTCAAAATTGGTAATATTTAATAGTATTTGGTATGATTTAATAGTATTTGAAATGATTCAATAGTATTTGACAATTTTTAATATTATTTAATATTATTTAATAGTATTTTCTGCTATTTAATAATGCTTGATATTATTCAAAAGTATTTGATATTATTCAATAGTATTTGATATTATTTGATAATATTTAATAGTATTTGATATTATTCAATAGTATTTGATATTATTTAATGGTATTTGGTATTATTTAATAGTATTTGGTATTATATAAAAGTATTTTAAATTATAATAGTATTTGATATTACTCAATGGTATTTTATAATTTTCAATAGTATTTGGTTTTATTTTATAGTATTTAGTACTATTTAATAGTATTTGATATTATTCAAAATTGGTACTATTTAATAGTATTTGAAATGATTCAATAGTATTTGGAAATTTTTAATATTATTTATTATTATTTAATAGTATTTTCTGCTATACCGAAGCCAGATTGTGATAAAAAAAATGGTAATGCCAACCATATTATAACTTTCAGACAAAATTGTCTTCATAATAAACAAAAGACTTCTTTCAATGCATTATATTGTAAAGTTGAATTATTTTACTGCATTTTAAATAAAGACTTTTTTCTTTGTCAATTTAATATTTTTCAGATTAATCTTTAAAGGTCAGATTTATCAAAATAGTAAATTGAATTCAGTATCGGGTAAATTTTATTCATAAATCAAAGGGTTTTAGAGATTGATTGAGAATTTTGAAACAGTCAAATGAAATTTAAAAATTTAATTTTCAGAAATGTCAAATTGAATTACAAAATGTAATTTTGAATTCAGAAAGAGTAAAATTTAATTTTATGATTTCAGTATAGTCATAATGAATACAGAATGATAAATTCAAATTGAATTTGATGTTGGAAAGCGGAATATTAAATTCTAAACGTTAAAATAGAATTGAGAATTTTAAAACAGTCAAATCAAATTTAAAAATTTAATTTTATGAATTCAGAACAGTCATAATGAATACAGAAACATGAATTCAAATTGAAATTGAATTTAGAAAGCGGTATATTCAATTCTAAACGATAAAATGGTATTAATTTTTTAAAAATAAATCCATGAAATATGTAATTTGATTTAGATAGGATAAATTGATTTTGAATAGTCAAATTGAATTCAATAATCAAAATATTTATTCAAAGATGTAAAACGCGCAAATGATTTCTAGTCATTTTCAATGAAATATCGAAACAATTTTTATTTTATCTATTTTTATATTTAACATTTTTATATATATTAGCACAAGAAATTGGAATCTATAACATGTAGTACAGTATTACGGTAGACATGATCACGTTGATCATGTCACTGTTAGGGTTCTGTCAAGAATAAAAATATCCCTAGAATATTTTCTATTAGTTATATGGTTAATTTATTGCATGTGACTTATTAATTATTCTATGTGCAACTGACTCTTAGTGTTAACTGTAGATTGTCAACATATCTTAATAAAAATACACTTTTTGTGGTCCCTCCAAATTTTCTATTACTTACCGTACAGTTTTCCCATTAGACATTAGATCTGACCGAGATTTCAGGACGATACTAAAACCCGCATGAATTATACGAAAGATAGTTGATACCAACAACACAATCACGATGAACAGGTGTTGCTTGAGAAAAGGCACAGGTAGAGAAAATTGAAGAGGAAACAAATTAAATTAATGACTTTCATTGAATGAAAGTGAAAATAAAGTAAATAAAAATCATTTATTCTGTAATTATACAAAACGTAAAAAAAAAATAATTAAATTGATAATCGAAAATATATTAGCGCTGACCTTGTTTTTCCGATTGTATTGTTAAATATTATTTGATGTTATTTAATAGTATTTGATATTATTCAATAGTATTTGATATAGTTGAATGGTAATATTTAATAGTATTTGGTATTATTCAATAGTATTTGATATTATTCAATAGTATTTGATATTTTTTGATAATATTTAATAGTATTTAATATTATTCAATAGTATTTGATATTATTTAATGATATTTGGTATTATTTAATAGTATTTGGTATTATATAAAAGTATTTTAAATTATACACCCAGAAAAAAATACTACATAAATAATAGTTTTTTACTATTAAAAATAGTCAATAGGATAAATTATTATTTTAATCGGAAAATACCATTAAATACTAGAAAATGCCAAAACATTGCCATTAAGTTTATATGAAAAGATTTATTTTTTGTATACTATTAAATCAATAATTGTCCTATTGACCAATTTTAATGGGATTTGAGGGAATTTTTTTCTGGGTGTAATAGTAAATTGGTACTATTTAATAGTATTTGCTATTATTTAATAGTATTTGAAATGATTAAATAATATTTGACAATTTTTAATATTATTTAATAGTATTTTCTGCTATTTAATAATGCCTGATATTATTCAATAGTATTTGATATTATTCAATAGTATTTAATATTTTTTTTTTTTGGTATTATTTAATGGTATTTGATATTACTCAATAGTATTTCATATTATTTAATGGTATTATTTAATAGTATTTTGTATTATCTAATAGTATTTTAAATTATAATATTATTTGATTTTTCTCAATGGTATTTTATAATTCTCAATAGTATTTGATGTTATTCAATAGTATTTGATTTTATTTTATTGTGTTTAGTACTATTTAATAGTATTTGCTATTATTCAAAATTGGTAATAGTATTTTAATAGTATTTGGTATTATTTAATAGTATTTGAAATGATTCAATAGTATTTAGAAATTTTTATTATTATTTAATATTTAATAGTATTTTCTGCTATTTAATAATTATTGATATTATTCAATAGTATTTGATATTAATCAATAGTATTTGATATTTTATGATAATATTTAATAGTATTTAATGTTATTCAATAGTATTTGATATTATTCAAAATTGGTACTATTTAATAGTATTTGGTATTATTTAATAGTATTTGAAATGATTAAATAATATTTGACAATTTTTAATATTATTTAATAGTATTTTCTGCTATTTAATAATGCTTGATATTATTCAATAGTATTTGATATTATTCAATAGTATTTAATATTTTTTTTCTGGTATTATTTAATGGTATTTTATAATATTTAATAGTATTTCATATTATTTAATGGTATTATTTAATAGTATTTTGTATTATATAATAGTATTTTAAATTATAATATTATTTGATTTTTCTCAATGGTATTTTATAATTTTCAATAGTATTTGATATTATTCAATAGTATTTGATTTTGTTTTATTGTGTTTAGTACTATTTAATAGTATTTGATATTATTCAAAATTGGTACTATTTAATAGTATTTAGTCCTTGTTTTGGCGATAAAAGTTACTTAATTTTTTTAAATCTATACAAACTAGTATTTTAGCAATATATAAACTTTGCACCCAGAAAAAAATTCCTTCAAATCCCATTAAAATTGGTCAATAGGACAATTATTGATTTAATAGTATACAAAAAATAAAAATTTTCATATAAACTCAATGGCAATGTCATGGTATTTTCTAGTATTTAATGGTATTTTCCGATTCAAATAATAATTTATCTTATTGAATATTTTTAATAGTAAAAAACTATTATTCATATAGTATTTTTTTCTGGGTGTGGAGTCAAGTGGAAGACCGTCCCAAAAATTTCCGATTTCGATATCTGTTTAATTTTTAAAATCGAAACCATCATTCAAAAATAAGAAATTAAACAATTTAAAACCGAAATAAACCCTTTACACCAGTTTAAAAATGATATTTAAAAAAGTATGATAAACAAATAAAAAATTTAATTTTTGTTGCACCTTTTTTTAATAAAACTATAATTCATATTTTTAGTTTATAATGTGAGTAAAATATATATTTTTTTCTGACATTGAAAATATAGACGATAATCCAATCAAAAACCGAAATCTAAATTTGGAAACGGTTTACCATTATCAACCTTAAGATGGAAACCTCAACCGAAACGAGGGAATGAGATCGAATTAAAATTGAAACGAATAAAGGTATCAATTCTTGATTTAAAATTAATATGTCATTTTTAGAGTTAAATTAACAAATTATAATGGTTTTCTGATGTACTCTTTTGAAGGAGAGCCGGACATCTATTAGAATTTGAGCCCGTCTTTAAGGCTTATTTAAATTGAGTAGTTTGAAAGAAAAAATATTTTCCTTTTTTGTGACATATGGGCATTTACAGAAAACGTCAACCACGACCGAAAAATTCAAAATACTCAAATCTTCGATATAACGCTGGATTTGGAATCTAAAATATGTGAATCTAAATGAAATTCTTTATTCCTGTAAAAGTACGTTCGATGCCATTATGTATGGAACTCAATTTCTTTTGCATGGCCACCACGGGCACGCTTGCCGAAGTCCAGACGCTGAATCCAATTTTCGACGGTTTTCAAGCATAAATCGGCCGATACTGCTGCAATTTCACGTTCGATATTCGTATGAAGTTCATCAATCGTCGCTGGCTTGTTGGCATAGACCATAGACTTGACGTAGCCCCACAGGAAATAGTCTAACGGCGTCAAATCGCACGACCGAGGCGGCCAATCGACTGGACCATTTCGGTTTCGAATAAATTGATTGTGGCATTCGCTGTGTGGCTTGTGGCGCCGTCCTTTTGGAACCACATGTCCTCCAAGTCCATATCATCCAATTGGGGCCAAAAATATTCGGTTATCATTGAACGGTAGCGATTCCCATTCACAGTAACGTGCCGGTCTTGATCATCACGAAAGAAGTACAGCCCAATGACGCCGCCGGCCCATAAACCGCACCAAACCGTAATTTTTTCGGGATGCAATGATGACTCATGGAGTACGTGTGGATTGCTGTCTGACCAATAACGCATATTTTGTTTATTGACGAAGCCATTCAGCCAGAAATGATTCTCATCGCTGAAGATGATTTTTCGAATTTTTACTACTGAATTTCGGTAGTAAATTTTAATAATTTCGACTCATTGTTGGCTTGTATCATGGCTTCCATTATGAAATGGCAAACCTTACTGAAGAGAAATGTGAAAAGAACGGCAAGAAATATGGCGTCGTTTGCTGTCCCTGTCGCTCTACTTTTGTAGCGTCACTGTTGAAAAACCCTTTAATAGCTGTGGCCCAACCTACAGACCTTTCCCCTATATATTCTTAAAAATAGTAAAAAAAATAAAAAACAAAACACATAGAAATCGAATTGTACTTCACTTTTCGTTTCGTAAAATTGTTTATTAATATTGTCAGATAGATATCGTCCGGAATTATTTTGTGATTTATTACGAAACCACCATAAACTTTAGGAACAATGTGTATATAAGCAAAAATAAAGTACATTATTCTAGTTATATTGCTTAATAATTAAAAAAAATAATTTGTACTCCAAAAGTATTTTTAGTATAAAAATCATAGTCATAATTTCTATACGGAACTTTTTGTCCCGTCCGGACTTTTTCTGTGGTATATTATAAAAAAAGGATACATTTTAGAAAAAAAATGTAAATTTACAAATTAAGCAAATTATCTCAGCTATTTTTGAAAAGAATTGTACGCAATTTTCGCTGACTTTTTGGAATCCTCATTTGAACATCAATATGCACTTCCGTTTTCTATCCCGTTCGGATCGAACACTATTTCATTTATAACTATTAATCTACCGTATAGAATTATAGAATATTTTCAGATATTAAACTCTATTTAAATAGTATGTGCACGAGAAAGAAATCAATTAAATTAAATAATTTTCCTTCAAGATAGATCAGTTTTAAGCGTACGAAACCTCCAAAAATGTCCATTTCGGTCATTCCACGTCAAAACGTGCGCTTTTCGACAACAAATGACTTTATGAGCTCCGATCTTTTTTAAATTTTACAGACATGTTCTGTGCCAAAAAATATTTGACACGTATTTTTTATTTATTAAAAAAAAAGATTTTTTCTGTCCCAGTTCTTCCCCTTAACGAATTGAAAAATTTCGTCGATATTTAATATTTTGCATTTAGTTAAACTATTGTAGCACATGTATCATAAGTTCAATATTAAACAATTTGATCTCAATTGAAAGAGAATTCATGGCTCTTTCTAATAGTTTGCTCGTTTTTAAAACCTCTAATACAAACATAAAAGGAAATGATGGTCGGAAAGTTGTAAAACCGATTTTTGTGGTCAGCACATAATTTTTTAATTTTTCTTTACACCATCGCAATACTGCATCAGTAGTGTACCAACACTGAATAATTTAGAATGCGTCAACGTTTACTATTTTAAAACTTTTTTTTTCAAAAAAACATTTTTTTTTCTGAAATTGAACTTATGGTTCACGTGCTATGGTAATTTAACTGAATGGAAAATGTTGAATTTCAACGCAATTTTAAGGGGTATTAAGGGGTACCAAATTTTGTTTTATAAAACATGAAAAATGAGTTCAAAGATTCAACGAAATCAAAAATAGTAAATCTCAAAAGTGCCCGGTTTGACGTGGAATGGCCGATATGTATTTTGGACTTATGAATTCTGTGGTGTTGCTTAAAAGAAAAAAAAACTATAGTAAACCATATGAAATGATAACAGTGATATACCAAATAATAGTCATATACCAAACAAATAAAATTATAAAATATTCCAATTCAAATTTCGATCGATTTTGTATAAAAAATGACTGAACAGTTTTGTAATGATTTTGGCAACTCTGTTTCGAAATCGAAACAATGTCTCGCGACTGAGACGAGATGTGTCGTTAAAAACATCGAATCATTTGTTGCTGTACACTCGCATTATACTGATAAAGTTATATTTAAATGTAGCTGGTCCCGTGCACGACTCGTGCCAAGATTTTGTGAATTAAAAGATATGGAGCGATTTTATTAATATAAAAAACATTTTTATTATTTATATCAGGGGCCCGTGCTTGGCTGTGAAAGTTTTTTTTTATTGGTTTTATAAATGTAGTAGCCAACTAATAATTCTCCGCCAAAACAAATTTTCTCAAAGACAATTTTTTCTTAGACTGCCCGTAAAATTCTTCCCCATAGAACGGTTTTCCGTAGAATTCTTCCCGGTAGAAATCTTCCCGTAGAACTCATCCCGGTAGAATTCTTCCCAGAAGAAATCTTCCCGTAGAACTCATCCCGGTGGAATTGTTCCCGGTAGATTTCTTTCCCGTAGAATTCTTCCTCGTAGAGTTTTTCACAGTATAAATTTTAGTGTGGTGAGTTTTAGTGTGGTGAGTTTTAGTGTGGTGAATTTCAGTGTGGTGAATTTCAGTGTGGTGAATTTTAGTGTGGTGAGTTTCATTGTGATGAGTTTTAATGTGGTATGGTTGCTTTTGTACATTTTTTTTTGTATTTGAGTTTTTTGTTTCATCTTTTTAGATTGTGTTTGTGCTGAGTTATGTCGCACGGTGAACAAAAAAGCACTTTTTTTGAACAAAATTATATAACTTCAAAACAAATCGGTAGATTTCGTTGATTTTTTTTTCCTTAATAAAAAAATATCAGGCTATAGTTATGCTTTACAAAATGTCTTCTATTGATTCACAAAAGTTTTGTAAAAATAATTTGACTTCGAGAATTTTGAGGAAATTTTTGACATGTGATTTTTTAAAATCTGGAGCCGATATCGGTATGATTTATTTTTTTATTTTTGACCACATTGATAGTGATCTGAAATAAGTTTGTGTTAATGAAGGGTATCGTTTGCAGTCCTTAAAATAAATTTACAAAAAGCTACATATGTATGAAATTAGGAAATAAAATGGTAATTTTTGCCATGTAATTTCTCCTAATCCGGGAACGATATCAGGGTAATATTTTTTACTATATTGATTGTGATTAAAAAAAGTTAGTGCGAACGAAGGATATCGTTTGCAGTCCTTGAAATAAATTTACAAAAAAATTAGAGTAAAACTGTTTTTTTTTTGCCATGTAATTTCTTCTAATCCGGGAGAGATATCGGGATCATATTTTTTTTTATTTTTTATCACATTGATTATGATTAGAAAAAAGTTAGTGCGAACGAAGGCTATCGCTTGCAGTCCTTGGAATAAATTTACAAATGGAACAAATGTATGAAAAATGGTAATTTTTGCCAAGTGAATTTCTCCTAATCCGGGAACGATATCGAGATGATAAATTTTCCATTTTTACCACATTGATTGTGATTAGAAAAAAGTTAGTGAGAATGAAGGATATCGCTTGCAGTCCTTGGTATAAATTTACAAAAAGAGGAACAAATGTATAAAAAAAGGGTAATTTATGCCATGTAATTTCTTCTAATCCGGGAAAGATATCGGGATCATATTTTTTTTATTTTTTACCACATTGATTGTGATTAGAGAAAAGATAATGCGAACAGAGGATATCACTTGCAGTCCTTGGAATAAATTTACAAAAAGGAACAAATGTATGAAAAATGGTAATTTTTCCAAGTGAATTTATCCTAATCCGGCAAATGATACATTTTTCATTTTTTACCACATTGATTGTGATTAGAAAAAAGTTAGTGAGAATGAACGATATCGCTTGCAGTCCTTGCAATAAATTTGCAAAAAAGGCACAAATGTATGAAATTAGAATAAAAAATGTAATTTTTGACACGTAATTTCTACTAATCCGGGAAAGATATCGCTATGAATTTTTTTTATTTTTCACCACATTAATTGTGATTAGAAAAAAGTTAGCGCGTGTGAAGGATATCTGATATACAATTCTTACACTAAACGCTTTAAATCAAATAAGTAAACTTCTAACGAAAATGGTAGTATTTCACAACAATTTTCTTTTAAACCGGAGCAAACCGGAAGCTACTTTTTTTCAGAATATGTATTTTGTAAAAGCCTAAATACTATTTTAAGGATTTGAGAGGATATATAAGGATATTTTAGTTATGTTCCAATATGTATTTCCATATATTAATGTATGGAATGCAATTTTTGCCTAACTTTGAAGGCTCATATCTCTTAATCTGTTAATGTTATAAGAAAAATGGTTACAGATTATTCTTAGTGGGTCTTTTATGTATGTAACAGTAAAAAAAATTAAAATTTAAATATAAAAAAATGGCGTTTTGTTCAAAAATTTCATTATTTTGATCACCGTGTGTCGTTTGGAATGTTTAGGTTGTATGGGAGGTACCACGCCCCTTTGTCCAATCGCGCCCATATATAGCCCTCCGGACTCCATAGTATCCTGTTACAAAATATCAGTTAAATCGGTTCGGCGGTTTAGACGTGATGCTGGAACAAACAGACAGACAGACCGACAGACTGACCGACAAACTGACTGACAGACGGACCAAGAGTTTTATATATATAGATTAAAGTTGTGTGTTTCAAGTATTTAAAATTACGAAAGGTTCAACAATAGTTCTAAAAAGAATGTTTGTAATTCTTTTTAGAATTATTGTCATTTCATATAATTTTGAATTCTGTATCTCGGCAAAAAAATTCAAATCTATTTAAATCGCTGAACTGAAATTAGTCGTATAAATTCATCACAAATTCAGTTTTGAATTGAGAAATCGAATTTAAATTCAAAGTTGGAACATACCCGATATATTTTTAGTTTTTACTCTTCCCCAACTAAAATCTACCATAGAAACAATGCATTCTAGTTGTTTGGTCGGATACGAAATTAATCCGGGTATGAAATATGAATATATAATTTTAAAAGAACGTCCAAATAATATTCATTCCCTGAAAATATGTTATTCAAAATAATGCTATTGTAATAAATTATACCATAATCGACAAACGATTTTTGTTAGTTTTTTTCCACAAACCATAGGGCAGCTCATATGTCGTGGTTGATACCGCTGAGAACTTCATCTGCTCGATGAAAATTCTAAAATGTTTGAAATATTCTTATTTTTTTTTCTCACGTTACGCATTTTACTTTTAATTAAGTGGTTGAAATTACAGACTTTATTTTCTATGCGGTAGTTCCGCACAAATGCGTCTTTTTAATTGCAGTTTAGCAGTGAAATGTTAGATGAGAGAATTACTTTCTCGGGCCAACAACAACAACAACTACAATAACACGAACATTAAAACGTTGAAGAAGTAGAGACAGAAGCTTCCACAACATTAACGGAACAAGAGACGTACCACAATGGATTTTGTGAGATGTGTTGCACTCAGTACAACTTAAATTACATGGGGTGTGGCTATTACACTCATTAGTTCGGCCACCGGGAATTCTCGGGGCGTTAAGATGCGACTAATTACAAACTATGTTTGAAGACTACTTCCGATTGTGATACCTAATATTTTTGGACTGTTGTGCACCGTTGAGAATTGAGGCTGATTGAGTCGCTTTCAAGTTAAGTGCGGCGCAATAATGAAATTAAAGAGTTTTGTAAATACCTGAACTACGTATACAAAGTATTGGCTTTTTATAATAAATATCATGACAACATGCAATCGTTGCCATCATCGGTTCCAGCATTATATCTTGCAGTACTCTGTACGATAAAGTCTGTTCGGGTTTACAGGTACCATGCAGTTTGTTGGTTGAGATGATCGCGACACATGCATTGATCAACATGTGGCTCAATTGGTGGACGGACGGATGGATGGATGGATGGATGCATGTTGTTCGGAATCGCCCGCAGCAGGTTCCTTCTTATCTGATGCGGCTCAAAAGTGTTGGCTAGACACAACGTATGCAGACAACGCCAGAGTTGATGATACCAAGTTGGGCAACACGTACATGTGCGCTCGATCAGCATGTAAAATCAATAATAGCCAACAACATATTGCGCTCCTTGGGAACACCCGTCGTTTGCCGGTGTGTATGCATCTTTTATCGACATATTTATCATTCTACCTTTTTTTTTTTGTTATTTTATGCAATGTTCTATCTTTACATCTTATATTCTATTTTAAATATTTCATCATTTGTCACTAATAAATAGCAATTAATAACCTATTCTAAAGTGGTAAAGCCTCATTTTTCATTTACTGTGGAATATATTTAACTTAATAAATTTCAAAAAGCGTTGTGTTATGACAAATTTAATATTTAAATTGTGAATGTTCATCATTACTAAGGACTGCGTCGAATAAAATTGTCCGTTACATATCTTCCCATAATGTGCTATTGCAAGATTCAAATTAAAAAAATTTGATCATAGTAGCTCTGAATTAAATGGCAGAAAATAATTTGTGTCAGTTATAGTCAATACAAAATTTATTTAACGCGAAAATGGCAAACGAAGTGGAAGTGCGAGAAAATATAATTAAAATTTTTCAAAAACAACCTAGTTGGTCTTTTAAAAAAATTGCCAAGGAGGTAGGGGCTAACCCTAAGACCATTTCTCGCGTTATCAACCGCTTTAAGGAAGACCTGAGTATTGATCGGAAGAAAGGTTCTGGTAAAAAAAAGGCCCACTTGATCGTGAAAAGTCGAAGAAGGTTGTGAATATTTTAAAGAAAGATCCAAGCATATCCGGAAGGAAATTGGCGAGAAAGGCGGATTGCTCAGAATCGTTCGTGCGCAGGACTAAGAAAGAAGCTGGGCTGAAGACGTACAAGGTCCAAAAAGTTCCGGATAGAAATGCCGGCAAGAATGAAACCGCAAAACAACGAGCTAAAAAGCTGAACCAAGATTTTTTTAAAAAATTCGATTGCTGCATAATGGACGACGAAACTTATGTTTTAGCGGACTTTTCTCAGCTACCTGGGCAGGAATTTTATACAGCCGATTATCGAGGAAATGTCGCTGAAAAATTCAAATAAAAAAAATGACAAAATTCCCAAAGAAATTCCTTGTTTGGCAGGCAATTTGCAGTTGTGGAAAAAGGAGCAGCTCATTCGTGACATCGGGTACAATTAATAGCGAAATATATGTGAAGGACTGCTTGCAAAAGAGATTGCTTCCATTTTTACGCCAACATGAAGATCCAAATTTTTTGGCCTGACCTCGCTTCATGTCACTACAGCAAAACGGCCTTAGAGTGGATCCAACAAAATGCAGTGATTTTGGTGCCTAGAGAAGCCAATCCACCAAACTGTCCAGAACTCAGGCCGATTGCGAGATACTGGGCTTTAGTAAAAAGGGAGATGAAGACAACAAAAAAAGTGGCCAAAGACCTTCAAGACTTTAAAAGAAAGTGGTCTTCAGCAGCTGTGAGGGTGTCGGACACTACCATTACAACATTAATAGAAGGGGTTCCGGAAAAATTAAAACTATTTATTAAAAAATATTAATTTATGGTTTTTTATATTTTTTTTTTAAATTTAAAAATAATTTGCAAAATAAAATATTTTATTCTATAAAAATTCGATTACTAGATTTTTTCATTTTTGTAGCGGACAATTTTATTATATATAAAAAATTTTTATATAATTTTATAAACATGTATTAAGCGATTGTTCCAAAACATTATTTTATCATGGACCAGGTTTATCCATATATTCATCTTTTTAACACTTTTAGTTTGTTATTCTATATACAACCCAGAAAGTCAATTATTTCAACGGAAATATAGCGAGGAGCTGACAAATTTTTCAGATTTTATAAAATGTTAATCAAAACGGTTAACAAATGTTGAACACATAAATCGAAGTTTTATTATGAAGAGAAACTACCTGAGACAAAATGTTTGTAATTTTTCAGGAATATTTGCGGCAAACACACAGAAAATTGATGTTTTCGGGAAGTGTCTGGTAGCTGAAGACAACATTTTTGGCAGGGAAGAAACATTTCGTCGAAAAATTAAAAAAAGGCTTTTTTCAACCCATAACTAAAATCTTCCAATTACCTCTGTATTTGACGAAAATATTCGCCAAATATTCAAGAAGAATTTATATCGGAATACTATCAAATTTGTGCGGCATATTTTAGAAACGAAATATATGAAAAATCATTACAAATTAGATTCGATAAAGAATTTTTATAAGCATTCTTCCTTCTTTTCAACGCCTTTTCCATGTGCATTTTACCAGCCCCTTTACCTGGAACACATCAAACCTAATAAACGATGAGGAGGCAATATAGGTTCTTCAAGTACATTTGAAAAATCAAAGGACAAACATAATTTTACGTTTTTAGCCCCATGACCCGAGTCCGTTTAGCTATGTCCGGATAACGCTATTCAACATTTTTGAATATTTTTTTTTTATTTAATTTTATATCCATTTTTTAAATTATGAGGATATTCGACGTAAATTTCTGATATCGTCAATGTCATGTCAAAGGGGCGAATGTGCATTTTTAAAAATGCTTTAAATGCTTTTCAAAAGTGCTTTAAAAATTAGCAAAAGTTATTTTTTTTTCAATTTTTTCTGTTATTTTGGTTTATTTTTGAATTATTATCACGTATATAAAATATATTTGAATTTGGACAACTTACTGTATTATAAATACGGATTTTGTGTGGCTATATCCTGACCAAAAGGCAAACATTTTTGTTTTTTAAGCTATAACATTTTATTAGCGCAAGATAAAATATTAATGTAAAGGCATTAATTGTTTGTTTTTTAAGCAACTATCGACTGACATCGGTATTTCAAAATATTTTGCCGAACTTTCATTTTCCATTTGTTATGAGCAGGAAAAATGTTTGGCAAAATATTTTTAAATAATGATGCCAATCGATAGGTGCTTTAAAAACAAACAGTTAATATCTTTATTTCACTATGTTATCTTGCACCAATAAAGAGTTATAGCTAAAAAACGAAGAAATTGGTAAAATTGAAAATCTTGTCGTGCCAAAAGGGCGAATCTTTTCGTTTTTTTGCTATAACTCGTTAATGGTACAAGATAAAATAGTGCTACGAAGGCATTTATTGTTTGTTTTTAAAGCACCTATCGATCTGCATCATTAATTCAAAATATTTTCTTGCAAATAACAAAAATTCGAAAAATTGAAAATCTTGTCATGCCAAAAGGGGCGAATATTTTCTTTTTCGCCATAACTATTTATTGGTACGAGATAAAATAGTGCTGTAAAGGCATTTGTTGTCTGTTTTTAAAGCAACTATCGCACCATTACTTAAAAATATTTTTCCAAACATTTTTTCCTGCAAATAACAAATGGCAAATTAAAGTTCGGCAAATTATTTTTAATTAATGATGCGGATCTTTAGGTGCTTTAAAAACAAACAATAAATGCCTTTACATCACTATTTTATCTTGTACCATTAAAGAGTTATAGCAAAAAAACGAAAAGATTCGCCCTTTTGGCATTACAATATTTTTCAATTTATCCAATTTCTTCGTTTTTTTGCTATAATTTTTTATTGGTATAAGATAAAATAGTAATGTAGAGGTATTAATTGTTTGTTTTTAAAGCACCTATCGATCTGCATCATTATTTATAAATATTTTCCCAAACATTTTTTCCTGCAAATAACAAATGGCTAAGTAATGTTCGGCAAAATATTTTTAAATAATGATGCAGAACAATAAATGCCTTTACACCACTATTTTATCTCGTATCAATAAAAATTTATTGCGAAAAAGAAAAGATTCGCCCTTTTGGCATGACAAGATTTTCAATTTCGCCCTTTTGGTTTTGACTTTTGTGGCTAGAAATATCAAACAAAACGACACGCAATTTTAGCACAATATACTAGAGGAAAAACTACATTCAAAAATGTAAAAAAAACGCAAATGTCAAAGATTGCACATGCGCCCCTTTGGCATGATACTGACGATATGTTAATAATATTCTGAAGTTTAGGGAAACTTGCTATAACTCCAGACCTACTAAGGGCAAAGTTGTAAAAATCGAAGCAAAGGATCAGATTGAACATTGTAATATTCACGTAGAATGTGAACGGGCCGTGGTACGTGAGCGGAAAAAAGGCATAAACTAAACAGGGCAAAAATGCCGTCAATTATTAAGATATAATTTTGCATTTAGAAAAACTTATCAAAATATAGGTAATCAATTTTTCATATTTTATCAACATGGTATAATATGGAAAAGTCCATTTTTGGATATGTTTTTGCTCTAAAAAATATAAAAACAATTTTCAAGTGCTTCTTAATGTGGCATCAACTTTTTCATCCATGCACGGAGGGAAAAAAGTTCTAAAATCCAGAAGGAATCACGAAGTATAGAGTGAGCTAAACCGAAAAATTCTTAATTTCAAGAAATGGATTTTCTTAGTTGTCAAAAAAGTAACTGAGTAGAATTATTCTTGAATTATGTTATTAATTTCTTAGGTATCAAAAATGTTGCTGTTGTTTTCGTCCCAACATTGAATGAACACGTGTTCGTATAGTTGTTGTTTTTTCGATTTTGCTTTGTCCGTCTGTCAACGCCATCTGTTTGATCGTGTGTCTGTCGATCGATATGTTGAAAGTAACTAAGAGCAATTATTTCGAAGCTAACATAAATAATATATATTTTAGTTAATTTATTGTTTATTTATTTTTTTATATTAAATGACTTCTTTGTAATGTTATTGAATTGTTTATTTTATTTGTATTATTATTTAATTTAATCTATGTATATTATTCTGAAACCGTTTACTTACCTTATACTAGAGATGGGCGCGTGCCGTGCTTTTTTCGTGTCACGCCCAAAAATCGGATTTCGTGCGTGCAAATCTCCGTGCAAATCTCCGTGCGTGCTAGTTGCTGTCGTGCCCGTGCGTGTCCGTGCCTCCAAAAACAGGCACGTGCCCATTAAAGATTTTTTTATAGTTTCTACCTCAATTAAAAAAAAACCGTCTAGCTTCAGAAAATAAAAATTTCGTGGTATTTTAACCTTTTCTTAAAAATCTGTTGTTTTAGTTTTACCTTTGGATTTAAAAGAATAAAACAGTATCAAACTTAATTTTTGAATTATTTATTACAGGGACTAAAACCTTTTGGAATATGAGTTCCGGTTCGGGTTCCAATATTTTTAAAATTAAATTCCGGTTTCGATTTCAACCAAAAAATTAAATAGGTTTCGATTCCGGTTCTTTGCGTTCCCTGACAGGTACTATAATATCGGTTCTGGTTCCGATTCCAACCAGAAATAAACATGTATGTTAAGATTTCAGTTCCGGTTCCACATTTTTAATAACGATTCTGGTTCCAAAAATCTAAACGGTTCCGGTATTATTTTCCACGTTTCGATTGCTTTTTCATGTTTTTCCGTGCTTTTTTCGTGTTTTTCAGTGTTTTGTCGTGTTTTTCAGTGTTTTGTCGTGTTTTTCCGTGTTTCTTCGTGACTTTTAAAATCCCGTGTTTTATCGTGCTTCTCGTGCGTGCCTGTTAATTTAGTCGTCGGGCTCGTGCTCGTGCGTGTCACCTATCGGCATGCCCGTGCCATCAAAAACAGGCACGCGCCCATCTTTACCTCATACACTTTGTCTTCTTCTGCTGCAAGTACTGTTGGATATGTATAAACCTTCCGCACGTTACCCATAAGCATTGTGTAGTGTATTTAGATAACAATGGAAAGAAATCAACTTGGTATTTATGCAAAATTAAAGCCAAATTTATGTCTACGAACTGAAACCATACCAACATTCAGAGGAAATTAAATTTTTTCTATTTTTATATCTTTAACATTCATACATACACAGACGTTTGCATGTCTGGCTGTGCTTTGTTCTATTCTATTCGTGAAAATTCTATTCGTGAAAAACCAAATTTGCAATCCAGACAAATTGTACTTAATTAATTTTTTGATACCTAAGAACTTAATGTCTGAATATCAAGAAAAATGTGGCTTAGTTACTTTCAACAGACAGACTAACAAACAGATCAATTTTAATGGGATTTGATGGATTTTTTTCTGGGTGCAGAATATGCCTTATATAATATTTTTTGTGCCATTAATTTTGCAAATAATTAATAGGGTTTTTATAGTATTTTTTAGGAAATATATATTTTTTTACATTGGTCAAAAGGATGAATACTTTTTATAACAAATATTAATAGTATCCCTACGTATGTCAGTTTTAGGTCTAATTTGTTTTTTTCTATTCCCGAATTCGTTTTTTTTTATTTCTTTAAAATATGATACTTCTTAAAAATAATAGTAGGTCCTATAAGAAACATGGTATAAATGGTATGATCGTGGTATATTTATGGTATAAATCGTGTTTTTTGAAATTTTATAGACAGTTACCCAGCATATTTTTGAGGCGAACAGAAAAAATAAACAGCATTTTATACAAATTCTGTCTGAGTCTGTTAAAAATCTTTGTAAAAAATATTTCTTGAGCCTGTCAAAATTTTTCTTTAACACTGCAAAAATAAAGGGCTCTCCCAAACATAATTTTGCAGGCATTACATATATCTTTGGAGCTTTATGCAAACAAAAGTATTATTGCACGCACGAGCACGCCAAACAAAGCATACAGGCAGAGCAATATCGATGAAAACAACAGCAATACATGAACACGTGTTCTTTTTGCGATGAAAACAGCAACAATTTTGCGTGTTCTTTTTGGTTTTTAATAATCAATAAATGAACTTCTGAAAATCCAGTTGAATAAAGTTTGCTTACTTTTTTGACAACTAAGTAATTTGCTTTCTTGATATCCAGATGATAAATTCTTGAATTTTAGTAGTATTTTATTGATATTAGTCAAATTCTACTATTTTTTTTCTAACAGAATTCTTCTCGAGTTTTAGAATTTAATTTCCCTCGTGTGATATAAGATCTAAATTGCAGAATAAAGCTCCGTTAACAGGAGTAAAAAGAATACATCGGTAAATGTTTTTCAGCTCCATCAGAGGAAGATGAATTTTGTACAATTTCCTTGAATAAAATGACGAAGAAATTAAATTTCTACAATTCAGTGAACAGTAATATCTGCAAACGGCCTGCAATTTACAAACTTGACAACCAGCAACTGTGTTCATTACTACTCGGCATATTTCAACTATTAGTAAATGCACAATTTTTATACCCTACACTAAGAGTAAAAGGGTATATTCAGTTTGGTACGCCGTTTGTAACACACTGAAGAAAGCATCTCCGTTATGGAAAAGTATATATATTCTTTATCAGCATGACCTCCTGAGTCGATTTAGCGATGTCCGTCTGTCCGTCTGTCTGTCTGTCCGTCTGTCCTTCTGTCTGTCTGTTGAAATCACGATTACAGAAAAAGTTAAAGAGCTAGAGCAATGAAACTTTAGATTTAGATTACTTATATATCTAAGCTGCCTGAACAACCGAAATTTTAAAATTCCCAAAAAACATCAGTTTATAATAATTCAAAATTGAAAACTTAATGCTAAATGCCTACAGATTGCGCTCTACTAAATTTACTTGTATAGTTTAATTTAGCGACTTTTTATATATTGCTCTAGATTCACATTACACCATGTTTGACATGTAAATAGTTACTATAAGTGCTTTGCGTGTTTTTATAACAATAGCTATCCCTTTCGTGTTTGGTTATAAAGCAGATGTTCCAAATTAATTTTATGATTACCTTTATGCTGTAATTTAAAACTTGTTCTTTAAAAATTTTAATGTTTCAAAACATGCAAATAAGACCCAATTTACCTAAACTAAATATTACAACAAGTGTCCGTAATTTAAAACATAGCCCATTAAAAACCACAAACTGTTGTTTGGTTAAAAAATAAAACTCGTTTGTAATATTCGCAATATTAGTGATCCGTTTATCGCAGCCTCTCTCATATAATGATGTTCCAATTAAAAATTATATTTTTGCACACCTTTATTTTTTTTCTTTGTAGCAGCACCGACCGTATCTCTCTGTATTAAAATCTCTCAAATATTAAAAAAAAAAGAAATTTTCGCCTTTTTGTAACAGATGGCACAAAACTGATTGCCCAACAAACAAAAGCCAAGTTGAAAATAAACGTTTCGCTTTAAAAACAATAAAAGAACCAAAACTTTTTGCACAGATTACTTTTCATGTTGAAACCTTGTAATTATTACTGACACAAACATATGCGTAAATGAATTTATGAGGCTCAGTGTATTATATATTCTTTCTTTTTTTTTTTTTTTGATTTTCTTCCCTTCGATTCGCATACGTTCGCGTTATCCTTGCGCCGGAACAGAGACGCGTTGAGCCAAGGGAACAGCCCAAAATATAGCTTCAGGTGAACGCCTTTTTTTGGCACATTTCGTCGTGCCGACTGCTCGTGTTTGAGATAAAGCTGCAGCAGCAGTTCATTTTCGGTTCAGTTTAATACCGGGATCATAAAGAAATGGTTTCGGACATGGCACATATTCAGTTTTTCTGGGAATCTGTTGTACACTTCATCACTTTTGTTCGATGAAACAGAATTTTTATTGTATTCGGTCTTATTTTACATTGTTATATTTGACAGATATCGTATAATAACCAAATGATTTCAATGTGTGAAAAACAATATAACATTTAAAATACAATTTTCAGATATTAAATAAAAAATCGAATTCAAGTCGTAGGAATAAAATATTTTATACAATTTTATATATGATGTTATAATTTTAAAAATCTTATAAAATAGTGAGATATACTAAAAATCCCGCAACAAAATTTCTGGCATTTTTCAGTAATATTTCGAGCATATTTCCCGGCGAAAACACAGATAAATGGAATATATTCGAAAGTGTATAACAGTCACTGACAAAATTTTGGCAGGGTCGACTAAGTTACGAAACATTTTTTCGACATATTTGAAAAAGACAAATGCGGAGTCTCTATTAAAACAGTCTGTTTTCTGCTCGTACACAAAACATTACGTGAATCTGCCAAATAAATTCCACAAAATTTGACAATCTGCTATATACTTCCTAAAATATTCCATCTATCTGTTAGTTTGCCGGAAATATATCCGAAATATTCCAGAATAATACCAGAAAATCTGTCTCGGAAGGTTGTCAAATGTTGTCGAATTTTATTGGCACATTCATGGCATATTTTGGGTACGGGCAGAAAACAGACAGCTTGTTATACAAACTCCGTCTTTGTCTTTTATGAAATATATTTGAAATATACCCTGCCAACATTTTTTTGTCTGAGGATGATTAAAACATAGAATAGTATTAGAATTTTGTGTAATCTAAGGAAATCCAAAATGTTTTTACCATGATCGATTATTTTATGGCCAAATAATGATTTTTCTTGGGAAACAATTTGTGTTATTCTAAAAATTTAAATTAGGTACATCTATCGTAGGGCCACAAACTACCCCAGTCAAAATTGTCACTTTTAGGTAAGATATGATCATGTTCATAACACTTAACAGTGCGGATTTATGACAAGGTAAAAAAATACAAGGATTAATTCCCCATCATAACCATAGTACAATTTTCACTAGGGTAATCATGTCATTATTTCAGATAATCGGGCATTTGTTTCATGTTTACGTCCCGATCGACCAGTTTGTTATGACTATGTTTATCCACACAAAAAAAAGTATGTGTAAATATAGCAAAAGATTTGATCAATACAATTAATTTTTAATTGATACGTCGCCGATACGACCTTTAATTGAATAGACTAAATATTTAAACATATTAATTAATAAATTAACAAAAAATAACAAAAAGTTACATCAATACAATTAAATAATTTGTTGAAACGATTATGGAATAATTGTATTGATTAAATATTTAATCATCATAATTAATAAATTAACAGAAAAATAGAATAAGTTACATCAATATAATTAAATAATTTGCTAAAACGAATAATGAATCGCCGTTGCTGAGACAACGACGCGGCGTCACGATGCGAGCTTGCAGCGAATGAACGCCGACAAACAAGTAAACGATAGAATTTTTGTTGGGCGTTTGGTTGAGCGCATATTATTCCCATTTGGTATATGGCAAGATATACACTTATAGAGCTTGGTCATCCTCTGTGTAGGTCGTCAAAAATAGTGATGCTGGCAGTGGTTGCATATATAATTATGGTTTAAAATGGTTCAAAATAATGGTTAGGTAGGAATTTCTGTTAGTTTTTCGTTTAATAATAAAATAGGGATTTTCTCAAAAGATTCCTACCATCCCAAGGAGAAACTGTTTTAAGGTTATTCAATATTTTCCTTATCATAACCCGATTAGTTACATGCGAGATAGCAGATACAAAATAATTCATATAATTAATTGGCTATACGAAATATTTCATGGTATAAATTAAATTCATTATGGGTTGGTATATATACTAAAATATAGGCATATATAGCATATACACTAACCGACAGTTTTAAATTCACTACACAGTATTACAGGTACTGTTGTACCAATCATATTTTACATACACGGATAGAAAAGATTTCTTTGAATGTGTTTGAATATGTTTGAATGTAATTATAACGTTATTCGAAATCACCATATAAATATTAGGAGTAAAATCTAATTAAAATTTAATTTAATTGTATAATTATTTTGTTCAGATTGAAATATTATTATACGATATTAAAACATAAATTGCTTTAATCGCGGATTTACATGAATTTACTATATTAATGTTTCTGTAGAAATATATATATATATATTTCATCAGATATTAATATGTGTATATTTGATATTTCCGCTATCAATAAAAGTTTCTTTGAATTATATGTATTTTGTTATTCGTGATTGTTACTGGGTGATAACGAATTTAAAAGCATTATTTTGATTATATGTATGTTTGGCATTACGATATCACAATTAAATAACAATGCTGCCTACTTTTAGCACTCAGTAACACTCAAATTAATACTTTTCATATAGTTCACAAGTTCTTTTTGGTGGAAGAATTTGTGTAAGTACCGCCAATTATTGTTAATACCAGATAGTGGCTGTTTTCTTTTGAAATATCCATTTCATCCGTAATTCACTGAACTCAAAATAGGAACAATAGATGGAAATAAAATTATTAAGTATAAATAAAAGATGTGTAATAAAAAAATTAAAGTTTAAGTTTATAATAATAATTATATAATATAAATAAAAAAAATGTAATTTAAAAAGGAAAAAAATTAATATTGAGTAAGGGACATATTAGCACTAAATTTACATTTTCTACATTAAAATTAAATGTAAACATAAATATGTTAACATGTAACTAAAATGATTTCCACATTCAAACATATATATGTTTTCGAGAACGCCGAAAATTATTCATTCTGATCATAAATATGTTTGAATGAAAAGAAACATATGTTTGTCTGTTATTATAATAATGTTTGGCATTGAAATAATACTTTTGTTTGCATTAAACTCCAAAGATATATGTAATGCCTGCAAAATTATGTTTGGGAGAGCCCTTTTTTTTGCAGCGTGTAGGTTTAGCGCAACGCATGCTTCCCTATTCGGTTCCTCGGGTCATTTTTCCGTACATTTTATGTATAGCATGACTTTGATATCCCTACGGGAAAACGAACTGATCCTAAACTAGGCACGTGACTGGTTCCTCGAAGATAGTTAGCCGGTCCTAGTTTTGGCTTTTTTAATGAAACCAACCGGCAATTTTAACATGGTGTTGTCCTACACAGAAAAAATTTCACCAAAAATTTCACCAACTACCTAGATTCATCATATTGATGAATTCATTCATTGAATTAAAATCGTATTTTTTAAATGTTTTTCATTTTCAATATTTTTTTAACATCAAATATCAAACACATATTTGTCTCCATTTACACATTTATTTATTTATAATTCTTAAAGGATTTATAATATTTAATTGATTATTATTCGAAGACTTCATTTCATCATATTCATGAAAAAGTGAACATCATATTGATGAATGTTGTCCTTTAAACCATATTAATTTAAATATTATAAATCCTATAAGAATTACAAATACGTAAATGTGTAAATGGAGACCAATTTTTGTTTTAAATTTGATGATATAAAAAATATTAAAAATGAAAAACACTGAAAAAATACGATTTTAGTTTAATGAATGAAATCATCAATATGATGAATATTCGTTGTTGGTGAAATTTGTTTATTTTTGTGTAGGTAGGGATCAATTAACACCTTCTGCAGAACTTTAGATCTGCAGAAATTTGGATCAGATCAGTCATGTTTTGCGACTAGTACCATTAGACCTATCGAAGAACTGGTCTTTAAAATCCTGTTCTGTGAAGATATTTTTTAATTTTAATTTTTTTATTTCTTATTTATTTTTATATTGTCTCGTGAACATTGCGACAACCTAATGCATTTTCGGCTTTTCGCAGCAACACAATCCGTCTCCTCATGCAGACCTTTAGACCTATCACAGAACTTGTCTTCAAGATCCTGTCTTTAGTCCGTACCGTTCGAAGAACATGACTAATGATTACGAATCGGCTCCTTCCTGCATACCTCAGGTCTAGAACAGTGACAAGTTCTATTTTCATGATAGGTAGTTTTAGAGAAATTGACACCTTTTTCCCGCAGTGTGTCTATATATAAAATAAATAAAATGACAAATAAAAAACATTTTCATCAGGTTTTCATCGGGTGCGTTAATTTCTTTTACTTTATGTTGAATGAATTTATTAATTAATATAATTAAATATTTAATCAATACAATTAAATGACGTAACGGCGATGAAACGATTAAAAATTTATTGTATTCAAGAAATCGAAGAAAACCCGATAAATTACCGCCATAACTATTTTATAAACCTATATTTCGGCGAATTGGGGCCTAATAGAAAATTATTCCTCTTATGCTGCATGCTGTCATCTAACTACACAAATGTTACAACCTTCCCCAAATATACAACCATAACATTTAAATAAACGTCGAGTGCAATGTCCAGCCAACTAATAAATTATTAAATACATTCGGCGACTGCTGTCATCAAACATGACTGTGTTAACCTGGCCTGGCCTACCATTTTGCGTCGCTTGCACCGTTTAGTACCCTTGAATTTTGTTGATTTTGTTTGCCAAAAACTATTTCAATCGCTTTGAACCGCACCGAATGCATGTCACCGAATGATTGGATGCAAAACTGGCCACAACCACAGTCGTGGTCGCACTTTACTCAATCAAACATGTGCGTATTTATTTTTCTAATTAAAATTCAGTTAATTACATGGCCAGCTCAATGCAGCGCAGCACAGCACAGCGCCGCAGCCCTGTTGCCCCAAATTTGTGCGGCACCATGTCAAACGACAGCTTCATGCTCTGGATTAAGCCATTTTCCATTTTGGCCGCATTAAATGTACGTTGTAAGTGGTCAACTCGGCTCGGCGCTCGGTTCGTTGATATTTTTCAAAGAGGTCAATCATGCAAAATATTTATGACCGCTTAAACTTTATGTTGCCACATCATACGACGATGCGATGCCTACGCGTTACAATATAATAATAAATATATGATTATCATACTTTTTTGTATTATTTTTGTTTTTTCATTTAATTTATTTTACTAAATGTTATTATGAAAATCCTTAAATGCGGCATGATGTGCGTGCGTGAGTCTGTGGTCGCATTTAAAATTTCATCAATGGCGGAAAATACAATTTTGAAATAAAAACTCCATATTATCCGCATAACCATTGGCAGCATTATCGGGGGAACGCTGTGTCCGGCAGACTGCATGAAATTTAAGCCGCTGCGTGCTTAATTTTCAGGTGGCCGTTAAGCGGATTTACTATTGTTTTGACCAAAGTGACCCCGCACACGCCACGCCGCATATCATAAAATGGCGATTTCATAAAAATCAATTGTTCTGTTCTGGCCCGGCATCCGCTGCGATACGCAATTCAACAAAGCACAACAATTGAGATTTATGTTTAAAATGTTTTTATACATTTACAATCAGTGATCAATATTTAATCCATACATGTGACAATAAAACATGCTAAAAACTGTGAAATGTTTATAAAATAGATGTAGAAAAAGGGGGGCAAACGAAAAGGACTTAATTCCCAAATGGTTATAGTCAAATGAACTTTTGTAATATGGATATTTTTGAGGTTTATTATAAATGATATTGTTTAAAAATTATTTAAGACTTTAAATAATTTGCGGTTTTGGAAATAGATATTCCCACTAATAGTCTGACTCGAACTAAAAGTTTGTACTGCAACAAAATTTAATTTTTGAAATGATTTATGTTGGGGAGAAACCAATTTGGAGAATATTTAATCAAGATAGGTCTAAACATCAGCAGGAAATTTGAAATACTAAGACGCACTCTTAAAAAGCACCAGTACAATATCCATGGTTATTAATTAAAACCCATGATCTACATTCTTTAAATCCTCTTCCACAATCCAACTACAATTTGTATCCATTTTTTAAATAGAATCTGAATCCATTGAAAAATCTAAATATATTTTATTCTAAATATAAATTATGGTGAAAATTAACTCTCTTTCCTTTCGAAAAACAAAATTTAATTTCATTAAAACTTTTTCGTTTGAAAAATGCTCAGAAATAATCTCAATTAAATACAATATCCAACTTCATAAAAGAAAAAAAAACTGGACAAATTCCACGAAATATACGGCCATGTTTCGGCTTTCGATCGAATTTTATATAAAATTTGTAAACAAACGGTTTTGAATTCGATGTCACAGCAGAGAGTATACATATTTCGTCGCTGCCGAAAACATTGGTTATGTGGAAATGGAATTTTACAGATTGAAGTTAACAGAGGAAAACAGTGCACAAAACTGGATCTGTCCGCGGATAATTTGCAACCAAACTTACCAAGATATATTGCAATCCAACGCCTTATAAATTTTAATTATTTTTCTGGCCAAAAATGTGACAGAAGACCTCAGAATATTGATTTGAAAATGTGTCTGTTGACAACATTTTCGTTTCAATTTCCACATAACCAATGTTTGAATTTATTTGACAAAAGTGACAGCGAAACCACCTGTACGGAAACTCTTTCTAGTAGAAATTTTGGTAGGGCCATGGTCATACAGTAATCATGTCATTATTTGAGATGATCGGGATATGATGAGGCCCATAATGTCCTTGTAACGTAGTGTCCTGATCATGTACTCACCTCAGGCAATGATCATGTACTGATCGGGTAATTCCCCATATCATTATTTATCTGACCATTTCCTTGTTAAAACATGAGCATACGAAAGCACTACTAATACCCGATGAAAAAAAATATCATACCTCATTGAAACCTGATCATTGCCAGATGAAAATGTCTTTATGAGGAACAACTAATGTAGCTTTGATCGGCGGTTTAGATAATGTAAACCCTGCTATGGTGAGCATGATAAGGGCATGACAAGGCAATGATCATATTTGCTCTAATAGGGGTTACTTGACGAAACCCCGATCATTTCCCGATGGCGCATCGGGAAAATTTCCACTAGGGCTATATCAAATATATACTCTCTGGTCACAGTACAAAAATGGGTTTTTCAAACGAATTCAAATCGTTGAAGTTAAAGAAAACGGTTTGAATTCATTGAAAAAACAAATTTATGTTCTGTTACATCGAATTTAAAACCAGTTTGTTTACATATTTTATATGAAATTCGATAGGAATTCGATCGAAAGTCGGAACATGGCCGATAATTTAAGTATTTTTTTTCGTTAAATATTTATGATTAAATTTTTCCTGCATGTTTTGGAATTCTCAACAGAAGCATTAAGCACAATTTATTAAATCTACAAAAGTCACCACACAATATTCACCAGTACTTTATGATATCCACACAATTGACAATTTGAACCGTAGCAAGTCACTTCCCCGATAGCCGAAAGATATTTCCCCAAAGTGGACACTTCCCCGAATGAATATTGCCCGAACATTTTTCATTTTTCGCATTTTTCCGCAATTATTAAACATCTAGTTTTGAATACAATAAAAATGTCACAGATAAAATATGCTGAGAAGTTTCCTTTTCGGGGAAATGTCCATTTCGGTGAAATGTGTTCATTTCCATTTCCATTCGGGGAAGAGGCCGTTCGGAGAAATGTCTATTCGGTGCTATGTCCATTTCGAGTCCATTGGTGATTTGTCCATTTCGGGAAAATGTCCATTCGGGGTAGTGTCCACTTAGAGGATATGACTTGGGTGAAAATTCTTTCGGGGTAATGGCTTTCGCGGAAGTGTCATGAACCCTACACATAAACAAATTTAACCAACAACCAGTATTCATTATACTGACGATTTCATACATTGAACTAAAATCGTATTTTTTCAGTGTTTTTCATTTTTAATATATTTTATATCATCAAATATCAAACAAAAATTGGTCTCCATTTACACATTTACGTATTTATAATTCTTATAAGATTTAGATATTTAAATTAATATGGTTTGATGCACAAAATTCATCAATATGATATTCACTTTTTCATTAATATGATGAAATGGAGGCTTCGAATAATAAGCAATTAAATATTATAAATCATTTAAGAATTATAAATACAAATTTGTGTTTGAAATTTGATGTTAAAAAAAAATATTGAAAATGAAACATATTTAAAAAATTCGATTCTAATTCAATGAATGAATTCATCAATATGCTGAATCCAGATAGTTGGTGAAATTTTAGGTAACATTTTGTGTGTGTCAGATTTGTTCATGATTAAGTGAAAATTTCCAAATATGGAAAATTACTACTAGACTATCCCTAGTAGAAATTTGTCCGATGCGCCATCGGGAACTGATCGGGTTTTCGTTGGGTAAGCCCTATTAGAGAAAATATGATCATTGCCTTTGCATGTCCTTATCATGCTTACCATAGCAGGGTTTACATTATCTAAACAGTCAATGTTCCCGATCATAGCTACATTATTTGTTCCTCATAATGAAATCAGCATCAGACAATGATCGAGATTTAATGAGAGAAACCCTATTATGCTCGGGCTCTGACAAGTTAATTGTCGGGTAAATAATAAAATGGGGAATTGCCCGATCAGTACATGATCATGGTCTGAGGTCAATCAGGACACTGCATTACAAGGACATTATGGGCCTCGTCATATCCCGATCATCTCAAATAATGACATGATCACTTCATGAGCATGGCCCTACCAAAATTTCTACTAGGGATAGTCCTAAATCACGTTTACGATAACACTAGACAACAAATGGATATCTTTTATTTTTTCCATATTTTTCAGATAACTCAAAGTTTTTAAGTTATTATGTAATACAAATATATATAACAATATAACAAAATATAACAATTCTCGTGTTTTTTTCTTACTTTTTCGCGAAATTTAAGATTATCATAAAAATTTATTTGGTGACTTTTAATTCTACAACGACGATATTATATGATAGATTCATAAATCTATGATTGCTCTTATTTAATTTTTGCAAATTTCCTTTTAGGTCTTTAGATTAAATACAAATTCAAATATTTTAAACAATTTTTGAGATTAATTTCTTTTTGTGATGATCCTTTGAAACACTATAATTTTTTTGTCCTTCAGTTATGCATAGAAATTCAAACAAATTCTTAAACCAGTAGAATTCAGTTTTACATAAATGTATTACTTTCCTCGTGTTTGCTTCAGTATCTTACAATAGAGTCAAATGAAGATCACTTACTAAATTTTTAAACATTTTAAATTACATAAAACTCGAATCGAATTTGTGAATTTGACTTTAATCCCGCGACTTTAAGAGTGATTTACTAAAACAAAGTAAGAGGAAACGTTAAATTATAGGTCATGTTTAAGACAAATATATACTTTTTTTTTTAATTATGAAAATCGTAATTGTAATCCAATATATAATAGGTACAATTTTAAAATTTATATCTTTTGCATTTGACGGGTACAACATTGGTCAAATCGATCCAAATTTTATTGAGTTTGTTTCAAAATATCAGCTGAAGTGTTCTCAATGATATGCAAAAGAAATCGTTAAAAATTTAAGATCCAAAATTTATAGAAAAGCACGAGAATTCGTATATATTTGTTTAACGTAATAACCATCGGTAAATCATACTATGATCGCGGATAATATTTTGTTCTGCTGTGTAATCTATAATGATATATCATTACGAATACGAATTCGAATTTCGGTAGTAAATTTTAATAATTTCGACTCGTTGTTGGCTCGTATATCTTTCCATTATGAAATGGCAAACCTTACTAAAGAGAAATGTCAAAAGAGCGGTAAGAAATATGGCGTCGTTTGCTGTCCCTGTCGCTCTACTTTTGCAGCGTCCCTGTTGAAAAACCCTTGAAGAAAAACATTTGTAGCGCTTTTATTGAAAAACCCTTTATTTGTATCTTGATTTTTTGAAACTATTTTTAGATTACTTTTTTTTAGAATTTAGTTTCTAATGATTAAAATTTAAATGATGCATCCTTACCCAGAGTAGAATACAGAGTAATCATCATAATCAACATTGCTATCTCTTTAAATGTTTAAATTAATACCTATGAAATTTAAAAATTTTGTCAAATTTAATAAAAATTAGGTATTTAAAAAGTTTTTGTTATTAAAATAAAACTCAAATGAGAAAATTAGCTTCAGGTGACGAAGTTGGTACACTTCACCTTAAATCAATATTTTGAATTTACGAAAATCTTGTTTATTCAATGAATCAATTTTTAAATTAACCCGCTGATTTGAGTATTAAACCACGCAACTAAAATTCAGTAAACATTATTGTGAAGTACCTTATTAATATTTAAAATATTAAAAATAAAACATGAAACTCTGAGCTTTCGATCGAACTTTGTTAAAAAAAATCCATTAATTCGATTGAGATAATTAAAACCTCGTTTTCTCAATACAAAAATTTATTTTTGCATAAATTCAAATCGATTAGTTTTTGTATTGAGTAATCAAATAATAAAACATTTGATTTAGAATTTTCATCGGAAAATTGAATATGTCCTTTAGTAAAGAAATACGCTATAATTTATTTGGCTTAATATTGTTTCAAGTATCTAATGTCTTTTTAATTCAATAAATAAAATATTATTCGAAAAATAACCTATTGTACGTTCTAAAAAGGTCGCATAATTTAAAAAAAGCGATACCAAGTATCGCATAATTCCCAAAAAAAGTGATACCAAGTAGCATCTAAAAAGTTCGCATAATTTAAAAAAAGTGATACCAAGTATCGCATAATTCCCAAAAAAAAATGATACCAAGTAGCACCATTGAGTTACATCAAAAATAAAACAGAATTCATAAACCAACATTTAGTCCGATGTTTTATAGATATCGATTACTTAAAGTACAAAACCCCATAATGCATATTGTTTTAATTAAAAATAACTTTTATTTTCACATTACAAACTTTAAAATATTCGCAAAATGCCTTAGGCTGCAACCCCACCACTTGCAGATGCTGACAACTCAAATCTCTACTATTCGGCCACAACCTAGCCTCAGCATGAACCTATTGAATTTCTGTATTTTTTTCTGTTTGCCAGTAGAAAACATTTTAGTCGTAGGTAGTATAGTCTTTAATACAGATATTTATAATAACCACAGATGAAGGACTGGCATGAGTAGTATTCAGCAGGGAGTGTTTTGCACCTTTAGGATATTTGACGAACTGCATAATAAAAGTTGGAAAAAATTAAGGATTTACCAACGCTCGATATTGTGTTTGGTACGAAATTTTGTGTGGGTCGGGTTGTTTGGAATTCCACTGTGTGGCAGTAGTGAATTTGTTGGCAACAAATCCTTGAGGCTGTTTGCGCATTTAGCAATGTTGTCACGTCTGCCGAGAAATGTCTGTTATTGAAATACGTAGATATTAAAACCCTGTACAGCGGAAGCATACAATAATGAGAGATATTAGAAGGGGAAAGCAAAAGAAAAAAAATAAAACATTTTTCTAAATTTTGCAATGTATGAAATTAAGGTTGATCATTTTGTGGGCAATGATTGGATAGATGATTTTTGATTGTGCCCATTTAAAGCATTTGTGAAATACAAACACGTTCAACAATTGGAATTTTAGTGAATACTTTATATACATTATATGATTTAAATGTCCAGTGGAATTGTTGTCACTAAATCACAAACTAAAAGATTTAAATACATCGAATAAGAATAAAACCCTAGACAAAATTTCTGGAATTTTACAGAAAACATTTTGAGCCTATTTCCGACAAACGCACATATAAATGCACCCAGAAGAAATACTATATAAATAATAGTTTTTTTACTATTGTATACTATTAAAACAATAATTGTCATATTGACCAATTTTAATGGGATTTGAAGCAATTTTTTTCTGGGTGTGGTTGTTTCTGGGGAAGCGTTTAGCTTATTAAAATGTGTGGCATTTTTAAGGCAGAATACCATTATATTTTGGGAACGGTCAAACAAATATTTCAGTTTTAGATGTAAACTCCGTGTTTGTCTTCTTGAAATCTTTCACACAAAAGAAAATTGCTAAAAATTTCAGGCACAAATTCGATCTAGCGAATACTGAAAATAATAAATTAACATCAAGTTATTTTTATATATAGCTATATATATTGTGAACATTATTAAAATACCATTATCAAAAATTTGATTACACCACCTTGAATTGTATGATTATCTAAAGTATATTATGTTTGTGGCAAATTAGTTATGGTTGTCAAAATAATAAAAATAATTGCAGCAATTAATTAAAACATATTAAATAAATTGTTAAATTAGTACTCGAAACCTATTTTATATTTAAACTAAAGGCTTTAGCTTATGCTTTCTTTTTCTGCAAACATCTAATACTTGTCCCAAAGAATGAGGTTTATAAAAACATGATCCCTACGGTCGACGAAAATACCATAAAATTAATAGTTTTTTGTACTATTAACATTTAGACAATAGTATAAAATATGATTTCAATCTTTAAATAACATAAAATACTACCAAATATTATAAAATTATTTTTATATTTGTAATTAATAGTTTTTTACCATTCAAATTAGTCAATAGAATAAATTATTATTTCAATCGGTAAATACCATTAAATACATTGATACTTTTCGAGATTAGATGAAAATATCTATTTTGTGTGTACTATTGAAGCAATTACTGTCAAATTTGAATGCGATTTTATGAGTGTTTTCTGAGTGTAATAGAAATTTAACATCTATAGCTGATCTGTTTTTGATTACGAACACAGAATTATTTTAACTAGGAACACAAACTGACTGTCCCTATTCAAAATTTACCGTGTTAGGGCAAACCAGATCATGACGCTCGGGTTATGATATGCACAATTTTCCATGATCAGTGCCTAATGCCTTAGAATAATATCAACTAGGGGTGCTGAAATATTGATTGATTGATCACTTATATGATAGCACTAATCATGAACAACATTCGGGTTTTCGTTGGGTAAGTCCTATTAGAGAAAATATGATCATTGCCTTTGCGTGCCCTTATCATGCTTACCATAGCAGGGTTTGCATTATCTAAATAGTCAATGTTCCCGATCATAGCTACATTATTTGTTCCTCATAACGAAATGACATCAGACAATGATCAAGATTTAATAAGAGAAACCCTATTATGCTCGGGCTCTGACAAGGCAATTGTCGGGTAAATAATAAAATGGGGAATTGCCCGATCAGTACATGATAATGGCCTGAGGTCAGTGCATGATCAGGACACTGCGTTACAAGGACATTATGGGCCTCGTCATATCCCGATCATCTCAAATAATGACATGATCACTTCATGACCATGGCCCTACTAAAATTTCTACTAGGGTATATACTTCAACCGTGGTAACATCTAAATAGCACATAATTCAATTTAAAAAATATTCTGAATTGCACATCGGAAATTTATCATTATTTAATCGAATTCAAAATTATCGTCAAATGGTTCGTAGGAATTGAACATCATAAATTTTGTTTTGAAAGCAAAAATCTTCGACAAAATAAGGTAGGTGCGAAGCTCTACTGGGAGAGCAATGGAATTAAAAGCCGGAGTCAGAAGGTTCGAAGCCAGTTTTTGTGACAACTAAAATAAAACGTTATTTCTACATGGAAAAAAAAATCATCAAAATGATGAATTTATTCATAATTATTATGAATTTTTCTAGTAACTACCAGATTTATCATATGGATGCCACCGTTTATTAAATGACATATTGATGAATACATTCATTATACGTATGAACTTATTCATACTATCGAACATCATAGTGAAGAACGAAATAATGAATACAATGAATTTGAATCGTCATATTGATGAATTTGAATCGTCATATTGATGAATTTGTTCATAATATTTATGAATATTGTTACGTATGCAAAAACTGTACAAATCGTTTTTGATCAAGAAACTTGTGTTTTATAATTCGATTGTAAAAAAAATATCTTTATTGTTTGATTTTGCTTTTGATAAAAGAAGATTTTAAGAAAATAAAAAGAAAGATTCTGAATATTTGCAACAATATAATATGACAATATGTTGAATACTGTTGAACTAATATTTTTTTTCTTTCAAAATAAATTAATTGATGGAAATTTAGTTTAGGCATTTTTTAGAAAATAATTTGAATAAACTGTGTTGTTGTAAAAAAACATTAAAAAAATAACAGAAAAAAAAAATTAAAAAAAAAATAATTTCGTAATTTTTTTTTTTTTTTTCGAAAAAATAAAATTTGTTGGAAAAAAATGTAACCGAAAAAATTTGTTGAAAAAACAAAACTTATTTCAAAAAAAAATTACTAATTTATGCATGTCGAGTTGGCATTATATGAGAAATAACATACAAGAACTACTTGAGAACTGAGAAGTATGGCAAAAAATGAACGGAAAATAAATATTTTGATTGAAATTTGATTTGATGAACAGCATTCTTCAAAACAGTACATATATGATGTATTTTATATTTTTGTTCATTATTATGATGAAACATATTCTTCACATACAATTTGTTATATTGAAGAACACCTTTTCGACAGTTACCTAGCGATCATCATATTTATGATCGCATTCATAACAATAACGGCGTTAGTCATTAATATTATGAATGGTTCTTCAATACAATGAATCATGGTTTGAAGAACGGAATTCATCAATATGATGTACATTTTTTTTCTGTGTACAATTGTTCAATTTATGAAATTATTAAATTATATGAAATGAATTAAAAACCAGTTGGGAAGGTTAGATCACATGGGAAATTTTAAAGTAGGTGTTATTATGATAGTTAGGATTATCATAATTATAGTCGGTCTAAGCCGACTATAAATACCCTACACATATGTGTGGTTACCAGTCAAAGTGGTATATAGGTCACCAGGGTATACGAATCCTGAAAATAAGTACAAAAATTCAATCGCTGAAGAATTTCCATACATTTGATACCCATATTTACAAATGGGTAGGTGTACCGAATTTCAATTTTTTTTTTTTTGGGAACCACAAGTCGTTTCGTGGGAAAACATTATTTTCATGTATTTGAGCATAATGTCAATATATATTGGACCAAAAAGTTTACCTAAGCAAGTTTGCAGTGAAATTGATTTGTTGATGTAAATTTTACGTGAGGTATTTGAACATAAGTGGTCGGTTCTCAGGTCACAATAAACCGATCATGCCAATTTTCTTGTTCAGACATCTTAGATATATAAGTAATTTAAATCTAAAGTTTCATTGCTCTAGCTTTTCAACTTTTTCTGTAATCGTGATTACTAAATCGACTCAGGAGGTCATGCTGATCAAGAATATATATACTTTTTCATACCGGAGATGCTTTCTTCAGGGTGTTACAAACGGCGTACCAAACTGAATATACTCTTTCACTCTTAGTGTAGGGTATAATAAAATAAGACTAATGAAGAAAGGCAAGGAATGTTATGTCTACAGTTCAGTTATGGGTCAGCTTTGAGCTGAAACTATGGGCCAATACTTAGAACCAGTCTTGTGACGAAATTATTATTAAGAACTTAAGTTATTACTCGGCAGTTCTAAGTTATAAAAAAAGACCAGCGTAAACGTAAAATAAATCATTGGCGCAAGACTGAATTAAGCTTTTGGCCGTCATATTTTTCTACATAGGTAAACTTGAAAGGAATATTTTCAAAAGTAGAACTGATAATTTTGATGTTTTTCTTGAACTATGTTCTGGGTTACTATATTACATTATATTTTTCTCATTACAAAATAATCAAAAAATTCACAACAAAACATCGTTTTAACTTAAAATCCTAATATATTAAAATTTGTATGTAATATTTACATTTCTTTTTATTTCAAAAATAGAATAGAATTTCAAAAATACATTTTTGAAAAACTACCCGAAATTTTGTACAGGATGATTTTCTGATTAGGCTTAACTGAATTAAAGATTTTCGTCGACAACGACATTTTCAATCTAAATGATAATCGAATTTTAAAGTTTTTATTTTCTGTAAGCCTTTTATATCGATTCTCTATTTAAAAATCTCTATTTAAATACCCATTCAATTCGGAAAATTGAATACTGAAACAAATAAAAACAAATTCATTGGAATTAAAATTTCAATTCGAACGAAGGCCTAAATAGGCCGTATAATTCTCATTATAAACTGATGGCCAACATTTAGAAAACAAATCAAATTGTCGATCAAATCTGTACAAATGTGTAAAACAATTTTGTATATATACAAAATAATTTTTAGTTTCTTTTAATGATACCCAAGAACTCTTCGGGCTCAACTTATTTCCGTCGGCAATCGAAGATGGGGCTGCACAATTAAAATTCTAATATTCATTGTTTACTTTTCTTTTGGTTTTAATATGCTGTAAATTTGTTTTAGAGATCTATTTTATGCATCATGTTTGATGCCAGCATTCTCACGTGTGCGCGTTAATATGGGCTAAATGAAAGGTAAATCCGAAAGTGGTATTTGTACCATTCGAAGTTGTTAGGCAAACATTGGAAATAACAACTGACAGACAGACAATTCATTTATGGATTTGCTAATAGCTGCCATAAATAAAAGGCTCAGGCAAATAGTATTGCGTAAATAAATCAATTATCTCAGATACAACACGTCTTGTGGTTTTCTCGGATTTGTACTAATTCGACCGCAAGTATTTTATCAGATTTATTTCTGCATAAATGCTCAAATTTATTGCGCATTTCAACTATTTATGTTTTGTAGTATGCAGTATTTGTAGAACATTTGATATTCAATTTCTGCAATTCACATGAATGACTTTCAAATAAAATTTTTGTTCTGATAGCGCATTTTAATTGGTGCTATGTTGCCCGTCCGCTTTGTGTTTTCATTGCAACCCCCTTCGAAAATAATTCCAATAGCTGTCACGCGTTATGATTGACAGTTAAACACTTTTCAATTATTTTAAAAAGTTTTTGAATCTGAAACTGGCGCAGAATAATGTGATAATCCGACACTTATGGTGGCAGACAGACACATGATGACGGTGCCGTGCGCGACCAGACGACACGACGCACGACGCAATCTGCTGCCGGGCGGTGACATGTCATCCGAAGTGCACGACGTACCCGGGTACCGGGCCTCTGACAGTAGAGCACCATCAGCAACAGCTGCTGGACTGTCAAAATTTGACATTAAATTGCATAGAATTGGAATTGCAAATCACACAAAATAAAAAAAATAAAATAATAAAAGGAAAAACAAAAAGACAAAACAAACGCAAGCGAAAGGAAAACTAAGAAAATCCCCTGTGAACAATTGAGGAGTGTGAATTTTTAACCCTTGCGGGGACCGCACATTCCCAGTACGGTGCGGTATGATACGATTCGACAACCGCATTGATGCGCAATAGGTATTAAATTTGAACGGTGAGATGCAAATGTTGCCACAATAAATCTATTTAAATTGCTTGGAGGTTGGTCGGCAGATGATGACTCACGGTGATTTATGATCGTAATATGGCAGCAAATATTTTTATTTTCCGAATTTACGTATGACACAGAATTTTAATTCTTCGAAAATTATAATAAAAAAAATAAAATACAAAATGTCGTAAGCTAAAGTAATCCCATATAATAAATAGTTTACTATACTACGCAATCAACGCCTACACTGTTGTCCGAAAAAAAGTGTAATAAAAATACCAATTTAATATTAAGTTTTTTTTTTTAATTTTTTGGAAAAATTTGATTTTTAATTGGAAAATTTGAAATTGAGTTTTTAGTTAAAGTGTAAATTTTTAACAATAATGTGAATTTTAAAATTAAAATTATTCAAATAAAATAATATGCTATGGCATTTTGAGAAAAACACGGAAAACGTGTAATACCAAACGGTAATTTAAAATCTTAAATGTCAATCAGAATTCCGTAAACAACCAAATTTAAGATTTTGTACAACATATTGTTATGGTGCTACAATCTAGAATATATAAGGGTTTTAAAAATGGACTTAGCTAGTTTTTTATACGCAAATAACGAACTTTTGGTCTATTTCGATGCAAACATTTATGGTTTTAATAATAATAATAATAGTTTGGCACTACAGTTCTATAAGAACTTAGGCCGAGCTCTCTCACCATTTTGAGCTGTGCGTGTTATATTTGTACTCAAAGTGGTGGGACCTACAGTTTATTGCCGAATCCGAACGGCGTGTGAGAGATTTTTATAGGAAATGTCTTACTCTCGTAGGTTTGCCATTTACTGCCGAGAGGTAGCGCGTTATAGAAAATGTTTCTATGAAAAGATGTGGTTTGCCCCAGTCCAGGCTTGAACCGGGGAACTTTCGGCTCGCAGTCCAACGCACTAACCACTGAGCTACCGCGGCTACTTTATTTCGAATATTTTTTTTGTCGTCCGAAAATTATTTTAACAAAATTATTTTCTTGAAAATTTTCGAATTTTGTTACTTTTGTCGAAAATCTATGATTTCGAACATTGCGTTCATTTTGTCTCACAAATATTTTTTTTTCAATTTTTTTCAAAAGTAAGTTGTTTAAGTTATTTCCTGTGTGAAAAACAAATGTATTGAAAACAAATACATAAATCTACTGGACTTCTGTACAAAATTGTACTAGAATTAACGTGCATTTGAGTGTCCATTTTTGCTTGTACTAACCACTGAGCCGCGGTAGCTCAGTGGTTAGTGCGTTGGACTGCGAGCTGAAAGGTCCCCGGTTCAAGCCTGGACTGGGGCAAACAACATCTTTTCATAGAAACATTTTTCTATACCGCGCTACCTCTCGTCAGTAAATGGCAAACCTACGAGAGTAAAACCATTGCCTATGAAAAAGCTCTCACCCGCCGTTCGGATTCGGCAATAAACTGTAGGTCCCACCACTTTGAGTACAAATATAATACGCACAGCTCAAAATGGTGAGAGAGCTCGGCCTAAGTTCTTATAGGACTGTAGTGCCAAACTATTATATATTATTATTATATATGACTAATATGCGCAAATATTAATAATATTCGCGCACGCAGAAACAAATACGTACTAAAATTTCGGCAATATGTGGTAAACTAATTTCTAATACATTGTGTAGTAAATTAAGGTAAAATAAGCGTTTATCAACAGGGACGCTACAAAAGTAGAGCGACAGGGACAGCAAACGACGCCATATTTCTTGCCGCTCTTTTAGCATTTTTCTTCAGTAAGGTTTGCCATTTCGTAATGGAAAGATATACTAGCCAAAAACGAGTCGAAATTATTAAAATTCGAAAAATCATCTTCAGCGATGAGGCTCATTTCTGGCTGAATGGCTTCGTTAATAAACAAAATATGTATTATTGGTCAGACAGCAATCCACACGTACTTCATGAGTCATCATTGCATCCCGAAAAAATTACGGTTTGGTGCGGTTTATGGGCCGGCGGCGTCATTGGGCCGTACTTCTTCCGTGATGATTAAGACCGGCACGTTACTGTGAATGGGAATCGCTACCGTTCAATGATAACCGAATATTTTTTGCCCCAATTGGATGATATGGACTTGAAGGACATGTGGTTCCAACAGGACGGCGCCACAAGCCACACAGCGAATGCCACAATCAATTTATTGGAAACCAAGTTTGGAGAACGTCTTATCTCACAAAATGGTCCAGTCGATTGGCCGCCTCGGTCGTGCGATTTGACGCCGTTAGACTATTTCCTGTGGGGCTACGTCAAGTCTATGGTCTATGCCAACAAGCCAGCGACGATTGATGAACTTCGTACGAATATCGAACGTGAAATTGCAGCAGTATCGGCCGATTTATGCTTGAAAACCGTCGAAAATTGGGTTCAGCGTCTGGACTTCTGCTAGCGTGGCCATGCAAAAGAAATCGAGTTCCATACATAATGGCATCAAACGTACTTTTACAAGAATAAAGAATTTCATTGATATCCAAAACCGTTTTTTATTTAAAAAAAAAAGTTTGTATCGCTCTTATTGAAAAACCCTTTACAAATGCAGTTAAAAACTAAACAAATTATGTTGAACTTAATATATATATATCTAAAAAACAGATGTATGAAGTAAATTTGACAACATTACTTTTCTCGGTGTAATAAATACATAAAAAACGATTTAAGAAGAAGTATTTTCCTTGCATTTTTCAATAGAATTTCAGACAGCTTTGGAATGCATAAAAATCATCCGATTACCCGCAAACCGATGTCTTGGTGGCATTATGCGTTCTTGCATTTTGCTTCATGGACAAGTGCTATATTTGCTTGGTGCTGTTGCGTCGATCAGTGCGCAAAGTGCGTACGTAGTACGAGACCTTGTCGACTACTGCTGCTGCTGTTGCTACTAAAGCCGATTAAATCCTCCGAGCCGTTTTGCTGCGATCGTGGGAGAGAGGCGCAAATAAGCCGGTTGCCCCAAACAACGGCGACAGCAGCAACAACAACTGACAGCGGAGCTTTACAGCAGCAGCAACGTCTTTAAGACAACGGGCTGTGCTGTCAATTAACGAGGGCGGCGTGGCTCGACGCGTTTTCCAAAACACACTCGTGCGGTTGTTAAGTCACTTTTGACAGTTTAAGCGGATTATTTATTTTGCTTTTTCGGGGGTATTATTTAAATTTCGAAAAGTGTTCGGTCGTTCGGTCGGTCGTCGCCGAACTTAAGATCGACGTTAAAGCTTAGGCTGCGTGTAAATCATGCTTAGACGACGTAAATCCTGCTGCTGCGGAGAAAATGTTCACATTTAAAACAAGTCGCCTAAAATTTCGAAAACATTTTTAAATAATTTCACAACACATACGCGTAACTCGGCGCACTTGGTAGCTGCAGATGCGCGCGTTCTTAAATTGCCTCATCTGGCTACTTGCAGCTCCCGGAATTGAATTTGAGAAGTGAAATAAAAATTACGAAATATAAAAAACATGAGTGAGGTAGGTAGGTAGGTATTGGCGACTGCTTGCATTTGTCGGACAGGCGATTGTTGGCTGCACATGCAGGAATTTGCTGCTGCTGATGATAGAAAATTGCTCAAGAAATTTGCGGGCAACCGCACTTTTTTGCCGCCTGCATTCCCGCAGGCACAGCAGCACAACGCAGCGCGGATTGGCGCAACTCAACGCAGCAACGCACTTTATGCAATGCGTCCGTTGTATCCGTCGTCGCGCACGATAATTGATGGTCATTAAGGCCTTTGCGTCTTTGTCCAGCGCGTTGCGGCATCCTGTGCCATTAACTGATGTGCTGCATTGTTTGGCTGCCTTTTACAAATTATCTTGCAATTCGAAATTAAATTAAATGCATTAATAAATTTTTACGTTAGCTGTTTTGTCGTCGTCGTCGTCGTTCTTCATCTTCTCTCCCGTACACAGAGATTGTTTGAACCGGGTTGCCACCAGTTTGTAATTGATCTAATAACCGTTTAAAACAGGTTATTTTACAAAACGTAGTCAGTGTATTTTAACAATTAGTTTTAACAACCTGAAGTTTTTCTTATATTTACAAAATTTGTAAAATAATACCAACCAATTTATTTCAAGTTCTTTTAAAAATTTGTTGATAGAAATCAACCATTTGGGAAGTTAAAATCATATGGGAAATTTGAAGGACAGACATTTTGGTAGTAGTGACATTTTGGTAGTAGGACAACTTTAAGAATTTGGAAATTATATTCGGTCTAAGACGACTATAAAACCCTAATTTCCTTAAATCTATCTGGTTATGTATAAATCGCAGTTAACGTTAAAAGCGATCCAGACGTCATAAGGTTTTATTAATGCAAAAATAATTGGCAAGAATTGTTCTTCATTTCCACCTCAGCCGGCAGTTCAAAATCCAACGATCCCACTCATTTGTATTACCCAACTCCCGATATATAGGCTAGATTTGGTTAATAAGGGGGTGTTGCTGAAATTTTAGCAGCAACACTCACGGCTGCGTGATGGTCCATTGTGTTTCCTTGTATCTATGTGGTAACCTTAATGAGTTCAAAACGGTCGATTGATTTCTCTGAAACCAAGCTGATCTTCTTAAGAACCCTAGCAGATTTTCAATTGGAACTTCTACAATTACTTCAAGTTCTCCAAAAACCTGTGCCCCGTGTATTGTAGTCGGTGTGTTTGGAGGTTCGGACACTCCAATAGTAAATGCTCATTTGATTCTGCTTTCTCAATTTTTTGACAGTTCATAAAGTCATCGGGCGCGGGAAAGCCCAACTGTGTGCCAATTGCACAATGTCCCCTTTGGACGCCGAAGCTTTTTGTTCATTTATCATTGGTGTGTTACCAGAGAGAACGTAAGGAAATGTTGTTGTTTATGGATAGCCAATTTGCGTTTATTTTATTCGTCGTTTTAAGGTCAATGTGACTTCTGGAAATGGACACTTTATGGAAGAACACGCATCCTCTATGCTTCGCGCGGAACCCTGTGGTGCTAGTTCATCGACCTTTTCGTTCCCTTCTATATGACTATGTCCGAGAACCCCGCATATGTTTAACGCGTGGTGTTGGCTTAGTAAGTTGTGATCGGCGACAGTTTAGTACCTTCCCTACATCTAATATAATTTCATCAATCTAAATCATTTGGTTTTCCTGTAATCGGAATTCCAACAGTTATATAGGATGGCGGATAGACGGACATCGCTAAATCGACTCAGGACTTGACGCTGATCAAGAATACAAGAAGAATATCAAGAATACATAATTACGGTTTGGTGCGGTTTATGGGCTGGCGGCGTCATTGGGCCGTACTTCTTCCGTGATGATCAAGACCGGCACGTTACTGTGAATGGGAATCGCTACCGTTCAATGATAACCGAATATTTTTGGCCCCAATTGGATGATATGGACTTGGAGGACATGTGGTTCCAACAGGACGGCGCCACAAGCCACACAGGGAATGCCACAATCAATTTATTGGAAAGCAAGTTTGGAGAACGTGTTATCTCACGAAATGGTCCAGTCGATTGGCCGCCTCGGTCGTGCGATTTGACGCCGTTAGACTATTTCCTGTGGGGCTACGTCATGTCTATGGTCTATGCCAACAAGCCAGTGACGATTGATGAACCTCGTACGAATATCGAACGTGAAATTGCAGCAGTATCGGCCGATTTATGATTGAAAACTGTCGAAAATTGGGTTCAGCGTCTGGACTTCTGCAAGCGTGGCCATGCAAAAGAAATGGAGTTTCATACATAATGGCATCGAACGTACTTTTACAGGAATAAAGAATTTCATTGATATCTAAAACCGTTTTTGTTTTATTTAAAAAAAACTTTTGTAGCGCTCTTATTGAAAAACACTTTACTTTCAATACATCCCACCAGCAACTATCATATTGATGAAATAATAAATATTATATGAAGACTAAGACTCCAATTCATCATATTAATGAACAAGTGAACATCATATTGATGAATTTTGTTCATCAAACCATATTTGTGTAAATGGTGCCAAATTAATGTTTGAAATTTGATAAAATAAAAATATTGAAAATAAATGAAATCATCAATTCCATGAATACTGGTTGTTCGTGTTTTTTTTTTGTTGTACGTAAAGATTTATAATTAGTCAAGAATTTTAATAAAATGACAAAAATTAAACTTATGGCACAAAGATTAGTATTTTTATAAATTTTCAATTGATAAAACATTAGATTAATGTAAACATTATGTTATTGAAGAAAACCTTTCTTTATTTATATAATTATTACAATCAATTATTTCATTAATATTTATGATATTTTTTGATAATAATTATAATTAAAAATAAACCATTTGTATTATTAAGAAACAAATTCATAATATTGATGTATGGTTCATAAAATCAATTGAACAGTTTAACATTATCATACATTTTGATATTTATTTGTCATATAAAAAAAAACCACTAATATTTATTAAACATGAGCAATTTAATCTCGCTGTGCACATCCAGTGCATGTTGTGCGTCCGGGGTCAAGTTGCTGCCTGCTGACTGCCATGTACTCAATTAACGCCATTGCTGATGAGATGAGGCGAGTTGTTTGCCGCAATTACTAAACATTCTTAATCTCAACGCACACGCGATGCTAAATTTAACCGAGTTGTTCTTAAGTTTGTGGGAAGATTTCGACGCGCACAGCGATCGCACAGTTCCGTTGCCGAGCTAGCTCATGTGATCTTCGATGTGGGATTTATGCGTCGTCGTCGTCGTCTTCTTCATGCGTGTCACATAAACGCATCTAATTTCGGAACAGGCAGCCGCAGCCGCAGCAGCTTCAGCAGGAACATAATTAATCCAGCTGCTGCTGCTGCTGGGCACAGTGCCGCAAAATTTATATTAAAATATTGTGATTGTCGTGAAGTCATTCATTAAGAATGACGGCAAACAAAACGGGGATTCATGTGAACAGCTTATTTTAAATACAAATATTTTCGGCGTAGGTAATTAAAAACAAAAATACAGCAATTTATTTGATGGTACTCATGTTTATGAAGAACTTAATACAGTTAATAAATTAGAATAAGAAGTATTTTAAATTCGACACGCAGTGCGAGTATAAGAAAATGATCATTAACTCGATTTTTGATTTTGAAGTTTTATATGCTAGCAAATGTGCAATTATCAAGTAATCTCAGTTATATAATTGTCCACCAAGGCAAATAAATATTATAAACGACCTAAATACTAAATACTATTAATTTTTAATTTCATAGTATTGATGAATTAACAAACAACAGTTTGTTCTACAAGTTCGTATCTCTGAATTGTGTACAAAATAAAAACACTCTTATGTTTGGTTTAAATTACAACAATTAACATTATTAATTCACTATAATAAACCACTTTACAAACACATGTCCAAAATTTAATTTGACATTGTTCTCACATGAGACGTACTCGACCACTTCCAATCACTACTAAAGTGAAGTGCCTCACATGCGGTGCCCTTATATACTGCATGCATCAGTTCGACACGGTTCGACATGCTTCTACAAGTTTCGTGAATGCTGCATGCTATTCGCATCTCATTCGCACTTATTTGTTTTAATGTGCTAATCTTCCATCTCTTTATCGCACACTGCCTCAGTGCGTTGAATGATCTTCCGACTCTTTCTAACACATTGCTTAGTGCGCTGAATTGTCTTGCGTCTCATTTATGCTTGTTGATTGCTTGCACTATACGGCAAATCACCTCTTTTCGCAACAGTGTTTTGTTATGATGAATTTTTTCATTTTAACAAAATAATCAATGCTAAGGAGATGCTTTCAGTGCTGATCGTAAGTAATTATCGTAGTTTAAATAGTTGATTTAATGGTGGATTAGTTACGGTGAATGTTCGTCTTGAAATGTTCCACAAACGTATCGTACAACGGAATGCTCTCTCTAATTCGATATTCAATGCGCAAGTAGGAACACAGCATCTTGTTGAAAAACACCGTGTATTTACTCCGAACGTTTCATTGTAATACCATACCAGCACTCATTCCTACTTAAGGAAAGTAGAAAAAAAGACCGATCTTTTAGTTATCGTCGGTGATCTCGTTCTGCCATATGCTTTTGTGTGCAGAGGCGATCCAAGAGCTAATGGAGATTTTTCCCGTAGATGAGGTAGCACAGATTCTGCTCCAACTGGATTATTCTCAGATCCACAACGTGCTAGTTTATCAAATGTTTTTTTACCCGAAACTCTCCTTTATGACCCGACATCCAGATCAGTTTCAATGTATTACCAATACCAATTAGATGACTCAAAGCTTAAGCAAAATTTCAATTGGATTTTGTTTCAACATCCTTAGAATTTTACTAAAGCACAATATAGTTCCAGCTAAAGCCTACACCTGTATGACCACTAAATCCTTATATAAGTCGGAAATAGTAGTTATTACAGAGAATCTTTATTTTATATGTATTAAGCACTCACTGTATAAAAAAGACAACTAAATTTTTTTCACACAGCTATGCTGCTATCAAAGCAATATCCATGGACGTGGTGATATCCAAGTTTATCCTACAGTACAAAGAGACTCTTTAGGATCTCTTACTTGTTAACATTGTGGATATTATGTAAGTTCCTGGACACTGCAGAGAATGTAACTTCCAAATAAATAATAATAGTAGTATGGAGCTACACTCCTTAGAACTTAGGCCGAGCTCTCTCACCATTTTGAGCTGTGCATGTTATATTGGTACTCAAAGTGGTGGAACCTACAGTTTAATGCTGAATCCGAACGACGGGTGAGAGCTTTCCTCTTGTAGGTTTGCCATTTACTTCCGTGAGGTAGCGCGGTATAGAAAAATTTGTCTATGTAAAGATGTTGTTAACCCCAGTCCAGGCTTGAACCTACCTACCGACGCTATATTCCGAATACCTGCCAAAAAATGTGTAAAAAATTAACTTAATTACTTTCATCCCCGGTAGCTCGTCCAATACTTGAAAAACGAGATGAGCTTATCAACCAAATAAAATATCATGTGTCGGCCAAGTCACAAAGGGTTCCACCCGATAAATCTAAGACAAATACAGTGTTAACCCTTAATAAGGAGGAGTTAAAAGAACTCATGGGCAATAACGAGCTAAGAGATTATCTTTTCAAACTGGAAAATGTCGATAAATTGCGATTTATTTTTGTCCTCTATTAGAGATATCAAACACCAAAGAAGAGTTTGTAACTTCTGACAAAATATGAGAATTGTTTTTCGTCTTCTCTTTAAATACCCTTTGGTTCCGGTTCTGGTTCCATGATTTTTAAAATATCGATTCCGGTTCCGATTCCGGTTCCCCCAAAAAAATTTTATGTGTTCCGATTCCGATTTGAGACCCTATGTTCCACAAGGAATTAAAGAACAAAGAGGAATACTCCGATTCTACACCTTTTTTTAAAAAAAAGGTTCCGATTCCGGTTTTGGTTCCAAAATCGAAACGGTTCCTGTTCAGATTTCGGTTCTTTGTGATCCCTGTTAGGGACTTAGGTTAGGTTAAGTTCTGTGGTGTCGGCAATCGTTGTGTTGTCGACCACTTAGACCAAAGTTGATTCATTGTGTTCCCTGCATATGGTGTCCTATGGTCATGTTTCCATTTTCGTCCATCCAGATGTTCTGATGAATTTTATTATTTTTAGCGGATGTTTGTTCTTGATGTCGTCTATTTCTTTGAAGAAAAAAGAGCCTACAATTTTGTAAATATCGGTTTCGATTCCGGTTCCAACCTCACAAATTATGTGTTCTGATTCCGGTTCCAGATCCACACATTTTTAATAACGATTCTGGTTGCAGTTTCAGAAATCGAAATGGTTCCGATTCCGTTTTACCTTATCACAAGCATACCAAATAAGGGGTTTTTCAATAAGGGCACTACAAAAATTTTTTTTAAGGGTTTTTCAACACGGACGCTACAAAAATAGAACGACAAGGACAGCAATCGACGTCATATTTCTTGCCGCTATTTTGACATTTCTCTTCAGTAAGGTTTGCCATTTCATGATAGAAAGATATACGAGCCAACAACGAGTCGAAATTATTAAAATTTACTACCGAAATTCGAATTCGTATATCTTTCCATCATGAAATGGCAAACTTTACTGAAGAGAAATGTCAAAAGAGCGGCAAGAAATATGGCGTCATTTGCTGTCCCTGTCGCTCTACTTTTGTAGCGTCCCTGTTGAAAAACCCTTTACATGATTAGCATGAATAAGTCATTTTTATGTCTTTCCCAATGGGGGAATTGTCACAAGACGAAGAAATGTCGCAGAACCACAGATTGATCGGTCACCTTTTTTTTTTTTAAATAATTTACCAACGCTCAGGAGATGCTCCATATTCATGCAATGCATTGTGTTGATCGTAGAAATGTATTATAGGTTAGTGGAAGGGAGCAAAGATGGAGTAGTGTCGGTGGATGTTTGTTTTGAATTTGCCAATATCAAAAATGTCTAGAAACGTATCATGCGACTGAAGAACGATTTTTCTCTGTAATGTGTGTGGTTCTGTTGAGAACCGAGTGTACTACGAAGTAGAATACGTAGAATACGAATTTGCGAGATTCTAAACAGCAGTCGTCTGTGTTCTGAGTTTTACTGATTTACCAATTCTTGTTTTTGAATAATCCTGATTTCAACAGACTAATAAACAGACATTTGTATATGGACTTCTTTTTCTGGGTGTTACAAAGCTACGACCAAAGAAAAAATAGCTTTCATTTTTAGTGTAGGGTATAAAAGAGGATCTGGTAAAGTGTAGATTTTGTTTAAGAATGACCGATTTAAGGAGCTAAATGTATTTTAAGTTAAAACTGAACACAATGGATTAAAATAAATTTGTCTAAAATCGAAATACAGTGTACTAGACTGATTTAATTTTTGAGTTTATTCAAAAAGGAAAATCTCGGTAAAATTTCAAATATTTGTATGGGACTTTTATAAACAATTAACACATAAATCAGGACGTGTAAAAATTAAAAAAATATATTACGGAGATTTGCGTATAAGTCAAATATTCCAAAAAAACTAAAAAAATGGAAATAAAAAAAAATAATTGGACTTTACAATTTTATATTTACAAAACTCTTGAGATATTTAAAAACGGTTTTCAGTTTATGAATTATATGTTAATTGTTTATAAAAGTCGTATGCAAATATTTTGAATTCATGATAAAATGTACAATATATGTATAAATATGTAAAGTAAAGTCTTCAAAAATGAAAACAAAAATACATGTCCAAGTCTATATCTTTAAAACTAAAAAATATAATTTCTTAAGTAAGCACATTTTCCTAACATCTCAATGTAAGCATTTCATAAACAAAATATTTTTAAAAATCGGATAATTTTTGGATTTTTTACAATTTTTGTAAAATTTTTAATGAAAAAAATCTCAATTTTACTGATTTTGATCGCCATAACCATTAAAGATACATTTTTAAAACTTAAGTTCTCTCAAGTTTTCTCTGTACAACACTTTTTAAGTTTTTAAAATCGGTTGAGTGGTACCGAAAATACTGAATTCCACCCGATTTAAGAGCGTTTATTTAAGAATGTTCCTTGATTGAATGAAAAGTGTCTATGATTAAAGACAAATATCACTAGACATAAAATTGAGACCTTTTTTAATTATCCACGATCATAGTATGATTTTCCGATGGATTTCAAGATTATAATCACTCCCTCATACTCAGTTCTTTCAGAATGCCCCATGTTTTTGAGTTATTACGTAATACAAAAATATGGAAATTTTCATGTTTTATGAATTTAGTTTCACTTATAATATATAATTTTATTGAATTATGAAAACTCTATATATTATGCAATAAATATTAGGTACATCTTAAAATTCATATTTTTTGCGTTTGACTGTTCATAACTTTGGTCAGATCAATCCGAATTTCATGTGGTTTATTTCAAAATATGAGCTGAAGTATTTTCAATGCAATACAAGAGAAATGTGATTGAAAACTTAAATCTGTAAAAAGTTACAGACCAAAATATTAAGAAAAACACAAGAATTGCTATATATTTGTTTTACATAATAACACAAAAACTTGAGGAAATCTGAAAAAACTGAGTATGAGGTAGTGATTAGAATCTGGACGTCCAACGGAAAATCATACTTAGATCGCGGACAATTTTTGTTGTTGTGCTGTATATTCTATGGTACTGAATCAAAACCATATTTACTCGAAATTGATAAATTGTTTTTTGGATGTGCTATTTCGCAAAAGTAATTAATATGCTATATATAAAATCATGTTGCCATGCAAGCGTTCGGCACATGTATCAATGAAACTACCAAAAGCCATACAAATTGCTTATGAGGTAGGCTCCATCCTCTGCCTACATACGACCGACTTTTCGTAAAATTAATACCTTGTTCACTTGCCGCATCTACAGGCACACACAATTCGCAAGGATGCACCCTGGCATCTGCTAATGATTATGACAACGCAAATGCAAAATATTCGCATGCAAAATCAGGATGTTTTTTTGTGTTTTGTGTTTGTTGTTTAATTTTGCAAAATACTATGCCTCAACATACTGAAAATGTATCGCAGAAAAAGGCATACAGCCTAATTAATGACCTTGTTGCATGCATGTAATTAAAACGAGTTTAACTGCAGCTATCTATAGCAATTTATGTTCTCCTTATTCAGTCTTTAGTTATCTGTTGTATGTTGTATGCCAGGAACAGGACCAGCAATAGCAGCAATAGCAGCAGCACCAGTATCACCGGCTCCAGCAGCAGCAACAGCACCAGAAACTCAGCAGCAACAGCAAAAGCACCGGCACCAACAACCAGTAGTTGTTGCACAAGGGACAAAGTGATTGCCAAGCCAGCCATGCATCGTTGTTGCGTTGATGTTTTCAGTTCTCTTCTGAAAGGAAGCTGATAAACCAAGCAGAACATGCAAAAACATTGCAATTTATTAGTAGCACTTTTTAATAACAAGTCGAATCTGTCTTAAGGAATGTTTCATCTTGCCAGAGGCTGTATTCAAAACAAAACATAATTTGCCAAACATCTTGTGTACATTTTAGTCAAAACATCACTTGCAAAATAAAACAAACCAAAAGAATAAAAGTAAAAATTCAGCATTTAATATCTGCATATATCGTAGTATGTTGTAGAACACAGTAAAGATGGCTTGGACTTTGGGACTTGTCAGAAATTTGTATGTGAAAATTAAAAACAAAGTTAATTGCTACAATTAAATAAAAATATTTTGTTGTTTTGGTTATCTTTAAGTCAAATCTAGTGTTTGAAATGGTTTGAGATTTTGAAAAACAAAAATAAGGTCTAAACAAATATTTTATATTTTTCTAATATTCACTATATTACTAATTGTGTTTTAAAAATTGAAATAACATTCGTAAGTATTTGATATAGCTTTTTTAGAGTGTAACAAATTCGGAAGTTCGAATACCATCTTAATTTCGGGTGGTACACCCAAAAAACAATTTACCCATTTCAAGTAAATATAGAAATGATTCAGCTCCGCAAGATAAAATAGTGATGTAAGGGCATTAATTGTTTGTTTTCAAAGCACCTATCTATTCGCAGCATTATTAAAAATTTTTTTTTGCCAAACATTTACCTTGCAAATGTTAAAAATTCAAAAAATTCGCTATAACTCTTTATTGGTGTAAGATAAAATAGTGATGTGAAAGCACTAATTATTTGTTTTCAAAGCACATATCGATTGGCATCATTACTTAAAAATAATATTCCAAACATTTTACTTGCAAGTAATAAAAATTTTAAAAATATTTAAAAATATTAATGCGAATTGATAGGTGCTTTAAAAAGAAACAATTATTGGCTCTACACCACTATTTTATCTTATACCAATAAAAAGTTATGGTAAAAAAACGAAAAGATTCGCCCTTTTGGCATGACAAGATTTAAAATTTTTCGAATTCGCCCTTTTGGTTTTGTCTGTTGTGACTAGAAATATCCAACAAAATCACACACCAATTTGGCACAGTATACCAGTGGATGTTTCAGATACACATAACTCTAGAACAATTTTTTGCATGAAATGAACCAAGAAATCAGCATCCTAAATCAGGAATCCTGTTCATTGTCATAATAATATCTGAACTTATAATAAATATTTTTTTCAAAATTTGGAATGTATTAATATAATAGATCTTGATTACCCGAAACCTAGTTCATTCGTTTGATGTTTTTTTCATTTTGACTTTTTCCATTTGGACACGTCCAAATGCAAATGAACAAACTTTCTTTTGCATATCCGCCCGTTTGCTTGATGTGAGAGTTGACCGCATGAGGGTGGATAAAAGTGAGAGGGCAAAAGTGAGCGGAGATTGAAAAAAATACCTTCAAAACCGTGAAAAAAATACTATATAAATAATAGTTTTTTTACTATTAAAAATAGTCAATAGGATAAATTATTATTTCAATCGGAAAATAACAATAAAAACTTGAAAATACCATGACATTGCCATTGAGTTTATATGAAAAGATTTATCTTTTTGTAACTTTTAAATCAATAATTGCCTTTTGACCAATTTTCATGGGATTTGAGGGAATTTTTTTCTGGGTGCAGATATCGTGGGAAATCGAATGGTACCATTTGCGGTAATGGAAAGCGGACATCATTAGAATGCTAAAGATACCTTTTGGAGTGGTCCATGACCTCCAAATGAGTGTCAAAACAGCATTAATAACTCAAACAGGTTTCGGAAATCGTTAACAGACAGCATTAGAAGGCTAATGGTAACCCTTGGAGTGGTCCGTGAACCCCAAAAGGGGCTCAAAACAGCATTGGGTATCATTACGCCTCTTATGATGTCCGCTTTCGATATCCGAAATAAATAAAAAGATTTATAAATGAGTTTTTTTATTGTGTCTTAGAGTAGGACATAATTCTGGTTTCAATATGTCTAAATTGGCATCTCAAAAAACCAATAATTAAAAAAATTTGAATTTATAGGTCAATTTTAATAAATTTGTTATACATTTTATAATTATATATTTGATACTTTACGAGATCTATGTATTTTTATGGAAGGTGGGTGTTTCCTTTGACCGATTTGACTTATTTACAATCTTATTATTACTTTTCCACTAAAAGTAATTTGAACTAAATATAATGGTATCGGATTAGAATTTTTCAAGTATTATTCAAGTATATTTTAAGTATTTAAACCTCTTAATCGGCAAGATAGAAATAACACATTTTTTATATGAGAATTTTGGTTTTAGGGTAATTAGGGTAATTATACTTTTCTATACCGGAGATGTTACAAACGCCGTACCAAACTGAATATACCCTTTCACTCTTAGTGTAGGGTATAAAAAATAGGATAATAATGAATTAGTCCTTAACGTGATATGTTTTCAAGCTACTTTTGGCTTTCGGAAAATATAAATGTACTTTACATTTGGTACAGAAGATATGCGTAACCGGGTTATTAATGAATTTGCCCGACTTTTTCGATCCCTGCTCAACAAAATGATTCATCTCATTGTAAATTATACTCTCCACTGGATGAACTTTTCTTTTGTCCGCTAGTAGTGGAAAAAGTTCGGGTAATAGAGGACCTGCGGATCATTGTGAACTTTTGGTATACCTTTAAATTCTAAAAAGATATAAAAACACATTTGTTGAAAAACACTTTTACTTTAAGTAACTAAAAGACAAGTATTAGGTGAAATAACAGAAAGTTATAATTTTATGAAATTACGTTTTCGGTTGGTTTTTCCCAAAGACCGTCTATAGAAGGTCTCCACTATATTTTTCACTAATTTTTATTCCCACATGAAACTTATAATAAATTATCAAAATACCATTTCCCAAAAATCCGAATCCGATTGAGCTGCTGGAAAGTAATTTTAAAACAATTTAAATTTGTAGTTCATTCTAAAATATGTTCAACTGATCGTAGCTGCTAAACGAATCCAGTGACAACGTTTAAACTTTCACCAGTTGATGCATAGGTTCAATACGAACAACGCCATTACTCTTTGAGCGAAAAAATATTTATTAAAAAAAAATGATTGGGTTAGAGTGATGAAGTTCTGTAGACGGTCTTACCGTCTACAGAAATTTGGAGAACTATACCCGCATGGGTGTAGTTCTCCAAAAGCAGTGAAATAATTTTAATATTATGGGATAAGAAATATTGTTGTTGTTTGTGTAATTAAATCTAATTTGATATGAAATCCGATCTCATCGGTTATATGAATCGCCAGATATTAGCCGCCGTAACTCAGTGGTTAGTGCGTTGGACTGCGAGCCGAAAGGTCCCCGGTTCAAGACTGGACTGGGGCTAACAACATCTTTTCATAGAAACATTTTCTATACCGCGCTACCTCTCGTCAGTAAATGGCAAACCTACGAGAGTAAAACCATTGCCTATGAAAAAGCTGTCACCCGCCGTTCGGATTCGGCAATAAACTGTAGGTCCCACCACTTTGAGTACAAATATAACACGCACAGCTCAAAATGGTGAGAGAGCTCGGCCGAAGTTCTATACAGGACTGTAGCGCCAAACTATTATTATTAGATATCCGTCATTATTTGTGACCATCTTTTGAAAACTCGGTAAAAAGTTCATTGAGCGATATCTCGTAAAACTATCCATATAATACAGAAATAATGGCATCAACTTCATACATTTTTTGTTGTATATGCCAAATTCTGTTTGAAAATCGAAACACTGATATTTATTTGTAGTTTTTTCACATTAGTTTCAGAAATTATATACTGCACTTTATTATACTCTGTTACTATTAGTACTTTTTATAACACAATTTATATATTTATTTACAAATAACAAAATTATTACCGACGTGAACACGTTTTCTCAACGAACAACAAAAGACACTTACGCAGAAAATGCCGTTGTTTTCAAACATCAGTATGTTTAAAATGACCCTATACATACAGAAGAATATTGCAAGAATACATTTATTTAAATCCTATTATTATAATTTTTAAAATGTAGTAGGTGTTTTGTTTCTTTTTTAGGTTGTAATTTGAAAATAAAAAAAATTATATATATTTCCTATCACTATTTAAAAATATTTAATTAAAATGTTATTTTAATCTGTATAAAATATTTATCAAGAAATTTATATTAAAATACAGCTAGTCATGAAAAAGGGTTGTTCAGAATTTTCTAATGATAGGAGAATCGCATTAAAATCCAAACATTCAGATTTCATAAAATGTCGCCCTTATGTAGCAGTTTTATTATTTTTTTTTTTTTGTATTTTTTACGTAAAAATCACTATAATTTTATTATAATTATATGTTCTTTTAATTGCGTTATTCAATTTGTAAAAGGCCAACTGATAATTGGTTATCTCTGCGATCTTCCTAAAATACAATAAAATTGATTATTAAGAATGCAACCACGTTAATATGAATCGCACAAACGCGCTATATTATGGCCCGCATCTGGAAAACCCTGCTCTATATAAATTTTGACTGCGTGTGAGTCAGAGAGACAGACAACAACGGACATCAACCAACGATCGTCTTCATCGAGAGAATTAATAAATTGTAATTTGGTTTTAATTCGGTTTTCAATTGAAATAAATTAGCAGCTAATTGTTGCATGTACGTATTACGTATTAATTTACAGAAACTGGAATCCAAAATAAATTAAATGTAGAACATATATCAAAAAAGACAAACAGGAACGAAGAAAACCACCACTGCATAACAAACAACTGAAATATCGGGCAGTCAAAAACTATTGAGCGACTGTCAATTTTCGGAAGTCAGTGATTCTCAAATATTTTTCGGCAAAAATACTATATGCTTATGGGTACCAAACTGTTAATTTGGAAAAAGGACATATCACAAAAATCAAATGTATAAACAAAATATGGAATAAATAAGAGGTCTAATATTAATTTATATGTCAATATGAAATATGACCCTATATAAGTGATCTATACAAGTTGTTAAATTCTGCATTACATTTAAATCATTAATGGACAGTCGAAGGATATATGATTTCTAAATTTATTCCATTAACTTTCTAAACTAAGCTAGAGAGTTATTTCATAAAATGTATTATATAATCTGAGTTCTAATCTGATTTATTAACAGTGAGTAGACTATATTTAAGAAAAAGAAGGACAGTATATTAAAAAAAAAGGACCAGAAATAGATATTTAAAATGTCCCCCCTATGGTACATATATTGACGTCGCAAAACTTAATTTTGATCTCGAAAGAAAGTCATGAAAATTGGCTCAGTGATATATATTACACTACCCAACACGATTTTTGCCATGGACATCCCATACATCAATTCTATATAATTCGCTGGTGCTGACTTTGACGTCATTCTCAGTTTTTATACCCTACACTAAGAGTGAAAGGGTATATTCAGTTTGGTACGCCGTTTGTAACACCCTGAAGAAAGCATCTCCGGTATGGAAAAGTATATATATTCTTGATCAGCATGATCTCCTGAGTCGATTTAGCGATGTCCGTCTGTCCGTCTGTCTGTCTGTCTGTCCGTCTGTCCTTCTGTCTGTCTCTTGAAATCACGATTACGGAAAAAGTAGAAGAGCTAGAGCAATTAAACTTTAGATTTATAATAATAATAATAATAGTTTGGCGCTACAGTCCTGTATAGAACTTCGGCCGAGCTCTCTCACCAATTTGAGCTGTGCGTGTTATATTTGTACTCAAAGTGGTGGGACCTACAGTTTATTGCCGAATCCGAACGGCGGGTGAGAGCTTTTCATAGGCAATGGTTTTACTCTCGTAGGTTTGCCATTTACTGACGAGAGGTAGCGCGGTATAGAAAAATGTTTCTATGAAAAGACTTTAGATTTAGATTACCTATATATCTAAGCTGTTTGAACAAGAAAATTGGCATGATCGGTCTATTGTGACCTGAGAACTGACCACTTATGTTCAAATACCTCATATAAAATTTACATCAACAGATCAATTTTACTGTAGACGTGCTTAGGTAAACTTTTTTGGTCAAATATATATTGACATCATGCTCAAATACATGAAAATAATGTTTTCCTGCGAAACGAGTTGTGATTACCAAAAAAAAAAATACGAAATTCGTTACACCTACCCATTTGTAAATATGGGTATCAAATGAATGGAAATTCTTCAGCTATGGAAAGTTTGTGGTTATTTTCAGGATTTGTATACCCTGGTGACCTATATACCACTTTGAATGGTAACCACACATATGTGTAGGGTATGTATAGTCGGCTTAGACCGACTATAATTTTGATAATCCTAACTATCTTAATAACACCTACTTTAAAATTTGCCTTGTGATCTAACCTTCCCAACTGGTTTTTTCATTTCTTTAACATTTCAAAAAACACAAAATATCTGATTTTTGGTCATTCATCGCCAGTTTAAGAAACGCTGCTCAAATCAATCCGTTCACTTCACTCTTCATTTCATATGTTGTGAATGCACCCGTATGTGCGCCGTGTGGTGGCGACCGACTGCCTGCCAGAATCTGACAGAGCCTGCCAAAGCCCGCCTGCCTGTCTGTCTCTTTGGCACCGAATTAAGCAACTGGAAAAAGGTTATCGCCAAAGTTCGCTCGCATATGCTTCATGCTTGCAAACGGAGCGGAATCGATGCTGATGCTGATGCCGATTCTGAAATGTTGCCAAAAAGCAACAGAACAAAAAAAAAACAGAATAAATCACAAAAACAATAACAAAAAGTTGCATTTCATGTTCATGTTCAATCAGCTTAGGCTGACGTGTGCAGCGGCTTGTGCAAAACAATGACTATCGGTTCGCATGAGTTGTCGCCGCCGCACGGCGGTGCTGGCTGCTGCTGCTGCTGCGGCGCTTTGAGTGCAACATACAACAACAACAAACATATAGTAATAACAACAACAAAAACATTATTCAGCAGGTTGGCACAAAGCGTCCAGATGAAACGCTGCCGTTGCGTCGCCTCTTTTGCCGCCACCGTCAGCGCCGCATTTTTATTTAAATTCTTTGAGCGGCGCGCAATCAACTGCACACTGCAACCACACAGCGGCAACGGCAGCGCTCTCTGCTGTAACAGTTAAGATTAAATTTTAATGAAAACGAAAAAAATTAAAACTGAAAAATAAAACAAAAAGCAAAAAAAAAATCCAAACCTCGTCTGCATCGCAAATGTTCTGCGCCACACACAGAGTGCGCCACCGCTGCCGCCTTTCTTACCTGCCCCTAATCCGCTTATCAAATTTCGGCAGCCTAAGCACAACGCTGGAGCCGCTCTAGAGTGTTTATGGCGCATTGTCCAAGCCAGTCACAATCCTACACTACACTACACTACACGACCCGACCAGACCAGAGACCATGGAATGGGTTCAGCTCGACGAAAGGGTGCCCTGCCTTTGTCTTTGTGACTTGTAGTAGTAGTTTGAATGAGTTTGTTTTGCTACTGCTACCGCTTCTGTTTTGCTTTGCTTTGTTGCAGCCTCATTCGCTCTCGTATGTGTAAAACTGCTGACTGTCTGTCTGTCTGTGCATCCGTCCGTCCATCGAAATATCTGTCAGTTTATTTGTTTGTTTTTTACCTTTAATCTTGCCGAAATATTTCGATTGAATCATTTTAAGCATGATTTGCCTTTTGCCTCTCCACTAAGCTCTATGCTACATATAGAGTTGCCAGCTTATATCGATTTTAACATAACTATGTTACTAAAAAATTGCTCTTCAAAAAATACTTTGAAAAGTTAAGCACAAAATTAGGAAAAGGTTTACATTATAGGGCCGCTATAAATAAATAAATAAATAAATAAAAAAATAAATAAATATAAATGCCACGCCCTTTAAAAGCGTAGTAGGACACTTCCCCGAAAGACATTTCCCCGAAGCCATTTCCCCGAATATACATTTCCCCGAAATAAACAATTCCCCAAAATGGACACTTTCCAGAAATTGCCACTTTCCCAAAATGGACATTTCCCCGAAATTGACATTTCCAAGAAATGGGCATTTCGCCGAAATGGACACTACTGTGAAAAGTTAAGCACACAATTAGGAAAAGGTTTACATTATAGGACCGCTATAAATAAATTTAAATGCCACGCCCTTTAAAAGCGTAGCAGGACACTTTCCCGAAAGCCATTTCCCCGAATAGACATTTCCCCGAAATAAACAATTCCCCGAAATGGACTCTTCCCCGAAATGGACACTTTCCCGAAATTGCCATTTCCCCGAAATAGACATTTCCCCGAAATTAACATTTCCCCGAAATGGACATTTTTCGAAATTAACACTCAAAAAGAGCTGGAGAAATGTCTATTTCGGGGAAATGTCTATTTCGTGGAAATGTCCATTTCGGAGAAATGTCCATTTCGGAGAAGAGTCCATTTCGTAGAAATGTCTATTTCGGGGAAACGTCCCTTTCGGGGAAATGTCTATTCGGGGCCGTTCGTGGATAAATCCAATCGGGGAAATGTCTTTCGGGGAAGTGTCCTCTTCGGGGAAATGTACATGAACCCTTTAAAAGTGGCAATGAGCTCCGGATTGCTGAGAAATCGAAAACCTAATTTTGTCCATATTTTATGATAAATTCAAGAGGTTTTTACAAAAAGAAGTTGTCTCGGCCGGTATAAAGTAAAATTTACCCATACACGGAGCGACAAAATTCTAGAATCTAGTAGGAATAAAGAAATAAACCGAGTGATATACAGCTAAACGGAAACATTCTTAATTTTAAGAAACAGGTCTACTTAGTTCTCAAAAAAAGTAACCAAGTGGTATTATTCTAATTATGCAGAATAAATTTCTTAGCTATCAGAAAAGTAACTAAGACGAATTATTCTTGATAATGCAGAATTAATGTATTTGGTATCAAAAATGTTGTTTTTGTTGTTTTCTTCACATAATTTAAAGAACATGTGTTCGTATAAATGTCGTTTTTCGATCTTGCTTTGTCTGTAAGATTCGCTATTGTGTTTTGCTTGGCGTTGTCCGTCTGTCAGCGACATCTGTTTATTCGAACGTCTGTCTGTCGATATGTTGAAAGTGACTAGAAGTAATTATTTCGAATAAATTAATTTCTCAAAATCCAGTAGAATAAAGCTTGTTGATAGCCAAGTAATTTGCTTTCTTAATGTTCAGATAATAAATTCTTGAATTTTAGTAGTATTTATTAATATTAATCAAATTCTATTTTTCATTCGAACCGAATTTTGCTCGAGTTTTAGTATTTTACTTCACTCCGTGTAGATGTTAGTTATTTAAGGTATTTGAACATAAGTGCATTCGGTGCATTCGTACGGCTTTAAACTTTAATATCTCGAAGGAAAAATAATGAATTTACTTGTTTTTTTCCTGCTCATAGTAAATAGAGCTAAACTTTTGCAAAATATTAGAAAATGGACCAATTATCAATTATCAAAAGATATAAATTCGATATAATTGGTCGATGCGGATGGAACAGAAAAAAGAATTGCATATTGAGGTTCATATGGAAATACCAAAAAAGAAAGCGAACTTTGCTTCCAAAATATTTCTTTGAGTTATTTTTATAAATAACTAGGATAATGTGCTATATTTGCAAATTTACACTTTGTTTCTAAATTTTTTATTTTTTTTCATTATAAATCTCAGAATATTCCGGACGTTCCGTATGCAAATTTGTACTACGATTTTTGCTAAAAAGTAGTTTTATATCTGAAAATATTAATAATCAATATTAAGAAATGTAAAGGTATAAAAATTTTAATTCCTAGATGTTTCTTAAGTTTTTTTTTTACTATTTTTGAAAACAAAAACTCTTTTTTTTTGATATTTTTTTTACTGTGCTTTTACAATTTTGGTACTCAAAGTTCCGGACGGGACAGATGTCAATGAATTGTAAATTTTTTCCTAGAATTACTAAGAAATCGATGCCCAGTATGCCATTCGTTTCGAAATCGTTACGAGATCAATGCGAAAAAAAAGGAGAAATCACACGATATCGGACACTTTCTCGTACCGATATCGAGCGAAAATTGGACCAACATGGTAGGTAGATATCGATGCGTTTTGTCGGAGTTTTCTCGGTACGAGAATTTTTTTTGAAATCGGAACGATATCGATGAAAATAATTATCAATGTTCGATATTGCTTCGAAAAATATTACGATATCGATGCGATAAATGTTTATATATCGTATCTTGTCAATGAATTTGAATGTAAGAGAAATTACAAAAATTAGAATCCATAAAGCAACGAGTTCGAACTTTTTTTCTCAAAGTTATTCGATAATAATTCGAGGCATCGAAGGCCTTCGAGACATGGCAGACTGGGTGTTTACATTTTTGAACATGCTGAGGAAATTCTTTAATGCTTTAAAACCAGAAAATTCTAAAATATCTCTCGAATATACCTGGCAATCCTAACTCCACATTGAGATAGATTCTAATGAAACATGTTCAGTGTTCGAGTGTAGCAACAAACGATATACTTGTGTTTGCAGAGTAGTATATACAAGGTAGTCATTGACAACTTTACAACTATCCATTTACATCACGAAATTTAGTGCTATAAACTCTATATAACGATGATTCACATGGCAATCATGCATAAATGTTCGATAGATTTTCTCTCTGTCGCTGTCTCTTTCACTACCTGTCTGTCTGTCGGTCTGTCTACTGTCATATATGTATCAATATAGTACCATTTGATATTGCATGAATAACCCTAAGTGAACCGGAAATATCGATACATTTTCATTTTATATTTCAATTAAAACTATTCAATTAAAAGTACATTAAGAAGTCTAGAATAAGTTTTAAGAAATATTAGAAAATCTGCACCTTTATTTTCTATTAATTACTTTCGTTGAAATAATTTGTAATATAATATTTTCAAAGGCATATTAAATTAATTTAACAAGTAATTACTATAAAAATGTGTCTAACATGTTTACTATTTCAATAAAATAACAAAAATTCCACATTTTAAGTGATATGAAAAATAAAAGTACCGGTAAGCAATGGCACAGTTATACAAAATATTGTACTGCACAGAAAATATATTTGTAGAATGTTTCATTATATTGTGCCTTTTTTTAGGAAAAACTTTCAATTCGTTCGGTATGTTGAAATTATCTCGTGTTATTTTGAGTAATATTTACAAAAATGTACGGGCCAAAGGTCACAACCAAGAAAACCAAACGATATCTTAATGTCTCGAAACGATATCGTGTACAGGCCCATCTAGAATGATACGATAATTAATAATCATACGACAACTATAAGGTTTTCGTTAAAAATAAACCTATCTAGAAAGAAAATCCTATTTATGTCATTGTAGATTTCGTGATAGTGGATTTGTAATAGTTTTCATTGTCGATAAACAAATTTTATTTGTTCTGAAAATTTTATTTTTTTGACATAAAATGTAAAGAGCACATTATTCAATTTTAAAATATTTCGAGTATCACATAGTAAATTTATCATTATTTCATCGAATTCAAAATTATCGTCGTATGGTTTTTAAGGAGTTCTCTATATAATTTCTGTGCTCTTCTGGGTTTCCTGTAACCGTGACAGATATGTATGCGGACATACATAAATCGATTCAGAAGGAATCCCTGATATCAGAAAAATATATCATTTTTCCGTACCGACGATGCATTTTACTGGATGTTAAAAACGAATAGTCAAATTGAATATACCCTTTCACTTTTAGTGTGCGATCTTGAGTATGTGGGAGTATGATATGCAGCGAAGAATTGAAACTAAATACTAAATAGAATAGCGAAAAGCTTTGTTCATGTAAAGGGTGACCAGATAAAATCGTTAGAAAAAGAAATTAAATAAAACAACACAAAAAAATTCTTCAATATGATGATTTTATTCGTACATATTATGAATTACTACCAGATACATCACACGACTATCAGATTCATCACACGACTATCAGATTCATCATATGGATGATTTCATCAATTGAATTGCAATTTAATGTTTTTAATGTTCAATATAATGTTCTAAAACATCAAATTTAGACACACAAATTTGTCTTTATTTACACACACCCAGAAAAAAATTCCATATATAGGACAATTATTGATTTAATAGTATACAAAAAATAAATCGGGATCCGTAGGAAATATCGGAAAAAAAAATGTCGAAACCTTAAAATGTCGAAATTATATAAGCCTTAGAACGCCGAAACAATATTTGGCCGAATCACAAAATATATTTAATTGATTGAATTTTTTACGAATTTTTCCAAAAAAAATCCTTCAAAATAAACATTTTTTCAAAAAAAACAAAAAAAGGCCGAAAAAAAATTATTCCGAAAAAAAACATTTTATCAAAACAAAATAGAAAAAAAAATTTAATATATTTTTTATAAATACAAATTTTTATTAATAAAAATACCGCTTACAAAATTAATTTTACAGAAGAAAAAAAAACGGTTTTGTGACTCAATTCTGCACTTACTTAATACAAAATTAAGTGTGTCATAACTTATAATGCCATTTATCTAATTTATCCGTTCAACATATCATTTAAACTCGGATTATAAGACAAAATTTTCACATGCAGTTAGGCCCGGTTGCATAAAACTTTTAACTATGAGTTAAAGTTAATCGACGGAAATCGATTAGTTAAAGTGACAGTTTCAATACTGAAATAAAAACAAAACAAAAAATTTAACTGTCGGATTGTATTTAACTGATAGTTAAAGTTTTATGCAACTTGCCTTTAGGCGGTTTTGCAGTATCGTCAACGATATGTATTATAAAACATTTTACTAATTGGTGCACGTTGAGCAGGCAATTTTTTGATGTACAGCATTCTTCTATATGATGTACATATATGTTGTATATTATGTATTTGTTCATTAATATGATGAAACGTATTCTTCACATACATTTTATCATATTGAAGAACTTATTTTCGGTCATTCATTATATTGCTAATGAATTCATAACAATTTGAAGATGGTTTTTTTCTGTAAACAACTGTGTGAGATATTAAATTCATTCTAGCTTTATTTTGAAGCTACTTTATGCCATTATGTTGGAAATATCACACCATTTAAATGGCCGTCTCAGCTTCGCTTACAGTGCTTCAAGCGGTCGGTCCAATTTTTGATAACTCGGTCGATATTCCGAAAAATATCGTCTCGAATATTGGCCTAAGGACTTGACGTATCCCCAGAGAATATAATCAAGCCGCATGATCACGACGGTCAATTGATGAACGTCCGACGGTTGAACGACGGATGAACGACGGAACTATAACTCGGATATCTCGATATTCTCGAGCTCTGAGCACATGAAGTCGGTTAACGTCGTTCTATACCGAGGACCAAGGACGGTATCAGTGTCTCCTTTCCCATTTCGAAGGAAATAAGGTCCGATAATGATGCCGTATCATAAACCATACCAAACTATGGAAACCTTTTTAAATATTTTGACAGCTGGGTAGATCTCATTGGCAACTTTGACAGAAAGTCTAAAAAGTAACGAATTTAGTAAACAAATTATTTTGGAGTTCCTGGACCGAATACAACAACGTGCGATATATTTAATAGGGGATGAAAATATCTCATCGTCTATTGGTTCTCTTGAGCACCGAAGGACCGTTGGGTGTGTAAGCCTGTTTTATAGGTATTACAACGGCAAGTGTTCGAGGGAAATACATGGCCTGATTACACCAGGTCGTGTGTTTTCTCGTTCTACTCGGGCATCAAACCAAGCCCACCCCTTCGTAGTCCACTCGATTCTCAACAGAACCACGCATTATAGAGATAATTCGTTCTTCAGTCGCACGACACGTTTGTGGAAAAATCTCCCTGCGTCCGTTTTTCCCGACATTTTCGATATTCGCAAGTTCAAAACAAACATTCACCGACACTACTCCATCTTTCCCCCCTCCCTTTAACCTATCATCCCTTCTTACGATCAACACTGTGCATTGCATGTATATGGGGCATCCCCTGAGCGTTGGTTAATTTGTAAAAAAAAAAATGTAAACTTTTTTTCATAATAAATCATAAGAAAAATTTCGGGACAACATTTTTTCTTGTTCTAAAAATACTTTTTGCAAAGAATTTTTTTTTAATTATTTAGAAAGATAGCTGAGCTAATTTACTTTATTTTTGTATATAGACATTTTGTTCCTAAAGTTTATACATAGTTATTTTGTAATAAATCACAGAATAATTCCGGACGTTCAGTATGAAAATTTACACTACGATTATTTGCTAAAAATAATTTTATATCTGACAGGATTAATACGACATAAAAAGTGATGTACAGTCGAATTTCCAGATGTTTTTATTTTAAGTTTATATTTTTTTTTATTTTTACTTTTTTTGTGAAAAAAAACTGTATTTTGTTATTTTTTTACACTTTTGGTACACCCAGAAAAAAATTACCTCACATCCTATTAAAATTGTTCAATACGACAATTATTGATTTAATAGTATACAAAAAATAAATCATTTCATATAAACTCATTGGAATTGTCATGGCATTTTGTAGTATTTAATGGTATTTTCCGTTTAAAATAATAATTTAAAATAAATAACGTTTAAAATAAATAACTGACTATTTCTAATAATAAAAAAATACTATTTATATAGTATATTTTTCTGGGTATACTGGAAGTTCCGGCCGTGATAGTTTTCAAATAGCTGTTGAAAATGTTATTGAATAGCTAGAAAGTCGATGTTCACATTTTTGAAAATTCCGACGAAATTCTGCTTTAGAAACAGAGGATTAAACTCTATAGAAAATGTTGTTAGTTTAATCTTCTATATATATAAAAATGAATATCCTGTGTGTGCCAGAGCATCACGGGAGAATGAACCGACGGATTTACCTGATTCTTTTTGTATTTTGTTCGTGTCAATGCAAGAGTGGTTTAGGAAAAAAGAAAAGTCGAAAAAACCCAAATGAAAAGCTGGAATATCGAAAAAATCTAAATTTGACCCTATGAACTTGAAATTTGAACTGGTTCCCGATTTCCCGACTCGCGTCCTAAGCTACAAAACTGGGCGTGGAAAAACTGAACTTTTAATTCAAAATATCTCTATAAGGTAGCCACAGTCATGAAATTGGGCTTAATGTGGGTGGAATTTGATAAAGGGGCGTGGAACTTTCCAGAAAAAATCGAAAGAAAAGATTATATTAAACATTGTAATAGACACGTAGAATCAAGGCTGGAAAAAAAAAATCCGGATACTTTGTGGAAAAAATTAACCGTCTTCGATCTGGAAGCCGTTTTCTTCTATATACTGAATTGCTCATATGGACGAGAAAATGAAACGGCCTAAGTGCCTGATCAAATATATTTTGAATGTCCTCTTTGTAACACGACAACTCTTCAGAACCTATTAGATTCAAACAATATCTACCGCTTTAAAAATTGTCATAGAATTGACTTGAATTAAATCCATGGTTTCGGCGACTACATCATTAAATTATTTGGATCTACATAAAGGTCTAACTTGGGTAATATGTACGTTGGCTAATATTATATATGAATCATTTCATTACCATCTTCACCAAAGATTTCATTCAGCAGTGGTTCAAATAATTATTTTCGATTTGGTGGTTTATAACAAATTCAAAATATAAATTGTACCCTGAAAACCACAAATATATTTCCTATGTTATAATTCGAAAAATGTTCAAAAATCAATAAAATGGCACTATGATCATTGTGGACGGGAAAAACGCGACGTAGGCATGCACTAAAAAGGGAAAAAGGGGCGAAAATATATCCACACTTTATAAACGATATAGTTTTACAATTACAAAACTTAGCACGGGCGAAGCTGTGAACGGGTCCAGCTAGTATGATAATAAATGTATATTTTTGGTTTCGAACGTGACAACCTTATACAAAAATCAAATTTTGTCCGTTATTTTAATTTCAATTATTATTTTTAAGCTTTAGAAATATATATTAATGTTGTTTGAAAAAGTGAAAATTATTTGTATCTTAATGTCGTTAAAGTTGGTTAATTTGGTTACTCAAAATCCATGAAATATTTAAAATTTGTACAGTATCGTAACTTTATTAATATTTATACCCTACACCTATGAGGTACAGGGTATATTAACTTCGTGCAGATATTGTAACGCCCCTTAGGAGGCGTGTCCGGTATGGAAGAGTATATATATTCTTGATCAGCATCACTACCCGGTCCGTTTAGCCATGTCCGTCTGTCTGTCTGTCTGTCTGTCTGTCTGTCTGTCCGTCTTGCTGTCTTGCTGTCCGAATACAGAATAACTTGAGAAATACTGATCAGAATGCGATGAAATTTCGTCTCAATATATTTTAGCCAAAAGTAGTTTGAAAATGAGCAAAATCGGTCAACGGACACGCCCACCTCCCATACAAGTCACTTGTATATAACTCTTTCGAAACTAATATTTCGAAAAGTATTCAAGGTATAGTTATAAAATTTAAAATGTATTGTTAGAATTCACTTAAAAATATGTGGTCCAAAAACGGGCGTGATCCGCTCACTTTTTTTTCATTATTTCCCGGGTTTTCATAGTGGAAATTTGATCCTTAAATTATTAAAATCAAATCTATGAAATATTAGCCTTTCAAAATTTTAAATATAGGCGTGGTCCGCCCAATTTTTTTTTAGTTTTTTATACTTTATATAAATTTTTTAATTTTAGGGGATATAAGACGTAAATTTCTGATATATGAATAATATTCTGAGGGTGGGGAGGTTCAGCATAATTAAAAATTTAAAATTAAGGTACACAATTCCTCATTAATATCTCCACCAAAGGTGTAGTCGGGCCCTACCGACTATAAAAATCCGCCCCATGTGACCTAACTTTCCCAACTCGTTTTTTTATACGGTACCGTTTACGGAATAGATTTTTTTTTTCAGATTTTTAAAATCACATATTTAAGATTCCAAATCCATAATTATTTCAGATATTTGAGCATTTTGAATTTGTCGGTCGTGGTTGACGTTTTTCTGGAAATGCCCATATATGGTATATGAGAATACTTCATTTTATGTTTAAATGGATAAAGATACATAAATACTATACATATATGAGTTCATAATTATAATGATCAAATTTATAAATATAATAAACATCAGTTTATTAACAAAATGTAAAATTCCTATTCATCCCCCCCCCCATTTCATAACTAAGTATTGTGATTTTTTTTTCATAGAATTTATAAACTTTATTTCTCAGTGTAATCAGCTAAATAAAAACCAAACCCTCAAGACGAACTTCTCTCTGTCTACGTATCTGAAAGGTAAATAGTTATTTATTGCTTTCGAGAGGAACTTCTGCTAAAAACAACATGACTGACGGAAGCCACAGCTGTATGCGAAACTGTTTGACATCTTACCTTGGGGCCTTAAGAAAACTAATAATGCGAAAGTACATATCGGGGGGAGACATTTGAACTTCGTAATCCTTCAATAGGATGATCCTAAAGAGGTTTTACCTTTTTGTGGCAACCTAGACAAACAAATAATCAAACGAACGAATGAACGAACGAAAAAAGCTTAAACAAAAAGAAAAGCTTAAAATGCGTACACAGTTGTGACAACAATACATATATCCTCCAACCGATAAACAATTTTCCAAAGCTATTTTCGAATATTGCCATGGAATTCAGCTTTAGGGCATCTCTCCCACCGCCAAATACCCAGCACTGAAATAGTTGCATTCGTTGGTTAAATTTGAATCTTACGCCCCATAAAGCAGTAGGCCATGGCGAGTGTACAAATGGTCCGCACAACGCCCACATCATTAAGGAAATACACCGTTGCAAATGTTGGTCGTTTGTCGCGTTCAGCACGTGCTGCTTAATTGCAGCCGCACGCGTTCCACAGTTCGGCGGCGGCAGGAACAGCAGCACCAAGAACTACTAAAAAAAAGTGCGACGCCGTAACAAACTCTTGCAAATCGTCTCATTACCATATGGCAACCATTAACACCTCACCAATGGCATAGTTACCCATGGCGGATTTCATCGTAAATCAAAAAAAAAGGTGTTTGTGTGCGTGTTTGTTCTACGAATGAATGAAGCAACAATTCTCAGGGGTCGGTCCACATTTGGTTACAAGTCGATGTTAAAGTGCACACGACGACGACGACGACGACATTGGACTGTAACAAATCGTATTCCGTAAACCTGTTCTAAGTATAGGATTTAAATTGCACAAAACCCAGCGCATATCATATTTCAAACTGTAGAACTATGAATTCGACAAGGTGCCTTAATGAAGCTAGAGGTTTGCTTAGCGCTTTATGGCATAGTCAAATTTGCTCTTGTGGAACTGCATGGGGTTTAGAAGGTAAATAAGGTACTTCTCTATGATGGGTCGTAAAATATATTAATACATAATATGAAAACCTTAGGTAATTGAGAATTTTTACTAATAACAATTGAAATTCGACATAGAGCAGTTGGATAAATTAACTTCAAATTGGAATTGGTACACTCAAAATAAAAAATCTGTAACAGTAGCAAAAAAAGGTTGCCAATATAGCAAAAATGTTTGCTGAAAAGAGGAAGGCGCCGGATTTTGCTAAAACAGCAAATGACAGTTTATTTTCATAATTAATTGATAAAATAATTGATCATCAATACTTAATATAACATGTTAAGTAGAGCCACTCAACAATGAGTTTTTCAAGAAGGTCTTGGACTTTCACGAGATTTTTAGATTTTAATACCGACTTAAAGGTTTTCTATGCCTTATTTGATCACTCTATTGCACATTTTAATAACATTGCGGTTACTTTAAATTGGGCAATTTATTCCTACGGTATCCCTAACCCAATGTTATATATTGTTACGAAAAGAGGTAATTTGCCCTACTGTGCAAGCATTCAACAATAATAAATGAGACGCAAGACAATTCAGCGCACTAACCAATGTGTTAGAAAGAGACGTAAGATCATTCAGTGTACTGAGCAATGTGTGAGAAAGAGATGGAAGATCAGCACATTAAAACACATGAGTGCGAATGAGATGCCAATAGCATGCGTCATTCACGAAACGACGAGAAGGTTCTCGAAACAAGTCGAAGCTTGTCGAAACGTGTCGAACTGATGCATGAGGGAGCCGTATCTGAGGTACAGCACTTCAGTAGTAATTGGAAAGTGGTCGAGTGCATCTCGTGTGATCAATGTCAAGTTAAATTGGGGACATACAGCAGTTGTTAGAATTTGTTATTAGTAAAGTTGTTTAAAGTTTGCAAAGTCCACCTCCACCTTAGCAAACTCCACTTTCACCTTTGCAAGTCAGAAGAATTGACCCACTTTAGAAATTAGATATTTAACTTTTAATGGTTGGGTGTTCCGACGATAGTAAAGATATTGAACATGTAGTTTCTCTTGTTACCCCAAACGTATATTCTTGAATAAAACAAAGAATCATAGACCATCCATTAAGAAACAAATCAGTGCGTTAACGGTATCGTATACGGATCAAAATACAACTCTGTAAACGTTCCGTTTTCTAGATACGAAAACAGTCAAGTAAACGGAAAAAGAGAAATATCTAAACGTATTTCGAATCTGTTGAGTATTGTGAAGTGAATCTGCTGAAATTACATTTCGACGGTCAGCCATTCTTTACAAAATGCAAAATTCTCATTTGCTTATTTTTATTTTACATCAATCGAATTTAAACCATTAAATTATTATGAATAAAATAGAATATAGATTATACAAATTTTAATAAATAAATAAATAAAAAAATGGGTATTCCTTTTCTACATAGCATTTACAATTTTTGAAATGTTGTCAACAAAAACCCAAACAATTTTAAATGGAAAAAATAGAGATATTGCAGTTAACTAGATTACAATAGGCGTCGGCTACCATGTTTTGTGGTGGAACAATTATTTCAATCTAAAACCTTTCAACAAATTTCAGAAATTTGATATGGTCCTTCTCCATAGATCTATCAATAGATCGACGCATATCGGATGGTAAATTTTGACATTCTGCAAAGATGTTTGGTATAAAAGCGTATTTTATTTATATTTTATCTGCGCTCCTCCGAGCTCATTGGTTTGGCTCAAAAAGTCAAATTAATTGAAATTATAAAGTAAATTATTAATGGAAGAAAATCTGTACCGTTAAGTTAGAGTATGAATCGAAAAATTACAGAGTACTCCATTTCTACGGTACGTAAACGATTACAAGAAAACGGAAATCATATAAGAAATATATATGAAACCGTATACGAAGTTATTTAGAAATACTGAACAAAACGGGAAGCATACTGAGTCGTTACATTGGCCAGTACGTAAACGTTCCGTAATCGTATATGCTATGACGGATACTTGCTCAATGCTCCGTAAACAAGCCGTCAATGACGGTCTTGTTATTCAGTGTCTGCGGTAAGCTTCATATAAATGTTTCTTGTTCATAATACAGTTTGAATACTACTCGACGCATAAGTTGGTCTTTTAATTTATGTGGTCCTCCTATCGAAATCATTGACCGTCAATGACATTGAGAATTTGTAAGCATTGATAGCTCTACGGCACATTTGAAAGAAATTATGTTCGTATAAAGTCAGTGTTGTGATCGATAGCAACTACAGCCCTGCGGGAAAAAGGTGTCAATTACTCTAAAATAACCTATCACGTGACTGGTGAAAGGACTATTCCAGTTCAAAGGTATGCAGGAAGGAAATAATTTTTGTGACCGGTACCATTGGATTTAAATAAACCCTCTCTAAGACAACGCCATATAAAAATTGCCGGTTGGCTTTATATAAAAATTAGAATCGGTTCTCTATCTCCGCTGTACCAGTCTCGTACCTACATATACAAAAATATACATCATATTGATGAATTCCGTTCTTCAACCTATGATTCATTGTATTGTAGAACCGTTCATAATATTAATGAATAACGTCATCAATGTTAAGAATGCGGTCATAAATATGATGAACGCATGGTAACTGTCGAAAAAGTGTTATGATGAATTGTATGTGAAGAATACCTTACATCATATTAATGAACAAAAACATAAAATACAACATATTTTACTTCATATTGAAGAATGCTGTTCATCAAACCAAATTTCAGTCAAAATATTTATTTTTCTTTCATTTTTTGTCGTACTTCTCAGTTTTCAAGTAGTTCTTGTATGTTATCTATATATATAAAACTCTTGGTCCGTCTGTCAGTCTGTTTGTCTGTCAGTTTGTTCCAGCATCACGTCTAAACCGCTGAACCGATTTAACTGAAATTTTACCACAGGATACCGCCCATATAGGCTATATATGGGCGGTATTGGGCAAAGGGGCGTGGTACCTCCCATACAACCTAAACTTTCAAAACGATATAACTCAGCACATACACAATCTAAAAAGATGAAACAAAAAACTAAAATTCACCACACTAAAACTCACCAAACTAAAACTTACCACAATAAAACTCACCACGCTAAAACTCACCACACTAAAAATTCAACATACTAAAACTCACCACACTAAAACTCACCACACCAAAATTCACCACACTCAAACTCACCACACTAAAACTCAACACAATAAAGCTCACCACACTACAACTCACCACACTAAGAATTCACCACACTAAAACTCACCACATTAAAACTCACCATACTACAAACTCACGACACCGGAACTCACCATACTAAAACTCACCATACTAAAACTCACCGCACTAAAACTCACCACAATAAAACTCCCCACACTAAAACACACTAAAACTCACCACACTAAAACACAAAATATTCTACTAAAACGCGAAATATTCTACTGTCTGAAATGTCTTTGAGAAAAGTTGTTTTGACGGAGAATTATTATTTGGTTACTACATTTATAAAACCAATAAAAACTTCCACAGCGAAGCACGGGCCCCTGATATAAAAAATAATAATAATGTTTTTTTATATTAATAAAATCGCTTTATATCTATGAATTCACAAAATCTTGGCACGAGTCGTGCACGGGTCCAGCTAGTTTCTTATATAATGCTTCCTCGACATACATAAATTAGTAAAATGTTTATCAATATGTTTAAAATTTTTTTTTATAAATTATTAATAAAAACTTTTTATTTTTTTTAATATTTTTTTTATTATTTTTTTTTTTATTTTTTTTTATAATTTTTTTTTTATAAATGTTTTTTTTATAAATTTTTTTATTTTGAAAAAATTTCTTTTTTGAAACAAATTTTTATTTTAATTTTTTTTTTTTTGGACAATTTTTTTTTTGTACATTTTTTTTTCTGTAACATTTTTTTCCAAAAATGTTTAATACATTTTTTTCCAAAACATTTTTAAGGACAACTTTTTTCCAATTATTTTTCTAAAAATTCATTGTAATGAATATTTTGTTCTTCAGTATAATGTTCGATAGTATGAATAAGTTCATATATATAATGAATGCATTCATCAATATGTCAATTAATAAACGATGGTATCAATAAGATGAATCTGGTAAATGGTAGAAAAATGCATTATATTTACGAATAAGTTCATCATATTGATGAATTGTTTTTTTTTTTTTTGTTTTTTGTAGTCTAGTACCTCTATGAATATCGTATGATATATGAAAATGTTAAACACTTCTCGAAGAGTATCTTGGAAATGTGCTTTCTCTGGTCTCCCTGAATCAATTATATTACTTCAAGTAGTGAAACATGGACCATGTGTGCCTTTTAAAATGTGTAAAGTTTGACCACAACTTATGGTTTTCCTATTTTTCGTACGTTTCTATTTGATACCCTTCCGCTACCCACAAACATCTATTTATCTGTGTGTTTACCCGAAGTATGTCCAAAATATTTCTGCAAAATGCCATAAATTTTGCATTTCAATTTATTCCATCAAAGAAAAACACTGCTTACCGTCTCGAGACATTATACAAGTTCTACAAAGTAGATCGAGCATAATTTTTGTACAACTTTTAAAAACGCATACCAAATACTCATAACCCTATTATATTTTCGGGCGTTTATTAAAATTATGCATTTAAACAATGTATTTCTGAATCAATTCACCCATGAAAATTTGTGCATTTTTGAATGTGATTACATTTCGAAATTATAAAGCAGAACCAAACAAACGTTTACAGCTTAATGTCAGATTTCGATTTAGATACAACAAAATTATTTTTTTCATTGCTTTAGCATTTTAATATCCACCCTGAAGTCAAAAAAAAACAGAAAATATTCTTATCAGCAATTGCAATCCGTCTCCCAGAGCACAGCACAGCACACCAGCGCTTGAATATTCTAATATTCTAAAAATTGAATTATTGAATAATATTCAAAATTGAATTTGAAGCATTGAAATCGTTTGCATCAATCTATGAAATGGCACAAACTGTATTTAATCTGAGGGCGGTCGTCGTCGTCGTTCTGTCGTACTGTGTGTGGGTCTTACCTTCATGTTGTTGGTGTTTATAGTTCTAGTCCCCCCCCCCCGTCTCTCACTCTTAAGTGGTATGTTTCGGGTTGGAGTTACTTATTTACATCGTATTGTAATTCGCTCGTCTATCCACAAGCAACATTCAAATGAATTTGAAACAAGAGAGGGTTGTTGTTGATGTTTGTGGTGCTCGTTGTAGTGGTTTCATATTACCCACACGTACCCTATGCTATGCTGCCCTACCACCACGGCGTTGCCACACAGCATCAAAACTTATTAATGTCTGCCGCAATGCTGCAAGTAAGTGCTGAAAGTTTTTCTAAGTTGCCTTAAGTATACGAAGCGTTTGAAACAACATAGGGCTTCTCGAGAGCTGTCGGAATGCTACATGACAGTTTTCATAATTGAATATTCAACAATTCCGAATATGTTTACAACATTGTTAACTTCCCTTAATGAGTTTTGAATGATGAATTAATAGACAAAATATGTAAGCGGCTTAATAAGTGCTCTTCATATTTTGAAACCATCCTCCCCCCGCCCCCGATGCCTATACGACGACGACGACTACTACTTATCGGTGTCAGCAATCCTTTCGTTATTGAGTGGGTTCTTGAAGACGTTATGAAATTCATAGGGTTCTTCTTCATTTGCATTTATTAAATTGTTTTACATGCCCAAAAATTTTAATAAACTGAGTGTGTTTTTGACTTATTTCATTGTAGTAAAATACAGAGATAAGGATCCTTACAAAAACCCAGACGTCAATGCAAACAGTTGAAAATACTTCAACATTTGGCAAATATTAACACAATTGTTAAGAAATAGTCTGATTTTATCTCTGTTTTTCTTATTGAATTTAAAGCAGAGAAATTGCAAAACATTTTATATATATTTTTAAATAATAGATATATAAAATTTAAAAAAATTGGAATAAAATAATATAATTGTTATATTTGAAAAGTGCATTTATAAATGGAAATGAAATTCAGTAATGTGAGAACAGACCTTATGTCAGACTTATGACTGATGTGAAGACTGACTTCGAGAAGAACTGAGTGAGGACTGACTTTATGAAGAACTAAGTGATGCCTGACTTATGTGATAAAGACTAAAGACTGACTGACATATTATATATACTAAAAACTATCTCAAATAGACTTGAACTTTCTTAATTAACACTTATAATAAAATATACCTCTAGTATACACCCAATTCCAATGACTCATTGTGTGAAATAAGCCATATATATCTGACTATAAATCTTGCAATCAAATTACTCTGACCAAATTCAAATGTACAAAGATTAGTTAGAAATTTACAACCTCCGCAATAAAATACCACCCCCATAAGGCAAGAAATTCAATAAAATGTCACCCCTCCCAACTGAAATCATGCGAAAATATATAATGCCAATTATTGATTTTCACATCTCTTATCAGAACTCTACTCAAAATTGAATATAAGATCAATGATATTTATAAAAGAACTGAGTTTCAATAAACTACTTTTTGTACAATGTATTGGAACTAGAGATGGGCGCATGCCTGATTTTGATGGCACGGACACGCACAGGAATGCCGATAGGTGACACGCACGAGCACGATCCCGACGACTAAATTTAAAGGCATGCACGAAATGCACAATAAAACAAGGGATATATAAAGACACGAAGAAGCATGTCAAAACAGAAAAAAAGTACGGAATCACATGAAAAACTAGGCAAAACGTGAAAAATAATATTATAAACAGAGACTAAAACCCTTTAAACTATCGGTTCCGGTTCCAAGATTTTTAAAAGAGCGGTTCCGATTCAACAAACAAATTTTTGAATTGCGATTCCGGTTCCACACATTTTTTAAATCAGTTTCCATACTATCTTTCGTCATCACTATTTCGCCGTCTTATAACATGGGAGAATAACGAGAGATAGAGAAATTTGAAACATTGAAACAACGAAATAGAGATAAGTAGTGATAGTGAAAGATAGCATGGAAACCATGCCTTATTCTCTGAATCGGAACCACTCGGGAAACGGAACCTGTCGGGGACCGCAAAGAACCGGCATCAAAATCGTTTCAATTTTTGGAACCGGAATCAGAACCGCCATTAAAAAATATGTAGAATCGACACCGATATTTCAAAGAGTGTATGTATGTCCCTGGTAAAATTCCACGAAATTTTTATTTTCTGATGAATAGAGAAGAGTAGTGATAGCGAAAGATAGCATGGAAACCATGCCTTATTCTCTGAATCGGAACCTCTCGGGAAACGGAACCTGTCGGGGACCGCAAAGAACCGGAATCGAAACCGGAATCGAAACCGAGAGTGTATGTATGTCCCTGGTAAAATAATACGAAATTTTTATTTTCTGATGCAGGAAGTAAAGTGTTTTTAAATTCGAATAGAAACTAAAACCAGTTGGAAAGGTTAGATCACATGGGAAATTTTAAAGTAGGTGTAATTATGATAGTTAGGATTATCAAAATTATAGTCGGTCTAAGCCGACTATAAATACCCCACACATATGTGTGGTTACCATTCAAAGTGATATATAGGTCACCAGGGTATACGAATCCTGAAAATAACTACAAACATTCAATCGCTGAAGAATTTCCATTCATTTGATACCCATATTTACAAATGGGTAGGTGTACCGAATTTCGATTTTTTTTTTGTGAACCACAAGTCTTTTCGCCGGAAAACATTATTATAATGTATTTGAGCATGATGTCAATATATATTTGACCAACAAAGTTTACCTAAGCACGTATACATAAAAATTGATCTTTATATGTACATTTTATATGTGGTATTTGAACATAAGTGGTCGGATCATAGGTCACCATGGACCGATCTCGCCAATTTTTTCGCACATACAGCGTAGGTATATTAGTAATCAAAGTTATAAGTTTCATTTATCTAGCTCTTCAATTTTAAAAGTCTTAGGGATTTCAACAGACAGACAGACAGACAGACGGACAGACAGACGGACAGACGGACATCGCTAAATCGACTCAGGAGGTCATGCTGATCAAGAATATATATACTTTTCCATACCGGAGATGCTTTCTTCTGGGTGTTACAAACGGCGTACCAAACTGAATATACCCTTTCACTCTTAGTGTAGGGTATAAAAAAATCTTTAATGGCGCGTACCTGATTTTAGAGGCACGGACACGTACGGGAACGACAACAACTAGCAGGCACGGACAAAAACTAGCACGCACGAACTCAGATTTTCGGGTGCGACACGAAAAAAGCACGGCACGCGCCCATCTCTAATTGGAACCAGGGGAAAACGTTGTTTAGGTATTTCGAGCAATTTTTTGATCAGTATACCGAAACTTTGCAAAACTATGGGGTAACGAACTGGTACTAGACTGAATACATGACAGTTTCCTCGGAGGTAATTTCTGCCACTTTTATATGAAAGCTACCCGCAACTTTAACACGGATTTGTGAATGAACTCAAACAGAACTTTAGACCTATCACAGAAATGGACTTCAAGATCCTGTTTTCAGTCGGTACCAATGGTAATGATCACAGAACATGTATAATGATTACGGACATACTTTTGGACTAGGAGAGTGACAAATCCTCTTTTCTCCAGTGACGTGATAGGTAAAGCAATTGATTCATTTCAGAGCAAATGATACCTTTTCCGGCAGGTATTTTTTCCCAGAATTTTTTTTTTGAGAAATACTTTTTAGTGTATCTCAAAAATTGAATAATTGGTAAATAGAATGGGTAATATATCTGAAAATTTCTCATATCAATTGATGAGAACCTGTTGTTTTTTCGAATGTCATTTCAACTTTGAAATACATCGACATTCCCTCATAGGTTTTTTTGAAAATACAACTTTTTAGTGTTTCAAAAAATTGAATAATTAGTAAATTAAATGCATTATATATCTGACAATTCTCCATCTCAATTGATGAGAAAGTGGTTTTGTATTGAATGAAATTTCAACGTTGAAATACATCGACAGCAATTTATAATATTAGAAGATAACCGCTCAATTTGGGTAGCTCTGTTTCAAAGTTGGGCTGAGAATGGGCTCTATTACTTACCACGTATTAGCAAACCTCCAAAAGAACATTGCTTTGAAAAAGACTTTCACCCCATCCGCTCAGAATCGACATTAAACTTTCATACCGGAAAATTAAATCAACTGTACTAGTTCCGCCCCATTTATATGAAACCAATCGGTAAGGAAATAACCGGAAAGAAAGGTTAATTGATACCTCATAGATACCGTTATTCGGTCTTTTCCCGTAGGCCCCTTCATGTGGGTACAAATATGTCATGCACCTCAAAAAAAAACACGAATCGTGTTCCATGTAGGGAAAAACGATCGATCCAAGGTGACCCAGACTTGCTCCGGTAGTATTCAATTCTGGGCCAAGTACGAAAGCCAGAGTTGGCCGCAGTCTGGTAAAACCTTGGGATGATAACTTCATGCCTTTACTGGCGTGTAAAGGTTGGCCCAATGTCAGAAAACAATACAGGCCCAGAATTAGACCAATATTGTTCAATTTATTGGTGCAAGGTTGATCCAGACTTGCGCCAGTAGTACTCAAATCTAAGCCAAATACGAAATCTAGAGTTGGCCCAAGTCTGGTCAAAACTTGGAATGATAAAAAAAATACCAGAAAACAATATATGCCCAGAACTGAACTAATGCTGTTCAGTTTATTGCCCCAATGTTGGACCAGACTTGTGTCAAGCATGCGTCACCAGGACTTAGCAGCTCAAAGTTGGCACAGTTTCGGACGAAGACAAATTCACCCACACTTCGAAGCTGAAGGACTTGGTCTTGGGTGTAGACAAATTCACAAAGACTTGACAGCTCTAGATTGGCCGAGTCTTGAGCGAAGACTTATTCACCAAGACTTATTCACCAAGACTTGAATGCCCATGCTTGACTAAGCATTGGACACGTTGTCAAGTCCGGCAGTTCCTATGTCGAATTTCATTTCAACTTTAAAATACATCAACTGAATTTTATAATATTGAGAAGTAACCGCTGAAATATGGTAGTTCAGTTTCAAATTGGCTCAATTACTCTCCATACAATAGCAAACCGCCGTGAGAAAATTGCTTTAAAAAGATTCTCAACCCCACCGCTCAGAAACGGCTTTTAACTTCTATACAGGAAAATTATATCAATTGTACTAGTTCCGCCAGATTTATATATAACCAATTGGTCAGGAAGTAACCTGTTAAAGGGTTGATTGACACTTCATAAATAGGTACCATCATTTGGTACAAATATGATATGCACCTCATAGAAAACGAATCGTGTGTCTCGAATTTCATTTCAACTTTGGAATACAACGACTGAATTTTATAATGTTTGGAAATAATCGCTCAGTTCTGGTAGCTCAGTTTCAAATCTGAACTGGGGATCAACTCTATCAATCTACAAACAGTAGCCTATGAGAGAACATTGCCCCATCGTTCAGAAACAACATTCAACAGACCCATGGGAATGTTATATAAAATGGCCTTGTTCTGTCATATTTATATGAAACCAATCGGTCAGGAAGTAACAGGAATTAAAGGTCAATTGATAGCTTATTGCCGTCCCGCCTTAGGTCCATACATTTGAATATAGATGCACAGCTGATATGAGACGAGAGAACTCGGCATATGTTCTTTAGAGCTGTAATGCCAAACAATTATTATTGTATATGTCATGGTAGCGTCAGTAGCTCAGCGGTTAGTGCTTTGAACAACGAGCCGAAAGATCCCGTAGCACAGATTCAAACCTGAGCTAGGGCTTGACAACATCTTGCAATTGTTTTCAAAACTTTCTGGACCATAATCACGCTTAATTTTTATGTTTTCACTCGGTGGTATAGGATATTTATCGTCGACTTAGACCGAATGTAATTTGCATTAATCTCTCTAACTTCCTTACCGAATCTATCAAAATGTCCCTACTTCAAAACTTCCCAAATGACCTAACTCATTACTGGTTTTATCGCACATTTCCTAAAGTATTTTTTGTCGGATATCCTTGAATAAGAAAAATGCAAATGTTTTTTATTTTTTTATATGAATTTTTTATATTTTTTGTATTTAATTTATTATACTACCTTTGAATTTACAATTGTTGTTTTATATACAAACTACAAACTACATACAATACAATCTAAGACATATGAGGGATGGCCTTGAGTAGGAGGGGGGGTTTGTTTAACATAAAGAAAAGAGTTTTTATTTTTTAGTTTTTTTTTTGTACATTGGCAGCACTTAAATAAAAAAAGAGTCACTTATAAATATCACAGCTCTAACTGGCGTAAACGTCTCGCGCTCCGTCTCGTGTTTGTGTCCGGTCCGGATTCTAGTACTGCTCGATGCCAGCGCTAGCGGCGGCAGCGACTTCTGTGCTTTGGTAGATTCCACGGCTCTTAAACTAATACTAACATATTTAACATCAACACATACATACATTTACATACACAACTACAAATAACGGCACAAATACTATTGCTTATTTGCGAAATCTTTGAGTAAACTATTGACCGACTATCGATCGAGTAAAATTTCGAACTTAAAAATATTGCTTATGTGTAGCAACGGCATCGGTAGTGCCGTGGAGGATGGATTCAGCTCATGAGCGTCACCGTCATTAAAATGCCTGCGCACCACGCATACACGAAACGCAGTTGCGGTGTGAGTCCAACGGCGCCACTCAGCGCCAACGTCTCCAGCACAGAGCTGCGACTACTGCGCTGCGCAAAACCCTCAATGATGTGATTCGTTTGAATGTCGTGGAAGACGGGGAGCTCCAGTTCGGGCACCGTTTCCGTCACATAGAGACGCTTGGGCTTGCAGCGCCGCGGCGCATGGTAGGGTTTCGTTATATTGACGCTGTGAGCCTCCAAATATTCGGAGTTCTGCAAAGAAGAAAAAACAACAAAATCGACAAATAAGCAGACTGAAAAACTGGCATAAACTGGTAGAATGGTTGCGGAAATGGGCTCTACTTACGGGTATCAATTGGTTGTTTGCGCCTCGGCACAGCGGTTTAAAGGAGCCGCGCCGTGTGGCCAGTTGGAAACGGCTGAACTGATTTTCCCAGTCGTAGGACAAGAGACGCGTTTCTAACGTCATGCCCGCCAACTCCGCCGGCGAGGATATAACAACAGGATTTGAATTGCTAATGGAAAAAGAGAACAAAGAAAAACACATTTAAACTTTATTGCAAACGGCTCAAAAGGGTCAAATAAGCAAAGGCAGGCTGACAGGCAGCCACTGAGATAGAGCGAAAGAATAAACGTACGAATGGACGATAGAAAGAAAGACAGAAGAATGAAAGGGTGAGATTTTTCCAACTGATAAATTTTACGGCTTCGAGCCAATTCGGGCGCAGTTACGTTATGCTAATGTGGCCCAAACGAACCACTTAACATTGTAATTGAATGTTGTTGGCTTGGCACTTACGTGGCTAGTTGCTCGATGCCCAGCGAGTGCAGCACTGTGGGCAGACTGGGCAGCGAATGACACGTCGTGAGCTGCTGCTGGCGCGGATAGTACATAGTCAGCACATTGCAGCTTTCCTCCTTCAGTGTGAGGCCACCTGCGGCGAGAAGGGAAGAGAAGAAAAACGAAGAGAAAAACAAAAACGTTAGCACAACGCTTTAAATTACGCGAGTCAAGTCAACACTTTTGTGAAACACCTGCGGCTACAGCAGACGGTCAGTATGCACTATGTCCGAAACACTCACCTAATGTAATAGCCTGTCGTGACGAGCTGTCGTAAATGCACTCGGCGACGAGACGATCACCCGGCAAGGAGCGCACCGCACTCGGCAGGCGTCGAAAGTCCTGGTAGTCGGCATCAATGTTGGTGTCGTGCGCTATGGTCGGAAGCTCCTCGGTTTTGCGGATCTGCAATTTACGTAATAAGCGCACTCATTAAGCATTGTTTCAACGCCGAGTTATTTATATTTATGACGCTCATGACCAACACAACTGTGTTGAGTAGAACAGTTGTTAGTTAGTTGGGTTAGTTTGTTGCTTACCTGACGCAGCTTGATTTGTCGTCCTATCTGATGGGTACGCATCATGACGGCAAATATCTGGATGCCCTGTGGCGGAAACGCATAACCCGTGCAGTCCTCAACGCATTGTCCCTCCGAAATGACATGGTGCTGGCCGGGCGGTATGATGTGACGCCAGTTGGGATCCATGCCTGTGCAAATAACATGCAATGAATAACGGTTATTGTAGTGAGAACAAACTCAATAATGAACTCTCGAAATAGAGACTTGAAAAACGTTTATAAATCTAAGATATGCAGAATACGAAAGACGAGATTTTTTATTTTCAACAAATTCGTCATCTCATAATCAAAACGATTTCATTTTTAATTAATAATTGTCTTTTGTACCTAACTAAACTAGAGCATTAACTACCAACTAACTCAATTACTTACCAATGGAAAGTACGCCTGCATCATTTGGACGCAGCACTTGCGTCAACTGCAATTTAAGTCCCGAATTGTCGACTATTTGTCTGCTCTGGATTTGCGCAAATTCTGGACTCAGATTATTATAGTGCGTCTCCATGAGATAGTATTTAGCCTGTGAGGCATCTAACGGATATCCAGCTTCTGGCGGGAATGTGAAACCCTGCAAAGCAAAATGCAAATATTTGGAGTATAAAGCAAGGCATCTCCGCTAAATGCTTTCGTCAAAACCTACCTCTGAACCGCGTGTCCAAGCGGCCACAATAGCATTGCAAGCCAACGGCATGCTACGTGCACCCATACATTCATGTCCGGGTCCGCGTGCCATTTCCTCCAAATCAGTATCTGTGCCTTGGCATTCGTACAGCGTCATGTGCTGCAAGTAGTGCATGCTCCATGATGAATCATAAATGGGCTCATACTATATAAAAACAAGGGTAAGACCAAAGAAGAAGGGATGCATTTAGTTGAATTTATTTTAAAGACAGTCCATGCAGTTTCTGTTACCCGTATCAGATGTTGTTTCTTGTGATTCTCCTCCAGCTTGAACATTTTGCACCAGTAGAGAGTGTCATCGCCCAGTGGCAGCGGCACATCCTCGTTACGCAACTCCAGTGTACGTGCACGTTCGTGACGCTGTACGCGCGGTTGTGACTTTTGCAATAGCACCAACGGCCGATACGGACGCCAGGCATCTTCAGGATTTGGCAACGAACCTGGACTCACAGCACCGTGCTGTGGATCCTGGTCGCTGTACATGTACATGACGCGCATCGTATTATTCTGTATGCGTTGGCAATTAAAGGGAAGACATATTTTTTGAACTTTAATGCTGAACATTAGCAACGTCGCATGCGTCACTTACCGTAATTGCAATGTCATGCGCATTGTCGCAAGTGTCCAGCTTGCGACGAAAACGCAACACCGTGTGAGTGACGTTTTCAAAGCCTAGTATCAGTATGTAGTCCTGGGAGGGGTCTACAAGCGGTTCGGCATCGCCGTTTCGGCGCACATAGCGATCCTAGATAAAGGGAATGGGACATTTAGAGACGTTGTTTTAAAGACGGTGTATTTTATTAAGGCATAAGTATTCCCGACTGTCACAAAATCATATTGCTGTGTCATACACTTCAACTGAAGTGAAGCAATAATATCGCAATAACACAGTATTGCAATTGCATATTACAGCGTCCAAAGAGCATTGAACTGCGCATATTATTCAATCAGTTATGAGCAACGTAGATACAAATAATGACACTATGAAAACAAATTGTGTACGCTAAATGATAACAACAAACATGTAATTGATAGCCATTGTAAAGCCAACGAGTTTTACAAACAGTTTTGAGTACAATACTCCATGGACCCACATGCAGAATTATTTTTATTTTATTTTTTTTTTTGTACGCTTAAAACGATTAATTAAAATGGGCTACTTAACAGATACCAAACTATATTATATATGTGTATATTACATAAAACAATAAAAAATAAATAAATTTAATGCCATTTGAATTAAATACCTGAAAGTATGTGTGGCCCTTGTCCACCCAACCGACCGCCATATCTGCGTCCGCAATTTGCCCGTCCGCCGAGAAGCCAAATCCAACGTATCCCAAGGTACGTGCCTGTATTTCGAACGTTATGTCCTGATTAATGATCGTCCATAAAATGCGAAAATCCTCATTTAAATCGACCGCGTGGTCCCAGTGCTCCTCCTCGCCGCTATACATGACAGCAGCATCTGCCAAAAGCCCAAATCCGCTGCTGCAGCTCACAGCCAGTGCGACGCATAGCAGACGTGTGATTAACGTTGACAACGTTAAGCGGGACGATTTGCCCATTGCGGCAGTCATTTTATTTTACTTTTTTTTTCGTTTTTGCACCCGTTTCGTTTTCCGTTTTTCTCTCTAATTTCTTTCGCTGCTGCTTATTTTAATATGTGACACAGATTTTTGGCTAAGCTCAATATATCCTTCAACAGAACGGCTTTCTTTCTTGGGAATCTGACGTGCGAGTTTTCTTCTCCAGAGCTTTGTCCAGTTTATCGGCTGTTTGTTTAACGTATACTTCGGAATTTATTCTTTATTTATTCCACAGATTCCTATTGCCAATCGTCGGCAAGTGACTGTTTCGCAATACGTCTCAGTGGCAGCTAAGTCGTAAAAGATTCTTAACAGTCGTTTTTTTTTTCTTGTTTTTTTTTTGTTGAATTCTTCTTTCGGCTTGGTGTGTGTGCTGCGGGTGATTATGATTAATGTGGAGCGTTTAAGTGCGAGTGCCCGTTAAAACACTGGTCCTTTTCTGGTGGCTAACATGTTTTGTTCATGTTCTTTGGCCCATGCGTGTAAGTAGCATCTGCAAAGATAAATGGGCAAAAATTAGAAAAAAATCTTACGTATTATTCAAATATTAGGAATTAGAGTCTGTCACTCCCTATTCAGATATTAAAGCCACTATACAACCACTGAGAAACCATTCTAAAGACACTTCGATTTCAAAGCGCAATAGTTACAAAGATGTTTTAGTACATCAAATTCCTTTACTTTAGTATTCAATAAAAACATTCTAATATCAAAATAATTTCAATTTAAGCATTCTGCGATAAAACATTTAAAATTGCTCAATGACTGAAATAAAGTTGGAAGTGGCGCACAAGTTTATAAACTCATATTTCGCGGTGTGGCACAGTGTGCTGCCAACTCAAATGATTTGCAATCTTAACGCAAACTCTGAGTCATGCCAACTCAACATAAATAATTTATGCGCGCGTAATAGATTTAGAAACCCCGACCGAAGCGCTTGTCAGAGACAGGAAATTACCAGGAGAATGCAAAAAATGTTGAAACAGCAGCCCCATTGACTGGCTATGACTGGCCAAACTGGCTTAAAGTGCAATACTTGGCCAAACTGCACAGCTCAATCTAAGCCGAGAATGAGCTAATGGCGTATTGTGCGTTACGTGCGTGCGCCAACTGCAGTCGCCATTCACTAGAGAGGTCCAGATAACAAGATTACAAATGTTGTCAGCACTAAATCTGCAGCCGACTGGACAGCAGTTGTAGCAACTGCAGCGGCAAAGGCATTGCAGGAAACGATGTGCAGCACCAAGTGCGCTGTCAGCCACCCCAAAAATGCTTGTGGTCACTCTGCAGGACACTGGCACAAACTGCCAAGCTCACTGAGCGCCACAACTTTGGCGAGGCATACGACAGACACAGCAGAGACAAAGAGACAGTCCAAGAGACCGACAGACAGACGGTCGGCCAGCCAGCCATTTGGTCAGAGAAAGAGTTTGTGTCTGTGCGGCGAACAATGAAAGTGATCAAAATGTTGCAGTGGTCTGCGCGACGTCGTAGCACTACCACCAGCACCACCATCACCACCACCGAGTGGAAAAACTCGAATAAATTCCGATATCTTTGAAGTTGATTTATGTAACAAAACAAACCGCAGCTGTGGGCTCATTGTGGGCAACGCAACGAAGCACAAGGGCTCCCGAGAGCGCAGAGTAAAGCGGAGAAGCCAAAATCTAGTACGGTGCAGTGCTGCGGACGTTGTACAGACGTGGTTTGCTCCTATTTTACCTGCTTTGAATTTAAATTTTAGTATGATTTTCCATTATATACCAAACGGTAGTAGACATTGAGAGAAACTACAATTGAGACTGTGCCCGTCCGGCACGTACGGAAAACGTAGAGCAGCAAGAAAATTAGTTAGCCGACATTCGAATTTACACAAACGGAGTCAGTGCACTACCGTGTGATACAGAAGATGGTGTACAGGAGGACAGGTGATACAGGATGGAAGGATGGTGACACAGGATGGAAGGAATAACACCGAGAATTGGCGGGGTGGGTGCAAGTACTACCGTTTTGCGGTGTCCTTGTCGTGATGCGATGCGATTTTGTGTCGAGCGGACCATTAATCAGAAATTCTTAAGCAAGGATTACGGCACAATGGCAGTCACATGAAAGTGAGTTGTCGACGAACATTGACGCAAGCTTTGAGTACGAATTAATTGGATTTCTGCGTTATTGTCGGGACAAAGGATCTCAGTTGCCACACTCTCAAAAATCACACAATAAAAAACAAAAGCGCCCAGAGAAAACTTTAAATTAGAGAAAATACAAGTAAATGAAGTTTTTGGCAATTACGACGTGTCCCTATTGAGTCACTTGCTCAAAAGAAAGACAAACACGCATAGCCCAGATGAAAATTTTAGCGAATTGCTTCTGAGGTAATAGTTGTACACTGAATAACTCTGAACATATAATTCTTACTAGCAATAAAGAAAGTGTAAATGCTGAAAATGAAAAGTACACAGTTCAAATTAGGTATTCCAAATAAATTCGTCGTTAAAATAGCATTTTAGAATTACTCGTAAATGAAAAGAATGTTACATGAAAACAGTATTTCCCACTGGGAAAACATGAGGCTTTTAACTTGTAGTATTTCAGTTCAATTTATAATAATAATAATAATAGTTTGGCACTACAATCCTATAAGAACTTAGGCCGAGCTCTCTCACCATTTTGAGCTGTGCGTGTTATATATGTACTCAAAGTGGTAGGACCTACAGTTTATTGCCGAATACGGCGGGTGAGAGCTTTTCATAGGCAATGTTTTACTTTCGTAGGTTTGCCATTTACTGCCGAGAGGTAGCGCGGTATAGAAAAATGTTTCTATGAAAAGATGTTGTTAGCCCCAGTCCAGGCTTGAGCCGGGGATCTTTCGGCTCGCAATTCAACGCACTAACCACTGAGCTAACGCGGCTACTTCAGTTCAATTTAGGTCTCCTAAAAAGCTTCGTCTTTAAAATTGAATATTAGATGTGTTCGCGAATTTTATGCAGTATTTCCAACTGGGATAGTATAGAGTCGTCCATGTGACTTGATGTTTTTCATGGCTTGCACACTAATATTTGCACATGGCTGACGGGAGTAAGAAGAGAAGAAAAAAGCGGCGACTAACACAGAACTGCAACAGAGAAGGTGGAGAAATTTAGGACGGTCGACGCAGCAGGGACCAGTCTTTCACTCGGCTGCTGGCACACTTTATCGTCTGATGCAAAATCGATTTTTGGAACAAGCATCCCAACTGCCAAGCAGTCAGCAAGGATGGATAGATGTCTGGATGTGTGCGCTCGTATGTCGAAGTATATTTTTGTTGTTACTACTTTACTGCTACTCTACGTCCCACTTCTTCCACTTTTACATCTTCGAATGCAAGAAGTTTTATGCTCGTCAGGAGAGAAATTTATTGCACTCCTGAGCTTTTAAACTGATGGAAACTTTTGTGATTTATATTCGTTTTTCGAAATGTTAATGTTTCACTATGACTACGACTACGTTGACGACAACGAATACGAAGGCGACTTGTGACTTGAGTTTCGGTTGTATTTCCAGCAATTACATCAATAAAGTTTTCGGTTAAATTCGTCGTGCATTTAAATAAATGTTTGAGCAAGCAAACGAAACACATGTCAGTGTTCTGGTGCCACAACGGCACCAGAGCCTTATGACTTTGGATGCAGCTCAACGAAACTTTTGTAAAAAGTTCAATTGAGCAGACGACAAAGTCATCATCGTTGTCGTCATCGTCAGGTACATAGTTGATGACTCCATATGCTAGCGCGAAAGTTCTGGGGTTGTGTCCACGAGGGACCAGAGTGTGTAGGTTGTTCAACTTTGCGCAAAACTTTGCACAAATGATGAATAACAAAAAAAGTGTGGGGTTTTTATTGATAAATTGCAGTTTTCTGTATGAGACATAAATTGAATAAAAGCCACTACACTCGGTAGCCATTAGGAACGCACACACTTAAGGCTCTGCCATGCGTTGCTTGCAAATGACAGCAAAATAAATAAACGATAATTAATACAAACAACACGCTGCATAAACAAATGCAAACAAACATATGTCTATTATGCAATAATTGCAAATATTACACGACAAACAAATGAACGAACGAATGAATGGAATGAATGAACGTCTCATTAGAGTCGAGAATATGCGGTGATAGAGTGGCCCCAAACCATGCGTCATATTTGCATATGGAATATGCGAAGTCATTTCGGGCGATTGCACGCCAACAACAGCGAAGTGTTCATGCATATCGACCGACTGCCCGAATACAGAGTGAGGTTCTGGTTTATGGACGTCCGGCGGCCAAAAATGTCATGTCAATCGCACTGAATCGCAACGCAACGCATCCCATCGCATCCTATCACATCGAATGAAGTGCTCAAAGCAGTGTGGCTGTCATATTAAAAGCTTCAAATGCGCACTGACAATGACAATGAGAGCCAACATTAGTCCCTTTGTGTCTGACTATCTGTCCGTCTGTCTGCCTCGCTGTCTGTCTGACTATCAGGCTGTCTTGCTGTCTGTCACCCAGCCAGTCAACGTCAGCAAGATGTCAAGCCGCCGCAAAGACTTTGCAGCAATGCCTCATCCATAATGGTTTCAATGGTTTATATGCCTTAGTTTTGTTGGTTGGTTGGATGGCTGGCTGGCTGGTTAGTTACTCGGTTGTGTTATTTTTATCTGTTTCCTTAGAGCATGTCAATATCTTTGTTTTAACTATGAATGGTGCATATTTTGAAGTCTCGTTTGTTGTTGCTGCCAAAAATGTCTCCATGGGCTAACATGCAAACTGCTGTAGCATGCATCATATCTTGCAACATCTGACATTTTGGCAAATGTTTGTTCAGGCACTGTGGCATTTTATGCCGCATGAGCCAAGCCCTTAATAATGCAACTTTGCTATTCTTGGCGCATAAGGTGTGAAGACTAAGATTGAAAGTTGTGCCATGGTAACGTTAAAGTGTATCTGCAATACGTGATGTCGTACAGTATCGTAGCGCTATAAATCGCTGAATTGTGAGGGAAGGTATAACTAGTACATATGATGCATTGATGCGTTTGAGGCAAGTGTCTAAAGTCAGAGGATGACGAAGACTTTAGTTTTCTGATTACTAAAAAGTGCACGTTAAAGTACATGGGAAATATAGGTTTGTCAGATGTATGAAAATACAAGTGAACCTTATGAAAGGGTCATTGAAGATATGGTTATTTTATAGAGTCATGTTTAATATGAAATAAATTGGCTCATAGATGTTTTGCATTGCCACTCCTTGGCTGTGCAAATATCTAATTGTAATATATATATAAGTTACAAATGTAGCTATATAGATAGGTCTTTTAAAATCATTACTTTCCTTTCTAATTCATTCACTTAGATACGAAGGTTCACAGAAATTAGACAGATTGTAACCGTTGTACTTGAATCTGTTTCCTACGCTTTTAAACCCTGCATTAAGAGTGAAAGGGTATAACCTGGTTGGACATCCGTTTGTAACATACATATGAAGGCATAACCACTATGGACAAGCACCTATCTATGTTCTTGAACAGCGTGACATCTTGAATTGATTTAACGCTGTCCGTCTGTCTTTTGAAACCACGATTACAAAAAAGCTTGAAAAGGTACATCGATGAAACTCCGAACTTAGATTACTTATATATCTAAGCTGTCTGGTATTGAAAATGGGTACGGTAGGTCGATTTTTCCCTACTTAAAAATTCCTATGGCATCTAAACTTCCTTACTGATAGTGGTTAATATCATCACGAGCTGGGATCTTTCGAATGCAAGTTCCTTGCGAATATCTTTGGACTGCTGAGGCCTAGGCCTAGGCCTAGGTCAATATAAACTACATTTGATGAATCTCCAAACTCGATGGTGAAGCTCCAAAGACGATATATCATTTGAAAGTTATAACCTGAGATTGAAACACTTTTCAAATTGTGTTCTCATCTAGATAGTCAATATCAACGACATTTCCAAAAGCTCGAAACTTTATTCTAAAAGACAATAACGCATTTGATAGTGAATATATGGAATTTAACAGTTTAGAGATTTTCTTCTCATCTAGATAGTCGATCGCTACGATATTTGATAAAACTATTAACGATTCTCTAAAAGACGATATCGTGTTTGAAGTAGATTTTTGTCGTGCGCATGACTAGAGCTATCTATGCACGTAGGTGATCGCATTGATTTGATCATATTGCTGAAAGCGTTTTTCGGAATGCAATACAATTGCGCAATAATTATGTAAATTCCTTCATCTTCTCATAACTTTGCAAAGCGACAGAGAGACGGACAGACAAAAACAACGAAGAACAGATATGCAGTGTAGTGTAGTGAAGTGCATAAGATTTCACGACATTTACAACACCTTCGCTGGCACACATCGGTGCTGATGCTGCTGGAAGCATCATACCTTCGTATGCAATTTCTGCACGATTTTCTACTTATTTCAATCGCATTAAAAACACACACAGGCTGACAGACGGACAAAATCATACACACAGGCAGACAGACAGAGTGAAGAACAAATGCGCTTAAACAATGGCAGAGCAGCATGTGAGTTTTTGCCGTTGTTGTTGTCGATCTCTTGATTTTTCTTGCATTTTCCCATCGGTGCATTGTGAAGGGCCACAACGACATCTCATCTACAGCGCAACTTGACAACAGCGCCAAAAGAAACTTGACAACAACGCCAACAGCAACAGCAGCAACAAAAACAGCAAGAGCAACAACAACAAGAAGATGATGACTATGTATAGGGAATTGTTGGATACTACGAAGTATCCCAATGCAATGATGTGGCCCTTCTGCACAAAATGTAGGTTAAAAGGTTTGAAGGCAGTGAGTGAATGAGTGAGTGATGCCACGAATTCGATGGTCCTATGCAACCGAGTAACAAACAACGTGTCTGCTGCTGCTGTTGCTGCACCGAAAAGGGGCAGACAGGCGAACGCTCGGACGGACAAATGAACAGAGAGGCAGGCGAAACTGCTAAATGAGCGTTTCCTTAATAAATCGTTACAACAATAACAAAAACAAAGTGAACAACAAAAAGAAGCTACAACAAAAAGAAGCAATAAGAAAAAGCAGCAACAACAAAAGGTACAACAACAAAAAGTGCAACTACAACAACAATAATAACGCCAACAACTAAGGGCGCTCTAATTGAAATTGCGCAAAAGAACCTTCCGCTTTTACGTTACGTTTAGTTATCCGTCATAATTCTGTTGCCCTCATGTTTAAATATAAAACCTCATAACTTTGAAATTCTTAACTCCACTGCATATTTGTGCTTAAAAATAGCTATTTTATAATATCTAAAATCACATCCTGCTTGTTTATAGAACCTCGTATTGCCTGTAGACAGTAGGAACATCGTATTACATCGGATTTACATCGTATGAAACAAAAAAAACATAATTTAGCTTAACCATCAACACCAGAACAGCGTATTTCCTTGAATTTCAATGAAATACCTTATTGTGTCTAAAAATTACCTCGTAAACATATTGTCGTTGTAGATGTAAAAGTCACCAACTACATTTTAAAAAATTGAATAATTGATTTACAAAACCCCTTGTAACACTTCTTACAATTTCGTTTCGATGTGACTTAGTTTTGTATCAAATGATAAGAAAATGTTAATCTATTTCAATTTTTGAAATATATAACCTAAAATAAATACCTATGAACTAGTTTTTATAATATTAATCAATTAACTCGATGTATATAATTTCGAAAATTATTTGTTTAGTTTTACTTCAAAAACTAGGAAATGTCCAAAAGAAACTCTACTGGATTTTAACAACATTCAAATTTAAACTCAAACAATTTATTCAAAATTGTAAAACTATCTAATACCTACACTAAATAAATTAAAAATAGCTAGTTTTTCTTACTAATACCTTATACAAGTAAATCCGTATGAGTGCAACATACTTTGAAATTACTCAAAACTCTTTCTTTGAAAAACTTCATTAGAAAAACTTTACAACATTGTAAAACTAATACATTCAAATTACTCAAAATTCTTTCATTTGATAATTTCTTTAGATACACTAATTGTAAAACTACGTCACATATCAAAGTCTTGAAAATATCACATTTAGCTTAATACCTTGCTTTTATAATTCACATTGCATACAATTACCTCGCCTTGCTTAAAAATACCACGCATTGCACAAAAATACATCGTATTCCAATAGCTCGTATTGAATATAGCTAGTTTTGCTTATTAATACCTTATACAAGTAAATCCGTATGAGTGCAACATACTTTGAAATTACTCAAAACTCTTTCTTTGAAAAACTTCATTAGAAAAACTTTACAAAAATTGTAAAACTAATACTTTCAAATTACTCAAAATTCTTTCATTTGATAACTTCTTTAGATCAACTACTTGTAAAACTACGTCACATATTAAAATCTTGAAAATACCATATTTTGCTTATTAAATACCTTGCATTTATCATTATATTGCATTCAAATACCTCGCCATACTTAAAAATACCACGCATTGCACAAAAATACCTCGTATTCCAATATTGAAAATAGCTCGTATTGAATATAGCTAGTTTTGCTTATTAATACCTTGTACTAGTAAATTCGTATAGATTCGACATACTTTCTTATTACTAAAAACTCTTTCTTTTGATAAATTCTTTGGTTAAACAAATCAAAATAGTAAAACTACTGCACAGAAGACTTATAAATTGCACATTTCGCTTATTAATACATTACACTTATAATTTACATTGCATTCAAAACCATCAAATTTCACAAAACTCTTTCATTTTTTCATTTGATAACTTCTTTAGTTAAACTATTCAAAATTGTAAAATTACTTCACAAATAATCACAAAGCACACATTTAGCTTAAAAATACCTTGCACTAATTATTCACATTGCATTCAAATACCTCGCCTTGCTTAAATTTACCACGCATTACACAAAAATACCACGTATTCCATAAAAGTAAAAATGTATTTACCTTTTTTTTTTTTGAAAAAAGTGCTCTATGTTCAATCAGCGTATTCCAATTAGTTATTATTTTCGTAAATCTTTTAGAAGCAGTTTGTGGTAATCCTTTAAATTTTTTATTACACTGTTGTGTATTTAAATCAGTAACACACTAGCACTTTTAACTCAATATATGCTTTAGCATTAAAAACTTTTTATCTTTTTTTAATTAGATTTTTTAATTTTTATTTTCTCTTATAGGTTTTTTTTATGTTCACGTAAAATTTCACCAAACACTCGTTGTTTTTTTTTATTATTTTTATATTTAAATAGACTGCAACATAGACGCGTAAATATGCTCGTCAAGAAAATGCTCACGTGCACCAAACAACCGCACAACACGAAATTCACGCATAAACTGAATGCTAAAAGCTGCTCTGCGGCACACTCAACTAACTGTTTCGATGCCAAGTGTTTCTTGCAGCCAGATTGAGCAAGTAAGAGTTAAACGCAATGCAACAAAGTGGTGCTGAAACAAAATGCCCAGTATAACTGTTATTAACAGCACGCATAGCACTGTTATTAACAGTCGTTTGCAGTGAGAGAAAGAGAGGTGTTGCATTTTCGTTCGCTGTTGCGCTCATTGCACTGCAGTCAAACTGTAGCTCTCTTTAGGCTGCTATCGCTCTCACTTCAAAGAGCACCTTTATTTGCTTTATTTAATTAGTTGCAATTTAAATACATCCTCCATTTGATGTTGTGTACATTTTAGATACCTACATATTTGCTTGCAACGACACGACATCCTAACGGCAGGCCTGCTGCTTCATTTGCAACACATTAAAAATTAAAAACCTCTGCCAAATGGCCTGATTCTGCCTCGAACCACAGACTTCGTTCGGACCGACCGCACTTTATACAAAGTGCATCACTCGAACCGTTTTACTTCTATTAAAACAAATCCTTTGCAATTCATTGATTTAATTAATTTTAGCATATCCTGCGTGCACCTCAAAGGATACCACCATGTCGTCGCATCTTTGTCTAAAGCTGACAGCCGGCCGGCCGACAATATAATTAAATTGCCATTCGCATAACAAACAATTAGCCTCACCGACCTTTACAATTGATTAATAGTTGCATTCGACACAAGATTTAATAAACACATCAAAAGCAAACATCGCCAGGATAGCCGCCGGTGCCGGCCGAGGACAATGGCGCATGCATTTGACTTGCAACGTGGTCTGTTGTTATTACTGCTGCTGCTGCATTTTCATGAAACCCACACCGCCCGCAGGACGTACATACTACACACAAGTACAATTCTCTGCAAAAACATTGTTCATTTATATTGTTTAAACAATTCCGAATTATACAAATGCATCAACTTTTCAATCAGTTCATTCTCTCCGCACCGCATATTTTAATTAATTGTAGATTGATTTAAACTTTTAACCTAAATTGGCATATTTTTGTGTTTGGCCATAAATTGTGTTTTATTATTTGCAAGAGCTATGAATATGACATGAAAATAATAACAATACTTGTATTGTGGAGTTTTGAAATTACTTAAATTCCAGTTTATAAATTTCTAAACATATCACTTATAGAAATTTTGGCTCTAAAAGGATTCCGAAAAACTATGCTACACACAGAATAGAAATTTGTTGCGTCATGATATTTCAAATGCCATCAGAATACGACAATATGTTTAAATTTTTTATTAAAAAATGATGTTGGTTGTTGCAACAAGGAACTAAACTCCTTTGGTATATCGTTTTAGGATCTGGTTCCAAGATTTTATAAAATAGCGGTTCGCATCTAACCGGATTTGGTTCGTTCCGCAATCAGAAAAATGATACAATAATATTTAATAGTTTTTACTATTGAAATTAGTTAAGAGGATCAACTATAATTTCAATAGGTAGATTCCATTAAATACTACAAAATACTATACCTACATTTTTTTTTATTTGTATGAAAATATTTATTTTTTGTATACTATAAATTCAGTAACTGCTCTATTTATAAATTTTAATGGAATTTTATGAGTGCGGGTTCGGTTCCACACATTTTCTGAATAATGTTTAAAGTTCCGAAATTCGAAACAGTTTCCATTTCAATTCTATGATGTACACAGAAAAAAATATTCGACGTAAATATAGCAATCGATATTAATTGCATTCATTAATCAATCCAGCATTCATTAATCAATCAAGCAATAATTTAGTCGACGCAGTTTTACCAATTATATTTGCTAAAACTATGCCAACTAATTAATTTGTTGCAATGACATACAAATATTCATATTAGCAAATGGAATTGCTGAATTAACCAAAATAGCAAATGTGTTCATTAAATTATTGAATTTCATTACTGGACTGATTAATGAATGCAAACGGTTGCTATATTTGTGTGTACCCATTTAAAAATAAATCAGTTTATAGAGTTAGAATTATTATAAATGTTACTATTTTGATTCTATAAAAAGAAGAAAAAAAAAGAAAATCGTAGCTCTTTTGATGCCGAAGAAGAACCTTTAGTTCTGAAATTTAAACAAAAAAATTGTTTTAATTTGAAAAATTTTGTATGATTATCAAATATTCTTATATATTCTGTTTGTGGGAAAAATTCGATGCATTCGAACCACCATTATTTGATCCACAATCAGATCTACTTGGATGTTGAAATGCAATGGGGACAGCACGAATTTTGAAACGGAGAACATGAGCTTGAATTGCGGTGCTGGCACTTTTTTTTATCCAAAAACCTATAATTTTTGTTCTTTTTTAATTGATATTATATTTGAAAACCTTTGATCGCGTTCTTGCATTTGAAGAAGCGGTTCAAAATCGTGCTGCTGTGACGAATCTTCTTAATTCGATGTATTTATCACTGAAATACTGAAGTTCTCAACTCTTTCCAATGTTGACATTTTAAACCACATGAATTTTAAATGCAGAATTGCTTTAAATGCTTCTGCGTTTGAATTACCTTTTAAAACCTTTATTCTGCTTTTTATCGATTTTATTTTCAATAAAGAAAAATATAAAAGTTCTGGTTCTACAGATTTTCTAAATAACGGTTCAATTTCTAGAAAATGAGACGGTTCCAGTTCTGTATTGTTATACGTCTCTACATCAAGAATTCATCATATTGATGATTTCATTCATTGAACTAAAATCGTATTTTTTCAGTGTTTTTCATTTTTAATATTTTTTATATAACCAAATTTCAAACAAAAATTGGTCTCCATTTACGTAATTTAAGCAATGTATGTTGTAATGTTAGTGAAAATATTGTGTTATATGAATTATTTATTTGATTTAGCCAAGAAAAAACTTCAATCTACATTTTGACTTCACCTGAATTGCAGAAGAAAACAGAGAAGCGTACCTTTAACAGGAGCAAAAAGAATATTGGTATTGGTAAATATTCTTCAACTTCATCAGAAGTCGAATTTTGTACAATTTGCATGAATAAAATGTCGAAGAAATTAAATTTAAACAATTCAGTAAACGGAAATAACTGCAAATTGCATGTATACTTAAAATGTGCGATCTTGACGAACAGCAATTACACATCTCTGACTAGTAGTACGCTCATTTTTTCGTAAATAGCCTCAATAGGCCTCAGCAGTCTAGAGGTATGTGCGCTGGAATTGCATTCCAAAGGTTCCGCTAAGGCATGGGTACTCGTGGTGATAATAACAAAAAAAAAACGAGGAGAATATATTGTCGTTGTAGAACGAAAAGTCACCAAATATATTTTTATGAAAAACTTAAATTTCAAGTTTGTTGATTAATATTATAAAAAGTAATTGATGCATTTTTAAAGTTGAAATATCAATTAATAGCTTTATATTTTCTGATTAAGAGGTAAAATAATTGAGATCATCGATTAAAAATTGACAGATATATAAAGTTTTTTGTAAATGAATATTTGGCATTTTGAAAATGTATTTGGTGACTTTTCGTTCTACACACTATCACAGTACAATGGATATAGATCGTCTGAGTGCTGGGGATCTTTGTAGATATTCCAAGAACAAAAATTCAGTTTGGTCATATATTTCTAACACCCAGAAAGAATCGTGCCAGGTATGGAAAATATAATTATTCTTGATCAGCGTGATCTCCGTCTGTATGTAGGTCTGTTGAAATCGTGATTACAGGAAAACTAAAAGAGCTAGATCAATGAAAATCCGAAGTTTAATTACTTATACATCTACGCGCTCTGGTTTTGAATAATGAATATGATCGGTCGGTTTTAGCCTGTGATTCGACCACTTATGTTCAAAAACCTCATATAAAATTTACATCTATGGACGAATATTACTTTATACCGGCTAAAGTAAACTTTGTGTGTAAAAATCATTTCACTTTATGAACAAATATATAAAAATACTATTTTTCTCTTGAACCGACTTGTGGTGTCCTAAACAAAAATCGAAATTCGGTACACCTACTCATTCGTACATATGGGTACTCATATGAATCGAAATTCATACACGATAACAAGTTTGCAGTTATTTTCAGGATGCGTAAGCCCTGTGCACCTTTAGAACATTTTAAACGGTACCCGAGACAAAATTTTTGGCATTTTTTTGGAATATTTCGAGCATATTTCCTACAAATGCACAGCTAAATGAAATATCTTGGGAAGTATATAGCAGGTTGTAAAATTTGATGGCATTTCAGTGGCAGATTCCCTAGTAGAAATTTTGGTAGGGCCATGGTCATGAAGTGATCATGTCATTATTTGAGATGATCGGGATATGACGAGGCCCATAATGTCCTTGTAACGCAGTGTCCTAATCATGTACTGACCTCAGGCCATGATCATGTACTGATCGGGCAATTCCCCATTTTATTATTTACCAGACAATTGCCTTGCCAGAGCCCGAGCATAATAGGGTTTCTCTCATTAAATTTCGATCATTGTCTGATGCTAATTTCGTTATGAGGAACAAATAATGTAGCTATGATCGGGAACATTGATTGTTTAGATAATGTAAACCCTGCTATGGTAAGCATGATAAGGGCATGCAAAGGCAATGATCATATTTTCTCTAATAGGGCTTACCCAACGAAAACCTGATCATTTCCCGATGGCGCAACGGGCAAATTTTTACTAGGGTTCACGCCATATTTTGGGAATGGGCAGATGCAAACTCCGCCTTTGTCTGTTTGAAATATATCTAGAAAATGTGTCTGAACTGCCTCGACTCTGCCAAAAATTTTGTCTGGGGTAACCGTATGCATTAATGTCGGCTTTGATCGACTATCCTAACTTCATTACACCAACTATCAAAAATTAACTACTTCAAAATTTCTCATGTGACCTAACATTCCTTACATGAAGTGAAAAAAAATTGTTTACAGCAAACATAATATATTTGCAATAGAAAATTTGATGATTTTAATTGGATTCTACTTTTAATTTACAATTATTTAACATATTTTGTTATTCATTTCATGATATATGATATGGTTATTAACATCTTTATTTAAAAATCTTGAAACTGCATGTAAGTAACGTGTAACATAACATGTTTGCTGCAAAATATAATTTTTCCCTGATTTAAATATAACTTATTGGAAAGTTGCTCTATTCTTTCGGATGTCCATTGCTTTCTCCAACTAAATATTTCCAACTTCTCTTTTATTTTAGATCTTTTATCCAACACATATTTAACCTAAAATAAATTACATTTTGTAGGTAAATTCTATAGAAAAAAGTCCTTACAACTTAATCCTGGAATAGAACACAAAACCGAAGATCATCAGTAAATGTAACACCATATCTATTGTATGCTCTATGGACATCACAGGTGCGTAGTTTGTACTTATGGGAGTTACAAATGTTTTTCATTAACTCAATTCAAAAAAATTAGAAATACACAACAACAACAAAATACTGAATAGAATTTAAACTGTCAAAATCTCGATGCGAGTAATTATTTGTGGAAATAATTGAGAAAAAAAACATATAGACAGCATTTTTAAAGCAACAAGCAAGCGTGGCAGGATCGAAACTGTAAGTGATACCCAACAACAATATAGAGTAGGGATGCATGAAATGAACATCTGCATCCTGGTGGCAACACAACTAGACCGGGTAGCGCAGACAATAGCGGATCCCATGAATTGTCCAAATTCCAGCATATGAGCAACAAGAAGCAACACAAATCAGCCCATGCCAGGTATGACAGCTCTATTCGCATCACACACCGCACTATACATAGCACCGAAGGAACCGGGAACCGTAGAAAAGGCGTCAACATTTTCAACATTCACACGCTGGCTACAGCATAATCTGCGCAAACGGCATTGTATGCGAAATTAGTCAAAGGACGTAGCATGGATAAGCTACGTCGAGTTGCATTGTTCTGTTAATGCGGAAAATGTGGTTCGAAATTTGACACTTTTTTTTACAATTCAATTTTTATATTTTGTTGTAATTGATATTTTTTTTTGCAACATTTCAATTTTTGCATTTTGAATTGAAGCAGCAAAACAACTGGGTGTGTCTTACATCCCGAAAATACGCAAACCCAAAAAAAATCACTTTCACAAAAATAAAAAACACGTGGTGGTCCTCGTTACTCGCTCGTCGTCGCATGTGATGACATTTTCGAAATATTTCAGCGACTTAAAATGTTTTCACTGTTTGTCTCAAAATGTTTTCCACGCAGACCAATCACAAATTGGATTTTCGCTTTTCTTGGTTTCGTGTTACGAAATGTTTCCTCACTGAAGTACTGTAGAACTGACTGACTTGCCTGACTGCTTGCCTGCCTGCCGTGTGGACGGACATCGTGCAACCCGAGCCCAAGTGCCCAAGTCTCCGGGACACAAGCAACAAATCGTCGGGTACTCAGGTTGACGCCACCACTTGACAAGCCGTCGCTTTCCATGCGCTCGCTGTTGTTTTGAGTCCTGCTGACAGATTATGGAAAATTGTAAACAAACGTTATCCTAGACTTCGTGTTTAGATTTCAGTATGAGATAAATGTTCGTGTGTAGATTTTGACATATTCTGTTTTTTTGTTTTTGTGTATTGTTTCGTCTTTTCCTATTTGTTTATGCGACATGTACCAATTTTCAAATTTCAACTTGCGGGAGAGTAAACTACATAGTACCCAAAACTTTTTGACTTTTAAACAACACCAACATATTAATTACCTTAAATTGTACACACAAAATACAGCTATCCCTTTGGTACACGGAGATAAAAAAACTGAGAAAACTGTTGCTGAATTAGAAAATTGATAGAGTTGCGCATATATCAAACTAATTCTGCTATAATTCTAGTATATCTTCTTAATATCAAGAAAACTAATTTATTTCTCATCAAAATTATTGAACGTTCATAATAACAATACAAATGTTTCTAACGGCACGAGTTTAACTTCATCGAAACATGAAGAATATTCAACTTTTGTGATAAAGCAACATCGGTTTAACCGAGGAAAATTTGTCCGTTTTAACCATCTTCAGTTAAGCACTAACTGCCACTTTAACTCAGAGTTACCAATAGAATATATGGAATTGAAACACTTAACTGGACATTGTGGAATTGTAGGGGAAGAATCGGAACACAACGTATAGGTATCAGAAACGTAATAAGGCATATTCTTCTTTATCTGCAGAAATTAATTTCGTAACTATTAAAATAATAAGCACAATTTTGAATTCTAGGCAGTGCTGCGAGAAACATTTATTAATCGGTCTTAGTTCTGCCAGTTTTATATGAAACCAAGCAGCAACTTTAAAACAGCTTTGTCCTAAAAAGGGGTGAATTCACTACTCATACAGACTATTAGACCTATCACTGAACTGTTCTTCAATTGGAAAATAGAATTTCGCTGAAAATTCGCCAATTGAAGAACAATGCAGTACCCTAGTAGAAATTTGCCCCATGCGCCATCGGGAAATGATGGGGTTTTCGTTGGGTAAGCCCTATTAAAGAAAATATGATCATTGCCTTTGCATGCCCTTATCATTCTTACCATAGCAGGGTTTACATTATCTAAACAGTCAATGTTCACGATCATAGCTACATTATTTCTACCTCATAATGAAATTAGCATCAGACAATGATCGAGATTTAATGAGAGAAACCCTATTATGCTCGGGCTCTGACAAGGCAATTGTCGGGTAAATAATAAAATGGGGAATTGCCCGATCAGTACATGATCATGGCCTGAGGTCAATACATGATCAGGACACTGCGTTACAAGGACTTTATGGGCCTAGTCATATCCCGATCATCTCAAATAATGACATGATCACTTCATGAGCATGGCCCTACCAAAATTTCTACTAGGGTAATAGGTCTAAAAGTCTGAACGAAGTGTTAATTCACCGCTTCCTAGAGCAACGCGGTGTTAAAGTTGCCAATTAATTTTATATAAATGGTTCAAAACTACACCAGACAAAAGGTCAGGGCAGTTCAGAAAAAAAATGTTCAAAGATTTCAAGCGGCCTATTATCTGCTCATTCAACATAAAACGAAAACCTGCTATACCACTCCTGAAATATTCCATTTTCCTATATCGTCGTCGTTCAGTGAAAAGTCGTTAAGTCCATCTTTCGAAAATATCGAGATAAGTATGCCATTATAATAAAAACGAACTTATCTTTACATTGGAACAATCCTCGTAGTTCTACATCTTACCAAACCGAAGATATTAAAAATGAAAAATCACTAACTCCAAATAATTAAAAATTAAGTCCAGAATTAGCCCTTAAAAAGGGGCCGATCAAATCTATTTTGGACTTAAACTATAGAAGAAAGCCTACATGGACATTCCTTATCAAAATGTACTATAATATTACCATAATCGCGTCGTAAAAAATAAGTCAAATTAATAAAAGTCTTAGTGATTTTTCACTGAACGACAATCGTCGAAATCTGAATAATATTTTACGAAATAACTCGAAAACCTGATGCAATATGAAAAAACTGAGTATGAGGTCGTGATTAGAGTATTTAAGTCTATCAGGAAATCGTACTAAGACCGTGGTTATTTTTTTTTTTTGCTGTGTAATTGTAAAAATGCGCACACATTTGACATTCTCATTTTTTGAGTTTTCATAAATTGTCTGTGTTGCCCCATTTTTCACGGTTACAATTTTTTTTTCATACTTTTTTTTTAGCTATCTGGCAACTAATAAGCAAAAAACGATTATCGATGGTAAAAGTCAACTATTCGACTTTTTCACAATCAGATAGTCGACTTCTAATATTCGATTTTTTTCATTTAAAAGTCGATAAGTCAACTAAATAACCATCGATTTATAGAACCCTATCATATACAATTCTTCTCCGAGACAATTCCTTCTCGAAAAAAAAACTCCTGGAGCCCAATAAACCAAAAACCTGGATATTAAGTGATTTTCGATTGTATATTGAACATGGATATCGAAGCTTTCACTGGAGAAAAGCGTTCAACTTTTTGTAATTGTAAGCTTGAAAACCATAGCGTTCTCCAGCAAAACTGGTAGCTTTTTATCCAATTGAATCTAGCCTTTATTACCTAAACTTAAATTCGAACATTCAATATACATTCGAATAATATAAATAATAGTTTGGCACTACAGTCCTATAAGAACTTCGGCCGAGCTCTCTCACCATTTTGAGCTGTGCATGTTATATTTGTACTCAAAGTGGTGGGACCTACAGTTTATTGCCAAATCCGAACGGCGGGTGAGAGCTTTTCATAGGCAATGTTTTACTCTCGTAGGTTTGCCATTTACTGACGGGAGGTAGCGCGGTATAGAAAAATGTTTCTATGAAAAGATGTTGGTATCCCCAGTCCAGGCTTGAACCGGGGACCTTTCGGCTCGCAGTCCAACGCACAATACTTCTCCGAGACAAAACTTCCCCATCCCAATTTGAACAAATAATAATGTACACAACTCTTAATGTTTCGGATAAGTATTGATGGGGAAGAAATATCCATAACCTGATATATTTCTTATTACCTAGTTTTCCTTCGAGTTGTATATCATTTCGTTTACGATACCACTAAATTTCTTCGGAATTTGCTAAGTTATTTCCCACCGTGTATCTGACTTTTGTTCATATATTTTAATTTGTCTGAATGTTAACTTTTTTCTATGGCTGTTTACGTATGCTGTAAATAATATATATTATATATATACGAGAGCGCCAACGAATTAAAGAAATTGATGTTGAACATTTTTGTGGCTGAATTGTGGTGCTGCTACTTGCCAAAAACTAGATGGATGAGGTGTGAACAACTACTGATGATATGCGCCGACCTCGTAATATAAACACGTATCATAAATGATAGAAAAAATATCGAAAAATATTGGAACAGTGGAACTAAAACAATATTGTTCTATAACAAAAATTCAATAGGCTATATTATTAATAACATAAGCCAAACTTTAACCAAACAGCCTTATTTTTAATACCAAACAGAACAATTATATAAGTAATCTATATTTGGGATTTTACTAATCTAGATATTCTAGTTTTCCTGTAATCGTGATTTCAACAGATAAAATGTAACACAGACAAACGGATGGACATCGCTAAATCTACTACCGAAATCACGCTGATCAAGAATGTTTCAAGAACTTACCGGCCACGTCTTCTTCTGGGTTTTACCATCGGATGACCAAAGTGAATATAGCATATCACTCTTATTGTGGGGAATAAAAACTTCTGAAATTCAAGAAAATTCAAGAGACATACGAAATGAAATACGGCTGAACGAAAATTTACTGTTTTATAGAACAACAACCCAGCAAACCAAACGATAATTTTACGATATCGAAACGATATCGTTTCAAATTGTCGTTTTCGATGATCTATAATGAAACGAAAACGATGAGGTTTTCGATAAAAACGAACCTGTCTAAAACGATATCTTTGTCGATATAAATATCGAGATAATATAATAAATGGATTTATTTTCGATAAACAAATTTTATTTGCTCAGAAAATTTTATTTTTTGACAAAAATTATAAGGAACACGGAATTTAATTTTCAAATACTTTGAGTATTATATCTAAAATTTATTATTATTATTATATCAAATTTAAAAATTATCGTCAAATGGTTTGTAGGGAAGTAACAATTTGTACCAGTTTCCAGCCAATTATACTGGTCACTTGTCGAATAACTCGCAAACAATGTCACGCACGCAGACGTCTTTTAAGGCGTAAAAAAAGCGAGGCAGAAAGACGTGAGTGTGAGGAGATTGAGATGCATGGGGACAGGAATGAGGCTCGAAAATTCTTCGAGAAAATAAGACGCCTAGCCGGAGGTTCGAAATCCGCAGCCTCTTCCTGTAAAGATGAGAACGGAAATCTAGTGACAGATATCCAGAGCACACTGAAATTATGGAGGGATCACTTCTCTAAACTGCTGACCGGTGATGATGACCTCAATTCCACCGATAGAGAAGCAAACCCGGCAACCCCAGTACTTGATGATGAAGTTGAGATTCCGCCACCCGACCATGACGAGGTCAGAACAGCCATTGCTCGGCTGAAAAACAACAAAGCCGCAGGTGCTGATGGCCTGCCTGCTGAATTGTTTAAGAACGGAGGCGAAGAGCTAATAGAGAGCATGCACGAGCTCGTAAGCAGAATATGGTCGGATGAAAGCATGCCAAGTGACTGGAACCTCAGTGTACTCTGCCCAATCCTTAAGAAAGGGGATCCCACTATCTGCGCCAACTACCGTGGGATCAGCCTACTAAATATCGCATACAAGGTTCTATCGAGCGTATTATGTGAAAGACTGATGCCCATCGTCAACAGACTGATTGGACCTTATCAGTGCGGCTTCAGACCTGGAAAGTCCACCATAGACTAGATTTTCACATTGCGCCTAATCCAGGAAAAGACTCTAGAAAAACAGATCGACACCTACCACCTATTAGTCGACTATAAAGCCGCCTTCGACACTCCGATAAGGGAACGATTATACGCCGCAATGTCTGAGTTCGGTATACCTGCGAAACTTATAAGGCTTTGCAGGATGACCCTGAGCAACACACGTTGCTCAGTGAGAATAGGAAAAGACCTCTCCGAGCCATTTCATACCGAACGAGGTTTCAGACAGGGTGACTCCATATCGTGCGACTTTTTTAACTTATTGATGGAGAAAATAGTTCGAACTGCCGAACTCCGTCAAAGTGGCACTATCCTCAACAAAAGTGTCATGCTGCTCGCATATGCCGACGATATTGATATCATTGGCAGGAGCACACGAGCAGTCAGCGCAGCATTCTCCAGATTGGAGAAAGAGTCGCGTCGAAAGGGTCTAGCGGTGAACGAGGACAAGACGAAGTTCCTTGTGTCAACAAGCAAAAAAGAGTCCGTGCGTCTTGGACAAAAAGCTGATTTTGACACCCACAAGTTCGACATTGTGAAGGACTTCGTCTATCTGGGATCCAGCGTAAACAGCAACAACGACGTCAGCCTGGAGATCAAACGGAGAATAACTCTTGCCAACAGGTGCTACTTTGGGCTCAGTAGGCAATTGAGAAGCAGAGCCCTCTCTCGCCGGACAAAAATAACGCTCTACAAGTCACTCATCATGCCCGTCCTACATTATGGTGCAGAAACATGGACGCTGGCCACCACCGATGAGAGAGTACTGGGAGCGTTCGAGAGAAAGATTCTCCGTAAAATCTTTGGCCCATCTGCTTTGCTAACGAGTATCGAATCAGGATGAACCACGAGCTGTATGAGTTATTCGACGACATTGACATAGTCAAGCGCATCAAGATCCAGCGGCTTCGCTGGCTAGGTCATGTCGAACGAATGGATGAAAACACTCCAGCCAAGAAGGTGCTTGAATCGAAACTCGAAGGTGGACAGCGTAGAAGAGGGCGTCCAAATCTGCGTTGGAAAGACCAAGTTGAGGACAACCTAGCAACGCTTGGTATTTCTAACTGGCGTCAGCGCGCGCAAAGCAGATCCGACTGGCGCGGCTTCATCTCAGCGGCCAAAACCGACCCACGGTTGTAAAGGCCATTTAAGTAAGTAAGTAAGTAATATCACGCACTTTCCGACCTGAAACTAGCCAGTAAAACTCTTAGGTTTCTGGGCATTTCCCAATCAGTAACCGACCAGTACTTCACTATTTGTACTGACAGGAATCCACTCTTCAAATATCTACCAGTCAACGACCAGTTTTTGACTAGTTCTACTGGGGACAGATAAGTTTTTGACCACTTTCCGCATTTTCCGACCAGAAACTATACAGAAAACTCTAGTCAAATACGACCAGTATTTGACAAGTTTAACTAATCTACTCTTCAAATCCGTACCAGTAAACGACCAGTTTTTGGCTAGTTCTACAGGGGACTGATAAGTTTTTGACCACTTTCTGCACTTTCCAACCAAAAACTATTCAGTAAAACTCTTAGGTTTCTGGGCATTTCCCTACCAGTAACCGACCAGTTCTTGTCTGTTCGAACTAATTTTACTGGCAGGAATATATTCTCCAAATCCGTAACAGTAAACGACCAGTTTTGGGCTAGTTCTACAGGGGACAGATAAGTTTTTGACCACTTTCTGCACTTTCCAACCAAAAACTATCCAGTAAAACTCTTAGATTTCTGGGCATTTCCCTACCAGTAAACGACCAGGTTTTGACTAGTTTAACTGGCAGGGATCTACTCTTCAAATTCCTACCAGTAAACGAGCAGTTTTTGACTAGTTCTACAGGGAAAGACAAGTTTTTTACCAGTTTTTGACTAGATTTACTGACAGGTATCTACTCTTCGAATCCCTATACTAAAATATAAAACTTCATGGAAAATATGATCACTAGAATGTTAAATAATGCAGCTATTGAAAAATTGCATAATGATAAATATTATTAAAATCGAAATTGGAACAGATTGTCACAAATCAATTAAATCTATAACAGGAAACCGGAACCGAAATTGAAAACAAAATGAAAATGCGAAATATATTCTCATAAAAGGTATAACAAGTATCAAACTTCGAATTATAGTTGAAAAGATTAGTAAATATATAATTTTCTTTAAGTTAAACGATGAATCTAATACCTTTTCTACAATTTATCAACCTTCACTCGTAATATAATTCTTCAATTCCCGAAATATGCGATAACGTTGAGACTTCATCGAATAACCAAAGCCTTAGCTGCCAATGTAGGGGTTTTGTTAAACTGAGAATCAACTTTGAAAATATCAAAACTTCATTGAGTCGACGAGCGCTACAGTTACGAATGCTGCTATTTAATGTTCCTTCGCAGAAACTCTTTATATGCTGATCCATCAATGGGTTGGCATCATAACATTCAAATCCTTCGCACAGTATGTAAGACATACAGTGGTTGGTTGCTGTTGTACTACTTAGTTCTCCTCTCATCACAAAAATCCATATAAAAGAGTCGCACTTGGACTATCTATCGACCGAGTCCAGGTTAACCAAGAAGGATTTTGTGAATGCAAGCACAGGAATGAACAGAAAATTGAAAACCACAGCATTTCGGCAACGTCCAACGAGCAGCAAGCACTTGGCACTCGGGATACCATGAAAACTTTTGCCATAAATCAAGTAATGACTTTAAATTTTCATTTGTTGCCAATGGATTCGATTCGTTTCGTTTCATTTCGATTCGATTCGTTCGACATTAAGTTGGTGCTGCTGCTGTTCAAGTTGAAGTTTGGGCATCGTAGGTAATTCTCGGAGTCAGTGCCAACATAAAGAGTGCCATGCTGCCACGTACAAAGTTTGGTTTTGTAATTCCGGCAACTAGATTCGTTTAATTACAAATCTTTCTATTAGTTGTCTTTGTGTGGGTTCCAAATGTTTCAATTAAAAATGAAATTCTTGTGTTTGTTGTGAATGCATCTATAAATAAATGTTGCAACTTGGTAGGGACACTGGAAAAAAAAACTTTGTAGAGAATGAAAAATGTCTTTAAAATAAAATTAATGTTCAAAAGCAAATGTATTTGTTTTAACTACATTGATTTGGTTGTTTTCAAAATAGTTAATTTTTTTTTTAGGTTTTACTATATTGAATTTTACTACATTGAATTTTACTACATTGAATATTACTACATTGAATTTTACTACATTGATTTAGTTGTTTTCAAAATAGTTCATTTTTTAGGTATACTTATATAAAATACTACTTCAGCATTTATTATACTCTACACTAAAAGTAAAAAGTATATTCACTTTGGTCATCCGTTTGTAGCACCCATTATAAGGCGTCTCCGGTATGCAAAAGTCTGTTAAAATGTCCGTCTATGAAAATCATGATTATAGTAAAACTGAAAAGGATAGATCAATGAAATGTTATATTAATTATACTTTTGCGCTATCCGGTATAGAAAATGGGCATGATCTGGCGATTGCGACCTGTGATCCCGACCACTTTTGTTCAATTATCACATATACGGCCAGAGAGTATATATTTGATATAGAGTTTCCGTACAGGTGGTTGCGCTGCCACTTTTGTCAAATAAATTCAAACATTGGTTATGTGGAAATAGAAACGAACACATTTTGTCAACAGACACATTTTCAAATCAATATTCTGAGGTCTTCTGTCACATTTTTTGCCAGAAAAATAATTAAAATTTATAAGGCGTTGGATTGCAATATATCTTGGTAAGTTTGGTTGCAAATTATCCGCGGACAGATCCAGTTTTGTGCACTGTTTTCCTCTGTTAACTTCAATCTGTAAAATTCCAATTCCACATAACCAATGTTTTCGACAGCGACGCCAGCAAACTCGGAAGGAATCTCTATTAAAAATCTATACTCTCTGGTCACAATACAAAAAATGTGCTTTTCAAATAAATTCAAATCATTAGAGTCAAGCAAATGGATTGAATTCATTGAAAAACAAATGTTTGTAACGTGACTTAGTGTGCGGAAACGCTCTTAAATCGGGTGAAATTCAGTATTTTCTGAACCACGCAATCGATTTAAAAAATTTAAAAAGTTTTATACTGATAAAACTTGAGAGAAATCAAGTTTAGAAATAAGAGTTTGTATCTTTAGTGGTTATGGAGATAAAAATCAGTAAAGTAGAAATATTATTCATGAAAAATCTTTCAAAAATTGTAAAAAATCCAAAAGTTATACGATTTTTTAAATTCTTTTGTTTATGAAAATCTTACTTTGAGATTTAAAGGAAATGTGCTCACTTGAGAAAATATCTTGATTAGTTTTAAAGATATAGACTGAAATATGATTTTTTTTTTTTGAATTTTTGAAGACTTTACTTTACATATTTATACATAGATTGTACATTGTAACATAAAATCAAAATATTTGTACGAGACTTTTATAAACAATTAACATATAATTCATAAACTGAAAACTGTTTTTAAATATCTCAAGTTGTTTAGTAAATACAAAATTGTAAAGTTGCATTTTTTTTCTTATTTTCCATTTTTTTAATTTTTTTTTTTTTGGGAATATTGGACTTTACGCAAATCTCCGTAAGTATTTTTTTTTTCTTCAGTAACATGTACTTTTGTTATATTTTTTGATAGATATCATTACTGAGAATCTTTTAAATGATAAAACGTATCCAAAATATATTTAACCAATCTGGCAACACTGGTCAAAGTTTTAATTTTTTTTTTACTTTGACCCCCTGCAGAAAAGTTTTCAAAGTCCAAAGTCAAATTTTAAGTAAGCAGTAAAATGAGAAGTTTTTTTTTTCTTTTGTAAAAACCTTATAATAGAAAATATAAAAAATAATGTTTTTCTTTCGGACGATTTGTGGTGTCCTAAATAAATCGAAATTCAGTACAGCTACCCATTCGTATAAAAGGAAATTTTTTAGCCATCACAATTTTGTAGTTATTTTCAAAATTTGTAAACCCTAAGGACCGCTGTACCAATTTAAACCCTAACCGCAGAGCACCTATCTAAATTCAAATTATCATATAAACTAATTTTCATTACTAGTTTTTACTACATTTTGTTTTTATTTCATTTTCTTAACACGTATAGAAAAAACACTGCATCTGCATTTGTAGTTATTTTCAGAATTTGTAAACCATGGGGAACTCTGGATCACTTTGAATGGTAACCACAAGCCAACTATCCAAATTGCTCTAATACAAAATATGGAATTTAAACTAATCTTTCTTATTAGTTTTTACTACATCTGTATTTATTTTTACCAGCGACTAGAAATAACTATTAATATTTATTTCCATTTGGTTTTTCACTGAGAGATATTTTTTATTTCAAAAAATAAAGGTCTCGATTGATATATACTTTTTATTTTTAAAAAATAAAGGTCTTTGTTTAATGGTTGTTAGAAAACCGAAAATTCAATTGGTCTCATTCAAAGGGAATTTATAGAAAATGATAGGAAATGTGAAAAATATGGGTTTTGGACATCCAGACGAGATTATTAAAAATTCAATTGGTCTCATAGAGAAGAGATGGGCAGAATTTAATTTTTTCACATCTAAAAACTAACACTTAAAATTACTACATTAATTACTACTGTAAACTATCAATTGTAATTGCAAAATTCAAGTACAATACAAGTTCGTCATTGGAACTTTTTCGGGTTACAGAAGCACCCAACTACGTGAATCAGGTGAATCGCATTTAAAATTTTTCGAACATTGTTGTTTTTGTCGAATATTTTTTTTTTTGTAAATGGTGATTTTTACCATTGCTTGGTTTTTGTGCCCAAAAATTTTTATTTTTGAACATTGTTGTTTCTGCCGTTTTTTTTTAATTATTGATTTCGACCATTGCTTTGTTTTTGTCTCCCAAAATATTGAAAATATTGATTTCGATTATTGTGTTGTTTTTGTCGTCCCACTTTTTTTTCGAAAATTTTCGAGTACATTTTTTTTTAACTTCTTGAAATTGTGTTTTAAAAATTAATTTTTTCGAACATTGTAGTTTTTTACGAATATTTCTTTTTGAAAATTTTGATTTCGACCATTGCTTAGTTTTTGTCTCCCAATTTTTTTTTAACAAAATTTATTTTCGAACATTGTTGTTTTTGTCGAATACTTTTTTATATATTGAAAATATTGATTTTTATCATTGCGTTGTTTTTGTCGTCCAACATTTTTTTTCGAAAATTTACGAACATTGCAGTTTTGTCGAATACATTTTTTTTGTTGGACATTTTTTATTAACTTTTTTTTCGAAATTTCTTGAAATTTTGTTTTAACAAATTCTTTTTTTTTTGAAAATTTTCGAACATTGTTATTTTAAACGAATATTTTTTTTTTTGAAAATTTTGATTTCGACCATTGCTTAGTTTTTGTCTCCCAATTTTTTTTTAACAAAATTTATTTTCGAACATTGTTGTTTTTGTCGAATATTTTTTTATATATTGAAAATATTGATTTCTATCGTTGCGTTGTTTTTGTCGTCCAAAAATTTTTTTGTCGAAAATTTTCGAACATTGCAGTTTTGTCGAATACATTTTTTTTGTTGGACATTTTTTATTAACTTTTTTTACGAAATTTCTTGAAATTTTGTTTTAACAAATTTTTTTTTTCGAAAATTTTCGAACTTTGTTATTTTAAATGAATATTTTTTTTTTTGAAAATTTTGATTTCGACCATAGCGTTGTTTATGTCGCCCAAGAAATTTTTTCAACAAAATTTATTTTTCGAACATTTTTGAACATGGTTCTTTTTGTCGAATATTAATTTTTTTTTTTTTTTTGAAAATTTTGATTAGCGTTTCTTTTTTACCCAAAATTTTTTTTAACAGAATTTTTTTTTCGAACATTGTGATTTGGTGATTTTTACCATTTCGTAGTTTTTGTCGCCCAAAAATTTTTTTAACAATATTTATTTTCGACCAATATTGTTTTTGTCTAATTTCTTTTTTATTTTGAAAATATTGATTGCGATCATTGCGTTGTTTTTGTCGTCCAACATTTTTTTTTTCGAAATTATTCGAACATTGCAGTTTTGTCGAATACATTTTTTTTTTGTTGAAAAATTTTTATCAATGTTTTTTTTTTAATTTCTTGTTTGTGTTTTAACAAATTCTTTTTTTTTCGAAAATGTTCGAACATTGTTGTTTTTAACGACTATTATTTAATTTTAATTTTAATTTTGATTTCGACCATAGACCATAGCGTTGCTTTTTCGCCCAACATTTTTTTTTTCGAACATTATTGATTTGTCGATTTTTTTTTTTTTTTGTAAATGGTGATTTTTACCATTGCGTTGTTTTTGTTGCCCAAACATTTTTTTAACAAAATTTATTTTCGAACATTGTTATTTTTGTCGAATATTTTTTCTTATTTTGAAAACATTAATTTCGATCATTGCGTCATTTTTGTCGTCCAACATTTATTTTTGGAAAATTTTCGAACATTGCAGTTTTGTCGCATACCTTTTTTTTTCAATATTTTTTTTTTTGAAATCTCTTGAAATTGTTGTTTTTGTCGACCAAACATTTATAACAATTGTTTATTTTTGAAATTTGCAGAATTTGAGAATTTTGCATTAACGCTTCTCATAAATGACTAATGAGAGATATATTTTATTAACCTTTATAGCTCGCGCTGTAGAACCGAAACTGAAAGTTTTCAAAAATACACGTTTCTCACAGACTGAAACCGAAAATTTTCCAAAATAAAGGTTGCTCTCAGACCAAAACCTTTTTTTTTTTGTTTTCTTTCATTTTTGGTTTCTCACTGATTTATTTAATAAATGCGATTTAGTGATAGTTATTCAGGAACCTCCGAAAAGATAATACTTTATCTCTGGCCTCAGATTTGACTGCATTATGTACTTATTTAATATACTTATTCTCAAATATAATTGATATAAATACTTGTAAAAGTGTCTAACAACTAAAATTTCCTGATTATGAAGCATAACCAAAGTTTGGAAAACTCTAAGGAATTGTAATTATTTAAGTGTTGCTTTTCACTTGTACGAAATATAACATTTCGTTGAAATGCGTAAAACAAATACACACTACAGTTTCGAAAATATGCAGAAAATAAATTTCTAGTACATTGTGTAGTAAAATCACGTAAAATAAAAACAAATGATTTCAAACCCTAAAAAATGTAGCAGAACTCTTTTTTTAAACAAATACAAAGGTTATTAAGTATAGCTACATTCATTTTATCGGTGTATTATATATGGTCTTATGGCATTTTATAGAACGATAGCCGCCTGAATACGAAATTGGCTGACTGATGGAAATCGGCATCTTCGTCGTCGTCGTCATCACCATCGTCAACATATACATAGTACTCGTTGAAAGCAATTGATGAATTGAAATGCAGTCTCAATGCGTCTCTGTGTGTTTGTGTGTGTGTGTGTCTTGACATTTTGCTCTGACCACAGGCGGGTTGCTGGTTGCATAGTTGCATTTTGCTCTGGAGCAAATGCTGTGCAGCACAATGTTGCAAACTGTGACAAGCAACTGCCTGCCGTGTGCAGTTCAGTACAGCTCCTTCGTAGCGTACAACTAAAATGGGCACATTTACGTCGTCCGACACAATGCAACTGTGCAGCTCGTTTTGATGCTAATATAAAGAAATTCTGAAAATTTCCAGCATTGATGTCGTAAATCAAATCTTTTTTTAGTCCAAAATTGTGCGCTTTATTTGGAACTAAACGAAGATAAAATGGGATGACGACGGCTGCACTGATGGGCCTAAACATCTAAATGTTGTAAATTAAGTCGTTCCTTCGGAAGCGCACACAGTAGAAACAAACAGTGCGGCCGACCGGCGGCTTCCATTGTGTGTTGTGTTTATGTTGCAAAAAAAAATAAAAGAAAACCAAAATCGTAAAACATAAAACTGAAAACTCTCGAAAAAAAAGGAGGTGGAAACCATACGGTGCTGACCCTTTTTGGTGCGTCTTACAGAGTGTTACGAATGTAAAAGCGAGTCGCTGCTTTGTGCGTCACAGCGGGCGATTTTCAACTACCTGAAGAGTTGCACACTTTGCACGGTAAGCGACGCATATTATATGCGGGATTGTACACTATTCGGGGCATTTTTTTTTCTCTTTCAAAGGATGTCTTTGCATTCATGTTCTGCCTTAAAATTTCTCACAGGATATAGTTGTAACAGTCTCGTTGGGAGATGTCATCATATGAATAAATCATATATTAGATTTTAAGATATTACATAAAATTACTTTAGTGTAGTTAATAACCTTAAGTGTGTCTTACAACTGATCATAGATATCATATCGAGTTCATATCTTTTCCAAGAAAATAATAAATATATGAAATAAAACTATTTTTAGTTTAGATTTCTAGATATCGTCGTTGTAGAACGAAAAGTCACCAAATACATTTTTATGAAAATTAAATTTCGAATTTGTTGAGTTTGATATTATAAAAATTAATTGATTTAAAGTTGAAATATAAATTGATAGATTTACATTTTCTTATCATGAGGTAAAAAAATTGAGATCATCGATTAAAAAAGATTTTTGTAAATTAATATTTGGCATTTTTAAAATGTATTTGATGACTTTTAGTTCTACAACTACATTTTTTCTATATTTTTAATATCTAGAACAAAAAACAAAATATTGTATTAAGAAAAAATTAACTAGTACCCTACAAAACTATAATTTTGCAGTCCATGAATTATAAAGAAACATTTTCGATATGAAATTCAATATATTTTGAAATTGAATTGTTTGCTCTTTAGATGTTTTGTTTTGTCATAAAACAAAAATTTACGAACAAACCAAATTTGTTTATCGAAAACGAAAAACAATCAACTCGATAATAATAGTTTGGCGCTACAGTCCTGTATAGAACTTCGGCTGAGCTCTCTCACCATTTTGAGCTGTGCGTGTTATATTTGTACTCAAAGTGGTGGGGCCTACATTTTATGGCCGAATCCGAACGGCGGGGTAGAGCTTTTCATATACAATGGTTTTACTCTCGTAGGTTTGCCATTTACTGACGAGAGGTAGCGCGGTATAGAAAAATGTTTCTATGAAAAGATATTGTTTGCCCCAGTCCAGGCTTGAACCGGGGACCTTTCGGCTCGCAGTCCAACGCACTAACCGCTGAGCTACCGCGGCTACCAACTCGATATCTATAACGAAAAAACGGAGAATTCATTCTAAATACCAAATACAAAATTTCTGGAATAAATGGAATTTTACGAAGTTTAACAGACTGATTACTGACATATTTTAAGTTAAACCGACAGTTTTTGATCCACGCTGCAAAAAAAAGGGCTCTCCCAAACATAATTTTGCAGTCATTAAAATGTATGTTTGGAATTTTATGTAATCATAATATATAATTGACTGAAAAATCATTTCAAAACAGGGTTGTATTGAGGCTGGAACAGTGTTGTAATGAGCTCTGACTTACATTATAATATCACGGAAACATTTTAATGTTGCCCCTTAAAATGCAGTATGTTCTAATGGAAACATAATAATTACTACATCCAAATAAAATAAATATTTGAACCGAAACATAAATATGTTCAAATTAAAACATGATTTTTAACGACCTGAATATAAATACGTTTCCAGTGAAACATATCAGTTGTTTCAGTACAAAAAGTAGTATGTTTGCATAGAAACATATTTAAATATTTTTGGAATAAAATACTGAAAATAAAATAAAAATAAAATGTTGTTTTTTTAATTTATTTTTAATAAAAATCTTTAAACATGCACAGTGGAAAATTATAACAAATTTTTAAATGCATAATAAATAATTGGTTTAAAACTGCAAGTACAAGGGACAGCATCAATGAATGCACAATTGCACCAGCAGACGCTAAACCCAACGATCCAGACTCGCTTCATATTTGGTACAGTTACAGTTGATCTCAGTACAGCACATAGCGTAGGCAAGGAATTCACGGAGGCTTTTGTAAAAAAACATGCCAAATTCTGTTTGAAAATCGAAACACTGATTTTTATTTGTGGTTTTTTCACATTAGTTTCAGAAATTATATACTGCACTATATTATACTCTGTTACTATTAGTACTTTTTATAACTCAATTTATATATTTATTTAATTTACAAATAACAAAATTATTACCTACGCGAACACGTATTCTCAACGAACAACAAGAGACACGTACGCAGAAAATGCCGATCAACGAGTGTCAACTTTATATACAAGAATTCATTTTTTGTTTGTTTTTAAACATCAGTATGTTTAAAATGACTCTATACATACTTCAAAAGACGACAAAAGAGACGTAGGTAGAAAATTCTGCTCAACGAGTGCCAACTTCGTATACAAGAAGAATGTTGCAAGAATACATTTATTTAAATCATATTTCTTTTTTTGTTTGTTTTTAAACATCAATATGTTCAAACGATGGCAAAATATGGAGTAGGTAGAAAATGCTGAACAACTTTGCCAACTTCGTCAGTCGATAAATTATCGAATTAAGACGAGCGTTGCGAACATACGTTGTATTTAGATTTGATTAGCATTTTCTGTGTTTCTAAACATAGTTTTAATCAAGTAAATTGCCAAGAAACAGTTTATTCAAATGCAATTAAAATTTCATGTTGGTGTTGTAACATATTTATGGTGAATTTGGCAGATTCTGCTGGACAATATAATAATGTTTACACGTGAACAAAAATAAATTCAATTTCGATTATAATTTTGCTACACTTCATTCCTAATACATGTATCGTAATTTCGTATTACTTTTTAATTACATTCAAACATAGTCGAACAAATCTTTTCTATCCGTGTACAAACTCATTCTTAGTCTGCTTAAATATATCAAAAATATGTTTCTAAACTGCCATGAGCTGGTCAAAAATGTTGTCTAGGGTAGGTTCTTTTTGTATACAGGCTGTTTGGTTTTGAATCATTTATATTTTAAACGACATTTTTATTTGAACAATCATAATAATGTGGTTTTATGTTTATTTATAGAAATATTGGATAACGATACTTCACAATATACATATATTAAGACAAGAAAGGAATGTTTACTAATAAAAGTTTAGTCACATCATGTGACTCAGATGGGTGAGAATTAAAGTTGGTCGAGATCGACTATGAATTTAAGTGGAAAAGAATAGTGAGCTGATCACGAACATTTTGTATGTGTAGAGCTATTACTGAATAGGTTTTATGTATACGATTAACAACATTTTATGCACATTATTAAAAAATTTGCATACAATAAAAATACAAAATGTATGCGTGAATATGGCTCATATTTAAACATAGAACCAATTTATTAAAACTTTATCTATAGAGATTGTAATTATAATATAACCATGTATACGGTAATAGATAGACAGATGAACATCGCAAACTAGACTGAGGAAGTGAAGCTGACCATGAATAAAAACACCGAAAATCCTTTTTTGACATGAGGTTAATAGAACCAACGTTTCAGTGTTGCAACGAAACACATTTGTTGTAACCTAGTACCATTTTGTACTCTAACCGAAATGTTAGTCCGCGCAACTACACGTTTGATTGTCATAACCTCATTCTGCCTTTTTATTATGCATTTTTCATTCTGCCTTAAATTGACATTTATGCATTTGTTACGGCAACTGAGTACGTTATTTTATCAACAAAGAATTGACAAACGGCAACCTCGTGTCTATCTGCAGTTCGGTGCAAGTTTCTTGCCGAAAATTATGGATACATGCAGAAATAAATAAACCTCAAAAATGTTCACAAGTCGCAAACAATAGGAAATTCATTATTTAGGTAAAAATGAATATTAATAAAATAATGAATTAATTAAATACAAATTGCTGTTTAATATCTGTTTAAGTTATCGATTGTGTTATACAGCAATAAACACATATAAACCAAAAACAATATTTTTAGTATGCCATCCTTTAAAAAACTTAATTTGTTTCTATTCAATTGGTATACAAATTTTGTTCCAATATTTTGTTTTTATATATTAAAAACATATCCTTTGATTTGAATGTGTTTACTGCTGTATAAAACAATCGATTACACGGAAAATTTTTGAAATATCGAAAATCCGATTACATATAATTTTTTTTGCAAACAGATCTACATGATTGCATACTCAAAATATTGTTTTGAAATATTCTAAATTTCGATTCCTAGTACAAATGCACCTCCTAGTACAGCGACACGTTGTTCAAAATCAAAAAATTTTGCACACCTTATTTTTGAGTCCTAATAAACAATCCTAGGGGGTAAGACATGGGTGTTAAAAAACAAGTGACACCCTAGTTACATATATATAAAAAAAATGTCTGAGGAGGAGGTTGGCACAACCTCATGCTTGCTGACTAGGACGTTAGCCGCAACCGAATAATTCGGTAGATCAATTTAGAAAAATTTATATTTTCTTTAATTTTTTCTGTTATTTTAGTTTATTCATCAATTATTATAACGTTTATAAAATATCTTTAGATTTGGACAACCTACTGAATTATAAATACGGATTTTGTGAGGCTATATCCTGATCAAAACGAAAATATTTTTGTTTTTTATAATATAACTTTTTATTAGAGCAAGATAAAATAGTAATGTGGAGGCATTAATTGTTTTTTTTTAAAGCACCTATCGATCTGCATCATTAATAAAATAAAATATTTTGTCAAACATTAATTTGCAGGAAAAAATGTTTGGCAAAATATTTTTAAATAGTGATGCATTTTGATATGTGCTTTAAAAACAAACAATTAATACCTGAAGACGACTGTTATATCTTGCACCAATAAAAAATTATAGCAAAAAAAAGGAAGAAATTGGAAAAATTGAAAATCTTGTCATGCCAAAAGGGCGAATCTTTTCATTTTTTGCTATAACTCTTTAATGGTACACGATAAAATAGTGATGTAAAGGCATTTATTGTTTGTTTTTAAAGCACCTATCGATCTGCATCATTAATTAAAAATATTTTGTCAAACATTAATTTGCCATTTGTTATTTGCAGGAAAAAATGTTTGGCAAAATATTTTTAAATAGTGATGCAGTTCGATAGGTGCTTTGAAAACAAATAACAAATACCTTTACACCACTATTTTATCTTGTACCAATAAAAAGTTATGCCGAAAAAATGAAAAGATTCGCCCTTTTGGCATGACAAGATTTTCAATTTTTCTCAATATTTCTACAATTTAAAGAATAATTTTTACACAGACAAAAATAATCGACGTAAATATAGCAACCTATAATAATTGTATTCATTAATCAATCCATCAATGAAATTCACTAATTTAATGAAAACTTTTGCTATTCTGCGTTGAATCAGCAACTACGTTTGCTAATAAAACTATTTGCACGTCAATGCAGCAAATTATTTAGTATTGACGTACAAATATTCATATTAGCGAACGCAATTGCTTATATAACGAAGAATAGCATATGTTTTCATTAAATTAGTGAATATAATTGCTGGATTGAATACTGAATGCAATTAATATCGGTTGCTATATTTACGTCGATTAGATTTTTCTGTGTAGGTATATAAAATAAACCGGAAATACATTATGCTATCGTCTAATTAGGAGAATTTACATAAATTCGATACAGCAGTCTCAATTTTTGTTTATTTGCTTAAGCGAATTATAGTTGAGACAAAAGAAAACTTTTCGAATTGATTTAATTTTTTTTTAATCCTATAAAAAATAACATGCCTTAAAATATATTTCTATAAAAATTATGCATTGACAAATCATAAATAATAATTCTGATTCATTTTGCTACAACAGTTTTTTTTTATTGGTTGCTATAATTAATTTACCAAATGATTTTTTTCCTATATAGGTATTGTTCCCATGACTGTCATGTACATAAAAAAAAATAGCATGTGAACGCAGTTCATTGTTTAGTTTACAGAAGATTACAATTAATCTTTGAACATTTTTAAAACATGAAATGGCTTGCAACCCCTAAATACTTGGCAAATAAAGGCCAAATAGAATCGGTTTTTTATTTAGCAAACTATTAGATCAACATGGCATCATCCATGATCCTTTATCAAAATGTTCATTTGGGAAATTTGTAATAGGCAGCCGCACATAATCGTGTTTACAAGTAACACGCACATCACCTAAATGTTTCCAATGCTTTTTTATTACTAACTGTCTAAAAAAAAGGCACCCTATTTGAGAGGAAGTTCTGTGAAATATATCAGAAATGATTTTATTTATTGTTCATCACATTATTCAACTTTCATTTTACTGTATATTAAATTAATAAACATATTTCTACTGCCTTATAGAACTTTTAAAAGTATTTTACAACTATGCACCATCGATTACTTTGTAGTAATAAGCAAAACTTACTACGTGATTTTGTTTTTAAATACCACATATAATGTGTCATTTTTATTAAAAAGTGAACGGAAATTTGTAAATGCTGCTAATGCTTCCGTTGAAATGTGTAGCTGTATTTTTATGGTGCTTTTACCAACAAATTAATTCATAAATATCAATAAATATTTAATTTGTATTCATGACTCACTCGGATACTCAACGGATATCACGATCACAGCAACAATGCAGCAATTACATTGCTTATTATGCATTAAAAGGTTTTTAAAAATACATTTTAATTTCATAGTCTTAATTATGAGTCTTTTTTTTTATTTCAATGCATTATAATATGGCTACATGTAATGTGTGAAAATGGGGTTATGAGCCATCAATCTTTTTTGACCTTAATACTAAAACTTGAAGAATATTATCTAGAGAGCAGTGTATAGGGTGACTTTACAATTAGTTTATTTCTTTACATATTTTTTAACATGTGTTAAGTTTTTATGCGGTTTATATGAATAAATCATACAGATTCCACTTTTAATACCCAACACTCTTGTTTTATATTTTAAAAGTATTTAAAAACGCAATATCACTTAATTTTATGGAATTATAGCTTTAAGTGAAATTGTATTCAGCGGATTTAACTCATTAAGATCTTATTTTAAATTCAAAAATATATAATAAATTACATAGTTTTTAATTTTTTATGAAAATATGACGTTACAACATCAAAAAAAACTGTTTGAACAAATTCAAAAATTGGTGACGAAATTACTATTTATTGCATTTGGTATTCACAAACGTTATACTGGATAGTGTAATCAAGAATTATTTTTTTTTAAATATCCATTTATGTATTACCCAATACAATAACCATTACACAAACAAATCGTAAATGTAACCAAAAAGTTACATTAATACAATCACGTTTGTTCCGCTTCTCCGTCTAAACGGCTGATCCGATTTTCTTGAAATTTTTAACACAGATGCGGTATGGTCTGGAAGGAATGATAGCCTATGTATGGGCGGGATTGAACAAAGAGGCGTGGCATCTTCACCAGCTACGAACATGAAACTAAAAACTCAAATACAAAAAAAAATTAAAAGCAAAAACACAAAAGCAAAAGCACAAAACAAAAGCAAAAATACAAAAACAAAAGCAATAACATAAAACCAAAATTCAAACTAAAGGAAAAACAAAAAATGAAAGAAAAATAAAAACAAAAACAAACAAAAAAATCAAAAACAAAAGCAAAAACAATTTTTTTTCGACATTGTTTTTGGCGTTTTTTTTTATATTTTTTTTTTGGAAAATGGTGATTTTGACCATTGCATTGTTTTTGTCGACCAAATTTTTTTTTTACATTTTTTTTTTTCGAAATTTTTTGAATATTTTGTTGAATATTTTTGTAAAATGTCGATTTCGTAAAATGTAAAATGTTCTTATTGTCGTCCAAATTTTTTTTAAAATATTTTTTTAACAAATTTTTCGAACATTGTTGTTTTTGTCGAATATATATTTTTAAATTCTAAGGAGAAGCGCAGTCTGAGAAAGAATTATCTTTGAGAAACGTTGTTAAGGCGGAGAATTATTATTTGGTTACTACATTTATAGGGCCCCTCATATAAATAATAAAAATGTTTTTTATATTAATAATATCGCTCCATATCTTTGAATACACAAAATCTTGGCACGAGTCCCCGTGCACGGGTCCAGCTATAATATATATATTTTAATTTAGAGCTTATCATAAATCTTGATGATATCAACGTTGACATCTACTTGATCGTTAAATAAATCCATCAGTATAATTTCGTTAAACACTCATTGATTTCGACAAACATATAATAAACAAGTTCATCAATATCAAATGATATCATTTATTCTAATTAACTTAGCAATCAAAAGTTGCTGTATACATACATCATACAACACAGAGAGCGGGACACATCTCTTCAGGATTGAATTCAATTTTGAATTAATTTTCATCATGTTAATTTTCTACGTCAGAAAAACACAGACTTAAAATAAATCAGCATTAACAATTTGTGGTTATCACATTGAAATTATAATTCAGAACTCTGTCTATAATTATTAAAAATTCAACATAAAAACGACATAATGAGCTTTGATTGTAATAATCATGAACAAGCGATATCAACAAGATATCAATAAGTAAACGCATATTTTTGTCATATAAATGCAACAATCATACAGCCATCGTTATTGATGAATTTCGTTCTTCAACCCATGATTCATTGTATTGAAGAACCATTCATAATATTAATGACTAAGGCCATCAATGTAATGAATGCTATTATAAATATGAAGAACGCTTGGTAACTGTCGAAAATGTGTTCTTCAATATGATGAATTGTATGTGAAGAATACGTTTCATCATATTAATGAACCAAAATATAAAATATCAACATATTTTTTTTTTTTGGGTCATTTTTTGCCGTTCTTCTTAGTTCTCAAGTAGTTCTTGTATGTTACTTCTTATATAATGCTTGATCGACATGCATAAATTAGTAAAATGTTTAATAATATATTTATTCTAATTACTTAAATAATAAAAAGTTATATTTATAAAAAAAATATATTTTTGAAAAAAAAATTTTTTTTTCGTTTTTTTTTTATCTTTCAATTTTTTTTCGAAAAAATATTTTGTTTTTAACAAATTTTTTTCTCATTTTTTTTTCGACATTTTTTCGGGATAATTTTGTTTGTCCGAAATTTTTTTCGGATATTTTTTTTTAAATTTTATACTGTTATTTTTTAAATAAAATTTTTACAAAACTTTTTTTTCGAATCTATATATATAAAACTCTTGGGCCGTCTGTCTGTCTGTTTGTTCCAGCATCACGTCTAAACCGCTGAACCGATTTAACTGAAATTTTGTAACAGGATACTATGGAGTTCGGAGGGTGTCATAGGAAACTCACCACATTAAAACTCTACGGGCAAGAATTTTACGGGAAAGAAATCTACCGGGACCAATTCTACCGGGATGAGTTCTACGGGAAAATTTCTTCCGGGAACAATTCTACCGGGATGAGTTCTACGGGAAGATTTCTACCAGGAAAAATTCTACGGGAAAGCGTTCTATGGGGAAGAATTTTACGGGGCAGTCTGAGAAAAAATTGTCTTTGAGAAAAGTTGTTTTGGCAGAGATTTATTATTTGGTTACTACATTTATAAAACCAATTAAAAACTTCCACAGCCAAGCACGGGCCCCTAAATAATAAAAATGTTTTTTACATTAATAAAATCGCGCCAAATCTTTTAATTCACAAAATCTTTGCACGAGTCGTGCACGGGTCCAGCTAGTTATTTTATAATTTTTTTTTTTTGAAAAAATATTATGAACAAATTCATCAATATGACAATTTATATTCATTGTATTGAATATTTTGTTCATATATATAATGAATGCATTTATTAATATGTCATTTAATGAACGGTGGTATCAATGTGATGAATCTGGTAGTTGGTGAAAAAATTCATAATATTTATGAATAAATTCATCATATTGAAGAATTTTTTTTTTCGGTGTGGGCACAAACCAATGAAAAGCAGCATTTTGATTTCACCAGAGATAGGATCTGAATTGCAGAATAAAGCTGAGATGCGAATTAACAGGAGCAAAAAGAATATATCGGTAAATATTCATCAACTTCATCAGAAGAAGAAGAAGAATTTTATACAATTTACATGAATAAATGCCGAAGAAATTAAATTTCAAAAATTCAATGAACTGCAATATCTGCAAATGGTCTCTATACTTGAAATATGCGAACTTGATGACCAGCAACTACTCCTGTGTCCATTGCCACTCAGAATATTCTGACTAGGAGTACTTAAATGCTCCATTTGTTTCGTAATTTCTTAATATAACTACTGAGAATTTAATGAATTTAAACATTTTTTCTTTTTTTTTTATTTTATTGCATTACCATTCTTTTTTATTATCTTAATATAATTTTTTTTTATCGTTACTCTTTCAGTAAATAATTTTTATTGAAATAAACTTTTTTTATTAAAGAACATAACAATTTTTAAATTTTGGTGTTTTTCCGTATTCCGTAATTTTTTATCAACAAAAATTTTATTTTTTTTTACAAACAAAAATTACACTACACAACAAAATGAGAAAAAAAGTTTGCGCAGTAAATTCCATTATTTTTGTATTATTGGAAATGACTCACAGAATTTGAATATATGAATTAAACAATTTTCTACGGATAAGTTTACGAGATTTCGGGCAATAACTTTTGTACTGAGCTTTCAAAAAGGTACATTTGTAAATATCTCGCGTTTAATAAAACCCATAAACTCAATTGTTATATCGAATGAAAGATAATTAAATTTTCAATAAACATTTCTTACAATAGTTTGGAATTGGTTTACGGGTTGAAGATAACTCTATAGAAGAACTCGAAAAATGTAAATTTTGTCGACCAAAATTTTATTAAAAAATGCATTTAAAAAATGGCGAAAAATTGAAAACGCAAGATGATGCACAGTTTGTAATATTGCAAAATTAGCCTCTACATTTTTAAAGAAAATAATGTAAAAATAAAAGAAATCTATGGATACGTTTTGAGAACAGAAAAACAGCATTACAATTGGGTATTAACTAAAAAAAATCGCATAATATGATTATACCCTATACCCATGGGTTACAAGTTATAAAATATATGTGAGGATATTTTAGCGCCTCTTAGTAGGCGTGACTGGTATGAAAAAGTATATATTTTCTTGGTCAACATCACTTTCCGAGTCGATTTAGATATGACCCTCTGTCTGTCCGCCTATACACGATAACTTTAAAACTGCTATTCCGAATGATATGAAATTTATTTTCAATATATTTTAGTAGAATAGTAATTCAAAGTTCGAAAATGGGTCGATTTAGTGAACGTAATCTACTACATTCACTACGAAATATGGGTTTACTTTTTGGGATCACATATCTCGTTAAGTATTGAAGATAAAGTTATAAAATTTAAAATTAATTACAAGCAATCATCTATCAATAGTTGCTCAAAAAATAATCGTGATCCGCACACATTTTTTTATTTTTTATTTTTATGCCTATTTGTAGAGCACTCAATTATATTGCTTTCACATAACTTTTTTTATCCTCAAATGTTTCTCATAAATTTTTGTCATTTATAGCTCAATTTCTTTGAAAGAGTGTGAACTAATTTTCTAAAATTAAAATTTGTGTATCATCTACTTTCTCGATTTTTTTCCATTTTTTGAAATGAATTCTTTCTTAAATTTTTGTTGAAAAAAAATGTTTTTTCAAGTTCTCCTTTCGAGTTCTCTTAAACTAATGAATCAATTTAAAAATGTTCTAAGAAATGTTTATTCGATATTCAATTATCTTTCATTCCATATAACATTTGATCATATGTGTTATTTAGAACGCGAGATATTTGCAAATATATGTGACCACCTTTATGAAAGCTCGGTCCAAAAATTATTGGCCCATATTTTGTAAACCTATCCAAAGAAACATTATTAAACCATATTTTCGGAATAAAGGCGTCATTTTACATAATACAAAAATAACCTTGACTGCTGCGCAGAATGGCTATTGTGCAGTGTTATTGAAATATTGTTTCTAATTTTTTTTCAGTGTTCATTTTTCTATCCAAAATATTTATTTTCGTGACCTTGTTTATGTGTAAGTAGGGGATTTTAAGTTTTTTACAAATTTAATTTTGCCACTCCCATATTCCGGAAAATGAAGTTTGAAAAAAGGGTTTTAATTTTAACGGGGTGACCTTGAGGTCACCATTTTTTCCTACGTTACGCAAGACATGACAATTTTTTTTTGCACCGCTCACTTTGGTATAGTATACCAAAAACTAGTTGTGACTTTGGTCGATTTTCAAATTTTGGTCGGATCCAGGGGCCGAGCGGCAATTTATTTTTCGCTTTTCGAAACTCTCCGCCCTTTAAGAGGGCGTGGCATTTTGTGTTATTCGTGCGATCCAATAAAATAAACTTTTTCCATTATTCGAATGAACTAAAAAAAGCTCTCAACCGTTTTTTGTTACTTTAAGGCTTCCCATAACTCAGCCATTTGGGAATGTAAGTTTGAACAAAAGTTTTTTTTTTATATAAAAACCACAATTTTAATATAAATATGAGTTTAATAAAACAAAAGTCATTCTGTAGCATGTAAAAAACATACATTACCATCACCAGAAAGTAAACAGAATATTACAAAAAATAAAAAATATATGTAAAAAAAATGTACAAAATTAAAAATGCAAATTATGTCTGCATGACGTTCATATAAAACATTTAGTTTTAAAGCAATACAAGTTCCAAACAATAATTTTCCACACCCCTAAACAGAAGACAATTAAAGACAGCCGCCTGAAGAATCCAATTAATAGAACATCCTTTTAGCGCGCGCACCAACACGAACGAATTCGCATCGGAGACGAACAAAAAAACATTTTTTAATAACGAACTTTTTTTGTTTGACTCATTGTCTGCCAAACTGCAATAAACACTGTCTAGTGGCAGTTCGTGTCCCAGTCACCAGAGCAGACCGGGCCCAATACGGCCCAGTCCAGCCTCAGGTTCCACCCAATGTTCCTACCGAGTTTCGACGACTCTGTTTGTCCAACTGTATGGCAAACAGGCCGAGTCGAGCGGCACCAGATGATGAGGGAAGGACAGGACAGTACTCTGACTGTAGTTACACAGCAATGCAATGGCAAACGTATCGTACATATGTACAAAAGAGTAAAAATGAAATCCCTACAAGTCATGATTTTTAAAAGTCCATTAAAATCCCAGCACCCCACACCCGCCATCGCCCAGCCCCAGTGATGCGGGGACTTCGCATGTTTGTTCGGCTGTGTTGTTCTGGCAAATATAGCATCCGAGTTGATATTTCAACTTTGCAGATCCCAACAGCATCGGCGCGCTTCAATCGGTTCATCACCAGCACGCCCCATCCCGTCCCGTATGCGTTCCATCCGAAGCTGAAGCCGTGGTGCATCCGACATGCGACGCGACGCGACGAGTGGTAGCAGCAGAGTACCAAATATTTAACCTTGCTGAGGCGTGTTTATTTTTTTTTCTGTGTCCTTGCATTGTACTGTTTTTTTGTACAGCTCTTTGCTTTGTTTGTCTGTCTGTCCCGCTGTATGCTGGCTATCCGTCCGTCCGGTTGAAGCTCGGATGGAAATTTTATTGCGGCATCAAAAATTTAATTCTTATCATTTTGTTATTGTGACTGCTGGACGGACATACAAATGGATGGACGGACGGACGTTTGGTCGATTGGACGTATGTCAGGACTTAAAGACAGACGACGGACGGACGGATGCATGTTTACATGTGTATGAAGCAATGATGCCATCTCGCATGGCATGCAATCACAGTGGCTGAGAAAACACTAATAATTTAGCTGCCAATCATGCCGAGATGTCCACTTGTCCACATGCACCCGAAAGACACAACTGAAGACGACTTCGACGACTACGATGCTGACGATCATCATGACGATAATGGGAATGGGAATGAGTTTGAGCTGCAGCGGACGTTGGGTCTTCAAACAGTTGCAGTGCCATTTAGTGATGCACTTCGAGGAGATGTGTCGATAATTGAACAATATCATTCATTATTGATTTAATATACCGATTTTTGCTGAAGCATATAGGCATTTCCTGGGGTTCCGGACGGGACATTCGTACGTTTAAAACTTTAATATCTGGAAGGAAAATTAATGAATATACTTGGTTGCTAGTAGTATTTAAATAGCAATAATCATCTGCAAAAAATTAGAGAATTCTATACGGTACACCCAGAAAAAAATATTGTATAAATAATATTTTTTTACTATTAAAAATAGTCAATAGGATAAATTATTATTTTAATCGGAAAATACCATTAAATACTAGAAAATACCTTGACATTGCCATTTAGTTTGTATGAAAAGATTTATTTTATTATACTATTAAATCAATAATTGTCCTATTGACCAATTTTAATGGGATTTGAGGGAATTTTTTTCTGGGTGTAGAAAAAAAAGATATAGATAAAATAGTTGTCGTTCCGGACGGGACAAAAACGGTATTGCGAGGTTCATATGATAAGTCCAAAAAGTCAATGAATTTTGCATACAAATTATTTTTTAAATTATTTTAAATAATATCTGAGATAAGGTGCTTTGTTTATTTAATATACTCTATTCTTCTAATATGTATACTTTTTTCATAATGAATCAAAGAAAAATTCCGCACGGGATATTTTTTTTTTCTTTTCCTAAAAAGACATTTTTTCGAATTATTTATAAATACCTTTATTTTTGTATTTGTAAACGTTGTTCCTAAAATTTGTAGTTTTTTCGTAATAAATCACAGAATAATTCCGAAAGTTCTGTATGAAATTTTGCACTACGATTAATTGCTAAAAATATTTTTATATCTGACAAGATTAATAATTATTATTATTATATTTTTAAAAAAATATAAATGATGAAATTTTGGACGTGGTTGATGTTTTTCTGGAGATACCCATTATCAATAGACACACCATGCACAGACTTCAGTCAGAGAAGGAAATTTAATTTCGAAAAGTAAAATTGAATTCAGAAACAGATAAATTCAACGGAAGTCCGATTATGCAAATTTAATTCAAAATAGTCAAAATTATTTTACAAGGGTTCAGAATAAAACAAATACTCGCCAAAAAGAGTTTATGTTTATTAATAAGAAATTCGATAGCACATGGAAGATATTAACAATGTGCATCATATCCAGACCACAGTCAGAGAGAGATGTTGAATTTCGAATATTAAAATTGAATTCAGAAACAGTTAAATTCAACGGCATTCTAATATTGCAAATTTGTTTCAGAATAAAATGATTTTACAAAAGATGCGAATATAGAATCAGACAATTATTAGCCAGAAAAAGTTTGTTTCAAAGATCGTTGTCTTTTTTTAATAACAAATTTTATATATTAATTAGAAATTTAATTTCAGTATTAAGTAATATCTGAATACCAAAACCGTGTTCGAATTTTTTACGTTTTAAATTCATTTTGATATTCTGAAATCAGAAAGACAGGAACTAGACACAATTTTCGGTACCATGAGTTTAGAAACTTGTTTTTCGAAATTTGTAAGCAAAAACTAAATTTTTCAGGAATATTTTTGTCATATTTCTTGTAAACCACACCGGCTCATGGAAAAATATAGGGCTCAAACCAGTTTAGCAACAGCTGCTATTTATAAAATTCCATTAAATTTCTGTAATTTTTTTTCTTCCCGCATTATACTTCACAAAATGTTTAGAAAATGTGTACGATTTTTTTTTGAATGGAACTAAAGAACTAGAAAAGTTAGATATGATCGTGTACCCAACTAACAATTCCTATCAGTATCCAGCCAGTCGTTACGCACTTTCCGATCAGAACCAAAATCCCCAACAATAACCGACCAGTTTTACTGGTAGTTATACCCTACACCTATGAGGTACAGGGTATATTAACTTTGTGCATATATTGTAACGCCCCTTAGGAGGCGTGTCCGGTATGAAAAGTATATATATTCTTGATCAGTATCACTACCCGAGTCCGTTTAGCAATGTCCGTCTGTCTGTCTGTCTGTCTGTCCGTCTTGCTGTCTTGCTGTCTTGCTGTCCGAATACAGAATAACTTGATTTCAACTAGTTTTCACTGGCGATTATATACTCTTCAAAATCGATTGGCGAAACTTAGCAGTATTTGAGCTGCTTTCTCAAACCAACACTAAAGTGTTTGTGGGAAATAATCGAAGTGTTTCTCACAAATGATCAGTAATTTTTCCCACAAATAATTGTATTGTTCCCCACAAACACGAAAAGTGTTACCCTCAAATACGAAAAGTGTTTCCCAGAAATAATGTTTTCCACAAACACGAAAAGTGTTTCCCCACAAATATTTGAAGTGTTTCCGACAAATATTTCAAAATTTGATAGTGTTTGCCAAAAATACTTGAAGTGTTTCCGGCAAATATTTGTAGTGTTCGCGAAATTCAGTCAAAGCAAAAGGTTTTGCGACAGCCCACTCATTTACGCGACAGGTCGAATAATGCAGAATTCCAAGGTAGATTATTCGACAAGTCTCGTAAACGAGCGACTGTCGAAAATAAACCTTTTATTTCGACCGATATTGATGGACACCAAGGAAACACTACAACACATCGATGCATTATGACTGGGACAGGTGCCTTATACATTGAATGCGTATCTAAACTGACTGGGTTTTCGTCAGATGATTTGCACAGAATTGCGACAGTGTTTCTGCAGTCATCTGTTTTGGAAGATTTGAAGACCAATTACGATGAATTGATGGCAGCGGCTATAGATGATAATAATTCGCTTCAGATGTCGCACAATAAGAAAATGTTGCTACTTATTCGACAAAAGAAGCTTATCCACTTTTATTGGTGCAAGTATTGCATGACATGGATAAGTTCAATTGTTCAAGTGATGCATCTTTTGTGACGAGCTGTACGATTTTTGAGGGCAAACACTTTAAAAATAGGTTGCATTCTGGGAAACACTTAGTGTTTGCCCCAAAGAAATATCATATATTTATTACTTATCTTAAACACTTTCATTATTTACTGGTAACAAATGAGTGTTTGGGAGTAATAATTGAAGTGACTTTTATAAAGTGTTCTTGGGAAACACTGTTTTGTTCAAACACTAGAATTCTGTAATAGCTTGCAATAAGCCATTATTATTTACGACTAACACTAAGTATTTCTAGCAGTCAATACGTATTTACCAGAAGTAACCGATATCTTACCACAAGTATTTTATAAGCATTCCTTTTTTAGAGTGTAGTAAATTGTTGCTAGGGTAATTTGACATTTTGATGAAGTTTACAAAAACCATCCAGCATTATGATATCAATGCAATATGTAAATATAAATATACTTATTATCGGTCAATTTCTCGTGACGAGAAATTGGCGTCAAATAAAACATACAGCCCAGTATGCCATTCGTTTCAATATCGTTCCGAGATCAATGCAATAAGCAAGATAATTCACGCGATATCAATGAGATAAATGTTTAATAATGTCACAACATTTTAATGAACAAAAAAGTTTGAAAATTAGAAGCGGTAAAGCAACGACAACAAAAGTCGTTGGTTCAAGAAGACGATAGGTGGATATCAATACGTTCTCGATAACATTTTACGAAACCGAATGATCAATGAGATAAATGTTTAATAATGTCACAAAATTTTAATGAACAAAAAAGTCTGAAAATTAGAAGCGGTAAAGCAACGACAACAAAAGTCGTTGGTTCGAGAAGACGATAGGTGGATATCAATACGTTCTCGACAACATTTTACGAAACCGAATGGTCAAAAAAATAAAAATAATCAATGATCGTGATTGCTTAGAACAATTTTGTGATATCGATTTGATAAATGTTTAAATATCATAACTTGTTATAAAATTTCAATGTATGAGAAATTTAAAGATTTAGAAGCGAAAAATTGCAAGAAAGAACCTTCTTATCGCAGTTAGTTCGAGAAATTTCGAAGCATCGAAGGTCTCAGAGATGTGACAGTTTGAGTTAACTCGAAACCAGAAAAGTTTATAATTAGCGTATTCACAGTTCATCGTATTTTTGTATGGTATTCGTACCACGTAGTATATATACGATACAATAACACAGAAACTTCAATTTGTTGTTGCATCCCTTATAAAAGTGAAATACCACATGTGTTGTATTTGAGAGTATCCCTGAGGCATGTTTTTTTGTGTCGTATTTTGTGAAATGAAGAAAAATGTAAAATTGAAGTACACATAAAATGTTAATTTATTTGCATTTCTTTTGAAATAGAGGAATATTTATGATAATATCAAAAAATCCTAATTTTATAAAAATCAGCTGGATTTATTTGCTCACAATTCAATTGCCGTGTAGGTACAATGTCGTACCAATACCATGTAATTCTGAATACGCTAAATATATTTGTTTACTCCAATAGAAGATCAACTGCTGTCCAGTATGCAATGTCTTGAAAACCTCCGATATCTCAAAAGTTTTCTCGAATAACTTCGATAAAAATTAAATTCAATATCGTTTCTAGTTTTTAGAATTTCTCGTACAGTAATATTCTTTGACAAGCTATAAACATTAATCTAATCGATATTATAAAATTTTATGAAGCAATCTCGTACTTTGATAATTATTTTTTCGATATTGTTCCGATTTCAAAAAAATTATTATACATACCATGTATGTATGTCTATTTTTCACTCTATATCGCTACACTCATAATAATTTCCAGGACATTTTACGAAATATTTTACGTAACTTGTAATTTCGTAAAATAGACGAAACTTTTCTAATTTATATTATTTTCCAAAATATTTTTTACGAACATTTCGTATATATTACGAATCAATATTCGTAAGTCTAAAACGACAACAAATTTACGAATATTTGGTTTTAATTATAATACTTTCATTATATTATTTTCTTTTACAATTGTTTTACGTTAGAATAACATATTTTGCGAATGAGCTCTACATTGTACGAATAAATTAGAACTAAAAGTCACCAAATAAAGGGTTTTTCAATAAGAGCGCTACAACAGTTTTTAAATAAAACAAAAACGGTGTTGGATATCAATGAAATTCTTTATTCCTGTAAAAGTACGTTCGATGCCGTTATGTATGGAACTCGATTTCTTTTGCATGGCCACCATGGGCACGCTTGCAGAAGTCCAGACGCTGAACTCAATTTTCGACGGTTTTCAAGCATAAATCGGACGATACTGCTGCAATTTCACGTTCGATATTCGTACGAAGTTCATCAATCGTCGCTGGCTTGTTGGCATAGACCATAGACTTGACGTAGCCCCACATAAAATAGTCTAACGGCGTCAAATCGCACGACCGAGGCGGCCAATCGACTGGAACATTTCGTGAGATAACACTTTCTCCAAACTTGGTTTCCAATAAATTGATTGTGGCATTCGCTGAGTGGCTTGTGGCGCCGTCCTGTTGGAACCACATGTCCTCCAAGTCCATATCATCCAATTGGGGCCAAAAATATTCGGTTATCATTGAACGGTAGCGATTCCCATTCACAGTAACGTGCCGGTCTTAATTATCAGGGAAGAAGTACGGCCCAATGACGCCGCCGGCCCATAAACCGTACCAAACCGTAATTTTTTCGGGATGCAATCATGACTCATGGAGTACGTGTGGATTGCTGTCTGACCAATAACGCATATTTTGTTTATTGACGAAGACATTCAGCCAGAAATGAGCCTCATCGCTGAAGATGATTTTTCGAATTTTTACTACCGAATTTCGGTAGTAAATTTTAATAATATCGACTCGTTTTTGGCTCGTATATCTTTCCATTAGGAAATGGCAAACCTTACTGAAGAGAAATGTCAAAAGAGCGGCAAGAAATATGGCGTCGTTTGCTGTCCCTGTCGCTCTACTTTTGTAGCGTCCCCTGTTTACATTTTTATGAAAATTTTAAATTTCAACTTTGTTGGTAATTATTACAAAAAGTAATTGATACATTTTAAATGTTGAAATACCAATGATAGATTCATATTTTCTTATCATTTGGTTCAGATATTGAGCTCATCGATCGAAAATTGAAAGATGTATTAAGATTTGTGTAAGTGAACTATTGGCATTTTAAAAATGTATTTGGTGACTTTTTGTTCTACAACAACGATATGTAGAATTTTACTAAAAATTCGTGTTTTGTACGAATAATTAGTAAAAACAGAAATCAAATGCATCAAATAGCACGTATACTTTCGTAAAATGTACGAATACTTTCGTAAAATGTACGAATACTTTCGTAAAATGTACGAATATATTCGTAAAAAAGTACATAAGTATTCAATAAATTACGAATCTTTCATATTATGTAGGAATGGTTTTTGTAGATAAAATTCACGAATAATTTCGTAAAACAAACAATTAATGTTCGTAATTTTATCATAAATTTACGAAAGTTCTTACGTGTATTTTACGAAATATTTCGTGAATAAATTACACGATTTTTTTCGTAAAATACACGAAAGATTTCATGTATTTTAAGCAGATTTTATTTTGAGTGTACGAGATTGATCTCGTAACGATATCGAAACTGGTTGAAGAGATTTGAAAGTCCCTATATCTTAGTCACTTTCAATCTTTAAATAGTTTTAGTCCATCACAAATCTCGACCTACTGAAATTATATTAATTTTTGATATATATTTGATCTTCTCTCCTTTATCGATTTGGAAACTATTGTCGATGCGAGCCATATCACTCTCATCTCGTACGCATCACTATTGTCATTTTACTGTGACAACTGGTTTTTGCACACAGTGGCTCTCAAATCTGCACCGTACAACTGTCAATCTCAACGACATCTGCCATAAATGTTGAGTCACACTGCATCCACATCTGCATCCATGTTGCCCATGACTTTGTGTCTGACTCATATAAACGACATTTAGTATAGCGACTCCAAAGTCATCTAAGCACTCGTACGATTGCATTTCTTGCCAACTGCTATTAGCAAACGTGGACTCCGCCGTCAGACCCCATCAGCTGCAAATCGTCGTAGTCGCCGTCGTCATCGTCGTCTTGGGCGCATATAAAGAATGTCCACTAAGGTTAGACGTCAATATAAGTCACGACGCAGCGGCAATTAGTCACTATTAGCGTTCCGCACCATCATTTCTCTGCGCTTGAATGCGACTGTGATTTGCACACAAGGTGCGCGTGGTATGGACGGGCTTAAGTTGGCGCTGTTACTACTTCTCCTTTTTTTCTACTCTACCCTACTGTTTGGTGCTGTTTTGTTTTTGTGACTTTAGCTAACTTTGACAGACACGCTGCAGCTTGGTGCCGCCGCTGCTGCTGTTGCCGCTGCTCAAAGTTGCCCCAAGTCGGCTGTTTAAAGAGTTTTTAAGCTTTAGACGAGTTTTGCCTTTAGGGGGCCTTTGATGCAAGCCGACCGTGAGTAATGTTCGAAGGTGCTTCCACTTGAACTTCTACGCTCACTGACTGCGCTTCGATTGAAGAGCATTTAAATTACAATAAAGTAAAATTCTACCCGTCAATCAATTCGAACTGCCTTGGACTGTAAATGCCAGTTGCGGCCTTAGAAAAGGATTTTTCAGCCGGTGAAATGTGTTTCTGTCAAGGCTTCAATTTGTATTTCTGTGCATTTGAGTTGATTGGTAGATATTTTAAATACTTTTGACTGTTTGCATCTATAAAAGACTTTGAAGTAAATTTTATAGATGACCAAGCGAAAATTGACAATCATTTCGCGGTATTTAAAATGCAATTAGCTATTATATGCCTCGCTAATCTCAACTTAGAACTATGGAGAATGAGGAATTTGAACGGTTCTAGGTTAGATAATGGTCTAGTGAACATCCCATCAGGAAATGTCACCAATGATTCGTCCTATGTCAGGTCAGAAATATCGATGACCGATAGTATTTTCGCCCTGCAAAGATATGCTGCTTATTATCACACTTTCATAAAATTTGTTCCATCAAATTGGGCATATACCATATAAAAAATTAAAAATGTTCCCAGTTTAGATTTATTTTATCTAATTAATCGATAAACTTTACTGTGTGAGCAATCAAAATCATCACCAGTGAATTATTAAATTGATGTCAATATGAAAAATAATGTTTATGATTGACAAATTTCAATTAGAGTCTGGACAAATGCGTTGAAATGTAGATACAAATTGTTGTGGTTAATACTCAACAAAAATTGTGAATATTCCAAATGAAATTAAGATTTTCCATTTTAAATTGAGAAAATTCCAAATAAAATTTCATTTAAAATTGGTATTTTTCCTTTCAAACTGAAAAAATTTCAAATAATTTCATTTGCAATTGAAAAAATTTAAAATGAAATTGAGGAATTTCATTTTAAATTGTGAAAATTACAAGTGAAATTGAATTTTTTCATTTGAAATTGAGAAACTTCCAAATGACATTGAGATTTTTCCATTTGAAATGAAATTGAGATTTTCCATTTGATATTAAATAATTTGCAAAATATATTGAGATTTTTCTTTTGAAATTGGGAACAAATAAAGCGTTTTTCAACAGGGACGCTACAAAAGTAGAGCGACAGGGAAGGCAACCGACGCCATATTTCTTGCCGCTCTTTTGACATTTCTCTTCAGTAAGTTTTACCATTTCATGATTGAAAGATATACGAATTCGAATTTCGGTAATAAATTTTAATAATTTCGACTCGTTGTTGGCTCATATATCTTTCTTTGCCAAACCTTACTAAAGAGAAGTGTTAAAAGAGCGGCAACAAATATGGCGTCGTTTGCTGTCCCTGCCGCTCTACTTTTGTAGCGTCCCTGTTGAAAAACCCATGAAAAAAACGCTCTTATTGAAAAACCCTTTAAAATTGGGAATAAAACATAAATACCACAATATTTAAACAGAATTTCAAACGAACAATCTCAATTTCATTAGGAATATGCTCAATTTCAAACGAAAAATCTCAATTTCAATTGATATTTTCTTAATTTCAAATAGAAAATCACAATTTCATTTGGAATTTTTCCAATATCATATGGAAATGGTGTAGTGAGTAATTTTTATATATAATTTTTCAAATCGATTAATATTTAGATATTTAGAATTTTGTAGTGGTTCCCAAAATCCTAAATTAAACACTTTGTCCGGTCTTGAAAAGCGCGCATCTTTTCTTCAAATTCATAAATTATTTTTTGGGTGTAGCTCTGTTGTATCACTAAGTTTACATTTTATATTCTTAAAATTGATTCACTTCAAAATTCTAGCAATTACTTTTGTATTTAGAATAGATGTATTTAATTTTATTACAAGGGCGATAGAATAGAAAATTTATAACCCATGGTCAATATCAATTCTTGGTCGATTTAACATCTTTCCATCATGAAATGGCAAACCTTACTGAAGAAAAAATTTCAAAATAGCGGCAAGAAATATGGCGTCGTTTGCTGTCCCTGTCGCTCTACTTTTGTAGCGTCCCTGTTGAAAAACCCTTGAAAAATACTTTTGTAGCGCTCTTATTGAAAAACCCTTTAAAAGCAATAAATGAGAATTGACAAATAATTTCAATGACTGCTTTTACATGGGAATGTATGTAATAATGTTTTTCCGATTTATGTTTATTTTGAACTAAAACTCGACAGTTTTCTTTTCCTTAAGTATTATTTTAAAATTGGATTGTATATTCACAAAGTTTTGATCTATAAATATATCGATACCCTACAGGCAAAAGATCGTAACCAACAAAAGAAAATTTCACAGGGGGCAAAAAAAAGTCTCAGAATCGAGTAGTTCTATTTTGTATGGATTTTTTTTCGTAAAGTATCCTTTAAATGAGCTGACAATAATAGACCGAAGGCGATGAGCTCATAACGAGCATGCACCAGCTTATCAGCAGAATATGGTCAGAAGAAAGCATGCATAGCGAATGGAATCTCAGTATACTCTGCCCAATCCTTAAGAAGGAGGATCCCACGATACGCGCCAACTACCGTGGGATAAGTCTCCTCAACATCGCGTATAAAGTTCTAACGAGCGTATTATGTGAAAGACTGAAGCCCATCTTCAACAGACTGATTGGATCTTATCAGTGTGGCTTCAGACCTGGTAAGTCCAACATAGAACCGATTTTCACATTGCGCCAAATCCTGGAAAAGACCAAAGAGAGGCAGATCGACACCCACCAAATCTTCGTCGACTACAAAGCTGCCTTCGGCAGTCCGATAAGAAGTCGCCTATACGCCACCATGTCTGAGTTCGGAATACCTGCGAAACTTATAAGGCTTTGCAGGATGACCCTGAGCGACACACGTTGCTCAGTGAGAATTGGGAACAATCTCACCGATACGTTTAATACCGAACGAGGTTTCAGACAAGGCGATTCCCTATCGTGTGACTTCTTCAACCTAATAATGGAGAAGATTGTAAGAGCTGCACAACTCCATCACAATGGCACTATCTTCAACAAGAGTTCCATGCTGCTCCATGCTGATATCGACATCATTGAGCAGAACATACGAGCAGTTAGTGCAGCATTCTCCAGTTTAGAGAGGGAATCGCGTCGAATGGGTCTTACGGTGAACGAGGACAAGACGAAGTACCTAGTGTCAACAAACAAAGAGTCCCGGCGTCTTGGACAACACGTTAATATTGACAACCACAACTTCGAAGTTGTGAAGGACTTCGTATACCTAGGAACCAGCATCAACAAGGAAAACAATGTCAGCCTGGAGATTAGCCGAAGAATAACTCTTGCCAACAGGTGTTACTTTGGGCTCAGTAGGCAATTGAGGAGCAGAGCCCTTTCTCGAGGGACAAAAATTCAGGGACAAAAGTTCAATTCTGTACCCAGTGGTGGTCAACGTAGGAGAGGGCGTCCGAATCTCCGGGAGAGTGACCAAGTGCGAGACAACGTGACAACACTTGGAGCGCAAAACTGGCGCCAGCGCACGCAATGCAGAAGCGACTGGCGAGAGCTGATTGCTGCGGCCAAAACCCATCATGGGTTGTAATGGCCAAATAAGTTAGTAAGTATTCACTAAAAGAAATATTTAAATTTTTTGATATACGATAATAAGTGTTATTTGGATTTTTTCAAATTTAAACCGCGAAATTCAAAAATATGACTATGCAGAGTCATTCTATTCATAAAAAGGTTTCCAAAACTGCAATAAAACAAAAATTCCCAATGTATTTTTGTTATTAACATCGAACATTCGTCATTAAAAATTTGTGTTTTATATTGAAATTAATACATACGGCCATGTTTCGGCTTTTGATCGAATTCCGATCGAATTTCATATGAAATTTGTAAACAAACGGTTTTCAATTCGATGTCACAATACATAAAATGTGTTTTTCAAACGAATTCAAATCGTTAAAGTCAAAGCAAACGGATTGAATTCATTGAAAAAAAAAAACAATTTTGTTCTGAGAATTCGAATTCAAAACCGTTTCTTTACACTGTGTACATGAAATTCGATTCGTATTCGATCGAAATGGCCAATAGTTTGCTTTAATATGTTAAAATTTTAATTTCGAAAAACCGGTTTAAACCGGTTTAAAGAAAACCCGATATCGGTTTCGATACTTTTAAAAATTTGTTTGTTTGTTGATTTTAAATTAAAATCAACAAACCGAAAACCGGTTTTTTTGAAAGTGCCGATTTTTGACATCCCCAATCGGAAATGAACCCACCATTTTAGTACCCATCGACAATTTCAAAATCTAACGGAAACGACGTCTCCCAAACGCATAACAAAGCAGTAATTATTTTAACTTTGTTTGAACAGTAATTAAATTTTCGTAACAGTATTCAATTCAATTTTGATATTATCGATTTGAGTGTTAAAACGCGAACTTTGAGATCTCGGCGGGTCCATTTCTCCTACTTGGTCTTATCTGAAAATTATCTACATCGATTTCTAATACAATATACCATTTTTAGGCGTTTTTCTTTTCTCGCTTTGAAATCATGAAAATCCATTTTCAAAAATTTAACTCACTGCATTCAACTCTGCATTCAAACGTAATTTCAATTAGTGCACAGGAGGCAAAACGTTTTCCGTAATGCCATTGAATTAAATGCAGCGTGATCCGTTTGACTGTTTGTGTTGCTGTCCAATTGAAATTGTGGCATTCGGAGCGATTAATAAATTGTGCGCCAACCAGCGCGAAACGATTTTCAGATTTGACACCTTTTATGGTTGCAACAATTAACGTCATTTGTAATGGAGACAACTAATTGACTTGCCGCATGTTAATTACTGCGTGCGCCTCGCAACCGCACATTGCTGTTTGTTGGCATAGTGTGGCGGGCGGTTCGGCGGTGCAGCGGTGCAGTGGTGCAGCGGCGCGGTAACTAATTATGTCGGCACTCATTAACATAACCGCCGATGCTCATGTGGTCGTCGAGCCATAAACAAATACTTACTACACGACAAAAGCAAAAACTAAAACAACATCAAACATATAAAATAAGGAGCAGAAGAGCAAGGCAAAGGAGCAACTGGCAAAGTGGCACCGAAGCACGTACTAATGGTGAAGTCCTTCGGCGCAACGAGAATTCGCACCTCACGAAATAAAAACACAACAAGACTCAGCACAACTAGGTACTATTTGGTTCACGCGAGCAGACGGATCACGAAATTTATTAACAAAAACCAAATGAAAAAATTATAGAAAAAAATGAGAAAAAAAAATAGAAAAAAAAATAGAAAAAAAATTAGAAGGAAATGGAAAAAATGGGGATGCAGCAACTGCTTCTAAATCTTGGTGGGATAATCGTGCTGCCGTCACCGCCACTTCCAGCAGCAGCAGCACATGTGCGGATTCCCATAGTTTGTTGCCGGAGAGATTTATGGGCGACATTTGCTGTAAGTGTTGCTCATTTTCGATATTCATGGCTCGGACATGGACTTAAGTGCGCGTCTTTAGTCATAATGGGGATGTGATTTTTTAGAACATTGTTTCCACTTTCATCAACGTCCCGCAGTGTGAGTGGCGGCGTGTATTCTACGCAACGCTCTATGTGGCGTTGTTAAATTGCAGCACATCACGTGAGCACCACACTTAAAAATCGAATAAAACATACGAGACCAGGACAGGACAGACCAGGCCACTCTGCTTACCTTGGGCACCCGAAGGTAGACGAGACTAGCGCGTCGACGATGTTGAGCGACGTAAAATATCGTTGTCCATTTGTTAGAATTGCAGCGGCGGCCTGTCAGGCCCGCTCACATTTCACACCACGCTCTGCGGCAGTGTTGAACAATGTCGTTTGAAGTGTAACGTTAGGCATATAAAAGTTCCTTCTAACATTTGGTTGGAAGTAAGAAGAATTTAGTTGTAACAACAAATTTTATTTAGTTAAACCAATATTTGTGCATAATGGTTGATGTAGCTGCTATATTTTATTGGCAAATATTATCTTATATACACACTAAATTATTGTAAAATAGTTATAAATTTTTTGTTATGCAATTTACAACCTTTTATCCAAGTATAAATTTACTAAACAGTACAAATACTTCCTAGGGATTTAAAAAGTATATTCCCGTCAGTTAAATTAGTCTAAAACGGATCGGTTTTCCAACCACTCTTTTGAATTCGAGAATAAATTATGACAAATATTATAAAATTGTGTTCTGAAAATTGTACTTTGAAATTTTTAATTTATTATCTTTTCTCTGCTGCTTTAGAATTATTTTCAACACAATTCCGAAAATCATATTTCATATTTCATCCGATAACACGGTGCGACTCCAAAAATATTCAAGAAATCAGACCTATATTTTTGGATAGGTAACAAAAAATATAGACTATTCTCATTTACAGAATTTTCCAATTATAATAATAGTTTGACGCTAAAATCCTGAAGAACTTATGCCTAGCTCTCTCACCATTTTGAGCTGTGTGTGTTATATTTGTACTCAAAGTAGGGGGACCTACAGTTTAAGGACGAATCCGAACGTCGGGGTGAGAGCTTTTCATAGGCAATGTTTAGGTCTATTACTTCGAGTTTTTTTTACGTTCACTTTGTTGTGCAAATTCGCATTTTAATACCTTGAGTTAATTTTATGCAATACTAGACGGAATATTATCGATCATAACTTTATTGATACATATTAAATTTCAACAATTTAAACATTTTTCTATGGTATTTTTATTCATTTTTATACCGTACACTTAGAGTGAAAGGGTATATTTAGTTTGGTACACCGTTTGTTACACCCAGAAGAAAGCATCTCCGGTATGGAAAAGTATAAGGACTGCGTCGAATAAAATTGTCCGTTACATATCTTCCCATAATGTGCTATTGCAAGATTCAAATTAAAAAAATTTTATGATAGTAGCTCTGAATTAAATGGCAGAAAATAATTTGTGTCAGTTATAGTCAATACAAAATGTATTTAACGCGAAAATGGCAAACGAAGTGGAAGTGCGAGAAAATATAAATAAAATTTTTCAAAAACAACCTAGTTGGTCTTTTAAAAAAATTGCCAAGGAGGTAGGGGCTAACCCTAAGACCATTTCTCGCGTTATCAACCGCTTTAAGGAAGACCTGAGTATTGATCGGAAGAAAGGTTCTGGTAAAAAAAAAGGCCCACATGATCGTGAAAATTCGAAGAAGATTGTGAATATTTTAAAGAAAGATCCAAGCATATCCGGAAGGATATTGGCGAGAAAGGCGGATTGCTCAGAATCTTTCGTGCGCAGGACTAAGAAAGAAGCTGGGCTGAAGACGTACAAGGTCCAAAAAGTTCCGAATAGAAAAGCCGTCAAGAATGAAACCGCAAAACAACGAGCTAAAAAGCTGAACCAAGATTTTTAAAAAAATTCGATTGCTGCATAATGGACGACGAAACTTATGTTTTAGCGGACTTTTCTCAGCTACCTGGGCAGAAATTTTATACAGCCGATTCTCGAGGAAATGTCGCTGAAAAATTCAAATAAAAAAAAATGACAAAATTCCCAAAGAAATTCCTTGTTTGCAGGCAATTTGCAGTTGTGGAAAATGGAGCAGCTCATTCGTGACATCGGGTACAATTAATAGATTAATTAGAGTACTTATATACCTACGCTGTATGTGCGAAAAATTTGGCAAAATAAATGATCTGACCATTCATATTCAAATAACTCATATAAAATTAACATCTACAGATCAATTTTACTGAATACGTGCTTAGGTAAACTTTTTTGGTCAAACATATATTGACTTTATGCTCAAATATATGAAAATAATGTTTTCCCGCAAAACGACTTGTGGTTCCCAAAAAAAAAAAATCAAAATTCGGTACACCTACCAATTTGTAAATATGGGTATCAATTGAATGGAAATTCTTCCGCGATTAAAAGTTTGTAGTTATTTTCAGGACTCGTATACCCTGGTGACCTATATATTACCATACCCTACACACATATGAGTAGGGTATTTATAGTCGCCTTAGACTGACTATAATTTTGATAATCCTAACTATCATAATAACACCTACTATAAAATGTCCCTACTTTGAGATTTCCCATGTGATCTAAACTTCCCAAATGGTTATAATTTACTATCCTATCCAAAAATATAGGACGAAGTTCTTGTCCAAAATTAGAAGTCAAAAAGATAAACAGCCACAATATATAGCATTGAGCCAAATTCCATGACTTTGGCTATCTTAAATACACAGATATTCCGAATTAAATATTCAGTTTTGACAAGTCCATTTGTGTACCTTAACGAACAAGTCGGGAGATGAGCACCCTGTCCAAATTTCATGATCATAGGTCCCAGGGTCAAATTTCGAATGTTTTTATATTTTCCCGATTTTTCTTTGGGGTTTACCGGGATTTTATTTTTTCTAAACCACCCCAGTATACTGGGGTATTAAAATTTGTGAAGTACCCTTTGTTCGTGTGAAGTACCGTTTTTTTTTAATTAATTTTTTCTGACTTCTAAGTTTGTAAGTTTTGTTTAACGAACCTCATCATTAGATTTTCTACTTAAAATATTTCATTTTTTAGAAATTTGGCCCTGTGCGCCGTTTGCAACACCCAAAAGGAGACATATCCGGTAAGAAAAAATATATATATGTATATTATTGATCAGCATGACCTACTGAGTCGATTTAGCGTTGTACATTTGTCCGTCTGTCCGACTGTCTATTGAAATCACAATTACAGGAAAACTAGTAGATCTATATCAATCAAACTCCTAATTTATATTAATTATAATGTACTGCATGTGTTGCAATTCTGCAAACCTCTCAAAAAATATTTATTTCGAACGTCTTAAATGGATCACTGAACATTTTTAATGACAAATATGAGTGAAAATATGAATTTTTATTGCAAAATCGAATTTTAGTAAGAAATAATTTTTAGTGATATATTCAATTTTTAGTGAAAAATAGATAAATTGAATTTTTAGTAAAAAATTGAATTTTTAGTGAAAAATTACATTTTTAGGGAAAATTTAATTTTTAGTGAAAAATTGAATTTTTAGTGAAAAATTAAATTTTTAGGGGAAAATTTAATTTTTAGGGAAAATTTAATTTTTAGGGAAAAATTCAATTTGTAGTGAAATTTTTAGTAAAAATGTAATTTTTAGTGAAAAAGTGAATTTAAATTAAAAAAAAAACATGTTGTTATTAGTCTTTTATATAAAAAATAATTTTTTTATAACTTTTAATTAAAATATTGAAAAAAATATTTTTGCGTTGCCCAACACTGTGCACCGGAAAAAGCCACATGAATCAAGTTGATCCTGAACCTGGGGAGTTTGTTGCGATTTTCTTGTTTCATTCTTTGACGCCCTAAAACTACAACACAAAATGTGCGAGTGCGAGTGCGAGTGCTGCCGAACACGCATCCTTGCCAAAGGACGAAATTTAATTTGCCACTGCAATTGGGCTTCCGATTCAACGTATTACACGCTTCTTCTTGCGTGAGCGTGGAACGAAAACGATTTTATATCCACTTAATAATATTGTTTTGTTCAATATGTTTTATTGCTGTGGTTCTCAGTATTCTTCGTGTCGATTTTATTATATTTGTGGGTGTCCTTTATTTGCTAAGCTACATTATAACGAAAACAATAAACGTATTTTTTTTATTTATATGAAAACCATATTTAATACATACTATTTTGACTGAAAATAGTTTTAAAATAAATCCATTTAATTATTGCTATAAACCTCTTAAATAAACCTTCATCACAAAACCTTCACTAATGAGTTTTATGACTTTTAAAAGACATAAATCTCGAATGTCGCATGCATGAACCGAACTTATACAACGTGCTTGAAACAAGTGTGTCACCGAAAAACTTTTACAAGAATTTCAGCTAAAAAAATAAAGGAAATCGAAGTACTACATAATGAAATGCAAACCCTATCACAATCGGAAAACCGCAAAAACCGCAAGCATACAAACGTGCATAGTCTTGGTTACTGGAATGATGGATTGTCGGTCTTTTTGCTTGAAAAACTGTAACACAAAATATGTGCTTCGAATCTCTAAAATACATTAATGTCTTTGGTTAAGTTTTTATTTAACCCCTTTTGCATTCAAGCAGTTCTAATTTATAATCTTTAGTTTTGCAGAAAAGATACAAATAATGCATGTGTTCGTAAATTGATGAAACTAAAACAGAATTCATTAAATGGTATTCAAATTGGAAAGAAAATTATAAATACAAATATAACACTGCTCGAAAATGACGTCTTTTAAAGTTGAACACATATTCCTTTTGTTTGGCAGAAATCATCATCCAAAGTCTTCACGTGGCTGCCAACTGAAAATAACCTCTCCGTCACCTATTCACAAGATAGAGTCGGGCAAGGTCAGGGGTAATGAATGTCAGTTGATACCAATCAATGGTTTAACTTCCCTCTCATGCTCTTTAACCATCGGTCATACTCTACATACATCGATCTGAGCTCCTCTCCTTCCGACCTTACCATCAACCTAACTTCCCTCCCATTTCTTTATCTCTCTTAACTTCCCTCCCATGCTCTTTAACCATTGGTTCTACTCTACATATATCGATCTGAACTCCTTTCCTTCCCACCTTAACATCAACCTAACTTCCCCCCATCACCCCCGGTCATACTCTACATACATCGATCTGAGCTCCTCTCCTTCCGTCATCTAACCATTACCATCATCCTAACTTCCCTCAAATTTCTTTATCTCTCTTAACTTCCCTCCCATGCTCTTTAACCATTGGTTCTACTCTACATATATCGATCTGAACTCCTTTCCTTCCCACCTTACCATCAACCTAACTTCCCCCCATCACCCCCGGTCATACTCTACATACATCGATCTGAGCTCCTCTCCTTCCGACCTTACCATCATCCTAACTTCCCTCCCATTTCTTTATCTCTCTTAACTTCCCTCCCATGCTCTTTAACCATTGGTTCTACTCTACATATATCGATCTGAACTCCTTTCCTTCCCACCTTACCATCAACCTAACTTCCCCCCATCTTTTTTATCTCTCTTAACTTCCCTCCCATGCTCTTTAACCCTTGGTTCTACATACATCGATCTGAACTCCTATTCTTCCCACCTTACCAGCAACCTAATTTCCCATCCATCTTCTTTATCTCTCTTAACTTCCCTCCCGTGCTCTTTAACCATCGGTTCTACTCTACCTTCATCGATCTGAAATCCTCTCCTTACCATCTTACCAGCAACCTAATTTCCCCCCATCTTCTTTATCTCTCTTAACTGCCCTCCCATGCTCTTTAACCATCGGTTCTACTCTATATACATCGATATGAACCTCTCTGATTTGAAAAATCAATAAGAAAAATTCTCGATGTTGTGAGAAGCGGTAGGAGTTGGCTAAAACTCCATCACCCACTGCTTTAAACACCTGTATTCTGGAAAACAAACCTACCTGCTTTAAAATGGCGACCAAGGATATGGAAAGTCAACATGGCCAAAATGTCGACAAGGTTTTGGAAATCTCTATTGGTTCGAAGTCCGGAATCTCCGAACTGTCAGCCAAAAAGGGAAAGGTCGGAAGAGAATCTCAGGGAAAAAACGGCGGTAGGAGCTGGCTAAAACTCTCACACCCACTGCTTTAAACACCTGTTTTCTGGAAAACAAACCTACCTGCTTTAAAATGGCGACAAAGGATAAGGATACCGGGAAGAGGGAGGATGCTTACAAAGCCAACAAGGCAACAAATGTCGACAAGGTTTTGGAAATATCGATGAATTCGAACGCCGGATTCTCCGGACTGTCAGCAAAAATTGCAAGGTCGGAGAAGAATTTCAGGGAGAAAACCTCGAAACGGACCAAAAAGCCCACCAGTTTCGGGCCCACTCCAGCGTATCTGCAAGTGACCGTCAATGACGAATCTGATCATGATGACAGAATCAAATCATTCTCAAGTCGACTATAATTTCGATGACACGGGATGGTACAAGGGAGTTAAAGTCATAGCATGAGGATCCCAGGAGCCTACGGAGTTTTGACCAATTCTATCGCAAATATTTGCGAAATATAAAAAGATTCAACCTGGGCATATTTCCGGCAAACACATTCTTATGTGCACGGATAAATGGAATATTTTCAGAAGTGTATAGCCGTGGTAGTTCAGTAGTTAGTGCGTTGAACTGCGAGCCGAAAGGTCCCAGGTTCAAGTCTGGACTGGGGCTAACAACATCTTTTCATAGAAACATGTTTCTATAACGCGTTGTAGTGCCAAACAATTATTATTATTATAGCAGGTAGTAAATGTTTGTGGAATTTTACTGACCGATTCACGTCATATTTTAGGAACGGGCAGAAAACAGACAGCTTGTGATACAAACTCCGCCTTTGTATGTTTGAAATATATCTAAACTGCTTCGACCATGCCTGGAGCTGTTGCACCACGGGTCATTTTTAGAAATATTTCGAACATATTTCTGGCAAACACACAGATAAAAGAATTATTTTAGAAACTAGCAGATTGTAAAATATTCTGGAATTCAATTGGCAGATTCACGGCATATTTTGGGTACGTGCAGAAAACATATAGCCTGTGATACCGACTCCGCCTTTGTCTGTTTGAAATATGGGCATTTGCTGTGGTATCGGACAGGACATTCGTACGCTTAAAACTTTAATAACTCCAAGGAAAATTTACTTGTTTTTTGTACAAGTAGTATTTATATAGGACTAAACATCTGACTAAACAAAGATATAAATTAAATAGTGGTCGTTCCGGACGTGACAAAAACAGAAGTGCATGTCGAGATTCATATGGAAAGTGCAAAAAGGCTTATACTCTATTTTTTTCAATTATTTCAAAAAATAGCTGAAATAATGGTGCTTTATTCGTAAATTCACAGTTTGTTTCTATAATGTATACTTTTTTCACAATAAATCACATACAAATTCAGGACGGGGCATACCAGACGGGACATATATTTTTCTAAAATAAGTTTTTGTTTACAAGTAATTTTTTTGGATAATTTAGAAAGATAGCTGAGATAATTACTTTAATTTTGTGCATGTACACTTTGTTCGTAAAGTTTATAGTTTTTTCGTAATAAATCACAGAATAATTCCGGACGTTCTGTATTAAAATGTTCACTACGACTTTTTTTTTTAATAATTTTATACCTGACAATATTAATCTACGAAATAAAAAGTGATGAACAATTCGAATTTCCAGTTGTTTTTTAAAATTTTTATTCTTTTTCCTTTTTTGTGAAATTGTTTTGACAGATTTCAATTAACTGTCAAAAATTTTCAAGAATTACTATAAAATCGATGTTTACATTTTTCAAAATGTAGAGAAATTCCGCTTTAGAAACAGAGGATTCAACTCTTTAAAAAATGTTGTTAGTTTAGTATGATAATAAATACTTTTTGATTATATACGTGACAATAAGACACCCTTATACAAAAATCAAAATTCGTCCCTTATTTTAATATCAACTAAGGCTGTCAGAAAATAATATTTTGTATCTGTATTTCTTTCAAATTATTTAATTTGGTTAATCAAAGTACATGAAAAATTGGTATATTTACAAATTGTGTACTATACAACGTAACTATATTTATACCCTACACCTATGAGGTACAGGGTATATTAACTTTGTGCATATATTGTAACGCCCCTTAGGAGGCGTGTCCGGTATGGAAAAGTATATATATTCTTGATCAGCATCACTACCCGAGTCCGTTTAGCCATGTACGTCTGTCTGTCTGTCTGTCTGTCCGTCTTGCTGTCTTGCTGCCCGAATACATAACTTGAGAAATACTGATCAGAATGCGATAAAATTTCGTATTACTATATTTTAGCCAAAAGTAGGAACCGAGTTTGAAAATGAGCCAAATCGGTCAACGGACACGCCCACCTCCCATACAAGTCAATTTTATATAACTCTTTCGGGACTAATAACTCGAAAAGTATTCAATGTATAGTTATAAAATTCAAAACGTATTGTTGGAATTCACCTAAAAATATGTGGCCCAAAAATGGGCGTGATCCGCCCACATTTTTTTTTCATTATTTTCCGGGTTTTCATAGTGGAAATTTGATCCGCAAATTATTAAAATCAAATCTATGAAATATTTGCCTTTCAAAATTTTAAATATAGGCGTGGTCCACCCAATTATATATTTCTATTTTTTTTTTATTAGTTTTTTCTACTTTTATATAAATTTTTTAATTTATGGGGACATAAGACGTAAATTTCTGATATGTGAATAATATTCTGAGGGTGGGGAGGTTCAGCATAATTAAAATCTTTAAAATTAAGGTATGCAATTAAATATCCCACATTAATATCCCCACCAAAGGTGTAGGGTATTCCATAGTCGGGCCCGACCGACTATAAAAATCCGCCCCATGTGACCGAACTTACCCATGTGACCTAACTTTCCCAACTCGTTTTTTTATACGTTATCGTTAAAGGAATAGAATTTTCTTTTCAGATATTTAGATATTTAAAATTCCAAATCCATCGTTCTTTTAAATATTCCATCATTTTGAATTTTTCGGTCGTGGTTGACGTTTTTCTGAAAATGCCCTGACATGTCGAAATAATGTCTCTAAACTGCCACGACCCTGTCAAAAGTTTTGTCAGGGGACTTCACAAAATATGCTGCAATATTTCTGAAAAATGTCAGAAATTTTGACTCAGAATTTTGTCTCGAATATTAAGTTTTAGATAGATTGTGTGACTTAAAATTAATTTTCACAATATCCTGTTTTACTCATTTCTAATTTCACGAGACAAACAGTTACACAACAAACAAATAATTTCGCTTTTAGCATAAAAAATATTTGATTCAATAAAGCATTTTCAATTTACATAAAGGGTTAATACCATAGTAATGTTTTATTCTACAGCAGGTTGGTGCAGCTGGAGCAATTTACACTAATATAACCTATTTATTTAAATGTTTGTGGTTTTGCTGGAATTTACGTTTTATATGTAGATGAAGAAATTCAAAGAAGATTTTTAAAACCAGTTGCCCAGTACAACTTTGGAAGACCTCATCTTGAACTCAAAGTATAAAGCTTAAATGCGTTTTCCTGGAGAATTCGCTGCAAATGCAAAACAGATATTTCCTTGTCCTGTCCTGTCAGTCAGTCAGCCCAGTCCTTCCTCTATGCGATGCGATACGATGCGAACACAATTTCACTTTTCGGTTGGACCACATGTGTGCAGGGTGCATAATAAATGACTTCTTAAGTCGAAAGACCACCCCCTCTTTCGACTCGGATTTCCTCATGCATATTTTTGCAAACTAACAGCAGCAGAAACAACGAACAAAAAAGAAAATAATCAATTTCCGATTCCATTAGAAATGTGCACATGAGACGACGACGACGACGATGACGACGACACCCACTCCATGACACAGTCCTAGTTGAAGTCGGTTGGAGTTGGCGTCTGCAAGCGACCCACACCTCATTTCAACACTTAGAGCTGTCGACGGTGCACAAAAACCGGGCAACATTTTTCACAGCAGTTTCGCATTTGTTAAACTCTGTTTATATCCGCAGTTGAAACGGCAACAACAGCAATAAACATCTCGAGGATGCAGCGTGAATTTATATCCTGCAACCCCCGCGCCAAATGCCGCATGCCATACACCGAACGAACGAACGAACGAAAGCATGGACGACCACCTTCTGACAAAGCGGAAGGTTTTATCCTGACGATATTAATCTAATGAACCATTTGTGCCCACTTTCTACCCTCCTTCCAGCGCCGTCCTCTTCATGAGACGAGCGGGCCCCTGCCGAAAATGTGCAGTAGTTATTCGCAGTGTGATGTTTTGACTTTTCGAATGCACAATTGCGAGTTAAACAGTCACACTGACAAACACTATCGCCGACTGCTACTTATGATGCCACTGGATGTCGCCGCTGGACACATGTTTTCCTAATGCACTGTTACATTAGACTAGTCAATAAAGATCGATAACGGACTGACAGACAGACGTACGTACAGACAGACAAACAGACGGCCAATATAAATTAGGGTGTTGTGTGCAACAATTAAACGCATACAAATAGAAGTCAATAATGGATAAAGTGAAAAATCCATTTCGAAATTAGCAACTAACAAAAAAATGCTATTGAATAATAAGACATGAAATACAAATATTTTTGGAATATTCCATTTTAAATCAATGAAAAAATATGCGTTTTAGACGTCATCTTCCTGAAAATCGATAAAATTTGTTCTCCCATACTAAACAAAAAAAAATATTACACTTTAAACCTCTAAAAGTGATAATCTGCCATGTCTCGGAGCTCTTCGATGAACGCAGTTTTCTCGAACTAACTGCGATAAAAAAGATCGATCTCGTTGCTTTATCACTATCGATTTTATCGTACAATAAAATTGAAGGAAAAGATTTGACAATATTTATATTTATATTTAAATATTCTTCAAATCGATATCGAAACGTTTTTCAAATCAATTTCGATATTCGATGCGATATCGATGAATAATCAGAGCTCTTCGATGATCGAAGTTTTCTCGAACTAACGAACGATAAAAAGTTCGATCTCGTTGCTTTATCACTACACACACAGAAAAAAAAGTGCGTAAATATAACTAAAATGTTAATCAATCCAATTAATTTTTAATTGAAACTCAGCCGATGTAACTTTTAGTAGCATTGAATCCCATATTCGTAATAATGAGAATATGTTAATTGGAAAAACATTAATTAATTTTTTTGTCATATTGATTACATTTTTTATTGGGTATTTTTAAATCATCAATTAATTAATTAGTAACATCAATTAAAAATTTCATTCGATAGAAATTGGATCAATTAAATATTTTGTTAAATTAAATAAAATATTTGTCGAATAGATAACATAAAATAAATATTAAATAAGTATTTATACTGTTTGATATGCTTTGTAAAATTCTTTCAACCTAACGAATGTTTTTCCGAAGTCAGTTTTCACAACTTCAACAGGTGGGCCAATTAATTGAGTCAAACATAAAATTTGATATTCACTTTTTAATGATTCAATATGCAACAAAATGAGCATCATAAGCTGTTTGTTCAAATTCTTGACCTCAAAAATACATTGAGCCCTTTAATGCTTTAATAACATAACATACACTAAATAATGTAATATTCTGTTTTAAAATCGCAACGTAGAAGAAAATAATATTAGAAGAAACTGAACGACGCCGCCGACGCACGAGACGCTCAAACAAAAAACAAAATGAAATCCAGAAGAAAAAAACAGTGTTGCAATTTAAGAAAATGAATAAATCAAAAGTAACAAATAAAAGTAGTTAATACTATTAAAGATTTAGTTGTATTGAAATTATATTAAATTAATTCCTATTAATATTTTAATTAAAAAAAATGTGTAAATACAATTAATTAATTAGTAAATACATTCATATTTTTAATTGGAATACGATTTTGTTTGCTATTAATATCAATTGTTATATATACGTACAATATTTTTTTCTGTGCAGTTTTTATAATTTTTTCGTACAATAAAATTTAAGAAAAAAATACGATATTTAAATATTTATCACATCGATATCGCAATGTTTTTCGAATCAATCTTGATATTCGATGCGATATCGATGAATAATCGTTTAATTTCTCGTTTCGAATAAACTTTATTATCTCGTTACAATATCTGCGTACATCTTAGAATGAATTGTAGTATAATATAGATACGAAATCGTAATCAAGATCGAATGAATTCCTCGACATTTCGAAACAGTCTCGAAGCGATATCGAATCGAATGACTGACTGGGTTCACAAATTTTTACAAAGTATTCTGTTTCAGGTTTCTCCTTCATTTCTGTTTTGAATTTTAAAACGGAAGTTCGTTTTGAAACGGTTTTGGTATCCAGTGCTCGGTACCTAGTGCTACCCAGTTACGATTTCGGTTTCCATTTCAGTTTTTGTATTAAGTTTGAACAAAAAATCAGGATTATTTTAATTTTACGGAGATTATTACTCTTTTGACATGACGTTGGACAAACGAAAAAGTTAGTTGTAGCAACCAACTTCATTCGGTTAAAAATTATTTTTCATAAATTTGTCATATTCGGTTGTAGCATGACATATTAGCCTAAACACACTCCAAATTGTTCTTAAACAGTTCGAAATTGATTTAAGACTGTTAGAAATTCGGCTAAATAGAATTTTCTTCAAATTTATAACTTGAAATATTATCCTATACGCACTCGAAATTGTTCTAAAACTGTTTGAAATTTCCCTAAAACTGTTGGAGAATGGTTGTAGTCTAAATTACAACTCTTTTAGTTTTGACTATAAAACCGACTAAGCGTTGATTTACGCAACAAATTTCTATTCTATACACATAGTAAATAACATAAAACCCAATCAATATATATAAAACTCTTCGTCTGTCTGTCTGTTTGTTCCAGCATCACAACTAAACAGTTGAACCGATTTAACCGATAAAATTTTGTACCAGGATGCTATGGATTCCAGAGCATAACATAGGCTATATATGGGCGGGATTGTACAAAAGGGCGTGGCACCTCACATGCAACCAAAACTTTTAACGCGTTATAACTTGGGAGTTACACCAGCTAAAAAGTTAAAACAAAAAACTCAAATACAAAAAAAAAATACAAAAGCAAAAACTAAAGATAAAAACAAAAACTAAACACAAAAACAAAAACTAAACACAAAAACAAAAGCACAAAACTAAAGCAATAACACAAAAACAACAGCACAATAAAAAAAAAACAGATACAAAAACAAAAGCAAATACAAATACAAAGAACAAAAGCAGAAACACAAAAACAATAACAAAAGCAAAAACACAAAATCAAAAACATAAAAACTTAAGCAAAAGCAATTACACAAAAATAAAAGCATAAAAAAAAGAAAAACATAAAACAAAAGCATAAATACAAAAAAAACACAAAAACAACAGTAAAACACAAGTGCTAAACAAAAACAAAAAAGCAAAATACAAAAGCAAAAATACAAAAGCAAAAACACAAACAAGAGCAATAACACAAAAACAAAAGCAGAAACACAATATCAAAAACACAAAAACTAAAGCGAAAGCGAAAGCCAAAAAGCATAAATACAAAATAAAAACACAAATGCAAAACAAAAACATAAACAAAAAAACAAAACACAAGAGTAAAAAAACGCAAAAGCAATAACACAAAACAACTCATAAATACAAAACCAGAACACAAAAACAAAAGCAACACACAACAACAAAAACACAACAACAAAAACACAACAACAAAAACACAACAACAAAAACACAACAACAAAAACACAACAACAAAAACGCTACAACAAAACCCAAAAACAAAAGCACAACATAAAAAACACAATAACAAAACCCAAAAACAAAACACAAAATCAAAAGACAAATGCAATAACACAACAGCAAAAAAAAAAAAAAAACAATAACAAAAGCAAAAACACAAAAGAAAAAACCAGAACACAAAAGCAACACACAACAACAAAAACACAACAACAAAAACACTACAACAAAACCCAAAAACAAAAGCACAACATAAAAAAAACAATAACAAAACACAAAAACAATACACAAAATCAAAACACAAATGCAATAACAGCAAAGAAACAAAAAAAAAACACAAACACAAAAGAAAGAACAAAGTATAAGCAAAAGCAAAACCAAAAAAAATTAAAAACATAAAAACAAAAAAAAACATAAAAACCAAAGCAAAAATAGAAAAAGTAAAAACACAAAAGCAAAAACATAAAAATTAAATACAAAAACAATATTAATCAAAAACACAAAAACAAAAGCAGAAAACAAAGCAAAAACATCATATAAAAAAACAAAAAAAAATATACGTAAAATTGAAAAAAGCAAAAGCAAAATTGTAAAAATATAAACAAAAGCAAAAAAATAAAAACAAAACATGAAAATTAAAAAAAAGTCAAAGTCAATCTTAAAAACAAAAACAAAAAAAAAGAATAGTGAAAACAAAAGTAAAACAAAAACGGCAAAAACACAAAAAGCTAACACATAAATAGGAGCAGAAAGCAAATCAAACAAAAACAAAAGATAAGCACAAAAATTAAAACAAAATAAAAAACAAACACATAATCAAAAACACTAACAAAAATATATGTAAGAAAAGTAAAAATTTCGATTAAGAACATTTTATTTTTTTTAAATAAATAAATAAATAAATAAATAAATATAAATAAATAAGTAAATATAAATAAATAAAAATAAATTTATAAATATTTTTTTACAACATTAAATATTTTCATATTTTTTTTTAAACACCATTTTCAAACCGATATCTTAATTTTTCTAATTTTCCAATACCAGCTTAGGTTTAAAAAATAAAACGGTTTCAAACGGATATCGGTTACGGTTTCAATTCCTAGTCTAGTGAAACCGTGGCCATTATAGTAAAACCGTGGCGTTAAGTGGTCAAAGCATAAATAACCAATCCTAAAATAACCATTTAAAGTTTGTTAGAGATTAATAATGCTAGTAAAATGTTAAACTTTTTGTTTTGTATCATCAGCCGTTCTGCCTTGACTGGTTCTAATCATATTAATTTTACTTTGAACCTAAATAGCGTGCGCAACCAACAGCCTGAAGTTGGTTGCGTTCACAAAAAAAAATCACACAAAACAACACAATTTGTTTGACAATCATAGTTAGTCTGTTTTTGGACAAAATCTATACAAAGGAACGCATTATCTACGACATCCCTGATCATCACCCCCTTTGGAAAATGTTGTCGGTTCAGTTAGATGGTCGAACGCATGGCTGCTTTGTTTCACGCCTGATTACGAGCGCACGGCGGCGACCAAATATAACGCTTCGATTGACAGATCCTTTGAAGATTTAGTTTTTGTCAAAAATAAAATATATATATCATAGCATGGAAAAATAAACATACTAAAAAAGATTAATTTGTGTGTTTTTATAAAATATGTGGCGAATTTAAATAAAATATATTTAGTACTTAATTACGACGCACAGAAAAAAAAACATCTTCTGTCATGGATTGAAAGAAAACAAAGAGGTTTGTAGTAACTACAAAATTCATTTGGTTAAAATGAAATTTCTACAAATTAGTTGATGGGACTACCATCCTCGATTGTCACTGCAAATAATACCAACTTTAGGTTTTTAAAATGAAACGGGTTTAGACGAATATCGGTTTCATTTATAGTTTCAATCGCTGGTTTTAAAAAACGACATTTGAGCGAACCAATTAAGTTGTTTGGTCACTGGGTTGGTTGGCACAACAAACTTCTATTCTGTGTGTATAAAAAGAAAAGTATAAAAATTAATTTTTGTTATTTTTGTACCACATATATATATATATATATGGTATGTCAATTTAATGCTCAAAAAGGTTATCAACTTAACGCATGTGTTTGAAATTCTAAAAATACCTAATATTTCCACAGAGCCTCATAACATTTCCCTCAAAATTAATATCACTGCAAATATTTGCCGCGATGTTCATCATCAACATGTTCGTTCATCAAATTCGAATAAACCACAGATTTAATTAATGGTTTTGTGCATAGTACCTGATTCTTTAGAAACTATTCCACTGCAAATTCAAATCATTCGCACCATCGGAATGAACAACAAAAGCGATTTGTATGCGATGGAGAAAACTATAATTCATCGCGAATTCCAAGGTGTACCATACCGTGTACCGTATACCATACCGTGCACCGTGTACCATATACATATTCTGTAGAGTGGAAACAACAAATAACAATAAAAAGCTGCATGGATACGGAAACGGATGCAAAAATATTCTGCACGGATAAAAATGCATGTTTGTTTTAAAGATGGCGACGATAAATCAGAAAACTTAAATGAGTCGTTTGCATGAAGTTGAGAAATAAACGTATGCATAAAGACATTACATTGGACTTGGATCAAGTGATGTATATTATATGCATATCACTTTAATTTTTATTGCAAAATTTAATATAGTCTGGGAAATAAAAAAATAACTTTAATGTTTTATATCTGTTTTAAATATACTGTTTTAAATAAACTTTAAGGCATCTTATTTCATTTAAAAATTTTTAATATCCGTCCACAGAGACCAGTTAAATCAATTTCTCCAATACGCTTCGTAGACTCCTCAAAGCTGGCACATTTGTTTCAGATTTTTAGGCCTTTTTAAAATTTTAATATCCGTCCACAGAGTCCATAGAAATCAACTTTCCCAACTTAAATAGCTCATATCTCGGCGAGTACGCATAGTAGACCCCTCAAAGTTGACACATATTTTCCCGATTTTTAGGCCTCTAATTTCCATTTTAAATTTTAAATATCCGTCCACAAAGTCCATAGAAATCAACTTTCTCAACTTAAATAGCTCATATCTCGTAGACCTCTCAAAGTTGGCACATTTTTTCCCGATTTTTAGGCCTCTGATTTCCATTTTAAATTTTAAATATCCGTCCACAAAAACCAGAGAAATCAACTTCCCCAAATTTAATTGCTCATATCTCGGCTAGTACGCATCGTAGACCCCTCAAAGTTGGCACATTTTTTCCCGATTTTTAGGCTTCTAATTTTCATTTTAAATTTTAAATATCCGTCCACAAAAACCAGAGAAATCAACTTCCCCAAATTTAATTGCTCATATCTCGGCTAATACGCTTCGTAGACCTCTAAAAGTTGGCACATTTTTTCCTGATTTTTAGGCCTCTAATTTCCATTTTAAATTTTTAATTTCCGTCCACAAAGTCCACAGAAATCAACTTTCCCAACTTAAATTGCTCATATCTCGGCTAATACGCGTCGTAGACCCCTCAAGGTTGACACATTTTTCCCGATTTTTAGGCCTCTAATTTCCATTTTAAATTTTTAATATCCGTCCACAAAGTCCATAGAAATCAACTTTCCCAACTTAAATAGCTCATATCTCGCCTAGTACCCATCGTAGACCCCTCAAAGTTGGCACATTTTTTCCTGATTTTTAGGCCTCTAATTTCCATTTAAAATTGTAAATATCCGTTCACAAAGTCCATAGAAATCAACTTTCCCAACTTAAATAGCTCATATCTCGGCTAGTACGCATCGTAGACCCCTCAAAGTTGGCACATTTTTTCCCGATTTTAAGACCTCTGATTTCCATTTTAAATATCCGTCCACAAAAACCAGAGAAATCAACTTTCCCAACTTAAATAGCTCATATCTCGCCTAGTACCCATCGTAGACCCCTCAAAGTTGGCACATTTTTAGGCCTCTGATTTCTCTTTTAAATTTTAAATATCCGTCCACAAAGTCCATAAAAATCAAATATCCCAACATATCTCGGCTAATACGCGTCGAAGACCTCTCAAAGTTGGCACATTTTTTCCTGATTTTTAGGCCTCTGATTTCCATTTTAAATTGTAAATATCCGTTCACAAAGTCCATAGAAATCAACTTTCCCAACTTAAAAAGCTCATATTTCGGCTAGTACGCATAGTAGACCCCTCAAAGTTGGCACATTTTTTTCCGATTATTAGGCCTCTGATTTCCATTTTAAATTTTAAATATCCGTTCACAAAAACCAGAGATATCAACTTCCCCAAATTTAATTGCTCATATCTCGGCTAATACGCTTCGTAGACCTCTAAAAGTTGGCACATTTTTTCCTGATTTTTAGGCCACAAGTATCTATTTTTAATTTTTAATATCCGTCCACAGAGTCCATAGAAATCAACTTTCCCAACTTAAATAGCTCATATCTCGACTAATACGCGTCGTAGACCCCTCAAGGTTGACACATTTTTTACCTGTTATGTAGGCCTCTATTTTCCTTTTTACATTTTTAATTAAAGATATTTTTGAAATATTAACAAATTATTATAAAACACTTTATGACAAATATTTACAAGTAATGTCCATAGACAAGTTCATCAGCTGTTTTAACGAATAATAAAACAAAAAATAGATACACAAACTTCAGCGCCATTCGGTACCAACAAACCAAACCCTTGCAGTAGTCGCTAAAGTCAGTCTTTGCTTTTACGGTTCACAGGATTTTTGCAATTCAGTTTTGCTCAGCAAGCAATAATTCAAATGTTGCACCACTTCTGTCTGTTTTGCCCCTGTAGGATGCTTGGTGGGTGGGTGTTTGATGCTTCCAAAATGGGAAGCATTGTTTGCACGGTTCATCCCACCAACTTTTCAGTTTATTTTACGTTCATTAGCGTCTGCTACATCAGCAAACGAATCCATGTACATATTTAAATTGTTGAATTATCTCGCTGAAGCAGCATAATTGATTGGGGATTTTCGAGATTTGCTGACGGGCTGGGCTGGTCTGGAGGTACTTACAGCACGCAATCGAATTACTTAGGATATTTATTATAACGAATTAACAACTCTTAAAACGTAAGTTTGTTTAAGCAGTTAAAAGTAAATACAATATTAATATTTGTCAATATTTAAATTTACTATTTAGACGTTTAATCTATTTTAGCAAATACATTTCAGAAACGTCTATAATTGGTTTGCAAAAATTGTTATGTATATCATTGTCTATACATTATAATTGGCCACATCATTTTGGTATTAAATGATGGTATCAACTGTTGCAAATCTATGGAATGAAATTTCAATATTGTCTTTCGGCAATTTCTTTTTAAAATATTAAACCATAAAATATTAAAAAATAAATGAAAATACGGCCACACCAGCTATAATTTCCACGACTTTTCATATAACAAATTCTGAGAATTTATTTGCCTCAAACGCCATTGAGTCGATTGCGAGAAAAACGATAAAGAAGATTTGTATTTGCTTTAAGATAGTACAAATTTGCGATAGTCTGTGCAATAAAATATTAAAAAATAAATGAAAACACGGCCACACCAGCTATAATTTCCACGACTTTTCTTATAACAAATTCTGAGAATTTATTTGCCTCAAACGCCATTGAGTCGATTGCGAGAAAAACGATAAAGAAGATTTGCATTTGCTTTAAGATAGTACAAATTTGCGATAGTCTGTGCTGAATATCTCAGATATGATACGAGATATCGAAAAACGAAATTAGAAAGAGAATTTATAAGTCATATATTTGACCCAAAAATGTCGTTTGAAGCAAATAAATTCTCAGGTGACGAAATATTAGTTCAAACATTTTGACCACTGCTCCTCTGGAACCACTCAAAATAAAATTTAAATACAAGATGGGATTTTAATGTATGTGCATTTGAAAGGTTTAAAAATTGAAATACAAATGCCACTCGTAGCAGGAAATGGAGCTTCTCACACACAAGTAACAAAAATTGCAGAACTGCATCCACCAATCTACGGAGACAGTGCGGCATTCTTGAACATGCACACAGAAAAAAAATCATATGTGTAACCAAAAATGTACATCAATATAATTAAATTTTTGCTGAAATTGTACCGACTAAATTATTAATTGTATTAGCGTACACCCAGTAAAATATACTATATAAATAATAGTTTTCTACTATATAGTCAATAAGATAAATTATTATTTTAATCGGAAAATACCATTAAATACTAAAAAATATCATGACATTGCCATTGAGTTTATATGGAAAGATTAATTTTTTGTGTACTATTAAATCAATAATTGTCCTATTGACCAATTTTAATGGGATTTGAGGGAATTTTTTTCTGTGTGTATATTCATATTTAGCAATCTCATTTGCTGGCAACAGGTGTTTTCGCGACTCGCTGGTGATGTGTATATTCGCTTATTTTGGTGTGTACATTCGCTTATAATGGTGTGTGTATTCGCTTACATTAGTGTGAGTACTCGCTAACAGTCGATACGGATTCAATTTTTGAATTAAAGAAATTAACACATTCTATGAAAACAAATATTTTTTTTATTTGTTTTATTTTTTTAATTTATTTTATTACTTATATTATAGTCTCTATTTTTTGTATTTATAACATTTATACGTATTTTTTATTTTAATTATTTTACTTACTACTTGTGTTGTTCGAAGTTAGAAAGACGTCACACGACACCGATAGATCAATATATAGTGGAAGGAATGATGTACACAAATTACAGAGAAGAATACCAAAGTCAAAGTCAAAAACGACCCAACGAACCGAATAGACAAGCAAGGGTTTATAGAACGCATGTAAAATAATATAGTACTAGTTGAACTGTATAATGGCTGTAAAGTTGTAGTGGCTGTAAAACTGTAAAGAATCTGTAAAACTGTAGTGTCTTTAAAACTGTGTAGTTTGTGAATTCGGTTGGTGTGCATGCTATATATACAGCAACCCATAGCATATACATCAACCGCAATTGCTGATTTAACTACGAATAGCAAATGTTTTCATAAAATTACTGAATTTCGTTGCTGGATTGATTAATGACATGCAATTATTATCGGTTGCTATATTTACGTCGGTTATTTTTTTTTCTGTGTATTTGATATAGCATTTTTTGGAAAATTTCATTAAAAAATTATGCCCACTTTCAGTATTTCAAAACGAACGACTAAATGAATATTTTACTTCAAAATTACACGTTACACAAATTTGGATTTATTTAAAACATTGACTTGTAAATCGTAGACATTGACTTTTAAAACATAAACATTGTTTAAATTCTACTTTTGTGTATTTGTCATAGTTTAAAAATATAGAAATGGGTATAACATATTAGAAATCTATTTCAGAAAAATGTGTCATTTTATTTTTGATAGAAGTAACAAATTTTATTGTAGTTTTTTGACCTTCGAATACATTTATATAACCGGAAGGAAAACGGCATAAAAACGGTGTACAAACGATACAAAAACGGTGTGCTCCGTCGCAAACGGATTTTAGACGTATACGTCACTACGAAGGCAAAACGGCAGAAAAACGGTATGTTCGAATTGCCGACAATATACGGCATTTAAATGGAGTGGTATATTTTGTCTTCCGTCTTGTACATACCGTAAACGCACCGTTACAAACGGAATTGTGTTTCCGTCTGTATACGGAGCTACGTTGAAATGTTGCTTGAGAACCACCGCTTTATTTTTTTATATTTATGAAAGCTTCCAGAAAACAAACAGGACAATATTTTTCAATTTATTAAGAGTAGTGTGATCATGTTCCTTTAGTTTTGATGCGGTAGCCGGTAAAATGAAAGTATTTGGTACATTTTACTTCTACAACGCATTTTATTTATAAATTTGCTTAGATTTTTTTTCAATTTCGTTTATTAGTCGTTGCAGATTTTTTTGTTTTAGATTTTCCAGCGTTCAAACTCGATTTTTTGTTTGCATTATTTTTGTCTTTAGTTGAAACCACTTTGGGGACTGCCGCGTTGTACTTTGGAGTTTTAGGTTCCACACGTACGAAAAGATCATAACTGAAGTCTGTGCAAGATTTTCCTAAAAATGAAAAACATAACACATTATTGATAAGAATCGTAAAAATAAAAGTGGGTGAAGTCGAAAAAATACTATACCAAAACGAACAAAAGAAGTTTCTAGGAAAGATATAGTAGCTATATATGTAATTCGGATGGTATTTCCTTAAAAAGTTTATGTGATTGAACAAAAAATGAAAAAAAAAATCGAAATATGAGATATTCTTAAAATACCCTATATATCAATTTAGATAAATTTAAAAGGCAGTAACAGGAATATTTTGGGAAAATGTAGGAAACAGATAGATTCTGGTGTAAACACCGTCTTTCGCTGATGCAAACAAAAATTTCTCAACTGCCTTGAGACTGACAAAAATGAAGTGTAAATGTAATTTGCTTAACAAAAATTAAACAAAAAATTCGATATAAACTTGATATAGAAAAGGACAAAACAGCGACATCATTTCATACAAATATTATCGAAATATAGTTAATAAAGGGTTTTTCAACAGGGACGCTACAAAAGTAGAGCGACAGGGACAGCAAACGACGCCATATTTCTTGCCGCTTCTTGACATTTCTCTTCAGTAAGGTTTGCCATTTCATGATGGAAAGATATACGAATTCGAATTTCGGTAGTAAATTTTAATAATTTCGACTCGTTGTTGGCTCGTATATCATTCCATCATGAAATGGCAAACCTTACTGAAGAGAAATGTCAAAAAAACGGCAAGAATATGGCGTCGTTTGCTGTCCCTGTCGCTCTACTTTTGTAGCGTCCCTGTTGAAAAACCCTTGAAAAAACTTTTGTATTTTATTAAAAAACCCTTTATATCGTTTAGTTTGTTGGGATAGTTTTAAGAGAAGCCGACGGATTTTGGTCATGGAACACACTTCGTCATGGTAGTATGAGATTTCTTGATATAAGATGTTCATTGGACAGTTTTGGTATGTGGTATGACATTTCTTTATATCCTGGTTCGCTGGAATTGTATCTTTATTGGAAACCGTATTGCAGATTAGAACATTTTGTGAAATTTTACACTATATACACGGGAGAAAAAACAGCATCATATGTAACTACCCAGCAGGAAATGACGTTATTGACGACAAGGTCATCAATGATGAATCGAGGATATTAGAAAGTTTGTCATTGATGAATATTTCTACAACAATTCTATAAAGAACATTGCATTAAAGATGTCATACATACATCTGTCAAGGACATTGTGGAAATCCGTCATTGTGGAAATCCGTCACAAAGGTATGCAGCACTTACGGTGAGAAATGCATACAACATACCTCTAGGAGCAGCATTTACGCATAAAACTGAAATTTTGTGTTCGATGTCACCCATATTATTCATAGGCACAATTTGAGGGACCAATTTTTATAAAAGCGAGATAATAAGCAGTAGTAATGTTGATAGATGATGGCCGAGATAAGTAAAGAAATAAAAAAATATTAAAAAAATATAAATAAAATAATAAGAAAAATGTATCGAAGTATTATTTATATTCAATACACAATCTATCTACAAAATTTTTATTTTTTAGGAGGACAAAAATGATTAAATCGCAAACTGTTAAAAGAATTTGGCGATCAATATTTCTTCTAGTATTAAATAAAAATGGTCTTTAAATGACACAATTAAAAAAATTCAGCAATTTCGCGCTATTCGTCGTGCAATGGTAGATAGAGATTGTTGCTATTCAAATGAGATCAATAATGTCTATGAAAAATTTAGCAGATAGATCAGAAAATATTCTTGGAATCAGAGATTTGTTAATTTTTCTATATCCTGGTGTTACCTAAACAAAATTCACCGACAAATCCTACTCATTTTTAATATTCCGTAATCTAACCCGACGTTTTTTAAAGATTAACAAAAAACAGTTCACTCTTGTATCGCTATTTTAAAATCATTAATGTTGTCCTAAATCTTTAAAATAATATCCTATTTCGGAGGTTATGAATGTATCTTACGAATCCCTAACATATCTGAAAAGTTTCTTTAAAAATAGCACTAAACATCTTGTCTGGAAATCCCATAAAGGCAATGGTACAAGCTATATTTCCTCAGTACAAACTGAATTCAAATTTCGTCCTTTAAGGCCTCATATTAGGATAGGAAAAAGTTAGTTTTCCGTATACGAAAAATTCTTTTTAGTAGCTTCTGTGATATTTTATATCCATTCAGAAAATGTGGCGTCATCCTTCGTTAACCGATTTCGTGGTTTTAACATAGATTCCTTTTTCGTACAAATTGAGTAGTTTCTTTGTGAGTAAGGATGGGCCAGATCGACGGATGGTCATGACGAAATTTACTAATAAAACGAGTTGGGTAAGTTCGGTCATATGGGACGGACTGTTATAGTCGATCGGGACCGACTATGGAATACCCTACACCTTAATGTGAGATATTTAATTGTATACCTCATAATATTATTCACATATCAGAAATTTACGTCTTAAATAATTTAAACGAGTTGGGAAAGTTAGGTCACATGGGTAAGTTCGGTCACATGGGGCGGATTTTTATAGTCGGTCGGGCCCGACTATGGAATACCCTACACCTTTGGTGGGGATATTAACCCTCAGAATATTATTCATATATCAGAAATTTACGTCTTATATCCCCATAAATTAAAAAAATTATATAAAGTATAAAAAACTAAAAAAAATAAATTTTAAAAATGTAATTGGGCGGACCACGCCTTATTTAAAACTTTGAAAGGCTAATATTTCATAGATTTGATTTTAATAATTTACGGATCAAATTTCCACTATGAAAACCCGGAAAAATAATGAAAAAAAAAGTGGGCGGATCACGCCCATTTTTGGACCTCATATTTTTAGGTGAATTCTAACAATACGTTTTAAATTTTATAACTATACCTTGAATACTTTTCGAGTTATTAGATCCGAAAGAGTTATATAAAAGTGACTTGTATGGGAGGTGGGCGTGTCCGTTGACCGATTTGGCTCATTTTCAAACTCAGTTCCTACTTTTGGATAAAATATATTGAGACGAAATTTCATCGCATTCTGATCAGTATTTCTCAAGTTATTCTGTATTCGGACAGCAAGACAGCAAGACAGCAAGACAGCAAGACGGACAGACAGACAGACGGACATGGCTAAACGGACTCGGGTAGTGATGCTGATCAAGAATATATATACTTTTCCATACCGGACACGCCTCCTAAGGGGCGTTACAATATATGCACAAACTTAATATACCCTGTACCTCATAGGTGTAGGGTATAAAAATTGATATAAAAGTATAAAATATTTAAAAATAAAAGTGAGCGGACCACGCCTATATTTAAAATTTTGTAAGGCAAATATTTAAAAGATTTGATTTTAATAATTTATGGATCAAATTTCCACTATGAAAACCTGGGAAATAATGAAAAAAAAAAGTGGGCGTATCACGCTCATTTTTGAACCACATATTTTTAGGTGAATTATAACAATATGTTTTAAATTTTATACCTATATCTTGAATACTTTTCGAGTTATTAATCCCTAAAGAGTTATATAAAAGTGACTTGTATGGGAGGTGGGCGTGTCCGTTGACCGATTTGGCTCATTTTCAAACTTAGTTCCTACTTTTGGCTAAAATATATTGAGACGAAATTTCATCGTATTCTGATCAGTATTTCTCAAGATTTTCTGTATTCGGACAGCAAGACAGCAAGACAGCAAGACGGACAGACAGACAGACAGACAGACAGACAGACAGACAGACAGACGGACAGCAAACGACGCCATATTTCTTGCCGCTCTTTTGACATTTCTCTTCAATCAGCTTTGCCATTTCATGATGGAAAGATATACGAATTCGAATTTCGGTAGTAAATTTTAATAATTTCGACTCGTTGTTGGCTCGTATATCTTTCTGCATCAAAAACTTATTTTCGTCAAAATTATAGATAGGAAGTATTGAATATAAGCCCTCGATATTATTTACAAAAAAAAAAAATGTATGACTTCCTTGATGAATGACGTGCATTACATCGTTCATGCACCGGATGACATTTGTTTGAAAATGTCATCAATTCTTTGCAGGGCGAAAATGCTATCGGTAATCGATGTTTCTGACCTGACATAGTGCAATCATTGATGACAATTCCTGCTGGGTAAGTTCTTTGTTCCGCCTGATTCTGCCAAAAATGTTATCTGTACACTCAAAACAAAATCTGCTTAAAATACTAGATATCGTACGTGTATTTTAGGAAAAAAATCGTAATATTTATCTACGAAATATTTCGTGATGTATACGAAAGAACTTTCGTAAATGTATGAAGACATTACGAGTTTTATCTGTGTATTTTACGGATTTTAACTACTAAAGTCATTTGTACATAATACGAATGATTATAATTTTTTCTTTCGAACTTTATTGAATATTTTTGTTACATTTTACGAATATATTCGTACATTTTAGGAAAATATTATTAGCATTTCGAACAATTTATGAAACATTCATAATATTTACACATGAATTAATTATGGTACTAAAAATATTCATACATGTTACGTATATATTCGTATTTCCAACGAAAATATTTGTAACTTTACGAATATATTCGTTAATTTAGTATTTCGTACTAATTTCACACTTTTGCACTTTTGACACAAACAGATCTCACACAGAATACAAATTAATATTATTTGTATTTTATAATTTAAATAAAATGCAAATCCGTTTTGCCATTTGACATAAACGTATTTCTGTTTTTACTCATTTTTGTAAATCAACACGAATGTTTCGTAAAATTCTTTATATAATTGATTCGTAATATGTAATGCTAATAGTTTTACTAAAAAATATTCGTAAAATATGTTATTCTTTCGTAAAAAAGTTGTTATTAAAAAATAATATATTGAAAATTTCGTAATTTAAACGAAATATTTGTAATTTTTTTGTTATTTTAATTTAACGAATATTGTTTCGTAATAAATGTTCGTAAAAAATATTTTGGAAAAAAATAAGAAATTATTAATATTTCTTCGTGTATTTTACAAATTATTCGTGTATTTTACGAACAAAAATTACGAATTTTATTTCGTAAAATATCCTAGAAATTATTTTGAGTGTTCTAAAAAAATTTTGAGTGTACTAAAAAATTTATATTGTGATTATACATCCACAAAAAAATACCTTTTGTTTAGGTTTTAAGGTATTTCTGTGGGAATCCGAATTCCAAAATTCCATTTAACACAACATCTATTCTTCGCAAAATTAAATTCTAAAACTAAATCTATACAAAATCTAGACATACAATATCCTTATTCTGTGAGTATTAGTATCGTTTAGTTTTTTTCTTTCAGTCTGTCGATCTGTCTGTCTGTTGTTCCAGCATCACGTCTAAACCGCTGAACCGATTTAACTGAAATTTTGCACCAGGATACTATGGATTCCGGAGGGTGTCATAGGCTACAAATGGGCGGGATTGGACAAAGGGGCGTGGCACCTCCCATACAAACTAAACTTTCAAAACGACATAACTCGGCACATACACAAGCTAAGAAGATGAAACAAAAAATACAATTACAAAAAAAATACAAAAGCAAAATCACAAAAACAAAAGCAAAAATCAAATACACAAACAAAAGTAAAAGCACAAAACATAAGCAATAACTCAAAAACAACAGAAAAATAAAAAAGGATAGAAAACAAAAACAAAATCAACCACATTAAAATTCACCACACTAAAACTCACCATACTAAAATTCACCACACTCAAATTTACCACACTCAAATTCACCACACTAAAACTCAACACAATAAAATTCACCACAGTCAAATTCACCACACTAAAACTCACCACACTAAAACTCACCACACTAAAACTCACCACATTGAAACTCATTACACCAAAATTAACAACACTAAAATTCACCACACTAAAATTCACCACACCAAAACTCACCACACTAAAATTCACCACACTCCAATTCATCCACTTAAACTGATCACACTAAAATTCACCATACTTAAATTGAACACTAAAACACAAAACTATAAAATTCACTAAACTTGAACTCACCACACTAAAATTCACTAAAACTCACCACACTAACACTAACCACACTAAAGCTTCTACTGGGAAAAATTATACGGGGAAGAATTCTACTGGGAAGAATTCTACGGGGAAGCACAGTCTGAGAAAGAATTGTATGTGAGAAAAGTTGTTTTATCGGAGAATTAGTTTGGTATTGGTTACTCATTTATAAAACTAATAAAAATACGTCCACGGGTCCCTGATATAAATAATAAAAATGTTATTTATATTAATAAAATTGCTCCATAACCTTGCATTCACAAAATCTTTGCACGAGTCGTGTACGGGTCCAGCTAGTAAAAAATAAAAATATTAGCATAAATATGACTTTTCTTAAAAATGACTTTTCTTTATAAACAATATTGAAATTAACAATTTAAATGAAAAAATCATTGCATGGAGAATTTTCTACGAGTGGTTTTTGTATCATATTTTTCTGAAGGGATTTTGTATGATGAATTTGATATGGTGGATTTCAGAACCAATCCATTTTGTGGTCGTTAATCTTAGTTTGAAAAGTTTTAACAGAATTACTATAATTCGTTCAAAGTATATATTGAAGGTAATCAGAATTTAAAACTAAAAATAAAATAATACCATAGCACATCTCTTCGCCACAATCGACGCATGTCATCAGTCGTGTCTCAATAATTCCCGATTTGTTTTTTATCTTTTTCACACAATTATGCAGCATATAGTCGCGTTTGTCGCGAGCCTCCGTCTTCAGCTGTAGCTTTCCCATCTCCACCATGCGACTGAAGAATTCCTCCTCCTGCTTGGACTTGGGGCGCAGCGTAGTCAACATTTTCCAGTCAATGGGCACGGCACACAGATCCATTAGCACAATGTCACGCATCTCAGTTGGTATCGGATCGGCATAATTATACATGGGCTCACGTTCACCATTGCATTTGAGTAGTTTACGCATTTCCTTGCGACGTAATTTGAAGGAATATTCCTTGTCTTTGATTTTGATTTCGTCGGCACGCACCTTGACGGGACGCATCTTATAGTCGGGCACCTTCTCCATGAGACGCTTGAATTCCTCCTTTGACTGAATATTGCTTTTGCTCAGATCCAGCACAGGAACAACGGTTTTCTTTTTGGACAGCAAATCATCCAGTTTACTCATTTTAGTTACTCGAATATTTTAGACGTCTTTTAAGGTCGACAGTTTTTCAAACAACTGATTGTTTATTGATCAAACAATTTAGTTCGCAACGTAATAATATTTCTTTTGTTTTTATTCAGAGCATTAGTTACGAAATATAACAAAACTTTCAATTTTAACAACAACAAAAAAGAATAATTTATTGACGCACACGTGACTTCAACTAAAAACATATACAACATACAATTTATTCAAATTAGTTTAAACCAGCTGTATTATGTTAATTTTTGCACATATCATTTAGACTTAAATTTATAATAATTTTTAAATTATTCATAACCAGCGGCTACAGTTTTTACATTTTACGCTGACCCCTGTTCACCCAGTGCCTGGAGTTGTGTCGTCTAATTAATTAGTTACCGTTCATGCAAATTTTTTAAAATGGTTTTTTGTTTACATCTTGAAGTATTTACAGTCAGACCTCGATAGTAGCAGCTTTAACGATTCATAGCGATTTAAGAAATTTAGCAAAATTCTAAATTTAATATACGGGTATGTTCTCCAATTCACTTTCGAACAATTCACTATAACGATTTGTCGATTTTTTTCTGAAAAATCCAATTCTTAAACAAAACAAAAATAAATTCAATCGAATTTAAATTTTATTTTACATTATTAAAAATGATAAGTTTTAAATTTTTAGACGGGTTTGTAGATTATATTAATAAAAAAACAATAATAATTATTTAAAATATATATATCTTTCAATTAAAAACATTTTATAAATTTCCTAAGTAGAAATTTACCATATTAGAGAAAACATGGTCACATTAGCCCAGTCTGCCATGTCTCGGAGACCTTCGATACCTCGAAGCTTTCTCGAATAACTTCGACAAAAAAGTTCGTAATCGTTGCTTTCTCGATTCTAATTTTTAAAAATGTTCGTACATTCAAATTCTTTAACAAGATACGATATTTAAACATTTATCAAATCGATATCACAATATTTTTCGCAGCAATCTCGAACTTTTATTGTTTTTTCTTTGATATCGTTCCGATCTCGAACATTTTTTTGTATCGAGAAAACTCCGACAGAACGTTCCGATATCTACCTTCCATCTAGGTCCAATTTGACGCTCGAGATCGTTACGAGAACGGGGCCGATATCGTGTGATTTCTCCATCTACTCGCAATGATCTCGTAACGATATCGATACGAATGGCATACTGGGAGATAAGTAACTCAGTTTATAACAATACAATGAACCGTTCTAGATCATGACCATAATAGATTTTCTAATATAGTTAAAGATTTAAAGATTAGTTTGAATATGCTTGAATGTAATTATAGAGTTCGAAATCACCTATAAATATAAGGATTAACATCTAATTACATTATAATTCAATTGTATAATTATTTTGTTAAGATTGTAATATTATTATTCGAAAATAAACATACATTTATTTAATCGCTGATTTATATGAATTTACTATATTAATGTTTCTGTAGAAATAGATATATTTTATCAGATACTAGCAGGGACCCGTGTTTCGCTGTGGACATTTTTTATTGGTGTTATAAATGTAGTTACCACAACAAAAATAATTCTCCGTCAAAACAACTATTCTCGAAGACAATTCTTTCTCGCACAGTTCTTCCCCGTAAAATATTTCAGCGTAGAATTCTTCCCGATTGAGTTTTTCCACATATTTAGAGTTATTCTCAGTAGAAGTTTTAGTGTGGTGAGTTTTAGTGTGGTGAGATTTTGTGAGGTGAGTTTCGGTGTGATGAATTTCGTTGTGGTGAATTTAAGTGTGGTGAGTTTAAAGAATTTGGGGAATCACTGTAATAACTATCGACATACAACATCTTGAATATGCACCACGCCCATTGATCCAATACCGCCCACATTCGGCGAGACTATTTAGAATGGATAAATGTAGCCGCGGTAGCTCAGTGGTTAGTGCGTTGGGCTGCGAGCCGAAAGGTCCCCGGTTCAAGCCTGGACTTGGGGCTAACAACATCTTTTCATAGAAACATTTTTCTATACCGCGCTACCTCTCGGCAGTAAATGGCAAACCTACGAGAGTAAAACATTGCCTATGAAAAGCTCTCACCCGCCGTTCGGATTCGGCAATAAACTGTAGGTCCCACCACTTTGAGTACAAATATAACACGCACAGCTCAAAATGGTGAGAGAGCTCGGCCTAAGTTCTTACAGAACTGTAGTGCCAAACTATTATTATTATTATAAATATCACGCTGACCAAAATGTCATTAAATTTGCTATCCCAATTGCTGATATAACCTATACTCTGCCCAGATCCAACACACATATTGTGTCAAAATTTTATTCGATTCAGTTCAGTCGTTTTGACGCCTGTTAAAAAAAATGGAAAAAATTAATATTCTAAAAAAAAAAATTTAGTGCTAATTTACGTTTTTAAATTAAAATGAAATGTAAACATCAATATGTTTGCATGTAAATAAAATAATGTTCACAAACAAACATATATATGTTCGCAAGAACGTGTAAAATTTTTCATTTTAAACATAAATATGTTTGAAGGAAAACAAAAAAGTGTTTGGCTGTCATTACAATAATGTTTTGCAGTGCAATTATACAAAATTTTGTAATTTTAACGCATAGTTCAGGATCAACAACACTAGACAGGTTTGAGATATCTGTTCGGTACGAACAACAAAAGCATGATTTTTGCACTAAGCATCTTATAAATTATTTCTATATAATACGGATTCGAAATTTCAGAACCTTTTCAAAAAAAAAACTTTTCAAAAAAGTGTTAAGCCAATTTTCCATTTATGGAATTCTAGATCATTTTTTCTTGTTTATCAGAATATCTTGAAAACTTAAAAAAATTGAATATTTGTATTCGTTAAATTTGCCTCGACTCTTGAAAGAAAAATACGTTATTTTTAAGTTTATTTCATCATTATATTACGACACTATTTTGCACACATGAAAAAATCGATCAGTACGTGAAACTAGTGTTCATTCTAAGAGTTGGTTTTTTAGATCAATTCATTTTCGGTTTTTATTGCTATATAAATTTATAATATTTTCTTAATATTTTTAAAATTTTTTTGCGTCATATATTTAGTAAAATCAGTCTAAATATGGATATGAAAACAATTTTTCAATATCAATTCATTTAAAGGTTTTATTCTCATTTTAAATGGTCTATGTCATATTTTAAAAATCAATTCAAATTTATTAAATGCAAATAAAAGCTGTAAACGAATTGATATCGAATAAACATTTTCATATTCATAATTAGTGATGTCTCAGATATGAAGTACATCCTACATTTTTCAAATATTCGAAAATTTGCTATGCAATAAAAGCTAGTTTTCAAATCCAAATAAAACCCTTTAACGAATTGATCCAGAAAAACTGGGATACACGTGCCAAAAGTTGTCACTTGTAGAACGGTGTTCTAAGAAGTCCTGTTAGTAAATTGTATTTTTTAAACGATCCAACATACAACTGTATATTCCACAATTGGAGTGGGACCTACAATAAATATAAAAATTATTCCCAGGGGAAAATGTGTTGAGTTGTTTTATTAATTTATTTTATATAAATAAAAACCCAGTACGAGATCAATGTGAGATGGAGAAATTACACGACATCGGAATCGTTCTCGTAACGATATCAAACGTCAGAACCAAGATGGACCTTCTTTTGCATTTTAATTACGCAAGTACCATCTAACTTTAATTTAAATTGTTGTAAAAAAACTGTTTCTCACAAATTCTCAGAATAGTCGCCATATCGGTTTTTTTTTCATGTACGCAAAATACTGGCAATACTGTCATGGTGTTGTAAAATAGCATTTTTAATCAGAGATTTCCAAACCTTAACTAAATCATTTGAAATTTTTTTGAAATTGATGTCTGGTTATTAAGGATCAACGCTCACACCGATTTCGCACTAATCCCATAATGTTTTCTGAAATATATGTTTTACGCTGTGATTTTCTGAATAATCGAGTGTCTACTGTGACCTTTTCGTATTTATTTACATGCTTTCCGAGCCGCCGCCGCGTTCAACGTTAGTTCTGTTACGCCGCTGAAGAAGCAACCGCTGCCGCTGCTGCTACTGTATCGATGCTCATTAGTCATTGTGAAAGTTGGATGGGAGAAATTTGGCCAAACCGTAGCGGATGCCGCTGTATAAAAACCAAATACGCGCTGCCAGACAAGCATTAAATCAACATGAAACTGTTATTGGACCACGTACTGTTGCTCTCGCTGGCGCTTGTGCTTATGCTCTGCTTGAGTGGCTGCGTCGATGCAAAGTCAACCAAAGGCAGCCGCCAAAGCAACCGCAGGACCAAGGCACCGCAGGACTATGCCGTCGCCGGACAGACGGTCGAGGAGGGCGAAGCGCCTTGGCAAGTGGTCGTTGTGCATCAAAAGAAAATCATTTGCAGCGGTTCGTTGATAAAGAAGAACGTGGTGCTGACAGCTGCCGAGTGCGTCAAGGATCTGGAGCCGGCTGAAATGGTGATACGCGCCGGCAGCGTCTACTTCCAGAAGGGCGGTCAAATGCGCAAGGTGCGCGAGACCGTGCATCATCCCGAGTACGACGAAGTCAGTCGTGCGAACAATGTTGCGCTCATTCATTTGTTGCACTCATTTAATACGTCCGACCACAATATCGAAACCATCAAATTGGCGGGACCGAAGGATGAGCTGCCCAATGTTATAAACGTTTATGGCTGGGGCATCACCAATGACCGTACAAATTTCACCTTGACCAAGAATTTGCGCCGTACCCGAGAGAAAATTTACTCAGACAAAAAGTGCGCGTTGTATTTGCCAAATGATGTACAGCCTGAGGCAATGTTCTGCACTGGGGATCGCATCAAAAACGCTGACATCTGCAGCGATGACCCGGGCAGTCCGGCCGTTTCCCAGGGTATCCAGTATGGTGTGGTTTCTGTGAGCAATGCCTGTACCAAGGAGTCCGCAGCAACGTTGTATTCGAATGTGTTGCCCTTGAAGCCATGGATTAGACAAACTATTAAAGAATTCAAAGAAAGTATTGCAGCGTCGTCGGATTCAGATGAAAAACCTAAAAAACCAAAAACGAAGAGGAAGTCACAAAGGAAGTCACAAAGAAAATCACAACGGAATTCAGAAAGAAACTAGGATGAATATTTCTCATTTGTTTTTAATTTAAACACTTTTAATTTTAAGTGAATAAATCAAAATTAATTTATAATTAATATGTTAATAAAACCATATTTCTATAAAATTTAATATTTTTGTAATTAAATTATAATATTTTTCGTATATATGTACTAGGGCTCGGAACCGAAATTCTATTCTATGCGGTTCTGGTTGCGGTTTCACCCCAGCCCTGATATGTACACCGAAAAAAACACTGCATTACTGTTTTCCCATAATTTCAGGAAATTAATCTGGGGTTGTGGAGATCATTTGTAAAAGCAAGGCAATAACTGGTAATCTTGTTCTTGAACACTAAACTGGACCTATAATAGGCGCACGTAGCGTTGAAATTCAAATGCTCCGGATCTCTACGTCCCGACCGCGTACGTTCCGGTTCGTTCATTACTATATCGCCACCATCATGCCAAAGGGGCGAATGTGTAATTTTTGACATTGGGATCTTTTACAATTTTTAATGTAGTTTTTCCTTAAGTATACTGTGCCAAATCGTGTGTGGTTTTGTTGGATATTTCTAACCACAGAAGACAAAACCAAATGGCCGAATTTGATAAATTGAAAATCTTGTCATGCCAAAAGGGCGAATCTTCTTGTTTTTTTGCCATAACTTTTTTTTGGTAAAAGATAAAATAGCAGTGTAAAAATAATTAATTATTTGTTTTTAAAGCACCTAAAAAATGATTCCAATCGATAGGTGGTTTAAAAACAAACAATTAATTGCTTTACACTACTATTTTATCTTGTACCAATAAAAAGCAATGGGAAAAAATGAAAGGATTCGCCCTTTTGACATGACAAGATTTTCAATTTTTCGATTTTTTATTTCTTGTGTTTTATTGGATTATAACAACTGTGAGCACATTGTCCCACTAGGACAAACATGTCTCTATATTTGATATTATTCTTACTATTTTACGTGTGTTTTTTTGTTACTATCCTTCGATCAGTTGTGTAGCGGTAAATCCAATACAATAACCAGCACACGTCTTCTTACAATTAGCACAATCATGAATCAATCAGCACCAACGTTTCTTCGGTTCGAATTTCACCTGAGTTTGGTTACTGCTATATTCGATCACTTGTGTAGCGGTAAATCGAACATAATAACAAACACAAATTTTCTTGCAATTAACCTAATAATGAACCAAAAATCCCGTTCTAATATTTACGTTCGGAAATATTTTGTATAAATATAAAATTAAATTTTTATATTTAATTCTTTAGAGTTTCATTATAAGCATAGCAATATAATAAATATATTAAAATCCTTAAAAAAAGCAAGAGTTTTGCTTCATGTACTTGCACTTACGCATCTATTGCATTATTAGTCTTGTCCTTTGCATTAAGTCACTTTCAAAAAATACAAGAGCAAGATACAAGATCAAGAAATTGATCATTACTCTTTTAGAATAAAATGTTCATATTTAGTTCAGGTTACGATTATTTCCTGATCATGATTGTCTGATTTTAAGTAAGATAATGGTCAGGATTCCAAATTCACGATTCCTGATTCAAAACGTGACGCTATTCCAAATTGTTATCCTGATCATATTGCCTGATCAGGCAATATGATCGTGATCTTACACTTATCCTATCCTTTATTATTCAATGCATATTTACAAAAATTCTTCTGAAAGTGTTTTTTTTTTTAAATTCGAGCCCTTTTAAACAAAAAATAGTTTTGTGAACACACGAAGCTGTCTTAAAATCTTTTACAATGACAAAAGGTCATCATTTTGAGTTTAAATGAAAAATTTTAATGTTTTAAAAATTATTTATTTATTTTTTTGTAAGGGATGGATTAGGTTACCTAACGTGGTTTTGAAAGTAGGATTTTTCTTGTCGACCCAAATCATGATCATTTCAGGTGGCATTTTCTAGAGATGCCTTAACATATTCTGATTCGGGACGGATGCAACATAATGCTAACCTTAACCAATTTCCATTCGGGAGGTTGTGGAAGTCAAGAAGTTACAATTATTACTTCTGGTGTAGAAAAGCGATATTCGACATCAATGTCAAATTTAGTCTGACCAATAAAATCAGTTCATCTAAGGGTTAAGATCTTCGATATTTTCGATAATTTAGGCACTCTACAGATATCATATGAGGGTAGAGTAAAGGCTTTTTGTATTTTTTTAAAGAACAATGCTTTTGTTAGTTACTAGTATACACAGAATAGAGATTAGTTGCGCCAAGCAACTTATTCGGTTTCCTCAACCGCTAAGTCGATTGTTATTCTCAAAATAAAAAGAGTTGTAGTTTGTACTGGAACCAATTTCGAACTGTTTTAGAACAATTTAGTACAGATTTAGAACCATTAGGAGTGTGTATGACTAATATTTCATGTGTACAGGTTAATATGGCAGTTCCGCCAGCAAATTTCTAAACCATTCGATTTAACCGAATGAAGTTAGTTAGAACAACTAAATTTTTCATTCTTCCAACCTCATGCCTAAAAAAAAAATTTTCTGTGTGTACTAACATACGTATTATATAAAAAATATATATTTTTATTTAATTGTTTTATTTTTATTTTATTTTTTTATTTCTAAACAACAAAACATAAACTTTAAAGAAATCTTTTGATATCCCTTAAATAACATGCAATTGTCAAAATCGCATAACAATTATTAAAATTTAATTATGACAAGACTTACAACTAATTATATATAAACGGATATCATTTAAATGTGGACCACATATTAAATTGCCTACCAAAGAGCGCACCATACGGCTGTTTTAGAAATTTATGATTTCGATTTCGAATCTGATTCGTGGTGGCAGTGGCAGCAGTTGTAGTCTTTATGCCGTTGCCAGAGTAAAAATTCCAAATGGTCAACGTTTCGTCATTGCCAGCACTCGCCAGTTTTGTGCCATCCGGACTCCACATCATGAAACGTGCACCACTCTCCGGGAGCTTTAACACATCCACAATGCGATCCAGCGAGGACATTACAAGAATTTCGGCATTTGTACAACCTTCGGCAGAATTTTGCGCAACACTGACCAATAGTTCGCCCGTTAATTTACTGAACGTGACAGAGTCTATAATGAATTTGTGGTCTTTTCGTTGATAGTATGCGATAATTTCTCTGCTGGGTACGTGTAAAATCACTATAGCTGCTGGTATCTTTTCACCTACAAATACAAAAAACCGAAAAGAAAACCCCATAAGCTCAATATATAGTGTGCATTTAAGTAAAACTTACTAATTACCAAATCGACACCGTTCCATGGATGCCAGTCGAACGTTACACCTATTTTACGTCTTGATTTGAGTTCGACATAGACCTCACACGAGGTCCACTGATATATCGTTATGTTGCCCTCAATGTCACCGGTAGCCAGATATCGCATGGTGGGGGAGAATTTCGTTATGGTAACGGGCAATTTATGTTTTTGAAGTTTGTGTAGTGTCTTCAGTTCGGGCACGGAAAGCACATAAATGGTGCCGCTTTGTGTGCCACAGACCATTTGAGTGCCGGATTTACTCCATTCAATGCACAAAATGTTTGAATGTTTTTTGGCAAATACTTTTCCATTGGTCACAACAAAATCATTAAAGCTGCCGATGTCCCATAACTCCAAAACTATAATTGGAAGAACTTTTTAAACATAGCTGTTTTCGAGAAGACTTGAATATTAGCGAGATCGATAATTAATTTAATTTCCGAACCGGGTTCAACTAAACCAAAGCATAAATCGAATTTCCATCAAATATATGAATCGAAATCGATATTGGATCTTCGGAACTTCATTATCGGAACTTCATTATAATAGATTTAAATATATAACATACTCGGCCATAACTTCGATTTGCATCCAATTGCGAGAAACAATCCATTGGGACAGTATGAAATTGCTCTCGAACTCCTTATACTGAAAACCATTGTTAAATCCTCACAGCGTTTCCATATAATGAGATCTCGGCCGAATGAGGCAACAATTTGTTCATTCACCGACCAATCTACCATATTTAAATCTACAAAAAATCAAATTTATATATTTTAAATCAGTACAATAGATGTATAATAAATAATTACCCGAGGAAAAGTCAAAACCAGGCAAATCATGCGTTGTATCTGTAAATGCCGTGGGCCTGGGCCGAGGTTTACACGGCCAATCAAAACCATTCAAACGACCATAAACAAATTCTTCGTTTAGAAAAATATTCGAATTACTTATTTGAAAATCGCTAAGCTCTAAAATTCTACACTCTTTAATGCCAAAACTTTGGTTTATGGCCAATGAAAAACTATTTTGTCTCGCATGTGTTATTGAAAAACGCTATAAATAAAAAATATCAAAAATTGTGTTCGATTCATATTTAATTAAATACTATATATTTTTACCATCTGCAAAACATCCTCAGAATTGTCGTTTTTAAAAAATTTCGAATTACTTTCCATGTTGCACAGTAAATATCGTCTGGGTATAAATCGGTCACCATAGAACAGCGGTATTATTCTATTCAAATTAGTTGTCTGGAAATAGAAGAAACGAAGTTAATTTTATATAATTGCGAATCGTTTACTTTTACACATGGTCACCAATAATTCTAAACATGTTTTGAATCATGTATTCAAATTGGAATCAAAACTGAAACCGATTTCTCTTAAAAACCGTTTAGTTTTTAAGTCCGGAAACCGTAAACGTTGCACATAAATCACAAATAAACCAATATCTCAAAACCGATATAAATGTTTTCGGTTATATATCGGGTTTAAAATTGATTTTTGAATTTATAAACCGTATTTTTCAAATGTATTATAATAGAAACAGGAAGAGAGGGACATTTTGATAGTTTTTGTAATGAAGTTAATAAAAATTGTGAAAGTTATAGTCCGTCTAAGACGATTGAAGTGGTCCAGAGGTCCCCAGTATTTACGCATCCTGAAAATAACTGCATTTTTGTAATTGCAAAAGAATTTTCTTTCGTGTTAGTACCAAGGATTGAAAGCTAAACGAATAACGGTTTCGGTATCGGTTTTCTTCCTCGTTTCGGTTTAGGTTACGTTTTAGGTTTTATGTTATTAAAACGAAACGGTTTTGGTATACCGGTTCCAAGTATTTACGATTTTATTATTATTGTTATTTTTTCCATTTATTTTAATCTCTTCAATAAGAAATGTAAATATTTTACTAACCGAAGAACTAAAAACGATTAACAAAAGAAAAATATCTCAGTTTTAATTGCTACCCTGTATAAATCGCATAACAGACATACGACCTGATGCAAACATTGCATGTGTGTGTATTTTAATACAACCATCCAGTAGGTAAGAAAAACTTCTAGTACAACAACACCCACGAGTTGTGTTTGTTGTACAAAAAAATTTCCCGAGAAAAATCGATCACTTGTTTTGATTCGCATATTTTTGTTGTTGCGCTTTCAAAAGAAGAAGATATGTGAAACTAAAAAAGCGAAAACACACAAAAAATACTAGTACTCAAATGTAAGTACACTGTTAAAATGTTTATATATTAAAAATATCATTTTTTGTTTTATAAATCGTCGTTGTAGAATGAAAAGTCACCAAATACATTTTCAAAATGTCAAATATTCATTTACAAAAATCTTTATATATTTGTCAATTTTTAATCTATGATCTCATTGTGTAAATCTATCAATTGATATATCAATTTAAAAAAATACAACAATTTTTTTTATAATATAAAGCAATTAACTCGAAATTTAAGTTTTTCATAAAAATGTATTTGGGTACTTTTCGTTCTACAACGACGAAATTAAGACATAGAACTCAACTTAAGAAAACTTCAATATTTTGCAATGAACAAAAAAAAAAAAAATAAACACAAAAGAAATCGTAAAAATATAATATTGTTTATTTTTAGTACAATTGCGTGCTTCACAAACAACGAACGACACTAGCGTATCATGTTTTTTTTTAGTTTTGATCGAAATAAACTAACAAAACACATGCATAGTCGCACTACGAACGACACTAGCGTATCGAAGAAAGAAGAAACAAATAGTTTTGTTTATTTTGACTTTGTAGTTGCGTGTGTTTTTTTTGCCGATTTACCGTGGTCACAAATAATCGAAGAAAACAATAGCAAAACAAAGTTCAGACCAAAGTACGTCGTTCTGGAAAATATTGTTTTTTAAAAAAATCAACATTTGTTCTCAACATGTTTTTATACACAAAGAAGTTATTTCGGGACTCTCGATTTAAATGAAATTTGTATTTTACATAAAATATTTTTTTGTCGTTTCTCATAATTTTTTAAAAACCGTTTTAAAACCGGTATTAAACCAAAACCGTTTATATCGGTTTTGGATATCGGTTTATTTCTTATTTTTCTATAACGGTTTCGGTTTTAAAAATTAAACGGTTTTAAATGGATATCGGTTTCGAATACGGTTTCAATCCTTGGTTAGTACCTTTATGTACAAATTGGTAGGGGTACCGAATTTTTATTTTTTTAGTGTACCGCAAATCGGTCTGCGAGAAACACATTATTTTTTATATATATATATATTTTTATAACGTATAGAGGTATAAAATAAATTTCACCCGTAGCTGTTAGTGTTATATGTGACATTTGAATATAAGTAGGGACACAGGTCACAATAAACCAATCATTCCAATTTTCAATACCAGACGGCGTATAAGTAATCGATAAGTAATCAAACATCGGTGTTACATTGATCTAACTCTTCTAGTTTTGCTGTAATCGTGATTTCAACAGACATATATACGGAATGTGACGCGGATCTAGAATATACTATATATTGTTTTTTATACCTGACAATTTTTCTTCTGTATGTCACAAAGTCAAAGGTCATAATGAACCAAACATGTTCATTTTTAATACCAGACAGCGTAGGTCTTTAAGTAATCTAACATCGGTGTTTTATTGATCTAGATCCAGAGAGTTTAGATTTTTAATAGAGATTCCTTCCGAGTTTGCTGGCGTCGCTGCCGAAAACATTGGTTACGTGGAAGTGGAATTTTACAGATTGAAGTTAAAAGAGGAAAACAGTGCACAAACTGGATCTGTCCGCGGATAATTTGCAACCAAACTTACCAAGATATATTGCAATCCAACTCCTTATAAATTTCAATTATTTTTCTGGCCAAAAATATGGCAGAAAACATCAGAATATTGATTTGAAATGTGTCTGTTGACAACATTTTCGTTTCAATTTCCACATAACCAATGTTTGAATTTATTTGACAAAAGTGGCGGTGAAACCACCTGTACGGAAACTCTATATCAAATATATACTCTCTGCTAGATCTTCTAGTTTTGCTGTAATCGTGATTTCAACAGACATAAAGACGGTGACGCTGATCAAGAATATACTATATAGAGTTTCCAGACCGGAAACTATATCGGTGTTTCATTGATCTAGATCTTCTAGCAGATGAACACATCGACTCAGGAGTTGACGCTGATCAAGAATATCCTATATAAAGTTGTCCATACCGGATTCTTCCTCTTCTTCTGGATGGTATAAACGGATAAATATGGTAATTATACTCTTTCACTTTTAGTTTAGGAAATAAACAGTGACTAAGGAAATTTATAAAATAATAAAAATGTCAGTGAAAATAAGAAATGCCTTAAATAATAGCATAAACAATGATGCGCTCCTGTAAATTTCGATTAAATACCCTCGCTCTCTCTCTCGCTCTTTGCAAGTGTCCAACGGTACTTTGGGCGTATCTAAATTGAACTTGGACCATCGCAATTTGCAGCCTTTCCAAATGCAGTGGGCAAGAACTTGCACGGTGCTAATTAATTGAAATTTTATAATAAAACTATTATGCCATATATAAAATAAACCTAAATTAAATCATATAATATAAATAATTTATCGATAAATACATATTTGATTAATTTATTAACATATCTAATTAAAGTGTAACTGATATTCGGGCTACAGCTGATGTAAGTCTGTCTGTCAGTTGATCTGTTGGCATCTGTCCCTCCTTGTTCCACTGTTCAATGATGCTCGAAGTGCGAACGCTTCGTGCGCATGGCATTGCATTCACTTGATACAGATTCCATTGTGAACGCAGCCGGCTCAGCGCTGCTCTGCTCCGGCCACACTCGATCGCGCTCCAGAATCCATAAATGTTGTCTATGCTTAACACAGAGGCACAAACCTGTGCTGGCTGCCTGCTCGCCTGCTTACCTAGAGATGCTTCTTCTATACCAGTCGCTGCCAGCTAGACCAGGCTACCACAACCCACCCATGGGGAAAGCATATCGGCATGGTCTCTACAAACCATTTGACGATAATTTTGTATTCGATGAAATAATGATAAATATTCGTAAAACTCATAATATTTTGAAATTTAATTATGTGATCGTTTCGATATCGTTCTGATATCGTTTGGTTTGCTGGAGTGCAATTTTTTTTAATTTACTTGTACCAGAAATAATTTAAATTACAACCGATATGACATTATTTTAAAATAATTAAACTATTTGGATATGAATTTCAATTCAATTCTACATCACTTAAGCAAAAATATGTTTTGCTGCAAACATTATTATATTGCAAGCAATTTTATTGCAAGCAATGCAAAAGCAATTAATTAGAATATATTACATCATAAAATTGTAACCATATAATATATCCAAAAACTATAGAAATATAGCAACAATCAAAAGTATTTATAAATTGCATCATTTTAATATATTTATGATTGCTGCAAACTATATTTTTTCACCGAATAAAACCACTCTATTCTTTTCTGACAATACTTCGATAAAAACAAGTATTTGAATAGCATTTGTATTTGCTCATCATTACATTCCTAGCCAGCATTTAATTCTATACTTTTTAATTTAGATTTTCTGCGTTTACACTGAATAAAATAAATTATTTCCGGTAAAACAGTAGCAAATATAAGAAAATTTCAATCATATCTTAGAAAATATGAAATAAGAAACACTGCGCTTTAAATTTCGATATTACGTCTTATTTTTGATCGTTATAACTCAAAGTCGGTATAGACAAATTTAAAAATATGACACAAATCGCGTCTCTAAACAAAGTTCCAAATAATAATGAATAAAATTAGAACAAAAGAAGTAAATTGTTCCAAAAACATAGTTTCTGTTAAGATTCAAGAAATGTAGTTTGGCACTACAGTCCTATAAGAACTTAGGCCGAGCTCACTCACCATTTTGAGCTGTTCGTGTTATATTTGTACTCAAAGTGGTGCGAACTACAGTTTATTGCCGAATCCGAACGGCGGGTGAGAGGTTTTCATAGGCAATATTTTACTCTCGTAGGTTTGCCATTTACTGCCGAGAGTTAGCGCGGTATAGAAAAATGTTTCAATGAAAATATGTTGTTAGCCTCAGTCCAGGCTAGAACCCGGGACCCTTCGGCTCGCAGTCCAACGCACTAACCGCTGAGCTACCGCGGTTATAAAAAAACAAACGCAGTATCGTTAAATTCATAAAAAAAAAATAGTTTTTTTTTATATCACTTGTAGAATTTTACCCTATCTCTGATCATGTTTGCCATGTAACTAGTCGGGTTATGACAAGGAAAAATACAAAGGGTTCATTTCCCGATCATAGCCCTATAATAATATTAAAAATTTTACTGCTCGTCATATTTTCAGTCCAAACATATTTAAAATTTTATGAAATTTTGTCTATAATCAAATTATCCTAAAGTGTTAGTATTTTATATTAACGAAATCATTTTCTTTATGTCGATGTTTCTTTTTTTAAGAATTTTAGACTCGATAAAACAATCGTTTTTAAATTATATGAGAGACTGGTGTAAAGTGGGAAACGTTTTAATCTGTATTCAAAATATTTTAAAATTCTTTTGAAGGGTCTATTACATTGAGTGGTTCGGGAACTAACATTTTACATTAACAGAATACAATTAATATGTCTTTTAATTGATTTTTGCACGATTTTTCAAAACATCTCATTTTCATGCCTATTGAAACATCCTGGGATAAAGTGGGAAATATTAAAAATTTTACAAACAGGCCAATAATTTGTGATTTCTGTATTATTTCATGTTTATTTACAACAAAAACAATATAAATACATTTAGAATATATCGTCGTTGTAGAACTAAAAGTCACCAAATACATTTTTATTAAAGTCTTAAATTTCAACTTTGTTGGTGATTAATTCAAAAAGTAATTATTACATTTTTAAAGTTGAAATATCAATTGATAAATTCACGTTTTCTTATCATTTGGTACTTATATTGAGTCCATCGATCAAAAAGTGAAAAATATATAAAGGTTTTTGTAAAGGAACAATTGGCATTTTGAAAATGTAGTTGCTGACTTTTGCCGGCCTCAGCAGTCCAGAGGTAGCGCGCTGAACTTGCATTCTGAAGGTCTCGGGTTCGAATCCCGGCTTGGGCATGGGCGCGGTGATATTAACCACAAAATTGTAGGGAATAGATTTCACAGTACAATGGATATAGTCTGTCGAAGTGCTGTGGATCTTAGTAGATATTCAAAAAATAACCAGTTGGGAAGGTTAGATCACATGGGAAATTTTAAAGTAGGTGTAATTATGATAGTTAGGATTATCAAAATTATAGTCGGTCTAAGTCGACTATAAATACCCTACACATATGTGTGGTTACCATTCAAAGTGATATATAGGTCACCAGGGTATACGAATCCTGAAAATAACTACAAACATTCAAACGCTGAAGAATTTCCATTCATTTGATACCCATATTTACAAATGGGTAGGTGTACCGAATTTCGATTTTTTTTTTGTGAACCACAAGTCTTTTCGCCGGAAAACATTATTATCATGTATTTGAGCATGACATCAATATATATTTGACCAAAAAAGTTTACCTAAGCACGTATACGTAAGAATTGATCATTTTATGTACATTTTATATGAGGTATTTGAACATAAGTGGTCGGATCATAGGTCACAATGGACCGATCTCGCACATACAGCGTAGGTATATTAGTAATCAAAGTTATAAGTTTCATTTATCTAGCTCTTCAATTTTAAAAGTAGTAGGGATTTCAACAGACAGACAGACGACAGACAGACAGACGGACAGACAGACAGACAGACGGACATCGCTAAATCGACTCAGGAGGTCATGCTGATCAAGAATATATATACTTTTCCATACCGGAGATGCTTCCTTCTGGGTGTTACAAACGGCGTACCAAACTGAATATACCCTTTCACTCTTTGTGTAGGGTATAAAAATGTGCAATTACTCGTCCTCCGTTAGAATTTCTTAAATAGCATTTCGTAATTTCCCAAAAAATAATAAATAAAAATGGTTCCCACATTACCCCAACTGATATTGCAATTTCTATGTGGCTTAGTACCATTTAATCTACGCTAATTATTTGAGAAACTCATTTTATATTTTTTAAAGATATGCAATATAAGTTAATTTTAAAATTTGAATAAAATCGTGAATGAAAAAGTGGAACACATGATTAAGAAACACATGCTATTTTAAAAAAAATGCAATTTCCCACATTACCCTATTTCCCAAATAACCCCACGTTCCCCTACCATATTCCTTATATTCCAAACTCAATCGAAACGATAAATAGAGCATTTGCAATAAATATGTATAAATGTTAAGTTCATCCTTAGTAAGGCTATGCGATGAATGAATTCATAAAACATTTGATTAATCAAAATCATAATTAACTGATTAATAAAGTGTTCTGATTAATACAGTTTTTAATAATGTGACAAATCTAAATTTTTTTTTATGATAAATCAATCCTTTGAAAATTTAGTTCAGATTGCAATCATTGTCTAAACAGACCTGCTATATTTCAAATAAGGCACTGACATCAGTGCTTCATTTAATATGTGATGCTATTACGAGTGAAAATTTAGTTCAGATTGCAATCGCTATCTGGTCAGCCCTGTTTGATTTCAAATATGGTAATGATCATGTTTCTATATCAGTACCTGATTTAAACAGTGTGCTTTTTGAAGTTGCTATCCTAATCAGGTTGTCTTACGTGGTTTTGTAATAAGGATTTTCGACACTAATCCGGATCACTTCAAGCCAGGAAAAGATGCGAAATAAAACTAACCTTAACCAATTTCCACTTGAAATGTTTCTGATTAATTAAATTATAAATATTTTGATTAATTAAAAATGATATCACTTTATTCAATAATATTTATATTTGTTGTCAAATAGAATTGAGTGTAAATGTATTTAAAACATAATACAAATATTTATAATCAATTAAAAATAATTTCGACTAATCAAAATACTACACTCAGAAAAAAAAACTATAATATCCAAAGGAATTTCTATTGATTCAACTATTTTTTACTATTAAAATTAGTCAATGGGATTTTTCCTATTAATATTATAATTTATGAACTATTAATTTTATGTTGGCGTCACACTATTGATTTTATAAGTGTTTACTATAACGTACTATTTTGAGAACGTACAATTTTTAGCAACTTAGTACTTTTTTTATACCTTTATTCTCTATGAATACTTATTTATTCCAAATTATATTTATTAATTTTAAAGTAAATGAAATTAGTATATGTTCAATAAAGTTTCATAATGATAGCGTTAGATTTTCAATCAAATTCAATGTTGGTTTTGCTTAATGTCCCGTACAAAATACTAAACTGGATTCTGGTGAAGACAATTTTGTATTTCGTATGGGAAATTAAGCAACATTGACATAGTACTTTTATGCATTTTTAATGGTTTTATCACATTAATATAAGAGTTTATTTAATGTGATTCAAACTATTAATAATCAATAGTATTGCACTATAAAATAAACTATTGAAACAATAGTAAAATTACTATTTTATCAATAACATGTACTATTGAATTAATATTGACAACTTATAATAGTACAAAATCCTATAAAAACTATTGAATTAATAGGAAAAAACTATTGTTTCGTGTCCTTTAGAATCTATAGTCGTACTATTGTTTTTTTTTCTGAGTGTGTTGATAAATAAATATTTTGCTTAATTTAAAAACTATGTTATCAATCGTATGTATAGATTTTAACTAACTATTCAAAAATTAATTTTCCGTTTCAGAGAAGATAGTGTATAAATTATTCTTTCTCAAAAGAACTACAATACAATTTCTTCTAGGATATTAAAAAGTAGACTTAATAAGAATATCTTCAGGCTATAAGATTAAGTATTTGTTCTGAAAAAATGTAGTTATACTAAATTTGTTTACGTTTAAAGTATAATTGTTTTTATTTCAAAAAGAAGAACCAAAAAACTGATGCCAATTTCGGAATCAGTGCTTCCAAAGTATCCAATATTAGCTGCAATTTTTACAATATCAAAATGAGTCAAGGGCAGTATATTTATTCTTGATTTCAAATAAATACAAAATGTAGTAAAAATAAATAAAGATTTAGTACTTAATATTAAAAAAATCAAAATTTAAATTTAATTTGGTACTTGAATAAGTGATTTAATTGAATGAAATTTAATTGAAAATGAATGGTTTTTTTTTTAAGTTTAGTATTAAAAACAATACTAACATCAATTCAAAACTTTTATTATTTTCAGTGCAACTAAGGTTGAGGGATCCAGTTAATATGAATACAGAACATTCATTGTAACTGAAACCAGTAGGTTTTCATTAGATGAAGCCACAGCAGGCAGATACAGGCAGGAAGGAAGGCAGGCAGATGGAAGCAGGCAACTGGCTCGTGCTCAGTTCGGCGTCTCGAACTGGGTCTAAGCCAACGCTGCGCTGCTTCTGATGCTGCTGCTACTCCGCACGGTGCCTGCACCGATGCAATAAGTCGATCAAGTTAATCTGCATCCAATGTGAGTAGCGATTTTAGTGCATTTCGAACGAGAAATGAGTTCAGATCGCCGCGTACCAACCAACATTATTTCCTGTGCTTCTAACGGAGTCTGACATAGAATTTAGTGCAAACATACAAAGGATTAATTAATAAATTTGAAAATAAATTCGAAAAGTTAATAGAAATTTCATACAGAGTAATGAAATGCCTTCTTTGTGGTTGGGATTTTTTAGACTAGCAGCTTTATTAGTTGATCTACTGGCCTACCAAGTCCCAACCATATAAATGCATTAGCTACATTCAGGTGTTTATTTTATATTTTGGTTCTGGCAGATATTTGGATAATACGTTTGTCGCTGAATTGAGATTTCCGTGTGGCATTGACGTTTTCGAACAGTATATATATAACTCGTAATGCCCGTGGAAGTTTCAAAAAAAGGCACAGCACTAATCCATTCCACAGCAGTATTTCGTAAAGTTGAAGAACGCGAGCCTCTATAAAACTCAGTATCAAAACAAAATTCGTGTTGCTTCTTAACGATTTCGGTTTTATGTTTTATGATGAAACGGTTTCGATTTCGATTTTGGTTTTAATTTTACTTTCTGTTCACATTTTCAATATCTTGAACAAAAAACCAAATTATCTGAATCACACTCAAACATAAAACTAATGATCTAAAAATAATTATTATAATTAAACAAAATGAAAAATAAATACAATTTTCCAATAATTAATTAAAATTCTATTTTTTTTGTTTTTCAAACTTTTCAAAAATCGTTTTGATATCGATACAATATCGAGACAAAATTCTGGAATTTTCAGTAATATTTCTGGCGAACACACAGATAAATGGAATATTTTGGGAATTTTTGGCAGGGTCGATGCATTTTAAAAACATTTTTTCGACACATTTCAAACAGATAAAAACGGAGAAAGAATATTTTGGTATTTTTTGGCAGGGTCGATGCATTTTAAACAGATAAAGGCAGAGCCTTTATCACAAGCTGTCTGTTTTCTCCCCGTACCCAATATATCCCGTGAATCTGCCAATAAAATGCCTCAAAACTTGACAACCTGCTATACACTTCCAAAAAAATTCCACTTATCTGTGTGTTTGCCGGAAATATGCCCAAAATATTCCTGAAAATGCCAGAAATTTTGTTTAGAACAGGTTGTTAAATTTTGTGAAATATTAATGGTAGATTCATGGCATATTTTGGAAACGGATCGAAAATAGGCAGCTTGTGATACATACTCCGTCTTTGTCTCTTTGAAATGTGTAAAAAAAAATTAATAAATTGATTTGAGCCCTCCAAAAATTTGAACAGAATAAAATTGCGCTACGATTTCTATTTTAAACATAAAACTTTTAAGTGCACTGAAAAAAAATATTTATCTAATTGAAGTAAAATGGCTCCATAGAAATTATTCTTTCAGGGAACACACAAATTTCTTTTATTTAAAGAATAACATCTTTGATTTGAAGTAAATATTGTTTGATTACAAGAAAAATTGGTATGATCTAAAGAAATATATTTTATGGAGCTGAATCATTCCCGTATTTATTTGAAATAGGTAAATTGTTTTTTTGGGTGTGAGTATCGGTGTCGGTTACAATTTCAATCCACATCAAAGGTGAATTTTATGACGAAAAAATGTGTACATGACGTTACTTTTATACTAAAGGGTTTTTCAACAGGGACGCTACAAAAGTAGAGCGACAGGGACAGCAAACGACGCCATATTTGTTGCCGCTCTTTTGACATTTCTCTTCAGTAAGGTTTGCCATTTCATGATGGACAGATATACGAATTCGAATTTCGGTAGTAAATTTTAATAATTTCGACTCGTTGTTGGCTCGTATATCTTTCCATCATGAAATGACAAACCTTACTGAAGGGATATGTTTAAAACTTAACGGATTAGTCTTGACAATCAAAAAAAAAATGTCATTTCAAGTTTTTTGGAAAACAAGTTGTTATACAACCGTACTTTATTTATTCGAAAAAGGGTCTGAAAATTTATGAATTGTTAAAATAATATAAAATGTATAGTATTTAATCTAGTCTGTAAGGAATTCTTTTCCAAAGACCAAATAAAAACGAGTTGGGAATGTTAGGTCACATGGGTAAGTTCGGTCATATGGGGCGGACTTTTATAGTCGGTCGGGCCCAACTATGGAATACCCTACACCATTGGTGGGATATTTAATTGTATATCTTAATTTTAAAGTTTTTAATTATACTGAACCTCCCCACCCTCAGAATATTATTCACATATCAGAAATTTACATCTTATATCCCCATAATTTAAAAATTGATATAAAAATATAAAAAAACGAATACAAAAAATTAGAAAAATGTAAATGGGCGGACCACTCCTATATTCAAAAATTTTGTATGGATAATATTTCATATATTTGATTTTAATACTTTACGGTTCAAATTTCCACTATGAAAACCCGGGAAATAATGAAAAAAAAAGTGGGCGGATCACGCCCATTTTTGGACCACATGTTTTAAGGAGAATTTTAACAATACGTTTTAAACTTTATAACTATACATTGAATACTTTTCGAGTTATTAGTTCCGAAAGAGTTATATAAAAGTGACTTGTATGGGAGGTGGGCGTGTCCGTTGACCGATTTGGCTCATTTTCAAACTCAGTTCCTATTTTTGGCTAAAATATATTGAGAAGAAATTTCATCGCAATCTGTTCAGTATTTCTCAAGTTATTCTGTATTCGGACAGCAAGACGGACAGACAGACGGACTTGGCTAAACGGACTCGTGTAGTGATGCTGATCAAGAATATACATACTTTTCCATACCGGACACGCCTCCTAAGGGGCGTTACAATATATGCACAATGTTAATATACCCTGTACCTCATATGTGTAGGGTATAATAAAAATGAAATGAAAATGAAAAAATTTAAACTGAGTATGAGGTCAAAATCAATACCCACAAATTATATGTACTTTGTATGGGATGTACATTGGAATAATATGTTGAGTAGTTTAAACCTGAATTAAAATATGTAATATCGTCGTCGTTCAGTGAAAAGTCTCAAGTCCAAAAATTGAGTACTGAGATAAATGCTTTTAAAGATATAAATTACCGGAACAAATCAAAATACTTTTGGATTCAAAAAGTGCTAAGCTTGTAGTATTGACAGCACATTCCGCTACAAAATGCAAAAAAAAAAATAGTTTGGACAAAACACATGACCGTTATTGGCTTCTTTTCTTTATAGTTAAGTGAAAAATCACTAAGTTCAATATAAACAGTATCAGTGCTCCAGTTTATCCAAATAATTGTATCGGATTTCAGTTTGAATTGGAGATGAAAGAACTGAATAATATATATCATTTAATCCAAAAATCGTTGAAATCCGACCGCGTTTGTGGTCTCGGCACCGTTTTATTCAGATTTCGAAAATTGGAAACTTGCCGTTCAATGACAAGTCACTAAGTTCCATATATACAGTAACACTGCTCCAATTTATCCAAATAATTATATCGGATTTCAGTTTGAATTGGAGATTAAAGAACAGTATCATTTAATCCAAAAATCGATCAAATCCGACAATTTTTGGGGACTCAGCACAGTTTTGTTCAGATTTCGATGATTGCCGTTCAGTAAAAAATCATTAAGTCTTTATAAATTTGACTTATTTTTTACGCCGCGATTATGGTATTTTTTGATAAGGAATGTCCACGTAGATATTCTTCTATAGTTTAAGTCCAATATAAATTTGATCAGCCCCTTTTTAAAGGGCTAATTGTGGACTTGAGTACTTTTCACTGAACTGAATTTTTAAATATTTACATTTTTAATATCTTCGGTTTGGTAAGATGTAGGACTACGAGGACTTTTCCAACGTAAAGATGAGTTCGTTTTTATCATAGTGGCATACTTATTTCGATATTTTCGAAAAATGGACTTAACGACTTTTCACTGAACGACGACGATATGGTCTAATGAAATCTAATTGCCATTTTTTGTTAAATTCAATTTTCATTGGCATTAAAAACGAGTATTGCATTTTAAATGTTTTACTACAAAAAGAAGTCAATTGACGTTAAATGTTGTAAATCGATTTCAAGAAATATCGCATTTTTTCAAAATTTGTGATATTTTCAGAAATATTTTCGTCGCATTTTTGGCAAACACACAGATAAATGAAATATATTTTGAAATTTATAGCAGGTTCTGAAGTTTGTGTGGTATTTTAATGGCAGATTCAGGACATATTTCGGGAACAAGCAGAAAACAGACAACTTGTGACACAAACATCGCTTTTGTCTGTTTGAAAGATGTGGAAAAAAAAATGTCTATACTGCTTTCAGCCTGCCAAAACTGTAATCGAAATATTTCAAGCAGACAAAAGTGAAGTTTGTTTCAAAAGCTGCCTATTTTGCGCCGAAATTTTGCCGGTGTTCTGCCTTTAATATTCCAAACAATTTTATAACATACCGAAAGGAAATGGTCGATTTTTAAGGAATATTTCTTGTAAAACACACGTATCAATCGATCCTATCCAATGTTATAATCAAAAATATATGCAGAAAACTGTTTAAAAACTTACACTACATATTGGACTTAGTATATTTAACAAGTTTTTAATTGGTAATTTTTAAATTTTGTAATATTTTATGAAGACTTAGCATTCTTAGCATTTGAATACAAATTCTATCAATATTTTAGAGTAAACAGTGAAAAATCACTACAGTATTTGATACAAATTTTTAAATGTTTGAAGCAATTAATTGAATTTCTAAAATGTAATTGACTATCATATCAACTACGAAGGTATTTAAAAAATTGAAAACATTTTTATAAGTTGAAAACTGATAATACAAATTAATAAAACATCAAAATCTACAAAATAGTAGATATGTTATTTTCAAATCATATTATTTGGTTCGAAATAGTGTCCGCACTACAAAATTTAACATTACCCCAGACAAAATATACGGCAGCTAACAGTTGGACAACAGGCAGGTAAAACAGCGGCTTTCAGCTGGAAATCAACATATTTTCGGCAAGTTTTCGGCGAAATAGGCGAATATTTTGTCTCGGGTAATCAATCATATAAATTATATTATAAATATTTTTTATTAATATTTTTTTTTATATAGATTTTGCCAACATACCTTAAGAACTTCGTTTTCCCATTGGCTGTCGCGCTTCTTCAGCAATAGTTCAGTCTTTTTTGTTTTGGGAATCCGCCCCATATTTAACCTCGTCGACACTTCGCATACATGCATCACTGATTCCAGAAAAAAATGTCAATATCAAATATGCTTTATTTTATATAATTTTAGAATTGTTCATCTGTTCGTTTAACTATAATCAAAATAAGAAAAATATATATTCACTGCAGATCAATGTTTCACATGAAAGGATAAAAAAAAAAACAATAGTTGCTGTCATTATTTTTAGTTTGTCTATTCTCTAGACAAGAACCGTTAGTAAAGGCAACCGAATGCAATAAAGAAGAAAATAAAACAAAACAAGTATGAAAAATAATTATAGGCGGTAGTCAACGACTTAACGAAACTTAGACAAAACTCAAATAAAAATAGTTTTCTCAAATTTTTAATAGTTTCTAAATTTTATTGACTAATTTTATTAAGAGTATCCCAGACAAAAATTTTTGGTAGAGTTGAGGCAGTTTAAACAAAAATGTTTTCGACTTATTTCAAACAGACAAAGGCGGAGTTTGGTGTCTGTTTTCAGCCATTAAAATCCCATATAATTTTACAACATGCCCGATACAAAATTTCTGTCATTTTTCACGAATATTTCGAGCATATTTCCGGCAAATACACAGATAATTGGTATATTTTGAGAAATATATCGAAAGTTGTAAAATTGTTTGCAATTTTAATACGGGCAAAAAACAGACAGACGAACGGGCAAAAAACAGACAGCTTGTGATAGAAATTCCACATTTGTCTGTTTGAAATATGCCGGAAAAATGTTTCTAAGCAGCCTCGACTCAGCCAAAAATTTGTCTGGGATGCTATAAACTTTCTAAAATATTCCATTTATCTGTGGGTCTATCGAAAATCTGCCGTAATTATTCCTGGAAAATTAAAAAGACAGAAATTTTGTCTCGGGTAGTTTATAAATTTACCAAATTTGTATTTTATTTGAAAAACCAATTTTATTCCCAATCTGAATATTTTGTGAAACAAAACGACTTTGCAACAGACAATTAAAAAATAAATATTTGGCCATATTTCAGATTTTGTTCGAATTCCGAATGAATTTCATATAAAATTCGATCGTATTTCATATAAAATGTGTAAACAAACAAACAAACGTTTTTGATTTTAAAGTCACAATACAAAAATTTTTTTTACAAACCAATTCAAAACGTTCAAATCACAGCAAAGGGTTTGAATTCATTTGATAAATACATTTTTCTACTGAGACATCAAATTCAATAAAGTTTGTTTACACATTTTATATCAAATTCGATCGATAGCCGGAAAAATACTCATTATGTTTTAATTTCTGATCGAAATTCTATTCAATATTTAATATTACCAAATTTTTTACCAAATTTGGTAGTTTGCAGTTTGAGGAGAATTTAAATATACATCGAATTATATAAGGTTATGATAAGGCTACTTGAACAGGAACCTGATCAGAATACCTGATCAATACCCTATTTGAAATTAATCAAGCCTGATAAGACAATGTTGATATCCTTAATTTCAACTCGGGTTGTTTATAAAAGGTTTATTTTTACAAAAGTCAGACCAGATTACCTTTGTATGCTTTAAATCAGGTTTCTTCGTAAAGAATGAATCATATTGCCTTACGAGGATTTCAAATATGGCTTACCCTAGTCGAACGTGATGAGGACTATATAGGGAGGCCTTATCATATTAATATCAGGGCCGGATGTGTGTTATTGTTATTAACAAATGTTCATTCGGCATATTCAAGTTTTAAGGTACGATACGCCGCCGGCCCATAAACCGCACCAAATCGTAATTTTTTCGGGATGCAATGATGACTCATGGAGTACGTGTGGATTGCTGTCTGACCAATAACGCATATTTTGTTTATTGACGAAGCCATTCAGCCAGAAATGAGCCTCATCGCTGAAGATGATTTTTCGATGAAAATCCGAATCATTTTCAAGTTGTTGCTCAGCCCAATTCACGAACATACGACGCTTCTGGTGGTCAAGCGGCTTCAGTTCTTGCGTCAATTTGATTTTGTGGCAAAATTCGCCACAAGGACGTCACAGAGATGGCCAACGCTTGAGAACGACGTGTGAGAGACACATTTGGGCTTTCTTCAACTGAAGCCTCAGCGGTTGCAATATTCTCGATACTACGGACACTTCTTTGTCTCACTGGCACGGGAACATTTTGTACTGTGCCTGTGGATTCAAATTTTTCCACTAGACGCTCAATTGTTGATCTGCTAGGACGATTATGGCGACCACAAATTGGACGTAGCGCTCTTAACGTTGAGGCCACTGACTCCGAATTTCGGTAGTAAATTTTAATAATTTCCACTCGTTGTTTGCTCGTATATCTTTGCATCATGAAATGGCAAACCTTACTGCAGAGAAATGTCAAAGGAGCGGCAAGAAATATGGCGTCGTTTGCTGTCGCTCTACTTTTGTACCGTCCCATTTGAAAAACCCTGTATCTTAAGACTTTTTTTAATAAAAATTTTCGATTTAAAATCAAATCAAATTTTAATATTTTCTTAATATCTGAATGAAATATTTACTAGTGAAAGCATATTAGCGAAATTAACAATTTTTAATAAAATGTGAATTTTTTACGAACCCTTCCAATCATTTAAAAATGTTACTCTTTTGTGTAAATTTTAGTTTTAAGATAAACTTTGATTTATTTAGACGAAAATGAAATATATCGTATATATCGATTTCACATAAAAGAGCTTATTTTGAATTTCAAAGTTACATTTCTGTTCCGCACGGATTCTAGAATATCTTAAAATTTGTATATCGTCGTTGTAGAACTAAAAGTTTTATGTAAATCTGAAATTTCAACTTTGTTGGTAATTATTACAAAAAGTAATTAATACATTTTTTAAAGAAAAAATAGCAATTGGTAGATACACATTTTCTTATCATTTGGTACAAATATTGAGCACATCGATCAAAAATTTAAAGATATTTAAAGATTTTAGTAAATGAACAATTGACATTTTGAAAATGTAGTTGGAGACATTTAGTTCTACAACGACGATATGTAACGGAGATTTGAATTTGCGATACGACGGGCTTCAGAATAGGGGTGATTGGTATGAAAAAATAGTTAGTCAAAAATATGATCCATTTCAATACGTATATCACTTTTAAAGATTTATTTTATATTTATACCCACATTCTGTATTTCGAAACTAACGACGAAACGAAAATTTGACGTCAAAATGTCGTCACACGAATTTGAATTTCACGTAATTTTACTTTTAAAACTTTGAAATCTATTTAAAATTACGTCACTTTCGTCTAACAGTCTTTCGTTTCGAAATACAGAAAGAGGCCGTAAGATTTATTTTAGATTTATTGTCTGTAGAAAAATATATATTTTTAATTTCACCAATTACAAAATAATATTGTACTTCTCGATTTGAAAATGTCAGGCATATAAAGATTAATAATAGTTTGGCACTACAGTCCTATAAGAACTTCGGCCGATCTCTCTCACCATTTTGAGCTGTGCGTGTCATATTTGTACTGAAAGTGGTGGGACCTACAGTTTAGTTTATTGCCGAATCCGAACGGCGGGTGAGAGCTTTTCATAGGCAATGTTTTACTCTCGTAGATTTGCCATTTACTGCCGAGAGGTAGCGCGGTATAGAAAAATGTTTCTATGAAAAGATGTTGTTAGCCCCAGTCCAGGCTTGAACCGGGGACCTTTCGGCTCGCAGTCCAACGCACTAACCACTGAGCTACCGCGGCTACATATATAGATTAGGAAATCCAATAATTGAAAATATTTTTATAAAGAACGGCGAATGAACTATATTAAAATTTTATATACGGAATGGTTCTCTAATTACAGTTTCGAGACTTTTCACCATTGCCTTTAATATGATGAGAGTTTACGTAATTTTAAATTATTATAAAATATAGAATACTAAATTGATGTGACCTAAAATTATCAGCTTTGAATCGCATGTTTTAATTAAATCCAGTTTTCAATTACGCATCTAAAACTCCAGCCTAATCTCTCCTATTTCGGTAGATATATTAACAAATAAAACAAATAATAAAAAACGACAATAATAGTAAATAGTTCGAATTTAATCAAAACATAAAACCAAACAAAAATTCAATTACAAAAGTAAAACACAAAAACACAGAAGTTTAAAAAAAAAACAAAAATAACATTTAAATACTGTACTTTCGTTGACGAGTATGGCAATTCTCAAATTCAAAGTGTAAACGAAAATGCGTTTCTGGACTGCACCATTTTGCCATTAAAAACAATATGCACTGTCATGCGATCGTTGAACTTAAGATTTGGTAATAGCTGAAATACAAATAAGAAATATAAAACAGTCAAAATGTTGCGCCCAAAACTGTTTTCAAAAAATACTCACCTTTGGTGTAACAAAGAAATACTGCGAACGACCAGTTTGTGTGGTTTCATCGACAAGCATCTCAAATATTTTGCGCTCGTTGCGTGCGTCCATGCCTTGATTTATCTCGTCAACACAACTGAAAGCAATATTTAACAGTTAACCAATTATTTAAGCCAGCAATGTTTGTCTCGCTATTACCGGAATGGCACATGTGTGATATGTTGCAGCGACAGCGTGTAGACGGCAATGGCAACCGCTCTTTCGCCGCCCGATTGCACATGTCTGTCGAGTGCCTGCAGCGGCACATTTTTGCGATACTGCACCATAATTTGGATGCCATACGAATCAAAGTCAAACTGAAAAATTGAAAAAAACAGTTTTTAAATTTGAAAAATATAAAAGTAATTTAAACAAATTTACATCTTCTTTGCGCGCCAGCAGCACCTCGCCCACGTAGCTCATCGATTCCATAAATTCACCAAAGTGCGTGTTCAACGTATCGACAATGCGCGTTATTTGCGGAAACCAATCTGTAAAAATGGCATTGATTTCCGCGGTAATGTCCTGCTCGCCGTGTAATGTATCCGAGATTTGTTTCTCGAGCGCCTCTATGACAGCGCAGCAACGTTCAAATTCGCTGACAATCTGTGTTCAAAGAAATAGCTTTAGAATAAATAAGAAAAACTCGAATATTTCAAATACCGCTTGATCCACATCACCCATGCAGTCCAAGCGTGCCGCAAAATCATTGATAGTCTCTTTCAGCTGCTCCAAATCCTCCGGCAGTTCAGCAAATTCCGACGTATAGGGAAAATCTGCATCGGACGGTTTGCGTTCGTTGGTCAGATTTTGTGCCTGCACACATTTGACTTTGTACTTTTTCTTGTATACGTCTAAGGCATTTGTCACAGTGTCTACAACTTTCTAAAATATTTAATAAAATTTTAATTTATTTAAATATTAAATTAAAATCTTCAGCAAGCTATACCTGTGCCTGTGTTAAATTCTCTCTAGCCTCACTGATGGCGTTCGTTAGTTCCTGCGTTTGTTCCTTGTAGATTTGCACCGCAGTGGCTGCAGTCTTTTTACTTTCTATTGTTTTCTGATACTTTTTCAGCATTTCAAGTTTCTCATTTTGTAATGCTAAAATTTGTCGGAGCACCGTAATGGCGACGTATTTAAAGTCCCTCTCCAAATCGGCAATATCTGCAAATAGTTATTTTTTCTTTCGAAATTTTATTTTTTATTTATTTTTAATTTAAACTACTAACTTGTTAAATTTGTTTGTAATTGCGATATCTTGTTTTGCTGTCGTTTAAGCTGATCTTTCAATTGATTAAAACGCGCCAGTTTTCCATCGATGGTGCGTTTTTGATTCATGATCTCGGTGCGTTTGAATTCGAGCTCATTGATTGTGGCCTCAATCGTGGTGCGTTCATTCTTCAATACATCGGACTTTTTCAGCAGCTTTTGTAGACTGTAGACGAATGAAAATATGATTTTTTATTAATTTAATTTATAAAAAGTGCAATTTTAGCAATCTGACCTATATTCCATGCTTCGGTAGTACTGTTTTTTAGTGCAAATTTTAATTTTAAACGGCTATCAATTCGGCTACACACCACTTAAATCTGAATAATACTGACAATAGTTCGGAATTATCAAAAATCCAGTAAAAAAAGGTTAAGTCACATAGGAAATTTTGGAGCAGGGAAAATGTGATAGTTGGAGTGATGAAGTTAATAGGAATTATGAAGGTTATAGTCGATCTAATCCGACTATAAGTACGCTACACCTATGAGATTATGTGTGCGGTTACCATTTAAAGTGGTGCATAGGTCACCAGGGTATATGAACACTGAAAATAACTACAAACTCGCAGTCGTTGAAGAATTTACTTTTATTTGATACCCATATCTACAAATGGGTAGGTGTACCGAATTCCGATTTTTATTTTTAGAAAACAACATTATTTTCATATATTTGAGCATAAACTCAATATATATTTGACCATAAAAGTTCACTTAAGCCCGCATAAAGCAAAATTCATCTGTAGATGTAAATTTTATATGAGGTACTTGAATATAAGTGGTCGGTTCACAGGTCACAATGAACAGATCATGCCCATTTTCATTGACAGACAGCGTAATAAATAATCCATATTATGGGTTTCATTGATCTACCTCTTCTAGTTTTTCTATACTCGTGATATCAACAGACAGACGGGCATCGCTAAATCGACTCAGGAGGTCGTGCTGATCAAGAATATATTGTCGTTGTAGAACGAAAAGTCACCACATACATTTTCAAAATGCCAAATATTCATTTACAAAAATCTTTATATATCTGTCAATTTTAAATCGATGATCTCAAATTTTTGCCACAGGATAAAGAAAATGTAAATCTATCAATTGATGTTTCAATTTTAAAAATACATCAATTACTTTTTATAATATTAATCAACAAACTCGAAATTTAAGTTTTTCATAAAAATGTATTTGGTGACTTTTCGTCGTACCAAACTGAATATACCCTTTCATTCTTAGTGTATGGTATAAAAAAACACCGCCGCAGGTCGACCATGACCTTTTCGAATCCTTTACGAAATGTTTACGGAGAAAAAAAAAATTTTTATTAGATTTTGTCGCACGTTTTTGTTTAAACACAGAACATTTTATATCTGTTTTAGTTAACCATGATGGGTTTCGGACGTAGTTATTATGCCATGCCAGGTGCCTTTGCTTGGCACGCGAGCAGGTTTTGCACTACAAACACCAGAAAAAGAACAAAGAGAGGTAGAGTCAATGGTCCGTGATAAGTGACTTATAGAGCGTAATTTTTGTCCGTCGATATAGGATTTTGCTCCTCAACTGCCTACTGAGCTCAACATACAATCAGATGGCAAGAATTACTCTCTTCGACTAATTTCAATAAATAATAATAATAATGACGAAAGGGGTAGGCTTGTTTCGATGCCCGAGTAGAATGGGAGAGCCACGACCTGGTACGTGGGTTCCTAGATAAATAGAATTTTGAGTGTCAATAGTGACGTAGTGTCCGAGACATCGGGACTCATTGTTTGTTGACACCTGATACTTCATCTTGTCCTCATTCACCGTAAGAGCCAATTGACACGATTTCTTCTCTAAGCTTGAGAAGATCGTACTGTCTACTTGTGTGATCTGCCCAATGGTGTCAATAACATCAACATACGCGAAACACTTGTTAAATATGGTGCCATTATGGAGTTCGACAGTATTCTTCAACATCATATTGAAGATTAAAGAAGCCGAATGAGTTGTAAGTAGTTGTCTTGTCTGGACCCTCCTTTGGAATTAAACAAATCGGAGAGGTTTTTAGCAATGCTCACTGTGTAAAGTTGTTTGCTGAAGGTCTTCCTGCAAAACCTTTTTAGTTTTGAAGGTATACCGAACTCAAGACTTGGCGGCGTATAGCTGACTTCTTATTGGACTGTTGAAGGCAGCTCTATAGTCGATGCAAAGTTGGTTGCATGTCGATCTACCTCTCTTTGTTCTTTTTCTGGTGTTTTTTTAATATCTACTAAGATCCACAGCACTAAGACAGACTTTATACGTTGTACTGTGAAATCTATTCCATACGTTTTGTGGTTCATATCAGCACGAGCGCCCATGCCTAAACCAGGATTCGAGCCCGAGACATTAGAACGCAAGTCCAGCGCGCATACCTCTGAACTGCTAAGGCCGGCTAAGGAGCGAAGGAGTAGATCGTGGTCGATAAGTGGTCGAGTCTAAAGCGGCACTTATGAGGCCCAATCAATCTGTTGACGATGGGCTTTAGTCTTTCACATAATACGAACGAAAGAACCGTATACGCGATATTGAGGAAGCTTATCAAACGATTGTTGGTGCATATTTTGGGAAATTCCTTGTCACGGCGTGGACAGAGTATCCCTAAATTACATATGCTGGCTTCTAACTGTTGAGCTTGTGCACTACGTTGTAAGCTCTTCGTCAGCGGTCTTAAGTAATTCATTCCGAGCAAGACCATCCGATCATAAGGCTTTTTTATACCCTACACTAAAAGTGAAAGGGTATATTCAGTTTGGTACGCCGTTTGTAACACTCGGAAGGAAGCATATATATTCTTGATCCTGAGTTGATTTAGCGATGTATGTCTGTCTGTTGAAATCCCTAAAATCTTTAAAAATTTGAAGAGTTAGATCAATGAAACTTCTATAACTTTCATAATTCTTACTAACTTCATCAGACCAACTATTTCAAAATCCCTACTTTAAAATTTCCCATGTGATCTAACCTTCCTTATTGGTTTAAATCTAAACATGGATGTGTAGACCTCAACAGATCGGGCCACGGTACGTCAACGCCATCTTCAAGACCTGGGGATGTCGGACGATTTTCTCTATCGACGAAATAATTGTCATCGTGTACTGGTCGAGTCTAAAGCCGCACTTATAAGGGCTAATCAATCTGCTGACGATGAGCCTTAGTCTTTCACATAATACGATCGAAAGAACCTTACACGCGATATTGAGGAAGCTTTTCTCACGATAGTTGGTACATATTTTGGGAAATTCCTTGTTACGGAGTGGACAGAGTATCCCTAAATTACTAAAATATGATGTTTTCTGACTGTTGAGCTAGTTCACTACGTTGTGAGCTCTTCGTCAGCGGTCTTAAGTAATTCAATCCGAGCAAGACCATCCGAACATAAGGCTTTTTTTTAGTCTAGATGTGGCTATGTAGATCTCAACAGATCGGGCCACGGTACGTCAGCGCCATCTTCAAAACCCAGGGTTGTCGGACGATCTTCTCTATCGACGAAATAATTTTCCTCGGCGCCATTATCAACAACTAGGGTTGGCGGATGATATTATCTAACTGCGGAATTATTGCCCTCGTTGCCGGCAGTTGACAACGTGTTCCCTCTATAATCTCAATATACCCTGGACAACCGTTACTAGGTTTTCTTCTTCGTCACTACAGGAAGAAGCTCCATCCTTTAAACTTCCGGCCAAACGTCTTCTAAAAAAATCGACCGTCATTCCTGTCGCCATGCTTCTCACTATCTTCACACTCGAGACTTTCTATAGCTCTATTCTTCCGTCTGAAAATGTATCTCTCTTCCCTCCTCATCCCTACTTATCGCTCCTTCACGACACGCGTAAATACCGACCGCAGATGAATCGCATATGCATCATATACAATATTCATTTTCATCTTATATATAAGAATCAATTGTTGTAAGGTTAGTCTCACAAAAATTCACGAACGGTTCGACCGATTTGGATGATTTTTTTTTTTAATTTATTCGTTTCAATACAGGAGTGGTTTAGGAAATTCGGAAAAACGCAAAGAAAAAGCCGTAAAGTCAAAAATTTTAATGTTTTGACATGGGAACATGAAATTTGGACAGGGTGTTCATCTTCAGACGAATGGATTTTTTCAAAATTCGCCTTCAAAGGTACAAAAATGTTGGTGGCAAAACTGAACTTTTAATTCTAATTATCTGTGTAAGATAGTCATGAAATTTGATGCAGTGGTGTATATTGTGGTTTTTTTAATCTTTTTACCAAATTTAGACGTGATGGGGCGTGGCATTTTCCATATAACCAAAAAAAAATGTCAGAAAATGACACTTAAAACTTAACATTCGACGTAAAAGGTTGATATTTATGTATTTGATTAGATTTACTAATAAAAACAATGTACCTTTGCTGCAATCGTTGAATTTCACTCATATCACAGCTGAGCAGTAGATTTTTGCCCTGTATGTGGTTCTGCATCAGCGATGGTTCTTTGGAATATTTCGATATGGAAACATTAAAGCGCTGACTACCTATAATGGAATATTAAAATTATAAAAATACAAATAATAAAACAACAAAATATGCAGACTTGCCGCCAAAGTATTGCCGAATATTGGTTGGAATCGAATCTGTATGTCTATTAACTTGCTCTGTGCCGATCGGTATATGATGCAGTTTGAACAACGAACACAAATAGTTGAGAATAGCGGGTGGACCTTCAATTAAATCAATCAGATAACCTGTAAAGCCATATTTTCTAGAATAAAATATAAATTAAAATGGTATTTATTATATTTAAATAAAAAAAAATATATTACTGCAAATGTGAAATCGGTTCCTGTGGACGATAAAGACATTCTTCCGCTGGCAACGAGTGTGCAATATTTATGGACAACTTCTGCTTGATGCAAAGCTCATTGCTGAGCGTCGAAACATCAGCTTTGTGCTCGCAGACAAACGAAAGCAGATCTCTTAGAGGTATGGTATTTTCAAAATACTGCGCATTGTTTGCATCGGGCACATTTAGCTATACAAAAAGTATTTAATGATATATTTGGATTTAATATCAAGGGCATAGAATTCACCTCCAATATCACTGGCTTGTAGATGACGCCCTGAAACATGTCTCTGTTCTGTTCCAGCCACTGTAACGCCTTGTGCACATCTGGAAATCTACTTTGCAATAGCTAAAATATTAATTTCAATTAGAAATTTAATGCTATTAAATATTTATATGATTTATAACCTGCAACTTTTGCGTTGCCACATTTTGTGAGCGCTCGATGCGATTTTTTAGCATTTGCACCTCCGAGGAAAATTCTTCATCCAACTTCTTGTTGATGTACGAACATTGTTTTATATTGCGTTTGATTTCGGTTTTATAACGTTCCATTTCTTCTTCGAGTTCTTGCACTTTTGAGGTGCGTTCTGATTCCGGACCCATCGCAACGGTGGCATTTCTTAAATCCTCCACAATGACCTCAAGCATTTTGGCCTCATTGCGTAGATCGCTTTGGCGTTCGCCAACTTCGCGTTTTCTTTTCTGTCATAAAGATCAAAAAATATTTATTTATATATTGTATCAAAAAAATAGTAACAAGTTTACCTCGAAATCTGTTTTAGCATTGCGTATTTCCTTCATTTTGTGTTCGATTTTCTCCGATATAATATTTTTGTTGATGTTTGCATTCTTGGCATCCATTTCCTGTATTTTAAAAATCATTTTTAATGTTTATTTAATAAAAAAATATAATTAAATATAATTAAATTTATATTAAATACAAATTATTTGCAATAATAGTTTTAATACTTTTCTAAACTGTATACCTTCTTTTTAGTCTCGTCGCTTAATTCTTTGTTTTTTCTCTCAATGACATCTTGTTCTTTCATCACGTTGTCGTGTGCCTTTTTGCGTTGCTCAAAACTTTTCTTTGCATCCTTCAGATCATTGCAAATTTCTACAGTTTTGACTTTAATTTGGTCCGCTTCCAGCCATAATTTCTTAGCATTGCAAATGTTGAGCTTCTCTAGAAATTCCTTACGTGTATTGTAGCGTTCTAAAATTTGTTTTAGCCTAATTTGTAAAAAGAAAAAAAGAAAATAAAATGAATTCAAACAGACATATTTTTCTTTTTTTGCTATAACTCTTTGTTGGTGCAAGATAAAATAGTGATGTAAAGGCATTTATTGTTTGCTTTCAAAGCACCTTTCGATTGGCATCATTATTTAAAAATAATTTGCCAAACGTTTTTTTACAAATGATAAAAATTCCATAAAATATTTTAAAGTAATGATGCTGATCGATAGGTGCTTTAAAAACAAACAATTAATGCCTATAGACCACTATTTTATCTTATACCAATCAAAAGTTATGGCAAAAAAACGAAAAGATTCGCCCTTTTGGCATGACAACATTTTCAATATTTCGAATTCGCTCTTTTGGTTTTGTCTTTTGGGGCTAGAAATATCCAACAAAACAACACACGATTTTGGCACTTGAGGAAAAACTACATTCAAAAATGTCAAAAATTACACATGTTAAACGTTTTACTTTTCATATGGTGTATTGATATTATATCTCACAATTTTAAAGTTTTTAGTGTTTTAAGTTTAATTTTGGTGTTAAATGATAGCTAAAAGATTAGACTTTAAAATAACATTCGTGATTTTAAAATAAAACAAATACCTTTATAATTCTATGTTTGATTCTACATCGAACGAATTTAAAATGAAAAGTTGAATTTGAATTGAACGCTTTGAATTTGTTTGAAAAATGATTTTGTTGTATTGAAATATCAAATTCAAAAAGGTTTGATTCAAAATATTCCTACAAAATCTATTAAAATTCAAACGCATTTTAAAACATTTCAGATAAACATGAAAAATTAATTAAAACTATAAAACATTTTTAATAATTAAACAATTACTCTTCTTTGCGTAGCATAGATTCTTTTAGCTTTTGCATGTCCGACTCCAAATTCTTTTTGCCGCTGACATGATTCTTGCGCAACTCCTTTAGTTTGTCAAAATTATCAATCACATCCTGACTGCAAACAGAGCTAATGGTGTTGTTGAGAATTTCTTGCGGATTCATTTTGGCAAAGTCCTTCAGAGCGAGAAAAAAAAACACAAAATTCATTTAAAATTCGTTGATGTTGTGCAGAATGAAAATCCAACCTGCACTTTGTCCTGCGGCAAGAACTGACACAAATTATGAATTTGTATATTGTAGGCAGCTATGGCTTTTAAGTAGTTAGCACGTGAAACTTTATCCTCGTTTACCTTGAAATTTAATAGAGTATGTTATTTATATAGGTGAATATTCTAACGCCTGCAACTTACCATATACTCAGATTTGCCAGCCTCATTAAAGATTCTGCGAAATATCACTGTTTTACCATCATTATTTGCAAATATTTCCACATCAATCTGCGCCGTGGTTTTACCATTTTTGACATAGTCACTGATTGAGGATGACCGCGACAGTAGCTTGGGTTCGCCGCCTAAACCCAACACAATGGCTGCAACAAGTGTAGATTTTCCAGTGCCATTTGGTCCGATGATAATGTTCAAGTACTCCGTCGGATGAAAAGAGCATTCTTCATATGTGCTATGAATTAATAATAGAAAAAAACATACAAAATGCTTTATATGTTAAGCCATAGAATCCAAATCTTACACAAAATCCTTGCAATAAACAGATTTTATTTTTCCGGCCCCTGGTGCCTGCAAAGGTTGCGAAGGAGGCACTTCGATTGAGATGTCGGCATCGATGAGCGGCGCCCGTCTCTTCAGCATTACGAGAGTTTTATTTATTGATATATTATAATTTAAATTATGCGAAAAACCAAACAATTTTAAGATTGCGCCGAAATAAATGATGCAAATTTGTGCCGTTATCGATTTCCAAACGTCAAATCCACCTGGTATCGATATCGACGTTTTTTTGACGTTTCGTGCTGCGCTGCTTTTCTACTTCTTTCATCCCTCGAAATGAATTGCGTTTTATTCAAGTTCGAAAACTTGATGGTTGTGTTACTTGCTTAACAATTATGTGGTTCGTGTCCATAATAGGTATGGTACAATATTTTAATATAGATAGCGTGGAAGGCAGTAGAAAGATGTACTAATTTAGAAATGGTGTCGTGTCGGTTGAATTAAATTAAGAATTTGTTTATTTATTTATTTAATAATTACGAAATATAAAAATAATTATTTTATAATTACAGTTGAGGAGCTCATTTCCAAAACGTGCTATACACTTAAAAATGATATGACTTTTTTTACAAATATTTCACCCAAATTTGAATATTTATAAAAAATGAGTATACAACACAAGATAACGAAAATATTAGAAGTGGAAAACACCTTTGTTCTAATTTGATTCTACCAGTAAGTTAGAGTAATTGTAGCGTGTGACCTGAAATGAAAAAAGAAGACGAAATATTAAACAAACATTATAAAAAAATAAATTCAAAATAATAGACAAATTATTGAAAATAAAGAAAATTATAATCAATGCTCTGAAAAGATAAAAAAAAAAAAAGAAAAGAAAATGAAAAATAAAAATAAGAAAAAATTAGGAACACTTGAAAACATAAATAAAATAAAGTAAAATGATACTCTGATACTTACCCTAAATCCAAAAAAAAAAAACTGCACCTGAAAAGAAAAAAAGAAAAATAGTAGTCAGAAAAAGTACTTACCTGCAAACCCTGATACAAAACACCAAATCTGAAAAAGAAAAATTACAATTAATTGCGCTTAAAATTTAAATCGTGAAAACGAAAGCCATCTTTAGGTGCAAAGAAATGTGCAAAAAGAACGATGCAAAATATATGATGCTAGAGTGGCATGAAATTAGCTCAGCCAAATTAATAAAGAAAAGCGAGATGCAACATGTACAAAAAGCTTTTGTAGATACTCACCATGTCAATTTTGTTATTGTTTCCCTTGCCCGTTTCTTCGTCGCTTATGCAGCAGTGAAATGCATAAAATCACTTTGCGGAAATTTTTACAGCGATCAGTTGTTAAAACTGGAAAAAAAAATTAAAATCATTTTTTTTAAATAAAATTCAGTAAAATAAAATAAAAAAAATCAGTAAAGTAAAAGTTGATATTTTTACAAGGAGATATTTTTACAAGGAAGGACTAGGAGGCAGTGATATTGGGAAAAAGGAAAATTAAGGTAATATAAAATAAAGTGGAAAATAGTTAATTGTGAAATGATAAAAAAAAATAAAATTTGAATAGTGAGAAATTGTGAATAATAAAATTAAATTAAAATTAGGTCAATTACCGGAAAACGCGCAGTCGATACCACCGAGAGTCACGGGAGTCGCTGGAGGCAACAGCAGAAAACCACAGCTAAGTGTCAATTTTTTGTTGCAAAAATATATATATCCCGAACACAAAAAACTCCATCGGGAACGACTGCGCTCCAAATTCGTATGGATGCCAGCAAAATTCCAACAAAAAACTGTCTACCAGGAAAACGTCCTAAGAAACCCTGCAAAGAAAAATTTAAATAAAACAAAAAAACGAATTAATAAATAAAATAAATGAAAATTTTTAAAAAAATTATAAAGGAATAAAAAGTTATGAATAAATAAATAAAACAACCTACCTATATAAAAAAAACCTACCGTAGAAAAAAGAACTGAAAATAAAAATTTAATAAAATGTTAAATTTTTCATAAAGAAAAATACTTACCCATAGTAAAAAAACCTGAAACGAAAAGAAATTTGTTAAATACCTAAAAAGAAAATTATTCAAATATCTGCAAAGAAAATAAAATTATAAAAAAAAAAAAAAACCCTGAAAAGAGAATTAAAATGTTAAATGTAAATTAAGATTTTTGTTAAAACCTGAAAAGAAAAAGGAATTTAAAATTTTTTGTTAAAATCTGAAAAGAGAAAAAGAAACCTGAAAAGAAAAATGGAATTTAAAATTTTTTGTTAAAATCTGAAAAGAGAAAAAGAAACCTGAAAAGAAAAAGAATTTATAAGTTCATAAAAATCTGAAAAGAAACCTGAAAAGAAAAAGAATTTAAAAATGTTTGTCAAAAATCTGAAAAGAAAAAAAGAAACCTGAAAAGAAAAAGAATTTATATTAGTATTAAAATTTTGAAGAGAATTAAAATAAGTTAAAAGTAGAAAAGAAAGTTGTTTGTTAAAACCTGAAAAGAAATAAAATTTAAGAAAAAATTAGAAAAGAAAAACCTGAAAAGAAATAAATTTATAAGTTGATAAAAAAATATAAAAAAAACAGTATTAATGTAAATTTTAGAAAAACCCTGTAAAGAGATTAAGAAAGGAGTAGAATAAAATAATAAAAAAATTGAAAATATTACCTTGACCACGTCTATCCCATCATATCCTCGGTAGAGACCTTTGTCCAAGACCCCATCCCCTCCAGAGAGCTCTTTTGAGGTAGGGAATTCGAACGTCATTAGGTGAAAAGAATCCTCAACTAACCGATAGGACCTGGCCAAAATATATTTACGAAAATAAATGTATTTTCAATAATTTTGAAATAATAAAAATTTGATATTTCAAAATACTTACCTTAAGTTCACTTAAGCTTCTTTTGCGTGGCACCAATCGTCGCAGTCGGTTGTTGTTAAAAATCCAATCTTGGTCTTTAATTGTTTGATGTTTGTACACTGTAAATAAAGAAATAAAAATAATTAGTAAATGAAAGAAAATAAATAAATTAAAACAGGTCTGTTAAAAATAAATTAATATCAACTCATACATATACAAATAAATAATTATAATTCTACTTTTTATAAACGGTTATTTAAGTATAATATAATATTAAAATTTTATAATTTATACAAAAAGAAAATTTTGTTTTTTTGTCTTTGTGTATAAATCGGACGGACGATACAACAATACTCACCATTATTTATGTATTTACTTCTTATTGTTTGTTTGTGGTTTAACTAGCTTTCGGTATATTTTTCTTTATTTATTTGGTGCACTATCCAATTTTTTTTGTAGTTTTTTTTTTATTCAATATTGTTTACTTTTGTTTATTTGCACTTTTCGTTGTCTCACTCGCGATTTATTTTCTCTTTTATCTGATTTTTTTTTGTTAACTATTTTTTTTGTGTTAACAATTTTTTTTTATACACAACTTTTTTTTTTGAAGTGCACTGTGGTGTTTGTTTTCTTTTTGTTTAATTTCCACTTTATTTAAAACACCAAATTTATATTCACTTTATTGTTTTCTTTTTGTAATTATTGTTTATTTTATCTTCACTTCACTTTTGGTTCACTTTATATCCCGTTTATATTGCACAATTCACTTTATTTACGCACTTTGTTATTATTGTGCAGCCGGCTGCCATTATTATTTTTTTTGTTTTGTTAGTGATGTAGGCGGGTGGTTATATATAAAAAAAAAGGTACCCGGATACCTACCACTATTCGTACCTTTTAAAGGGCACACACACTGACAGTACGAAAATAGTCCGTGAATAGTCCGACTATTTTCAAAGGCGAATTTAATTTTTTTTTATGTTCAGAAAATAAAATATGAGGTGCTAATTGAAAAATTAGGGGCGATATGACGATGACCAAGGTGGCGAAATTTGGCAACGACAATTTTAGTGTTTTTTGAGAATATTTTTTTTATGTTTTAGTACTTTTTTTTGTGTGATTATATGTATATGTGTAAAATGTTTTATGTATATATATATAATTATATATGTCTAGTTTTCGGCGGAAGCTGAAAATTAGACTATTGTTCGCCCCTCGCCTTGTCATGGCGGTTGAGAACCTCCCTGAGACCGCACGCTAGCCGGTGCAAGCCATGACAGGGACGATAACCTGGGGGTTTGCAACATAATTCAGGATTTACTAAACCTATCGTCGTTTCACATAGCACGTTTTGGAAATGAGCTCCACAATTGGACTTCCTTTTTAAATTTGAATTATGTTACTTAAGAACTGAATATATTTATTCAGTTCTATATTATAAATATAATATTTGATGAATTTTCTTATAGAATTCAATCTTCTTGTATTAATCTTCATTATGTCGATCTCTGAATTCATAACAATTTGACTTTTCTCTGTAGGATTACCACGATTATATTGCCGGCATCTATCATACGGCAAATAAAAATAAATAAATTTGAATATGAATATGAAAAATAGTTGGGAAAACAAAAATATTAAATAAACAAACGTTCGATTCAAAGAAATGAAACATTTCAGATATGTTTTATCAATTTTAGATGAAGGCGACTGGAAAGGAATCGTAGTCACACGATAATAAAGAGATACATGATTGGGGAGTAAGTCTTAAAGTTAGTCATTGTTCAAATGTATTTTTGTATGGTTTCAATTTATGGTTTTTGATATCATTATACATTTGGATGGAATTATTATGGTTAGAATGGTTTTATTTATTTAATTAATTTCATTTAATTCAAGATTCCAAATACATAAAAAAAAGATAAAAATCTTTTGTGTGCATTAAATTGTCCAAATATAAAAATTCATTTTAGTTTTTTGACATTTTTAACTAAGATTGGAAAATAAATGATGACAAATAAACAAAACGTCTATTAAATTAATACTATTTAATAATTTATACACTATGAAAACAAGATGTTTATGAAAGTCTTGCTGCACCTATCTGTTTAAATTTACTCATTGTAGCAAATATTCAAACAACCCATAAGTTTAAACAAACTTGCAGTAAAACTCTTAGTATTATTTAAATATGACATATATGCAGATAGTTACGAGATGTTTGCAATGAAAATTGAGATATTTACAGTTAACTGATAGCAAACATCCTGATTTCTTGGACATTTGCAACAAAAGTGTACGCTTATTTTGACATTTGTCTACTAGAAAAAGGAAAATTGCGTACTTTTTGCGTATGGACAATTTATCCACAACAATTAAGTAAATCCAATGGTGTAAAAAAGTGTCATTTCAAATATTACATATAAATGGTAAAAGTGAAAATAAAATTTCATGGGATTGAAATTATGAACCCGTTATGGAAAATTATATCTTTTCAGAGTTTACTTTGATGACAGCATCGCCGGACGGACTAGGTTCTTCCGCGAAGAAGTCTCAAGTCGTTGTACAATATATAAAGACGGTGGCATTGTATAACCAGGATACTGTTTTAATTCTAAAATAAATAAAATATATTTGATTCATTTTATTTTAATTCAATAAAAATTACTCCGCGAATTCCAATGGAGTACCTTTGTAAATATTCACCAACTATCTTCCTATTTGTATACGTAATCGTAATCGTTGCTATACGTAATCGTAAATTTGAATGATTTATCGTATTTGTCGGATGTTTGAGAGATGGTTGTCTCAAAGACGATCTAAATAATTTGTAAATAACTTGATATTTAGGGCTGTTATATTTCTGGTAATCATCTTTGTTTTCTTAGTGTATTTAATTCAACTTTTTCTTCGTCCCCCTGATCAGTGAACGAAATATAAGTTTAAAAGTCCACCACGAATTTCGGAAAACTGTTAAATGTCCACTTCGATTTTATTTGTATCGATTAAATCGGAAAAATAATTGACGGTTAGAAGCTCGGCTAAAACGTTGCGCTGACTTTCAAACTGTCAGAGGGTGGTTCACAGTTTTAAATATTTATAAAAATTTCATGAATTTGTTTGCTAAAATTTAGTTATATTTAGTCCATGTGAATTTTAAAAAAGGTGTTCATTCTGTACCCAGTGGTGGTCAACGTAGGAGAGGGCGTTCGAATCTTCGATGGAGCGACCAAGTGCGAGACAACCTGACAACACTTGAAGTGCAAAACTGGCGCCAGAGCGCGCAATGCAGAAGCGACTGGGTGTGATTGCTGCGGCCGAAACTCATCATGGGTTGTAATGGCCAAATAAGTAAGTAAGAATTTTAAAAAGCAGACTGCAAACATTTGTAAGAAATCGTTTAAAAATAACAAAAATTCCGGAATATATTTTTCGGTATAAGACCGTTCAAAATATCTCGTACTTTAAATTTAAAAAAATGGGGAGATCCTTTACGAAATTTTGAGAAAATCAATGACAATTGAAAAAATCAAAATTTGTATTTTTATTTTTGCAAATTTCATTTTTACGTACATTTAAAAAAAGGAAAGATAAAATTAATTGTCTAAAACATGACTCAAAAATTTAAATTCATTTATCAACATATTATGCATTATAATCAATTTTCTTGACTATAGTCAAGAAACCAATAGGTTATATCAGTAATGTGCATTTCATAAACACCCTGTATTTTAAACTAGGTGCAAAATAAGATTTTTTTTTATTTTATATATTCTTATTGATAGAATGACCCCATGAATTATTGACATCCAAACACCCTGTGTAAAAATAAATAGGTGCACCTTTAAAATTATTAATTCTACGTTTGGCTGGTCATAACTTTGGTCGAATCCACCCGAAGTTCATTGGATATAATGTAAAATATTAACTGATGATGAAGATATACGAATTCGAATTTCGGTAGTAAATTTTAATAATTTCGACTCATTGTTGGCTTGTATCTTTCCATCATGAAATGGCAAACCTTACTGAAGAGAAATGTCAAAAGAGCGGCAAGAAATATGGCGTCGTTTGCTGTCCCTGTCGCTCTACTTTTGTAGCGTCCCTGTTAAAAAACCCATGAAAAAAACTTTTGTAGCGCTTTTATTGAAAAACTCTTTAATTACAATAAGCAAGACTGATAAATATTTAATAATATTTATTAATTATTCATTTTATGGTATAGTCGAATTACATTTTCCTAATAATTAATTAAATCATCGAATATTCATTTGCATCTACCAAATGTAGTCAGCCTCAACTGAAATTCATTTATGGTAAACAATAGTATGAAGCGTAATCAACTACTAGTTGAAGCAACTGCAACATTGAGTGGTGAAACAAACTTTTTATCCATTTAAATTTTTTTATTTCCATTGCTACATCAATTAAATTCAAAATGAGACATAACCAATATTTTCACCCAGAAACAAATGCCCTCAAATCCCATTAAAATAGGTCAATAGGACAATTATTGATTTAATAGTATAGAATAAATAAATCTTTTCATATAAACTCAATGGTAATGTTATGGTATTTTCTAGTATTTAATGGTATTATCCGATTAAAATAATAATTTATCCAATTGACTGCAAGAAAGCTGTAGGACGAAAATGGGGCTTAACCCCACAAATTATGCATTGGCTATATGTCACGGTAGTACGACCCATACTCTTCTATGTAGTCCTAGTCTGGTGGACAGCAATGGAGAAAACATCATATCTCACCAATCTCAGCTGAGTACAAAGAAATGCCTCATTATGCATCAGTGGCGCGCTTAGAACCACTGAACCTCTGACGCACTAAATATGCTTCTACATCTCATTCCAATAGACATCATAGGAAAACAAATGGCAGCATACATAGCAATTCGCCTCACTGCTACAAATCAGTGGCAAAACACGCATAGGGGACACACCACAATTATAAATCTACTGTCACGTATACCTAAAAATACGGACTATATGTTGCCAACTCTTGCCTTCGACAGAGGTTTTAAGGCAACAATACCCTCTAGAGAAGACTGAAAATTAGGCACACTGACATCGGAAAACTCTCTTCAATTCTACACTGACGGCTCTAAGCTGGACGGTTAGGTAGGATGTGGGGTTTTCTGTGAACAACTAAATATAGGGATAGCCTTCCGTCTGCCGGACCACTGCAGTGTATTTCAAGCAGAAGTCATGGCTAGTATCCGTAAATGATATAAGTATTTTCATCGACAGTCAAGCCGCTATCAAATCCGTAATATCCGAGTCCCTAACGTCAAAAGTTGCCCACGACTGCCGCTCATCTCTGATGGAGATGGCCAACCAGTTCAACATACACCAATACTGGGTGCCAGGGCACAGGGACATCGTAGGAAATGAGAAGGCCGACGAACTAGCCAGGAAGGGAACCACACTTAGCATCCAGCCGGAGATGAACAATCTGGGCATTCCACTATCAACTTGCAAACTCATTCTGGAGCAAGACATGATAGCGAAAACAAATAATAGATGGGCAGGTGGTATAACGTGTACCACCACCAAACAGATCTGGCCTAAATTAGACTCTAGGAGATCAAAACAACTCCTGATGATAAATAGGAAAGACATTAGTACAATGGTTGGGGTTATCACCGGCCACTGTATAATTGCCAGACATGCAGCTAGATTGGGGGTAACAGCTCCTGACTTTTGCAGAAGCTGTGTAGACGAGGAAGAAGAGGAAACCACTCTACACCTCCTCTGTACATGCCCTTTCACAAAATAGAAACAAATATTTCGGCCATCACCTTCTAGGAAAACTGAACGACCTCTTCTGGTCTGAGTGTGCTTTTTAGCAGCCATTACAACCTAACCTAACCTATTGACTATTTTTAATAGTAAAAAAACTATTATTTATATAGTATTTTTTTGTGGGTGTAGTTGACTTAACAGATAGTTATATTAGGTTGAAGCAACCAATATTTATTTGATTCAACTGCGAAATCAGTTGTCTGGTATAAAAGCAATGCCAAAGCAGGACAACATCAGTCGCACAAGCTTCAGATTTTTCACTCGTTTTTTTTCGTACGGACAGCGCGTGCCACGTGTAAAACAAAATTTGGAATTGTTTTAAGACTTGTTCGTTTTAACTGTTCAGTTTTTTCATTCCCAAATACACTTTCTTCAACAAGAGACACACTATTCTACAAAGTACTTGTTATTGTGTTTCTATAAGTTGTATTTATAAATATGCAGCCCTAGCGCTCCAACGTGTTGCAAACACGAAGTCAGCAGCACAACGAGTCGTCGGCAATTTCCGATCTCTGGAACGCTGTTGTGATGCGGAATTCGTGTTTGCAACACGTTGGAGCGTAAGGACTAGATAAAATGGCCGATTTCTCATAATTAAATTGGCTACCACAATTAAACAAATTGGTTGTGTGAATTGTATTCAATAGTTGTGGGAACTGATACGCTGTTTTGCAACAACTGAATCAGTCGAATGTTGACAGAACTAATTAAATCGGTTGGCAAAAATAGACGGTTGCCCTAACTGATTCGTTATTTGGGTGTAGTTATTTTATTATATAATTTGTTATTTAAATGTGGATGAATTGGAAATCACTTCTAAAAAATTACACACATATATAGTAGACATTTTTCGTTGCGTTCACCCATAAAATAACATTGTAAATTAATAGTATTTCAATAGAAAAACAATAATTTATACTATCGAAATTGGTCAATAGAATGCGTATTAGTTTAGTTATACTGAAACTGTTATACAATATGTTATACATTTTATTATTTAGTCTTTTAATTACAATAATCAAAACCTATCAAAATTTAATGTATTATTAATTTTATGGTATAGTCGAATTATATTTTCCTAGTATTTTATTAATGGATTTTAGTTATTTTATTGTATAATTTGTTTTATTTAAATGTAGAAATTGAAATTCCCTTTTAAAAAATCAGACACATGAAAAGAAATTTCTCGTTACAAAAGATTATAACACATTTGATGATGGCTTCAGTGTCCAATAATGGATTGTTATACTTGAGTCTGCATTTAATTTTGAGTACGTTGCCATAATAGACGTTCGATATATTCTTTATTTTCTGTAATAATTAAAAACGGTTAAATATAATGTATTAATATTAAATACATGGTGTCCTTACCAATGTCGCGTTTAATAATGACGATTGTTGCAAAAAAAGTATGCGACCATTTTGAACAAATACGCAGAATGACGTACAAAACGTCATGTTTATAATCGTGTTTATATGTTTTATGCTACGTTTATTATTATAGGAGGAAATCATTAAAACAATAGTATTTATTCTATTAAAACTAATAATATTGAAATATTTAAATCTATGGTACTGAATTTTTCGAGTACTATCAAATTATTTAGAAAACTTTGGATTTAAAAAGAAAAAAAAAACTAATAATACATGAACCATAAGATAATGGTTGTACCCTTAAGTACTTACTGGGATATTATCTTCTGATTTTTAAAACTTTAAAAGGCCACATCTAAAAACTGAGTTTGAGCTCTTGATTAGAATTATACTAAGATCACGGTAAATTTTGAGTTGTTCTGTGTAAATATACATTTTTTGCTCTGCTTGTATTTAAATTTCTATTCAAATTTAATATATTTTACGATTTACGTTCTTTGGTAGATACGAAATAAAATGAAACTCCTTAATATTTTTTATGTTTTAAACGAAATAAAAATTAATCGTAGCCTTTTTTTATTTAAATGTTATATTGTTTTTTTTTTTGTTTTCTTGCAGCTAATTTATTCGTTTTGGACAGCGGCGCAAAATGTATATCCGGTTGAAGGAGGCGCGGATGGATGGTGTTCGGTTTATCCAATTCGATTGGACGATTCGATTTGCGCTTAAATTTATTGGTTTGCATTGTGCGGTGGAGGCTTAAGATGCACCTGCCTGTTTCTGATGCCTTTGCTGCGGGTTATGCACTGACCCCATTCGAATCGGAAACCAGACGCGCAGTCGGATCGAAACACTGCATCATATGTCGGGGCCAGAACAGCTTGCTTTAACGAAGTGGATATGATTTTGACGGCAACGTCTAAGACGTGCTGATTCTATGTTAAAGGATATCGAGACTTTTTTCACAATCAGTTGCTAGTTTAATTTTTTACGATTTGACTGCGGTTTGTTAAAAAAAAACAATACAAACTGCGAAATAATTGAAATACTTGACACGGCGGAAACGACGCAGTGTGTGTCCGTAACTAAAACTAAACTGTAAATTACACGGCCGCTTGGGCACCCCTACTACGAAGTCATCGTCCTCGTTCTCGTCGTCGTGGTGCTTGTCGGCAAATAATTAGTATTTCCTCTTGCCACCAGCGCTCAAGGGCGATTTGCTAGAGTCAGGGCCAGGCAGGCAGACAGAGAGACAGTCAGGCGTATAGAACAGCCAAGTGTGTGGTGACGAAAAGGCGTGGAGGCCGTGCGTGACAATTTCAAAAAGCGCGCATTTCACCCTTAACAATGGGCAGCAAACAAACAACGCCTGACTCTCTGAAATGTCGATATCCACCCGCAAACCCGCAAATGAACATGTGGCAACAGATCATTTGCACACGGGGAGTTATTTTATTCAGTTTTTTTATTATTTTTATTTTTTTGTAAACTCATTTGTAACATAAAAAAGTGGAATGGAGAAGTACAAATTATTACCTCAATGATGGGACAAATTTCAGGTTTGCGGTTTCACGCCTGGGGCTGCGCACATTGGAGGCGTGCGCTGTGTGAAATTTGGACTAATGCAATCTGGACAAAAAAAAAAATGAGCCAAATGTCGGAACAACATAACGATTGAAAGCAATTTTGGGTTTATTATTGATGCACCTACACTTAGAATTTGCAGTAATAATTGGGTATTGCCAGACTTCAATTTTTTGTTTCAAAATTTGCATATTTTTCACGCATGAGAGTTAATTTGCTGAAAAGGTGAATTTTGAGTGAAAATTTGAATTTTAAGTGAAACATAAACTTTTAGTAAAAAAAAGGAATATTTAGTGAAAAAAAAAATTTCACATCTTTAACTTTAACTTAAGCACTTCTCTACGCAAGAGAAACGGTAAGTTCGAAATAAAAAAAAGGGTATGAAGAAATTGTTTACTACACTATGATACATTCAAATATTAAAAAACGATAAACAAAATAATAGATAAAAATGTCGAGAAAAAACTGAGTTTTATAAAAAAAAAATTGAAATCAAATTTTTTTTTTTTACTTTGATGTGAAAAATCTCCTAGCGCACCACATAAAATGCAAATATTAAAATCTAGAATCCCCTAGAAACTATGATCGATTATCTTTAAAATGAATGTAATATTTTTGCTCTGGGTTATAAATTGTAGAAGTTATAAATAAGCATACGGTTGTATCAATTTTTGTAAAGTAAATTTTGAAAACACCCTGTATATCATTGGGTGTTCCAAATACACCCTAACTCAGGAACAATTTTTTTCATGAAATGAACCAAGGAATTAGTCCCTAAAATATTTGCATCCCAAAGCGGACCACCATGTATATAAAACTCATGGTCGATCTGTCTGACTGTCTGTCAGTTTGTCTGTCTGTCTGTTTGTTCCAGCATCACGTTCAAACCACTGAAAAGGTTTGACTGAAATTTTCCACCAGGATACTATGGAGTCCGAAGGGTGACATTGGATATACATTGGATCCCATACAACCTAAACTTTAGACGCGTTATAACTTGTGACTTACATTAGATAAGAAATATACAAAAAAAAATACGAAAGCAAAAACACAAAAGCAAAAATCAAATACAAAAACAAAAGAAAAATAAAAACAAAACAAAAGATGGTAATTCAAAAACAAAAGCATAAACAAATAACAAAAGCAGAACCATAAAAACAAAAGCAAAAACACAAAATCAAAATCAAAAACACTAAAGCAGAAGCAAAAACAAAAACCAAAAGAAAATAAAACAAAACAGAACAAAAACACATAATCAAAACCAAACAAAAAAAAAAACAAAACCATAAATACAATAGAAAACACAAAAACAAAAGAAAACACAAATGATAAACCACAAAAGCAAAACGCAAAAACTAAAGGAAAACACAAAAACTAAAAACAAAAGCAAAAACACAAATGCAAAGACACAAAAACACAAGCAAAAATATAAAAAGAAAAGCAAAAATATAAAACAAAAGCAAAACATAACAGCAAAAACAGAAAAACAAAAGCAAAAACACAAAAAAAAGCAAAACACAAAAATAAAAGCAAAAACACAAAAATCAAAACAAATGCAAAAACACAAATGCAAAGACACAAAAACAAAAGAGAAGCAAAAACAAAAAAACTGAAGCAAAACACAAAATCAAAAGCCAAACACATAAGCAAAAACACAAAAGCAAACACACAAAAACAAAAGCAGAAATACGAAAACAAAAGCAAAAACACAAAAACAAAAGCAAAGACACAAAAGCCAAAACACAAAAGAAAAAACAAAAAAAAACAAACGCAAAGACACAAAAACAAAAGCAAAAACACAAAAGAAAAGCAAAAACACAAAATCTAAAGTAAAACATAAAATCAAAAGCAAAACACAAAACAAAAGCAAAATTATAAAACAAAAGCAAAACATAACAGCAAAAACACAAAAACAAAAGAAAAAACATATAAACCAAAAAAACAAAAGCAAAATCAAAACACAAACTCAAAAACACAAAAGCAAAAACAAAAGAAAAAAGAAAAACAAAATTATAAATAAGAGCAAAAACACAAAAAAAAAAATATAAAAGCAAATCATATAAGCAAAAACACAAAAAACTTAAACAAAGACAAAAAACCTCTCTACAAAATTTACTTAAAATTTGAAATATGTAGTAGAACCTACCAAACAAACTCAATTAGACTATCGAAAATAAATAATAAAAATGTTCCTTATATTAATATAATCACTCCATATCCTTGCATTCACAAACTCTTTGCACGAGTCGTGCACGGGTCCAGCTAGTCCCATATAAAATCTGATTATTTGGTATTGGTATTAAAATCATAGGGATTGACTAAGTAGGAGTCGAGATGTATGTATTGTATTCAAATGGATGTATAATCTAAACGGAGCCTCGTAGAGGAGTCAAACTTCGTACTTTTTATCACATAATAAATCTCATTATTTGGTAGCCGCGGTAGCTCAGTGGTTAGTGAGTTGGACTGCGAGCCGAATGGTCCCCGGTTCAAGCCTGGACTGGGGCTAACAACATCTTTTCATAGAAACATTTTTCTATACCGCGCTACCTCTCGGCAGTAAATGGTAAACCTACGGGAGTAAAACATTGCCTATGAAAAGCTCTCACCCGCCGTTTGGATTCGTCAATAAACTGTAGGTCCCACCGCTTTGAGTACAAATATAACACGCACAGCTCAAAATGGTGAGAGAGCTCGGACGAAGTTCTTATAGGACTGTAGTGCCAAACTATTATTATTATTATTATTTGGTATACAAATCATAAGGATCGACTAAGTAGGAGTCGAGATATATCATCTTTAACTTCAAATGGCTGTTGAATTTAAATGGAGCGTCGTAGAGGGGTCAAACTTTGCACTTTTTATCCCATATTAAACCTACGCACGGACGAATCTGTGAACGGGTCATTATTATTAAAGATCAATTAAATCACTGTATAAATATAATTTACAAATTTATCGACAAAAGCATGTTGTCATACTGATTAAATACTATAATGCTCTAATATTTTCAAAAACCAACAAAGCATTTAGCAAAGAAAAAACTTCATTTGACATTTCTTTAAAGTACGGATTATGTCAAAATATTTTGACAATCTACTTTGTCATCAGCGACAACGAATGTCAATTTGAAAATTGTAATTGTTGCGATAATCCGCCAATCACTCATGCACCCCTTATCAGTACATTATAAACCCTAAATTACCCTTTCATTACTATGTTTTTTTTTTATTTTTATATTTAAAACATTTAAAGTTCTACAACAAGAAAAACACGCAAATTGTAAGATCAAAAAACACAAATTAAAATACAACCATCTGTCAAAATTCACGATTTATGAAATGTTACCATCCATCCATCGTATTTGCTCTCGTTAAACCGTCTGTAAAGTTTAAACAGTTTTTTTTTTATTTCAATTTTGTTGATTTACTCGCATAGGTTTTATCTGTGGAACAATCGTAATTACATGTTTCCTTTATAGAGCCCACAACACACTTGTTAACTGTTGGCACCCCTAACAATGTCTCGTACCGTTCGGAATTTATGGACTTATTCAAAGCGCATATGCACTTCGAGCACAAAGCAGTCCACATTTTGGTGTCATAGCACTGAAGGGGTGCTGAAAGTGACAGACTTTAAAACACTAACCTAACCGACCGTTTAAAGGCGCTATTACACCCCCAATTAGTTTTAAATTAGCTGTTGCTTTAACGATTGATGGGCTCGGTTCTGTCGTCTGGTCACAGCTGATATCTGAAGTGGTTACTATTGAAGTGGGACGGATTTTATGTGTGTAGTTGATAATTGTTCTGAAATGTTTTTATTTCTTGTTCGATAATACATATTGTGATTGTTCTACTTTAGGAGGCACTGATTTTAATATGTGTTTTATATTTTCTTTTATATACAAACAGAGCTTATTAACTACATTTATTAATTTAAAAAATGTGGTTAATTGATTTGTTAATTGATACTAATAACATTTGTAATAATAGCTACTAAACAGGTCCTATTATTGATCAAAAGGGTTAATTGATGTCCATAACTACGATATTAATTTATATCGTTTTTAAACCTTAACCTCTGTGCTACAAGTAATGTATATATCTAACCGATTTCCGTATGTAACCGATTCAAATGAAATTAGTTAATGGCTAATTCAATATTTTTTAACAAATTAAGTTAAACCTGATTATTTTTCAAGAAGTCTTGTTATTTCTTGCCAAATGTATTTTCAACATTTTTAGAATTCAATTTTACCGATTAATTACATATTAAAATCCTATATTAAAAATCATTAAGTCCTCGTATAAAGTGTCGTAAATCAAAATGTTTAGAATAAGACAAAAAAAAAAAACCGAAATATATTTAATAAAAAAAGTTCGACGACAAGTACTTAGAGACGTTTTTAATATAAAATGAAATTATCGGTACACTTATGTTGAACACCGAACAAATTATTGTAGTAAATTATAGTAAAATTATGTATTTCTTTTGAAAAAATGTACACTCAAAATAAAATTTGAAAAATTCGTGAAATTTATCCACGAAATAATTCGTAAAATACTCGAAAAAAAACTTTCGTAAATTTATGATAAAATTACGAATATTTATTGTTAATTTTACAAAACTATTCGTAGATTTTATCTACGAAAGCCATTCGTACATATTATGAAATATTCGTGATTAATTGAATATTTGCTTACCTTTTTACGAATATATTCGTACATTTTACGAAAGTATTCGTAATGTTGACGCCTCTTAGAAGGCGTGACCGGTATGTATAAGTATATATTTTCTTGATCAACCTCAGTTTCCGAGTCGATTTAGACATGATCGTCCGCCTATACACGATAGCTTCAAAACTGTTATTCCAAATGCGATGAAATTTAGTTTCAATATAATAGAATAGTAGGATAGAAATTCTAAGTTCGAAAATGAGTCGAATTAGTCAACGTACTCAACTACATCCCATACGAGATATGGGTTTACTTTTTAGGATACCATATCTTGTAAAGTATTTAATATAAAGTAATAATATTTAAAATTAATGATAAACAATCACCTATCAATAAGTGCTCAAAAAATAGGCGTGATCCGCTCACATTTTTTATTTTTATGCCTATTTGTATAGCACTCAAATATATTGCTTTCACATAACTTTTTATCCTCAAATATTACCCATAGTTTTAAATGTAATTTTTTTAAATGAATTTTTTGAAAATTTTTGTAGAAAAAATACTTTTTCAAGTTCTTTATCGAGTTATCTTAAACTAGTGAACTAATTTAAAAATATTTTGAAAAATGTTTCTTAGATATTCAATTACCTTTCATTCGATATAACACTTGATCGTATGAGTTATTTATAACGCGAGATATTAAAAAATATATGTGAGCACCTTTATGAAAGCTCGGTTCAAAAGTTATTGGCCCATATTTTGTAAACCAATCTAAAGAAACATTTTTAAACCATATCTTCGCAATCAGGGAGTCATTTTATATAATACAAAAATAGTATTGACAGAATGGTTGTTATGTAGTGTAATTTATTCGTAAAATTTAAAGCTCATTCGTAAAATATGTTTTTCTTTTTAAATAAAACTGTAATAAAAATAATATTACGAAAGTCTCGTAATTTAAAGGAATTATTCGCAATTTTGTTGTTGTTTTATTTTTACGAATATTGATTCGTCATATATACGAACGTTCGTAAAAAATATTTTGAAAAAAAAAAAATGAAATTACGAATGTTTCGTCTATTCTACGAATTATTTGTGTATTTTACGAAATTAAAAACTACGAAAATATATTTCGTAAAAGTTTCTAGGAATTATTTTGAGTGTCTACTACATGTTGTTGGTTTTTAAATACATTTGTATTTTTTTTAACTAATTTTGCTACACCATGTATAAAAATTCATTCTCTACATATTGCAGAAACTATATTGTTGTTTTATTTTTTGTTTTAATAAATAACGTATTCTTTGGCTACATATTGCAGAAATAGTTTTTTTTGCACACACACACGACGGACGACTGCGAAAGAGTTATAAAAATAAACTCAAGAAATGAGTTCATGAGAGAAGACTACATAGTGATGCCAACTAATTGAGTTTTCCGCTGAATCTTTTAGTTTATAGTCAAATTAATGGCATATGTAGTGTAATGTCAGGATGTATAAATAAAGACAAGATTTATGTTTTGTTATGTATTAAATATGTATTCAAGTTTTGTATAGAAATGCAATCAAATTATGTAGTTATTTTCCATATTAAAAACACAACTACATCAGTTTAGTAAAAACAAATACATACGCTTTTGGACGTGTGCTTTTAGAAATACATATGGGCATTTCCTGGGGTTCCGGACGGGACAATTGTACGCTTAAAACTTTAATATCTCGAAGGCAATTTAATGAATTAATTTGTAAATATGATTTGTGCAAGTATTATATAGTTATCGTTCCGGACGGGACAAAAACTGAAGTGCATTTTGAGGTTCAAATGGATATTCCACAAAATAGGCGAATTTTGCGTACAAAGTATTTTTTTTAATTATTTTAAAAAATTATCTGAAATCATGTGCTTTATTTTCATATTTACACATTGTTTCCAAAGTTTATAGTTTTTTCATAATAAATCACAGAAAAATTACGGACGGGACAAAAATTTCTTTCTTTTTCTAAAAAATACTTTTTGCGTACAAATTATTTTTTTTTTGATAATTTAGAAAATAGCTAAGATAATTTAATTTATTTTTGTATATGGACACTTTGTTTCTAAAGTTTATAGTTTTTTCTTAATAAATAACAGAATAATTCCGCATGTTCTGTATGAAAATTTGCACTACGATTGTTTGCTAAAAATATTTTTACATCTGACAATAATCATTATTACGAAATAAAAAGTAATGTACGATTGAATATCTAAAGGTTTTTTTTAAGTTTATATTTTTTTTCCTTTTTTGTGAAAAAAAATTGTTTTTTTTTATGGTACTTATTTACACATTTGGTACTCAAAGTTACGGAAGTGATTTAAATTTTCTGTCAAAAAATGTGTAGAATTACTAGAAAATCGATGTTTACATTTTTCAAAGTGCCTTAAAAAACAGAGGACTCAATAAATTTAAAAAATTTTGTTAGTTTAATATGATAATAAATGTATTTTTTTGGACGATTTTACGCCCTTATACAAAAATCAAAATTTTAATTTCAATGCTTATTTTAAGCTTTAAAAATATTAATTAAGGTTCTCTGAAAAAACAGAAAATATCACTATCTTTAAGATAGTAGAATTTTCTTTTAAGATATTTAAATTCACTTATTTAAGATTCCAAATCCATCGTTATTTCAACGAATTGAACATTTTGATTTTTTCGGTCTTGGTTGATGTTTTTCTGGAAATGCCCATATGTATAAGATGTTGAAGAAGTCAGCATTTTCTAAAATTTAAAATTTTAGAAATTAAATAATATCAAAATTTAAATTTTGTGTAATAATTTGTGCACCTATTTTCCGTAAAAATAAAACTCAAATATGTATAGAATATGTTTATTTATTAAATATTTATTTCGAAAAAATTATAAATATTAAATTTTGTCTTAATAAAGAAATAGTTATTTAATAAAAATCACACTTACCAAAAATATTGTGGTACAGACGACTTACTAAATGTTCTGTTATTGGTAACAAAACTTCAGCTAATCTCTTTACTATAAAATAACCATTGTAAAACCATTACATCTAAAAAGGGGTGGTTTCAAAGTATTTTTAAAATTTCTTCGAGGATTTGATTGTTTTGTATTATCTAGCATTCGATTTTGAACAGATTGTAATACATTTGAAAAAAAAAAACAAATCTTCCTTTGATGTTGTGCTCTGCATATTTTATGTGAAGAACATATTTTATTGAAACATTTATGCTAGCTGCAGGGTTAAAAAACATAGCTCAACAATGTTTTTTTAGAAATGATTGATTTGGTTGGTTCTTAAATTTGATTTCATTTCGGAAATTTTGATTTGATTAGGTACTTTTATTTATGGACAACAGTTGTTTGATTTGATATGTTCAGGTATGTTTGTTATGGAAAACTAACAGATGGACAATGTTGATACATGGACAATTTGAAATTCTTTTTATAATATAAATTGGGATAACAGAAATATAATATGATTACTAAGTCTACTTTGAGACAAATCCTCCCCGATAGATACCCCAGACAATACTTTACCGGGAAATTCTCTCCGAAGAATTTTTTTACTCGGAAAATTTTCGCCCTGACAATTTGTTCTCGGACAAATCTTCCCCCAGACAATTTTTCACCAAACAATTCTTCCTTGAACAATTCACCCTCGAACCATTCTTTCCCGGACAAATCTCCCCCAGACAATTTGCCACTGAACAGTTCTCCCTTGAACAATTCTCCCTCGGAAAATCTTTCCACAGATAATTCTTTTACCATAATTAATTATATATGTACCTGTCTGCCTCGATTTTTTCTCAAATAACTTTGATGAAAATCTCCTTGCTAATTTTTAAAATTTCTCGTATATCAAATTTTTGACAATATACGATATGAACACATTTATCGCATCTATTTCGCAATAATTTTCGAAGCATACTCGAACTTTAATCATTTTTTTCGATATCTTTTCGCTTTCAAAAAAATTCTCGCACCGAGAAAACTCCGACAGAACGCATCGATATCTACGTACTATGTAGATCCCATTTGACGCTCGATATCGCTACGAGAAAGTCTCCAATATCGTGTGAATTCTCGTTCTTTTCGCATTGATCTCGTAACGATATCGAAACGACTGGCATACTGGGTAGTTATGAAAGTTGTTTAAAGAAACATTTCTTGAAAAGTATTGTCACCGGGAATATTTGCTACGGCTAAGAATTGTCATGGGAAGAATTAAACGGGAAGAATTTTCTGGGAAATATTTCCTTTCTCCCCGACAAATATTTCGCGAGATATATGGGCATTTCCTGGGGTTCCGGACGGAACATTCATACTCTAAAAACTTTTATATTTCGAAGGAAAATTTATTAATTTACTGTTTATATATTTACCATGTTTTTTACCATGTTTTTATTTAACATGTAGTATTTAAATAGGTCTAATAAACATCTGCAAAAAATTAGAGAATTCTATACGGTAGATCAAAAGATATAAATGAAATAGTGGGCGTTCCGGACGGGACAAAAACGAAAGTGCAAGTCGAGGTTCATATGTAAATACCAAAAAGTGAGCAAATTTTACGTAAAATTATTTTTTTGAAATATTTAAAAAAATAGTTAAAATCATGTGCTTTCTTTGCATATTTACACTTTGTTCCTCAAGTTTATAGTTTTTTCATAATAAATCACAGAAAAATTCCGGACGGGACAAAAAATTCCGAATAGAAATTATCAGTACGATTTTTATTCTAAAAATACTTTTTTGCGTACAATATATTTTTTTGAAATATTTTGAAATATAGCTGAGATAATTTACTTAATTTTTGTTTATATACACTTTGTTTCTAAAGTTTACAGTTATATCGTAATAAATCGTAGAATAATTGCGGACGTTCCGTATGGAAATTTGCACTACTATTTTTTGCTCAAAATAATTTTGTATATGACAAAATTAATAATCATTATTACGAAATGAAAAATGTTCAAATGTTTTTAAAGTTTTTTTTTTTTTTTTTTTTTACTATTTTTGAAAAAAAAAATGTTGATATTTTTTATACTGTAGTTTTACACTTTTGGTACTCTAAGTTCCGGACGGGAAGATTTCAATTAGCTGTCAAAATTTTTCTAGAATTACTCAGAAATCGATGTTTTTTAAAATACCGTGAAAATTGTGCTTTAGAAACAGTGGGTTCAACTCTTTCAAAATCAGTTTCACATTTAAGATACCAAATCCACCGTTATTTCAAAGATTTGATCATTTTGAATGTTTCGGTCGTGGTTGACGTTTTTCTGGAAATGCCCATATGAAGTAATGCATAGAAATTCTCTTTTTCGAATAATTAAATGTAGTAAACGGAGGATCGATGGCTCAGATGTTTAGTGCGTTGGACTACGAGTCGAGTCGCTATTTCAAATCATCGCTGGTTCGATACCCGCGAGTGCTACATCAAAAAATAGAAACCGACGCTATCACTCGACAGACAATGGCAAACCTCCGAGAGTTAAAAAACCCGCCCAGGAAAAAGCTAGCGTGGGGAGAGCTACGATAAAAAATGATTTAGAATAAAATGTATTTGGTGAATATTTGGATAAATTTATTAAGAGAAAGTTAGAGAAAGCCTATACTCGAAACTGCTTTAAAACACATTCAAGGCTCCTAAACAAAATGATATCTTTACCTCTACTTTTAACAATTAAACCAACATAAGGAACGGAAGTGTTTATATGTGCTCGTCCTTTCACAACAGCAACCAACAGAGATTATACAATAGGTCTACGTAATTTAATTGGATCTTTGTGATTGTCGAAAATATCAGCAGATGAATCGAATGAAAATCCGCGCATTTGAGTGACACGAATGTAAACATCGACCTCCAAACAAAATAGCTACATACTTTAATAAGTTAAGTGATTTTTAATCCTCTTTGACGTAACCATTGCAATGTTCTAAATGTTTTCCAATAAACTCGTCCGACTCAAGGCGGAAATTGCGTTGCTATTGCTACATAGCCTACGTAACTTAGGGGTGTATTTACTTAAGTCCTAATCCGCTCTTGATTCCGTACACAAACGATAGAGCACAGCATAGTGCATAGTGTAGCACAGATCTATTAACAAATTGCTAAATACTTAAGATACCCGATGCATAATATTGTTTCATCAACTCAACTCAAATAATAATTTCGGTGCATAAAAGAAAAATGAAAATGCAAATACTGCAAAAAAAGAACAATTTCGTATTAAAAAAATAGAAACTATTTGTATAATATACAAAGCCTTCAATGCAATGAGCCTTCTAAGTGCTACATTGTCCAAACATGTACAGGTCCATTTTCTGATGCAATTGCCACCACCACTTCCAGCACTTGCTGCCAATTTGCTTAACAGGATTAACGCAGTATAATAATCCGGCGAACATTTTCTATAATATCTCTCTATAAATGCATGGCGCTTGAAGTTGCTCTCATTCTCACATCCTACTTCTTCTCATCGCATCGATATTCCCATGACGAAACGTTGAACTCAGTGAAGTGCATAATCCCACATATTGTGGCATTCATAACCTCCAAGTAAGGTGCATTTTTTTTTTTGGAAATAAATGAGCAATCGAAAAAGGACCTTTTGGCAGGCAGGCAGCAGTAATGCAAACAACACCACTAAACAAACGAGGGAAACCTGTCAATCTTTAATAGATTTGTGTGAACATTTTTGTTTAACTACTTGGCAAATACTACATGGTACATGTTGCGAATTTACCATAGCAGTATTTAGCGCCATCTGTTCGTTACTACATTTAACAATACCACATACTAAGCTAATTCTTTAACTAAACATATACTATATAGTACATATGTTGAAATTATAACGAAAACCACAACCGCCATTTGACAAAATATAAGCTCAATTCTCAAAAATATAAAACTAACATTCTACATCTGCAATATACATTGGAAAAGTTACAACACTTTTTGTGAAACACATTATTTTCCAAAAAAAAGGACACGTTTATTTTTTTAATGCCAGCTAACAGAAACAAAAACTGCACGCAGAATAGAGATTTGTTGCGCCAACCAACTTATTCGGTTCACTTAACCGCATAGTCGGTTATTATAGTCAAAACTAAAAGAGTGGTAGTTTGGACTACAACCAAATTCGAGCAACTTTAGAACAATTCCCTAAGTTAATATTTCAAGGCGCCAAACAAATATGGTATTGCCTTCAACAAATTTGTAGAAAATTTGTTTTAATCAAATCAAAAGTTGGTTGTTACAACTAAAATGTTCGTTTTTCCAACCTAATGCCAAAAGAGGATTTTCCTGTGTGTGTGGTTAATTCGAATTTCAAAGAGCTTGATTAGTGTCTGTCTCATAGTGCTGCAAATTAAGACTTTTTTTGCTGTCGAAAATTCGATAGATTTTTGAAATCATTCACCTACACATAGAATAGAGATTTGTTGCGTCAACCAACTCTTTGTCTAACCAATTTATTCAGTTCTCTCGACCGCTTAGTCGGTTCATAAAGTCAAAACTAAAAGAGTTATAGTCAGTCAGGACTACAAACATTTTCGAATAGTTTTAGTGTCATTCGAGTATGTATAGGATAAAATTTCAAGCTCTAATGGAATATAGCAGTTTCGCCAACAAATTCGTAGAACATTTGTTTTAACCGAATATAGTTTGTTTTTAACACTAACTAATTCGTTCTTCCAACCTCATGCCAAAAGAGGATTTTTCTGTGTGTAACAAACTTATGTCTCATCACGCCAATCGAACGAGATATATAACCTAATAGATACTTTAGTTACCATAACACATGCATTTATTTTTTACTCAATAAAACATTAATTTTTTAAGGAATTGGTATTTGCTATGAAAACTAAAAGAGTGGTAGTTTGGACTACAACCAAATTCGAGCAACTTTAGAACAATTTCCAACAGTTCAAAAACAATTTGGATTGTGTATAAGCTAATATTTCAAGGCGCCAAACAAATATGGTATTGCCTTCAACAAATTTGTAGAAAATTTGTTTTAATCAAATCAAAAGTTGGTTGTTACAACTAAAATGTTCGTTTTTCCAACCTAATGCCAAAAGAGGATTTTCCTGTGTGTGTGGTTAATTCGAATTTCAAAGAGCTTGATTAGTGTCTGTCTCATAGTGCTGCAAATTAAGACTTTTTTTGCTGTCGAAAATTCGATAGATTTTTGAAATCATTCACCTACACATAGAATAGAGATTTGTTGCGTCAACCAACTCTTTGTCTAACCAATTTATTCAGTTCTCTCGACCGCTTAGTCGGTTCATAAAGTCAAAACTAAAAGAGTTATAGTCAGTCACGACTTCAAATATTTTCGAATAGTTTTAGTGTCATTCGAGTGTGTATAGGCTAAAATTTCAAGCTCTAATGGAATATAGCAGTTTCGCCAACAAATTCGTAGAACATTTGTTTTAACCGAATATAGTTTGTTTTTAACACTTACTAATTCGTTCTTCCAACCTCATGCTAAAAGAGGATTTTTCTGTGTGTAACAAACTTATGTCTCATCACGCCAGGCGAACGAGATATATAACCTAATAGATCCTTTAGTTACCATAACACATGCATTTATTTTTTACTCAATAAAACATTAATTTTTTAAGAAATCGCTATTTGCTATGAACCGTATGTAGACATATGGCCATTTTCAGAAAATCGTCAACCACGACCGAAAAATTCAAAATGCTCAAATCTTAATATTAAAGTAAATTGTCTCAGCTATGTTCAGAGAGATAAGACAAAAAATATATTGTACGAAAAAAGTATTTTTAGAGTAAAAATCGTACTAATAATTTCAATACGGAATTTTATGTACCATCTGGAATTTGTCTGTGAATTATTATGAAAAAACTATAAACTTTAGGAACAAAGTGTAAATATACAAAGAAAGCACATGAGTTCAACTATTTTTTAAAATATTTCAAAAAAATCATGTGTACGTAAAATTCGCTGACTTTTTGTCCCGTCCGGAACGCCCACCTTTATATTTATATCTTTTGATCAACCGTATAGAATTCTAATATTTTCATTTATCGTCCTTTTTACAACAATACTTAGAATTTTCCAAAGATCGGTCTATTTAATTGGCCAATTTCGTGGCAAGGAGATATATTTAAAAAAAAAATATTAAAGATTCGGTAACTTTAGAATATTTAAGGTCATATTAAAGATCCGATAACTTAAAAATATTAAATGTTATATACAGAAATGCGTAATGAAATAGGAGCACTGATTCTGATACCTTACTTACCTAGACACAGAATTGGTGTGGTTATTTAAAGCGATTGCCCCAATATTAATTTATTTATAGATAACATTTCAAAACAACATATTAGACGTTCGAGAAGTACAGAAATTTTGACATTTCAATTTTTCCGAGGCAATTGATAATAGACATCTGCATAAATGTATTTGAAGTTCCTTCTGCAAAATATGCACTACTGCACTCTACAGTATTGAGTGCATTTTTAAATTTCAGTCTTCAGTATTATAGTGAAGTCTTTCTAACGACTTCACTGCACTATTTGTTTCATTGGTGTCAAGTAGTGTCAAGACATTTTTCACGATACAATCACTGTATTGAAAATAAAAAACTAAATGACAGTACTGTCGCTGAAAATGCAACAAATTGAGTGAGTAAGCGCAGCGATTGAAAACAACAACAAATCTTCTGCTCGTCGTTCGACGGCAGTAATGTTGCTGTCGGTATGTATGTGCTTATAAAAATACAACAAACATTATTTAAAAAAAATTAAAGCAATTAATAATAGACATCTGCACAAATGTATTTGAAGTTCCCTCTGCAAAATATGCACTACTGCACTCTACAGTGTTGAGTGCATTTTGTAATGGCAGTCTTTAGTATTATAGTGAAGTCTCTCCAACGACTGCACTGCAGTATTTGTTTCATTGGTGTCAAGTGGTAACAATTTTTTTTTTCAAGACATTCTCTGTCTTGAAAACAGAACCAAATGACACTAGTACAGTGAGTGAGCGCAACAAGTGAAAAACAAATCTGCCGCTCGACGGCAGTAATGTTGTTCTCGGTATTTATGTGCTTATAAAATATACAGAAAACATATGAATTTTTTTTTTTAAATTGGTGTACGATAAAAACATTGATCAAAAAGCAAAATATCCAACAACATAATTCTTTTTTTTGTTGCAAAAATTAAATAATGCAAGAAAAATGTTGTTCGATAAATTCCTTATGAATTTTTTCTATATTTCAATATACCTTAGAGTAAGAATGATAAAAAAATATATTAAATGCAGTGAGTACTCAGTGTCCTACACCGAGGAAATAAAACTTTAAAATCACTTTAAACTCCGGTTCAAATCACTTTATAATTTAAAGTGTGCATTTATGAAAGTCAGCTGTATTTGAAAACTTCAAACTTCAAAGTGTTTACTTTAAATTTTAAATAAATTTCATATATTAATGTGACATTTTAATTTTTAAAGTTCGACTTTTACTTCTAAAGTGTCACTTTAAATTTTTTGTAAGAGTACAAAAAATTAACTCAATGAGCGTCAGATCGTATGACCATTGCTGAGTTACCGATTTCTTTCTCATTATTGATCTTTGTTGTAATTCTTAACCATTACGACATTCCTTTTCTTCGTACAGTTCATCAAATTAAGCTTATGAACTATCTTCTACTGGCATGAAGATAAATAGTGTTAAATGATATACATTGACTTTTAATATGATAAATTTCAAATTAAATTGTTTCACTTTAAATTCGTCAAATCTTTAAATTATCATGAACTTTAAAATTTTAAGTGCACTTCTTTCTCGGTGTAAGCAGTATATTTCACTACCTCTTCCATTTTAACAACTTTGTCTTGTTTGTGTTTTGTTTTGACACTACTTGTGCTTTGTTGTCGTGAGCAACATATTCATTTAATTTTCAGTATATGTCTTGAAATAAATGAATGTCTTAAAGTGGGTTTCAAATGCATTTGTGCAGTTATCTAATTGGTAATTCTCATCAAGTTCTCGTATGTTTGGTAAATATTGAAATGCCAATTTTATTGTTATTTATAGAAGACAAGTCAGCGTTGAGAAGCGTGACAATTATCAAGGCCTGATTCCACCAGGTCCTGTGTTCTCTCGTTCTACTCTGGCATCAAACCTAGTCCACCCCTTGGTTGTTCATTCGATTCTCAATAAAACAACAAAGCATTGCCGAGACAATTCGTTCTTCGGTCGCACCATACGTTTGTGGAACAATCTACGTGCGTCTGTTTTTTTGCAACATTTTTGATATTCGAACATTCTAGACAAACATCCGCCGACACTACGCCTTCTTTCCTCCCTCCCTTTAATCCTAAACCTTTCCAACGATCAACACTGTGCTTTTCATGAATTGGTTGAGGATGGGTCATGTTGTCAAACCTGACAGTTCCTACATGGGATGCCCTGAACGGTACACAATCTGCAAAAAAAAACACACTTTAATTTGTCGATAAGTTTTACTACTTTTTTTCATATTTCAACTGAGTTTCAGTTCCTCGCCTAGTACCACAACGAACACGGACCATTCATATTTAACAAAAATGTGTATTTTATATTCCAAATTGTTACAATTTATCCTAAAGTATTTCCTATAATTTTTTTAAACCGATTTTGAATATTTATTAGTTTATTTAATACTACTTAATCATAGTCACCATGTTTCCTTTTGCTAATCCATTTATTATAAATATAAAAAATAATATTCAACTAAATAATTTTAAATCGTTATTGGTTTATAAGTCGCTTCAATATTTTCATTTTTTTTTTTGATATATTTTGCACATTTCCTCTTGTTGTATTCAAGGATACTGACTGCCTGCCTGGATGGATGGCTGGCTGGCTGTCTGTCTGTCGCCTGGTATACTATGTAACGATGCATCGATATACGAGGGCCTTTTGAAAAATATTTTAACTGCCCGTAATCACCACGTAATCTTGAAAATTTGCATGCACTTATTTCGTCAAGCCGAAGAGAGTCATAATGGTGCTCTGACCCTTGAGATCATTATCGAGTTCATTATTCACATCACGTCTGCCAAGACTGTAAAATATTATGAAAGCCAAATTGTGGACACAGATTAGATGCGTACCGCGAATGGAGCAAACGTAGCAGAGCAAACGAATGAAAGAACGATATGAATGAAGTCTGTCTGCTCTTTTCCAACTGATTTCCAATAAACGTCAGGGTGATGGATGTGGTAGAAACAACGCAGACACTTCTTGTCAGTGCACACTATCGAACTGGAGATTCTCTGAAAAAAAAAAAAAAATACAATTTACGTATGGTATAGAATTATTTAAATATAGCTTTATATTTTATTTAAATATAGTGTATATGTAAATTATATTAATTGTATTCATTCGTAGTTTATAATATGAAATATTTAAATAAATGCAAAATGAAATGGTAACTAAAGGGTGTTATCGAAATTATTTTTATATTTTCTTTTAATTATAACTTAAAAACTTAACACGGTAAAAGAAAAAATTATAGCACAAGTGAAGAACAATACTCCTTAATTTTTATTTTTAAAAATAGTTAAAGATTTATATTTTAGCTTGAGATAGAATAAATTTTCGTATTTTAGTCTTCCAGCCCACCATCAGCCGTTAGACACCATTTCTTCTAACTTTTTTGATAACGCTAATCCAACTATCGCTTATTTTATTTCAGTTTAACAAAATTTCAATATTTTTCGAAGAATTTATTTTAAATAAGCCAACAATTTTAAAACTGGACCTAGCACAGAGCAGTTTGGAGGGTTACATCCTTTTGACAAAATTGTATCATATGGTTCTATACGGGTTTTAATAGTTTTTTTTTTTTTTTTGGAATATCTACTAAGATCCACAGCACTCAGACAGACTATATCCATTGTACTGTGAAATCTATTCCCTACGATTTTGTGGTTAATATCACCCCACGAGCGCCCATGCCCAAGCCGGGATTCGAACCCGAGACCTTCAGAATGCAAGTCCAGTGCGCTACCTCTGGACTGCTGAGGCCGGCTCGATATAGTTATAGTTAATAGTTCCTAGCTCGTTTATTTAGATCTTTAATCAATTTGTTAGATTTTATTTGGAACTTTAAATGATCTCAATTTAAATCTTTTTTTACAAATGTGAAATATATTAAATTTTTTTCCAGATCTCTTATTGATTGTTGGGCTTAGATCTAACACTTTACTTTTGTCGCAAATTTAAGATTCATAAATCCTGATTTTCGACCTGATTCACGTTTACTATTTAAGAAGCAGTTTCCCGGGATACACATGCTATACTTGCAATAATTGCATGCAATGTAGAACGGTTAGCCAATTTAAAATGTCCACATTTTGTTTTCCCACTTTTTCGAATTTTTTGTTGACGACATGATCGAACTTGTTAATTTTTTTTTTATTTGTCATAAATCAGAGAATTTTTGAATTTACGACATTTTTAATTATTTGATTTGACCACTATATTAGCATTTTAATTTGTAAAAATAATTTCGTGTACACCCATTATTATAAAAAAGGCAATTTTAAAGAACTCATAACATTTCAATATCTCTTTTGTTTACTGCTCATTGTGGGCAAATGTTCTTGAAAAGAACTAGATTCATTTTATATTATTTAATATAATGTATACTGAATTAAGTTATGTAATAGAAATCTGCACAAATGTTTTTGTGCAAATATGCACTTCTGCACTCTACAGTTTTGAATGCATTTTGCAAATGACAGTCGATAGTATTATGGTTAAGTCTCTCTCGGCCGACTTCACTTCACTGCAGTATTTGTTTCATTAGTGTCAAGTACTGTCAAAACATCAAGCCATTCAAAACATTCAATGTTTTGAAAAACAAAACCAAAGGACAATACTAAAAAAAAATTGTACGACAAAAACAACGCTTTGGTCGAAAAACAATATATCCAAATTTTTTTTTTTTTAATTAAATAATGAAAAAAATGTTGTTCGATAAATAATAATAACAATAGTTTGGCACTACAGTCCTATAAGAATAACGCACTAACCACTGAGCTACATATATAAATAAATAAAAAAACTTAATATAAAATATAATATGATTTTCTTATACCTTTTGAATTTGTTCTATATTTCAATATTAATGCAAATTCCTTAGAGTAAAAATGATGAAAAAATATAAAATGCTCATATTTGAATTTTTATTGCACATCAGATATCTTCACTACAACTTCGTCTTGTTTGTGTTATGCTTTGACACTACTTGTGCTTTGTTGTTGTGAGCAACACATTCATTTGATTTTTAAGCATAGAGTTGACGACAGTAAATGTTTTGAAACAAAGTCAATGTCTTGAAGTGGATTTCAAATGCATTTGTGCAATAGAAGAGCCTTTGAATTAAATGGACACTATAATAAAAAAAAATCCATTGTTTTTTCCACATAACCACACATAATCCACAAAATTTAATAACACATAAAACGAAATATGAAATAACTTCTAAAAATACGGTATGTTTCATGATAACCCATCATTATAGACCTCTTCACTACAACTTCGTCTTGTTTGTGTTATGCTTTGACACTACTTGTGCTTTGTTGTTGTGAGCAACACATTCATTTGATTTTCAAGCATAGAGTTGACGACAGTAAATGTTTTGAAACAAAGTCAATGTCTTGAAGTGGGTTTCAAATACATTTGTGCAATAGAAGAGCCTTTGAATTAAATGGACACTATAATAAAAAAATCCATTGTTATTTCCACATAATCCACAAAATTTAATAACACATAAAACGAAATATTAAATAACTTCTAAAAATATGGTATGTTTCATGATAACCCGAAAATACTTCCAACAATTTATCCTCGAGTAATCTGCGAACAATTTATCGAGACAATTTTTAACGAATTTGAAAAACATTCTGTATAGATTATAAATTTCAAAAATATAAATTTGCCGCTCGTTCAATTTTTTTTTTTAATAAATATCGGTTTTAAATGTTTTTGGGAAAATTTTATCAAGGAGCAATTGTCTCGGGGAAGAACAATGTTCGAGTATGCTCTAAAATTTACACTCAATCGAAAATATAGAAGAAACATTCCTGAATATGACTGAAATTTTGTCTCGGGTACCTGAACTGCAATAATAAAAACCCGCAAAATATGGTATATTATTTCCCATGAATGTATATCCAAAATCGTATGCATAATTTTAACGTTTATTTTATATTATTTTCATTTTTAGACAGTTCATATGAAAATGAAAAAAGAACTTCAAATTGATTAAAATATAAACGGCATTTGAATAAAATACCGTTTAAAATATAAAATGTATTGTGGATTATTTCAATATGAAATATCACCTGAAACTAATAATGAATTAAGACACAACAAATGAAACATTCCACAAAAAGTGGGTGATTTTTTATTAGAATTAAAAAACGAAAAAGGTGTACACAAAAAAATTACATTAGCGCATAATCATAGACAATTTAAAGTCGACTTTAAATTTAAAATCAGCTTTTTGACATTTTATTCTATACAAAATTTGTCAAAAAAGTCGAATTTATTTTTAAAGTCGACTTTAAATTGTCTATGATTATGCGCCATTATCTTTAATATTAACATCAAAATATCAATTACGGAAATAGAAAATTTAATTCATTACATTATTTTTTTATTTTTTTCATGATAACCTTAAACATTGAATTTACAAACAAGAATTTGTCTCCATTTTTGTATTTATAATTCTTATAAAGTTTATGTTATGTAATTGTAAAAAATTGTTATTAATTGCATATTTTTGAATAATCTTATAATTTTTTAAACTTACCCAATGAAAAAAAATGGTTCCCACAATTTGGATATATTTTTACGAGATACATACGTTAATTTTAAGTACCCAGTCTGCCATGTCTCGGAGACCTTCGATACCTCGAAGCTTTCTTGAATAACTTCGATAAAAAAGATCGATCTCCTTGCTTTCCAGATTCTAATTTTTAAAAATTTTCGTACATTGAAATTCTTTGACAAGATACGATATTTAAACATATACCAAATCGATATCATAATATTTTTCGCAGCAATCTCGAACTTTCATCATTTTTTTCGTCGATATCGTTCCGATTTCGTAAAATTTCTCGTATCAAGAAAACTCCGACAGATCGTTCCGATATCTACCTACCATCGAAGTCCAATTTGACGCTCGATATCGTTACGAGAACGGGTCCGATATCGTGTGATTTCTCCATCTATTCGCAATGATCTGGTAACAATATCGAAACGAATGGCATCCTGGGTATACTTATTTAATTATAAACTTCCAAATTGCACAAACGTTTCATAACATTTTAATCTAAAAATTGAATAACATTACAAAAAATTGCGATTTTTCACATTACCCCATTTCCCACTTTACCCCATGTGCGCCTGATTTAATTTTAAAAAAGTTGTCATTATAAATAAATAAATTTAGACATGTCGAGCAAGCATTATATAGAAAAAAATAAACAAAATATGACAAAAAATCAACGAACAAATAAATATTTTTTTATAAAATTTGGTTTAATGATCAAATTAAATTTCAGGCGCAAGAAGTTATGCTAGCACTGATTTTCAAGCAGATAGAACCTCTTCCTGACTAAATGATTTCCTTTCTTCTTTTTTATATGAAATGAACATATTTGCAGGAATTCCCTATTCGTTTCTCAGAGAATGGTTCTCAGAACGTATCACAAAATAGTTTGACTCATTACTGTTAGCCATCCCTAATGGAATGCTTTTGTATTTGAAAATTAATAGAAATAATCACTAAATCGATTGGCGCTGATTATCTAGAAGGTGTGCTGGGAGTACACTAGCTTCAGTAATGGCAGAATGTGTATTGAGCAGGCTAAGAAGTTGTTATAGCAGGGCTTCCACTGGCAAGGCCTGGACAAATTTACTACTGGGTATGTTTCAATATATATATATTTTGTGTATTGTGTATTTGTTCATTAATGTGATAAAAAATAATCTTCGCACATTTCCTCAAATTGAAGAACACTTTTTCAGTGATGTTTTGTAGTGATCAATATAATGAATTGTTCTTCAATACAATGAAACATCCCAGCAGGAAACGTCACCAATGATTCCCCTATGTCAGGTCAGAAACATTGATGACCGATAGTATTTTAAATATTTTTTTTTTATTATTTTATTTATTTTTTAATTTATATTTTACAATTTATATTTTGTTTTATTTATCTTATATTATTTATTATTTCAATTTCATTATTTTCTTCTGTTCTCGGTGGGAATGGTATGTCTACTTGCTAATGTCAATAACAAAAGTAGAGCGATAGGGACAGCAAACGACGCCATATTTCTTGCCGTTCTTTTGACATTTCTCTTCAGTAAGGTTTGCCATTTCATGATGGAAAGATTTGCGAATTCGAATTTCGGTAGTAAATTTTAATAATTTCGACTCGTTGTTGGCTTTCTTTATATCTTTCTATTATAAAATGGCAAACCTTACTGAAGAGAAATATCAAAAGAGCGGCAAGAAATATGGCGTCGTTTGCTGTCCCTGTCGCTCTACTTTTGTAGCGTTCCTGTTGAAAAACCCTTGAAAAAAAACTTTTGTAGCGCTCTTATTGAAAAACCCTTTACTTCACTAACGGCCATCATCTATCATTACTACTGCTTTTTATCTCGTTTTTATAAAAATTGGTCCCTCAATTTGTGCCTATGAATAATATGACAGGGTGACATCGAACGCAAATTTTCAGTTTTACGCGTAACTGCTGCCCCTAGACGTATGTTGTATGCATTTCACAACGTAAATGCTGCATACCTTTAGGGACATGTGACGTGAATATTAATTTTCTTCAAAGACGTCATCAATAACATTTCATCAATGACAGTTTTTCACAATGTCATTGATATATGTATATATGACATATGGTGTATGACGTATTTAATGCAATATCATTTATGAAATTGTTGTAGACATATTCATCAATGACAAATTTTCGAATGTTCTCGATTCATCATTGATGACCTTGTCGTCAATGAGGCCATTTCCTGCAGGGCTATGCATGACGAAATTCTTCAATATAAAAAAAAAAAATATTCGATGTATGGTAATTTTTTTTTTATATATCTTTTAAATTCTTTTGTACAAAAATCTGTTTAAAGTATGTTTTGTTTCAGTGTACGTAAAATACTAAACTATTTTTATATGAGTTATTTAATGTAATTATGTGAAAATATATTCTTCTCAAGGATATTAGATTTTTATTAAAAAAAAGTATATAAATTTTAAAATATTAAAATATTTAAAAACATTAATTTTTCCACAGTGTAAATTTTCGCTATAAAAGTGTAGGTGGCAATGTATGCAAAATTTTTAATAAAGCTTAACAAAAAAAAAGTCTTAGAAAATTGAAGCATTTATAAAGTGCAACCTGCGCCAAATTGCAGCAAATTTATTTAAATAAAAAAAAATATGTAAAACATGAAGATGCAGCCGACGCGTCGTATGTAAATGCGGACTGTTTTAAAACGCATTAACCGATCGAGTGGCCAACCGACTGACTGGCAACCGATTGGCAACAGACTCTCGCAACCGACCACTCGCCGATATTAGCATTTTCAAGAACGGCTGCATTCTCCGGTCATAACAAAGTCGCGAGATCAAACATGATTGCCCCAGAGCACACAAAGAAGGAGGCATCCAGTGCACGCTTCGCGATATCGTTCATAATTTAAAGCGCTCGATTGTCAGAGGAGATCCTTAAAAAATTTTAGGAATTCTTCATGGCAGCATTTTTGAGCTGCCGCTGCCGCTGCTGCTGCAGTTCCTCCTTCCAAACTGCCCGGATTTGTACTTTTTGGGTACTACGTACTTTGGCGCTGCTAACGCAAGGCGACTCATCGGGAGTTCGCGAAGCACGAGCAAGCACTTGCCCCACAAGAGCCATGCAACGAAGTGTGTCGTTCGTTGTCTCTTCGTTTTGTGTATGTGTCGCCGCCGCGCTCAGTTTTAGCCAACCGCACCAAAGAGCCGCGGTTCGTTGGTGCGGTGCTGCAGCGCGCGGTGGTGCCACCTATTCTTAATGTTAGCTGGCTGCAAGGCTCGCAGCCATACTATGTAGGTATCGTTAGTGTTTTGGGGCAGCCAGTATAAACAAAAGAAGAACTGAAAAAAGAAAAACAAAGTTTGCAGCGAACGCAACGCAAAATAAAGTCAAGCGAGCCAAGTCCTATAATTAAACAATTATTGCAACTCCCACTTTTCGCTTGTGGGCATCGCTCGGTACCTTACGCTATGTGCGCTACTCCTCCTTTTCGGGATCAGCATCGAGATCTGAACATGCATCAGAATACGCTTTACAAATGTGGTACAGATTTGTGGCAACAGCTAGTGCACCACCTCCGTCTGACTGACTGTCTGTCTGTCTGCCAAGTGAACATTAGCGAGGAGGCAGCATTTTTTGCATTTTTCATATTTCTGTTCCTTTTTTTGTTTTTAATTTTTGCTATTCCCTTCTTCATTTTTTTGACATTGAAACATCGACTGTGGCAGATGAACTTCTTAATTCGGCAGGACAAAGTCGTCCGTAGCAATGTTTTCTAAATACTGATTTGCATATTCTGCAGAATATGTTGCAGAGGAGTTACAAACCAAATAGTTGCAGTGCTGGTTAATACAAACGATAACGTATAATATTTGGGAGGTCACGGTGTACTGCAAATGATAATTTTTGATAATATACTAAATATGAGTCTTACCCTAGTAGAAATTTGCCCGATGCGCCATCGGGAAATGATCTGGTTTTCGTTGGGTAAGCCCTATTGGAGAAAATATGATCATTGTCTTTGCATGCCCTTATAATGCTTACCATACCAGAGTTTATATTATCTAAATAGACAATGTTCCCGATCATAGCAACATTATTTTTTCCTCATAACGAAATTAGCATCAGGCAATGATCGAGATTTAATGAGAAAAGCCCTATTTGCTCGGGCTCTGACAAGGCAATTGTCGGGTAAATAATAAAATAGGGAATTGCCCGATCAGTACATGATCATGGCCTGAGGATAGTACATGATCATGACACTGCGTTACAAGGACATTATGGGCCTCGTCATATCCCGATCATCTCAAATAATGACATGATCATTTCATGATCATGGCTCTACCAAAATTTCTACTAGGGTAAATCTACTAGGGTAAATATATTTTTTAGTTTTGAATTCTTTAGCATTATTTGTCATTAAAGCATTATCTGCCTTAAAATTACCATTTCTTTAACTTTGTACACTAACATTTTTACACTCAGAAAAAACATACCATAAAATTAGTAGTTTTTACTATTAAAATAGTCAATGGGATATTTGTCCGATAAACTATTAACTCAATCGGTTAATACTATTAAATACTACAAAATACTATATAATTTATTTGATTTTGTATGAAAATATTTATTATTTGTGAATGCATAAAACCTATCTATATGTCGTGACTTTTCCATCATTGTTTTCAAAAATTTTATATTTAAAACTGTCTAAAGCTAGAGCCGCGGTAGCTCAGTGGTTAGTGCGTTGGACTGCGAGCCGAAAGGTCCCCGGTTCAAGCCTGGACTGGGGCTAACAACATCTTTTCATAGAAACATTTTTCTAGACCGCGCTACCTCTCGTCAGTAAATGGCAAACCTACGAGAGTAAAACCATTGCCTATTAAAAAGCTCTCACCCGCCGTTCGGATTCGGCAATAAACTGTAGGTCCCACCACTTTGAGTACAAATATAACACGCACAGCTCAAAATGGTGAGAGAGCTCGGCCGAAGTTCTATACAGGACTGTAGCGCCAAACTATTATTATTATTATTAAAGCTAGAGCTAATTTGATAAAACCAAAATCATTTTCAAAATCAGCATCAAGAATTGTTGCAACGTTAAATTATCTTCAATACAAAAAATAAATAAAATTATAGAAAAAAATGTTTTTTAAATATGATGACGTCAAAATACCATCTTGAAATGTGGCGCAGACATTTATAATAAATCAAAAAAAAAAAATAGGATTTTTTATTAATTTAAAAAGAGTCTTCAAATTTGAAGTGGACATTAATGCTCACTGGCTATAAGTTCAAGTTTAGAATTTACAACTAAAGTTTTCAAAAAGGTTAATTTATTAGCTTTAAAACGAGACATCAACGGAGTTTCTAGTATATCTAATTCAAAATATATTGCAATGTAGAATGTCTCCGCACCCGTGAGATGAGATTGACTAACTTTCTTTTTTTATTTTTTTTATAATTATAATAAATAGCTGGACCCGTGCACAGCTGCGCCCGTGCTAAGTTTTTGTAATTGCAAAACTATATCGTTTATAAAGTGTGGATACATTTACGCCCCTTTTTCCATTTTTAGTGCCAGCCTAGTCACTATTTTTACCGCCCACATGGAACGTAGTGCCATGCCCATTTTTCCAATCCCGCTCACATTCTACTTTACTATTTAACATTTTAAAATGATCCTTCGTATCGATTTGTACAATTCTGCTCTTAGTAAGTCAGGAGTTATCATTTTTAAATTTTAGTAATGTGGGAGGTGCCACGCCCCATTGTCCCATTCCATCACACATTCTAAGTGACTATTACAATGTTTAATATAATCTTTTGTTTCGATGTTTATAACTCTGCTCTTAGTAAGTAAAGAGTTATAGAAATTTTAAAGTTTTGGTTATATGAGAGATGCCACGCCCCGTTGTGCAATCCCGCCCATATTCTACGTGAGTTTTAAATATGAACATTTGTTTTTATTATTATAACTCAACTCTTAGTATGTCAAGAGTTATAGTTATTTTAAAGTTTTGGCTATATGGGAGGTGCCACGCCCTTTTATCCAATACCGCTCACATTCTACGTGACGATTAGAGGTTGTAATATAAACCTTAGTTTCGATTTATATAACTCAAATCTTAGTAAGTCAGGAGTTACAACATTTTTGTAGTTTTAGTCATATGGAAAGGGACACGCCCTTTTGTCTAATTCCGCCCACAATTGTAAAACAGATAAAGAACTACAATATACGTCACTGAGCCAAATTTCCTGTCTTAATTACACCGATATTTTTAATTAAAATTTCAATTTTGCAACGCCCATTTGTGTACCTTAGGAGGCGAATTTCAGAAAATCCCTTCGTAGTGTACACATCCGTCAAGAGATGAACACTCTGCCCAAATTTCATAGGCCTAGGGTCAAATTTAGATATTTTCGATTTTCCGGCTTTTTCTTTGGGTTTTTCCGACTTTTCTTTTTTCCTAAACCACTCTTGCACTGACACGAACAAAATACAAAAAGAATCAGGTAAATCCGTCGGTTCGTTCTCTCGTGATGCTCTGGCACACACAGGACATTTCATTTTTATCATTTTTATATATATAGAAGATAAACATTGATATACTTATTAGGGAAAATTAGAGAGCACTCAAAATAATTTCTAAGACATTTTGCGAAATACTTTTCGTAATTTTTAATTTCGTAAAATACACGAATAATTCGTAGAATACACGAACCATTTGCAATTTCTATTTTTTCCCAAATTCGAACGATTCGTATATATACATCAATATTCGTAAAAAAAATATTCGTCAGATTTTTTAACGAAGTATTCGTGTTTTTTACGAAAGATTCGTACAATGTTTCCTATGTTTCATAAAATGTACGAATGCTATCGACAAAAGTATGAAAACTTTCGTAAAATGTACGAATATATTCCTAAAAAGCTACACAAATATTCAATAAATTACGAATCTTTCGTATTATGTACGAATGGCTTTCGTAGATAAAATCTATGAATAGTTTCGTAAAATACACAATTCATATTCGTAATTTGATTATAAATTTACGAATATTCTTTCGTGTATTTTACGAAATATTTCGTGGATAAATTTCACGAATGTTTTCGTAAAATACACGAACGATTTCGTGTTATTTAAGTACATTTTATTTTGAGTGCAATATTTTTAAGATAAATTAAATATTAATTCAATTCAAAAATTACGAAATATATGTGGTTGAAAGAAAGTTAACATATGCAATTTGGTACACCTAGAAAGAGTCGTGGCTGGTATGGAAAATTGTATATATTTTGCTTTTTTGTTCCTGTATCGTTTATGCCTTGGTTCTTAAATCCGGCTACTCTTGTAAATATACCACACAATATAGCACACAAATCTGTGAGAATTTCTATTTTACTTAATGGTCAAATTATAGAAATTACTTATGGTCGCTAAGAAGATATAGAAATTCGGTACACCACTGAAGAGAAATTCATTCGCAATTGGAAGTTTTTAGTTATTTTTAGGATTCGTAAATACTGGTGACCGCCGGAGAAATTTAAACTATCACCGTTTGTAAGCATCATGTCATAATTGGACTACATTTTCATTAAAATATAAGTCGCTCTAATTAAAACATTAATTTTAATACTTCGAAAATTGTTCATCTTTTACGAGTACTTTAATTTAATTCTGTTTTCGTCGAGTTATGGCCCAAAATTATGAACCGTATATTAAAATTACGCTCGAAAATATGTTCTAGATATTTCGATTATTGACAAAAATTGATATTCGAATATTTTTATTCTAATATATTTATTACCGTTTTCTATTTTAAATACACGAAATCAAATTTCGGGTATTTCTGAAAATCATATGAAAAGCATATATCTGTCAAACAAACAGACAAATGCAAGATTTTGGAAAGCAAGTAATCAATTTTTGTAGATTATTTATGGGAAACTCCTGTCATATTTTTGAAATTGGCAGAAAACATACAGCTTTCGATACAAACTTTGTTTTCTTAAAAATAAAATGTTTCTAAACTTGTTGCCTAAATTTTGTCTAGATTACCCAAGACAAGTTTTTTTTTGCATAAATCTAGAATATTTCAGTCATATTTTCGAGAAACACACAAATGGATGTTTGGGGATGGCAGTTTATAAAATTGTGTTGAATTTTTATGGCAAATATATATTTTAGGAATGGGTAGAAAACAGTGTGAAGCAAAACTCCATCTTTTCCTGCGCAAAAATTATTCGGAAATGTGTTTCTAAAATGTTGTCTAGGATAGACTGTATTAACTGGTAGACTGCCCTCCTTATTTTAATTTTAAAATCAAGGAATGAAACCGAAATTAATAATGATTCTTCTTTTTAGTCTGTTACAAAAAAATATAATTTTAGTTTGTATTTTTTTCACAACTTTTTTTTCATACCTTTTTTTCATACATTTCTACGAATTGTTTTAGAATAGGTAAGAACACAGCTAGGAAAGATTTGACCAAATTTACTTTTTTTAAGTTAAAATAAAATGTAAACATCAATATGTTTATACATGTAAATAATTCACATTTAATAATTTTACACATTTAAACATATATATGTTCGAAAGAACGTCTAAAATTATTCATTATGAACATAAATATGTTTGAACGAAAACAAAAATATGTTTGGCTATCATTAAAATAATGTTCTGCAATGCAATAATACCTTTCTTTGCATAATGCTCCAAAAATATATGTTATGCCTGCAAAATTGTGTTTGGGAGGGCATTTTTTTTGCATCGTGTATAAAATCGAAACTGTTTATTTTGTTATTCGATATTTTTGTATAACGATTTTGAATTTAAAACGAAACGGTTTTAAAAATGGTTCATTCCCAGTCTGCGTTGTCTCGGAGACCTTTAATACCGCAAAACTTTCTCATATAACTTTGATAATAAAGTCCGATCTAGTTGCATTTTCGATTATAAATTGTAAAAATTCTTCTAAATTCAAATTCATTGACAAGATACGATATTTAATCATTTTAATCACATCGATAAAGCAACATTTTTAGAAGAAATATCGAAATTTGTTTATTTTTTCTTCTATATCGTTTCGAGTTCGACAATGTTCTCGTTTCGACAAAACTCCGACGGACCGCATCTATATTTACCTACCACGTAGGTCCAATTTGAAGCTCGATATCGCTACGAGAAAGTATTCGATATCGTGTGAATTCTCCTTCTTCTCGCATTGAGCTCGTAGTATTATCGAAACGAATGGCATACTGGGTACGCTTTCAATCGCCGTATAAACTATAAGTTCATTCAAAATATATTTTAAATTTTGTATATATTTGTATAAATTTTAATTATAGATTGCAAAACTGCGCTAGCAACAAAAGAAAAAAAAACGAACAACAAAATAACCTACGCAATGTCATTCGCCAAAGTATTTAACATATCGTCCTGTTCGCTCTACGCCTGGGAATCAGCGAACCCGTTCCTTAATTATAACCTGCTTATGTTGGCTCTTAATGCAAACAGCAATTATGCCTGTTTCTTTCGAGGAATTCCCAAAAACAAAAGTCGAAGGCTGTCATATCTCGTACGCCTCGCATGGGTTTCTAACATTAGGCCACTTTTCCTCGGACGAAAAAACGCCTATGCGCGCTCAACTGGAAATATTAATGAGCTCCAGTTCAACCTACCGATAAGGACAGCAGAGCAAAACAGTAACGCAAATCGGCACCAAAGGTTTGCGCTATAGTGAAATCGAGATCGGTTATAGGAATCGGATCGACGCGGCGGTGGAGGAGGGGCAGTCCAGCGCATGCGTGCGGACCGAAGGCACTGCGCTGCAATGCTGCATAATTAAGCAAGTGAAGCAGGTAAATGATCGAACAACGCAAATTATTAAAAACGAATTAGTAACATGGAATCAAAACAAAACACTCTACAAATCATGAACAATTTACAAGGCTACCCTATTGCAAGACGCACGTGCTCCCAAGGCAACATAGTACAGACAATAACAATAACAAAAACAACAACCAAAATAAATATAAAAAAAGAAAACCCATTAAATGTTAATCTATTTTCAATTTTTGTACAAAATCTTCTAATCTTTTTAATGATAGAGAAATGATAGGGCCAATGATCGGGTGTAAACAGTGCCCGTAGCATGTTCAGCGATCATTTAAGTCACATCAGTGGAGGTGGTTCACAATGAATGCTACATCGAACTTTGTACATCATTAATATATATTTGGTAATTACAATAAAAGGCATTGCAATTAAGTAAATAACTTCATAACGGTTTCTAACTATAACAGACAAAAACCAAAAAAACCCAAAACATTTCTCCAGACCCACAGCAAACATGCAACTGGTTGGTAAAAGTCAAAAGTCGAATGGGAGTAGACGAAGTTGAAGCACATCGATTAGTATTTTGTTCTAGAATATTTATTGAATAGTTAAAATTCTGACATTATTCGAAAACAATTAATTTAAAATAGTATAGGTTCCTTAATAATATATCATCTAAATGTATCTATCTTTTATTTTAAATACTACAATGTAGCATAAAACAAAATCAGTTTAAAGATTTCAAATAATCAATTTATTTTCTAATTTGTTTCCAATCAATTTTTCCAATTTTGAATTTGATTTATCAATTCTAAACCTTCCCAGCAAACCAAACGATAATTTTACTATATCGAAACGCTATCGTTTATATGCTCAAATAATCGCTTTCGAAAATCTTAAATGATACGAGAGGTTTTCAATAAAAACGAACCTATGAAAAACGATATCATTGTTTATGTCGTTATAGATAATAAGTTGATATCGAAAAACTGTTAATATTCGATAAACAAATTTCGCACATATGGGCAAGGGCTTCAAAATCTTCTTTGGAGTTCCTGGATCGAATCCAACAGCGTGCAATATATTTAATAGGAGATGAAAATATTTCATCCTCTATTGGTTCTCTTGAGTACCGAAGGACCGTAGACCGTGTTCTATAGGTATTACAATGGTAAGTGTTCGAGGGAAATACATGGCCTGATTCCACCAGGCCGTGTGTCCTCTCGTTCTACTCGGGCATCGAACCAAGCCCACCCCTTCGTAGTTCACTCGGTTCTCAACAGAATTACGCATTACAGAGATAATTCGTTCTTCAGTCGCACGATACGTTTGTGGAACAATCTCCCTGCGTCTGTTTTTCCCGACATTTTTGATATTGGCAAGTTCAAAACAAACATTCACCGACACTACTCCATCTTTCCCCCCCTCCATTTAACCTATCATCCCTTCTTACGATCAACACTGTGCATTGCATGAATAGGGGGCATCCCCTGAGCGTTGGTTAATTTGTAAAAAAAAAAAAATATCGTAAATAAATCATAATTTTTTTCGAATTCAAAAATTATCATCAAATGGTTTGTAGGGTTGCCTATTAAATGAATTGAAAACTGGAATATGTTCGAATTTACTTGAATATATGGGTCATTATTAGCATAGAAGTTAACAATATTTTTCTAGATTAATTCGATTACGATTTTTCATTTCTAAAGAATAATATTACCCAACAAATTGAGGTCTTTTCATTTTTATCTACGATTTTACTGTGATTTTCCGATGGACATTAAGATTCTAATTACGACCTCATACTTAGTTTTTTTTTTAGATTGCCTAAAGTTTTTAAGTTATTACATAATACAAATATATGGCAATTTTCGTATTTTTTCTACACTTAAAATAAAATTTGCTTAAAATGCACGAAATCGTTCGTATATTTTACGAAAATTTTCGTGAAATTTATCCATGAAATATTTTGTAAAATACACGAAAGATTTTTTATAATTTTTTAATAAAATTACGAATATTATTTGTATATTTTACGAAACTATTCGCATATTTTACAAGAAAGCCATTCGTACATATTACGAAAGATTGAATATGTGTGTACATTTTACCAATATATGTAAATTAAATGTAATAAAAAATAATATTACGAAAGTTTCGTAATTTAAACGAAATATTCGTTGTTGTTTTAATTTTATGTAATGTATGGGCATTCCACACCAAATCGACAAAAAAAAGTCAAATTTGAGATTTTACCTTTTCGATTTTAATGAAATTTTAGCAACTGATAAAGGGTATCGAGACATGCATTACCCATTTTTTATTTATTTTTTCCGATCACTACTTCCAGAGAAACAGTTGCTCAAATTTGGAAAAAAGGGCCAAAAATCACTTTTGTATGGTTGTTCATATTTAATTATCTCTGGACCTAGAAATGATAGAAACTCTGTTAATAACTCGTATTAAAGCTAATAGAACAAGCTCTTTGCACAATTTTGGTCCTTAAAAAGGACCCTTTTAAAATTTCTGAAAAAAATCCTAAATTGGTCGGAAATAAAAAAAAATGGTTAGTGCATGTCTCAATACGCTTTATCAATTCCCAAAATATCACTGAAAGCGAAGAAGGTGAGTTCCAACCTCTGGTCGATTTGGTGTGGAATATGGGCCATAAACGAATCGTTCTTAAAAAATATTTTGCAAAAAAAATTACGAAAACTTCGTGTATTCCTCGATATTTTCGTGTATTTTACGAAATTAAAAATTACGAAAAAATATTTCGTAAAATGATTTTGAAAAATTATTTTGAGTGTATGATTATTATTTTTATTGCTTGCAGATTTTAGTTTTCGATCTTATTTCTTTTGTATTCCATTGAAAATACTTCAGCTAATATTTCCTAATATTTCCCCATGCTATACGGATTGATCGGATTGATGACCAATGTTATGACCAGTCAAACACAAAAAATTTTAATTGTTAGATGTAATAAATATTTTTGCATAACATATATAATAATAATAATATAATAATAGTTTGGCGCTACAGTCCTATATAGAACTTCGGCCGATCACTCTCACCATTTTGAGCAGTGCGTGTTATACTTGTACTCAAAGTGGTGGGACCTACAGTTTATTGCCGAATCTGAATGGCGGGTAAGAGCTTTTCATACACCCAGAAAAAAATTCCCTCAAATCCCATTAAAATTGGTCAATAGGACAATTATTGATTTAATAGTATACAAAAAATAAATCTTTTCATATAAACTCAATGGCAATGTCATGGTATTTTCTAGTATTTAATAGTATTTTCCGATTAAAATAATAATTTATCCTATTAACTATTTTTAATAGTAAAAAACTATTATTTATATTGTATTTTTTTCTGGGTGTAGGCAATTTTTTTACTCTCGTTGGTTTGGCATTTACTGCCGAGAGGTAGCGCGGTATAGAAAAATGTTTCTATGAAAAGATGTTGTTAGGCCCAGTTCAGACTTGAACCGGGGACCTTTCGGCTCGCAGTCCAACGCACTAACCACTGAGCTACCGCGGCTAACATATATAGTTTTTACAATTCAATAAAAGTGTATATAATATGTGAAACGATCCATAGTTCTATGATTTCTCATACTTCATAATTGTAAAGCACTCTTTAAGTCTTCAGATTAAATACAAATTCACATACAAAATTTTCGATTTAAATTTTCTTTTGTGATGCTCCTTTTAATCAATATTTTCATAGAATTTTAAAAAAAACCTTAAACTAGTAGAATTCAGCTTTGCATAAATGTATTACTTCCATTGGGTTTGCGTACAATAGAGTCAAATGAAGATCACCTACTAAATTTCCATACTTTTAAACAACAAAAAAATGATTCATTAATCGCATTCAAGAATTTGACTTTAACTCATAATTAAAGATGGGTTTATATCTGAATATTGAAGTTGATGTTTTCTGAATCGAATACAAAGAAATTTGTAAAAAATTATAATTCAAAATATGTATAAAAACACGAGAATTACGTAATAACTTTTTAACGATCTAAAAAAAATGAGTATGAGGTCGTGATTAGAATCTTAAAGTCCATCGGAACATTTTTTGCTGTGTAATCTTTATTTTTAACAACAATTTCCTTTGACTAATTTCCTTTAAACTAAATGTAAACTACCCAGTCTGCCATGTTTCGGAGACCTTCGATGCCTCGAAGCTTTCTCGAATAACTTCGATAAAAAAGTTCGATCTCGTTGTATTCTCGATTCTAATTTTTAAAAATTTTCGTACATTCAAATTCTTTGACAAGATACGATATTTAAAGATTTATCAAATCGATATCGCAATATTTTTCGCAGCTATCTCGAACTTTGATCATTTTTTTCTTCGATATCGTTTCGATTTCGAAAAATATCTCGTATAGAGAAAACTCCGACAAAATGTTTCGATATCTACCTACCATCTAGGTCCAATTTGACGCTCGATATCGTTACGAGAACGTCTCCGATGTCGTGCGATTTCTCCATCTACTCGCATTGATCTCGTAACGATATCGATACGAATGGCATACTGGGTAGAAACTAAATTTTATATAATTCAACCTTGAAGATATTGGAATAAAACCAACGAAACGTCGGGAAAGAAAACGATATAAAGTTTTTTATTTACATTTAAAAACATCAGACCAAAAGAGCCTATAAACACAAAATTAAATTACTTTTGTTTTTCATTTTCAATTATTTATATTTTTGACACCACAGTAGTAAAGAAATGGTAAAAATGTGTATTAAATTCTATTAGTAAAACTATTCTCCAAATTTAATAAACTTTTAATATAATTTTGCAAATTCTCTAAATTATTACCTAACTATATATACATAATGATAAAAAAGTACTTCAGACAATGAATATTATATATTTTTATATAATCCCTTTTTCTTCTCTCCACTACATTGAGTGCAGAGGGTTTTTATTTAACACGAAGCGGTGTATATATATTTTTTTAGTTACCCTTCTCAAAATAGTTTCATATATAGCCTGAGGCAAACATGTTGAGCAAAGTGATACAGAATTTAAATTTACATTTTTTTTCGCAATAGTTTACCATGTGCCGCAATATGGGGGAACTACCGAAGTTTAGCAAAAAAAAGGAATATGGAAAACACTTTTTTATTCAAGAAGTTATAAATAAATGTGTACAAAATAATTTTGGAGATGAAATTTCTTTGATATTTATAATACGAATTCGATTTACAATTCAAAATACAAAAAAAAGGGTTTCAAACGTTCTTGTTAAATCAATGGCCATATTCAAAGTTTTCGGCAGAATCAAGTCAGTTTAGCAGCATATTTTCGAAAAATTTTAAGCAAAAAAAAGACGGAGTTTGTATCAAAAGCTGAATGTTCTGTGCTCGTTCTCAAAATATGAATCTGCCATTCTATAAAATTGGATAATCTCTAATACGTTTCACATAAACTTTTATATAGTTATCTGTGTGTTTGCCAGAAATACTTCTGAGAAATTACAGAAAATTAATATCGTGGATTTATAAACAAAAAAGCTAAAACATTCCTCAATATGGTTAAATTATTCATTGAACCTCAACAAACTATTATATTCATAAATACTAGAAATACTTCTATACTTCATTAACCCTTCTGCACAAATTGTGTCAAAATGACACACTTTTTCTGTAAAATCACAATTTCAGGTATTTCAAAGTATTCGCATTAATTTTATAAAATATGATCGTCGTTGTAGAACTAACAGTCACTAACTACATTTTCGAAATGCAAATTGTTCATTTACAAAAATCTTTATATATCTTTCAATTTTTGATCTATGAGCTCAATATTTGTAAGAAATATAACAGGAATATGAAAATGTGCATCTATCAAATGTGGATCTATCAATTAGTATTTCAACTTTAAAAATGTATCAATTACTTTTTGTAATAATAACCAACAAAGTTGAAATTTAAGATTTTCATATAAATGTATTTGGTGACTTTAGTTCTACAACGACGATATATTCATTTTTCTTTTAAGTAATTGAAGAAAATTAATTTTATAAATAGCAGATGGTTTTATATCTGATTTTATATCTATGGCAATGAGTGGGTCAATTTGAATAGAGCGGTATGCTTTAATTTGTGTAGAAGGGTTAAAGAATTTTATATTTGTTTTTAGTTTTGCTAAAATAATAAATGCATCCATATCATGCATTACAATTTATGTGTGCTACAGCTCATGTTTTAACCGATTATAAATGATTTATAAAATTAATATATACAAACTTGATTGATGCAGTGTAAATCATTCTTAGAAATCATACACCATATTACTGAAAGAAAAAAACTATATTTTTTCATATATTGAGCTTGAATTCTTTCGAAATCCAAGCATGAAGGTGATATAAGTTTATGCAACATTTTTAATCAGTGAACCAAGGAGTATATTTAATTAAAAAAAATCTCATTTAAAAGGCTGGTTTTAATTTTAAAATCGACTTTATAATGTTTATGAATAACGTCCTTGTTTTATTATGAAGTATTAAAGTTAATAAGATTTCCTAATTCAAAAGTTAAAGAACAAGGATTGTTACACTATATATTAAAAAAGGGTAATAGAAAAAATTTGTATTTTTTGAGCCCAAAAATTTGAAATTTTCGATCCATATCTTAGAAATTAATAATGGAATTTTTAAAATTGATATAAATACTAAACTAGTGGTATTTTATGAAAGTTTAAATAATGGTTTAACCTTATATTCAACGATTAATAAAGTTAAAGAACAAGGATGGTACACATCTGGATAAAGAAGTAAATTGGGCCTTTTCTGAGCCCAATAATTTGTTCTTTTTGACTCATATCTTAGGAACTAATAATGCCTAAAACATGGTTTTCGTTTTTGCCGGATATCCTCGAAATAGGATGTGTTGTAAAAAAATGTATAGCATTCTGGATCATTTCTGGAGACGACATTTTTTTTTGTCAAATGTGCTCGCAGAGCCAGTTTTTCAGTGCTAGTTGAACTGTGTTTGTGGTTTGAAATCAGAATCGATTTTTTTAGTGAAGTTCAACCGTCGTTTAAACTTAGTTTAAACGACCGATGCTGATGGTTTAAACTACGTTTAAACTTTCAATGTTTTTGGCATGAATTTTTCTCACAACACTTTTCACTATTTTTTGTAGCTGCGTTGTTTCACAAATTATTATTAATTTTTATATTTTTGCACACTATGTATTAAAAAAAAACTCTCACGTGCACTTCTGTTGCTAATATTTAAATTTAGATTAATTTTATTTTTCTGAAACAATTTTTGTATTTATTTAATTTTGAATAACATTTATCAAAAGTCAAAATCAAGAGAATTAAATGTCATTAGCCTGTGTTTTGTCTTGGTCTGTGTTCAATTTAAGCTATCACTGAAAAACTGCTAACAAAATTAAACGTCGTCTAATTTAAAGAGAAGATTAATTAAACGAAGTTTAAACTACGTTTAAACTACCACTGAAAAACTGGCCCACAGTGTTATAAATTTAAACCAGGTATCCATTGTACACTCAAACAATTTCTAGGACATTTTACCAAATATTTTTTCGTAATATTTAATTTAGTAAAATACACGAATAATTCGTAGAATACACGAAACACTTGTAATTTCTATTTTTTTCCATAATATTTTTAAAGAACGATTCATATATATTATAAATTTAAATATTCGTAAATTTAAAACAACAACAAAATTATGAATATTTCGTTTAAGTTACGAAACTTTCGTTATATTATTTTCTATTACAATTTTTTTTACGAAAGAATTACTTATGAATCGTCATTTTCATAGTTTTTAAACAAAGTATTCGTGTATTTTACGAAATATTCGTAAAGTGTTTCATAAAAAGTACGAATGCTATCTCAAAAGTACGAATACATTCTAAAATATACGAATATATACGTAAAAAAATATACAAATATTCAAAAAATTACGATTTTTTCGAATTATGTACAAATGGCTTTCATAGATAAAATCTACAAATAGTTTTGTAAAATAAACAATTAATATTCGTAATTTTATCATAAATTTACGAAAGTTCTTTCGTGTATTTTACGAAGTATTTTGTGGATAAATTTCACGTTTTTGTTAAATACACGAACGATTTCGTATATTTTAAGCAGATTTTATTTTGAGTGTATCAGTTTGGAATATAGGTTTATCTTTATTTTTCTAAAGGTTTTTTTTTTTAACAGGGACGCTACAAAAGTAGAGCGACAGGGACAGCAAACGACGCCATATTTCTTGCTGCTCTTTTGACATTTTTCTTCAGTAAAATTTGCCATTTCATGATGTCGCTCTACTTTTGTAGCGTCCCTGTTGAAAAACCCTTGAAAAAAACTTTTGTAGCGCTCTTATTGAAAACCCCATTATAAAGTTTTTACAAAGTAATATGATTTTTGACGTATATCGATTTGGTACGATTTCAATCTGTGCATAAAACAGTATACGTAATGTTTTTGAGAAAAATGCATTTTATATTTTTTGCATTTTTCATTGCGAGTTTTTTGTAAAACTTTGTTTTTTTTTTTATTTAATAAAATTAAAACAGTTATTGTCAATGAATAAAACAAGGAATGTTATGGTTTTAAGACAACCTGAATTTCGGTTACTATATGGTTACTATAATATGGTTACTATAACCGGTTAAACTTGAAAAATTCAGAACAAAAAAAAACAATTTATGAAATCACTAGAAAAGAATATTTTTATATTTTAAATCATTGAAATTACTAAAGATTCTACTCATTTTGATAATGGTATTACGTTTCCTGTGCCATTTTTGTTTCTTGAAATATATGCATTTTTGTTGAATTTCAACTATACAAAATTAATTCACTTTATATTAAAAAAATAGTAATTATAGCAGTATTTCCAAATATTCCAAAACAATTAATAAGTACTAGGATTTGTGAACATAGTTATACTGTTCTGTACACACAGAATAGAGTTTTTTACTGCCAACCAACTCATTGCTCAACCAACTTATTCGGTTCTCTCAACCGCTTAGTCAGTTGTTATTGTCAAAATAGCTTTGTAAAAGTACACAAAACTAGTCCATGTTTAGTGTTGTTAATCGTTTAGTGTTAATAATGATGTAAAATTTAAATTTGTTTTTAAAATTAATGTTATTTATTCTCCTAAATGTAAACTAGAAACTAAATTTCATAAAAATCAACCCTGAAGATGTTGGAATAAAACCAACGAAACGTCGGGAAAGGAAATGAAATAAAGTTTTTTTATTTACATTTAAAAATATCAGACCAAAAGAGCCTATAGGCTGTATACAAACACAAAATTAACAATTTAAATTGGTCAAAACCTTAATAATTCAAAAAGAGTTGTAGTTTGTACTAGAGATGGGCAAGTGAGTGAGTTTTGACTCACACACTAACTCACGCTCACGAAAGAATTTTTCTAATCACGCACACTCACTCACGGTCTTTTTTGGTCTACTCACACTCACTCACTCACAATCACGTGAGCAAAATTAGGATTCAATCACAATCACGCGTGATCACACGTGATTAACGTGAATCACGCTGAATCACGCTCACATGCCCATCTCTAGTTTGTACTGCAACCAATTTCGAACTGTTTTAGAATATTTTAGTTTAGATTTAGAACAATTAGGAGTGTTTATAGACTAATATTTCAATATAGCAGTTCCGCCACCAAATTTGTAAACCATTCGATTTTACCGAATGAAGTTAGTTGGTGCAACTAACTTTTTCATTCTTCCAACCTCATGCCAAAAGAGGATTTTTCTGTGTGTAATAATGCGAAATTAAATTAAAACATCAATAAATTTCAATTCATATTTCAATTGTAATTTTTAAATAACATAATTTAAAACCTTACATCAACCATATCTTCTATTGCAATATCTATCTTTCTGCAATATTCTATTGCAATATCTCAAGAATAAATTTTTTTTTGAAATATATTAATAGATATTATGTTTATTTTAAAAGAAAATTTGTTGATTAAGTTTTTTAAATGTTTATAACTCAAAATATAGAAAGGACACAGAAAAAGCAATACCATTGTCAAAATACGTATTCTCTCTAGTATTGCAAGTGATTTAAAATATAAAAGTTATTTTTTATTAAATATGATTTTCCGATGATTTCATAAATTAACGTATTTTCTAAATTATTCATCTTTAACAGTTTATTTTATCCAAACATTAAACGATATTGAAATTGAATTATAGCCATTACATTCCTTCATTTATTCCTGGGCAATAACCGTATTCATTTTTAATCAATATCTGTCTAGTATTTTCATAAAAAAATTTGTTTGCAAAATGCAGTGAAAAATTCAAAAAACATAAAATACATTTTTCGCAAAAACGTGAGGTATAGGAAAAAAAAACTATAAAATGCGGTTCGAATCATCACATTAAAAATACAACTGCCGAACAGTTTTGTTTATCGAATTCCAATTTTGTAATTTGTAATTTTATATTCTGATTTTACTTTTTTCCCTCTGCACCACTTTTAGAGCACTATATATATAATCTACAAATTGCTTAAAGTCAGGTGAAAGTGCGCTGAAACTGAAAACCTAAAAATTTAACTACTTCATAAAATTATAATTACAAAAAAAAAAAAAAATAGCAAACTCATTGCGTTGCCCTACACATATTATTTACGATGTCTTATTCCAAACATACCCAAAACAATGTGCAAGTCTAATATAAAGAAATCGAAAAAAAACTCCTTCTTTCTGCAGACTCAATTTTTGCTACAAATCCGTTACCAACAGTAGGTATCTATATAACTTTTGGCAATTCCAAATACATATAATATATAGCAAACGAAAACAGTAAAATAAACAAAACCAAAAAATAAAACAAGAACCAAAAAAACAACAAAAAAACAAAAACATCCCCTGGGTTATAAAACTTAGCCGGGAGGCAGCTAATAAAATACCTATCTATCCAGCCATTCATACATTGACGGTACATTTCGTGAACACACGCGTGCGCCCGTAAATCTGTTTTTGCCATGGGCCGACTTACTGACAAATACATCTATAGAATATGGCGACGCAGATTGAAAGTTTTCCGGTGCCGCAGCAGCGCGCCTCATTAAAATATGAATATTTTGAAAATCACACAACTTTTTCCACACACAACTATTAAAAAAAAATATCGCGTTTTGTCTTTATTTGTCATTATTTAATCCAATTTAATGGGTTACGATAAGACTGGTACAAATCGTGTCCAAATGGTCTCGTTGTCTCAGGCAGCACGTGGCATGCAGTTGAAATGTGAAGGCTTTGTTTTAGCATGCAAATTTTTACCGTCGGCTTTGGAAATATTTTGTATATTCAAAGCAAAGTGAAGTGGAAACGAAAATTTCAAAGTTTCAAAGATACAGAGTCATGTAAGGATCATATTCAGTAAAATGGATTGGAATTGAATTATTTAAATAAATAGTCAAAAGTTAAAATATTGACGTTTCTATGGCAAATATCCCATCCATAAGTGTTAAAATGAGGCGTTGGCAAACAAAAACGGCAAACTCCATACTATGGTATTTTGAGAAAAACACGAAAACCTTGTATTAATCAATGGTTATTTAAAATGATAAATGTCAAATAGGATTTCAATCAAAATTAACATTGTTTACAACATATTCCCCAAAGGTGGGTGCTATAATCTAGAAGATACCAAGTCTGTCATGTCTCAGAGCTGTTCGATGATCGAAGTTTTCTGAAACTAACTGCGATAAAAAAAAGTTCGATCTCGTAGCTTTATTACTAGGTACTATTTTTTTAAAATTTTTCTTTCAATAAAATTTAAGACAAAGGTACGATATTTAAATATTTGTCACATCGAGGTTTTTCGAATAAATCTAGATATTCGATGCAATATCGATCCAGAATCGTTTTTTTTATCGTTTTGAATATACTTCATTATACGATATCTACGTACATCTTAGAACGAATTGTAGTAAAATATAAATACGAAATCGTAATCAAGATCGAATTAATTTCTCGAGACAGTTTCGAAGCGTTGACGAATCGAATGGCAGACTGGGTATACAGGTTTTAATTATGGACTTAGTTTGTTTTGATCCACAAATTAGGAATTTTTGGGCAATTTTGATGCAAACTTTTATGTTTTTAATCTACAACAATATGAATTTTTATGAATATTTATGTTATGAAAAATTACTGAAATTATAGCTTTTTGATACGAGAATCTGGACTTCGCGCATTTTGACATGCAAACTTATGCGACTTATCAATTTTTTGATTTGTAACTTTTACATGTAATTTGTGGTAAAAAGAAAAAAAAATCTGAAAATGTCGAAAGTACAATATATCGACGACTCTAACGAAAACAAGCACGTTCAAAAATTTTATTTGGACATTTTCAGACAACAATTTGAAACGTGTTGGTTTTCGTAAGTAAATTACGAAAAATGAATTAAAAGTTTAATTTATAAAATTTTTAGTTACCTCCAATGCAAACGTTTTGGCTATATTTTTCCCAATGTGCGATCTGACTTTATTAACACATTTTTCAAGAATAGTATAAAGGTTGCGAATGATTGGTTGTTAATATGCAATTTAAATAAACCTTCAATATTCGCAGATGTATTAAGACAACTACTTTTTAAAATTTGAATGTACGAGAAATGTTAATAATAAAAAGCTAAAATACAACGAGATCGAATCTTATTATCGAAGTTTTCGAAAGTTTCGATCGAAGATCTCCGAGACGTGACAGACTGGGATATTTAAAATTCATCCCAAATATTAATTTTTCCGATAGGACATCTTTTATCTGAAAATACAATTAAAATATTTTTGAATGGAAAAATACCGTCGGAATGTTGTTCACGATAGAACATTCACATACGAGTTTTTTTTAATATAAAACGAATCGTTTAACTGCCAGACAATGCGTTTGGAATCACTTCTCAGTCTGCCATGTCTCAGAAACATTCGATGCTTCGAAGATTTCTCGAATTAATTTCTATATAAAAATTTCGAGTTCATTGTTTTAGAAATGTCGGAGAATTCATACAATCTCGGTTACAATTCTCGTATCTGATCATACCACAATTCGTTCTAAGATGTAAATAACGAGATATAGAAGTATTCTCATTACAAGAATTGTTTCTAAATCGTACCGATAGTGAACATAAATACGTATTAAACTTCACTCCATCTATACAACGATAATGGAACGATAAAACCCGCTAAATAGTTCAGAAATCTCATTATATTTGAGGACATAATTTCGTTTATGATTATTACAAATTATTATAAAAAAAGTAACAATTTTGTTTGACTTGTAAAATTTAAATTTTCTGTTTATAAAATTTTAAAATTTACTTGTAAACATATGTTGCTTTTATTTAATATAAATTTGATATAGCAACGAGATTTATTAGATTTTCATGTGTTCATAATGAAAACATAAAATTAAGAAAGAAAACCTCTATAAAAAAATCTATAAAATAGTTTTTTGCTTTTAAAATTAGTCAATAGGATAAATTAATTATTTAATGGGTATATACCATTAAATACTACAAAACACTATTAAATACTATTAAATAATATGAATTATATGAAAATATTTAATTTTTGTATTCTATTGAATCAAAAACTATCCTATTGACCAATTTTAATAGTATTTTTTTCTGAAAGTAATAAATTGTTCTCGGAGTGAGCTCGAGAACAATTTGAGATATCGCACAGTGGAGTATTCGATAAAAAAAAGTTGTCCAAAATTCTGATTTTTATGTGAATGGATAGTTTAATGGCACTCTACTAGAATGCGAAAAAAAGTGGATTCGATTAATTTTGAAGAAGATACGCCCTTTTTATTCTCTAAAAAAAGTTGTGCAAGTACTTTAGATTTTGACATATGTTATGAAAATCATTTAAAGGGTGTATAAGTGGTGGTAATATCTAAGCAAAATTAATAATCAGTGGAATTTTTACTTTAATTTTTACTTTAATACTAACTAGGTTTTTTTTGTATAGCCGTATAAATTAGTTTTCATTTTATAAATTATTTAATAACAGTTGTTTATATAGTTTTTATTTATTTTTAATAAATAATTGATTAAAAGGACAAAAACAATGATATACAAAAAATCAAAAGCAGGCTCATTCTATTCATCGGAATCAATTTGAGTATATTGTTCAGATAACTTTATTTTAATCTATACACAGATAGAAAAGATTTGTTTGAATATGTTTGAATGTAATTATAACGTAATTCGAAATCACCATATACATATTGGTAGTAATATCTAATTACATTATAATAGAATTGTATTATTATTTTGTTCAGATTGAAATATTATTATACGATATGTAAACATAAATTTCTTTAATCGCGGATTTACATGAATTTACAATATTAATGTTTCTGTAGAAATATATATTTTTCATCAGATATTAATATATGTATGTTTGATATTTCCGCTATTTAGCACACCTAACGTCAATAAAAGGTTCTTTGAATTATATGTATTTGAGTTTTCGTGATTGTTACTGGGTGACAACGAATTTAAAAATAATAGCATTATTTTGATTATATGTATGTTTGGCATTACGATATCACAATTAAATAACCACGCTGCCTACTTTTAACACTCAGTAACACTCACATTAATACTTTTCATATAGTTCAAAAGTTCTTTTTGGTGGAAGAATTTGTTTAAGTGTTGCCAATTACTGCCAACCACAGATAGTGGTTGTTTGTGAAATTTCCAATTCATCCGTAAAGTACTGAACTCAAAATAGGAACAATAGATGGAAATAAAATTATTGGGTATAAATAAAATATGTGTAATAAAAATAAAATAAAAGTTTAAGTTTATAATTATAAAATATATATAAAAAAAAATGTAATTTAAAAATAGGGAAAAAACGAATATTGTGTAAAGAAGATATTAGCACTAAATTTACTATTTTTACATTAAAATTAAATGTAAACATAAATAGGTTTACATGTAAATAAAATGTTTTTCACATTCAAACATATATATGTTTGCAATAACGCCGAAAATAATTCATTCAGAACCTAAATATATTTGAACGAAAACAAAAGTATGTTTGGCTGTTATTATAATAATGTTTGGCAATTAAATAATACTTTTGTTTGCATAAAGCTCCAAAGATATATGTAATGCCTGCAAAATTATGTTTGGGAGAGCCCTTTTTTTTGCAGCGTGTCGTGCAATATGGAATATCATCCAAATATGGTCTTAAACACATTACCAATTTTCGTATTTCATACAAATCGAGCCAGTACTTTTTGAGTTATCGCTAAATATATGCAAATAAAACACCTTCATAAAAACTCGATTAAATTAAAATGGCAGACGAAGGCGAAACCATTCTCAATTATATTTAAAACTCAATGCATTATTCTTTCAATTCATACTAATTATACTCTAAAACAAAATCAATTTTTTAATATTGCATTAAAATTTGTTTTATTTTTTTAAGCTATATTTTTAAGATGTCATTAAAACAGTAACACATATTATAAAATAATATTAATTATATTTATTGGAAGAAAATATATCCCTTAATAAATTTCGTATAACATTTTATATTATATATCCACGCTTCAACTCTAAATTATAGTTTTATACATAACTTTTTGAAAATAGAGATTAACAAAAAAAAACTTATTCAAAATCTCTAACTTTGAAGTAAGAATACCAATATTTGGCTTCCCTTAAAATAAAAATAATTATATGCTCCATATCCGCTATCATTCAAGGTATCTCTAGATGTAACATTTTTTGAGCACAGATGAAGTTTATGAAATGGATTTTTGGCCAGGTTTTTTATTCAAATACCCCATTGTGCGTCGAAGGGTTTATGAAGAAGGATACTTTAATTTTAAAATTTAAAAAAAATCATTTATTTCAATTCTAGAAAAATTACCTCGCGAATTTTAATGGAGTACCTTTTTGAAGTATTTCTCATCTATCTATCTGTTTGAAAGATGTTCAATTGATCTAAGTAATTTTCAAGTAAATTAATGTGCAATGCTGTAGTAAACATCTTAGTTTTTCACACGATTTACAAGCGATTTTGAAATAGATATCGACGATCTCGTTTTCTATCAGGATATACATAATCGGGGAGTTAGATTATTTAACGTGATCACTTTAGTCGTCAGTTTTGTTTAGTTTTCTTTCAAATTCACTCTCACATGGTTTTTGATGATTTTTTTGGTTCGTTGTTTTTTACGTTATGATCGAATTTTATTTCATTTATTGATTCGACTGATTGATGACGTTGGATAAATATTTAAAAAATTTGAATTTTTTCGTCGTAAGATTTTTCCACTTTAATAATCCTTATTCCGTATAGATGTGATAGACTTTGTGAATATCTTTTCGATAAGTTTATTTTTCAACTAAAATTAAGAAATATATTTTTTTTAATTATTTACTTTGACACATTTACTGGTATATAGTTCGTAATTTTTTTAATTTAAATATTTTATAAATGTCCTTAATGTTTCACACGAGTTTCGTAGTAGAAATTTAAAAAAAATGCTGTGTGTTCGCAGACCGTCACTCTAGCAGAATATTTCAAAAGCACACAATTAAACCACAAAATTCAAATCATTCAAATTTTATGTTTAATATTGCAAAGAGCTCGCGAGCTTCCAATAAAAACACACAAAAATAAATCACACCGAAGAGCACATGAAAACGATGCCGTGATTAGAGATGATGCTCAGTGCCGATGCAATTGGACCAGGACCAAAAATTCCAGTGCAGTGTTGCGAGAGTCTGTTGTAGCGCGACAGCCGCTGAGCGTAAATGAGAGAGTGGAGAGTGAGAGAGAGTAAGTGAGACGAAAGGCTGCACGCCATTGCTCTTGGCGTGCCGGGCAACTCCAAAGTTCATTTTGCAAGAACCCAGCAGCGGATTTCACCAACACGAACTCACGAACGCACGCAGGCAGGACGCAGGATACGGAAATGGAACGCAACGCGGTGGAGCAAAGGCAGAAAAGGACTAGAAAGACCCATCCATCCATTGATGTGCGTAAGTGTAGGTGTCTCAGAGGCACTACAAACATTTCCGACGAATTGGGGTGAACGCAAGGCCTCGGCAACAAAACACATACACGATTTGTTGAACATCCCCAAAAGCAATATGTATCCAGGCGCAACCCACTTCGGCAGTATTTATATATATAAAATATATGTAATACATAAACGTAGGTTGTATATATTTGCAATGGGTGGCATGGGGTGTTTGGAACCATGCTGCACTCGACAGCGAACGGCTCTGATTCTATGTCAGCGCTCATGTACGATGGCTTTTGTGGAGCCTGCGGCATATACAGCAGCATTTCGTACATGCAGCAGCCTCCGCTGTACGTCTTCTGCCTGCCTGCCTGCGTGCCGCCGCCCTGCATCAAATATTGAATCAAGGTGTATGTGCCCAGGTCTCTGTGTATGTATGCAATGCATTTACTGGCGCATATGTAAAGAAACTGTTCTGGGTACATATTAGGGGTTCCTAATCACAGACCCCCTCAAACTAAAGGCGGTTTTCTGAAGTCATGCTGAACTTCGCAAAATCTCACAAAATATCTCTTTATCACAAATATAAATTCTGTTATCAAGTTTACACTCAGTTATTCTGCATTTTAATGAACATTTCCTCCCAAACGCTCATAAATCGGGGTGAAATTCAGTATTATTGAAACCACTCAAACGATTTTAAAAATTTTAATAAGTGTTGTACAGAGAGAACTAGAGAGAACTTAAGTTTTAAAATTGGAGTTTGTGTCTTTAATGGTTATGGAGATAAAAATAAGTAAAGTTGAGATTTTTTGCGTACAAAATTTTTCAAAAATTGTAAAAATCCAAAAGTTATCCGAATTCATTTTTTTATGAAAAGCCTATATTAAGATCTAAAGAAATTGTGCTTACTTGAGAAAATGTTTTGTTTAGTTTTAAAGATATAGACTTGAACATGAATTTTTGTTTTCATTTTTGAAGACTTTACTTTACATATTTATACATAGATTGTACATTTTATCATGAAATCGAAGTATTTGTATGGAATTTTTACAAACAATTAATACATAAATTATAAACTGAAAACCGTTTTTAAATATCTCAAGTGGTTAATTAAATATTAATTTCTAAAGCCGACATTTTTTTTTTTTCCATTTTTTCTTTTTTGAAAATTGGACATTTACGCAAATCTTCGTAAGTATTTTTTTCTTCAGTAACATGTACTTTTGTTATATTTTTTTGATAGATAACATTACTGAGAATCTTTTAAATTATAAAACTTATTCCAAATATATTTAACCAGTCTGGCAACACTGGTCAAATTTCAAGTTTTTTTTATTTTTATTTTGACCCCCTGCAGAAAAGTTTTCAAAGTCCATTTTTCTGTAATATCAATATTTTCAGAGATATGAGGCCTCAAATATAGGAAAAGAATTGCATTTCATATATAATTATATGAAAATACATATTGGAATTTAACTAAAATATCCTTGCATATCCGCTCAAATCCTTAAAATTGTATTTAGTCTTCTACAAAATACACCCTTTTCAGTAAATGTAGGTTCCGATTTGGTCCGGCTTACAAGAAAATTGTAGTGAAATACTACCAATTTGTTAGAACTTTATAAATGTGATTTTAAGTGTTTAGTGTTTCATATCATTACTCCACACACACAAATTTCATATTCATTTATATCCATAGTGTGTACAAAAATTTAAAAATACCAAAATTCCATGAATTCATCTACATTTCGTAAAATTTCACGTCAAATATTGCAATTTGAGTAATATTAAGTCAAGTTAATAATTTTATATCAATTAAACCTAGTGGTATCCTCGTATCGTATATTTATTTCAAGAACTTCAAGCTATATACTTCGTTTGTACTAACTTTTTTATAATCACAATCAATGTGGGAAAAAACAAAAATATATCATCCCGATTCGTTCCTAGATTAGGAGAAATTACATGGACAAAATTACCATTTTTATTTTTATTTCATTTATTTGTGCATTTTTTTGTATATTTATTTCAAGGACTGCAAACGATATTCTTCATTCACACTAACTTATTTCAGTAGCTCGTTTCTGTATTTGTTCTCGATCGCAGTTGACGACTACTAATATTGTTGATTTGACGTCATAATGACGTCATTTTCATTTTTAATGTTTCTGTAAAATATTAAACGTTTGAATCGTTTCATTTTTACATGTTCCAATTTCACTTTAGTAGGAATTTACTCACATTACTGTTTCTACAAATAAATCGAATCGTTTTGAAACGATTGTATTTCTCACTAGCTTTTGACATGGTGAGAAGCCTCTCGACTTTAAAAATGATTGATATTTGGTTGCAAAATACTTTATTTTTTGAATTTTCATAAACTAAAGAATTTTTGATAATTTTTGACATGTGATTTTTCTAAATCTGGAGCCGATATCTGTATGATTAATTTATTTTTTATTTTTGAAAACATTGATAGTGATCTGTGGTTCGTTTCTGTTACATATTCGACAAATTGTCGAATTCTGTTACGTCACGTCGTTTCGTTCCATTATTGTCGATTGTGCGATATTTACTGTTTCTGTACGAAGTAATCGTTTAACAACAGTCTGATTTGAAACTGGCACAAAAACCGAAAAGAAACTTGTGAAATTTGAACAATTGACATCTGTTTTTTCAGTTATTTACAAAATATTTAAAGCAAATTTTATAAAAATTGTGTATAAAACAATACGCAATTGAATTCGTATTCAATATGTTGCGTTTTAAGAGGCGTCGGTTAAGGGATTCGGCGGGCCCATTTCTTATTTCCGATTCGCGATTTATGAAGTTATTTCGGCTCACCAAAGATGCTGCAAATTACCTATTGTAAAAGTCTCGACATTTATGGAAACGAGTGTAAGTTGTACCTCCCATGGCATTCAATGCACTTACAACTGTCTCCAAAACAATACAGTGTTCTTTTCTAGTATATTTGGACGTGAATTGTCCCTTGCCCACACGTCAGTGTTTGCTCCATCAGCTTTTTAAGCCATATCTCTGCGCTTTAGTTTATGAAAATTCAAAAAATAATGTATTTTCCAACCAAATATCAATCATTTTTAAAGTCGAGAGGCTTCTCACCAAGTCAAAAGCTAGTGAGAAATACAATCGTTTCAAAACGATTCGATTTATTTGTAGAAACAGTGATGTAAGTAAATTCCTACTAAAGTGAAATTGGAACATGTCAAAATGAAACGATTCGAACGTTTAATATTTTACAGAAACATTAAAAATGAAAATGACGTCATTATGACGTCAAATCGACAATAGTAGTCGACAACTGCGATCGAAAACAAATACAGAAACGAGCTACTGATATTTTAAATTGGGTAAGTTTTACTATTTATATGCGTCCACATCTATGCTATATGGGGTTTTCAGATTTATTCTAATTACAAACCTGCAAACAAAAAACTTATTTCTGTAAACGTTCTGAACAGCCCATCTAACAACCCATCCAGAATACTGAAATATCACTATGTTCCAACCCTAAATTGGGTTGTATCATTTTCATTTTAGGAATAAAATCCTGAGTTTTTGAATGAATCCATATCCATCAAAGAATTTGGCATATTTTGGTAAATTCATATGATGATGATTTTGAAATGTTTCTGCATGATCCTTATTACAGACTCAGAAAAGCTGTTTTCTGAAAATATCCTAAACAACACAAAATATACCAAAATATCTCGTTTACATTAAAAAAATCTAAAATCTCTTTCACATTTAAGAATCATAAATGCTGCACTTTTTAAAGATGATTTCTTTCTCCATCAATCAAATTAAAGTCTAATTTCAGATGTGTTATGTATGGACAAATGTTTCTGCTTCCAGGGATATTAAGGGTTCCATAGATATTAGGCATTCCTACAAAACGCTGTTTTCCGAAAAAATCCAGCGTTTTTTGTACAATGACTAATACCAAAATTATTATGAAGCCGACAAACCAACGACTTCGATTATATCGAAATTAATATTTTCAATAATACAGTGCAAAAAAATACCATTATTTAATTTCATAATGATTTTAGGGTAATATTAGGTCGGTGATCTCGAATTTGAAGCCCATTTTTGTTCATCACGTCTGAGTTACTTGCTATTTGCAGTCAAATATGAAAAATTGGGGTGTTTGAAAAAATATTTTAATTTGAAAAGATACAGTTTTTTTGTATTTTTTTACTTTGAAATTATCATCCCAACGCTTTTCTATAATTCTATTTTTTAGCTAATTTTAACTCAGCCAAATTACAAATGTTGGCATACAGCGTGAATCGAACGATGTGAAAAAATATAGCCTATTCTTAGTAATCTTTAATGATATAAAATGAAACGATTTGCAAAAAATTCAAATTATCTGGAATATCAATCAAAATAAATTCTGCTTAAAATACACGAAATCATTTGTATATTCTACAAAAAAATTCGTGCAATTTATCCAAGAAATATTTCATAAATTACACGAAAGAACTTTCGTAAATCTATGATAAAATTAAAAATATTCATTGTTTATTTTATGAAACTGTTCGTAAATTTTATTTACGAAAGCCATTTGCACATATAACGAAATATTCGTTTCGAAATATTTGTTTTAATTTTACGAATAATGATTCGTAATATATACGAATCGTTCATATAAAATATGTTGGAAAAAAAAGAAAGTTTCGTGTGTGTTCTACGAATTATTCGTGTATTTTACGAAATTAAAAATTAAGAAAATAAATCGTAAAATGTGTTAGAATATTTTGAGTGTAGTTATTAAAAATATTCAATCGATAAGAATAGTTATATTTTGAATAAACTAATTCTATTTTCAAATATATTTTATTTTAAAAACAAATTTTAAAAAACAGCAATATTTCGATGATCTTATTTCATATTTTATAATTATCTTAGAATTCAAATTATTTTATCGAATTTAAAATATTTAAATTCGATATAATATTTTCATATATCGATAATCCCGGCATTCCCAAAATAATTTGGGCTTGGAACCCTGAAATGCGAATGTGTCTGTGTGTGCGCATGCATGTCGCCAACCAAGTGCGGATACTGCTGCTCCTCGGGATACACAGGCGCTACGCAGAAGACACATTGCCTTTTCGGAAGATATGCTACGTCCCAGCACGGGCCAGCTGTATCCAAACATTCGTTCAACCGTACGTCCTTACCTCCCTACATACATACATGCGTCCGTCTGTTTGTCTGTCTTTCGAGCGGTCGGTCGGACGGTCGGTTGGTTGGTCGGACCATCCATGCATCCATCTACTATGTATTCGGGCCGTTTGGGCTGTTTGGAGAGCGATCTCCACTGTGTGCGGCGCTGCTACGCACGAAGATAGTAACTGGCAGAAGCTGTGAAGTGTTCACCCCCAGGTATTACATAGCCAAGGGCTGGGACTCCGTTGCAGTCGCACAGTAACATCAAGCGTGTAAGTTTGCCGAATTCACAGTTCGTAACCACAAAGGAGATACGGAAGTTTTCGTTTTGCTCAAATATTTGTCAGAGTCCTCCGCATACAAGCGGGACACAATTCAATTTGTGTGGCACCAGACGATAATACAATAAGGAAATCAACTAACCGGAAGTGTTCCTTTACGCTTAATCCCACATATACAACAACCACGTCGTACGTCGTACGTAATACGTAACTCGTAACTGCTGTCCATACGTTTGCTGTACGGTACGGTACGGTGCGGTGCTCGATTTGTGCGCGTCTCAGTAATAAGTGAAAAATTGCATTCTTTTGTGTCCGGTTCCGGTAAAGTGCAACTTCCGTCGGCAACTTCTATAATTTTTGGTGTCCAATAATTTGAAACGTATTTCATTTGATACACATTTGAAGTGAGATTTATTTGCAAAGCATTTGTATTCGTTCGCGAAAATTCAGCACTCTGGACTTCTCAAGCAATTTGAGAAACCGAAAGGTAAAAATTTTTGAGCGTCTAATTGTACGATATACGGTATGAGTTGGAAGGTTATTCGTTGGGTGGGATTTTTAATATACACATTCAGTATAGCCAAAAGCACAAAATATCATAAACACAAACGATAATAAAAATGAGAAATATTGGAATTTAGCACCAGTTGATTTTTAACTATTTAAAAAAAGAAAATTTAAAAAATATGAAATAAAATTTTTTTAACATAAAACGTTTTTAAAGTGAACTTTAAGGATCCAATAGATTATATCTTCACTGTCATGGCAAAGGGGGCGAATGTGCATTTTTAAAAATATTCGGAAATCAAATTTTAAAGTTTGAAGTGCTTTAAAAAGTAGTAAAATGTAGTTTTTTTTTTCAATTTTTTCTTTATTTTGGTTTACTCAGCAATTAGTATAACGTATATAAAATATCTTTGGATTTGGACAACTTACTGAATTGTAAATACGGATTTTGTGAAGCTATAAACTGTCCGAAATGCAAATATTTTTGTTTTTTATGCTATAACTTTTTATTAGCGCAAGATAAAATAGTAATGTAAAGGTGTTAATTGTTTGTCTTCAAAGCACCTATCGATTTGCATTATTGTTTAAAAATAATTTGACAAACATTAATATGCAATTTGTTATTTGCAGGAAAAATGTTTTGCAAAATATTTTTAAATAATGATGCCAATCGACAGGTGCTTTAAAAACCAACAATGAATGCCTTTACATCGCTATTTTATCTTGTGCCGGCCTCAGCAGTACAGAGGTAGCTTGCATTCTGAAGGTCTCGGGTTCGAATCCCGGCTTGGGTATGGGCGCTCGTAGTAGGGAATAGATTTCACAGAACAATGGATATAGTCTGTCTGAGTGCTGTGGATCTTAGTAGTTATTCCAAAAAAAAATAAAAAAACAAAGAGTTATAGGAAAAAAACTAAAAAATTGAAAATCTTGTCATGCCAAAGAAGCGAATCTTTTCGTTTTTTTGCTTTAACTCTTTATTTGTTCAAAATAAAATAGTGGTATACGGGCATTAATTGATTGTTTCAAAGCACCTATCGATTCGCATCATTATTTAAAAATAATTTTTCTTGCAAATGATAAAAATTTAAAAAAAATAATTTAAAATAATGATGCCAATCGATAGGTGCTTTTAAAACAAACAATTAATGCCTTCACACCACTATTATATCTTATACTAATGAAAAGGTATGGCAAAAAAACGAAAAGATTCACCCTTTTGGCATGACCAAATTTTCAATTTTTTCGAATTCGCCCTTTAAAACTCAACAATGAATACCTCTGCACCACTATTTTATGTTGTACCAATAAAGAGTTATAGCAAAAAAATAAAAAAATCCAAAAATTGAAAATCTTGCCATGCCAAAAAGGCGAATATTTTCGTTTTCTTGCTATAACTCTTTATTTGTTTAAAATAAAATAGTGGTGTGGAAGCATTAATTGTTTGTTTTCAAAGCACCTATCGATTGAAAGCATTGCCTAAAAATAGTTTTCCAAACATTTTTCTAGCAAGTTATAAAATTTTAAAAAATAATTTAAAATAATGATGCCAACCGATAGGTGTTTTTGACACAAACAATTAATGCCTCCATACCACTATTTTATCTTATACCAATGAAAAGTTATGGCAAAAAAACGAAAAAATTCGCCCTTTTGGCACGACCAGGTTTTCAATTTTTCGAATTCGCCCTTTTGGGTTTGGGTTTTGTGGCTAGAAATATACAACAAAATCAGACACCATTTTGACACAGTATACTTGAGGAAAACCTACATTCAAAAATTAAAAAAAAAAACTCAAATATCAAAAATTACACATTCTCCCATTTGGCATGATAGTGACGATATTATCTACTGCCCCACGTTTCATTTTAAATAATACGAAAAATTCACCTTAAAAACGTTTTATATTAAAAATATTTTTTATTTCATATTTTTATTTTTCTTAGTTTTTAGTGTTAGTTAGATTTTCGTCTGACAGAATTCAAAAATTAAAAATATTCATGTTTCAAAGTGTCTTTAATATGAAGCCATAGCGATAGAACCACGATGAACCGGATGTCCAGAAAACGACAATATTGCATTGACATCCAGTTCGAGGAAATATTTAAAATCTCAAGTCAGTAGCTCATCGCAAAGGCAGTTTAAAAACAATTACCAAATTTGCACCGAACAGACAGCCAAGAAAGCAATCTAATAAAAACGTTTTCATAAATTACATTTTAAACATCAAATTAATGTTTTAAAATTCAAAAATGAATTGAGAAAGTGGCTTCTAAATGGAATATCATAAACATTTTGCAATATATTACGATTCAAAATAAAATAAATATACAATTTAAAAGTTTGAATTTTTTTATTGAAGAAAAACAATTTTTGTAGAATATTTTTTTTTCATATTTAATGTACAAATTAATTTTAAATATACCCTACAAACCATTTGACGATAATTTTTAAATTCGATATAATAATGATATATTTTAGATATAAAACTCAAAGTATTTGTATTTGTATATTGTGTGTTCTTTACATTTTTTGTCAAAAATAAAATTTACTGAACAAATAAAATTTGTTTATCGAAAATAAATCCATTTATGATATCATTTCGAAATCTATAACGTTAAAACCAACGATATCGTTTTAGACAGGTGCGTTTTTATCGAATACCATATCGTTTTCGTATCATTATTGATGATCGAAAACGATAATTTGAGCCAATAAACGATATCGTTTCGATATAGTAAAATTATCGTTTTGTTTGCTGGATAGGTACAAAATTTCAAATTTTTAATTTCGATTAGTTACTGAGCAGCTCCGCAACTGTTGGGTACATTGTTTGTAGTCATTGTGTTTAAAAATACAGCGTCCGTGAAATGCCCCTAGATGTATGCAGCATTTATGCGTCAAACTGAAAAATTGTGTTCGGTGTCACTTATAATTCCTACCGCATTTTTCGGAGAATGGATATCATTTAAGTAAAGTAAATAATAGTAGTAATGTTTATAGAAGATGGCAATTTTTAAAATAGGTTATTGGTTTAAAAAGTACGCATTCGAACCGGAGAACAGAACTCATTAAGAAAATTGAAATTGTAAAAAAATATTAAAAATATATTTTTATTTTTCAAATTATAAGATGAAAATATTATTTTATTCCAATCTTATGAGATTTTAAATTGACTATATCTTAAAAACAAATTTGACAAAACTGATGTAATTTTTGAAATCAGCGCTACAAATGTATTTAAAAATTGCAAAAATGTTACTGCACATAATCAAAATTTCAATTGTGTCAAGGAATGTAATTTAAATATGTCCTACGGCAGTACGACCAGCCTCCGTAGTGCCCTAGAGGAGCAGATTCCGACCTGTTTTTAGGCGCAGTTTGTTTGTTTGAGTTTTTTTTCATATTTCGGCTCTACAGTTAATCATTCGTGAGCTGGGCCGTTAGCAAAAAAAAAAATCGTTAAAAAATTACTTTTAAACGGAAAAAATTTAATTTTTAAATTACGAAATACCGAAGATTTCGTAGTTTTTCATTTTCATTTCATATAACCAACGCACATTGGGAAAAAATAGTATAAAACGTGCGCATTTGCAAAAAACAAAAACTTACGGGAATTGTATTTTTATTCTTTTATTTGAATAAGAACATTGTTAAGGTTTTGAAAATTAAATACTTTTCAATTTTTCGGAGCACCCCAATATTCTACTTTTTATTGCACATTTGACGCACTATAACTTGTAAATACCATAAGTTACAAAAAAAAAGTTACGATTATATATTCCCCGTTAAATTCTTAAATTCTTATCGTACTAATACATAATTTCATAATTTCAGAGTTCTAGAAGCTTTTTTCAGTGTTTTAGAGCAAAAGAAAGTTCATGCGCGCGTTTTATGTCGTTTTTTCCCAATGTGCGACGTTTCGATTTGGAAGAATATAATACTATTTTTTTCTAAATAAATAAATTGAAAAATAAATTAATTAAAAAAATTATTAATTAAAAAATAAATTCACAACAACAAAAAAATCATAAAAAATATATAGTTTTTTTTTAATATATTTTTTATTATGTAACTAGCTGGACCCGTTTTTGTATGAGAGGTGCCACGCCTCATTGTCCAATCCCGTCCATATTTTACGTGATGATCGGAGTTTTAAATATGAACATTTGATTTGATTTTTATAACTCTACCCTTAGTTTGTCAGGAATTATAGCATTTTTAATGTTTTTGTTATATGAATGTTGTCACGCCCCTTTATACAATCCCGCCCACATTTAGAAAAAATATAAACAACAACAAAATACATTACTGAGCCCAATTTCATGACTGTGGCTATCTTACAGATATTTTGAATTAAAAGTTTAGTTTTGCCACGCCCATTTTTGTACCTTAGGAGGCAAATTTCAAAAAATCCCTTCGTAGTGCGCTCTCACGTCGGGAAATCAACTCCCTGTCCAATTTTCAAGTTCCTACGGTCAACTTTAGATTTTTTCGATTTTCCGGATTTTCCTATGGGTTTTTCCGACTTTTCTTTTTCCTAAATCACTCTTGCATTGACACGAACTAAATACAAAGAGAATCAGGCAAATCCGTCGGTTCGTTTTCCCGTGATGCTCTGGCACACACAGGACATTTCATTTTTATATATATAGATTTGTTATTAACAAAAAGTTGAAATTAAATAAAAATTATATATATTATAAAAAAATTCATAATTTATGCTTGTCGAGCAATAACATACAAGCACTACTTGAGAACTGAGAAGTATAGCAAAAAATGAACAAAAAATAAATATATCGATTTACATTTGGTTTGATGAACAGCATTATTCAATATGATGTATATATGTTGTAATTTATGTTTTTATTCATACAGTTCATCATATTGAAGAACACTTTTTCGGTCATTCATCAAATTGATATGGAATTCATAACCTTGATGTTTTGTAGTTATCAATATTATGAATCGTTCTTCAATACAATGAATCATGGTTTGAAGAATGAAATTCATCAATATGATGATCATTTTTTTTTCTGTGCAGTGAATTCACATTTATATTCACCAAACAAATTTTAGTGCATTGCTGGTGTAATCATTTTTTACTCAAATCTCTTATTATTTTTGAATTTTGGTTTTATATTTGTTCGATATATTGATAAAAAATGATTTAAACAAGAATGACCTCCATAATTATAGTTTTATCTTTTAAATTCTGACTATAGAAATCATTGTGTTCTGCAATTTGTGAAATCAAGTTATTATGTTCATATAAATGTGGCACAGAAGAAGAAATATGTAGTAATAATTATTGATATATGCATATATTCAAAATTGAGTCCAATTTTTAATTGTATGCTCAAAATGTTTTTACAAAATCAGTGTTAAAAATCGAAGATTGGCCAGTAATATCAATTTATTTACAAAATTATATAAATCGCACAGAAACTATCATTGCGGAAAGCATGTAAATAGTTTAGCAACAAAATAATATAGAGACACATGATTGCAGCAAACATACAGTGGTATTTCCAACCAAGTCTCATATAAAAAAAATATTTTAATAGTCATTCTAAAACAAAGAAATGCACGGATAGAAAAAATTTGTTTGAATATGTTTGAATGTAATTAAAAAGTAATACGAAATTACTATACATGTATTAGCAATGAAGTGTAATTCAATTATAATCGAAATAGAATTTATTTTTGTTCACGTATAAACATTATTATATTGTCCAGCAGAATCTGTCAAATTTACCATAAATATATTTCAATACCAACATAACATTTTAATTGCATTTTAATAAACTGTTTACTGGCAATTTACTTGGTTAAAACTATGTTTCGAAACACAGAAAATGCTAATCAAATCTAAATACAACGTATGTTCGCCACGCTAGTCTTAATTCGATAATTTATCGACTGACGAAGTTGGCAACGTTGTGCAACATTTACTAACTACGCCATCTTTTGCCATCGTTTGAGCATATTGATGTTTAAAAACAAACAAAAAAGAAATTGGTTTTAAATAAGTGTATTCTTGCAACATTCTTCTTGTATACAAAGTTGGCACTCGTTGAGCACTCGGTGATCGGCATTTTCTGCGTACGTGTCTTTTGTTGTTCGTTGAGAAAACGTGTTCGCGTCGGTAATAATTTTGTTATTTGTAAATTAAATAAATATATAAATTGTGTTACAAAAAGTACAAATAGTAACAGAGTATAATATAGTGCAGTATATAATTTCTGAAACTAATGTGAAAAAACCACAAATAAAAATCTATGTTTCGATTTTCAAACAGAATTTGGCATGTTTTTTTACAAAAGCCTCCGTGAATTCCTTGCCTACGCTATGTGCTGTACTGAGATCAACTGGAACTGTACCAAATATAAAGCGAGCCTGGATCGTCTGGTTTAGCGTCTGCTGGTGCAATTGTGCATTCATTGATGCTGTCACTTGTACTTGCAGTTTTAAACGAATTATTTATTTATGCATTTAAAAATTTGTTATAATTTTCCACTGTGCATGTTTAAAGATTTTTAATAAAAATAAATTAAAAAAACAACATTTTATTTTTATTTTATTTTCAGGATTTTTTTCCAAAAATATTTAAATATGTTTCTATGCAAACATACTACTTTTTGAACTGAAACAACTGATATGTTTCACTGGAAACATATTAATATTCAGGTCGTTTAAAATCATGTTTTAATTTGAACATATTTATGTTTCGGTACAAATATTTATTTTATTTGAATGTAGTAATTATTATGTCTCCACCATTTTAAGGGGAAACATTAAAATGTTTCCGTGATATTATAATGTAAGTCAGAGCTCATTACAACACTGTTCAAGTCTCAATACAACCCTGTTTACAAATGATTTATCAGTCAATTATATATTATGTTTACATAAAATTCCAAACATACATGTTAATGCCTGTAAAATTATGTTTGGGAGAGCCCTTTTTTTTGCAGCTTGTGTGAAAACATGATTTCAGCAGCAATGTCTTATATAAAATAATGATTGATGGCAGTCACTAATTTCGAGAAGAAAATAACATAGCAAATAGCAATCCTATCATGTTTTCTGTAATTATGTTCCTGTATTTATCTGGATCATGAGTAACATGATAGTAAAAATAATGCGTTTATATCTTTGTTTCATCATTGTCTAGATTCCCCCAATCATATTTCCAAACATTAAATAATTCTCTTTGAATATTATTTTTGTTATTTGCGTGCAATATATATTGAACCGTTTTCAATATGATTTTTAGCATTAAATTGTTGTTTTTAGGTTTTCTATAACAAATTTTGTATTTAACGCAAAACATAATGTATCTAATTGAAATACTTTTTATTTACAGGAGTTGGACATGTCATTCCTTGCGACTCTAGATGCAAACGCCTGGCAGGTAAAATATTTCTTTATTATATAAAAGATTAAAATCTACCATTTCCAAATATACGTTCATAGATCAATAATCTATATTGATTTTAATAATTTTAAAATTTTTTAAACAATTTCATATCTTCTACTTTCTAGTAATTGAAATGTAATTTCCGTCAATTTGTGTTTCTCGTTGAGTAAACTTAAAATCAGGTAACAATTTTGCGATAAGTGGCGTTAAAGGACCACTTCAACTTTGTGTACACTTTTGAAAAGCCACTGGTTTCACCCCTCATATTATATAATAACAACATCACTTTCTTCAGTTTCTGCGTACATGAGCAAAATATTCATTTATTTTGCCATCAAAGCGGAATAAATGAATTTCACTAGTAGATTATTACCGAATATAATTTAAAATATGCCAAAGACAGGGGTGCATGCGTATCAAGCGTATCGTACCGACGAGTACAAAGTTTACTTTTTTATGATAATATTATTGATATTTTAATAATACTAAATATAAAAAAGTTTTGAGGACCAACCCTTTTTAGAAAATTAAAATTTTTGGAAATTCCGTACAACATATCCTAGTAGAAATTGTACTTGGGTCATGACCGAAACTGATCATTGTATTTTTACCTTGTCATAACCCGACCAATGTACCGGTCATCTCTAATATGTAATCCGTAATAGAGTAAATTTCTACTATGGGTAATGGATTTACGAATTGTTCCCACAAAATACGAATTATATAAACTATGGAAAAATTCGAAGTAACAGAATTTCAATATCAATTCTACTAAAATTGCAGAATGTGCTTTCCTCAAAATTAAAATGTGATTGATAACATTAACAAATATTAGTGTCACTTTTTACTGGGTTCCATACGAAATGTCGAGAAACAATATATCGAAACCTATAAATGTCCAAATTTTAAAAGCCTTAGAACACCGAAACATTATTTAGCCGAAACAAAAAATGTCAAAAAATATTTTAAGCTAGAAAATGTCGAAAAAATTTTGAAACTATAAATACAAAAACTTTTTTTTTTTTGTTATAGAATCAAAAAATGTCGAAAATTAAAATGCCGAAATATCAAAATGTTGAAATGCAAATTTCAAATCGTATGAGTCATTCCACATCAAATCAATCAGGTGTTGCTACTAACCCTGTTCGATTTTAATGGAATTGGCAACTGATAAAGAAAATCGAGATATACATTGACCAATGGTCATTATCCATGAACTTCAAAATTTATGGCCTTAAAAAAAACAAATTCTTAAAAAAAAATCAAAAATCAAAACGCTCGGTTTAGGAGCTACAGAATTTCCAAAGATACAAAAATTTCACATATGAATCCTTGATATTCAGTAAATCGAATGACATCATTACATTTTTTGTAAAAATCCCAGAATTTTTGTATAAAGAAAAACCAATCCATGGGTGTCCCATTTTTGAAAATTCTGAACTGTGACATTGATGAAACGCTCGGTTTAGGAGCTATATAATTTCCAAAGATACAGAAAAGATACACCTATGAATCCTTGATATTCAGTGAATCGAATAGCATCATTACATTTTCTGTAATGAATCCCAGTTTTTTTTTTATAAAGAAAAAACCAATCCAAGTGTGACCCATTTTTGAAACTTCTGAACTGTGACATTGAAAAAACGCTCGGTTTAGGAGCTACAGAATTTCCAAAGATACAGAAATTTCACCTATGAATCCTTGATATTCAGTGAATCGAATGGCATCATTATATTTTCTGTAAAAGATCCTAAAAAAAAGGAAAAAAACATAATTGTTCATATATACATATAATTCTAATATTGATCAGAATTCTCCCCCATATATTTTTCCAATTTTGTGCAGAATTCTCCCCCATAACATCCTGGTTATTATAAATATCCCAGTCAAATTGAAATATGGTATTTTGAGGGCGTCATAATTTTATTCGACAATTTTTCGTCAAAAAAATGATTTCGCCATATTAAATTTCGTCATTTTTAGGTTTCGACATATTTTTTTTTCAACATTTTAGTTTACTACATTTTTGTTTTCGAGTTTTTTATGTTTCGTCATTTTTAATTTCTATATTTTTGTTTTCGGCATTTTTAGTTTCGATATTTTAATTTTCGACTTATCCCACCAGACCCTTTTTATACCCTACACCTATGAGGTACAGGGTATATTAACTTTGTGCATATATTGTAACGCCCCTTAGGAGGCGTGTCCGGTATGGAAAAGTATATATATTCTTGATCAGCATCACTACCCGAGTCCGTTTAGCCATGTCCGTCTGTCTGTCTGTCTGTCTGTCCGTCTTGCTGTCTTGCTGTCCGAATACAGAATAACTTGAGAAATACTGATCAGAATGCGATGAAATTTCGTCTCAATATATTTTATCCAAAAGGAACTGAGTTTGAAAATGAGCCAAATCGGTCAACGGACACGCTCACCTCCCATACAAGTCACTTTTATATAACTCTTTCGGAACTAATAACTCGAAAAGTATTCAAGGTATAGTTATAAAATTTAAACCGTATTGTTAGAATTCACCTAAAAATATGTGGTACAAAAATGGGCGTGATCCGCTCACTTTTTTTTTTCATTATTTCCCGGGTTTTCATAGTGGAAATTTGATCCGAAAATTATTAAAATCAAATCTATGAAATATTAGCCTTTCAATATTTTAAATATAGGCGTGGTCCGCCCAATTATATTTTTCAATTTTTTTTTTTGTTTTTTATACTTTATATAAATTTTTTAATTTATGGGGATATAAGACGTTAATTTCTGATATATGTATAATATTCTGAGGGTGGGAAGGTTCAGCATAATTAAAAGGTCTGCAATTAAATATCCCACATTAATATCCCCACCAAAGGTGTAGGGTATTCCATAGTCGGGCCCGACCGACTATAAAAATCCGCCCCATGTGACCGAACTTACCCATGTGACCTAACTTTCCCAACTCGTTTACTACTGATTTCAACTAGAGATGATTTCAACTAGGCGCATGTCGTGCTTTTTTCGAGCCACGCCCGGATATTTGAGCTCGTGCGTTCAAAACTACGTGCGTGTTAGCTGTTGGCGTGCCCGTGCGTGTCTCTGCCTACAAAATCTAAAAAAACCTGAAAATCTGAAAAAACCTATCACAAACAGCATCACAAAATACAAATTTCATATCTTAAAAATCTTTTATTTTACATATTTAACATAATTTATGAAATTCTTATTATATTATTTTTCACGTATCGCCTACTTTTTCTTGTTTTTCCGTGTCTTTTTTCGTGTTTTCCGTGCTTTTTCGTGTATTTTTATATGCCGTGCTTTATCGTGCTTCTCGTGCGTGCCTGTAAATTTAGTCGTCAGTCTCGTGCTCGTGCGTGTTACCTATCGTCGTACCCGAGCATGTCCGTGTAACCAAAAACAGGGACGCGCCCATCTCTAGATTCAATGAGCTTATTTCTTGGATATCAAATAAAATCACGGTATATGTATTATTCTGTATTCGAAGAAATTGATATATTAAAATAATAACTTCAGAAAAACGGAAACTTGACCATCATAAAATGAAATCCAAAATAGAATTTTCTTTCTTGAGTTACAGAAGTTCAGGTTGGCGTTACAAAAATCCACGAATTCAACTTATTTAAAACATTTCCGATTATATTTAGTCTCGAACTTAACATCTGCGACTGAAGAAGTCTATTCGAAACTACTTTTTTGATACATACCTTTTATGATTCAACAAGAACATTCGCGATTACATTTGGAAAATACGTAAACTAATTTTCTGCATGTCAAGAGATTATATTTGATAAATAAATTTCTAAATGCGCCATATATACCTTTTGTGATTCAAAAATAACATTCGCGACTACATTTTGAAAATACTCGAATTAAATTTCTGCATGTCAAGAATATTATATTCGATAAATTGATTTCAAAACGCGCAATATATGAAATTAAATCGCACAAAACAAAAGATCCAACTCAATTTGGCGATTTTCGAAAAACACTTTACTTAGTCATACCTATTAATACCATTTATTCCAAAACCAATTTTTATATATCTTCCTCAATTTATATTATTAGAAAAGTAGCAACTCGTAAATTTAATTACGAAAACACTTTGTTGTTAGAACGAACACGACAGACAACAGTCAGTGAAATTATTTTCTTAATAATATTCTTTGATCTTGACTTTCTGTGTGAGATGAATTAAGTGTCTGTTATTATTTACTTTTATTTTTGGTGAATTTTAATTTATCCTTGGTTCACCACAATTTGTGACACGTGACACATCAGAGCGTGTGTCAGCGATGTGCGACTCTGTTATGTCTCATAACATTAGCAAACGTCCTGTCAGCAACAGTTCAATAATGCGGATAGTGAGAGAAAATTACTGTCAGTATTTTAAGTTCAAATTACACTCTATAAAATTGAAGCTATGTTAAGTAGATTGAGGCAGTTTTTCAGTCCAATTTTAAAATATAAAGGACTATAATTTCAAACGAAATATCCGAATTACAACAAATTTTACAGATTTGTAACCGACAATTGAAATTTTTAGAATAAGTCAATTAATTCTGAACTTTTAATGCTATCTACATAGTTTAAAAAAAAAATAATGAAAAACGAGCACTCTGGTGATGGGATTTCGTTCCTCATGTGAAACTATCGATTAACATCATTATTTAAAAATTATTTGCCAAACATTAATTTGCTATTTGTTATTTGCAAGAAAAGTTTTTGGCAAAATATTTTTTAATAATGATACCAATCGATAAGTGCTTTAAAAACAAACAATTAATGCGTTTACATTACTATTTTATCTTATACCAATGAAAAGTTATGGCAACAAAACGAAATGATTCGCCCTTTTGACATGACCAGATTTTCAATTTCTCGTATTTGCCCTTACTCACATAAAACAAACAATTTATGCGTTTACACCACTATTTTTTATTGCACTAGCAAAGAGTTGTAGCAAAAATCGAAAAATTTTGAAAAATTTTAAATGTTGTCATGCCAAAAGATCGAATCTTTTCGTTTTTTTGCTATTACTCTTTATTGGTGCAAGATAAAATAGTGATGTAAAGGCATTAATTGTTTGTTTTCAAAGCACCTATCGATTGGCATCATTACTTAAAAATAATTTGTCAAACATTTTTCTACCAAGTAATAATCGACAAGTAATAATCGATAGGTGCTTTAAAAACAAACAATTAATACCTTTACACCACTATTTTATCTTGCACCAGTAAAGAGTTAGAGCAAAAAAACGAAAAGATTCGCCCTTTTACCATGAAAAAATGTAAAAAAAACGCAATATCAAAGATTCCTTTTTTGCATCATTTTTGCCTCTTTGGCAGGATACACACAAAAAATTTCACCAACTACCTGTATTCATCATATCAATGAATTCATTAATTGAATTAAAATCGATTTTTTTAACGTTTTTCATTTTCAATATTTTTTTTTTAATATCAAATTTCAAACATAAATTTGTCTCCATTTACACATTTATGTATTTATGATTCTTAAAGGATTTATAATATTTAATTGCTAATTATTCAAAGCCTCCATTTCATCACATTAATGAAAAAGTGAACATTATATTGATGAATTTTGTTTATCAAACCATATTAATGTAAATATCATAAATCGTATAAGAATTATAAATACGTAAATGTGTAAATGGAGACCAATTTTGTTTGAAATTTGATGATATAAAAAAATATAAAAAATGAAAAAACTGAAAAAAACGATTTTAGTTCAATGAATGAAATCATCAATATGATGAATACTGGTTGTTGGTGAAATTTTTTGTGTGTAGTCACGATATGATCAATATCTGAAGCAAGGACCGAATTAGTTCAATCAAATATGAATACGTAAAACTATTAACGTATTAGCTAAACATTTAATTTATAATTTCAATAATGATATTGAAAATAATGAAATGACAAAAATCTTTTACTAAAATTATGAGAATAAACGCTGTATTTCAGTTACACAGAAAAAAAAAATTATACATCATATTGATGAATTCCGTTCTTCAAACCATGATTAATTGTATTGAAGTACCGTTCATAATATTAATGACTAACGACTTCAATGTTATGAATGCTATCATAAATATGATGAACGCTTGGTAACTGTCGAAAAAGTGTTCTTCAATATGACTTTACAATATACTTTACATCATATTAATGAACAAAAACACAAAATACAACATATGTATATGTACTTCATATTAAAGAATGCTGTACATTAAACCAAAATTCAATCAAAATATTTATTTTTCGTTCATTTTTTGCAGTACTTCACAGTTCTCAAATAGTTCTTGTATGTTATTTCGTCACTCAGAAAAAAACCTATATAAAATTAAAACTACGACTATTGATTCAATAGTACACGCAATAATAGTTTTACTGTTAAATTTAATAGTTTTTCTTGTTTTTTGTACTATTGTATTATCAAAAAATACTCCATATTAAATCAATAGGACAACCTATTGATTTTATGGTATTTTTAATATAAATTATAAAGAATTGTACTATTCAATTTAATATTATATTCACATTGATTTTTAATAATGTATCTCATTGAATATACTATTAATTACATGTGACCAACATATTGTTATGTTTTACTTGTTATTATTTTTAAATTACTCACATATTTTAGAGTTAAGTATCAAAAAAAATATTAAGTTGAACAACAAATTTTAAAAATTTGTAAAAATGTGTATTAAACCAACAAAAAAAAAATTTAAAAAATAACATATTTGTCTTCATTAAAAACAGTTTAATATAAATGTTAATATATTACAGTAAATAATATTAAATATGTAAGTATTACATGCACTTGAATTGCTCTATTGTATAAATGTTTAAAAGAATGTGAATAATAATAATAATAATATATAAAATTTATTTAATAATTAACAGAAAATATATATTATTTTGTTCATTATAGTAAGCATTACTTTAATATTAAACACAGAATTTAAACTGAGTCTTCTGAATTAAATTAATACGTTTGTCCTGTTAATTCAATAGTATCACGCACATTATATCAATGAGAATAATAGTAGTTTTAATATTTTTTACCTTTTAGAAATAATAGTATTTCATATTAATATTTAACAGTACGTACCATTGATTTAATATTATTAAATATTTAAATTAATATGTTTGCCCTGTTAAGCCAATCGTAACACTCACATAATATCAATGTGACAAATAGTAGTTTTAAAATTTCTTACCGCTTAGAAATAATAGGATATCATATTAATTTTAAATTGTACGTACCACTGATTTAATGTTATTAAATAATTAAAATAATGGTGTACAGATTTTAATCAATTATTTTGACGTGTTAATTTAATAGTATCGCTCACATCAAATCCATATGAATAAAGTATTTTTTTAATAGTATTATGGTACGTTATGAGAATAATAGGATGTTTTATTAATTTTTAATAGTATTTTCTATTTAAAACAATTCTGTGATGATACTAAAAATTTAATAGTTTTTCAACTTTATTAATAATAGGATCATTTGCATTCACTATTTTCAATAGTAAAATCCTATTGAAACAATATGAATTCCTGTTGTTTTTAAAAGATTTTATTCTGAGTGTTATATAATGCTTGCTCGACCCACAAAAATTAGTAAAATGTTTTCTAATATAATTATTTATAATTAAAATATTTTATTAATAAAAAGTTCTATATAAAAAAATATAAAAAATTAGTAAAAAAAAAAGTTTTTTCTAAAAAATTTTTTTTTACAAATTTTTTTACCTTTTTTATTTATGGGTAATTCCACATCAAATCGACAGGGTTTTTACATTTTTTTTCGATTTTCATGAAATTTAGTTTACACCTTTGAATAGATAAAAAAAAATATAAGTTGATTTTTTTTTTCGAAATTCGAAAATTTCACAAAATTATGATGCTTCAAAAAATCACAACTTTTCTTTATTGAGGTAACTTCGAAAGCCATTGTCTAGGTCAATACCGTTGCAAAATGGATGTTTTTTTGGGTCTATTATTCTAAGAATTGAATATAGTTTTTGATTCTGTTTTACAATATTTTTTTCTAATTCGGTTTATAATTATTATGTTATTGTTAAAAGAATTAAAAAAATTATTAAATTAAATTATTAATTATTAAAGCACAGAATTTTAACAAAAACCATTAATACATTGACCAAGGTAATTTTGAAATTTTTTTAGCTGAATCAAAAATGACGTAAATCGAAATAGTGAAGTTTGCCGCGATAGCTCAGTGGTAATTATAAACCGAATTAAAAAAAATATACTACATTCAATTTAGTGTAAACTAAATTTTATGAAAATCGAAGAAAAAAATTTGAAACCCTGTCGATTTGATGTGGTATTACCCTTATCCATTTTTTTTATAACATTTTTTTGGAATTTTTTTTTTGGAAATTTTATATTAATCATATATATTATGATTATATTCATCAATATGGCGATTCAAATTCAATGTATTGAATATTTCATTCTTCACTATGATATCCGATAGTATAAATAAGTTTATATATATAATGAACGTATTCATCAATATGTCACTTAATGAACGGTGGTATAAATATGATGAATCTAGTAGTTGGTAGAAAAATTCGTAATATTTATGAATAAATTCATCATATTGATGAATTTTTTTCTGTGTAACTTTACATACTATTTGAAGACTTTAAACCAAAACGTATTAAATAGATTTTGAATATCGTTTAATTTCTTACTTTGAATTGAAACTGAAAGAATAGCGGTTTCGATTACGATACCTTGTTTATTTAAGTTTTAGTAAATTTACAAGTGCGTATAATGCACCTTAGTTTGAAATTGGTAAAATTTAAATAATGACAATTTTTGTCATTTTCAATACAAGCGAACCGCACAAAATACGCGTTAATCCCTTCACCAATTTGGCGTCCTTCAGAAAAACACTATAAAACCCTTCGACAGTATCCCCACTCCACCAGACTCTGGTTTGTACTGCGACTCATATTTACACTAGCGGTACAACACAAAACGTAGCTGTTGTTAAAATACAAGAGTAGATTTTTGTTTATCTTGACCTGTCGACCAAATGAACCGAATAATACATCAAACGCCCTTAACTGAGGGTGACAAATCCAACAACAGTTGATTACTTCGTCATCAACTGCATAGGGAGAAACAGGCAGACAGACGGAAAAACAGACAGACAAAAAAACACAGGCTCATGTTCACTTAAGTTGCGTGCATGATGTCGTTTCTGAAATGTGGGAACGTCGAACGATGGTGACTGGTACTGGTACCGAACTGGTGGCATACCGTGATATCAACTCTCAGCTCAATACAATACTTGCCAAGAATGTCTGAAATAATTAATAAGTGCATTTTAAAGACAAATAAACCACAGATGTGTAAGAGAAATATGTTCAATACTCTGTTGTTTTTAATGACCCGAATACCAAATGAAATCTGCATAGATGTAACATGTATTGTTCATGGTTGAGATTGTTTTTTCTTTTAGACAATTGCACAATATTTGCATTAATCGATTGAATTGCCAAGAATTCAGTTTTGAATATTTCTTAAAAATCTTAAGACTGAGAATCAATTATAAAAACGAAATTTCAATTCGACTAAAGATGGGTAGAGTAAAACGTGACTTTGGTACGATGCATTCCTGTGGTTTTGCGCGTGTTAATATTTTAATAATGTCAAAGTAATCGGTAATCACGCATTTTATATCTATCCTGCTGTGTGTCTCAAACGTGTAAGTCAAACGAAAATTTAAATTGGTGCATATATAAAGAATATATGTAGAATTCTTTTTGTATTTATTTAAAATTATTATTACACAAAAAAAAATGAAAGTTATGTTTTTACTGCATTTTAAAATGTTTCTTGTAAAGGGTTTTTTAACAGGGACGCTACAAAAGTAGAGCGACAGGGACAGCAAACTACGTCATATTTCTTGCCGCTCTTTTAACATTTCTCTTCAGTAAGGTTTGCCATTTCATGATGAAAAGATATACTAATTCGAATTTCGGTAGTAAATTTTAATAATTTCGACTCGTTGTTGGCTCGTATATCTTTCCATCATGAAATGGCAACCCTTACTGAAAAACCCTTGAAAAAAAAATTTTGTAGCGCTCTTATTGAAAAACCCTGTATGTCTGTTCGGTACTAAGTTTGTAATTGTTTTAAAACTAACTTCCTGATGAGCTAAAGTCTTGAAATTTTAAACATTGCCTAGAACTGGATGACATTGCAATATTATCGTTTTCTGGTCTGTGTGTCCTTCATGGGTTCTGTGTCATGGTTCCATATTAAAGAGATTTTGAGAAATGTCTGATTTTAATTTAAATAATATTCGGCCATTCGAAATCTGTCACACGAAAACCTAACTGATACAAAAAATACGGAAAATAAGAAAAAAATTGATGTATAGTATTGTCAACAAAAATTGACGTATTTTTGTTGATGCTTTTACAATTTCTGTATTGAAACTGACACAAAAATAATAGTTTTAAATTGGTACCAAATTGCGTCAACAACAAATATCCCTTTATTTATTGATATTCGACCAAATTGTTTTGATTGTTAACGCTTTGCATCAATCGTGTGATTCTAGCTTAAGTTAACGTTTCGATTCATTTAAAAATCTTTGTATTAAGTAAATAATTTAAAATCGTATGAACGCTATATTTTAATATAAAATTCAATTGGAATTGGAATAATATTTTGTAATAATTGTTCAGTGTAGAATAATCTCGAGAAGGAATTTTGTCCGAGAGAAATTGTCTTGGGGTATAATTGTCTGGGAAACTATTGTTGGGAAAGTATTCTGAAAGTATTGAATTTAGAGAAATTATATAAACTCTTTTAACTCTTACATTAAGGACATATCGAGACCTTGTACAGTCAAAACACGGTTTTAGATCAAAAAAGTACTTACTTAATTTAAGGAATGTTTTTCCTTATTAGAAATAAAATTCTCTTTTTGCTTTGTATTAATCTATATGGACCATTCCACACCAAATCGACCAGCGGTTGGAACTCACCTTCTTCGATTTTAATAATATTTGGGCAGCTGATAAAGCTTATTGTGGTATGCATTGAACATTTTTTTTTTATTTTTTTCGACCTCTACTTCCAGAGATACAGTGCTTCAAAGTTAAAAAAATGTTTTCAAAAATTACTTTTGTATGGTTGTTTATATTTCAATATATCTTAAAGTAGAAGTTTTAATGGTAATAGAACAGGCTTTAAGAAAAATTAAGTTGTAAATTCTAATCTTTAACATGTGGCCTGTGGCCATTATCCTTGCATTTCAAAATTGATGTCCTTAAAAAGAACACCTTTAAAAATTCTGAAAAAAATCGTGTAATTTGGTTGATTTAATACAAATATTCATGCCAAATTTCAAGATGGTATTTTGATTGCATCATATTTTAAAAATTAATTTTCTAAATTTTTACAAATTTTTTGTATTGAAAAATAAAATATTTTTTTCAAAAGTAAAATTTGCGATAATTTTTTAATGTATTTGTAACTCTAATTTCGAAAATGGCGTCAGTTTCATCAAACTGTCCCTAGTTTTTGAGATATATACCATTTTTTGAAAAATGTAAAAAATATACGCCAAAATCAATATCTCAAAAACAAGAGTCAATCTGATAAAACTGGCACCATTTTAGAAATCAGAGTTAGAAATACATTCATAAATTATAGCAACTTTAATGTCGAAAACAAATTTTTTTTTTCAATGCAAAAAATAAATAAAAATTTAGTAAATTATTTTTTAAAATATGATGCAATCATAATACCATCTTGAAATTTGGCACGAACATTTCTATTAAATCAACCAAAATTTATGATTTTTTTCAGAATTTTAAAAAGGGTCCTTTTTAAGGACATCAATTTTGAAGTGCTAGGATAATGAAGACGAGCCACATTTTCAAGTTTAGAAATAACAACTTAATTTCTATAAAAGGTTGTTCTATTTGCTTTAAAAGGAGCCATCAATGGAGTTTTTAACATATTTACTTTAAGAGATATTGAAATATGAACAACCAAACAAAGTTATTTTTGGCCCATTTTTTGTAACTTTGAAGCACTGTATCTCTGGAAGTAGTGGTCGAAAAAAATAAAAAAAATGGTCAATGCATATCTCAATAAGCTTTATCAGCTGCCTAAATTTCATTGAAATCGAAAAGGTGAAATCTCAAAATTTACTTTTTTTGGTCGATTTTGTGTGGAATGGCCCATATATGTTAAATATGAAATCTATGGTACGTAAGAACCCTATTAGGTTTTCACTTGGAACTTTTGCTATTTCCTCTAATTCTCCAATGAATTCTTCCACTTGTATTATAGTCGGCGTATTTGGAGGTTTGTATCTTCGATTTGTAGGTGTTCAATTGATTCTATTTCCTAAACTTCCTTGCAACTCCTACAATAGAAGTACTCGGAGATGCCTAATATGTTTAACCATTGTGTCAATTGCCCAATTTCCTGTCAGAATACAGATAAATAAGCCGTTAACTTTGATATTATTATCTATCAGGCTTTTGTACGTCATTTATCTCGTCATGAATTCTCGTTTAATACTTCTGTCATTTTGAGGTCAATATATCTTCTTAGGACCTAATAGAGTGTTCATCGAAAAATATGCTTCCACTGCATTTCCGACAGAACCTTTTCAGAACGTTGTAAGTTCAGTGATCGGCAATAGTTGAGGACTGTTTTCTATTTTATTACTACATTGTCCTTTACTAGATGGTTGTTTGACTATCCAATGGCCGGACTCAGCAGTCCAGAGGTAGCGCGCTGGACTTGCATTCTGAAGGTCTCGGGTTCGAATCCCGGCTTGGCCACGGGCGCTCGTGGTGGTATTAACCACAAAATTGTAGGGAATATATTTCACAGTATAATGGATATAATCTGTCTGAGTGCTGTGGATCTTAGTAGATATTACAAAAAAAAAAAAAAAACTATCCAAAAAGATTGCAATCTGAAATCCAAATGTGCCATTCGATTAAGAAGGAGAATTTACACGATAGCAGACACTTTCAAGCGTCAAATTGAACCTACACTGAAAAAAAGTGGAGCTAAATCATTTCCATATTTATTTGCAACAGGTAAATTGTTTTTTGGGAATATATACGTGTTTTGTATATATCGATGCGTTCTGTCGGAGCTATCTCGGTACGAAAAATGTTTTGAAATAAGGAATGATATCGAAGAAAAAAATTATCAAAGTTCGAGATTGTTGCGTAAACTATTGCGATAAATGCTTAAATATGTGCTTTTATTCTGGCACGAGTCACAAATTCAAATCGGTCACAATAGTGCACTTTGTCACAATTGTAACAATTTCGTATTCTGTCACTTTTATTTTTAATGTTTATTGCCGTAAAAGTCTTAATCAATTGTCATTTGTAACAATTGCCATTGCTCGCTAGAATAAGGCTGATAGTATCTTGTCAAAGATTTTTAATGTACGAGAAATTTTAAAAATTGGTTTTGCAAAATATTCATCTTTCTATTTTCTTATATGTACCGTAAATATTTGGATGTGTCTTTCGATTTTTGGAGGGTTAGCACCCCATTGTTCTCCACAAGGTATACATGCACAGAAAAAAAAAATTCTTCAATATGATGAATTTATTCATAAATATTATGAATTTTTTCACCAACTACCAGTTTCATCATATTGATACCACCGTTCATTAAATGACATATTAATGAATGCATTCATTATATATATGAACAAAATATTCAATACAATGAATTTGAATTGTCATATTGATGAATTTGTTCATAATATTATTTTATAAAATAAATCAAAAAAAAGTGTTTTAAAAATTTTATTTAAAAAATAACAGAAACAAATTTTTATAAAAATTATCAGAAAAAAAAAAATTTAGGGAAGAAAAATAGTTCTGAAAAAACATTTTTTCAACAAAAATTTTTTTGTTCGAAAAAAAAAATTTCGAAAAAAAAAATTTCTTAGAAAAAAAATTAGTTCGAAAAAAAAATTTTGTTCGAAAAAAAAAATTGGTTCGAAAAAAAAAATTTTTCGAAATAAAAAAATGTTCGAAAAAAATATTTTTTTCAAAAATATATTTTTTATAAATATAACTTTTTATTAACAAAAAGTTGTAATTATAATAAATATATTATAAAACATTTTACTAATTTATGCATGTCGAGCAAGCATTATATAAGAAATAACATACAAGAACTACGTGAGAACTAAGAAGTACGGCAAAAAATGAACGAAAAAAAAATATGTTGATAGAAATTTAGTTTAATGAACAGCGTTCTTCAATATGATGAACATATATGTTGTATTTTATGTTTTGGTTCATTAATATGATGAAACGTATTCTTCACATACAGTCATCATATTGAAGAACACTTTTTCGACAGTTACCAAGCGTTCTTCATATTTATGATAGCATTCATAACATTGATGGCGTTAGTCATTAATATTATGAATGGTTCTTCAATACAATGAATCATGGTTTGAAGAACGGAATTCATCAATATGATGAACATTTTTTTTTCTGTGTGGAGCAATTTGCATTTATTTCTGCTTAGTGTGTTGTATTGTCGATTTTTGGGAGTTCGTAGATGTTACAAAAATTTGAGGATATAGAAGAGTTACTTCTTTATATTCCATTTTTTCATATTCCAGTAGACGATTTAATAAATATAAAAATTAATCATTTAATTTGAGATGTAAAGCATTTTACTTATTATTAATTCTCATGAACATATTTGGAGATGTCTAAACTCTAACATTATACATACTATAGCACTAACATAATTATCCCACACCGCTTATTTGTCTTATATTCCCAATTTTGACAGTTCTCGCATTAACTTGCATAAATGCTTTACGGATACAACAGAAAAAGCGAACGAATATCAGTCTACTGCATAGGCTAATTTGCCAATAATCTGGCGTAAATAATTGCATTAATAGCTGATATCATTTTCTACGCTGACGCCCTGCTCATTACTATGCATCCACCAGAATATGCCATCCATCCACCTATCCATCCATCCACCTATCCATCCTTCCAATTGCCGCTAATGCCAATTACATACCAAAAAGGATTTATAATTATGAAATATCATACTCTATATATATAAACTAATCTCTTTTATCCAATGTTCTGCCTCGTACAAAGAATGCGATATGTTAATAGAACCGTGTACCACACCGGAATTGTACGTACCATAAGCGGCCACAGAGAGTGCCGCAGACGAATGTCGTGTACAACATAGCGGAAAAAACGTGACACGTGACCATGTTTATGCCTCTTTAAAAAGGTACTCGAGGGCGCGCAACGTTGCGCCTGATGACGACTTTAAGCCAAAGTACTGCAGGATTCAAGTGATTATTGAACACACATTATCTACGAGAGAGAGAGAGAGTAAAAGCCAAGAAGAATGAGTGGCACCGAACGTCGTCTCGACGTCATGCATATGTTTTTGTATGCCCCGCATTCACCTGAAAGCATCATAATGAAATTTCACAGTTTCCCAGTCGACATGTCGAGTTAATATTAATATGCCTTCATTTTTTAGCAATGTTTATTATTAGTTGAAGAGCGACAAACAGCACCCAGTTCAACGTAAACGGATACATTACGTTGGTCACGTGCGCGGTACTTAATTATTTCGCCAACAAAAAAAAAAAAGGTTGAAGTACCTTTTGACAGCTCAGACAGTGTTTGGTAACTGTTATGTCAAAATGTTAAACACACAAAATACCCCGACATTTTTTGCGTTACTAAAAAGTTTAATGTGGATGTTGTGTATAGGGTTCATTTTCTACATGGATTCGCGAAGATCGAAATTTTCTCCACTTAATGCAATTTTTTAAATTTAAGAAAAAAATTATTTGACAGGATGGAGCTTCCCTACTTGTCAAAACCAAAAAAAAAAAAACAAAAAAAAAGTTAAATCTGAAACTTGAAACCAGTGCACCGACATCGTTTTATTATAAAACATAAAACGAAACCCAAATCGTTATTCATTTCAATACTTCTTCATTTTACTCTGATTTAGTTATACCAAACTTTCGAAATCTTTGTACTACCCGGACAAAATTTGTAGCAGGGTCGAAGCAGTTCAGAAACATTTCCACGTCATATTTCAAACAGACAAAGGCGGACTTTGTAGCAAAAGCTGCCTGTTTTCTGCCATATTTGGGAAACGGGCAAAAAACAGACAGCTTTTTAGACAAACTCCGCCTTTGTCGGTTTGAAATATGTCGAAAAACAAATTTCAAAACTACCTCGACCCTGTTAAAAATTTTGTCTGGGGTAATGTTTTGTAATATCGATGTGATTAATGTTTAAAATTTCGTTCTGGGCATTTCAAGCGGCCAAGTGCCTCGGTTTTAAAAGGATGTAAGACATACTTTACTCCTGCTGATTTACGCACTGTCTTTTCCACAAATATTCGGCCAACGATGGAAAAAAATTCGCATATTTGGTCAGGGGCTTCAAAAATACTCTTTGTAGTTTCTTGACCGAATTCAACAACGTGCGATATATTTAATAGGATATGAAAATATTTCATCCTCTTTTGGTTCTCTTGAGCACCGAAGAAACGTCGGTAATGTAAGCCTATTTTATAGGTATTACAATCGAGGGAATTACATTTCGAGGGAAATACATGGCCTGGGATAAAGTGGACCTGGTGGAATCGAGTTTGTGTATTCTATCTTTCTCCTTCGAGCATCAAATCAAGCCCACCCTCATGGTAAGGTTTCGAGGGATTTTCCTCTGGCCTGGGAAACAGTGGACCTGGTGGAAACCAGGTTTTGTATTCTATCTTTCTCCTTCGAGCATCAAACCAAGCCCACCCTCATGGTAAGGTTCCGAGGGAAATACATGGCCTGGGAAACAGTGGACCTGGTGGAAACCAGGTTGTGTATTCTATCTTTCTCTTTCGAACATCAAACCAAGCCCACCCTCATTTTCTATTTTGTTCGTTTTCTTTACAAACTCTGCTTTTAACGTCTTTAGATGCTTTTCGATTTTAGTGTCTCAGAAGTATTCTGAAACTTAGTCAGCCTCAACAGTTCAGAGAAAAATGCATTGAACTTAGAAATTCAAATATGTCATATGTGAATCCAAGCATGGGCTTTTACTAACCATGAGTAGTGAGAAATAGGATCACAATACAATGAGTTATAAACAGTCCAAATGTCGCAAAAACTTTAAATCTTCAAATCTCGAAAGTTTTTTTCTTATGATGAATCGGACAATATCAAGGCTCGCGATTCAAAGAAAGATCGATCACGACACCGCATTCTGAAAACAAGTCGAGATTATAAAGTAGTTAAAAAAGAATCTAAATTTCAAAAAACATCTTTATCGACAGCCAAGCAACCGTCAAAACCGTACAAAATAGGAATATTAGATTGGAGGTAGTTCTCGGTAAACAGCACTGTTTAAAACTGTGCTGGGTACCAGGACATAACAATATTGCAGCAAATGAAGAAGCCGACGAAATAGCAAAGTTAAAAGTAGTAAAACCCACTAAAGAAACAGATAACAGAATAAAACCGTCTATGGCAGACTTCGAAATACGTATAACAAAGAGATTCGAAGAACAAATGACAAAAAGATGGCACGAATCAAACTCATGCCTCGCTACAATAAAAATATGTAACGACATGGGCTACAGCAATACTATTTGAAAAAAAAAGAACTTCGAATACTACTAGGAATTATCACAGGACATAACACCTTGCTCTCTACCTTGGAAAATCTTTTTTAAAAGGGGCGACCTATGTAGGCGGTGCGGTAACATTGAAGCCAGTTAAAACAGCTATCACTTCATTTGCCAATGGTCTGCACTGTCTATCCAGCGTAATAAAATGCTAGGCTCTTGTATCTTCCAGGAAATCCGCGCATTTGGATGGACGAAAATGGAAACGCTTCCATAGGTCACCTTATTGAGGGAACACAATGGATCAACTCTGTTTTAAATGGTCGACAACTCAACCATTGTTGACACGTAAAAACCTAACCTACCTAGATTTCTAAAATATCGTTTGTCTGCATTAAAAATTCAAGAAAGGGCTTCGGTATTTGAGATGAGATTCAAGAACGACATTTTTGTCTCTATTTTCATTACCGCGAAAGCTATTGTTTATATCCCATGTATCCTATATATTTTTATATTGATTGATGTATTGATTGATTAATTGAAACGAGGCGGGAAGAAACACTCTGTTCATAACATAGAGAGTACATTTGGGCCATGAATTAGGCCCGTTGTAATCTCTCCGAACATGAGTCGATTACGATATGCTGTAGCAAATGAGTGTAAGCAAACGAGTATTGCTACTATATGTTGGTTAGAAATTTCGTCGCTAATGCGATGTTTCTTAATTCTTTTCAATCAAAGATTCCCAGTAGTTTCAGTGATGAAATAAGGGAAGCTCCTAAGTGTATAATGCATGGTCTGGTTAAAGCCGGGCTGTGACAAAAGTAGTGTTCAACCGTTCCTATCTTTTCCTCACAGGTCCTGCATATATAAGAGTCGACTTTACCCAATTTAAAAAGATTAAGCGATCAACTTTTTAAATTAGGAAAAGTCGAATCGTTCCGAACAGTTAGGATGATTTGATTGATTTAACTCCTTCTTTGAAAGAGTTAGAATTTTAATTATCTTAGATTTGCCGGGAGGACCCCATAGATATTTTGTGGCTTGGCCCATGCTGGATTCGTCCAATGATATTTTGTGTAGTTGTTAAGCTGCACAGTGAGGTTTGGGATCAACCTTTCCTATACGATTAATACCGAAGGCTCTATCTTCAACAAGAGTGTAATGCTGCTCGGGTGTGCTGATGATATCGACATCATTGGGCAGAGCACACGAGCAGGCAGTGCAGTATTTTCTAGTTTAGAGAAGAATCCGCGTCGAATGAGTCTTACGGTGAACGAGGACAAGACGAAGGACTTGGTGTCAACAAACAAAAAGTCCCGACGTCTTGGACAGTACGTCAATATTGACAACTACAACTTCAAAGTCGTGAAGGACTTCGTCTACATAGGTAGCATTATCAACAAAGAAAGCAACGTCATTATGGAGATTAGCCCAAAAATAACTCTTCCCAACAGGTGTTACTTTGGGCTCAGTAGGAAATTGAGGACCTGAGGCCTCTCTCGACGTCAAAAATGCGCTCTATAAGTCACTCATGATGCCAATCCTCCTCTTTGGATGGATGCTTTGCCAAGACCAATGAGCGAGCTTTAGGAGCGTTCGAAGGGAAAATTCTTCGGAAATCTATGAACCGATATGCTTTGAAAACGAGTACAAAATCAGAAGAAACGATCAGCTGTATGAGCTCTACGCCGACATTGACAGAGTCAGGCGCATTAGAAGATCCAGCGCCTACGCTGCCTTGGACATGTCGAGCGCATGGATGAAAGTGATATAGCAAAAAAAGGTGTTCAAATTTTTACCCAGTGGTGGTCAACGTTGGAGAGGGCGTCCGGATCTCCAGTGGAACAACCGAGAAATGCAAGACAACCTGACAGCACTTGTAGTGTAATCTGACAGGCGCCTGGAGTGCAAAACTGGCGCCAGTGCACGCAACGCAGTAGCGACTGGCTAAGAATAATTACTGCGGCCGAAACCCATCATGCGTTGTAATGACCCAATAAGTAAAGAAAGAGTATCTCGTTTTTAAGGAATTGAAAGGGTCTGATGGTGATGACAGAAATTGAGTGCATGTTTAACCTGTTTCTTGCCAGTTCATCGGTAGTCTTATTGCTCTCTATGTTGGAGTGTCCTGGATTCCAGATGACTTCCAGAGTGTTAACAAGTAAAAGATTTGCGAGGGCCTCATTACATTGTCTTCTTCTTCAGTTCCTTGGATCCCTAGCGGGACATAGGGCATCAACTACACCTACACGCCATCGTGTACGATTTTTGGCAATTGTCTTTAACTCGCTCCAACTTTTTCTGAGTTTCTTAGCCTCACTATCGACTGAACTTCTCCATGTTTCTCTTGGTCGCACGGGATTTCTCACATCTTCTCCCATAGGGTTCCACCCCATGGCTTTTCGAGCAATGCAGCTGTCATCTTTTCGGAGTATATGGCCAATCCATCTTCATTTTTGTTTCCTTATATGATCGTTAATTGGATCCAAGAGTGCTCTGCGAAGCAATTCACTATTATCTATGATGTTGGGCCAATATATACGAAATATGTTTCGCAGGCAACGATTGACGACCACTTGGAGTCGCATGATAATGGTTTTGGTAACCTTCCAAGTGCAGCACCCATATAGAAAGACAGATAGTACATATGATTTAAAGAATCTCAGTTTTACGCTGGTGCTAAAATTATTGTTTATTGACAACATATCAAACGCTGCTCTGGCCTTCTGTATTCGACTTTCAACATCGAGGTCTGTACCGCCGTTGACCGCAACTTTACTGCCGAGAAAAGTAGAACGCTCCACCGTTTCAATTATCTGCTCGCCGATATGCACGGTATTTACATTGCAGGACCACCTTTAATTTCACCTCGTCCGTGGATATTGTTTTGATGGAAGCTTGTATTCTGAGAAAATTTTAATACACTTGTCTACACAGTAAATGCTTTGTATAAATTTAGACCCCTCTGTCCCACTACTTCAGATTGAAAGACGGTATTGCGTTATACAGGCTAAGGCTTTTTTCGCAGATAATGCTTCTCAAAAGTAATCTCGCCCAGTGTGACCTTTAAGTTTTGACCTGTCTGTGTAAAGATGGATCCTCGGGTTTCTTGATAAGAGCAGGATGTTGTTCCATTCCTCTCTAGTCGGGACGACAGACGGAGGTGAACAAGCGATATGCTTGTTCGTCTCCGGAATGCGTCCGCACTTCCAATTTTCTAAAGAAATAGTGTTGGGAATTGAGTTAATTATGATCTGGTGCTTGATGGAAAAGAGGAAAATTTAATCTAGATAAATTTAATAACTATAGTAAATATGATAAAACTTATGACACCTTAGAAATCTGTGGCACAAACGTATGGCTGCAAATTTCCGCACCAAAATGAGCGTAAGGCAGTCAAATTCAGTCAATTTCGAATCCGTCTCCGAAGTTTTTTTGTTTTCATTCATTAAATATGATCACTTTCACAATTCTACAACCTTTCACTTCTTTCTACTTCCCAAGAAAAAGAGAAAAAGACATTCTAGTTTAAAATGTGTCATAAACAAAACAACATCCTCTCGAACTTGAACTCTGCCGAACTCATTAAAAAATAAAGTTGTCAAAATATCTGTAACTCTTCTTGCTTTGCGCCCGCTTGTTTCCGTCTGCTTTTAAACGGGCTTTTATGGCACATTTACCGCACATTTACACCCCGTCACTCATGCACATTGCATCCGTCGCATCCGTCCGCGTTCACGTCCGCATTCATCCGCATCCTTTATGGTATTTGGCGTCAAATTGTTATTATGACATAAAGCGCCGAAGCAACGAGAATGCGCGAGACCGTCCGCATTGCTGCGGCTGGCGCTCATGATTTAGCGATTGATTTATATTAATGGAGTTAAAGCATGTTTCACGCTCGCCGAGTTGCTGGTCAAATGTTGTAATACAAATTTGTCAGTGGGGGTTGGCACGCGCTTTGATTTCGTGCCAGTGCGCAGACCATGCTCTATAGGTTGGTCAAAATCCCAATAAATGCAACAAAATCAAATCAACAAAAAAAATGTTACCAACTACAAGTGAGGACACTCGCTAAACTTGTGGAACTCGTAAAGCATAGCTCGCTCCATGCCGTCCCAGCAGCAAGTACAAATATTGTGGCTCTGCGTTATTTACCCTATGATTTTTCGTACAATATTTATCCCATTGCCTTTTGCCCTTTTAGCGCGTCCACAATTGCTGGAACCCCCACCGTCACGTGGCTTATCCCGCAGTGCCTGCGCGTAGCATGTCTATGGCGGCCAAGGTGTCTCATCGTCGTCGTCCAACGGCCGTCGTTCTTCGGCTGGACCTCGCGCTGTTATAAAGTTGTATCTTAATACGATTAGCAAATTTTCATGCGCTTCACAAGCGTTTAATCGCGCTCCTTTCGGTTAAGGATGACGCGGCGCTAAGGCGCACGCTTAGCACGCATTCCACAACGAGCAGCACTTGGAGAAATTTAAATTTTATATTTTTATTCAAAAAATATTAAAGTTAGGTTTCATTCATACATCAACGAAAGGCATTACCATAAATCCCATTTACCCGAAGCCATTTCTTCTTCTTGTCCCTTTTTTCGAAATTTTCCTTTCGCAGAATCATCACTTTGGGGACAGGTTAATATCGATTAAATGTCCCTATGGAAAATACTGCGTATTGAAGAAATCGCTTCGGCAATCGCCCTGATATGGAAAATTAGAGATTCTATTAGAGCAAATTAGCGTAAACAAAATTCGAGATCTTTGCACGAGGCGATATCGATGTCAAAACAAAAAAGTTTGTTTAATAATCAATATCGAGAGACGACATATCAATAATTCAATATATCGTTTCAAAAATATCGTTTATCCGCATTGATTGTCGAGTCGTGATCCGAAAACATTAACGTTTTTGTAAATTTTCAATATATTGAAACAGATTTATAAAATATCGTTCATCTGTATTATTATTAGTGATGCAGATGAAATTGCGAAAAAGATTGTCTTCGGTGGTTTAGCTGGTATTCGAAAATCGTAAAATTTTTCGAGATCTATAAATATTATTCATTCACAAAATATTGTAATACACGCGATTGCCTTCGATACTCGAGAATAAGTTAGAGAAAGAGAAGTTTTTATGCCAATTGTAGAAATATCTATCGTCCTCAACATTATTAAGGATTATGTCTCGCAATTCCAGAAGAGATTGAGGCCATATTGCACTCTATTATCAAGAAGAGATCAGAAAATTAGAGATCGAGTTAGAGATTATCTGCGGTGGTTCCGACGGAATTCTAAATGTGCCTTCAGTAATCGAGAAGAGATTAGCGAACGAGAAATTGAACGTTTTTGTAAATTTTCGACATATAGGAGAGATTTATAAAATATCGTTCGTCCGTATTATTATTATTAGTGATGGAGACAAAATTGTGAAAAAATTGTCTTCGTTGGTTTAGCTGGTATTCGAAAACAGGATCGTATAATATTTCGAGATCTATAAATATTGTTCATCCGCAAAATATTGTAATGCACAAGATTATCTTCGATACTCGAGAATAAGTTAGAGAAAGAGAAGTTTTTATGCCAATTGTAGAAATATCTATCGTCCTCAACATTATTAAGGATTATGTCTCGCAATTCCAGAAGAGATTGAGGCCATTTTGCATTCTATTATCAAGAAGAGATCAGAAAATTAGAGATCGAGTTAGAGATTGTCTGCGGTGGTTCCGACGGAATTCTAAATGTGCCTTCAGTAATCGAGAAGAGATTAGCGAACGAGAAATTGAACGTTTTTGTAAATTTTCGACATATAGGAGAGATTTATAAAATATCGTTCGTCCGTATTATTATTATTTGTGATGGAGACGAAATTGCGAAAAAATTGTCTTCGTTGGTTTATCTGGTATTCGAAAACAGGATCGTATAACATTTCGAGATCTATAAATATTGTTCATCCGCAAAATATTGTAATGCTCAAGATTGTCGAGAATAAGTTAGAGAAAGAGAACTTTTTTTTGCCAATTGTAGAAATATCTAACGTTCTTAACAATTTGAATGATTTTGTCACGCAATTCCAGAAGAGATTGAGGCCATTTTGCATTCTATTGTCAAGAAGAGATCAGAAAATTAGAGATCGAGTTAGAGATTGTCTGCGGTGGTCGCGACGGTATACTACAATCAATATTATAATTCGCATAATAAGTCATGTACGAGATTATGCAAGAGGTTAGAAAACGAGAACGTTTCAAAAACGGGATTTCAAAAATCTCGTTAGTCCGTATCTTATTACTGATGCAAATATCGAGAGAGAGATGAGATTAACAAAATATCGATCGTCGTTTTTATATAAACTATGAAAACGAGATATCGTATCATCGTATGGAGATTTTTTCGATAGTCGCGATGAGATTCAAGAACGAGTTCTTTTTTAAATTTGTGATGCTAGGAAAAACATTTCAAAACTCACGTTAGTCAACATAACTAGTGGAGAAAAAATGAGAAAAATGAGAAGATGAGAAAAAAATCGATATTGAATTTGATCATCGATTCCAGCATAAAATCTTCTTTAAAATGTTCGAACGTGATTTCGAATTTGAAATGTGTCCACAGAATTGGTGATCCTGAGCAAGACTTGTTTTTGATAGTCGTCAGGAGATTTTATAACGAAATTATTCTTTTGAAAATTTGCAAGATCCAGGAATAATTTCAAAAATCTCATTGTAGAAGTTTTAGAAAGAGAAAACTTTTTTCCAATTTTAGAAATATCTATCTTCCTCAACCTTATTAAGGATTTTGTCTCGCAATTCCTGGTAAGATTGAGGCCATTTTGCCTTCTATTGTCAAGAAGAGACCAGACAATTAGAGATCGAATTAAAGATTATCTTCGGTGGTCCAGACGATCGAGTAAGTTCGAGAAACCTTCGAGGCATAAAATGCTTCAAAACATGGCATACCGGAATTATATAAACTATGTAAACGAGGTATTGTATCATCATTCGAGCCCGAAATGCACGAGATCAACGATACGAGATTCCAGAATTAAATCTTCTTTTGAATGTATGACATTGAGAACGAGATTTCAAAATTATGATGTATATGCATAATTAGTGATTTTGAGCAACACTTGTTTTTGCGAGCCATGACGACATTCGATAACGAAAATTTGAAAGATCAAGAAAGATTTTCAAAAAGCGCATTTATCCGTATTATTATTAAAGCAGAAATTGCCTTCCGTTGTCCTACCGAAATTTGAGAAAGAGATCTTTATTATTTTTTTTTTGATATCAGGCAGTCCAAAATTTGGATCGTCTCCATTATAGGTTTGTCCAACCGAAATTCGAGAAAGAGATCGGGATTTTTTTTTTAAATCGAGCTTCCCAAAATTGGGATCGTCTCCATTATAGGTTTGTTCGAGATAATTTTATTGATTCTTCGAGATTAAATTGATAAGAATATGACAAATTTAAAAGTTAAAAGATTTAAAATTACTAAAAATCACAAAAATAATATATTATTTTCTATCCTACATCAAAAATTTAAATTCCATAAATTACGTCTGCGATATTAGCATTTTTTCAGTGTACTCTACGAATGTTTGTAATAGTTTTTATTGCTTATTACACGGATCATAAGTGTTCAGCACCCCATGAGGCCGCTCGATTTGAAAAGGCATGGATCATGCGATGATTTTATCACGTATGGAAATGTAAAAACCATATTGACGACTTATGTGTCTTAACTAGTTTTGTGTACGCTGAGTCAGAAACAATCAAATTGTTTTAAATTTTTATAGACTGACATAAACACGAGTCTGTTAGATAGTAAATTGAATAAACAACATTAAAAATTTTAGTTTTTAATAATATTATATCACATTAAAGTAAAATATATTGAAAATATGTGTATAAATGATTTATGTTTGACACCGCTGTCAATCGAAAGCCTTGAAATCTGTCACTGACAAATGGTGCCTCCAGAAAATCAAATGTATCCTAAAGTCAAGTCAAACAAATTAAATCAAATTTTACGGAATGCGCAACAACCGGTTCACGGTTATTTTCCCGGCGCTTCACAGGTGTCATGCGTAACCGTGACCAAAGGGCTATAATTTGTATTTGGTTGCGTTTCTGTTTTTATGTTTTTTTTTTCTTTTTTTTTTTTTTTTTTTTTTGGCAGTCAGGACGAATAACAAAACGAATTAATTGCTAATGACTTCTACATATGGCCTAGAGATAAACACTTTTATATTTATTCGTATGCGGAATCATCATTAGTGTCAGCCAAACTCCCTAGTTACCGGTTCTGTTGGTTCTGTTGGTTCTGTTGGTTCTGTCGGTTGGTGGCACACCGCCAAACCACGTACAACAAACTGCTAGAACAGCGAGCATATAAAATATGCTAATTTGTGAGACGAAACCGCTACCGACCTGCCGAAACCGCTGAGTTTGTTTTCATTAATTCAGAATGTGCCCAAGGTGTCTGTCTTTCGGGGGGATACTACGAAAATAAATTTAGCAAATATATCAAATCAACACTTTGGCAGTTATTTAAATACAACAAACAAAAAAAAAACACAGTTTCGGTTAGTTTGAGTATAATTAGATACGTGTTTTTATTAGTAGACCAAAAAACTTGAACGCTTTTTTTAAATACGGTTTTTAACTCTTGAGACTTTATGACACAATTCAAAGATAGTGAAAATTGCATGGCATCGATGCGTAAAATTATAACATTATGTTTATGTCGAATATAACAGATTTCATTTGGAAAGAATGCCAAACAAAATATGTTTTATATATTTGCGTTGAGTCGCATTAATTTCTCATATCCTTTTATATATTGGTGGCCCGACTGGTTAGTGAGTTGGAATGTAACACTAGCAGGTTCCAAGCATTGAGACTGCAAAATCAAAAAATTATAAAAATGCTTCTCTATTCGATAATACGTCTCTACAGACAATGGTAAAAACATCCGACAGTAAAAACATTTCAATTTTTGATCGTAGGATCGTTGGAAGAATTATGGGTTATAAGGAAGGTCGAAAGTGGGGTATGTCGTTGTATGTTTTTCTTCAGTTTACCAATGTCAAAAATGTTCTCTCAAACGTAGAACGAGAAAAAACGCGTCCTCGTGGAATTCCTCGAACACTTTCCTACTTATTTGACCATTACAACACATGATGGGTTTCAGGTTTCACGCCTGCTCCAGTTGTACACTCCAGGCACTGGCAGATTGTTTTGCACTTCCCCAGACAAAATTTTTGGCAGGGTCGAAGCAGTTCTGAGACATTTCTTCTACATATTTCAAGCAAAAAAGGCGGAGTTTGTATCACGAGCAGTCTGTTTTCTGTCCATTCCACAAATCTGCCGTGAATCTGCTATTCAAATTTCACAAAAATTTACAACCTGCAATACACTTCCCAAAATATTCCATTTATCTGTGTGTTTGCCAGAAATCTGTCTGATATATACCTGATGCCAGAAATTTTGTCTCGGGTTGGTCGCTCGTCCGCATATTCACACGTCCTCTCCTTCGTTGACCACCACTGAGTACAGAATTGAACAATTTTTTGCTGGAACGCTTTTTCTCGATCGCTGGATCTTAATGCACCTGACTATGTCAATGTCGGCGTAGAACTGATACATCTCATCGTTCCATCTTATTCTGTACTCGTTTTCAACGCATATCGGCCCATAGATTTTACGAAGAATCCTCTCGAATGCCTTTAAGGCTCACTCGTCTCAGCGCCATAGAGGAGGATTGGCATGATGAGTGACTTATAGATCCAAATTTTTGACCATCGAGAGCGAGCTCAGTTCCTCAATTGCCCAAAGCCACACTTGTTGGCAAGTCTCAAGGCAGACATTGTTATTTTTGTTGGTACCTAAGTAGACGATGTCTATTACGACTTCGAAGTTGTGGATGTCATTGGCATTGTCCAAGACGCCGGCACTCTTTGCGTGTTGACACCAGTTAGTTCGTCTTGTCCTCGTCCATCGTACGACCCATTCGAAGCGTACGATCTACTGGCTGCTCATGTGCTTTGCCCAATGATGTCGATATCATCAGCATAATCGAGCAGCATGGCACTCTTGTTAACATAAACTTATACGCGATATTAAGGTCATATTGGATATTGGAGCGTATTGCTGGACATGCTTTACTGGAAATCTTCTTTAAAATATCGAGTGGTTACGCTCGATTGTGTCGGATTTCTACTGACTAAAACCACATCCTCTTCACCCAGAACCCCGCGGAACTACCTCGTTCACCGTATGACCCAATCAACGCGATTCCTTCTCTATACTGAAGAATGCTGCACTGACCGCTCGCTATGCTATGTCCAATGATGGCGAGCACCATGGTACTCTTGTTGAAGATACTGTCATTGTAATGGAGTTCAGCAGCTCTTTCAAACTTCTTCATTATTAGGTAGGGAATGGTCTTATCTAAACCTCGTTCGTTATTATACGTATCGGAGAGATTGTTTCCAATTATCACTGTGCAACATGTGTCGCTCAGTGTCATCCTGTAAAATACTCATAAGTTTCGCAGGTATACCGTACAGAGATATGATGGCGTATAAGCGACTTCTTATCGGATTGTCAAAAGCAGATTTGTAGTCGACGAGAAGATGGTGGATGTCGATTTGCCTCTCTTTGGCCTTTCACAGGATTTGGTGTATTGTGAAAATCTGGCCTATGGTAGACTTGCCAGATTTGAAATCGTACTGATAAGACCAGTCATTCTGTTGACGATAGGCTTTAGTTTTTGCACATAAGGATTGTGCAGAATACACTGAAACTCTATTCGCTGGGCATACTTTCTTCTATCCATATTCAGCTGATGAGCTCATGCTTGCTCTTTTCTTAATAGGAAGGTGGAAATCTTCTTCAAGTTATCGAGTGGGTGCGCTCAATTATGTCAAATTTCTACCGACTAAAACCATCTCCTTTGTAGCGCTGGTGGCTCGTCTGGTTAGTGCGTTGTAAAAAAAGTCACTGGTGTATTGTACTACGAGCCGAAAGGTCTCTGGTTCAATCCTAATGGCTGTCAAAAAATTTTTCATATAAAACATTTTTCTATGCGATGCTACCTCTCGGCAGTCAATGGCTAACCTAAGAAAGTAAACATTGCCTATGAAAAGCTTTCACCCCGCCGTTCGGATTCGGCCTTAAACTGTAGGTGCCACAACTTTGAGTACACATATAACATGAACAGCTCAAATGGTGAGAGACTCAGCCTAAGTTCTCCACAGGACTGTAGCGACAAACTATTTTATTAAACCACCTCCCTCTTCATCCAGAACATCGCGCGACTACCGTAAAGCATTACTTCGCGGTGATGAATAAGCTTTAGCTGGATCAAATATATTCCCTTGTAAGCTATAAGTGTCGTCTACTAAGTCTCTTCTACTTTAGTATTGGTGGCTGAGACGAGCGATATCGAGTCGGTACGCTCCATTATTTTCTATCGGTGTAGGTATTTACGTCTCCTGCTCGTTCATGCTTGTTGTGAGCTCGTGGTCTCCGGTCTTAAACATTACCTCGAACACTTACCATTGAAATACCTGTAAAACTTTCATCCTCTATTAGTTCAATTCAGAACCGAAGGGTGTAGTTCTTCTATAATTTAGACCAATAGACGATGAAATAAGTTCTTCATTTCTTAGATATATTTCACTTTGTTGTATTTGGTTCATAAATCCCAAGGACATTTTGCAGCTTTCTCACATTTGAGCTGTGCGTGTTATATTTTTAATCAAAATGGTAGGGTTGTTGGTTATTGGGTGGGGTGAGAGCTTTTTCCAGACAATGTTAACTCTCGGAGGTTTGCCAAGAGGTAGCGCGGTATAGAAAAACATTTTCTGTTGAAAGATGTTGACAGTCTCAGGCCAGATTTAAACTTTTCGGACCTTTTGGTTCGCAGTCCAATACACTAATCCCCTTATTTTATAAAACGAAACGAAAAGTGATTCGTCAAAAAAACATCACAAATTCCAGTGATAGAATGTTTTTAGAAAACATGGGAAGAAGCTTCTGACCGATGAGTCTCTGACTCTAGATAATTCACGAAATTAATGTTTTAACGCCCCTCATTACCTTGAAAAGCGCAGAGCATATTGCAATGTATCGGTAATTGGCAGTGTTCATAGCCTCGCACAAATTTGGAACTGGCTGAATATTGGAAACCTTTCAACAATATGGAACAAACCCTGTCGTTTAGAAGATGTGAAAAGGTTACGAAAGAAACAAGCCATAGTTGACGCACACTTCTTCAGGATATAGGCGGAAATGATATCCGACCTGGAGACTTTTTTTATTTTATGGTTAGCTAACACATTTTTAACTGACCAGGGTCGAAATTGTATCACTGAAGATAAAAAGTCACATGACGATGGTGAGTATATTTTGAAAAATACAAATTTATTATTCGTCCGAAAATCAGGCCAATTTATACATAATTCGTATGAACTCGTAAATTTAGTTTCAAATACTTGCATCACATAAAAGTGTTGAGTAATGTGTATATTATAGTTGATGATGCCATCACGAAATGCAACTTGTTTTCATAAGAAATATAGATTGAAAAACTTCAACTGCAAAGAATTTCTTCGACATCCCAAAGAGATTTTCCAAGTGTCGTTAGTTTGGCATGGTAATGTGAGTGTTTCAATGCTGGAAGGGTTAATTTCGCGGTGCTAATTACGAAATTACGTAACAAAATGTGAAATTACGTGGCTTTTAATGCGAAGCGCGTGCTTCACTGGCACTGACGTGCCAGCGACATAATTGCATGTGAATTTGATGAAGTGCTCCGTGGAGACCACTTAATAAGGTGCAACCCGGATTTCAAAACGTAACTTGAACACGCGCCACTGAAAATTTCAGCAAAACAACCGACTCAACGTTTCGCTAAATTTAAAATAAAATCTGATATAATTGTGCAACGCATCTGTCGAAATGCCACAGAGGCATACAACACTTGATTCTTTTGCAAACAGCTAAAAAGATACGCAATAAAACAAATAGATACAGATACAAGTTCCGGCTGGCGCATCTTTTCAAATGTTTGACGCACTTTTTGCTAAAGGTAGTATCTACTAATTACCCCCTGCGGTTGAAGCTATGAAAAAACCCTACCGACAAAATGTCAGCCTAGGTACTTTGGCGAAGAAATATAGTTTAACTTTGGCCAACGCAACGCAATGTAACGCAACACCACGGCAAGTGTAACGCCTACGCAACGGCAACGCAACGGCAACGCATCGAACGCAATTTTTATTTCCGTCTGTGTTTGCTGTTCGTCGCAGCCGTCGGCATTGTTCGCATTCGTAGATAATAAATTTACATATTCGCATACACGCAACAACACGACGCACTCACTTATCGATGATACCTACATTCGCAGCCATAGGTTAGACCTCGGTAGGACCCCGACACCGATCCGGTATGCAGGTTGGCTGACTGGCTGTATGCAGCAAACCGATTGCATCGCGAACGATTTGTTCTCATTTAATTTTCATGTTTTTCTCATATTTTATGTTTTTAGACATCTGCAGTGCAACTCCTAAATTGCGAACCTTAAATGGTTGCAAATTAATTTCGACAAAAATAAAATTCAATACCTATTCGAAGAGAATACATAAAAAATATTAAATTATTTTTGTTAACTTGATGCAATTAAATTCTGCTATACGGTTTAAAACGAATATCCGATTCATAGAAATTGGTTTTGAATCGATGATTGATCGAATCATTGGAAGATTTATCTATTGAGAGTTACAACGAAAGATTTTTCCGAAACATACATTTTAACGTTGTGGGATCAATTAGTTAGTGCAATAGTACGAGACGAACGTTCAGGTTCCGCTCAGGTTCAAATCTCGGCTGGAGATTCTAAGCAACCTAAAATAGATTTATTTCTAATCGACGGTACTTCACGACATACAATGGAAAACATCTGATTTTAAACATTGCCTTGAAAAAGTTTAATTTCCTCTCCTTTAAAATTTGGCATCAAACTGAAGGTCAATATGTTTACAAATTTGTTTACTCACTGCCCAAGTTGTGCGAGAGCCGGCCTCAGCAGTCCAAAGGTATGCGCGCTCGACTTGCATTCTAAATGTTTCGGGTTCCAATCCCGGCTTGGGCATGGATCGCAAAACGTAGGGAATAGATTTTGCAATACAATCGATATAGTTTGTCTGAGTACTGTGGATCTTAGTAGATATTCCAGAAAAACTAAGATTATTACATTTTATGGAGTCCACGACATTGGAAACAGACAAATTTACGTGTAAACGATAGCGTAAAACGAAAATGAATTCATCAAAAAACATCAGAAATTCGAGTGACAGATTTTTTAAATTTTGTAAATAAAATAAAAACAACGACGTAGTAAAAAAAAACAAGTTAAGTAAATACATTTTTGAAATGAATTGTGCCAAAACAATTGTCAAAAGTCACGCCATTATATTTTTTATTATAAGAAATTAAATGTATTCTTTACACTACTCAACAAAACGAGAATAAATTTTTGGCATGGACTTCGCATACATCAATTCTGTATAATTCAAGGTTGCTGATTTTGAATGCATACTCAGTTTTTTTACTATTATGTAAATAAAATAGCCGTTTTGACCCGAATTTTCTCAAAATCGCTACGTAATAGGATAAAACTGAGTATGCAAAAAGAATAATGATTTTTTTTTTAATTGATTATATAAGTTCGGCATATTTTAAAAAAATAAAAAAGAAAAAGTTAGTAATTTTGATAGTTAAGTCAATAGTTAAGTCCAAACTAACTATCAATACTCTAGATAACTATTAAATCTCAAATGCTAAAATAAAATTATATATATTACTAGCTGGACCCGTTCACAGCTAGGCCCGTGTTAAGATTTTGTAATTGTAAAACTATATCGTTTATAAAGTGTAGATACATTTACGCCCCTTTTTCCCTTTTTAGTGCATGCCTACGTCGCTTTTTCCCGCCTACATTGATCATAGTGCCATGCCCCTTTTTCCAATCTCGATCACATTTCACGTGGCTATTAACATTTTTAACAATTATCATTTGTTTCGATTTGTACAACACTGCTCTTAGTAAGTCAGGAGTTATAGCATTTTTAAAATTTTTGTAATATGGGAGGTGTCACGTCAATTCTATGACAATTTTTAAAGCGGTAGATATTGATTGAATCTAATAGGTTCTGAAGAATTGTCATAAAGAAGTCATTCATAATAGATTTGATCAGGCACTTTGGCCGTTTCATTTTCTCGTCCATATGAGTAATTCAGTATATAGAAGAAAAAGGCTTCCAGATCCAAGACGGTGAATTTTTTCCACAAAGTATCCGGATTTTTTTTCCAGCCCTGATTCTACGTGTCCATTACAATGTTTAATATAATCTTTTGTTTCGATTTTTTTAGCTCTGCTCTTAGTAGGTAAAGTGTAATAGCAATTTTTTTTGTATGGGAGGTGTCACGACCCATTGTCCAGAATATGGACCTACGTGATGAGTTTTAGAAATGAAATTTTGATTTGATTTTTATAACTCTACCCTTAGTATGTCAGGAGTTATAGCATTTTTAATGTTTTTGTTATATGAAAGGTGCCATGCCCCTTTATACAATCCCGCTCACATTCTACGTGACGATTCTACTTTTTAATATGAACCTTTGTTTCAATTATCTTAACTCTGGTCAGGAGTTATAGCATTTTTACAGTTATGGTTATATGGGAAGTGCCACTCCTCTTTATCATATTTCGCCCACATTTAGCAAAAATATAAACAACAACAAAATACATTACTGAGCCCAATTTCATGACTGTGGCTATCTTATACAGTTGGCTATCTTATACAGATAGTTTTAATTTAAAGTTCAGTTTTTCCACGCCCATTTTTGAACCTTAGGAGGCAAATTTCAAAAAAATCCCTTCGTAGTGCGCTCTCACGTCGGGAAATCTACACCCCGTCCAAATTACAAGTTCCTAGGGTCAATTTTAGATTTTTTCGATTTTCCGGCTTTCCTTTTGGGTTTTTCCAACTTTTCTAAACCTAAATCACTCTTGCATTGACACGAACAAAATACAAACAGAATCAGGCAAATCCGTCGGTTCGTTTTCCCGTGATGCTCTGGCACACACAGGACATTTCATTTTTATATATATATACGATATAGGACACTTTCTCGTATCGATATCGAGCGTAAAATTAGATCTACATGTTAGGTAGATATCGATGCGTTTCGTCGGTGTTTGCTCAATTTTTTGAAATCGGAACGATATCGATGAAAAAAAAAAATGATCAATGTTCGATATTGCTTCGAAAAATATAACGATATCGATGCGAGGAATGTTTATATATCGTATCTTGTCAATGAATTTTAATGTACGAAAAATTACCAAAATTAGAATCGATAAAGCAACGAGATCGAACTTTTTTCTCGAAGTTATTCGATAAAAATTCGAGGCATCGAAGGCCTCCGAGACATGGCAGACTGGGTTAGTATCTTAAAATTAGCACAGACAATTAAAAGAAACATTGCGTTGAAGTTTTTTGTTAAACTATTTTTCCACAGAACAATATTTTTTTATTCTAAGTAGTGGGTAAGAACGGCTTAAAAATACTTTTGCCGTTTTCTCAAAAACGTTACATAATAGAAAAAAATTGACTGCATCAATGGACATCCCATAGATTTGATGTCTATGGCAAAAATCGTGTTGGGTAGTGTTATTAACTGGCTAAAGTATGCTAAAAAGTAATGTTATGAAATATGAATGAAATGAGTTTGTATTAAAATATCTGAAATCAGTTTATAATATTCAAAATCTATTTGTATTTGACTATTTTGAATTCAATCTCAAAATTATATAGATTGATTTAAAGTGTGAAAAGTGCTTACATTCTTTTTCAACTACACACAGAAAAATGTTCTTTTGACATGAGGTTTAAAAAATAAAAAGTTACACCATGTCTCAACTATAGATATCTCATGTTAATATTTATGACAGACAAATTTTATGTTTATGTCGACAAAAACGATATAGTATCACTGATATTTGCACTGCGAATTTATTAAATAAATTTGTTCAACGTTTAAAATTAAAAATTGATGAAATAAAAATGTGTAAGTAATTATTTTGATTTGAATTTATTTCGAAACGTCAAAGTCATGGCAGGCTTTATGGGCACATTTCAGTCATACCATAATGTTTGACATTTATGGCAAGACATGTAGTGTCTCCACAATACATTTTGATCGTACAACATAAACATTTCCATAAATGTTGTGGAGACACCATGATGATTGTAATTTTATTTGGTTAGAACGAAATTTCTCGAACTAAATTTCGTATTCTGTTCCAGAATGCCAATTGTTTCGATATCGGTACGATTAATTCGAGTAGATGGAGGGAGAAATTACACGACACAATCTCGTACCGAAATCGATGTCGATACAAGAAAATTTTGGAAATCGGAACGATATTGAAGAAAATAAATATTCAAAGTTCGTGATTGCTTTGAAAAATATTGAGATATCGATGAGATAAATGTTAAAATGTCGTTTCTTGTTAAAGAATTATAAACATTTATCGCATCGATATCGCAATATTTTTCGAAGCATTATAAAACTTTGATAATTTTTTTCATCGCTAACGTTTCGATTTCAAAAAATTTCTCGTACCGAGAAAACTTCGATAAAACGCATTGATATCTATGTATCATGTAGGTCCATTTTGACGCTCGATATTGGTACGAGAAAGTGTCCGATATCGTGTGATTTCCACTTTTCTCGTAACGATTTCGAAACGAATGGCATACTGGGATTAGTATCGATAACGCAGCGATAAAAGTTAATCGAGAATACTTCGAAGCACCGAAATATTGCAGACTGAGGTATTATAGATCCAAAAGGAGGTGACAGTTATCATCGATAACAATTATGATTGGTAACAATTGTCATTGTTCGCCAGAATAGGCTAAAATATTTAAACTCACTTTTAGGAGAACATTCTGGATTAGGAGAACTTTCAGTTGCAAGACAACGTAGAAAAACAAACTAAAAAAAAATTAAGTCCATGTATTCTTCAAAATCTATATAAGACGAACTAATTAAATGTAATTTTAAAAATTATATTTTAAGCCTTTCAGTCGACATAAATGGCATTCATTTTGAATGAAACATTTACATTGTAAATCTTTCTTTCGAAAGTTTAATTAACAAAAATAAATTTAAAGTAGTATAGTATATGATATATAAGTATTCCTCTTCACAAAAATAAACAACATATTAAAATCGACTTATTTCTTTTTGACTACAGATTGATTTATGATATAAATATACAAAACCAGTTAAAACATTTAACACTACGAAAACACTTAGTTTTAAAATAATATGTTACGGCTGTAAACATGTATAGCATTGTTAATCCGATTGATATGATTTCTCTCTCTATAGAATATAAAGGGTTTTTTAGGGTATTCTCGATACATCTGCTTGAATTTAATGTAAACAATAAAAAAGTGTATTTTTGCAGCAGTCAGTTTTGCCAAATGATTTGAAAAGAGGTAGGTAGTTTATTATTATGTCTGCTTCACAAGAGTTATATTTGCGTTAAGGATATCATAAAATATATTTCGTCAATAAGAGTATAACTTTGCAATATTGAAGCTACTATCACTTGCGTTAAAATGATGCAAAATTAAAGATCAAGGAAGAAAAAAACATTCTCAACTACAGCGGAAATCCAGAGGTATGCGGTGTCAACGTCAATACTGCTTGATATTAAGAAAGATACAAAATTAAACCATCAGACAAGTAATTATTAATATTGTTCTTAAATTGCAGAAATATATTTCGTGAGTATCAAATCTTTGAATTGAAACCGAACGATTAACGCTTTCAATTTAGATTTTAAGTTTTATACAAAACGGTTCCGGATTCACATTATGGTTTATAATTTTGTATTACTTTATTAAGGTTACTTTTACTTGTAGTCCACATTTTCAATACTTTTGAAAGCAAATACTTCAACATTTAAATTAGATTTTTTTATAAAAATTGAAAAAGGTTTAAATTTTTTTAAAAATATTTGACTAAAATAATTTTTGTTCATACCCTGCAAACCATTTGAACATAATTTTTAATTTCAATATATTTTCGATATAAAACTCAAAGTATTTGAAAATAACTACCCAATATGCCATTCGTTTCGAAATCGTTACGAGATCAATGCGATAAAAAGGAGAAATCACACGATATCGGACACTTTCTCGTACTGATATCGAGCGTCAAATTAGACCTACATGGTAGATATCGATGCGTTTTTTTGGAGTTTTCTCGGTACGGTATATTTTTTGAAATCGGAACAATATCGATGAAAAAAATGATCAAAGTTCGATATTACTTCGAAAAAAATGACGATATCGATGCGATAAATGTTTATATATAGTATATTGTCAATGAATTTGAATGTACGATAAATTATAAAAATTAGAATTGATAATGCAACGATATCGAACTTTTTGTCGAAGTTACTCGATGAAAATTCGAGGCGGAGACTCCGAGACATGGCATAGTGAATATTTAACTTTTAACCTTTATTTTCATTCGGATTTTTCACTGAGAGAAATTATTTTCAAAAAATATAAAGGTCTTTGTTTGAGAGGTAATTTTAATTATTAAAAATAAAGATTTTTGGTTGAGAGTTATATGAAAACCCTCATTTTAACGGTCATTTGTTAATGTTTGTTTGTAGACATACATTTTAATTTGTTTCATTTATAGGGAATTTCTTGTTGTTGCTTAAGAAACATCCCAGTATGCCATTCGTATCGATATCGTTACGAGATCAATGCGAGTAGATGGGGAAATCACACGACATCGGACCCCTTCTCGTAACGATATCGAGCGTCAAATTGGACCTAGATGGAAGGTAGATATCGAAACGTTCTGTCGGAGTTTTCACGATACGAGAAATTTTACTAAATCGGAACGACATCGAAGAAAAAAATGATCAAAGTTCGAGATTGCTGCGAAAAATATTGCGATATCGATTTCATAAATGTTTAAATATCGTGTTTTGTCAAAGAATTTGAATGAACGAAAATGTTTAAAAATTAGAATCGAGAATGCAACGAGATCGAACTTTTTTTTATCGAAGTTATTCGGAAACCTTCTAGGCATCGATGGTCTCCGAGACATGGCAGACTGGGATAAAATTATTTGTTGTAAAATGGGGATTTCGAACCTTGTTGTTTATGTCGATTTTTTTTTTTTTTTTGAAAAATGTAGATTTGAACATTCCGTTATTTTTGTCGTACAACATTTTTTTTATAATTTTTTCGAACATTGTTGTTTTTTTTTTGGTAAATGGTTATTTCGATAATTGCGTTGTTGTAATTCAAAAATTTTTTAACAAAATTTTTTTCCAAAATTTTCGATCAGTTGTTTTTGTCCAATATATATATATATATATATATATATATATATATATATATATATATTTATTTTTTTTTTTTTGGAAAATGGTGATTTTGACCATTGTTTTTGTCGTCCAAATTTAGGTTTTCGAATTTTTTCGAACATTCTTGTTTTTGTAATTTTTTTTTTGTAAATAGTTATTTCGACAATTACGCAGTATTTGTCGTCTAAATTTTTTATTTCGAAATTTTTCGAACATTGTTGTTTTTGTCGAATATATATATATATATATATATATATATATATATATATATATATATATATATATATATATATATATATATATATTATTTTTTTTTTGGAAAATGATGATTTTGACCATTCCATTGTTTTTGTCGTCCAAATTTAGTTTTTCGAATTTTTTCGAACATTCTTGGTTTTGTATTTTTTTTTTTTGTAAATGGTTATTTCGACAATTGCGTCTAATTTTTTTATATCGAAAATTTTCGAACATTGTTGTTTTTGTCGAATATATATATATATATATATATATATATATATATATATATATATATATATATATATATATATATATATATATATATATATAAATATATATTTTTTTTTTTTTTTGGAAAATGGTGATTTTGACCATTCCATTGTTTTTGTCGTCCAAATTTAGTTTTTCGAATTTTTTCGAATATTCTTGTTTTTGTAATTTTTTTTTTGTTGTAAATGGTTATTTCGACAATTGCCTTGTAGTTGTCGTCTAAATTTTTTATTTCGAAAATTTTCGAACATTCTTGTTTTTGTCAAATATATTTTTTTTTGGAAAATGTTGATTTCGACCGTCGCGTTGTTTTTGTCGTCCACATTTTTTTTAATATTTTTTTATTTCGAAAATTTTCGAACATTGTTTCTGTTGAAATTTTTTAAAACATTTTTTTTCGAAATAATTCGAACATTGTTGTTTTTGTCGAATATATATATATTTTTTTGAAAATTGTGATTATGACCATTTCGTTGTTTTGTCTTCGAAATTTTTTTTTCGTTTTTTTTCGAACTTTTTTTTTGTCGAATTTTGTTTTTTGGTAAATGCTAATTTCGACAATTGCGTTGTTGTTGTCGTCCAAATGTTTGGAATAACAAAATTTGTGTTTTCGAACATTGTTGTTTTTGTTAAATATTTTGTTATTTTGAAAATGTTGATTACGACCATTGTCTTGTTTTTGGTGTCCAAATTTTTTTATATTTTTTTCGAACATTTTCAAACATTTTTATGGAACATGTTGTTTTGAATATTGCGTTGTTTTTTATGGCCTAAACTTTTTTAGCAATTTGCTTTTTCAAAAATTGTTGTTTTTGTCGACCAAAAATGTTTTTTCGATAAAAATTTTTAACAACTAATTTTTTAAGTTTATTACGATCCAAAAAATGGATTTAAAGTGTTTTTAACTTAATCTGCAATGCGCGAACACAGGACCTTATTTTTTTTCGACTCAAATTTGTTGTGGTAAACTTTTTTTTGTTAACCTTTATATCTCTCGCTGTTCAACTGCAAACGAAATTTATCAAAAATAAAGGTATTCTCAGAGCTACAACGAAAAATAATGATTTCTCACAGACCGAAACCAAAAAAAATTCAAAAATGAAGGTTTCTCTCACTAATTTATTTAATAAATGCTATTTAGTGAGAGTTATTCAGGAATTTTCGAAATGGTTAAGCTTTATCTCTGACCTCCTTTTGTCATTGTATTGTGTTTTTTTTAGATTTTGTGTCAATAAATAAAATTTTCTGAACAAATTAAAATTGTTAATCGAAAACAAAACAATTTACGATATTGAAAATATAGTGAACGATAGTGAAAAAATAAAAAAATATAATAATAAAAATTACAATATCATTCTAGATAGTTTCGTTTTTATCGACATTTTTTTTTTAATACATAATGGCTACTTTTTTGATAGACCTGAAAATATCATTTATGAATTAAGTAACGTAGTAAAAATCATAATAAATAATTTGTTATTATTATAAAGGAGTGTGGAAAACCGATCTGGGGAAACTAAAAACCTTTGCACTGAAGACGGGTCTAATAAAAGACCTTTAATATTTGCATAAACAGAGAATAGTGGAACAATATGGATCTAGTTGGTCTATGTGAGGCATCCACCGACCCGCTAACATAATTTCTAACTATTAAGAAGATATATTCTGGAATTATAGTATACATTACTTGATATTAGTGAAACTACACTACCTTCCATTCGCAACAAAATATATTTCCCTTCTTGTTTATAACATTTTTAAGTTTCATCTCAGAATTTGGTCGCAAAAACCAAAACTATTTGAAAATATCCTTTTGGTTTGAGACACCAATTATGAGTTCATTATTCTGTCATGTGGCCGGGCAGACATCTATCACAGATCTGCTGTCTCGAGATGAAGATAAATGTGAATTATCTGCGCTCCGTATGCGCAGAAGTGATTTATTAACGGCACAATATCGAACGAAAGATTAGACGCTATGACGCAAAAGCATAAAAATAAAAATAATAAAATACCTCATGTGCGAGGGTTTGGGGAACTGCAAAACCCCGATCAACTTAATTACGGGGTTCAATATGTTTTTGTGCGCTCGAATATGCATCGAATAATGTATATCACACACACAAAACGGCACAGATTGATTGGGTGGAAATTTGCAACCTAGTCTCGCAGTTTGATTTAGATGATTTTATTGAGACGTAAATAAAAAAAGAGAAAAAAATGTTAGAAACAAAAGTGCATTTTAATTAAAAACACTTACTGCAACTGCTTATTTTCTTTATTAGTTCGCGGGCAGAAATAATATTTATTCTGTCTGCAAAATTCGTATTAACCGGGTCATAATGAGAGCGAAATCACAGCACAAAGACTTTAATGGTTTGATTGTCCAATTTATTTGCCCTAACGATCACTTCGTGCGGCGGCGGCGGTGGTGGTGATGGAACTTTATGCACTGCAAACTGTGCATTTAAAAGATGCCAAAACGAAAGACCGAACGCGAACGAGATTCCTGTGCGTTCCACGGTCCTTTAGATAGTTGATGGTGGTGGCACTGCCAACTCCGACGCACTGATAATTTTCTCACATCAAAATTAAATTCGATCAACTAAAAAAGGCGCCTCACGCAATGCGCAAATTCACGTTTTACGGCCTAATGAAGAGCTTCGTGGCCGCCGTCCGTAACGCAGCGCAGCGCAGCGCCACGACGACGAAAGTGAACTCTCACTGAAACTGACTGTCTGCCGGACAGACTGTCTGTCTGGCTGCCTGACTATGGTATATATAAATACTATGAGGAAATAATCATAGCCTGTGATGAATGATGCATGCCGCTGCATTATGACAACCGATTACAGTGAGAACAAAAAGTTGAAGGCGGAAAAAGTTCGATAAAGTTGGATAAAAGCAACGCAGAATCGTAAAAACTTACAAATGTTTAAATTTAAAATTTGTTTACCTTTTTTTCGTTTGGTAAACACTTTTTTGAAAAGATTTTAGTTAATCGTTAAAAGAATTTTTGCTCAATGGTGTGATAATTTTAAAACTCTTATTTAAAAAAAAGAATAAAGATATCAAGGTGATATCGTATTTTTATTTTATTTGTTTTTCATAAAACAAAATATTTCTAACATTTGAACAAATAAGAAAATGAACTTATATTTTCGACGTTAGATACAGAAATCCTTGAGCTACAATACAAAAATTCGATCATACGCAAATAAAATATTGTTGTAAAGACGAATGAAATTCAAGACTATACAAAAATTTAAAAATTTTTGAATATTGTTGGTGCTTTGTGTAGCGCTTAGTTTTATTAATTTGCTTCACATACACGATATAATATAGAATTCTGGAAATGATACCGTTTTACATTTAAAACCATTTCATTTTGAATACCAAAATTGAAACGGAAATCATTATACAAATATCACAAATAAATAGATATTCAAAACCGATGTTTTATAATTTTATTTTTATAACATACATTCTTTAAAAATACCAAATCATATTCAGAATGTCTCATATAAAATGATATAAAATAAAATTTCATTTAGTTGATTTTCTTTAAAACTCTATTAAAAAGTCATGTATTGAAAAAAGTTTTTTTTAATGATAAAAAAATAGACTCTTTCAAAGGAATATTTCGCTCATTAACTACAAAAGTGTCATAACTCAAAAAACACGATTTTTGAAGTTAATGATGCAGAATTATCCATTATATCATCTTTTATTTTGTGTAAAAAATTCGTATTCATATCAAGTATAATCACCGCGTGAGAAGAGAATATGCCCGTGCCTCATTTAATATGCCCCATACATTTCATATGGAAAGTGAAATTCATTTGAAAATTAGAACGCGTTTTCTACAAAATCGATTTTTTTTTTTGAGTTTTAACATTCTTATGAGCGATTTATATAAAATACCTATCATTTCCTCTTGCATAATAGGACCCATCAGGAACTGACATCAGTATCCAGTCTGACATGTCTCGGATAACTTCGAATAACTTCGAATCTCGAACATTGATGATTTTTTCTTCGGTATCGTTTCTATTTCGAAAAGTTTCTCGTATCGAGAAAACTTCGATAGAGCGTATCGATATCTACCTACCATGATACAAATATTTACAGGTACGATCACTCTGACATTAGGCAAGTTTTTTTGACAAATTTGGAAATATTTTGTTTTGATTCAAATTCAAATTTTCAAAAATTGAAATTTATGTTCAAAGAAAATATGAAAAATATTTTTCAGATTTTGTTTTGATTATAAAAATGTTTGTGAAAATTTTTAAGTTATCTCAAAGTATACCTTGATAATTAGTTTTCATTTCAATAGAATTTTATATTGATTTTTTTTAATTGTCGATTTTGTTTTGGTTTTAAAACTAAACTTCAAAAAACTTGCCTAGTGTCACCTAAAGTAAACATTGGAAAAAAATGAGAGAGTGATCGTACCAGTATATATTTGTATCATGCTACCTACCATGTAGGTACAGTTTGACGCTCGATATCGTTACGATAACGGGTCCAAAATCGTGTGAGTTCTCCATCTACTCATATTGACCTCGTGACGATATAGAAATAAATGGCATACTGAGTAATTACAAGGGCATCAATGATAAATTGATTACATTGTTGAATTTCATCACAACGATTTCATAAAAGACATTTCAATAAAGATGAATGGAAATCAACAATGTAATTGAATGTGACAAGCATTTAAGATATCCTTAATAAAATGTCTTTGGCATGCAGACTTTATAATAGACATTCATCGAGTCTATGATATGGTATGTCATGTATGAAATGGTGGACATTTTTAAGAAAATATCATCAATGTTTTGAATGGGGAAAACGCTATCAGTCATCGATGGTCCTGACCTGACCTGATTACGTTTTCCACTGGGGATTGGATGAAAGATGAATAAAAGAGGTATAATATATGGATAATAATAATAATAGTTTGGCGCTACAGTCCTGTATAGAACTTCGGCCGAGCTCTCTCACCATTTTGAGCTGTGCGTGTTATATTTGTACTCAAAGTGGTGCGACCTACAGTTTATTGCCGAATCCAAACGGCGGGTGAGAGCTTTTCATAGGCAATTTTTTTTACTCGTAGGTTTGCCATTTACTGACGAGAGGTAGCGCGGTATATGAAAAGATGTTGTTAGCCCCAGTCCAGGCTTGAACCGGGGACCTTTCGGCTCGCAGTCCAACGCACTAACCACTAAGCTACCGCGGCTACTATGGATATTGAAATAATATTGAGAGTTTTTCAAAATATATTTACCAATGTTTCAAAACCACAACGTTTTGCTGAAACTACTTAGATGACGTCCCAAAAATACTAGTGCCATCATTTTACTAGTATTTCTTAGAAAACATTTGTCAAAACTTCGACAGACATAGAAAATGAGTTAATTATTAACATATTAAAAACTTTTAAACATTGATTTGTCTTATATAGTATACAGAAAAATTGCATTTCTCTGTCCACCAAGCATATGGGCATTTCCAAAAAAAACGTCAACCACTACCGAACAATTCAAAATGCTCAAATATTTGAAATAACGATTATTGGGAATCTTAAATATCTGAATCTAAATATCTGAAAAGAAATTTCTATTCCGATAACAGTAACGTATAAAAAAGTACTCATAAACTGCAATATGTAAATATACCATTTTTAATTTATCTTGGATAACCAAATTAATTAACTTTAAAGACATACAGATAAAATATTATTGTCTGTCATTTTTCATGTAATATTAATAATTATTTTTAAAGCTTAAAAATAATGATCCAAATTAAAATAAGGAAAAATTTCGATTTTTGTATAAGGGTTTTCGATGTCCCGTCCGGAACAAAAAATATACATTTATTACCATAGTAAACTGAATTTTTTTTATGACATTTCCAAAAATGTTAACATCGATTTCCTAGTAATTCTAGAAATTTTTTGATAGCTAATTGACAGCTGAGACTTTGAAAAAAATCAAAAAAAAAAAAAATTCAAAAAAAGTAAAATAATTTTTAAAACATCTGGAAATTTGAATAGTACATCACTTTTCATTTCGTAATAATAATTGTTAATAATGTCATATACAAAATTATTTTTACAAAATATCGTAGTGCAAATTTCCATACGAAACATCCAGAATTAATCTGCGATTTATTACGAAATAACTCTAAACTTTAGAAACAAAGTGTACATATACAAAAATAAAGTAAATTGTCAGCTATGTTCAGAGATAATTGATAAAAAAATATTGTATATTCGTACGAAGTTCATCAATCGTCGCTGGCTTGTTGGCATAGACCATAGACTTGACGTAGCCCCACAGGAAATAGTCTAACGGCGACAAATCGCACGACCGAGGCGGCCAATCGACTGGACCATTTCGTGAGATAACACGTTCTCCAAACTTGGTGTCCAATAAATTGATTGTGGCATTCGCTGTGTGGCTTGTGGCGCCGTCCTGTTGGAACCACATGTCCTCCAAATCCATATCATCCAATTGGGACCAAAAATATTCGGTTATCATTGAACGGGAGCGATTCCCATACACAGTAACGTGCCGATCTTGATCATCACGGAAGAAGTACGGCCCAATGACGCCGCCGGCCCATAAACCGCACCAAACCGTAATTTTTTCGGGATGCAATGATGACTCATGGAGTACGTGTGGATTGCTGTCTGATCAATAACGCATACTTTGTTTATTGACGAAGCCATTCAGCCAGAAATGAGCCTCATCGCTGAAGATGATTTTTCGATGAAAATCCGAATCATTTTCAAGTTGTTGCTCAGCCCAATTCACAAACATACGACGCTTCTGGTGGTCAAGCGGCTTCAGTTCTTGCGTCAATTTGATTTTGTAAGGATGTAGGCCAAGATCTTTTCGCAAAATTCGCCACAAGGACATCACAGAGATGCCCAACGCTTGAGAACGACGTGTGAGAGACACATTTGGGCTTTCTTCAACTGAAGCCTCAGCGGTAGCAATATTCTCGACACTACGGGCACTTCTTTGTCTCACTGGCACGGGAACATTTTGTACTGTGCCTGTGGATTCAAATTTTTCCACTAGACGCTCAATTGTTGATCTGTTAGGACGATTATGACGACCATAAATTGGACGTTCTTAACGTTGAGGCCACTGACTCCGAATTTCGGTAGTAAATTTTAATAATTTCGACTCGTTGTTGGCTCGTATATCTTTCCATCATGAAATGGCAAACCTAACTGAAGAGAAATGTCAAAAGAGTGGCAAGAAATATGGCGTCGTTTGCTGTCCCTGTCGCTCTACTTTTTTAGCGTCCCATTTGAAAAACAATGTACAACAACACCGACAAATTTTGTTAGTTGTATTTTCGCAAAAATCAATCGCTTCGATGATGTGTTGTTGGTTACGTTTCACTGCTTCACATTGTTATTGTGTCGCCATATTATTGTTATCGAAGAAAGCAATAACAAAACACATTTTTTACAACAAGTAGATTATGTTGGGGGCGAAAATGGCAAATAGAGCCAGTCGCTGGTCACCTCCTGATGTAGATCAGCATAGATCGCGGCGATAGGGAAAATATACACTTAACAAACCGACTTAACAAATCGATGGAATGAACACCGATTAAATAAAAAAACAAACGCACAAAATACGCAGCGTGGCATATTAATTTGAGGCGTAACAAATAACTGCCAACGTATTTTGATACTGAACATTTTTGAAGGCAAATTTGATATTTTAAACAACATTTTCTATCGACAACTTGTTGATCAAGCTTTTAAAATTTCAAAACAGAAATTCCTATACAATGTGTTCGCCTGCTACTCGCAGGCTACCTTTCCCTTACAGTTTTCTACTATGAAGAAGCTTTATAAAATTTCAAAACAGAAATTCCTATACAATGGTTTTGCCTGCTACTCGGAGGCTACCTTTCCCTTCCATATTCTAGCTATAAAGATACCTTTCAAAACTTCAAAACCAAAACTTACAGAAAAATGCTTTTGGCTGCTAGGGGTAGGCTTGAACATACCAGTTTCCAGCGTAAATGCTGCTATAGGGAGCCTGCTTATTTTCAAAAAATCAAAATGCCTGCTATGCAATGTGTATTTCCTACCATATTCCTGTGAGTTTTCCTCAAAACTACTACTATAATACCAGTTTCCTTGCATATTTTTTGTCTGGGGCCGGAATTTTTTGTCCCGTCCGGAATTTTTCTGTGATTTATTATGAACAAACTATAAACTTTAGGAACAATGTGTAAATATAAAAAGAAAGCACGTGATTTCAACTATTTTTTTTAATATTAAAAAAACTGACTTTTTTAAATATCCATATGAACCTAGATATTTACATCCGTTTTTGTCCCGTCCGGAACGCCCACTATTTTATTTATATCTTTTGATCTATAGTATTGAATTGAATTAAATACATTTTTGCAGATACTTCAAATAAAAAAAATAATTAAAATTAAAATATTTTATTGGATTTCCGTAACGTAACTATTGAAATCTAAAGGTATATGAGCAATACCATATTAAATCATTTAAGTGTTTAATGATAAATTGAAGTATTATAAGACAAAATTAAGATATTGGAAAAAAATCGTGGCGTGGTTTCAGAGATTTGGTGCTTTAATATTTAAAAATTCTGTATAAAAATCACAAAAAAAAAATTAAAGTAATAGTGAAGAGAAATAAAACTCAAAAGTCTCATTTTAAAGGTAATAAAATATCCAAAAATATTGGCATATAAATTTTATAACATTTTAATTAATTAGTTATCAGTTTTAAACAGAGTATATTTCAATAGGACATAACTAAAAAAGCGGACTTCTTACATTGTTTTTAAAGATTGTATGTTAAAAGTTTTCACTTTTGATCTGTTATTTAAGATTTTAATTAAAATGGTAGTTCCGGTTCAGAAGACATGAATAAAAATCTTGTACAATGTTGAAAAATGAATTCAAAACTCGAATTCAATAAAATAAAATAAGAATTTCGATCGTATTGAAATTTTTATACTATTTCAATCTAATTTTTGTAATGCAACTGCAAAGTTTTGATTTATTTTCAGTGTAGATTTAGCTGGAATTCCTTGAAAGGAACGTTGTTAATTTGGTGCGTTATTAGTTCCACGATAATTGCCTATTACGATTATAACCACAATATAAGACATAATTTTTGGCAATAAACTTCCATAGGTTGTGTTTTCAGAGCACAGGGTGAAAGCTGCTGCTGCTGGCCACAAAATCGAGCCAATAACTTCTTATGTTGATTTTACGACACATTTGAAATGTTTGTTGCAGTTGCCATCGTCGTCGTCATCATCATCATCGTCGTCATCAATGTCGTTGTTGTCTACGAGCGATGTTGACGACGAAACTAGAGCCGAAGACACGTGCACCTACTTGTGGAGCGCCCTCTTGGCTGGTATCCAATTAGCTAAAGCGACATTTTTTCTTATTTCTACCACTTTTTGTTCTTGTTGCTGTCGTCGTAAGTGGGGAATCTGCCGCAGCGATATATCAAGGCGGCAGCAGCTACAGCAGCAACAACTAGTGCGTGGTGCTGCGGGCTGGAGCACCGTTGCGATTGGGCCGAGCGCAGTTGTTGTGCCGCAATGAAGATGCCGATCGACAAACGAACACAACGACAACGAAGTGCGCAGAATGGAGTCATGCGCAAGTGCATCGTTTGCTGTTGTGCGCCGTCTCGCACTCGTGTGCGACGCCGCCATGCGACACTCAACCGCAACGATCGACTGGAAGACATACCAAACGATCAAGCACCAACCGAGCGACCGAAAGACAGACAGACCGAACCATACCGAAACGAATGCAACACTACTCACGTTGTACTATTCATCGGCCAATTGCAGCCCGATGTACTGCACAGTGGTGGGACGCAGTGCAGGCGGCATGGCGTCGTCGGACGATAGGTCGGCAACGATATTGCGTTGCAAGTGGCTGAGTGGTACGATAGATGGATGGCTGGTATGTATGGATGCAGTGTTTGGCATCGGGATCGCGCACGGAAGGAAACAAATGAGCTGCGGAAACCGCAAAAAGAGCTGCCAGAGTAGTTGAGGTGCTTATGCGTTCGGATTGAATTTAGGGTTCGGAGCAAGACAACTCTATTAGATCATGGTGTTCTTTCAGAACAACAATCCGTCAATTCTGGAGTTCCGCAGGGTTCCGTCCTATCCCCGTCCCTATTTTGGGTATTTATCAATGACCTTCTGTCATTGACCCAGAACCCAATCCATTCCTTTGCAAATGATAGCAACATTTGTCAGTCATATCCGTTAAACAAGTGCCCAAACTCTTTGGAGATTGAGAGTAAAAGACGCACTCAATAATGACCTTAAAACAATCTTCGAACAATGCAAATATAGTTGATTTCATTGCAGGTAAGACCCAATGTTGTCTGTTATCTCACAATAGAATGGATTCAACCCTCCCTCCCCTTAATATGGGTGCTGTGGATATTGCGGAGTCAGCTGCTCTTAACGTTATGGGCATATCAGTTCAATGTGACCTCCTTTGGAATGAACACATATATGACGTGTCCAAAGAAGCGGCCAAGTGCCTCGGTTTTTTAAAACGGTTTAAGACTACTTTACACCAGCTGATTTATGCACTGTCTACACTACCTATATTCGACCTAAGATGGAATACCATTCGCACATTTGGGCAGGGGCATCAAAATCCTCCTTGGAATTCCTGGACCGAATTCAACAACTTACGATATATTTAATAGGTGATGAAAATATTTCATCGTCTATTGGTTATTTTGAGCACCGAAGGACCGTTGAGTGTGTAAGCCCGTTTTATAGGTATTACAATGGTAAGTGTTCGAGGGAAATACATGGCCTGATTTCAAGAGGTCGTGTATTCTATTGTTCAACTCGGGCACCGAACCAAGTTCACCACTTCGAAGTTCCTTTGGCTCTCAACAGAACCATGTATTACAGAGAAAATTGGTTCTTCGTTTAGTTTGTCCAACAAACTTAATCTTTAAATAAAGACAAACTCACACACACCTTTGAAACAGTCCTAATCGAAACTCATTATGGATATAATATTTTACAGACTAACACTCAAATATTAGTCCGTTAGTTTTACGTTTTTTAATTATTGAAGGTATTACGAGTATATAATTTGAATGTGGAAGGAAAAGATAGCCTGTCTAGAGCAGATAAAAAGTTTTTGTAGATATTTATGATTTGAAGTTTGAAAAGTAGCTTTGTGGCCTCTAACAATGCCCCGCCTCATGTTTTTGTGTTTTTCCATCAATTCTCGTCGGATTGCTAAGCCAATTGTTGATAATGGAACATGACAAATTCCCATATAGGTGAATCAACATCATGCTGACATAAACATTTTCATATATGTGTTTATGGTTCATACGGTAGGTACCCTACTCATACTGCCTTCAATACCCTATCATTTGACTTCCACCTGTAAGACCTACTATGGTAGGAATACCTAACTTTGCCCATAATTTCTATACAAATTATGCTCTCACATTCCCTATAGAGATTTAACCGATTGGGAAAAGCATGATTATGGCCAGAACATGTTATACCCTAATACAATAACTACTAGGGTTATAGCAAGAAAAGGCAGGTTTTATTCACATTCCCAACAATACCTTGCCTTATTCTATCCACTTTCCTGCGGAACATTTTATCTGCGGTGAATTCTTTTTCTTTTCCTTGTCCCAACCCCACCAGTTATATGACCAACATGTCTCGACCATAATCATGTCTTCCCCAAGTAGATCAAATTTCTACTAGGACTTGAGGATTGGAACCTCTCGTTTACTCGCAGTCTTAGTGTTAAATGACTGCGCTGAAAGCAACGCGTCGCTTGCGCCGACCATGAGTTGAGACCAGGCAATCAAATGTAGTATGGAATTTGCAGCAGCATCGCGTTAAGGTGGATAAGGCTGCAGCCGCTAAAGTACGCATGCTGCAACTGCATAATATCCACTAACTATGAGGACATCTTCCCTCCCGGGCAAAACACAGGCAACACAGTGCGGACTGTTCGTACGCAACATCATCATGAACATCGACAACGTCGTCAGCAACATTCATGTTGTCGTCGTCATCAGCAACAGCATCATCATCATCACCATCATCCTCATCGTCATCATCATCATCATCACCATCATCCGTGGAGACAGGCACACACAATACTGCACTGGTTGCTCTGATGGCAACTGCAACTGCAGCAGGCGAAAAAAACACCAAATTCGATTCTGTCCGCATCTGCAAACTTAACGAATTTAAACAAAATCGCCGCAAGGAATTTCCGAGACACAGCATTTAAATACACTGCAATACATATTGTTTTAGTCTGCTTTACATTGTTTACAGGCAGGAGCGCAGAGCGACAGAATGACAAAACGGCAGACCGACCGACCCACTGAAAGACAGACAGACAGTCTTCCGACAGAACGAAGGAATTCATGGCACAGCCTGGCATCGAGATGTGCAACCACATATCAATGAAATCTATTCGTAATCATCAGCATAATTTTTATTTTTTTTTTTTTTCAGAAATACTGCAGCGCATAGGGAGCATCTTAGATTCGGATTAAATTAAAGATTACCGCACAAAATATTTATTGTTGTATTATTGTAAAATATTATAATCGATACATTAAACTTTATGCAATTGTATTGTGTATCAGTTCTACGCTGTATATCTGGGTGTCCGCACACTCCTCCAGACCACCAATTGGTTTAATAACCTTTTATGGAATTCTTCTTATATTATTGAATCGTATTTGGTGGCTCTGTATTAAGACAACCAACTACGATGATTCAGTAGATGTTACACAAACTATGGCTTATACTTGCAGAGTATTTTGTAATTTTAAAACTTAAAAAAAACTTACAGATTCTGGTATTTTCTCAAAACAAATGTAAGTATTATAAAATCAGAAATACATTATTATAGTAAGACCCATGGTCATTTTATAGAGACAGGGGGATACCAGTGCTCAACGGTGTATTAAGCATACGCAGATGTTGTAACGCTCCTAGTAGACTTGGCCGATAGCAACAGGGACGGTACAAAAGTAGAGCGACAGGGACAGCAAACGACGCCATATTTCTTGCCGCTCTTTCGACATTTCTCTTCAGTTAGGTTTGCCATTTCATGGTGGAAAGATATACGAGCCAACAACCAGTCGAAATTATTAAAATTTACTACCGAAATTCGCAGTCAGTGCCTCAACGTTAAGAGCGCTACGTCCAATTTATGGTCGTCATAATTGAGCGTCTAGTGCAAAAATATGAATCCACAGGCACAGTACAAAATGTTCCCGTGCCAGTGAGACAAAGAAGTGCCCGTAGTGTCGAGAATATTGCTACCGCTGAGGCCTCATTTGAAGAAAGCCCAAATGTGTCTCTCACACGTCGTTCTCAAGCGTTGGTCATCTCTGTGACGTCCTTGTGGCGAATTTTGCGAAAAGATCTTGGCCTACATCCTTACAAAATCAAATTGACGCAAGAACTGAAGCTGCTTGACCACCAGAAGCGTCGTATGTTCGTGAATTGGGCTGAGCAACAACTTGAAAATGATTCGGATTTGCATCGAAAAATCATCTTCAGGCTCATTTCTGGCTAAATGGCTTCGTCAATAAAGAAAGTATGCGTTATTGGTCAGACAGCAATCCACACGTACTCCATGAGTCACCATTGCATCCCGAAAAAATTACGGATTGGTGCGGTTTATGAGCCGGCGGCGTCATTGGGCCGTACTTCTTCCGTGATGATCAAGACCGGAACACTTGAACTATTAGTCTATACACACTCCTAATTGTTCAAAATCTGTAGGAAATTGTTCTAAAACTGTTCGAAATTTGTTGCAGTACAAACTAAAACTCTTTTCATTTTGACAATAACAACCGACTAAGCAGTTAAGAGAACCGAATAAGTTGTAACGGCAAAGAGTAGGTTGGCGCAACAAATCTCTATTCTGTGTGTAGACGTTTTTAAGTTTATTAAGTACAGCAACAAAATATTTACTTATACCTACTCCATAAATCGACGAAGACAACCATTTAAAAAATAAGACCTTTGGAACACCCATGATCCCAACAAACAACAAAAAGGAGAAAAAAGGAGAGCAAAACGGGACAATTCCCGCAATTGAATTCAGTAGGGTACGGCAAGGTGTCAGCTCACTATTCAGACCTGTAATGGACCTAACCCCTGTGGACCTTGCCTTTAACTTAAAGCAATGGTTCTTGGATAAGGGCCACATTCACGTCGTCTGCGGATAGGAAAAGCATCAGGTCGTCCAAAGCTGCTTTACAGTGATGCAGATTTATTTGTACCAATAGCTGTCTTCTTTGACATTTTGCTCTCCCCATCGTTGAAAACCCTCGCCTTTAGCGTCACCAAGCCAAACTTAATGCGACCTGAATTTCAATTCTGGGATGGGATGATGACACTGCTACCATATAGTCACTTCCCATATCTTTTTTAATAGTGGCTGACGAGATTATTGGACAGCCTGCAATGTTCAGGACACTATTTTCATTGCCAATTAGTAACAGTATGAACTCGTGTCCCTCAGGGATGGGAAGCGGAATCCTTACTGCGATGACCAGTCTCAGGGAAAACGAACACCTGGGAATAACGTCAAATTTAGAGCCTGGTAAAGTTCCCCGATGCTGCTGATAGCTTGCTTTAAGAAGTCTGCTGACGTATTGTTGCTCGCCCGTCAAAGCTAACCTCCTCCCACTTACGTTCTTCGACAGCATCTCCCTCAGACGTTCGGCCTACATGACCAGCCAGTTGTACGGAAATATTTTTCCATCCATGTCGGCACGGTCAATGATGGCCAACTGAAATTCCAAGGGAGTGTTGAAGCTTGTTAGTCTCGGTTCTGTGCCGTTTTGTCAAGCAATTCTTCAACACCTGACCCTTTTTGCATATTTGTGCATGAGGTGTCTGGCTATTCTCTTTCGAGATACTCGATTTAGAATCGCTGGTAGTGCCAAGTTTTTTTCTGTAGGTGAGGTTCAGGCCTGCTTTTTGGCAAGAGGGAGCGTTCTTGTTCTTAGTGAACACTAGCCCCTTCTTGCCTTTAGCAGTAAGTCCCGTCTTCAGTCCTGTCCTCTCGCTGAGGGTTGAGCATGTGCTCTTGGTGGGATTTTGCTCCTCTTTCCTTGTCGAGGAGGCCGATGTCGAGGAGGCATTTACGGGCATGAATTCGTTCATACTTAGCCACCAGTTTCTTGTTTCTCTTGATCAGATCCCTTTGCCTGTCCGTAAGTTCAATTTCCTGTAACTTGTCAATTTTCTTAAAAACTGTACCAAATTTCGGTTCGACTTCCCAGCATTTTGTAGGGTCATACGCCTATCAGTGCAACTTCCGCGGATGTTGTCGGGGTCACAGTCAAAGTATCCTCGATGAGTTTCAGAGTCAACGTCTCAGGTATCCATAGTAACGATTCATAGACACAGAAACTGATACGTCGCCCACAGCCGTCTGCTTTGTAAAAGTAGGCTTTGTGGATTCCACTAAGGTCTCCATCTTTTTCCGTTTCGGTCGTCCTTTTTGAAGCAGTCACAGGATGACGATACCAGACTGGCGATACGACTCCTTTCACCTTAAGTTTCGATCCTATATAGGGTAATCCTTCCCATGGCCAGTTCGATCCGCGAACGCTTAAATGATTCGTTCCTACCCGGTATATCTACCAGCCAATTCCTCTTTCCGCCACCCGAGGACGTGTCGGTTGGGAGATCTAACAAACATTGGGCCATGTCGGATCTTCCTGTTAATAACTGTCTTGGAATGTTAATAACTGTCGAATCTGCAAGCTTTATTCTGATTTTACTCCCAAATTTTTTCTACCTTCGATATTCTGCTTGTATCTGCCGATATGTTTCACCCGTGTTCCTCTGTGTACCCAACTTTAGTCTATCATTTTCCAACCTATTTTACTTTTACACTGTAGCAAGAAATATGCAAGATTCCCCACATTCTCACCTTTGCCCACTTAATAGCTTTCTAAAAATGTTATTTTTCCTCTTGAGATTGAATTAAAATGTTAGAGACTTTTTAAGAACTAAAAGATCAATACGATTATCAACATTTTAATTAGTTTCCGGCTAAGTATTCTTATGGTAAACCTACTATAATCCTTAAACTAATTTTCATTTCTTGTTATGCACAACAAAAAAAACTCTTTCATATCTGACGCACAAACAGACAAACCCCAAGTTATGACACCTTTGCCACAAAACCTGGCAAGACAATTTAATTAGAATGAAGCAAACCGTTTTATTTTCTTTGATGCTTAGCCCTAAAACCCTCTGTGTTTTATAAGGTAAATTACTACGACTGCCCCATGGCACAGATGACTTTGTTATTGTTTTCGACTTAACTGCTAGGAGACAATTCACGAGTTTCAACTGTTTTATTTGCAATTCAAATTAGGGGTCACTAATGCGAAATTGGATTATTTAGTTTCGCTTGTGGTAAACAATAAACAATAATAATAAAACATTAACTAAGAAATTGTTGTTGAAATTGTTTTATTAGTTCTTACAATTTGCAACTTTGTGCTATTCTGTTTTAGTGTTTAGAAATGAGTGAAATATTTTATAATTTTGCGATTGTTTGTGAAAAGAATGCTCTTTAGGAAAAATGCAACAAAGCTTAATAAACAGTTTTAAAATTATAATCTATCAAAATCCTTTTAATAACTTAAAGCTAGAAACGATTGCGATGCATTTTGAAGAAGTTATGGCTATTTGAATTTAGATTTATGTTTTATCATGACTCTTTGAATCGATTCTATTGATTGGAGCAGCAAAATATATAAAGGTTGAACCTCTTTAAGTATCATAAAACATCCTCATTAAACATGCTAAATTTGACCACTCTACAACTCAATAGAAAAGAGCTACTACGTTCCCTTGATGTTAGACTTGTGTTATCTTTGATTTCCGTGGACAGATTTTAATCTTTCACAGCATAAATCGCCCATCAATGCCTTCTAAAGTTTGTCCCGTATATTAATGGAGCTTCTGATATTTTTATTTTAACTTTTCGTGGAACGATTTATAGAGGGACTCGTCTATTTAGCTAAAAATGTGAAAAGTTTGTCCTCTCTAGATGCATACCAGTTGGGAAGGTTAGATCATATGGGAAATTTTAAAGTAGGTGTAATTATGATAGTTAGGATTATCAAAATTATAGTCGGTCTAAGCCGACTATAAATACCCTACACATATGTGTAACCACACATTTAACACACATTTAAAGATATATATAGGTCACCAGGGTATACGAATACTGAAAATAACTACAAACATTCAATCGCTGAAGAATTGCCATTAATTTGATACCCATATTTACAAATGGGTAGGTGTACCGAATTTCGTTTTTTTTTTTGTGAACCACAAGTCTTTTCGTCGGAAAACTTTATTATCATGTATTTGAGCATGATGTCAATATATATTTTACCAAAAAAGTTTACCTAAGCACGTATACATAAAAATTGATCTTTATATGTACATTTTATATGAGGTATTTGAACATGAGTGGTCGGATCATAGGTCACAATGGACCGATCTCGCCAATTTTCGCACATACAGCGTAGGTGTATTAGTAATCAAAGTTATAAGTTTCATTTATCTAGCTCTTCAATTTTAAAAGTAGTAGGGATTTCAACAGACAGACGGACAGACGGACAGACAGACAGACAGACGGACAGACAGACAGACAGACAGACAGACAGACAGACGGACAGACAGACGGACAGACAGACGGACGGACAGACAGACGGACATCGCTAAATCGACTCAGGAGGTCATGCTGATCAAGAATATATATACTTTTCCATACCGGAGATGCTTCCTTCTGGGTGTTACAAACGGCGTACCAAACTGAATATACCCTTTCACTCTTAGTGTAGGGTATAATTAAAGGAGCTACGGCTATTTGACATATTTACTTTAATTATACCGATTTTATTGCTTTAAATCTCGAATTATTATCCAACAAATGCCTCATGAAATATATATAGTTCAACGCTGCTGTGATAAATATTGAAGAAGCTATTGAAGTAGCACATATTACATAGTAACACAATATTGAAGAGGCACACAGTGAAAAATTTATTTTGCAGGCAACATATTATGTTTGAAACATTATATTTTTTTTAATTTCTGATGCAGTGTGAATAAAAAGTTGGTATGGAAATGGTAGATAAATGTAGAGTATGGTAGACAATACGCAAAATGATAGGCATACTTTGGGTATGGCAGATTTTGGATGAAACCAAAATGATGGATAAGGATTGGATGCATAAACACATCCTCAGTCAAAATTTAAAGTAGGGAAGTGGAAGAAAACAGTTTATACACATTGAAATCACATTTTATATGAAGTTTTAAGATAGACAAAAGTGAGATTGTGGACAAAACCTGCTTACTTCCATAGTGTGAAAGCAAATTTGGTAGGTAATCGCAGGCAAATGTAGGGTTTGGTAGGCAATATGTTGGTGGAAAAATTGTAGTATTAGTTCTCTACAATTTTCCTGCAATAAAACCACTTTTAACTACTTAAAATCACAAATTTCTATATTATATTTTTGCATGCTACAATCAGGCAACCTTTCTATTCCATTATGCTGCTATAAGTCCATTTTATATAAAGCATTTAGGTAGGCAACAGTGTGTTGTGGACAAAATCTGCCTATTTCCTGCCATTTTGACAACGCAACATTGATAGGAAAATGGCAAAAGTAGGGTATGGTAGGCAATATGGTGAAGAAAAAGTGATTGGATTACTACTCTACCATTTTACTGCAATAAAGATACTTTTAATAAGTTTAAACACACAAATTTCTATATTATATTTTTGAATGCTACAATAAGGCCACCATTCCCTTCCATTATCCTCTCATAAAGCTATTTTTAAACTATTCGCAACCGAAATTTTACTTTTGTGCTACAGTTGGACAGTTGGTTTTTCATCGAATTTTAATTGCATTTACATTTAACTAGGATCTAGGAATAATTAAAAATTTAAGAACTACCAAATTTTTCGGATAAAACTGCCAAGTCTTGAAGCACTTAGAAATCTCGAATAATTCTTAAACTCAATCCGAGAAAAAAATGTGATTCATTGTGGCATCGGTTCAAGTTTTAGCTGTTTCTCGATTATTCTTAATTTAATTCGAACATATCGTCATTGTAGAAGTCACCAACTATATTTTAAAAATTTAAATAATGAGTTTACAAAAATACTTTTGCATCCGACGGTTTCTAATCTATTAGACCGACATTGGCATACATTAATGAGAACATGGTATTTAAATGGTTTTAATTTTTATAGTATTATCAAATATATATTTAAAAATAAGTTTTTTTTGCATATTGCAGAAAATGCTTTTCTTATTTTATTTAAATACCAAATTACAGATCTAAACGAATAGAAAACATAACGAAATGCACTAAATCCTGAAATGGGTTGGGCCCGAATTCATCTTTATACAATCGAATCGTTAGCAACTACGGTCCAAATACCTACAAATACCTCTGTAGTGCTATTCAAGGAAAAGTTATACAATATAAAAAATATAATTTCAATTAAATTTAATAAAAAAAAACGCTAAATTATAAAAACACTCTGTGTCGAAACTAAAAAAAACCCACTGTCCACCGTACTATTTTTTTTCGCGTTTTATTTTTTAAAACCCATCAGATTTAGAGGGAAACCCTCCCAGTTGGCATCACTGAATATAACCTTTTTATATCCTACACCTATGAGGTACAGGGTATATTAAGTTTGTGCAGATATTGTAACGCCCCTTAGGAGGCGTGTCCGGTATGGAAAAGTATATATATTCATGATCAGCATCACTACCCGAGTCTGTCTGTCTGTCCGTCTTGCTGTCTTGCTGTCCGAATACAGAATAACTTGAGAAATACTGATCAAAATGCGATGATATTTCGTCTCAATATATTTTAGCCAAAAGTAGGAACTAAGTTTGAAAATGAGCCAAATCCGTCAACGGACACGCCCACCTAGCATACAAGTCACTTTTATATAACTCTTTAGGAACTAATAACTCGAAAAGTATACAAGATATAGTTATAAATTTTAAAACATATTGTTGTAATTTACCTTAAAATATGTGGTCCAAAAATGGACGTGAACCGCCCACATTTTTTTTCATTATTTCCCGGGTTTTCATAGTGAAAATTTGATCCGTAAATTATTAAAATCAAATCTATGAAATATTAGCCTTATAAAATTTTGAATATAGGCGTGGTCCGCCCAATTATATTTTTCTATTTTTTTTATTAGTTTTTTATACTTTTATATAAATTTTTAAAATTATGGGGATATATGACGTAAATTTCGAATATGTGAATAATATTCTGAGGGTGGGGAGGTTCAGCATAATTAAAAACTTCAAAATTAAGGTATGCAATTAAATATTCCACATTAATATCTCCACCAAAGGTGTAGGGTATTCCATAGTCGGGCCCGACCGACTATAAAAGTCCGCCCCATGTGACCGAACTTACCCATGTGACCTAACTTTCCCAACTCGTAATTAATAAAAGTTGTAATTATAATAAATATATTATAAAACATTTTACTAATTTATGGATTTCGAGCAAGCATTATATAAGAAATAACACACAAGAACTACTTGAGAACTGAGAAGTACGGCAAAAAATGAACGGGAGAAAAATAAGTTCGAGCTGTGCTTGTTAAATTTGTATTTAAAAGGCGAGACCTACTATAAATTATAATCTGAATGCCAGAAGCCATAAGCTTTTTCCAGTCAATGTTCTTACTCTCAGGGCCAGTTTAACAGTGATAGTTTAACTCGATTTGTGGGTTAAACGAAGTTAATCTCAGAATTCAGTTTTAGAATGACTTTAAATCGTCGTTTAATTTAGTTTAAACATCTTATGTTGTTCGTTTAAACTTCGTTTAAAATCTAAATGTTTTTGACAGATAATTTCCACTAAAATGTTTCTCCATTTCTCGCCTCATTGTCCGTCTGCTTGTTTGCGATCAATTAGTTTTCTTATATTTTAGGACTGTATAAATCAAACGTGTTTCCTTATATGTACTAGAGTTACTCGATCTTTTGTTTATATATCTAATTTCATTTCGTCGTCGTTTAGTGAAAAGTCGTTAAGTCCATATTTCGAAAATGTCCAGATAAGTATGCCAGTATAATAAAAACGAACTTTTCTTTACGTTGCAAAAGTCCTCGAAGTCCTACTTCTTACGAATCCGAAAATATTAAAAATGAAAAATCACTAAGTCCACAATTAGCCCTTAAAAAGTGTTCGATCACACCTATTTTGGACTTAAACTATAGAAGAAGATCTACATGGACATTGCTTTTCAAAATATTCTGTCAATACAAAATCAGTCAAATTTGTAAAGGACTTAGTGATTTTTCACAGAACAGCAATCGTCGAAATCTGAATAAAATAGTGTTGAGTCCACAAATACGATCGGATTTCCATGATTTTTGGATTAAATGATAGATATTATGCAATACTTTCATCTCCAATTCAAACTACTTAATATCAGATACTTTTTTATGGATAAACTGGACCACTGTTTATATGGGACTTAATGATTTTTCACTGAACGGCAATCGTCAAAATCTGAATAAAACGAATGGTCGGATTTAAACGATTTTCGGATTTAATGATAGATTCTGTGCAGGTCTTTCATATCCAATGGGGTTGGCTTTTGTGGAATGGTTTTTTTTGTTTCCGTATGAGCTTCCATTGCCTGCTTGACACTGCATTTTTTTTTTTAATTTTTTGATACTTGATCAGTGAAGTACACAAAAAACCCGGTTTTCACCCTTTCTTTCTTTATTTTTAAAGGATTCCAGGGAAACGAGGGGTATAATATTTTTAATTTATATTTTTAATTTTTTATTTAAAAGGGCGTGGCACTTTATTTTTTCTTTGATTGTTGTGTCTGGGAAACTACAGTTTTTCCTTACTTTTTTTATCAAATAAGCAAATAAGAGTCATGTGATTTGTCCAAACTATTTTTTTTTTTGCATTTTGTAGCGGAATGTGTTGTCTATACTACAAGATTAGAACTATTTGAATTCAAAAATATTTTTTTTTACCATAACTAAAATAAAAGGTTTTTTAACAGGGACGCTACAAAAGTAGAGCTACAGGGCAGCAAACGACGCCATATTTCTTGCCGCTCTTTTGACATTTCTCTTCAGTAAGGTTTGCCATTTCATGATGGAAAGATACACGAATTCGAATTTCGGTAGTAAATTTTAATAATTTCGACTCGTTGTTGGCTCGTATATCTTTCCATCATGAAATGGCAAACCTTACTGAATAGAAATGTCAAAAGAGCGGCAAGAAATATGGCGTCGTTTGCTGTCCCTGTCACTCTACTTTTGTAGCGTCCCTGTTGAAATACCCTTGAAAACAACTTTTGTAGCGCTCTTATTGAAAACCCCTTTATGTCGAAACTTAAAAATATTCATAACAATCTACAATCTTCAATTTATTTGTGAGTTTTGCAGAAATATGTTAGAAATATTGCTAAATATTTACAGAAATTTGATATCGGATAGACTTTTCATTGATCTGGTTTCCCACGACAAAACATTTATTATTGCTGAGGAGTATTTCAGAAATATTTTTGGCAAAAATATAAATGGCAGTTTGTGAGATTTTTAGAGCAGTCATTTTGACAGGCTAAGGACAATTAAGAAATATTTTAAGCAGACAAAAGCAGAGTTTTTATAAAAAGTTGACTGTATTTAGCTTGTTCCGAAAATATGATGGGAAGCTGCCTTTCAAATTCCATAAAATTTGATAACTGCCCAAGGCTTCCCACATACATCCATTTATCTGTGTAAATATGTCAGAAATATATTTGAAAATGACACAAATTTTGTCTCGGGTAGGTTGTAAAATTTTTTAAATCATTGGGGGCGGGTAGTAAAGAGGCAGATTTTTAGATAAACTTCGACTTTGTCTGCTTTAAGTCTTTCAAAGAATTGTCAAATTGGCTCTGTACAAAATTTCATCTAAGGCACTGTTTTTGAACCGATTTTATTGAATTAAACATCGAATTATATGAGGCAATATTGCAAAAAAGCAGTATATTAAAATTCTTCCAAAATTGTATGATACTTTAGAAGTGAAATCGGTTACGATATATGTGTCTGTATGTGCTTAAGTGTGCGTAATATATCTGCATTTTATGCATTACCAATTTGCAGCACACGATGATTACGTCGCGCAGAGATTAAAGCTGCTCCTGCCAATCGATCTGTGGTTCAGGTGCCTGATCCAATTGGTAGTGCTGCGCGCTACTATGTGCATTCATTAAATTAATTTTCATTTTCATTACAACAGCACGATGTGCAGCCAACCTGCCTATTACAGGCATTCGCCATTTTGTTTATTCCAGCAGGCAGGCGGGCTGCGCAGCCCAACTATGGATCGATCAATCGATGGGGCGGACAAATGAACGAGGTCTCCAATACACTGAGACCGAGTTCAGTTGAGTTGAGTTGACTTGAGTGACTGACTGACGATCGCCTGGTTGTGCCGTGGCTGCCGAACGATATTAATTTCGGTTTTGCGCGAAACGTGAGTTACTGCACATCCGCAAAGGTTCGTTCGCGTTGCCCAATTTACGATAACGTTTTAATGCATATGGCCGCAAGGACAACTCGTGAATGGCCGCAGGAGCAGCACATTACATGAGCGCTCGTGAAACTATTACGGCGCGGCGTTGGTGTGCGACAGATATATTTCTGTCTGTGTGTGTGTGTGGCGAAGCTACTTGGCAGCCAAATTCCGACTAATATTTACTTTGAAGTGCAGCAAAATCGCGTATTTTCCAATAAAAGATTTGAAATTAAAGAAATCTGTTGATTGAAAATAAAAAAAAAATAGCAGTAATAACAAAATAAACAAAAACAGCGCGCGCTCACAATGGCAGCGCAGCGCTATAATGGGCAACTAAAGGAGCAGCAAGGATTTTTCATGCGATGCGATGCCTGCCAGCGAAACTGACGCGTCGCGTCGCGCCATTCAAATGGAGCGCTGCACAGGAACACTTAACAAAAAATAAAAATAAAAATCCAAAAAAAACAAAAAAATTAAACCCAACAACTGAACAATCACCACCACCGCTACCACCGCCGCACAAAATAATCCTGCAGCTGACGTCGCAACGTTCGGAATGGCGCACAGTGTGCCCAAACACGCTTAAATCAGGTGAAATTCAGTAATTTCGCAACTACTCAATCGATTTTAAAAAATTTTTAAAATTTTGTACAGCGAGAACTTGAGAGAACTTAAGTTTTGAAATTGGAGTTTTTATCTTTAATAGTTATGGAGATAAAAATCAGTAAATTTGTGATTTTATTCATGAAAAATGTTTCAAAAATTGTAAAAAAAACGTGTAAAAGATTTTCAGTAATGTTGTCTATCAAAAAAATATAAGAAAAGTACATGTTAATGAAGAAAAAAATATAGTACGGAGATTTGCGTATAAATCCAATTTTCCAAAAAAACTAAAAAAATGGAAAACAAAAAAAAAATTTCGAATTTACAATTTTATATTTACTAAACGAATTGATATATTTAAAAACGGTTTTCAGTTTATGATTTATGTGTTGATTCTTTATAAAAGTCCCATACAAATATTTTGATTCTATGATAAAATGTATAATCTATGTATAAATATGTAAAGTAAAGTCTTGAGAAATGAAAACAAAAATTCATGTTCAAGTCCATATCATTAAAACTAAACAAGATTTTATCTCAAGTAAGCACATTTTCTTTAGATCGCAATGTAAGGTCTTTATAAAAAAAATAATTTTAAAAATCGGATAACTTTTAGATTTTTTACAATTTTTAAAAAAATATTTATGAAAAATATCTCAAATTTACTTATTTTTATCTCCATAACCAATAAAGATACAAACTCCAATTTTAAAACTTAAGTTCTCTCAAGTTTTCTCTTCACAACACTTTTTAAATTTTTTTAGTCGGTTAAGTGGTTCCGAAAATACTGAATTTCACCCGATTTAAGAGCGTTTGGGCACACTGTGAGACGTCGCAACCTTCGGAATGGCAAACGGTGTGCACAAACACTCTAATATCGGGTATTTTCGGAACCACTTAACCGATTTTCAAAATTTTAAAAGTATTGTACAGCGAAAACTTGAGCGAACTTAAGTTTTAAAATTGGTGTTTGTATCTTTAATGGTTATGGATATAAAAATCAGTAAAGTTGAGAGTTTGTCATGAAATTTTTTTCAAAAATGGTAAAAAATCGTTTAAAAGATTTTTAGTAATGTTATCTATGAAAAAAATATAAGAGAAGTACATAGATTTGCGTATAAGTCAAAATTTAAAAAAAAACTAAAAAAAAATTTCGACTTTACAATTTTATATTTACTAAACCACTCGCGGTATTTAAAAACGGTTTTCAGTTTATGATTTATGTGTTAATTGTTTATAAAAGCCTCATACAAATATTTAGATTCTATGATAAAATGTATAATCTATGTATAAATATGTAAAGTAAAGTCTTGAAAAATGAAAACAAAAATTCATGTTCAAGTCTATATCATTAAAACTAAACAAGATATATTCTCAAGTAAGCACATTTTCTTTAGAACTCAATGTAAGCTTTTCATAAACAAAATAATTTTAATAACCGAATAACTTTTCAATTTTATACAATTTTTCAAAAAATTTCATGAACAAAATCTCAAATTTACTTATTTATATCTCCATAACCATAAAAGATACAAACTCCAATTTTAAAACTTAAATTCTCTTAAGTGTTCTCTATACAACACTTTTTAAATTTTTAAAATCAGTTGAGTGGTTCCAAAAAATACTGAATTTCAACCGATTTAAGCGCGTTTGGACACACTGTGTGGCGTAACCAGAGACGGGACTTTGTAATTGAGAATTGATTTTGAATTGAATTGAGCAAAACAAATTCTATTTCAAAAATAAAAAATTAGAATTGAAGCAAAGTAATTCACTTCAAAAAAAATATAAATAAATTTGAAATTTTATTTCAATTCAAATTTGTTTTGAAATAAATTGAACAAAGTATTTCAAATTAAAAAAATTTGAATTATAAATACTCAATTCAACTTATTGCTTAGAAATACTCAATGCCATCAAAAAATTTATGAATTGAATTGATTTGAATTGAATTGAATTTATTTGAATTAATTTGAGTTTTAGCAGAGCTCCCTGCAGTAAAAGTTCAAGTGGTGATAATTTCCATGTGAAATTCGCACTCCGATGCATCATTGGACATTTTTGGTTGAAATTGTTCCAATGTACACAGTTTCACATCCTGATGCGTCATTGGAAGTTTTTGGGTGCATCTGTTCAAATGGAGAGAGATTACATTCAAGTACGTCATTGGAATTTTATGAGCGTCTGTTCCAATGGGCATAGATTCACAGCCAAGTGCGTCATTGAAACATTTGTGGATGAATCTGTTCCAGTGGGATTACAGAAGCACACAAGTGCGTCATTGGAACTTTTTTGGATGGATCTGTTCCAGTGAGATTACAGAAGCACACAAGTGCGTAATTGGAACTTTTTTGGACAAATAGGTTCCATTGGGATTTGGCCAGAACCCTAGTGCGTAATTGGGCATTTTTTTGGACAAATTAGTTCCATTGGGAATTGGCCAGAACCCAACTGAGTCATTGGGAATTTTTTTTGGACAAATTAGTTCCATTGGGATTTGGGCAGAACCCTATTTGTCCTAAAAAATTCCCAATGACGCAGTTGGGTTCTGGCCAATTCCCAATCGAACTAATTTGTCCAAAAAAATGCCCAATGACGCACTTGGGTTCTGGCCAAATCCCAATGGAACCTATTTGTCCAAAAAAATGTCCAATGACGCAGTTGGGTTCTGGCAAAATCCCAATGGAACCTATTTGTCCAAAAAAATGTCCAATGACGCAGTTGGGTTCTGGCCAATTCCCAATGGAACCAATGTTCCAAAAAAAAGTGCAATGACGCAGTGGGTTTTGGCCAAAAGAATTTGTGCTAATTGGTATATATTCAACCAAAAACTTCGAATGATCCACCTAGATGCGAATCTATGCCCCCTTAAAACAGATTCAAATATGCTGGCCCCGGGTGCAACAGATTTACCGAAAAATATCCCATGATGCATCTGGATGCAATTCTGTGTCATTGAAATACATTCAAGCCAAAATGTGGTGCGTGCCACTTATATATCAATGCTTTTGTATTTTAAATAGAATTGATCAATTCCAATTCATGTTTGTTGAATTGAAATTGATCAATGCCAATTTCAAAAATTTGAATTGAATTGAATAAAAGTATTTCACTTCAAATTTTTTTGAATTGGAATTTGTTTACTCAATTCAAATGAAATATTTTTCGAATTGAAATACTTTTTTCAAATGCCATTTAAATAAATAGAAATGAAATTATTTGAAAGCAATTTCAATTCATGAACAAATTTAATTTGAAAAATAATGAATTAGTCCCGTCTCTGGGCGTAACGAACGGAACGGGAATGGTCGGACGGAGCACACGGAACGCACAAATGAAATGTGCTCCTCGAATGATTTTTTTTTCTGTTGTTGTGGCTCTGTGCGGCTCGTGGACTCATAATTGTAAAACAGCGCTTCGACTGGAGGTGATTCGTGATTGTAAATTGTGCCCGCGGTCATCAGGAGTTTTTCGTAAACATTTCAACAAATGCATCGGCATTGGCATCGGTTGCTCCACGCATCACCAATGTTGCCAGGCATCACAGCAGCAGCAGCAGTACCAACAGCAGCAATGTAATTTCTTGCTGTGTGCCTTATGCGCATGTGTGTGTTTTACATATAGCTACCTAGTATATGTTTTGTTTGTCTGTCTGTGTATGCAAATTTTTGATTCGCATCCACATTTCGATTAAGACGCATTTTACTCAGAATTTTAATCAATTTCAGCAACTGCAAACATTGCGCTGCGCCGCCAACAATTTCAATAATGAAACTTCTGCCAATTTTCCAATTGCTTTAAATGTTCAGAATGCCGACCAACATGCAAATCAAAATGCATTATGATGGCATCATGTTTAAATATGTGAAATGTGTTTTATTGTCTGAGGATAATAATACTTCTGTGCACTCAATAGGAGTCAACATCATGCTGAAGTTAAAATTTAAAATTACGTAGTAATCACACAAGAAACTATTTTCTCAGCAACATTTCTCAATAGTGGTATTCAATGTTAGGGACGACCAGAAATGGAAAAACTTTCAGAGCCTTTCTCCTTTCAATTTTCAACAAAATTTGTATATCGTTGCTGAGACGGAGCAGACACATAAAACTGATTTATCTGTATTTTGTTATAACCAAATTTTACTTATGGTAATCTATATGGATTCAACACACTCACAACCAAATTCCATTGCCTTCTAATGATCTTATTATTCTATCAACTTCTCTAAAAAGTGCATTTAATTGGCAGAAAATACAAAAAAGATTCTGCTTTATAGAGTATACATTTTTTAATCATACACATCCAGTCTGCCATTTGTTTCGATATTGATGAGAGTACGATACAATTTTTCGCACTCAAAATAATTTAAGTACATTTTAAGAAATATTTTTTCGCAATTATTAATTTCGTAAAATACACGAATAATTCGTAGAATACACGAAACATTTGTCATTTCTATATTTTTCCCAATTTACTTTTTATGAACGATTCGCATATCAATACCTTACAGGCAAAGATCATAACCGACAAAAAGCAAATTTCACAGGAGGCGAAAAAAAACGTCTCAAAATCAAGTAGTTTAATATTTTAATAATTTTTTCCTAAAGTATCCTTTAAATAATAATAATAGTGTGGCTAAATTTGCATGCAGAAGTATTTGGAGAAAATTGTAGTTACGATGTTTTGCCTGTCCCAATTTATTTCTAAAAAAATGTAAAAAAAAAAAATCGAAAAAAAAAATGTTCGAAAAAAAAATTCGAAAAAAAAATTGGTTCGAAAAAAAAAATTTTTTTTAAACGTTTTTCAATTGTACTAAATACGATGCTAAATTAAAAAGGTCTTATAAAAAAACGGTTTGGTATTCTGAAATTCGGTAAACGACAATAGGGAAATATCACGTATAGGAATATTTTTGCACATGTTTAATGAAAATTGAAACTAGCCAGTGGTCAGTATTTTAATAATAATAATAATATTAGTTTGGCACTACAGTTCTATAAGAACTTAGGCCGAGCTCTCTCACCATTTTGAGCTGTGCGTGTTATATTTGTACTCAAAGTGGTGGGACCTACAGTTTATTGCCGAATCCAAACGGCGGGTGAGAGCTTTTCATAGGTAATGTTTTTACTCTCGGAGGTTTTCTATTTACTGCCGAGAGGTAGCGCGGCATAGAAAAATGTTTCTATGAAAAGATGTTGTTAGCCCCAGTCCAGGCTTGAACCGGGGACCTTTCGGCTCGCAGTCCAACGCACTAACCACTGAGGTACCGCGGCTACAGTATTTTACTTTGATGAAAAAATGCATTGGAAGTACATTATAAATTTAATTTATTTATTTTTGATTTAAAGTTGGACATATTATCTTCAAATACTCATATTCTTTTATTTTCTACCATTACCACAAAAGAAGTTAAAAATACTTGAAGTAGTCACTAACAGAAATATATAAATTATGTGACCATTTAGACACAAAATATTCCACATATATCTACAAACATATTATGTCTCTTAAATATTGAGTTTATAGTTCGAATGCCTTCGCAAAGCCAGAATTGGATTAAAAATAATTAAAATATTGTATCGTAACCAACATTTTTCCAAAATGTAGTTACTATAATAAGTGTTATTTGGCTTTATTTCAAATTTGGACCGCGAAATTCAAAAATATGACTTTGCAGGGACATTCTACTCATAAAGAGTTTTTCAAAACTGCAATAAAATATAAATTTCCAAAATGTTGGTAACGATGTTCTGCCTGTAAGTTGTCGATATAAGGATTGCGTCGAATAAAATTGTCCTTTACATATCTTCCCATAATGTGCTATTGCAAGATTCAAATTAAAAATTTTTATCAAAGTAGCTCTGAATTAAATGGCAGAAATAATTTGTGTCAGTTATAGTCAATACAAAACGAAGTGAAAGTGCGAGAAAATATAATTTAAATTTTTCAAAAACAACTTAGTTGGTCTTTTAAAAAAATTGCCAAGGAGGTAGGGGCTAACCCTAAGACCATTTCTCGCGTTATCAACCGCTTTAAGGAAGACCTGAGTATTGATCGGAAGAAAGGTTCTGGTAAAAAAAAAGTCCCACATGATCGTGAAAAGTCGATGAAGGTTGTGAATATTTTAAAGAAAGATCCAAGCATATCCGGAAGGAAATTGGCAAGAAAGGCGTATTGCTCAGAATCTTTCGTGCGCAGGACTAAGAAAGAAGCTGGGATGAAGACGTACAAGGTCCAAAAAGTTCCGTTGTGAATATTTTAAAGAAAGATCCAAGCATATCGGAAGGAAATTGGCGAGAAAGGCGGATTGCTCAGAATCTTTCGTGCGCAGGACTAAGAAAGAAGCTGGGATGAAGACGTACAAGGTCCAAAAAGTTCCGGATAGAAATGCCGTCAAGAATGAAACCGCAAAACAACGAGCTAAAAAGCTGAACCAAGATTTTTTTTTAAAATTCGATTGCTGCATAATGGACGACGTAACTTATGTTTTAGCGGACTTTTCTCAGCTACTGGGCAGGAATTTTAAACAGCCGATTCTCGAGGAAATGTCGCTGAAAAATTCAAATCAAAAAAAATTATAAAATTCCCAAAGAAATTCCTTGTTTGGCAGGCAATTTGCAGTTGTGGAAAAAGGAGCAGCTCATTCGTGACATCGGGTACAATTAATAGCGAAATATATGTGAAGGAATGCTTGCAAAAGAGATTGCTTCCATTTTTACGCCAACATGAAGTGTCCACATTTTTTTGGCCTGACATCGCTTCATGTCACTACAGCAAAACGGCCTTACAGTGGATCCAACAAAATGCAGTGATTTTGGTGCCTAGAGAAGCCAATCCACCAAACTGTCCAGAACTCAGGCCGATTGAGAAAAAAAGTGGGCAAAGACCTTCAAGACTTTAAAAGAAAGTGATCTTCAGCAGCTGTGAGGGTGTCGGACACTACCATTACAACATTAATGGAAGGGGTTCCGTAAAAATTAAAACTTTTTATTAAAAAATATTAATTTCTGATTTTTTGTATTTTTTTTTAATCTAAAAATAATTTGCAAAATAAAATATTTTATTCTATAAAAATTCGATTACTAGATTTCTAGATTTTTCATTTTTGTAGCGGACAATTTTATTCGACGCAGTCCTTATTACGAAAATTCGTAAAATTGAAACAACAACAAAATTACGAATATTTCCTTTAAATAACGAAACTTTCGTTAAATTATTTTCTCTTACAATTTTTTTTACGAAAGATTAACATATTTTACGAATGAACATTACGTTTTACGAATAAATTACTAAACTTTCGTAAATTTTGAAGCTATATGTAAAATTAAACGAAACTTCATGTTCGAATCATTAGCAAAAACAGAAATCAGTTGCGTTAAATAGCAACTTGGAGCTGCATTTTATTTAAAAAAAAAGTTTTTTTCAAGTGTTTTTCAACAGGGACGCTACAAAAGTAGAGCGGCAGGGACAGCAAACGACGCCATATTTCCTGCCGCTCTTTTTACATTTCTCTTCAGTAAGGTTTGCCATTTCATGATGGAAAGATATACGAGCCAACAACTAGTAGAAATTATTAAAATTTACTACCGAAATTCGAATTCGTATATCTTTCCATCATGAAATGGCAAACCTTACTGATTACTTATTATGTACGAATGGCTTTCGTAGATAAAATCTACGACTAGTTTCGTAAAACAAACAATTAATATTGGTAATTTTATCAAAAATTAATTTCACGATTTTTTTCGTAAAATGCACGAACGATTTCGTGTATTTTAAGCAGATTATATTTTGAGTGAGCAAAAAACCAATGTATACAAATAAAATACATATTTTTATAACATTCTGGTAAACTATTTTTATTTTAATTGAAGAAAAGTTTCCTAAAATTGAGAAATACTGCCTAATTTTCAAACAATGGTACTCTCAAATTATTTTATTCCAACAACGCTTTCATACTGTTTTATTCAAACGTTTATATTCGTTACATTCAATGGAATGTACGTAATATAATCCACAGGTTGTAATTCAGAAAACAATTTGTATATTAGCCTAGTAGCAAATGATAGTAATGTATTCGAGAAAATGTAACAGAATAATTATATTTTTGTATAACCAACCCAAAAATTGACACGATTAAAATTGTTTATTATGATTGTTTATTTGTTAATAGTTCAATAATAATCAAACTGTTAAACGATACGATGTTGTTTTTGCCCAACCGACATATTCAGTTCTCTCAACCGCTTAGTCGGTTGTTATTGTCAAAACTAAAAGAGTTGTAGTTTCGACTATAATCAATTTTGAACAGTTTTAAAACAATTTGGAATGTTTATTTGCTAATATCTCAAGCGTCAACCGAATATGGCAGCTCCACCAATAAAATTGTAGACTGGCAGAAAGAAGTTGTGGATGTTCTAAAACTGAATTTTGAAAAAAGACTTTTCTTATATCTTCCTTATAAAGTATCCTAAATAAAACGAGTTGGAAAAGTTAGGTCACATGGGTAAGTTCGGTCACATGGGACGGATTTTTACAGTCGGTCGGGCCCGACTATGGAATACCCTACACCTTTGGTGGGGATATTAATGTGGGATATTTAATTGCATACCTTAATTTTAAAGTTTTTAATTATGCTGAACCTCCCCACCCTCAGAATATTATTCATAAATCAGAAATTTACGTCTTATATCCCCATATATAATTGGGTGGACCACGCCTATATTTAAAATTTTGAAAGGCTAATATTTCATAGATTTGATTTAATAATTTACGGATCAAATTTCCACTATGAAAACCCGGGAAATAATGAAAAAAAAAGTGGGCGGATCACGCTCATTTTTGAACCACATATTTATAGGTGAATTATAACAATACCTTTTAAATTTTATAACTATACCTTGAATACTTTTCGAGTTATTAGTTCCGAAAGAGTTATGTAAAAGTGACTTGTATGGGAGGTGGGCGTGGCCGTTGAGAGATTTGGCTCATTTTCAAACTCAGTTCCTACTTTTGGCTAAAATATATTGAGACGAAATTTCATCGCATTCTGATCAGTATTTCTCAAGTTATTCTGTATTCGGACAGCAAGACGGACAGACAGACAGACGGACATGGCTAAACGGACTCGGGTAGTGATGCTGATCAAGAATATATATACTTTTCCATAGCGGACACGCCTCCTAAGGGGCGTTACAATATATGCATAAAGTTAATATACCCTGTACCTCATAGGTGTAGGGTATAAAAATGGATCAAAACGCAAAAAACTAAAAAAAAATCTTGGAACTTCTTTGAAAATAATGAATCTAATCGGTTGATTATTATTTTTAGTATCTTAAAAACATAATCAATTCATCAACGACATCATCAATTTTAAAACAAACAAATAAAAAAACGCATTCAAAAATACTCACTACATCAAAAGATACACAGAGTTTTGGCCGCTGAAAACGTTTCTGAATCACTGTGCAACGTACAAATTAAGAATATTGCTATATTTTGATATATTTTACTTCTATAATTTCTACTATATTTTCTCTTCCTGAACTGATAAAAAATACCTTAGAAATAATAGTAAAATGAGCCATTACTTGATAAATGCAAAGATGTCTTTTAGCAATAATGTTGAACCAGATTATAATAACTCCACACATATGGTCATTATTTTAGGTGTAGTGTGGTGTTGTAGGCATCATTCCGTTCAGTTGAGTTGAGTTCAGCGCAGTACTGTTTTTTGTTTTAATCCTTTTAAAGCACTTTATGCTTTGCCACAGCGACGACATGTTTGCCGGTCACAATTTGAATAACTCAAACCATGTAATTGTTGTTTTTGTGTTGCTGTCTTGCTGATGCTGGCACTTTCTTGACAGTCCCCACAAATCACTGCGAGTTTACAGTAATTCCGGCTTGCGCCGCACTTCCAAGACTCGTCCAATCTGACACTATTCCAAATGAACAAATCAGTCAAAACAAAGCCTGCCGGCCATTGCTGGCCATTAACTGAAGCTGCTCCTCTTGCATTAACCAAGCTGTATGGCTGACTGACCAAACTCTTTGTGGTCGACGCTTCGTCGTCGTCGTCCGGCCACAAACAAATCTTGTGCAATATGTTCTATGCTTCCACCCAGATTTTTGGTTAAAGGCTAGATCGCAATTGTAAAATCCAAACCAAATGGAAAGATCGTTTTTCGATCTTAAGGCATATAAATACGATTTTCCTTGAAATGTACAAACTTTTTGGTACTTTTTGAAGCAATTAAATTATATCAGCAATTTAAATAAACCAAACATAAATCATTATATTCAAGGCCTAAAGAAATACGAGACAATATAAACAAACTAAACCAAATGAACTTCGTTTTAATTGAAAATTTTATAATTATAGAATAAGTGCTAGAAATACTCAGTTTTATTTTAATGCGAAACATTTTTCGCGCTCTTAATACTTTTTAAAATTATTGAATTACTTTTTGAACATAATTAATTTGACTTTATGGATATGAAATTGTTGCCAGACTCAAAGCAGTTGAAATACATTTTAATAAAAGATTTCATATAGGCAAATTCTCTTTCTTCGTACTTTTTTCCTAAAATATGCCGGGAATCTGCCTTAAAAACTTCACAAAATTTAATAATCCGCTATACGCATCACACACTCTTTCGTTCATCTGTGTATTTAGTGGAAATATGACTCACATTATTGGAAGTTATTAAATTTTGTGGAATTTTAAAGGCAAATTCCCCGCACATATTGGGAATAGGCAAACCTCGTCTGCATAAATTCTTTTAAACATATTTTTATAAACTGTCTTGAGTCTTCCAAAAATTGTAACTATGTGTTTAATACACATCCCGCAAACTTGAATTTATGTTCAAAATACCAAAAATGATGTATCTAATATATTTGTTATTATGTTATGACAAGGATATATTTTATTTGTAAGTTCCCTAATTTCTTTTAAGAATATTGCATTTTCACTTTTAACATTTATCAACTGGTTTTATTAAAGTAAAAATTTACGTTTTTGCAAAGATGCGATTCAGATGGCGATTCAGATGGATTCCAAAATATTTAAAAATTTAATTTCTAGGCAATTTTTACATTAGGAGGATTGCTATTGTCGGCCTAGAAGAAGCTCGGTATAGACACATTTCTGTTTAAAGATTTTTTTTTCGGTTTAAGATTTTTACAGTCCCCGCGCAGATTTACACCTGTTTTACGGGACCTTTCACCACATTGTACAGCGCTTTAACTAGTGGTTAGTTAACTAATAAGGGCTAGTTTTTCAATTTCAGTTTAAACTTGATTTTAGAGCGTAAAGGGCGCATCTCACCTTTTTCTGTCAAAAACATTGAGAGTTTAAACAAAGTTTAACCCACCGACATCGGTCGATTAAACTAAGTTTAAACTACGTTTAAAGTTAACTGGAAAACTCTATTCTGAGTTTAAACAAAGATTAACCCATAAATTAATAATTCACCTACGCTACCGGTATTGTTATCACCTCAGCCAATATTTAAAGTGTGTAAACACATGTGTTACATTGGCATTTCTATATTATCGGTAGAATAACTTTATCCACGTAATTGAGTTTACTAGAACCATTATTTGATCAGTATAAAAACCGATATTTCCTAGACATTTTTAGGCATGGTTCTTCTCATTCGCTGGGGTTCCGGACGGGACATTCTTACGTTTAAAACTTTAAAATCTCGAAGGAAAATTAATGAATTTACTTGGTTTTAAATAGGACTAAACATCTGAAAAAAACTTATAGAATTCTATACGGTAGATCAAAAGATATAAATAAAGGGGTGGGCGTTCCTGACGGTACAAAAACTGAAGTAAATATCGAGGTTCATATGGATGTTACAAAAGGTTTGCGAATTTTGCATACAAATGATTTTTTTGAAATATTTTAAAAAATAGTTGAAATCATGTGCTTTCTTTGTATATTTTTATTTTGTTCCTAAAGTTTATAGTTTTTTCATAATAAATCACAGAAAAATTCCGGACGGGACAAAAAATTCCGTATTGAAATTATCAGTACGATTTTTATTCTAAAAATACTTTTTTCGTACAATATCTTTTTTTGTATTATCTCTGAACATAGCTGAATCAATTTACTTTATTTTTATTTATATACACTTTGTTCCTAAAGTTTACAGTTATTTCGTAATAAATCGTAAAATAATTCCGGACGTTCCGTATGGAAATTTGCACTACGATTTTTTGCTAAAATTAATTTTGTATATTACAATATTTATAATCATTATTACGAAATGAACAGTGATATACTATGCAAATTTTCAGATTATTTACAAAAAAACTAACTATGAGTGAATTTGGAACATTCGAAACTAGACGCTTGAAATTACTCGTTGCGTTCGACAATTGGAACTTTGATAACAGTTCACGTAGAAATTCAACTGCACACAAAAAAATATCACTAAAAATTTCACCAACTACCAGTATTCATCATATTGATGATTTCATTCATTGAACTAAAATCGTATTTTTTAAATGTTTTTCAATTTCAATATTTTTTTTTAACATCAAATTTTAAACACAAATTTATCTCCATTTACACATTTATGTATTTATAATTCTTATACGAGATATAATATTTAATTGCTAATTATGCGAAGGCTCCATTTCATAATATTAATGAATAATGTACATTATATTGATGAATTTTGCTCATCAAACCATATTAATTTAAATATCATAAATCTTATAAGAATTATAAATACATAAATGTGTAAATAGAGACAAATTTTGTTTGAAATTTGGTGTTATAAAAAATATTAAAAGTGAAAAACATTGAAAAAATACGATTTTAGTTCAATGAATGAAATCATCAATATGATGAATACTGGTAAAGGGTTTTTCAACAGGGACGCTACAAAAGTAGAGCGACAGGGACAGCGAAAGACGCCATATTTCTTGCTGCTCTTTTGACATTTCTCTTCAGTAAGGTTTGCCTTTCATGATGGAAAGATATACGAATTCGAAATTCGGTAGTAAATTTTAATAATTTCGACTCGTTGTTGGCTCTTATATCTTTCCATCATGAAATAGCAAACCTTACTGAAGAGAAATGTCAAAAGAGCGGCAAGAAATATGGCGTCGTTTGCTGTCCCTGACGCTCTACTTTTGTAGCGTCCCTGTTGAAAAACCCTTGAACAAAACTTTTGTAGCGCTCTTATTAAAAAACCCTTTGGTTGGTGAAATTTTTTGTAATATTTTTTGTATGTGAATGAGCTGGTAGCTATCCAGACAATGGAAGTCAATCCCGGGATCCCGGGATCCCGGGATCCCGGGATTTGAGTCAAAACAGTCCCGAAAAACTCATCCCGGGATCATCGTTAAATCCCGGGATTTTCGGGATTACAAAAAACGCTAGTAGATCAATTTTTAATAGTTTATTCAAAAGTCTTTCAATGTTTGTGTACACATTTTGTGAAAAAGTAAATCTAACATTTAATCAAGGTTTGAAACCTAAACGAATAACGGTTTGGATTTCGGTTTTTTCCGCGTTTTGGTTTCGGTTTTAGGTTTTTATTACGAAACGGTTTCAGTATACCGGTTCCAAGTTACGGTTTCGGTTTTGATTTCGGTTTTTGTATAAAATTTCTTTTAGTTACATATTTTTCAAATAACTTAACATTGCACTATGGGACATAAGCTTAGTCTAGCTCGCCGAAAATTGTACAAGAAAAAATTTTTATATTGGGAATTCAAAATTTTATTAAATGACATTAAACATGCATTGTACTTAAGATCTTCTATATAAAATAAAATATGTTTTCCTGTTTCTTTTTATGCTTTTTTAAAAACCGTTTTAAACTGGTATAAAACCGAAACGGTTTATTTCTGATTTTCGTATAACGGTTTCGATTACGGTTTCGGTTTTAAATGGATATGGGTTTTAAACGGATATCGGTTTCTGTTTCGGCTACGGTTTCAATCCTTGGATTTAATGGACTAAAGTCTTAAAACACTGACGTAAATAATAATGAATTACATGCTTTTTGACTTTGAACAAATTCACACATTTTTAAAAATTACGTCACTTTCGACTAATAACACTGTTCGGCAATCATTTTCTCATATCATGCCTATATTATTTTAATGTACTGATTCGAACTGCGTTTTTAGTTTTTTCCGTATACGTAATGTTTTGGAGAAAAATGCAATTTATTATTTTTGCATTTTTCACTGCATTTAAAAACACACTTTTTTTTATAAAAAGACTAAACAGCCATTGAATAAAAATTAAAATAGTTATTGCCCATGAACAAGTCAACTTCGTCGTTTGAGATTTGGTAGCAATAACCGGTTAAATCACATACAACTTAAATAATTTTGAAATTAAAAGTTCAAATATTTCAAAATTTTTAAAACTATTTATTTTTTTAAAATTATATTTTTTTTTATAAAATATTGTTTTCCACAAAAACCAATATCCCAATAACAAATTTTGTTGTTCATTCAAAATTTTAATTTTCTTATATTTGTACTAAAAAATAAATTTTAAATAAAAAGAATTAAAAAAATGTTTGATGATCAACTGGGGTTTATATATCGCGGATTTAGTATACCATATTTGAATACCCAACCTTAAAACAGATGCATTTGAATATATGACTTTTGTTTGACTTAAGCATTATAATTGTTTATTATTTAAACACAGATATGGTTATTTTATGTCTTTGCTATTATATTTTTAAATCCCGGGACTAATCCCGGGATCCCGGGATTCAAATTTTTTAGTCCCGAAATTTCGGGATTGAAAAATAGTCCGGGATTGACATCCCTAATCCAGACTATCAAGCTGAGGTAGTTAGCTCTGAGTGAATTGAGAAAATGTCTTCCTTCTTGGCGTGTATGATAGGATTTGCGCGGTTCTACATCGGAGTGCAGGCAAAATGATTTAATTTCAAAAACCAAATATTAATGTAGTTAAAGTTGACTTTTGAGTTTAAATGAGAACGGAATAGATCAACTTGATATTGATAAACGTATTTCATCGTTACCAAAAAAGTGAAGATATAGTATGCTATAGTATTCCGTTGGACCATATCCACCGGTGATTTGATGGCGATCCTCTCCGAAAAATGGAATAATTATATTCACCTATTCGGAGCGAGTAAGTTGTTGCTCTAAAATTTTCCAAGGCTTTTGATAGAGTGTGTCCTGAAATCCTCGTATCAAAACTAATTGCATATTCTGTCGGTGATTCTTTTACTCGGGTTATCGAATATCTCTGGATATCGAGTTTTTTCCAGTGTTGTTTAATACGAGTTCCGCAGGGTTCCGTCCGATCCCCGTGTCTATTTCTGGTATTTATCAATATCCATCTGTCATTGACCCAGAACGCAATCCTTTCCTTTGCAGATTACAGTAACATTTTTCATTCATATTCGTTCAACAAGCGATCAAACTCTTTGGAGATTGAAAATAAAAGAGGCTCAAAGAATAACACAATCAATAATTACCTTAAAACAATCTCCGAGTGGGGTCTTGCAAATAGATTTGATTTTAATGTAAGCAAGATCTTATATTGTCTGGTTATCTCATGGATATGGACGCTGTGAATATTGCGAAATTAGCTTTTCTTGACGTCCGGGCATTTCACTCCGTTGGAAGCGACCAAGTGCTTCGGTTTTTTTTTTTAATCCTGCTGATCTACGCTACCTATATTCGGCCTAAGATGGAATACAATTCGTATATTATGCCAGTGGATTATAAATCCTTCTTGCAGTTCTGGGACAGAATACAACAATGTGCGATATATTTAAAAGAGGATGCACATATTTTATCTCTATTGGTTCTCTTGAGCACCAAAGGACCGTTGGGTGTTTAAGCCTATTTTATATGTATTACAATGGTAAATGTTCGAGGGAATTACATGTCCCGATTGCACCAACTCTTGTGTTCTCTTGTACTACTCCGGCATCGAATCAAGCCCATCCCTTCGTAGTTCACTCGGCACTCAACAGAACCACGTAGTACAGAGAAAATTCGTTCTTCGGTCACACGATACGTTTGTGGAGCAATCTTCCTGCATCGGTTTTCCCGACATTTTTGATATTGGCAAGTTCAAAACAACCATTCGCCGACAGTACTTCGTCTTTCCTCCCTTCCAATAACCTATGATCACTTCTTACGACCAACAGTGTCAATTGCATGTAAAGGGGGCATATCCTGAGCTTTGGTTAATTTGTAAAAAAAGGTCTCTCGCTCGACAAAATAGATTTGGTCAATATAGACATCGCGAAAAAGCTTTTGATGCTAATTTTGGTTTATGTATGATGGAAAATAGTCGGATCTTGTAATATAGAGAGAACTGTGAATATCTTGGAAAGTTTAATAAAGTTTTGAAATGGCTACAAAATTTTAAAATATGGAATATAAAAAATAAGTTTAGTTGTCAATGTGATTTGAGTGAATTAATAGTTGAATTGTTTTATATTAGGGTGTAAAAGTATTCAAAAACTGGACCTGTTTACTATAGTTTGAGGTTGGGATACTTTTTCAATTGTTTCGAGAAAACTAAATTTTGTAGATCCTTACCGCCTTCGGAATATATTAGACTAATTTATAAATTAAGTCAAGCGTATTATAACTTTCTACATTATTATCTTTTATAGTAATCAGACAAAGCAATTTTCAAAAAAAAAATGGTATGTTCCCGATTTTTCTCACATTCTTCGACTATATCTACTTATGGACTTTCAAAAGTATTTTTTAAACGTTTTTTTAAAACCTCTTTATTTTGTGTTTTAATATTAGCTGTACTTTTATGAAAAAAGAAATAATTGTGTTGTAGAAATATGTAAAATGTAAAAAAGAAGGGTATTCTTTTGAAATTATATTTCAAAGGAGTAGGGGTTAAAAATAAGGACTATCCTACCAAAACAAGAGGACTAATGGTGATCGTTTATATGTATTAAACCAATTTTGATTTCGAAATTAACTGAATGTAGTCTGTTTTTTTTTATATACAGAAATTCTTGTAAAAAATGGGAATGAAAATTATTTCCTACATCTTACAATATTTTAGCTACAGCTCCTTTCTTCAAATGTATCTGTCAAATACGTAGTCAAGCGGCTAAAATTTTATATTCCACTCAGGATTATTTACAATTAGTGCAAAGTTATTGTTGCCCTAATAATCAATATTAATTAAGCATCCTTCGTACGACGATGCGACTACAGCTGCCAGGAGTACACGACAGATATACAAACGAACGGACGGACGGACAGACACACACACTATAGTATATAGACGAGGGTGGAAACGTTTTGACGGTGGTGGCTGCCCGCGCAAATGGTAGCTCACCGCATATGCCAACAGCGTATCCGCCAAATGCCCGAATCCTGGCCAGTAGCGCGCGTCACCACCCTCGGGGTATGACGGCGAATTGTAACTCGAGTAGAGCGGCTGCCACTGTCGCTTACAACAAACAAATGTGCGGCACCGACGCGCACCACTACAGGCAAAACGGCAGCAGCAGCAGCTGCTGCCGCTTAGGCCGTCCCACTGCCTATTGGTGAGCGGGCAGGGCGTGGCCTCTGGGAAATATAAATGGCTGCAAAAGCAGTTCTCCAGGTAGCAGACAAACGAGGCCAACACAAGCGCACAGATACATTTGTATCTGCAGCTGTATCTATGTGTGTTGTAAACACACAGATACATGACTGATGAAGCTGTTCGGCTGCTTTAAGCCGCGCTCTCGGGTGCGAGAGTTGTTGAGCAGCGCGAGAGGCGCACATGATTAAACTGGATATACGATGGATGCAGAGAGTAGCGTCTTTGGTTTCGTGTTTTGAGTGGTGTGTGTGTGGTAGTGTGTTCGCACCACCACCACTACCACCATCAATAACAAAAACAACAATACATAGATACAAACAGGCGGGTGGCAATCTTCGGACTGCGCTGCTACGCAGACAACAGCGACATCGACAGCATCTGCAGCAGCAGCAGCAGCACTCGGTCGCCTCAATACCCCGAGGTCTTTGTGCCCAACCAGAAAATTTAGTTTCAGTCGCAAAGTGCCGTCTGTAGCTGCGCAAGAGTTTTTCGTTTGCGCGTCGTTCGTTCGTACTCGTTGCCGTCTTCATCATCATCGTTGTCGTCGTCTGCCACTAGATGCTGACCGTTTGATTTGTTTTTATTGCTGCGATCCTGCCGCACAAGTCCTTGAGATAGTGCCAAACACCCGAAGGACATATTGTAGTGGGTGTTCATCAGAGTAGCACAAAAGACAACAACAACAAATAAAACAGCAACAACATCTACATATAAACTACCAACTAATTGAATACAGGGTGTCAAGTGTCGCGCGCCAAACACCATAAATTAAAATTCAAAAAATAAATAAAAACAACAAGTGTTATAACTCTTGAACCGCCTACTAAAAGGTGGCAAAGAATCTCTCAAGTTTAGTACTAAAATTTAGTACTAAATCAGTGACAAATCAATGTGTCAACAAATTGTCTTATTCTTTAACTAAAAATAATAAATAAAATAAAAACAAAAATACCTACAAAACCTCTTCAAAAGCTGCCTTAAATTGTGCCACTTAGCGCATACATTGCGTACCTGTAACCTCTCGGTCCATCAGCCTATTTACAAGTTATCATCTGCATGAACTAAACATATAAAAAATTAAAAATTTAAACCTTTTGCAATTAAGTGTTTTACACGCGTGTTTTCACATCTACTAACATCAATACTTAAGCCGTATCCTTACAACGCACCGCCAAAATGCATATCCTGCACCGTACTAACGATCATCAGTTCGAAGATCAAAAATTTATGATGGTGAGTTATTTGTTGTTGACAAAAAAAACATATGTTTTATACAAACAATGTTTAACAAATTTTGACACTTCAATTTTGTGTAATGCGACGGCATGCCAATGTTTTGTTCAACGTCAGTGACTGTCAAAATAACCAGATTGTCATTGAAACCTGTTTTGTTTGGCATCAATAATTAGAAATATAAGTAAATGATTAAATATTCACAAACATAATATGATTGCAATCCATTTCTTGAATTTTAATTGTTTTGAAACATACTGCAAATATTTGTGGGAAACACTACAAATATTAGTAGGAAACACTACAAATATGTATAGCAAACACTACAAATATTTATGGCAAACAATGCAAAATATTTGTGCGAAACACTACAAATATTTATGGCAAACACTACAAATGTTTGTATGAAACACTACAAATATTTATGGCAAACACAACAAATATTTATATCAAACACTACAAATATTTATGGAAAACACTGCAAAATATTTGTGGGAACCACTACAAATATTTATGGCAAACACTACAAATGTTTGTCGTAAATACTACACATTTTTGCAAAATCTTCAAATATTGGGGCGAAACACTTTGTGGGAAACACTATAAATATATTTGGGTCATTTGAGACAAACATTTAATTTCTTGTACGAAATATTAATGTCATTTATGGCAAACCATTTTTTAATTATTTTGAAACAGTCTACAAATATTTGTGTTAAGTACTACAAATATTTATGGCAAACACTACAAATATTTGTGTTAAGTACTACAAATATTTATGGCAAACACTACAAATAATTATATTAAACACTACAAATATTTATGGCAAACATTGCAAATATTTATAGCCAACACTACACATGTTTATGGGAAACACTGCAAATGTTAAATATTTGTCATATCATTTGCGGTAAACCATTTGATTATTTCCAACAAACGTGTTTTCAAACACTTATGTGTTTATTTGAGAAAATGTTTATCAGAAACGAGATATCATCGGGGATACTGCAAAACCGCCCATCTACATTTTCGAATACCTCTTATAAACTGAATTTTACAGAAGAAACAAAACTATTTTCAGTCTTACTTCTGCACTTACTTTATACAAAATTAAGTATGTCATAACTTGTAATGGCATTTTTCTAATTTATCCGATCAACATATCATTAAAACCCCGACTGTAACGCAAAATTAGGCGTAATTGTCACATGTAGTTAGGCGGTTTTCCAGTATCCCCGACGATATATTATTGTGGGCATATTTGAATGCAAAAGTCATCCAAATATTATCAAAATCTTTTTTAAAACTTAAGTGTCAATTATGTTAATAATTACAATATGTTTATGGCAAAAATTTTCACATTTCTTGCATAAATTCACAATAAACTTAAATTCATAAATCTTCTAAATAACTTCATATTGGTTTTGAAATATGCGGAGAAAATATGTTTTAATTAATTGCATTCAAATTGCATAAAATCTCTTATATTTAAAATTACTTTGCTAATTATAATGTAATAAATTAAGCAATCAAATTAATATGCAAAATCTTCAGATAAACTTGGGTACTATTGTGACAGCCACCTATGCTCTATCGGCTCTATCGGCTCCAACTAAAACTTCTTGTTGTACAGAAACAGCAACGAATGTTGTTTGTTGTAAACGATCACGAGCTTTAATGTTGTGTTGTTGGATTCACATGTGTTTGTTATTGCACTTGATTGAATTGAACTCAACGGAAGACTTGTGTTTGTTTTCGTGTTCGATTCAGCGCGACACAAGTGATCGAAGAAAGCAATAACAAAACACATGCAAAATTCGCACCGGCAAAAAAGTATACTTTACTTTTTAAGTTGGCTTTAAATAGTCTATGAATATGCGCATATGGGTCATTTTAAGAAAATATCAACTTTGCTAAAAAATCGAAGCAAATGCTTCGAATTGTCAAAATGTTCCGCATTTGCTTCAATTTCTATGCTGAAAACCATTTTCTTATGTTCGCAAATATACACACAGAATAGCGCTAACCAACTCTTTGCCCAATCGACTTATTCAGTTCTCTCAACCGCTTCGTCGGTTGTTATTGTCAACATAAAAAGAGTTGTAGTTTGTACTGCAACCAATTTCGAACTGTTTTAGAACAATTTAGTATAGATTTAGAACCATTAGGAGTGTGTATAAACTAATATTTCAAGTATTTAGGCAGTTCCGCTAGAAAAATTGTAAACCATTCGATTTAACCGAATGAAGTTAGTTGGTACAACTAACTTTTTCATTCTTCCGACCTCATGCAAAAAGAATATTTTTCTGTGTGTATAATTTAAAATTGGTGGGTTAAAACGTTAAAAACACCAATTACTTTGAAAATTTAGAAACAAAATATTAGATTTACTCAGAAAATGTAGGCTTGCTTAAAAGCAAATACTTTTTTTTATTAATATGGCTCAATATTTAAAATTTTTTAAAATAAAAGTATAAATCAAAATTTTAGCTTATTGGTTTGCAATAAAATAATTCAATTGTTACTCCTTATTCTGTAAATATACAAAAAACGTAATCGATACGTTATATTTTAAACCTTGATATTCACGGCTTCCCGTAAACATTGTAACCTACTCAAAGAAAAATCCTCTTTTGGCATGAGGTTGGAAGAATGAAAATGTTAGTTGTACCAACTAACTTCATGGTTTACAAATTTTCTGGCGGAACTGACATATTAGCCTAAGCACTTGAAATATTAGTCTATGCACACATCTAATGGTTCTAAATCTGTACTAAATTGTTCTAAAACAGTTCGAAATTGGTTGCAGTACACACTACAAAACTTTTCATTTTGACAATAACAACCGACTAAGCGGTTGAGAGAACCAAATAAGTGGGTTGGCGCAACAAATCTGTATTCAGTGTGTACAATATAATTTTTAATTGAAAACATTTGAAAATGATGCAATTAAAAATGTAATTTTTTGAATTCTTAATTAACTCCCAATTACATAAACATACATTATCGCGTGCTGCAATTATTGCATATATGTTATTGAAATTTAATGAAACCACTTTATTTGCATTAGACCCTTGCGAAAAATTGACTCCAACACGCACAGTAAAAAACGTTATTATTATCATCAAATTTTGACGGAATCAATTAATGATTTAAATTATTATTGTTGTAAACATGTTAATCTAAGTGGCTCTGTTTTAGAAATCAATGCAGAATTGCTGCAATTATGTTTTTCATTTCATGATTTGAATAATTATTGTTGTAAACATGTCATACTAAGTGCGACTGTTTTAGAAATCATTGCATGATTGCTGCAATCATATTTTTCACAAGTCTTTTAGTTTTAAGCAATCATTGCACTGAATGATTGGGAAGTGATCATTGTATTTTTTTCTTTTCGCAACTCCACCATTTACATGATCACTATAATTAGACCATGACAATGTCTTTCCCAATAGGGTCAATATGTTAAAAATATTATGATTATGGCAAGGCAATGACAAAGTTTGCTCTAATAGAGCTTACGAAATGAAAATCCGATCTTCTCGACAATGCATTCTACAATTATTATAAACAATTAAAAAAACTAAATTCTAATTAGACCAAGTTTTTATTGTTTCTAATGTGAAGTTGTGTATTTTATAACTTAATTCATCGCATGTGTGTATTTTATTGTTTTGATTTTTGCAGACACTAGTTGTGGCAAAATTATTTGATAACCTGTTCGAATTCAAAAATCTGTATCAATCTCCACCCTCATTCAATTAGGCAAATTATACGCTTCGGACAAATTATTCTGAGAATCGCTTCCCGAGATTCCCATAAATCCTCAAACGTTTATGTAAGAATTCAGTGCAATAACAAAAAACAACCACATCAAAACTCAAAGACTAACAGAATCGAAAGAGACCAAAAAAAAAAAAAAACAGAACTAGAAAACCTGGAAGATTGTGCAAAAAAATCGCCCACAAAATCATCACGCACGCGGTCGCTGACCAACAAAAGGATCCAACAAGAAAGAAGTCAACGAATCACTCGCGTGATGCGTTGCCAAAAATAATTTATGAGAATTAACCGCAGAAGTTTTGCGTGCAGTGTCGTTATGAACAGACAAAAAAACAAAGAAAAAAAAAATTACTATAATGTTGCATTCCCACAAACAGTCTAATATACCGATCACTGGAGGTAGAAGATGCACAAAAACGAGTTTTGCACAAATATGAGCAGTTTATTGACAGCACTATTCAAGTGTTTTTTTTTATAGGACAATTAGATTTCAATATTTTCGAATTAGTTATTTTGAAAATATCCATTTGAAAATTGTATTTTTATTATTAACGTACAAAATTATCAGTGATCGTTTAAAATCGATCATTCAAAATACCTCACATAGTGTCCGAAATGCATTTATTGTGTTTACGGGCCGTGCAATTTGTATCTCCGAAACGTACGCATTTAAAGTAATTGGAATTGCGTGTGTGCAACTTCTTCAGAGATTTTAAATACTTGTCAATCAATTGATTCGATCCGTTTTGGCCAAGCAGTTACTGACCTGTGCAGCAACAATGATTTTAGTTGACAGACAAGTGACGTGGATTTAGAAGGCTTACATGTTAACAGCAATAACATCAGTAATTGAAGAGTATAGTACTCGAAGTAAAATATAATTCGACCTCAGCTATGCGCACACGCAGAGAAACAAAAGATGATTGTACAATGTTAAAGAGAATTATCATCAATAATGATTGCCACACTCATCAAACTAATTGAGACAATATAGAAAACTATATATTTATGTTTGGCACAATCGTGAAACGTAATTGAAGCAATAAAGGGGTAAATGGTATAAAAACCATAGGCGAAATTCTTTTGATTTTGATATATAATAATTGAAATGCTACAAAAATCGAATAAAATGTACACACTGGAAAAAATTGACATGAACGTGAAACTAGGGATCATTCTGAGAATTTGTGCGAAAACATTTTTTTTAGAACAATTCGTTTACGCACACAGAATAGAGATTTGTTGCGCCAATCAACTCTTTGCCCAACCAACTTATTCGGTTCTCTCAACCGCTTTGTAGGTTGTTATTGTCAAAATAAAAAGAGTTGTAGTTTGTACTGCAACCAATTTCGAACTGTTCTAGAACTATTTAGTGCAGATTTAGAACAATTAGGAGTGCATATAGACTAACATTTCATGTGTATAGGCTAATATGGAAGTTCCGCCAGCAAGTTTGTAAACCATTCGATTTAACCGTATGAAGTTAGTTGGTACAACTAACTTTTTCATTCTTCCAACCTCTTGCCAAAAGAGAATTTTTCTGTGTGCGCCTTTTATTTGTATTGTAATACTTTATTTGTGTTGTAATACTAAATTTGAATTGATTCTTAAAATCTCTCATAGTAAGTACACCCAGAAAAAAATTCCCTTAAATCCCATTAAAATTGGTCAATAGGACAATTACTGATTTAGTAGTATACAAAAAACAAATCTTTACATATAAACTCAATGTCATGGTATTTTCTAGTATTTAATGGTATTTTCCGATTAAAATAATAATTTATCCTATTGACTATTTTTAATAGTAAAAAACTATTATTTATATAGTATTTTTTTCTGGGTGTAGCATTTCAAATTGGTATAAAATCTTTAAATGAATTGATATTGAAAAACCGTTTTCAGATTTATACTCAGAGAGTTCTCAGCCATAAAATGCATCAAATGTGACGTAAAAATATTAAATTTTAAATAAAAACAAAAATTCTCAGAATAATCCCTAGTTTCAAACACATGCCCATTTTTTCCAATGTGTAAAATACTGTCACACGGTGTAATAATTGCAATTATGTATTTCGTTATATATACACACAGAAAAGATATTTGTTGCACCAACCAATTCTTTGCCCAACTAACTTATTCGGCTATCTCAACCGCTTAGTCGGTTCCTATTGTCAAAATGAAAAGATTTGTAGTTTGTACTGCAACCAATTTCGAACTGTTTTGGAACTATTTAGTACAGATTTAGAAGCATTAGGAGAGTGTATAGACTAATATTTCAAGTGTTTAGGCTTATATGGCAGTTCCGCCAGATTTAACCGAATGAAGTTAGTTGGTACAACTAACTTTTTATTCTTCCAACCTCATGCTAAAAGAGTATTTTTCCATATGTAGATAATACTCGCGAACGCAAAACATATTTTTATCGTTGTCATTATGAACATGTTATAACTAACCATGATCATGACTAAACACAGGGAAAAATCAATTTGCAATAAATTATATAAAATTTAAAATATGTTTGAATTTCTGGACTTTTAAAATAAATATTTTTATAATAATATAGCATCATAAGATATGAAATGTATGACTGCAAGCATCAATATGTTGCCTGCATGCATATTTTACTTAGCGTGTACTCTCACACAAAGAAAAAATATGCTTAAGGCATGATGGTGGCAAATAAACCATGATTGTAGCAAATAAACCATTATTCTAGCAGTAATAGCAAGATTGTGAAGTACATTCTTGAACATTCCCATTTTTAAAATGATTTTGTCATTTATTAAATGGTTTTTCAATGGTTGCGTATATTATACGCAAAAATGTATTTCAAGTATGAATGATTGCCAGAATAATAGTTATTCTTTTTTATAATTACACTAATCATATTAAATAAGTAACTAAGATTAGGTCAGGAATTTAACTCAAACATCAATAATTGCCTAATCTCACTCTTAATTTCGAACTAGCCTTGCAAGTCTTTAAGAATGATTGAAGTATTCGGCAGCTCTATAACCAGATATATTGTAATACCTCGTTTTAATTTGGTAGGTTGTTGTTCGAGTTATAAAACTAGCAAAACAAGTCAATGAAAAACTGCAAAACAAGAACTAAGTAATCGTGGCGCTTGAAAAGTACTCGATTGAGTAACTGACATCGTCCGAAAAGATATCATACTAGGTTCGTGATCCTTAACATTGTATTTTAATCATTTTGGAAAACTTCAATGATCTGTTCCCGAACAACGTTCCTAGAACAAAAAATTTCAATGATCAATTTCTGATCATTGCCCTAGAACAATTTTTCCCAAGGTATAACCCGACCTTGGTTACATGACAAACATTTCTTAGGCATGATCATATCTTTTCTAATAGGTTAAATTTCTTTGTACCCGATTTGTTAAATCGTTAAAGCGTCAATAGGTTCCAAACAAGACTGTTCATAAGGATGGTACTATCAACATTTCTTCTAGTGCATGGACATAAAACAATTAAAAAAATATTTGCCTTATTTATGAATAAAATAAAAATTTCGCATTTTTGGACAATTATGTATTGTCAATAGAAATTGTCGATTTAGCAAGAAATGCTGTTTTTCTGCTTAGAATTATTTCGAATGAAAAAAGTCAAACGATTGAGATATTGTACACATTTCGTACGATGTATTCTATACGATGTAATTAGGAATTTAGTGGACACAAATTATGATTTTTTATCAAATGTAAATTTCAGAACATAAACCCCAAGAACATGGCAGCAGAACCCCTGCTATAAGAATTTCCTAGCATGCCTAATAAATATTCTGCCATCGATAAAGCAAGTGTCCTTCCACTATACTTTCAAAATGAGAGACCGCAAATAACCGGAATCGGAATCGTTTCGATTTTTAGAACCGAAATCGGAGCAATTATTAAGAAAATGTGTGGAATCGGTATATGAACCGGAACCGCTATTTTAAAAATCTGAAAAACGAAAACGATATTTTAAACGATTTTAGTCCCTGCCAGAGACCACTATGAACCAGAATACGAACCGGAATCGCTACGATTTTTGTAACCGGAATCGAAACCGTTATTAAGAAATGTTTGGAACCGGAATCGAAAACTATATAATTTTTATTTTGGTTGGAAGGGAACCGGAACCGCTATTTCAAAAATCTTTGAACCAGAACCGAAACCGATATTACAAAGCCTTTTAGTCCCTGTTCAAAATACCTTCAACCTTCTAGATAAAAAGCGTCAATCGCTTTGGTAACTATTTCTAATATTTTTGAAATACAAATTTCATATCTTCTATTTCTATTCCACATTTCTTCTATGGAACGCTAACAGTAATGAGTCAAACTATTTTCTAAAACCAGCGGAGAACAGTTGTTTTAGAAACGAATAAAGAAGTCATGCAAAAATGTTTATTTCATATAAAAAAAAAAGAAGAAAGGAAATCATTTAGTCGGGAAGAGCTTCTATTCTATCTAATCAGTGCTAGCATAGATTCGTATTGCTGAATTTTACTAATCCTAACTAAAATTCACCATCTGAACAATACTATGCAAAATCATATTAAACATGTTGTCTTTATTTCTTGACCGATATCTGAGCAATGGAAAAATCTTTCATTTAAAGCAACATCACAGACTGCCACGCCCACATGCGTATTGGCCAACATAATACATGCAAATTCTATTGGATACAAAAGGACAAAATGAAAGAACTCTAGACCAAAATTAATTGTAATTTTAAATTTAATAACACAAACTGGCCGGGTTGGACTGGACTGGACGAGAGAGGACGTGCGTTAGGCTCGTGCCTGGCATAAATCCACGCGGTGTGCGCGCTGCTTACGAGGGCTCTGGACACGTTTATTACAATACAGATTTCTTTTGATTGCAAGTTGTGGATGGAATGTAGTTGGACGGATGGACGGATGGATGGAGTCTGTGGTAGGAGGCGGGTAGGTCAGGTGGTAAGCGGGAAGGCAGAAAAAAGCAGCCACTAAGTCGTGAACGGGCGGCAGTGTTGACTCAGTTGAGGTTGCTGCGATTCGAGAAACATTTGAGGCTCACGTTCGCGTTCTAGTTACGGAGTCTCTTGTACAAGAAGAGGAGCAGAAGTCGAAGAAGAAGAATGAGAAGGAGGAGTAGGGGGTGTCGAAACGGTCGGCAGCGCAGGGCACACTGAATGCGTTTATGAATGAGTTTTACTACTTCATTAAAAAATGTGCGCGCACAGCAAAAGCAGCAGACAGAAGACTAAAGACTCCAGAGACTAAAAATTATGAAGACTATAGGCTGCCGAGACCAAAGTTCGAGGCAGACAAAGACGTGTGCTGTGGCAGCACAGATCATAATAAACAGAAATCGATTATCGTGGCTTGTGTTATTTTCTTTATTACGAGATATTTGTTCGTATTTGGAATCGTTGATGCTCGTTTTGGGGGCCCTGTTTAATTTATAGCCGCGCAAGCACTTGAAGTCTTGAACTCCTTTGAATGATCTGCATATTCAAATCGGATATGGCATCCGTGCGACGTTTGGGACGAAGGTTGCTGCAAATGCAGATACAGATGCGCGACCGGCGCAACCGTGTGGCGAGTGGAGTGGGTGCTGAAATTAATTCCGTCGGAAGTAATTTTTTCGAACGCTGATTAGTTTCTGGCTGTGCTGTGTTTTTCGCTTCTGCAGCCAATTTAAAGAGCGCCTAATAGGAATGAACCATGTGCAGAAGGACGGTTGGTTCAGTTGGATGGATGGACGGACACTTGAATGAACGAACGCATTTCAACACAATGCAAAACGCATGCGTTTCATTTGATTTAAATTGAATTGCAGAAGGAACGCTGCAGAATCGTTTAAGCTTTTTTGAGTTTTTGTGTTTTTTATTTTATTTGTAATTTTTATAAAATTCAAATTTAAGTAACATTTTTTTTTTTTGTTTTGCCAACTTTTATTAAAACTCATGTAAATCGTTTGCCATAACGTCTTTTAATATTTTTGGTTGCCTCATATAATTCGTTCCACTTATGCGCAGACATTGTAATTATAACCCTTGCATTGCAGGCATCTGCAGGACTGTTTTATAAAACAAAACAACGACAACAACAAAAGCACAGAAAAATGAAAATTTTTTATATAAAACACTGAAATAGAAGTCGTCTTCGACAATTAATTGCGCCGTCTTTCGTCTTCGCCATGCCGCATTCCTGCCAAATACTTTTTTACACGTTGTGCTGTTGTGCTGCGCCTGCGCAGGTAGTCAACGCACTGCGTACTACTGCTCTTGCTATTGCTGCTGCTGCTGCTTCTGCTCTGCACGTAGAATAAATAGCCGCAGTCACTCCAACTTTAATGGTGGGGTTTCGATACAATTAAGGCAATACTACTACATTTGGTAGCAAACAACTGAAAATTATTAAACACAGATTTTGGGCTTCCGTTTAAATGGTGCTGGCTGCGCATGAGTCACTGTTTTACTCGCAGCACAGCGCAGCTCGCAAGAAGTAGTCGCAAATAATTGGAGCAACCATGGTAGTCAGTCAGTCAGTTCTTTGGCACAATTTATGAAAATGAATGAAAGAAAAAAATAACAGAGCAGCCTGTTTATGTCTTTATTTATATGAAATTAATTATAAACATTATTTATCATTGTAAAGAGTTTTTGTTTAAGTCGTTATTATTGACATCATACATAGTAATTATTTAAATGGACAAATTTTAGCATTTAATAAATGTTTTTAATTTTTATATGGTATGGAATTCGTTTAAATGCTCAATAAAACAGCTTTTTTTCGAAAAATTAATCGATACTAAATTGAATAAAATATTAATAAAATTCTGAAATTTTTGTAATAACGAAATCTACCTAGGCAAAATATGTATGAAATTATTTGAAAAAATCCATGAAGATTAATTAAGTATTTTATAACAGTTTACCACAGACAAAATTGTTGTGTAGGATCGAGAGAATTTTGAAACATTTTTTTCGACATATTTCAAACAGACATAGGCGAAGTTTGTACTACAAGCTGTGTTTTTTTTTTTTTGACGTTTCCAAAAATATGCCGTGAATCTGCCATTAAAATTCCACAGCATTATTCCACAATTCCACAGTTCATCTCGCTATACACTTCGCAAAATATTTTATTTATTTCAATGTTTTTGCCGGAAATATTTCTGTAAAATGCCGAACATTTTGTCTAGGGTTACACACAGAAAAATTCTCTTTTGGCATGAGGTTAATTGAACCAACGTTTCAGTGTTGTAACCGAAATACATTTGTTGTAACCTCATGTCATTAAAATGAACGTATCATTTTTTACTCTAACCGAATGTTAGTTCGCGCAAGTGCACGTTCGGTTGTCGTAACCTCATGATTGCATTTTTCATTCTGCCAAAATTTACATTCTTTATCATCGTTGTTGTATCATCAAATTAAATGTCAAACGACAACCTCATGTCTATCAGCAGTTCGGTTGCCAGTTGGATAATGAATACATGCGGAAATAAATAAACGTCAAAAATGTTCACAAGTGACAAAAAATAAGAAATTCATTACATAAGTGAAAATGCATAAGTGAAAATGCGAAAAATACATATAAAGAATTTACATAAATAAGTTTTCTATATAAAAGAAATATTGTCAAAATAAAATTTCAATTGGAGGTTTCGGCATGCTTGCTGACTTGGAGGTTTAAACAACATCATGCTTGCAGAATAGGAGGTTGGCACAACCTCATGCTTGCTGACTAGGAGGTTAGCACAATCTCATTCGTGCTGACTAGAAGGTTTGTACAACCTCCTAATCAGCAAGTTCCCGCAACCGAATAATTCGGTAGAGCAATTTAGTTGGTTGTCGCAACAAATCAGTTTTCTGTGTGTACCTAATAATATTTATTTAATAATTTATTTTACAGGAGCAGAGATAAGAACATCAATACGGAAACATTAAAACAATCAAAAATGTATTCAAAATGTAATACGTTCAAATTGGTTTGTTACTCTTCCAGAATTCGATTTTCCAATATATAATAAACGTCCGGAGGCAAAATTTCTGGAATTTTTCAGCAATATTTTGGGCACAGACACAGCTTAATGGAATATTTTGGAAAGTGTATAGCAGGTTGTAAAATTTGATGGCATCAGATTCACTACATATTTTGTGAATGGTAAGAAAACAGACATCTTTTGATACAAACTGCGCCTTTCTCTGTTTGAAATATGTCGAGAAAATATTTCTGAACTTCCTCAACCCTGCCAAAAAATTTGTCGGGGGTATTTTCATAAAATTCAATTTCTGTGGACCGACTACAATGTTAGAAACATTTTATCGAAATATTTCAAGAAGACAAAGACCGAGTTTGTATCAAGAAGATGTCTGCCTTTAACATTCCATAAAATACACCATACACCTCAAAATATTCCAATTATCCGTGTGTGTTTGCCGAAGACATGCCCGAAATTTATTTCACTATGTCACCTGACGATTAAGTAGTTTCTCCATTTTTGGGAATAACAATCTGTCCAATTTCTGTGGACCGACTACAATTTTAGAAACATTTTATCCATAGATTTCAAGCAGACAAAGGCCGAGATTGTATCAAAAGATGTCTGTTTTCTGCACGTCCCGAAAATATGCCGGGAATATGCCTTTAAAATTCCATAAAATTCGATAACGTGCCATGCAACTCAAAATATTCGAATTATCCGTGTGTGTTTGCCGAAGACATGCCCGAAATATTTCACACTATGTCACCTAAGGATCAGTTGCTCCATTTTTGGGAAGAAAGGAGTTAGTAACTGGATATATATGTCCTCTTCCTAATTCATTAATTATCTCGTCCGATCCCGTATCAAATCTAAGATACCCTTTAATTTTATGCAGCAGAATATCTCAAATTAGCGAAAATCTAGATTTTTTTTCCCTCTATATGAATTATCGTGAATCTTCGAGACATTACATAGTGGAAATTTATATTTTTCCATAACATATATCCTGCAATTAATCATGAACATCAAAAGCCAAAAGTTACCCCAGACAAAAATTGTGTATGGTCGAGGCAGTTTATGTTTTATTCCTGTTCCCAAAATTTGCCGTGTAACTGCCATTTCACAAAATTTGACAACTTCGGAAATATGTCCGAAACATGCCTGAAAAATACCAGACATTTTGTTTTGGGTATCGTGTTGATTTTAAGAATGGATACCCAGTATGCCATTCATATTGATAACGTTACAGGTTAAATGCGAGAAGAAGGAGAATTCATACGTTATCGGACACTTTCTTATACACGCCTAGCCTGAAACACTTTCAACCCAAAAGTCGTGGGACACCATATATTTTTTAAGAACCCACCAAACCAAACGATTATTTTACGGTATCGAAACGATATCATTAATAGGTTCAAATTGTCGTTTTCGATCATCTATAATGATACGAAAACGATAGAGTTCTCGATTAAAACGAACCTATCTAAAACGATACAATTGTTTATGTCGTTATAGATATCGAGATGATATCATAAATTGATTAATTTTAACCGGTCATAATTATTGGCAAAAAGTTCGAAAAATAAGTTTTTTTTTCAAAAAGAGTCATTTTTTGAGCATTATATCTTAGATAGGTAGATATCGATGCGTTCTGTCGGAGTTTTCTCGGTACGAGAATATTTTGGAAAACGAAACGATATCGAACAAATAAAATAATAAAAGTTGGAGATAGCTTCGAAAAATATTGTGATTTCGATGCGATAAATATTTGAATATTGTATCTAGTCAAATAAATTTAATATACGAGAAATTTTAAAAATTACTATCGATATAGCAACAAAATCGAACTTTTTTATCTAAGTTATTCGAGAAAGCTTCGAGACATCGGAGATCTCCGAGACATGGCAGACTTTGCAATGGGGGGAAAATATTTAATCCCAGTCTGTCCTTCGATTCGATATCACTTCGAGACTGTTAAAAGATGTCGAGGAATTCATTCAATCTCGATAACGATTTCATATCTGTCTTATTCTAAGATGTACGCAGATATTGTAACGAAATAATGAAGTTTATTCGAAACGAAAAAAAAACGATTCAAGATCGAGATCACATCGAATATCGAGATTGATTCGAAAACATAACGATATCGATGCGATAAATATTTAAATATCGTATCTTTTTCTTGAATTAAAAAAAAAATAAAAAATTAATTATGATAAAGCAACGAAACGAACTTTTTTTATCGCAGTTAGTTCGAAAAAACTTAGATCAACGAAGAGCTCCGAGACATGGCAGACTGGTATTCTTTAAATTTATATAAAAATTATGGTATTTACGTTTTGTAATATATGTTATAATGTTTACTGAATTTGTTTATGTTCCCAGTATGCTATTCATTTCGATATCATTACCAGATCAATGTGAGATTTCGCACTATATCAGACACATTCTCGTAGAGATATCGAGCATCAAATTAATCTACATGGTAAGTAGATATCGATGCGTTCTGTAAGAGTTTTCTCGATACGAGGAATTTTTCAAAATCGAAACGATATCGAAGAAAAAAAGAACAAGACTGCGACGAAAATTGTTGACCGGATAAAAGTTTACATATCGTAACTTGTCAAAGAATTTGAATGTACGAAAAATTTTAAAAATTAGAATTAGAAAGCACACTCAGAAGAAAATGTACCATTAAGTACTTCATGGTACGACCATTGATCTTATGGTTCATGTATTAATAGTTTTTTCTTTTTAAATCAAAAGTTTTCTAATTAATTCAATTGTATTTGAAAAATTCAGTACCATAAATTTAAATATTTCAATATTATTATTTTAAATAGAATAAATACTGTTGTTTTAATGGTTTCCTCCTATAATATTAAACGTGGTGTAAAAAAACATAAAAACGAATACAAACATGTTCGTTTTGTGCGTCATTATGCGTGTTTGCTCAAAATGGTCGCATGTATTTTGTAATAATCCACATTATTAAATGCGACATTGGTAAGGACTCAATATATTTAATGTAAATAAATTATATTTATATATTTTTTTATATTTATATTTTTATTTATTACAAAAAATAAATAATACAACGAACTTCTATTTTGGCAACGGACTCAAAAATAACTGCAGACTCAAGTACTACAATCAATTATTGGAAACCAAAGCAAACATTAAATGTGTTATAACCTTTTGCAGCAAGAAGTGTCTTTTTATGTGTGTGTTGTAAAAGTGAATATCAATTTCGACATTTAAATAAAATAATAAATTCAATAAATTAACTAAAATACATTTTTGTTTTAATAAATTATTAGGAAAATGTAATACGACTATACCATAAAATTAATAATACGTATCATTAAATTTGTATAGGTCTTTCTTATTGTAATTAAAATATCACATTATAAAATTTATGGTACAACCACACATTGTATTAACAGTTTCAATATTACTGAACTAATGGGACGCGTCCTATTGACCAATTTTAATGGTATAAATTATTGTTTTTCTATTGAAATACTATCAATTTACCATGATTTTTTTCTGGGTGCAACGAGATCAAACATTTTTATCAAAGTTATTCGAGAAAACTTCGAGGCATCGAAGATCTCCAAAACATGGCTGATATTAAAAAATCTGTTGTAAATTTAGAAAAGTTATCATATAGATGTTTAGAACTGATTATGTAATAAATATGATTCTTTAAATTTTTATAAGTATTACGATTTATATTTTGAAGTAAACAAGTATTAAATAGGTATTATGAATACTAAATTAAATTTAAATTTAAAATTTTTATTTTTAATTTTTTTTTTTCTTTTATTTTGTCAATAGGACAGTTATTGATATAATAGTATTCAAATAATAAATATTTTCATACAAACTCAAATAAATTTTATAGTATTTTGTAGTATTTAATTTGTAGTATTCACCGAATGGGTTACTAGTTTATCGGACAAATATCCTATTGACTAATTTTATTAGTAAAAACTATTAATTTTATGGTATGTTTTTTTTCTGAGTGTATATATTTTAAATCTAAATATTAGATCAACAATATGAATAGTTAAAAAATTATAAAATTCAGACATTTTAATCTCTAACAATCTTGTAAAATTTTATATAATTCATATCATATTTACTAAATGAATGGTTGGCTGATTTCGCATGGAATAATCTCAGTTGAGACTCTCTGCTCTGTGAAGCCTCTTTCCATAACATATGTACATATATTATAAACCAACCTACTACATATCAACAGCACGCAAAATGTATTCACTGAGTATACAAATTATATACCTACCTTGAGTTACACTTCAACCACCCAGCAACAAAAAAACGACAATAGGAACAGACAGACAGGGATGTTATAAAAAAAATACCTATGGTTTCTAAAAACCATAGGGATTCGTTTAATTTTTTAATTTCATATTTCACAATGCGTTTTTATGTTTAATAACTAGAATTTTAAATATATTTAATTAAAAGATATAGCTTATTTTAATATAGTAAACTAGAAAATGTAATATGATAATTTTTATATGTAATACAAAAATATTGTTAATAAATCTAATTACTATTATTAATTAATAATTCGATTAAAACATCTATATAAAGGGTTTTTAACAGGGACACTACAAAAGTAGAGCGACACGGACAACAACGACGCCATATTTCTTGACGCTCTTTTGACATTTCTCTTCAGTAAGGTTTGACATTTCATGATGGAAAGATATACGAATTTGAAATTCGGTAGTAAATTTTAATAATTTCGACTCGTTGTTGGCTCGTATATCTTTCCATCATGAAATGGCAAACCTTACTGAAGAGAAATGTCAAAAGGGCGGCAAGAAATATGGCGTCGTTTGCTGTCCCTGTCGCTCTACTTTTATAGCGTCCCTGTTGCAAAACACTTGAAAAAAATTTTTGTAGCGCACTTATTGAAAAACCCTTTACTGTAATAAATTAAAATTTAGAATAAAATAAAATTTTAAATAGTAACGGATCTAAGTGACATTTTGTAACTACGCAACAACGAAAAATCAAACATCATCCCTGGTACTAGACGCGGCAAATGAAATTCCTTTTATTGTTGCGCACGACAACACTGTTGCATATGTCAAATTCTCGTGCATTACTGGTTTGAATATTTGCTATTCATAGCTGGCGCCATCTGTTTGTAATGTGCAGAAGCAAAGTTCGTGGCCTAAGTCTTTCGTTTTGCTTTGGAATTATTCATGTTTGGTACTTAATGTTTTAAATAAATTAAAATGAATTATAATAAAAGTAAATAAATTAAAATTAAATAAACTAAAATTAAATAAATTAAAATTAAATATATTAAAATTAAATAAATTAAATTAAGCAAATAAATATAACAATTAAATATAATATAAAAAATTTAATAAAATAAAATAAAATAAATTAAAATATAATAAAATAAAATATAAAATAATAAAACAATAAATATAATAAAATATAAAATTATAAAATAAAAAAATCTCTAATAGAATTTAATAAAAATTAATAAATAGTAAAACAAATTAAATTAATTAAATGTTTTTTTTATTTAGCAAAAAATATTATAATTTAAATTTATACAAAAATTACAAAAAAAAAACTGATACAATAAAAATAACCAATAAAATGTTCAATGCAATCACTCAACCTGTTCGCTTCACACAAAATCAATTAAACCGCGTTCTGTCAGTTATTGTCTTCAATTAGGCGCCAAAACTGTTTTGCTTTCGTCACGCTGTCGACTCTTGGTGCAGTCGACAGTCGAGATGCTTATGCGCTATGAGCATCGCATAAATCAGCGCTAGCCAAGTCAAGTCTTTTTTTTTTCTTTTTTCTGGCCGTTGTTGTTGTTTTTGCTTTTGTTGGCGCTTAGCGCGTGTCATCGATTGCAGTTGGCAGCAGCAACGAGACAACTAATGGGCGCAGCATCGATTGATAAGACAGAAACAATTTCAAAACAACAACAGTAGCAGCAGCATCATGAGAATGCGATCAAAAACCGTAGCAACTTAAGAACTGCAACAGAAGCAGCAGCAACATTAGAGCAACGACTTCAGCAACATGTACTAAGCATTGCAGATGCATTGGCGCCAAGTAGCAGCCGTAACAATATTGAACGGCGAGCAATGCGTTTAAAATGTGGAATGCAAAATTATTTAAAAATAACTAAAATATAAAATATAAAATATAAAATATAAAATATAAAATATAAAATATAAAATATAAAATATAAAATATAAAATATAAAATATAAAATATAAAATATAATATATAATATATAAAATATAAAATATAAAATATAAAATATAAAATATAAAATATAAAACATAAAATATAAAATATAAAATATAAAATATAAAATATAAAATATAAAATATAAAATATAAAATATAAAATATAAAATATAAAATATAAAATATAAAATATAAAATATAAAATATAAAATATAAAATATAAAATATAAAATATAAAATATAAAATATAAAATATAAAATATAAAATATAAAATATAAAATATAAAATATAAAATATAAAATATAAAATATAAAATATAAAATATAAAATATAAAATATAAAATATAAAATATAAAATATAAAATATAAAATATAAAATATAAAATATAAAATATAAAATATAAAATATAAAATATAAAATATAAAATATAAAATATAAAATATAAAATATAAAATATAAAATATAAAATATAAAATATAAAATATAAAATATAAAATATAAAATATAAAATATAAAATATAAAATATAAAATATAAAATATAAAATATAAAATATAAAATATAAAATATAAAATATAAAATATAAAATATAAAATATAAAATATAAAATATAAAATATAAAATATAAAATATAAAATATAAAATATAAAATATAAAATATAAAATATAAAATATAAAATATAAAATATAAAATATAAAATATAAAATATAAAATATAAAATATAAAATATAAAATATAAAATATAAAATATAAAATATAAAATATAAAATATAAAATATAAAATATAAAATATAAAATATAAAATATAAAATATAAAATATAAAATATAAAATATAAAATATAAAATATAAAATATAAAATATAAAATATAAAATATAAAATATAAAATATAAAATATAAAATATAAAATATAAAATATAAAATATAAAATATAAAATATAAAATATAAAATATAAAATATAAAATATAAAATATAAAATATAAAATATAAAATATAAAATATAAAATATAAAATATAAAATATAAAATATAAAATATAAAATATAAAATATAAAATATAAAATATAAAATATAAAATATAAAATATAAAATATAAAATATAAAATATAAAATATAAAATATAAAATATAAAATATAAAATATAAAATATAAAATATAAAATATAAAATATAAAATATAAAATATAAAATATAAAATATAAAATATAAAATATAAAATATAAAATATAAAATATAAAATATAAAATATAAAATATAAAATATAAAATATAAAATATAAAATATAAAATATAAAATATAAAATATAAAATATAAAATATAAAATATAAAATATAAAATATAAAATATAAAATATAAAATATAAAATATAAAATATAAAATATAAAATATAAAATATAAAATATAAAATATAAAATATAAAATATAAAATATAAAATATAAAATATAAAATATAAAATATAAAATATAAAATATAAAATATAAAATATAAAATATAAAATATAAAATATAAAATATAAAATATAAAATATAAAATATAAAATATAAAATATAAAATATAAAATATAAAATATAAAATATAAAATATAAAATATAAAATATAAAATATAAAATATAAAATATAAAATATAAAATATAAAATATAAAATATAAAATATAAAATATAAAATATAAAATATAAAATATAAAATATAAAATATAAAATATAAAATATAAAATATAAAATATAAAATATAAAATATAAAATATAAAATATAAAATATAAAATATAAAATATAAAATATAAAATATAAAATATAAAATATAAAATATAAAATATAAAATATAAAATATAAAATATAAAATATAAAATATAAAATATAAAATATAAAATATAAAATATAAAATATAAAATATAAAATATAAAATATAAAATATAAAATATAAAATATAAAATATAAAATATAAAATATAAAATATAAAATATAAAATATAAAATATAAAATATAAAATATAAAATATAAAATATAAAATATAAAATATAAAATATAAAATATAAAATATAAAATATAAAATATAAAATATAAAATATAAAATATAAAATATAAAATATAAAATATAAAATATAAAATATAAAATATAAAATATAAAATATAAAATATAAAATATAAAATATAAAATATAAAATATAAAATATAAAATATAAAATATAAAATATAAAATATAAAATATAAAATATAAAATATAAAATATAAAATATAAAATATAAAATATAAAATATAAAATATAAAATATAAAATATAAAATATAAAATATAAAATATAAAATATAAAATATAAAATATAAAATATAAAATATAAAATATAAAATATAAAATATAAAATATAAAATATAAAATATAAAATATAAAATATAAAATATAAAATATAAAATATAAAATATAAAATATAAAATATAAAATATAAAATATAAAATATAAAATATAAAATATAAAATATAAAATATAAAATATAAAATATAAAATATAAAATATAAAATATAAAATATAAAATATAAAATATAAAATATAAAATATAAAATATAAAATATAAAATATAAAATATAAAATATAAAATATAAAATATAAAATATAAAATATAAAATATAAAATATAAAATATAAAATATAAAATATAAAATATAAAATATAAAATATAAAATATAAAATATAAAATATAAAATATAAAATATAAAATATAAAATATAAAATATAAAATATAAAATATAAAATATAAAATATAAAATATAAAATATAAAATATAAAATATAAAATATAAAATATAAAATATAAAATATAAAATATAAAATATAAAATATAAAATATAAAATATAAAATATAAAATATAAAAATTTAAATCTGCACATTTTTTTTAATGAAAAAGAGATATAAAAATAAAACTGCTATAAATAAAGGAATAAAGAAAATTTTAAAAATAATAAAAAAAAAAACAAAAAACCTAAAAAAAAATATTACAATAACATAAAATTTTAAATCCTCACACACAATTGACAGGCAAAATAAACGCAAATTTCTAGCATTTCATGGCAGCAGCAGCATCAACAGAAATAACCAAATTTAGAGTCAAAGTACTTTTAATGACAATTGATTATTGGCAAGTGGATAAAGTTTCAATCGAGTACCTAGAATCAGAAACTGAAGTGTGGCTGTGGCTATAGCTGTTTTTCTGTAGCTATTGATTTTTTTTGTGTTCCATCGATTTTTTTTATAGCGATTGAATAGTTTTATATTTTTTTATTTTAATGTTTTTTTATTTATTTTTTTATTTTTTTTTTTATTTTTTTTATTGATTTTTTTATATGCCCCATTGAATTTAAGTTTTTGCGGCGTGGTTACAGTACCAGTTATGCTACTTTCTGCGCTGCGTGCCCAACGATCCAACAATTCATCCATCCAACCAGCGAACTATCGATCCATCCAGCGATCCGTTCAAATGTCTATTCATCCAATAGATAAAGTTACGGGAGTATTGACCAGTGTAAATTTCACAGACACTCGCACAAACAATAGTTACCAAAACCTGCTGTATTTAAGCAATTAATATAAAAAAATACCAAAAAAAACTTTTTTTTTTTCAAATAAACTCTTCAAAATCGAACGCGGCAGCAATCGCTCAACAATGTGCCACGAAAAAGGTCAAATTGTCGTAATTGGAAGAGATTTGAATTGGCGCTTTATTCTACAACCAGATTTCTTTGAGGCATTTGAATTAATTGTGTCTGAAAAAATAACTCAAATATTGCCGATCGATAGACGGACGCATCGTTGAGCCTACAAATAAAACTCTAACTTTATCATAAAAAAATAAATAGTTTTTAATGACAAATGTTTTATAGAAAAACGTCATCTAAATGACACTGAAAACCGTCTGTTTATTAACCGGTATTTGCCATGCTAAATGACAAGTTAATCCATTGTAATTAATCAAAATTATTATTTCGATTCATCAAGCAATATAACAAATCAGTTTTCGAAACAAAATATGCGTAAGTTATATATCAAAATATCTATGTGGTTTTCGTTTTAATAACCATAGAAAAAAAAGCCAAAATTAAAAACATCGGTGTCTGTGGAGTTTTTGATTACTTTTAGTAGGCATTTCCGTAAAAACTATTCATAGCATATCAGACGGCATATCAGACATACAGTTCATTATATTTCTTCATTTGTTTCTTTTATGTTTTTCGTAAAGGCTCTCATTTCTTATTTAGTAATAATTAAAATTCCATAAATTTTTAATCCTTATAGGTCGAGGTTTTACTGACACAAACAGTTTTTTGTTTTTAATTTAATCAAAAATGTCCCTGATTAAATTTAAAAAAGAGGGCAAAAATAAATATAATTATTATATTTTTAATAAGGAAAATTCTTGTTTATAATTTTTCGTATGTATCATATCTATATCGCACAAAAAATGATGTCGACCATATCCTACACCCTAAATAAATGCGTCTTGCGTTTTTTGATATTTTAGCTAATACAACCACCGCTTCTGCAGCCAACTTCACTTCGAAACGGCACTCTTAAAAATGAAAATTTCAGTAGATTTGCATTCGAAATTTGCAAATGTGTCGAGTTTGACCGTTAAACAACGCAAGCGTACTCATTTTTGCACACAGAACAGATATTTGTTGCGCCAACCAACTCTCTCAACCGCTTAGTCGGTTGTTCTTGTCAAAATGAAAAGAGTTGTAGTTTGTACTGCAACCAATTTCGAACTGTTTTAAAACAATTTAGTACAGTTTTAGAACTAATAGGAGTAAGTATAGACTAATATTTCATGTGTATAGGCTAATATTGTAATTCGCCAGCAAATTTGTAAACCATTCGATTTAACCGAATGAAGTTAGTTGGTACAACTAATTTTTTCATTCTTCCAACCTCATGCCAAAAGAGGATTTTTCTGTCTGTAGTCTAGGGATTTATTTGAAAAAATATCGAATTTGTATGTAAAGTATATTATATCATATTAAAACCAATTTAAAACTATTTTGAAATTTTACTGAAGTAATAGCAAAATCAAATTAAAACCTCAATTAAACTGGACATTGTGTTAATCAGTATTAACACCATATTAAAACTGTATTGAAACAATATTGTGTAAATCAATATTAAATTCGTATCCATATAGAAACCATATTGATACCGCATTGAAATCATATTAAAACCATACAAGAACCATATTGAAATCACATTAAACCATATTATGAACCACATTAAAAACATATTGAGACTATATAGCAGAAATATTGAAATGATATTGAAACCGTATTGAAATCATGTTAAAACCATATTAAAATCTTATAAAAACCTTATAAAAACCTTATTCAAACCATTTTTTAAACCATATTGGAAACATAATTGACCCTATTTTTAAAACATATTTTAAACCATACTGAAATCATATAGAAATCATATTAAAATTTTAATAACACTAGAAACTGTGAAAATCAGTATTAACACCATATAAAAACTGTATTGCAACCTTTTTGATACCATAAACATATAATATTGAATACATGTTAAACCCCTTTTAAAGCACTGTGAAGCCGCTATGAAACCATATTACAACCAAATTAAAATTATATTAAAACTATTGAATTCATACTATAACCATATAGTAACCAGATTGATTATATATTAAAACCGTATTAAAAACTTAATATAATCATATTGAAACCACATTAATATGATATTGCAACCATATTGAGATATATGGAGATCATCTGGAAATCATATAAAAAAAATACAAAATAAACCACACTGAAACCAAAGTAAAACCTAATGAAACTCTATTGAATTCTTTTTAAAAACATATAGAAACATAATGAATGCATATTGAAACCACTCAAGAACCGTAATCGGAACCGTTATTAAAAAATATATGGTACCGGAATCGAAACCCATTTTTTTTTTGACTGAAATTGGAATCGGAGCCACAATTTTAAACATTTTGGAACCCGAACTGGAACCGTATTCCAAATGGTTGTAGTCCCTATAATATTCTCTTAAATCCATAAGTAAAACTAAAACAACAGACTTTTAAGAAAAGGTTAAAATACCACGAAATTTGTATTTTCTGAAGCCTTTTTTTAAATCGGGGTAGAAACTATAAAAAAAAATCTGATTTTGAAGGCACGGGACGACAACAACTCGCACGCACGGAGATATGCACGCACGAACTCAGATTTTCGGGCGGAACACAAAAAAAGCACGGCACGCGCTCATCTCTATTTGGGGACTTTCGATGCCTCGAAGCTTTCTCTACACGCAGAGAAAACATTAGTTTGCAGCAAACTTAATATATTTGCAATCATAAATTTTATCACCTTAATTGTCAAAATGTTTTTCATTTCATTTTCCCTTTCAGTTTTCTACTATCATAAAGTCTTAAATCATTTTTCCATATCAAAATAGGATTCTATACTTATAAAACAAGTTTAATAATATTTAAATTATTAATTTCAACAACAACTAAATAAATTCCAATAAAATTAGATTTTTAAAATGTTTAAATCTATTTTTAATGTACATTTATAACATATTTAAAATTTCTTTTATTTATTTTTTAAGATAACATTTCTAATTGAATGCTGCTTATACATAGCAATTTTTTTTTACTTTGAAGCTACCTTTCAAGTTATATTGTGGCACCTTTTGTTCGATGTTTGGTGCCAGGCAAAAACCTCAGTATTACCAAAACGCTTTACCACTTATCAGCAGCTCAATCATAGCACAAAATGTTCCGTCGAATTATTATTATTATTATAATTATTCAATGGAATTTTTAATTAGTCATGGTACACTACTGGATAGCATGATGGGGCAAAATGATTTTTCACGATTTGTTCAGCGCACGGTGAACGATGTACAAAAGGTTCTATTATTTATAATATAAGCTTAGAATTGTGTCTACTTATTTTGTGTTTTTCAAAAACTATTTAATCATAGTTTATTTTTAATACAAAAGTTAATAAAAATTTTTATTTTGCAAAACATTCTATGATAATTTTCACCTAGAAAAATCTGTCACCAGCAAATACCTTGATAAGGTCCACCTAGTAAGTCACATTGTCACCACTACCCAGCGAGCCGTCAACCTTCTGCATATCTCTGTCGGCGTCCGTCCTACGTCACAACCTTGTCGGCTGCTGACTGGTAGCTGCGTACTTAACGCTTGTTAAAGACACTAAACGTCCGATAGCGATGCTTTTAGTAGGTTCCATTTATAATGTTAGCTTAACTGCAATTAAGAACATCCTTAAAAACGGTTACACAAACAGGGAGGTCAGTGTCTGCGCTTAGAGGAGCTCAACGAGCGACTGTTTGATGTGAACAACACGGAACGAAAACTTCTTCAATTTAAAATTATTCAAAATCATATAAAAAAATACGAAAATGTGAATAAAACACTAAGAAATCTTTTACATTCAATAGCTATCATACTAGATTCAATAACAAACGTAGTACATTCATTAAATAAACATATTCAAATCCATAACAAACATATTGTGCTCAATTTCAAACATATTCGTTTATATATCTCACATATTTGCTGAAATATCAAACATACTAGATTCTCTAAACAATTAGATTAATAACAAACATATTACATTCAATAAATAAACATTTTTAAATAAAACAAAATGTACTCAATTTCAAACATATTAGTTTATATATCAAACATATTTGATCAAATATCAAACATACTACATTCTTTAAACAATTAGATTCAATAAAAAACATATTACATTCAGTAAATAAACATATTTAAATCCATAATAAACAATATATACTCAATTTTAAACATATTAGTTGATATATCAAATATAAATTATCAAATATCAAACATACTACATTCTCAATAAGATTCAATAACAAACATATTACATTCAATAAATAAACATATTCAAATCCATAACAAACACAATGTACTCAATTTCAAACATATTAGTTTATATATCAAACATATTCGATCAAATACCAAGCATACTAGATACTCTAAACAATTAGATTCAATAACAAACATATTACATTCAGTAAATAAACATATTCAAATCCATAACAAACAAATTGTACTCAATTTCAAATATTTTAGTTTATATATCAAACATATTTGATCAAATATCAAACACACTAGAATCACAAATCAAACATATTATAATAAACATTTAAAATTAAAGATGAATCATATTATAACAAACAATTTATATTCAACAAAAATTCAGAAATAGTACATAAAATCGTAAACATATTACATTAAATAATGAAAAATATTCAATAAAAAAACATTTTACATTTTATTTTAAATCACTAAGTAAACATTTTGAATTCAATAACAACATACTAAATTCATAATAATTTCTATTACAAGTATAGAAACTTACAAACACTTTATAGTTATTTACAAAAATAATAGAAAGCAAACATATTGATTTATTTATTAAACATATTTAATTCAAGCATATCACACTTCAAGGTTTATTCAATTGAGTCAATATCAATAATTTTAAATTCAACAATTATCATTATTCATTTAATAACAAATATTTTATAATAACTACACAAATGAATTTTCAATGTTTGTTTTGTGGTTCTAATATGTTTGATATTTAAATTAATTTCTTTGATATTTAATGTAATATATTTGAGATTAATTATAATATGTTTGATTTTAGACTTTAATAAGTTATATATTTAATCTAATATGTTTCATATTTAAACTAAATTACATTTTATTTTAAACATATTAGATTTTATATGAAAGTTTTTAAACTATATATCAAATTTATCATAACATCTCTTTGTTTTAAAACAAAACATAATTGCAACAAGCATTTATATCAATTAGCAACATATTCTACTCATATCAAAGAAAAATATAAAGTTCAAAAGAATCATTTTAATGTTTTATAAGAAAAGCATTGTAAATTTAACAAAACACTTATTTAATATATATTCAAAAAATCAAATGTTAGTATATTTTATAAATTTTCAACCGTTTTATATTTGTGACAAATATTATTTTTTTAAATCAAACATTTAAATAGCAAATTAAAAAGCAATTTTATAAAATTTCATTCGTGACAAACATTTTGTATTTAATACAAATATTTAAATAGCAAATTCAATAGCAATTTTATAAAATTTCAAACGTAAATATATATTCATTATAATATGTTCACAGAAAGCTATTGTACTGAATATAGTATTGAATATAGTTCTAATAATTGTAATATATTCAAAATTTATTTTAAGTGCTTACATCTAAAAATAATATATCATATCGTCGTTGTAGAACTAAAAGTCACCAAATACATTTTTACGAAAATCTTAAATTTCAACTTTGTTGGTAATTATTACAAAAAGTAATTGATACATTTTTAAAGTTGAAATACCAATTGATAGATTCACATTTTCTTATCATTTGGTACAAATATTTAGCTCATTGATCAAAAATTGAAAGATATATAAAGATTTTTGTAAATGAACAATTGGTATTTTAAAAATGTAGTTTGTGACTTTAAGTTCTACAACGACGATATGTTGAAAAAAAAAACTTTAAACAAATCAAAGTTTTTGCAAATTCACCAATAATAATTTATACAAATATTTAGTAAAATTAATGTGTTTGCCAAAATTCTTTGTTTCCTCTGTGCTGATTAAAAACAGTTTCATTATTTCAAATAAACGCATATTTTCTTGTATAATTTTAAATGTTTAAATAATTGGCATTAATCGCTGACAGTCACTGAAAGATATCAAATACGCAACGCAATTTTGCATACCAAAACCCATAATAGTCAAGTCATTAGCCACAACTACAAAATACGCATAGCTATCTTTGAATTATACAATGTTTGAATTATATGTTTAAAGAGAAAAACATGCGGCTCGTTATAATAATCAACATTGAAATTGGCCACCAATATCGAGACCAGATCAACGTGGAAGATAGTAAATCGAATACAAATGAGAAATAAGTGGTAATTAATGAAGGGGTGGGTAAAATGTGGATTATGTTGTGGGCGCATTCGTTTTTCAGTTCTTTTGCTGCTTAAACTTTCGATTTATCTAAAAATTAAAAAAATCAACAAAAATTTAAAGATATTTTTGTATTACATGAGGGGTGATTAGGAAGAACCAGTAGTATTTTGAAGTTTAAACGTTAATATGTTTCTGAAGCGTCAGGGAATAGGATTTTGACCCAGAAGCCTAATGAAGTTGGACCAAACCGAATTTAAAAATATTTTGGGAATATTTCCGGCAAACTCACATACACATAATAATCTTTGAGAATTTTAAAGGCAAATTCCCAGAATAGTTTGGGCATGGGCATGGGCAGAAAAAGTAGCCGCGGTAGCTCAGTGGTTAGTGCGTTGGACTGCGAGCCGAAAGATCCCCGGTTCAAGCCTGGACTGGGACTAACAACATCTTTTCATAGAAACATTTTTTCTATACCGCGCTACCTTTCGTCAGTAAATGGCAAACCTACGAGAGTAAAAAATTGCCCATGAAAAGCTCTCACCCTTCGGATTCGGCAATGAACTGTAGGTCCCACCACTTTGAGTACAAATATAACACGCACAGCTCAAAATGGTGAGAGAGCTCGGCCTAAGTTCTTATAGAGCTGTAGTGCCAAACTATTATTATTATTATTATGGGCAGAAAAAAGACAGCATTTGATACAAACTTTGGCTTTGTCAATATTTCAAAATGTCCTCGACCTTGTCAAAAATGTTGATGTAAATCAGTAGACTTTGAAAAGCTGTTAAGTATAAAACTAGTCAAAAACTGTAATATATATTATCACTGTACCATTAAATTAAAGTATCCCATTAAAAAAATTTCCAAAACTGCATTAAATTAAATTTTATTTTTAATAAGCCAGACCAAACGAGGTTTTCTTGAGCACAAGTGAAAAAGAATGTATTAAAAATGTTTTCTTGTTAAATTTGTGTTAAATTTGGACGTTTATAATCAAAAAGATATAATTGAAATATGGTATATTGCATATGTTTAAAAATACAAACGAGTATTGCAAATGAGTATTGACTTTTTTCTTCACATTATTTTTTTGCATTACATACACGCAGAGATAAAATTTGTTTACAGGAAACATAATATATTTGGAAACGTTAATTTGATCTCTTCAACTGGATTTTACTTTTAATTCAAATTTTTTTATTTTGGTATTCATTTCATGACTTATAGTTATAATATGATATTAACGTATTTATTTTAAAATCCTGGAAATGAATGTATGCAACGTTTAACATAATATGTTTGCTGCAAAACATAATTTTGCCTGTGTGTACTATTATTATACGTTTTTGTTCCTTAAATTAATATTATTTATATATTCTGAATGTATTTATAGTTTATGTTGTAAATAAACATGTGATAATACAGAAAAAATAAATTATTTGCCTGTTTGTAAAATTTTTAACATTTCCCACATTACCCGAGGACATTTCGAGAGGTCCAAAAATGAACCAAATTGAAAAATCGCTCAAAAATCAATCAAAAATCAAGTATCAAGACATTTAAATTGTATTCTGCATAAAATTATATCACAAACCACTATATGTAATTGTTTCTGAACAGATATAGGTATTGGTTAAGGTTCTAGATTTATAGACAAAATCAATGTTACATTAATTTTCTGGTATTTATACCCTATACTAAAAGTGAAAAGGTTATTCAATTTGATCATCTATTTTTAAAACCCAAAGGGATGCGTGGCCGGTTTGAAAAAGTATATGTATTCTAGATTAACGTCACATCCTCAGTCCATTTAGCGATATCCGACGTGCGTCTGTATTCCTGCGTTTATATCTGTCCGTATATCCGTTTGTCGGTTAAAATCACAATTATGAAAAAATAATAAGATCTAGATCAATGAAACTCAAAAGTTAGATTACTTGTATAACTATGCTAGCGGGTATTAAAAATCGGCATGATCGGTTAATTGTGACCTGCGTCCCACTTTTGTAAATATACTCATGTAGCACTAAATCCTACGAGAGTATTTCACCGGACGAATAAAATGTTTTCCATTAACATTAGGGTCAAATATATAAAAACAAAATGTGGTATCTTCAAAGAAAAAATCGAAATTCGGTACACTTACAGATTGGTACATATGGGAATTTCCTGGGGTTCCGGAAGGGGCATTCGTACGCTTAAAACTTTAATATCTCGAAAGAAAATTAATGAATTTACTTGATTTTTTTTGCTCAAGTAGTATTTAAGTATTTAGAGAATTCTATAAGGTAGATCAAAAGATATAAATAAAATAGTGGTCATTCCGGACGGGACAAAAATGGAAGTGCATGTCGAGGTTCATATGGAAATGCCAAAAACTTAGCAAATTTTGCGTATAAATTATGTTTTTAAATTATTTTAAAAAATAGCTGAAATCATGTGTCTTTGTACATTTATACTTTGTTCCTAAATTTTATAATTTTTTCATAATAAATCACTGAAAAAATAATATTGACCTGCCCCAATTCACTTTTTTTTCATATAACTCATACAGCACTAAATTCATCCAGAGTATTTCACTTTACCGATCGAATAAAATGTTTTGTAAACAATTCCATTTACATTAGGTTCAAATATAAAAAAAAAAGTGGAAAAAAAATGAAATTCGGTATACTTACCCATTGGTACACAGGCGCATTTCCTGGAGTTCCGGACGGGACATTCGTATGATTAAAACTTTAATATCTTGAAGGAAAATGAATGGCGCATATTCATAGACAATTTAAAGACAGCTATTAAAATCAGATTTTTCACATTTTATTCTATGTGAAATTGTCAAAAAAGGTGACTCTAATTTTAAAGTTGCATCCAAAGTAAAAAGGAACCGAATGTTACCTCATGTACATATAGATCACTATTCAGAAGTTTCGTAATAAGGGGTGAACCATACTTCATAACCAAACAGACTTAAGGGGTACTTCCATTTCAGCATTATATTTCACGCAATCGTAATAAATATTGGTCGCTTTACACATTACTTTATAGGTAGTAGTAAGAGGGGTGATCCATGTGTGCATTACTTTGTACGCAATGGTAATAAGGGGTGGTTCCAATGGAACATTACTTTGTACGCAGTGGTAATGAGGGGTAGTTCTATTTGTACATTACTTTGTGCGCAGTAGAAATGAGGGGTGGTTCCATTTGTACCTTACTATGTACGCAGTGGTAATGAAGGGTGGTTCGATTTGTACATTACTATGTACGCATTGGTAATGAGGGGTAGTTCTATTTGTAGATTACTTTGTGCGCAGTAGTAATGTGATGAGATTCCATTTGTGCATTACTTTCTGCGCAGTTGTAATGAGGGGTTTTGTTTTTTGTGCATTACTTTGTGCGCTGTTGTAATGAGGGGGGGTTTCATTTATATATTACTTCGTGCGCAGTAGTTATGGGTGTTTTGTAACTAATGTCATTATTTAAATAAATAGAAATAGTGGTAATTATTAACATTGTGTGCCAATTGGTTGTATGTTGTAAAATTTTAAAAAATATCAGTAAATCTATATATTTTATATCCGCAAATGATGCATTAATCCTTAATTTTCACAGCACCTAAATAGAAAAATCGATGAATACGAAATTTTAATAATAATCAACATGTTACCCACCAACAATGATAATTAAATGCGACTTGAGTTCAATAAATTTTGAATTTTTTTAAAGGCATATATTTTTATAATTTAAAAATCAATTCACATTAGATAAAAACAAATAATCAACAAGTACCTGTTCAATTTCTACATTACTTAGTAATCTGAAGGTAAAGGATGGTAGTTCTATTTCAGCATTACTACGTAAATGGAACCTGGAACTAGTCATTTGTATACATTACTGCTAATTTTCAAATGAACTAATTCGAATTTTGTTGAATATTCGAATTTTGTTGAATATGTATTGAAGAAAACATTGGTTACCGTTCGATCTAGGTCGGAATATTTCCCATTGGGTGTGCACTTTGTTCCTTCAGATTAACTGTCAAAATTTTTCTAGAATTACTAGGAAATCGATGTTTACATTTTTGAAAACTCAAAAACATTTATAATCTCGAAAAACTGAAATTGTTTGAGCTACTTTAATGAAACCAAATATGCTACCACTTTATTTTCAATAATTTCTTACAATGTGTGTATAATTCTCAAGTAGTTAGAACTGCATCTGCTGCAACTAATGCAGATGTAAAATTACGCCCGAATTCAGTATTATACTTTGACATATTATTTTTTAATAAACATGTAACCGAAAAGAAAAAGAGTTTGAAAAGACTTGCGGCAAGTGAAATTGCGCCTGCGCAACGGACACTCCACTCCACTAGTTGGCTGAACCCAGTGAGGCGGCGGCACACCATATAAGGATCACAATAAAGGATTTCGCATCAAATAAACTTGTTTCGGTGCAGCATATGATTTGCGCATGCAAAAGTTATGTCAAATTAACGTCAACAATAATCGCATAGAAATAAATAGCAGTTAATATTGAATTGCAGGCGTCGTCGTCGTCGTCTCAATGGCTCTAAATGACAATAAAAGACCATACTACAAAGGGCTCGATTAACTATTAAAGCGCTTAAATGAAAAATATCTACGTATTTGACACGTGCTTTAAATTGACTGCATTTTGTGTGATTTGGGATACAAAAGTAGCGCACATTAGCCACATTAATATTTGCATTGAGTTAATACTCTAGAAAAAAAAAAGAAACCGATGGGGGCGCTCTCTGCACAATAGCGCCTCTAAACGAGCACTGGCGGCGATTAGAGTTGCTCCAAATTTGCACCTCTTTGACTGCGACAGGATGCTGAAATGACTTTTCGATAACATATCAGGGCGCATAATTTGTATAGCCCAAACAACAATGCAAAATGTGTCAAAAAATAACCCTTATACAGTGGCAACGCCATGCCGTCGTCGTCGTCATCGCCGTCGTTGTCCTCCTTTGTGCTGTTATCGCCTCGGGCTACGTCTCTCAAAACCCCTGGACCGCGTGTGAGCAGGACAGAGTGCTGAGTGCCTGCCCTTGAGTATTCGGTGCATAGGTTTTTTTTTTTCAATTTTTATATTTTTTTTATATAAATGTTTTGAACTTCCTGTGCTATGATTGATGTCCGCCATGCCCATATTGAATGATTTCCTTAACTGCGGTAATTAGAGCAACAGAGCAGAGCTTTCTTCGGAAGGTCATATGTGACTCTGTGGCTCTGTCTGTCTGTGTGTGTGTGTGGAAAGAACCAATTGTCGACATGGTCTCTGCGTGAAATGCGTTCAATTCAAAATGGCATTTTCAATTAGGTACATACAAAAAAAAATTAAAAAAAAAAATTAATTGAACATAATTTCCGTCGGCATATCTTGCGAAGGTTGTATTTTGAAATACTTAATACATATTTGTATTTAATGCGACTTAAAAGAAGATATTGAATTTGTTCTCCGTTTTAAATTATTTCACTTTTAAACTGAATTAAAAAATAAAAATATTTTTAACTTAAATGAACTTTAGTCTAAATAATTTATTTAAATTAAAAATTAAATTGGTTTTACAGTTTTTATACATAAAAAATGAATACGTGGCTGGTATGGAAAATATGTATATTGTTATGAAAATTCAGTCTACGGAAAACTGTTCTACAAGTTCGTATCTCTGGATGGTGTACAAAAAAAAAACACTCTTATGTTTGGTTTAAACTGTAACAATTAACTTTATTAATTCTCTATTTATTAATTCCACTATTTAAATTGACATTGTTCTCACACGAGACGTACTCGACCACTTCACAATTACTACTGAAGTGCTGTGCCTCAGATGCGGCGCCCTTATATACTGCATGCATCAGTTCGACAATCAGTGACGCATGCTATTGGCATCTCATTCGCACTTATGTGTTTTTAATGCGCTGATCTTCTATCACTTTATCGCACATTGCCTCAGAGTGCTGAATGATCTTCCGTCTCTTTCTAACACATTTCTTAGTGCGCTGAATTGTCTTACGTCTCATTTACTCTTGCACAGTGGAGCAAATTACCGCTTTTTGTAACAATATATTATTGATCATCGTCACCTCCTGCATTAATCTGCCCATCTCACTGTTGAAATCACGTTTGCAAGCAACTCAGAAGAGCTAAATAAATAATTTTATATCACAGTATACCTAGTATATCGGGTATTGAAGATCGGTATATTGTAATCTCTGACCGAGCCACTTATGTTAAGTACTTCATATAGTACACATCTATGCAGTTTTTTGTCAACTTTTCTTAGTATGCCGTATGTAAACGCAAAAAGGTATGAGGCAGACTTTTTGTGAAGACACTCGACAAATCCATATTATTGTATGATGCCGCAAATATTATTTAATAGTCGAAGAAATTCGGCCTGAAGTACAGTCAATCAAAACACCTTTATGTTATTTAAGGAAAAGAGGAAAATAGGGCAACCACTATCAAGCAGGACAAAGTAATTGTGTAGATGTTAAGGAATTTATGATTGAGTAAAAGCAAAACAAAACTGACTGAACAGGAAAATAACGATACTATTTATAGTAATAAACAACCATTGGCTGACTCAAAGGTACTGATACCTTCCATGACATCAAAACCTCTCAAAATTTTACATTCGAAACAAATCGAAATTTGGTAAACCTATCCATTCGTACATATGGATACTCAAAAGAAAGGGAATTTTAGCGACAACAAGTTTGTAGTTATTTTTAGGAATTATAAAACCCTGTGACCTCTGTACCACTATAAACAATAACCGTTACATAATTCTATTCTATGGTATTGTATTGTATTCGAAATCGTTTTATTCATCTTTTACTCTAGGAGAAATTGTTGTAAGATCAAATTGGGAAATTATCATATATTGCTTCTTATAATCCGACCAACATGATCATTGAACATGTCTACCCTAATATGCCAAATTTTTTACTACACAGAAAATATTATCGACGTAAATACAGCATTAGATGATTATCAAGCTCTATAGTGTATATCTTGGCATATACCAAATGGAAATAATATGCACGCAACCAAACGCGCAAACAAAAATTCCATCGTTTGCTTGTTTGCCGATGCTTTGCTTGTTCGCTGCAAGCTCGCATCGTGACGCCGTGCCACATCTTGTGCTCAGCAACGGCTATTGTTAATACAATTAATTCAATAGTCATTTCAACAAATTATTTAATTGTATTGATGTAACTTTTTTTTATTTTCTGTTAATTTATTAATTAATATGATAAAATATTTAATCAATTCAATTAAAGATCTATCGACGATGAATCAATTAAAAAGTAATTGTATTGATAAATTTTTTTGCTATATTTATACACATATTTTTTCTGTTTTCTGATTCTCGCTGGTTTTGTTTTTGATGAAATTTTATTACGATTTGTATACGGCCTTTATAATGAACATTTTGAACATTAAATCTTTAGATCTTTAGAATATTCTGCGTTCTGCCAACCCAGTCTGCCACGTCTCGGAGTACTTCGACACCGCGAAGCATTCTTGTACTAACTACGATACAAAAGTTCAAAATATAAAATTTTTCATACAATAAAATTGTATGACAACCAAACGATAATTGTACGATATCGAAACGATATCATTTATAGCCTTAATTTGTCGTTTTCGATAATCTATAATGATACGAAAACGATAGGATTGTCGATAAAAACGAACCTATCTAAAAAGATATCGTTGTTTTTGTCATGGATTTAGTTTGAATGTCGAAACGATCTATGCGTGCAATTTCGTACGTATTGTCATCCGATAATAGACCGAAATCTGATACATATCGTATCGTTCTCGCATCAATATTGAAACGAATAGCAGACTGGGAAGTAACTTTTTAAATTTTTGACAATAAATTGACAGATTCTTACGACTCTTTGAGTACTGAGCATTTTTAATTTTGGTGTTCCATAATATTTTAAAACAAAAATTGGTAACGTCAAAAAAAAAATATTTTCAAAATAGAAATTGTATGGACTGGAAAATTATCATGCAATAAATTTTACAGTGTAGCTGAAAAATATAAAAAATCAAATTAAAAGAAATGATTTTTATAATACATACATATATTTGATCCTTAAAAACAGCAAATTTGAATACATTAAAAAAAGTATTTTTATTAAAATCGCATAGTCCATCCATCCATCTATCTCTCCATTTTAATTCAGTCAAGTGCTTGCCTGGTACTCGGCGCATATGAAATCGTCGTCGAGGTCTGATCGGAGCATGCAACATGCTGATTTCCGTGCTCATTTTCGTGCGGCCAACTTTGTTAAGTAGTGGCGTGCTCTCGCTCTTTTGCTACGTTCGTTCGTCTGTCGTTCTTTGTACACGCACTGCTGTCAGTCAGCTCTGCACAGAATTTTTGGTTCTTGCGCGACTGCTTCGGTGGTTGGTGTAAGATGGCAAATTTTTTGTGCGATGCTTAGTTACCGCGTGACTATCGAAGGAGTACGATTCAGAGTGGTGCGCCTAATTTATTGCATATTAAGGCAATCTTTTTTTTTATTAAATCAAATTCAAAATTTTACAATTCTAAAGTGATGTTATTTAGCAATTATTACTTGCGGTGTTTTTAATGAATACAAGTGCAATTGTTTTAAAATAAAATACATTTTTGACACTTACCGTCGGCAGAAACATTGAAAATTACCGTGTGCTGAATTTACGACACTTTGTGACGTTTACCAAGGATAAAGTTACGCGCGCTTTTTTGAATTTTGACGTGTCGTAAATTAATTGAATTTCAAAAACTGATTGATTGATTAATTGACTTAAAGATTTTGTTGTGGTTTTTATTTATTTTTGTTTTTTTTTTGTTTTTTGTTAAATTACATACGCGCTTCTTGTATTAATTTGCATAACTAAAACTAAAACAAAATCATAAGCGTAGCCCAGCAAATAAGCCCAAGTTTGACAAGCCTGCTTTAGCCCAAGGGTCTTTTAATATTATTATTATTTTTGCTGTTGTTGTTGTTGTCGCCGTCGTCGTCGTCGTTGTAAAAGACGTTACTTGAAATACAATCAAAGTTAAGCGTAAACGCGTTTTTGACTACTGCATCCATCAGCAACAATTTATCTCGAACCCTCAAGAGACCCCCGCGCGCTATATCTGTGAAGCCCTTCCTTTCCACGTTCACCTTCTTCTACTTCTACATCGTTTGCAACAGACTATGAGACTATGACTCTTGCGTATGTGGACATGCCGACAGTCATAGACGTACAGGTAAATAAACTCGACGCTCTCTGATATAATTGCCAGCAAACGCAAAAGCTTCCAAATTTAATGATTGATTTGTTTTTCGAAGCTATTAAAATTTGAGCCGAATTCGACAATCATAATTACCTTAATTCGATTCAATACGCATATATTGTAGGAACTATTCGAATAACGAACTATTTTAATTTATGCAGATTTTTTTCCAATACAACGACTACTTTTATATAATTACATATTTAATTTAATAATAAATATATATGAGGTCTTTTAAATCCATAATAGCTATGTCAATTTTGAGTTTGAACCGGATTGGTATTCGAGAACTTGTTATAGATCGCTGATTCCATTCCATAACATTCAAATCGATCTGTTTTTGTATTATGAAATGGATTTACATGGTCTCTTAAATCCATAATCGCTATGACAATTTCGAGTTTGCAGCGGATTGTAATTCTAGAACTTGTATAGGTCGCACATTCTATTCCATAACATTCAAATCTATCTGTTTTTGGATTATGGAATGTATATGGATTATTTTTATCTGAATTTATTTCCTGTCAAATTTTTCTGCAGATCGTCCGCTCAAATCCAATGTTTTAATCAAAAATGTACTTAGCATAAATTAGACTATTTTAAAAACGTACTATCCATATTGGACTTAGTGAACTCTTTTTGAATTTTGTAATATTTCAAATATACTTGGTAATTTTTTATATTTTGAATTAAAATTCTATACAAATTATGTAGTAAAATACCTTTTAGTCTGTTTTAGAAACCCAAGATAATCAAAAAAAAAAAGTACCTCCTGCAAAAACCTATTTAATAGACTTACCATATTGTGACATGAGAGAGTCGAATTTGAATTGAATTTTTAGCATTTGAAGAATATACCATTGTACCCCGTAATTTACATATTACAGGCCCTAAAATTTGCAATTCAAAAGTCACAATCACATATCAAATAACTCTAAAATACAGTTGTTAAGTCACATATTCAAATTAAACTTAGTTTAAACTAAATGTTATTTCGCCAATCACATATGGGCATCTCCAGAAAACGTCAACTACAACCGAAAAAATCGAAATGATCAAATCTTTGAAATAAGGATGGATTTGGAATCTTAAATAATAGTTTGGCGCTACAGTCCTGTATAGAACTTCGGCTGAGCTCTCTCACCATTTTGAGCTGTGCGTGCTATATTTGTACTCAAAGTGGTGGGACCTACAGTTTATTGCCGAATCCGAACGGCGGGTGAGAGCTTTTCATAGGCAATGGTTTTACTCTCGTAGGTTTGGCATTTACTGACGAGAGGTAGCGCGGTATAGAAAAATGTTTCTATGAAAAGATGTTGTTAGCCCCAGTCCAGGCTTGAACCGGGGACCTTTGGGCTCGCAGTCCAACGCACTAACCACTGAGCTACCGCGGCTATCTTAAATATCTGAAGCTAATTATCTAAAAACATATTTCTATTCCGTTAACGGTAACGTATAAAAAAATTCTCACAAAGTTACATATGTAAATATACCCATTTTTCATGTATTTTGAGTAACCAAATTATTTACTTTCGTATTTGTTCCGTCCGGAACGCCCACTATTTTATTTATATCTTTTCATCTACCGTATAGAATTCTATAATTTTTTGCAAATATTTAGTCCTATTTAAATACTACATGCTCAAAAAAAATCATAAACGAATGCCCCGTCCGGAACTCCAGGAAATGCCCATATTTCATATTTACTGATTTCGAATTGTCTTTCTGTCACTAAAATTTAACTACATACGTGCGTTTATATTAGGAACTGTAGAGTTCTTAAAAATGTGAAAAAGTTCAACAAAGTTTAAACTGACTGAACACTGAAAAACTGAACACGAAATTCCTTGTACAAAATGCTCTATGTTTAAATTCGTATATAACATTTTCAAAAAACACAAAATACACGGTTTTAGTATTTAAATCAAAATGCCATAGCATGAATTTAACAATTTTTAATTCAAAACTCTTCATATATTTTTCAATACCGATTTAAAACAAAGCCATATTCAAATGTTGAATTTATTTTAGCAATTCTTTTAGAACTTACAATTCGAAAACCCATTTTTTGAACATTTTTTTATTTCATTTATTGCATTTAAATCAGTAGATATCAAATAGTTAATTCTAAATAAAATTGAATTCGACTAAGTATTATTTGAATATTTTTGATTTCAATTATTGAATTTAAATCAGCATCAAATAGTAATTCTATATACATTTTTTTCAATTAACCATAGTTAGTAGCAACTATTCTTGGGATAGTTTATTAGTAAATATGCATATAAGCCAAAATTCAAATTTATTTCTTTCAGAACCAGAATGAAATAACCAATTTTTATAATATTTTGCTAAGGACCTAAACTCGTTTTTTTTTATTATTTTGTATTAAAGTTTAGCAATAAAATCGAAAAGCACACAAAAAGATACTATTTTAGCATGTGTTTGGATGCTTTTGTTCTATAAACTATTTTTTTAAACTATTTTAAAACCAAAATATTTTATATTAGTTTTTGATATTGGTTTATATCTGATTTTTATATTACGGTGTCGATGACGGTTTCGGTAAATCATTTTAAACGGATGTCGGTTTCAATTACAATTTCAATCCCAAATTTCTAAAAATTTGATAAATTTGCTGATCGAACCACTATTTAATTTGCCACAACTATGAATATCAACCAAAAATTTAAAATTTGATTTTAGTTATAACGTATTTAGCATTTATGAGAATCGCTAAAGTTGTTTGGGAAAATTTCACCTACGTAAAAATTGAGCTAGGAACATGTCCGGGAATTGATCATTTTGCCGGTGATAATGTCTACCAAAATTTGAAATATATACATTAAGAGCTTCATAATACTAATTATTTAATATTTTAAACTCTTACCATATATAATTCGTATACAATACCATGTACCGAAATGTTTCTTAAATTACTTCTGATATTAGTAAAACAATTTTATTTTTAAATATAAGTTTAAGATACGAATGTTATTGAATATTGTGGGAATATTTACTGATTTATGATTTTAATTTATCTTACTGAAATCAATTGCATTATTCTGAACTTAATTTGTCAATTTCCAATAAAGTTTTAAATGTTTTAAGTCAATATCGATACATTTTGTTTCTCTGTATTGAATTATACGATTTTGAAAGCAATTTCTCCGTTATCGGATTCTATTTGACAATTAGGTACTCAATATTTCTAAAACAAATCATGATCTCTTATTGATCTTATATATTTTCCTTGTCATAACCCGACCAGTTAAACCTTACCTAGTACAACAGATTCTAGGCCAGGAAGGGAACAGATCACCGAATTGCTTACTTGTCGTAACCCGACCAACGTGATAAGGTCTACACAAATAGGATACATTTCTACTAGGGTAAAAGGGAAAATTACTACTAGGAATGTCCATTTATTAATTAAAATTAATAGTACCTACTGAAATCAATGTCTCTTTCTGACTGAATATTCTGAACATTTTTATTGTTTCTGAAGTGAATTTGAATTAAAATTAATAATACTGAATTCAATGTCTCTTTCTAAATGAATATTCTGAAATTTTGTATCGTTTCTAAAGTGAATTCGAAAATTCTGAACTGAGTTTGTAAAAATGTTTTAATTCAGTAAGTTAAATACAAATTTGAGAATTGTCAAATTGCACTTACAATTCGAGAACAATCATAGTTCAATTTGATAATTCTGAATTATGCTTTCCACACCCAGAAAAAAATACTATATAAATAATAGTTTTTTGCTATTAAAAATATTCAATAGGATAAATTATTATTTTAATCGGAAAATACTATTAAATACTAGAAAATACCATGACATTGCCATTGAGTTTATATGACATTTTTTATTTTTTGTATACTATTAAATCAATAATTGTCCTATTGACCAATTTTGATGGGATTTGAGGGAATTTTTGTCTGGGTGCACTTCGTGAATTAAAATTTACAATTTTGACTTCAATTCAACAATAGTTCAATTATATTAAATTCAGAATTCAATACTATCAAAATATTAATTGATAGTATTGAATGATTAGTTTGTTCGTGTTCTGACAAATTAATAATTCAATGATTAGTTTCCAATCATGAATATAGTATAATTTATACTATGGTATAGGTTTTAAATAAATATTTATTATTTATTAAATATATATAATCAAATTCTTTCTAATACTAATTACTTTAAAAATCATCTTTTTTTAATATTTTAGGAGCGCCTTACTAGTCACGGTAGCCTAGGATTGTCCAGCAGCAGTCCAGCCTACACGACACACACGGGCGGTCACACTGGTCGCGGCGGTCCCACCTCTGGCCATGGAGGGCACAGCGGTTCGCATGGTTCCGCCGCTACTATGCATCATCAATCACTACAATCAGACTTCCAGCCACCATATTTCCCGCCGCCATTTCATCATTCCACACAGAGCCCGCCACAACAACAGGTAATAAGCTAATAGACTTTTTTCTTCTTCTTTGATATAGAAATATTTTAATGGAAATTAAGAGGTTAAATATAAATCAGAGACAATTTAAAGTCAATTTAAAAATTTTTAATATTAAAATCCGTTTTTTTACAGGATTATTATAGGAAAATTATCAAAAAAAAGTCAATTTTAATCTTAAGGTTGGCTTAATATTGGCAATGATTATGCGTCATAGATTTAAATTTTTAAATTGACTACTAAAAATTAAAAGAATGTAAATTTAAAAAGTTCTGTATGGCTCAGTAACAGATTACTAATCAATTTATAAACATATCTGTATAAAATATCCCAGCAAGAGAAACGAGAATTTTGCGATATCGAAATGATATCGTTTATAGCCTCAAATTGTCGTTTTCGATAATCTATAATGATTCGAAAACGATAGCATTTTCGATTGAAACGAACCTATCTAAAATGATATTATTGTTTTTGTCATTATAGACATCGATATGATATCATAAATGTCTTTATTTTCGATAAACAAATTTTGTTTGTTCAGAAAAGTTTATTTTTTGACAAAAAGTATAGAGCACGCAATTAAATTTTCAAATACTTTGGGTTTTCTATCTAAAATTTATCATTATTTTAACGATTTTAAAAATTGTCGTCAAATGGTTTGTAGAGATGTCAGATTTTTTATTTTAAAGTTCTTTTAAAACATTAGTAAAATGATGTTAAATAATTACAGAATTATATTTCGGAAAAAGTATTTCAAAAATATACTTATTCTCTCGAAATCTTGACACTCATTTAAAAAAAAAGATAAGTAATTGCTACTAATTTTTGCTAATTGAAAATTTAGGAAATTAAGACCTTGTTTTGAGATGTCTGAATTTTAAATCATTTGAAATACGATATATTTTTTGTTATAAATGATCTTTTTAATGGTCATCGTTGATAAATTATAATATCATGCCGAAATTAAACATATTTATGGTTATGCCAACAGTTTAAGAAGATTAAAGAAAACATTTCGAGAAAGATATGCTAGGGTCTACTAGTTTTTCATTCTTGAATCTCTTTTACGTTGTGCTTTTCTCGATCATTAAAATTATTGATACAAATTCAAAATTATGGACAGTTGTGACAATCATTTTTGGTCACCATCAATTACTATTTTATTTATAAAACGTACAGTTTCATTACCGATTGAATTTCTTGAATTTTATATAAAACTTTCAAATTGAACCGATTTTAAAATCGTTTTTTGAATAAAAATAAACTTCTAAATGTACATAATGAAATCAAGAATAAACCAGAAATAATTTTTTGTATTAAAAAAAACGAATTAAAAATCGGTAGTATGGAAATTTTCAAATTCTCTCGAAAAATACCCTGAGTAATATAAATTGTTAATTTGATATTCATTTCGTCTTTTCATAAAATCACGAAAATATTTACTTTTTTGTTTAATCATTTTATTAATACCTAAATATATTTAAATATTTTTTGCGAAACAATTATAAAACATTGTCTAACATTAATTAGATACCTGCCTACTTACAGAATCATGGGGCTCTTGAATATTTAGGCACAGATCCTTATGGACAACCACTGTCCTCGCTGCATCACGCACCTCTGCACCACTACAATCAGTTGGCTGGCTTGAGGTCTACCCAAGATCAACTGGGAATACATAGATCTCACAGAGAAGCTGAACTACAAGGACATGTGGTAAGTTGCTTGAAAACAATGACGGTATTTTGAAAAACGTATTTTTTATTTTATATCAAAGTATTTAATAAATCTGAAATATTATTTTTAAAATTCTCTATACTGAGAGAGGTATATATTACAGACCTGTTAGCTATACATCATCATTTTAAAATACCGATGGACTTTAAACATATAGCGTATTCACAGATCGTCGTGTTTTAGTATGGTATTCGTATCATGTAGTATATATACGATACAATAACACAGAAACGTCAATTTGTTGTTGCATCCCTTATAAAAGTGAAATACCATAGGTGTTGTATTTAAGAGTAGCTCTGAGACATGTTTTTTGGTGTCGTATTTTTTGAGGAAGAAAATTTGTAAAATTGAATATTAAATGTGCATAAAAAATGCTAATTTATTTCTCTTTCTGTTCAAATCGAAGAATATTTCTGATATTTTGAAAAAATCTCAAATTTATAAGAATCAGCTGCATTTATTTGACGAAATATTTGAACAAGCAAAAAAGTGGTGCTCACAGTTTAGTTGCCGTACTGTCGTATTCATACAATGTCTTACCAATACCATGAAACTGTGAATACGCTAATAGAATTATAAGATCTAGTTTGATTTATATTATAAACGTCTCTTACGAAAATTAACACGTTGGAAAAATGGTTATGGAAATGTGTATACAAACATTTTAAACATGTGAGTTTTCGTAAAAAGAAAATCATAAATGTTATGCTATAAGTAATAGATTCATCAAAGAATTCATATTTTTGAAGTTTGACTTTTTGTCATATCTACCCGAATTGAATTGAGTTAATTTTAAAATATTAGCTGAAGTATTCTCAATGGAATGCAAAAGAAATCAGACTAAAAAATATTGTACTTCGTAAATAGGATAATCCAAAATACTTAGAAAACGCGATAATTGCACACAGAAAAATCCTCTTTTGGCATGAGGTTGGAAGAATGAAAAAGTTAGTTGTACCAACCAACTTCATTCGATTCAATCGAATGGTTTAAAAATTTTCTGACGGAACTGGCATTTTAGCCCATACACTTGAAATATTAGTTTATACACACTCCTAATGGTTCTAAATCTGTACTAAATTGTTCTAAAACAGTTCTAAATTGGTTGAAGTACAAACTACAACTCTTTTTACTTTGACAATAACAACCGACTAAACAGTTGAGAGAACTCCAAAACTGGTCTTGATTAGATCTTGATGTCGATTGGAATTTCATACTATAATAATAATAGTTTGGCGCTACAGTCCTGTATAGAACTTCAGCCTAGCTTTTTTTACGAATTTATCAAAAAAAATTTTTTTGAAAATAATTCGATAAAAAATATGTTGTTGTATGAATTTTATTTAAAAGGTTACAGAAAAAATTAATCGAGAAAAAAAAATTGTACGAAAAACAAAATTTTTTTCTGTGTGTGTTATGATTATTATTTGCAATCGTATTTTGTTGTATTCAATGGAATTTATCGATTTAAATAATATATATTTTTTAACAGCCAGTTTTTCAGTCACATTTTCAAATTAAACGGAGTTTAAACTGGATGTAATTTCATGCATAGTCAACATATTACAAATATTAAAAATGTCATATGAACTGATTACTAATTGTCTTTCTGTCTATGAAATTTAAAGGTGTTTGGTCGATTTGATAATGAACTTTACACGTATCGAAATTCTACAAAAGTTTAAACCAAGTTTAAACTTACACTGAAGAACTGAACCTAAATAGAAAAAATAGCAAAGTCAATACACCCAAAAAAACAATTTACCTATTTCAAGTATATATGGGAATGATTCAATTCCATAGATTTCTTTAAAACAAATCAATTTTTCTTGTATTCAACGAAAATTTTCTTCAAATCAACGATTTTTTTCTTCAAATAAAAGAAATGTGTGTTAACGTGAAATAATATTTTCTATGGAGCCATTTTTTTTTTGAATTAGGTACAACCATAAAAAAATACTATATAAATAATAGTTTTTTACTATTAAAAATAGTCAATAGGATAAATTATTATTTTAATCGGAAAATACCATTAAATACTAGAAAATACCATGACATTGCGTTTATATGAAAATATTTATTTTTAGTATACTATTAAATCAATATGACCAATATTAATGTGATTTGAAGGAATTTTTTTCTGGGTGTAAATATTTTTATCAGTGTAGCAAAAACTAATCAAACAATTTCACAAAACTATTACTTGGAACAGCCAAATTTGATTTAACACAATGATAAGTTTATTTAGTGTTGTCCGTCTAGACACGTCTGTTTAAATCACAATTACAATAAAACAAAGGGCGCTGGATTAATGAAACTTCGAATTTAGATTGCATGTAGACCTACGTTATTTGGGTTTAAAAATAGAGATGATCGGTACACGATGAGCTAAAATGTGGGCACTTTTGTAAAAATACTATCATCTTCTGGGGATTTTTTTAGATTCTAATCAAAATGATTTTCTCACATGGGAACATTCATTAAAAACACAACATATTTATAATAATGTATATCTCAGTTTAATAAACATTTTTCACAAGATGTTATAAATTGAGCATAGACAAATTTCATCATCATTTTCAACAACCCTTTGTAAGCAAATAATACAAAAAAAATAAAATACCATGTATAGATGAACCATCCGAAAATGTTAAACGGCATAACTAAATCGTCAGTAATGTTCTGAAATTCTTCGCATATCAGAATTATAACAAGAATATTAACAAGAAAAAATAAATTCCAACAACATTTTACAGATTGTTCATGGGATAAACACTGCTGGGATTTTGCTATGCAAGTAACATTCTTGCCTGCATCTTAGCGAATAGAAACAAAAACAAAACTTAACAAAAAAAAAATAGGAGGCAACTTAAGGACTGCTGCTCAGGATATGTCGAACAGGGTGATGTGTAGCTTAAAGATGAGCCCAAGGACATATGGAAAGGATGTCTGTTTATATTTTAAAATTTTAATCTATTTATTGCCCTGTGCTTTAGTTCATTTTTATGAAGATTTGAAGGGTTTTTCTTGGAGGGGGGTGGGAGGTCTGGCAAAGAAATTCCAACCCTGCACATTCAACTCTTGGCGAGTTTATCATAGTTATAGAAATTATTTTTCCCTCACTTCATAACAAATTCTTGGCACTGCACTGAAGTTGGTAGAAATTCTTATATACTACAAGAATTCTTTGGCATGTAGTATGTACTATATTTAGTAAAGCATTTAAATATACTTCAACTGTTTTTAGTATTCGTATTTTATGTTGCTAAAATATGATAATTATCATTTCGCATAATCATTTTATACTTATTTTAATTACATTTATATTTTAGGCTCAACTTTCGCATGGATTTCCATACTCCGACCGAAGAGCTGATTACGGTGGCACAATATCGGGTGCAACTGGTCACGGTGGTCGACTCGCACATGAGCATGACCCCTTGGCGCTGCACCAAGCCCTGCAGAATGCCGTGGACGATGGTCAGAACACTGGCATGGATGACAATGTTGCTTTTATGTCGGACTTACCTCTGATAAAAAGTAAGTTCTCAACTGGTATGTACACTTAAAAAAATTTAATTATATAACAATTTTTTTTATCAACTGAAATGTATAACTTTTAAAGCATATCGTCACTGTCATGCCAAAGGGGGCGTATGTACATTTTTAAAAATGTTGGGAAATCTAATTTTAAGGTTTGAAGTGCTTTAAAAATTAGTAAAATTTAGTTTTTATTTAAATTTTTTCGGTTATTTTGGTTTATTCATCAATTAAACTAACATATATAAAATATCTTTGGATTTGGACAACGTACTGAATTATAAATACGAATTTTGTGAGGCCATATCCTAACCAAAACGCAAATATTTTTGCTTTTTATGCTATATCTTTTTATTAGCACAAGATAAAATAGTAATGTGAAGTAATTAATTGTTTGTTTTTAAAGCACCTATCGATTTGCATCATTATTTAAAAATATTTTGCCAAACATGAATTTGCCATTTGTTATTTACACGAAAAAATGTTTGGCAAAATATTTTTAAATAATGATGCAAATCGATAGGTGCTTTAAAAACATACAATTAATTTATTTACACAAATATTTTATCTTGCACCAAAAAAAACTAAGAAATTTGAAAATCTTGTCATGCCAAAAGGGCGTATCTTCTCGTTTGTTTGCTATTACTCTTTATTGGTGCAACATAAAATAGTGATGTAAAGGCATTTAATGTATGTTTTTAAAGCACTTATCGATTGGCATCATTATTTAATAATTTTCCAAACATTTTTCTTGCAAATGATAAAAAATAAAAAAAAATATATTTTAAAATAACTGTGGTGATCGATAGGTGCTTTAACAACAAACAATTAATGCCTTTACACCACTATTTTATCTTATACCAACAAAAAGTTATGGCAAAAAAACAAAATATTGGCATTTTTGTTGATGATCGATAGGTGCTTTAAAAAAAAACAGTTAATGCCTTTACACTACTATTTTATCTTATACCAATAAAAAGTTATGGCAAAAAAACGAAAAGATTGGCCCTTTTGGTTTTGTCTGTTGTGGCTAGAAATATCCAACAAAACCACACACATGATTTTTGCACAGTATACTTGAGGAAAAACTACATTCAAAAATGTAAAAAAAAAAACGCAAATGTCAAATATTACACATTTGGCATGATAGTGACGATATAAGAAATTGATACTCCCAGTTCCAAATTAAATGTGATAATTTTAAATAATTAATAGAACTTTGATAATAAATATTCGCAAAAACATTTGCAAACATTTTTCATTTCTTTCTGTACTTCTGTTAAACATCAAAATCCATACAAAAATATGTTTCTACAATTTATTTTTATTCGCTATTAAAATTTACAAAGTATTTACGAAAAATTACATAATTTTGACGAAATCGAATCCAAACGTGTATCATTCTTTTAGTATTACTCAACTTGAATGTAATCGAACCCAAACGATACTCATTCTATTACACCGTTTCACAATACACATTATTGAATGCAATAATTGGCTGTTCTCATTGTACGTCTTCGGCACAGAGACTCGTTCGAAATGGTATGGTGTTGTTTTACACTGTTTTGTGAGGTGGTAACAAACACACCTGGATTGTGACACAGTGTGATCACAGAGTGTGATCGCACAATGTGAGCCTTCTAATTGGCGGGATTAGTGAAAAACGACCCCCATGCAACAACAGCAACAGCCCCTAAAACATTCATAGTTACTATGTCCACTGTTTTTTTTTTTGTATTTTTTTTTTTGTTATTTATTTTATGTTGCCTCGTATTTTGAGTTTCATTTCATTTCTTTTCATTTTTTAGGCATCAAAAGTGGGAAGGATGTCGGAAACCTAGGCTCGGGTTCGCCGAGTGAGGTTTTCTGCGCTGTGCCTGGTCGCCTGAGCCTGCTGTCGAGCACGTCGAAGTACAAAGTGACGATTGCGGAAGTGCAGCGTCGACTTTCGCCGCCCGAATGTTTAAATGCTTCGCTACTGGGTGGAGTATTGCGAAGGTATGTATAGTGTATATTGTACACTCAGAAAAAACATATTAAAATTTGTGCATGACAAAATAATGGTACAGGTCATGATTTTATTTTATTAACGACTTAAAAATTATTATTTATTATTTTTTCATAAATTTGGCAATTTTCCAAATTTTTTTGTATTATTTAATAGTATTTTATGTCATTTAATAGTATTTTTGAATTATTTAATAGTATTTTGTATTATTTTATATTATTTTTAATTATTCTAAATATTTCGTATAGTATTTTATATCATTTAATAGTATTTTGAATTAAATACTTCACAATAGTTTTGTATTATACACTAGTATTATGTATTTCTTAATAGTATTATTATTTTAATACTATTCTTTATTATTCAATAGTATTTTGTATTTTTCATAGTACCTACCTATTTTAATTTTATATTATAATTTGGTATTATTCAATAGTATTTTGTAAAAAAATGGGATTTTCAAAAGGTATTTGAATTATTTTATAGTATTTAATAGTATTTAATAGAGTTCCTCGATAGTATTTTAAAAATTTAATATTATTTTGAATTTTTTTATCGTATTTTGAATTAGTTAATATTATTTTAAATTATTTAATAGTATTTTGTATTTTGAATAGTATTTTGTATCAGTTAATAGTATTTTGTATGATTTTATAGTATTTTTAATTTTTCTAAATTTTTCTTATAGTATTTTATATCATTTCATAGTATTTTTTAGTTAATTGATAATACCATGGTAATATTTATCATTACTATTTTGTATAACGTTCAGAAGTTTTTTAATATACACTAGTATTATGTATTTCTTAATAGTATTCAGTATTTTTCAATACTATTTTTTATTAGTCAATAGTATTTTGTATTTTTCATAGAATAATTTAATAGTATATTGAATTATTTTATAGTATTTGGTATTATTCAATAGTATTTTGTGTTAAATATGGGATTTTTAAAAGGTATTTGAATTATTTAATAGTATTTTATATTATTTAATAGCATTTTATATCATTTAAAAGAGTATTGAATTATTTAATTATTATTATTTAATCCTTAAAGTTCCTTGATAGTATTTTAAAAAATTTAATAGTATTTTGAATTTGTTCATGATATTTTGAATTTGTTCATGATATTTTGAATTAGTTAATACTATTTTAAATTATTTAATAGTATTTTGAATAGTATTTTAAATTAATTTATAGTATTTTGTATTAGTCTTTAGTATTTTTTATTATTCTAAAGATTTCGTTTAGTATTTTATATCATTTAATAGTATTTTGAATTCAATGATAATATTTATCATTACTATTTTGTATTACTTTACTTTAGTTTAATATTTTTCAATAGTATTATGTATATCATAATGTATTTCATATTTTTCAGTAGTATTTTTTATTATTTAATAATATTTTGAATTTTTCATAGTACCTACCTATTATTTTTTTTAGTATTTGTTATTACTTAATAGTATTTTGTATCAGAATGTATTTTATATAATTTTGTATATTATAGTATATTATTCAATATTTTCTTATTTTACCATTAGGATTTTTTGAATAGTGTTTTGTATTCTTCAGTTCTGTTTTGTATCATTCTATAAAACATTGTATAATTTAAATGAATTTTATATCAGTCAAAATGATTTGGTATTATTCACTTTATGTCATTTAATAGTAAATTATTAATAAGTATTGAATTTATTTGTTTAATAGAATTTATTCCGAATTTCTTATAATATTTATATTCTTCAATTGTAGTTAATACCATTCTGTAGAATATTTTGTATCTGTCAAAGAAATTGTATCTTATTCAAATGGATTTCGTATCATTTAAATGGATTTTATAACATTCAATTGAATTTTATAACATTGAAATGAATTTTGTAACATTGAAATGTATTTTGAATTATCTATTCAATAGTATTTTGTTTTATTTGATTATATCATTTAATCATATATTGCAATTTATTGTTATTATGATTTTTATTGGATAGTATTTTATATTCCTCAATAGTATTTTACTAATAGTATGTACTAAATTAATATTTTTCGCATAAATAATAAGTATTTATTTTGAATTATCGAATAGTATTTTGTATTATTTAATTATATTTAGAGTCATTTATTGAAATTTATTATTATTATTGGATAGTATTTTGTATTCTTCAATAGTATTTTCTAAATTTACTAATAGTATTTACTAAATTAATATTTTCGCATAAATAATTTTCACCAAAAACTATTAAATTAAACTTAAAAATACTATTAATTGTCTAACAACAACAAAAAATATCTCAGTGTATTTGTGTATTATCATTTATCTGTATCCTACAATAGTTTGACGACATCGAAATTTATCACGTTTTGGCACATTGTTAGATTTCATTAATTTTAATATTTCCATTTTTTTTAAACTCATTTTAGAGCCAAAAGCAAAAATGGCGGACGTTTGCTTCGTGAGAAATTGGAAAAAATAGGTTTAAATTTGCCAGCGGGTCGTCGAAAGGCTGCAAATGTCACCTTGCTCACTTCTTTGGTGGAGGGTGAGGCCACACATTTAGCTAAAGATTTTCATTTCGTCTGCGAAACCGAATTTCCTGCCAGACAACTGGCCGAATATATAGTGCGACATCAAACCGAACCGCAAGAGTCATACAGAAGAAAAGAGCTTTTGTTGCACTCACAACAGGTAAATACAAAATTCACTACAATATGCTATAAATCGAATTTTAAGAAACTAAAATATATATCTTACAAAATAATATCGCAGTTGTAGAAGTAAAACTCACCAAATATCCAAAATTTTATTCAAATATAAACTACATATGGCCCAAAACGCAGCCTATCACCTGCCATTTTTACGCATTTTCATCGTACGATGTAACGTAGTAAACAATTTTAAACGTTCATAACTCCTAAATAACAAGGCATACACAAATTTTTATATACATAGAAAATCTTCACACAAAAGTGTACTTTTAGATACATTTATAAAAAATATTAAAAGTATTTGATTTCATATGTTTTCGGAGCAATATATGTTGAAAAATGCGTAAAAATGGCAGGTGATAGGCTGCGTTTTGGGCCATATATATTTAATTTAAAAAGTATGTAGAAATACCATTCAAAAGAATGAATCTGTTATCATTACTTGATGTCAATGTAGGTCTGATCGGTTAGAACCTCTAGACATAAAATGTTTTTTCTAAACCTATCATTGAAATTTTTAAAATGTAGTTCGTTAGTTTTACTTCTGCAACGAAGATATGTTTTCAACTCCATTTAAAATTTATACATTTTCAATTATAATTTATATTCAATAAATTTATATTAATATTTTCATTTTATATTTTCATTTTTTAGATTACAAAAGAACTGATGCAAGTTCTAAGCCAAGACCGCACCACACAGTACGGTACCCGATCACAGCATTTGCTAGAGCCCTCAATGCAACGACATCTTACACATTTTTCCCTAATTACACACGGGTTCGGATCACCTGCCATAATGGCGGTTTTGCACGCCTTCCAGGTAAGACTAAAATGAAAATAAACACTGATATAACGTCTTCCTTAAGTAAAACCAGTTATCAGAATATGATTCTGAATTCGGTTTTATATTTGAATTTAAATTTTCGTATTTTCAATATCGAAAAACACAGAAGAACGGCAATATTTTTAGACACATGGAACTTTGAAAAAATTTCAATTTAATTTTAATAAAAATAAATAAAAATAAATAAAAATATATTAGATAAATATAAAAAAAATATATTTAATATATTATTTTTTGTTATGTAGTATTCCTTACTTCTTAAAAATCCTTACTTCTATAAAATCAAAACCACTGTTATCGATTTTGGATATTGGTTTATTTTGTATTTCGGTTACAATTTTGAATTTAAAATTAAACGATTGTAAACAGATAACGGTTTTGTTTACGGTTTCAATCACAAACTAAATTTGAAAATAGTTAAAAAATTAAATTTTCTGTTATTAATTTATAAATCTTTTTAAAAATTGTATCGCCAAAGGAGCGAATGTCTTTGACATTTGCGTTTTTTTTTTTTTAATTTTTAATGTTGGTTCCTCAAGTATATTGTGCCAAAATCGTGTGTGATTGTGTTGGATATTTCTAGCCACAATAGACAAAACCAAAAAAGGGCGAATTCGAAAAATTGAAAATGTTGTCCTGCCAAAAGGGCGAATCTTTTCGTTTTTTTTGCCATAACTTTTGATTGGTATACGATAAAATAGTGGTGTTAAGGCATTAATTGTTTGTTTTTAAAGCACCTATCGATCACCATCATTATTTTAAAAAATTTTTTAGAATTTTTATCATTTGCAAGAAAAATGTTTAAACTTTAAAATTTGATTTCTCATCATTTTTAAAAATGCACATTCGTTCCTTTGGCATGACAGTGAGGGTATGAAATCGAAACCCTTTACATCCGTTTATTTTTGTATTTTCGATACGGTTTCGGTTTATAAAATAAAACGTTTTTAAAACGTCTTTGATAATCGTTGCAATCCTAAACAAATTGATTTGTTAAATTTTTGAATAATGCTTAGTAAAAACAAATTTATGGTAGATGAGACCAATTTGTTACCCATAAAAATATTACATTAAAGTTGTTTTTAAAAAAATAAGTTTTACTACTAAGATCCCCCAGACAAAATTTTTGGCAGTTTATAAAAATTGTTGGACATATTTTAAATAGAAAAGGGCATATATTGTATAACAAGATGTATGTTTTCCCAAATATGCCCTGAATCTATCATTTATATTCCACAAAATTTCAAAACATATTATACACATTCCAAAATATACCATTTATCTGCGTTGCTGCCAGAAATATGTCTAAAATATATCTGAAAAATGCCAAAAATTTTGTCTCTGGATAACGATATTTAATTTACAATATTTTCTTTATAGTTTACTTTAAAATAACACATTCTAATATACACATTTTTCTTCTTTTTATTTTGCAGACATTTCTCAATGAATCACTCAATTATCTAGATAAATTATATCCGTCAAATGGCGGCGGCATGGTTTCGTCCTCATTAGATAAGAACAAACTCGACAATGATAAAAAATGATAATTTCACTATTTTTATTTGCTGTAATTACTGTTAGTAAAACGTTTAAAACGTCTTTTAATATTATATAAACTAATTAAACGATATGTTAACGTCTTCATTTCATAAATACAAAAAAGAAATTATATTTATGTGTATTATTGTATTATATAAGGATAATGTAATATATTAGATATATGCAATTAAAAAAAAAACACAACTGTTTATGTACAATTAATCTTTTATTTGTAAAACATTAGCGTAATGGAATTCGAAACTTTATTTGATGTAACTAAGTAGTCAAATGTTAAAATATAAAATGCGTACTAAATACTTAAAATAATAATAATAATACCTAATTATAATACTAATAATAATATTTGTTAAGTACATAAATAAAGTCTTGGACGATTCTAGACTCTATGCCATTCTCTAAAGCTGAATAATAAATGAGCCATAGTTATGTCTCTAATAAAAAAAAATCTCTTGATTGGTTATTTAAATGGATAATATATTTTTTGTGTTAAAATTTGCATTAATGGTATATATTCTAGGGAAGACATGATAATTGTTAGGTCATATTGAACACAAATATTGGGTCGGGTTCAGACAAGGTAAAAGCTCAGTGTTCAATTTCCGATATCATTACCATTGCAGATTATCTACGCAGGTTTGGAAAATTTATCATTATTGTATAATTTAGTTTTTTTTTTATTAAAAATTAATTTGACCTGTTTTTTTTGTTTTTTTTTTTTGTAAATCTCTCTAATCGAGACCTGAAATTTAGTTTGCTCCATACGCTGTTTTTTGGGTAAATAGAGTTGCAGATTACCTACGCAAGTTTGGGAAATTTTTCGTTATTGTATAATTTAGTTAATATTTTTTATTAAAAGTTAATTTAACCTGTTTTTTTATTGTAAATTTCTCTAATCGAGACCTAAAATTTAGTTTGCTCCATATGCCGTTTTTGGGTAAATAGAGTGGGGAATGGATTATACAGGGTGTTTGGTTCACCGATGTCAGTAATTCAGTGAATCATTCTATGACTGAAAAAATAAGAAAATATAAAATACAAAAAGTCTAATTGTGCACCCAGTTTAATATACCGGGTGTTTAAGAAATGCATATTACTGACATAACCTAATCACAAAAATTTGCTATGAAGTATAATCTGTTCATAAATGAATATCCATTTTTTACTCATGTTTTAGACAATTAAATTGCCTTTCCAATGGTATATCACAATTTCAAACACCATGATTTCTTCCTTTTTTAGACGTATGTAAAGTTTGCAAATGTTTTGTTATTGCAAATGTTTTTGAGATAACTTAGTTTACAAAACTATTTAAGGGTAAGTCAAAAAGCCTGATCAGGATAGCAACTTCGAATAGCGTCACGTTTTGAATCAGGCATTAATGAAAACCCCTGATCATTGCCTGATTTGAAATCTGGCTGCCTGATCAGACAATGATCGCAACCTGAACTAAATTTCCATTCGGAAAGGGCTTTTGTAAAAATTTACAAAAATAAAAATACAAATAAAACTTCATAAATTCCAGTGACAGATTTTTTTCGTAATCAATGAAATGTAAACGACCGAGGGTAAAAATGTTTTCTATGAAAATATGTTGACAGTCGCTGGTATCGAACCCGGGACCTTTCGGCTCGTAGTCCAACGCACCAGCGACATTTTTTTCGTAGTTCTACGCACTAGTTCTACGTAGTTCTACGCACTAAATAACATATTTATTTTAAATTCCTGAAAATTCAAAAAATATTGTTTCAAACATAATATGTTGCCTGCAAAACAGATTTTCCTTGTGTGCATCTTTCTGAAAATCGTATAAAACCGAAACCGTTTATATTGGTTAGTTCTGATTTTTTTTATAACTTTTTCGTATCTATTTTAAACGCATATTGAATTACCCAAATACATTATATTTCTTTTTATTATTATTATAATTATTGGAAATATATAATATGGAAGAATACTATTTCTTCTTCTTTGCATTCTTCGCCTCTATCTCTTTTATAAACTTTGCTTTCGCCTTTGACATTTTGTTTGACTTTGAAAACCATTTTTGATATTTCGCCACTATCTGTAATTGTAAAATGCGCATTTAATTACATTCGATTAAATTATTTAATTATTCGAATTGACTAACCTTAATATCCATTGGAAATTGGTTCACATCAAGAAAATAGTCCATAAATTCCATGGGATGTATTGGTTCTCTATTAAGATTCGCTCTTCTCATTACATTTAATCTATTCTCAATATCCTCAATGACGTCGCCCGATGCATATGGCTGCATTACATTAGCTAATGCGCCCACAACATAATCTTCAACATTCTCATCGCCTGCTAATTTGTCCAGATATTCCAGCCATATTAGAAATGATGAACCGTAATCATTTGGTGTAATTTGAAGTATTTTATTAAACGCCTTCTTTAAAGCAGGTTTTGCCGTCCATGGCACATCGGCTGTGCCAAGTAACATTATTTTATCAGTTTTTTTAATGGGTTTCAATATTTTTTTCATTATATGCTTTTGCAATAGTCTTGGATTCATTTCCTCCATACCAACTGGAATTTTTTTGCAAAATACATTCTGTGCGTTTTCGATAAAAAGAATAGCCGGCTGAAAAGCCCGGGCAACTTTCATAATTATATTTAGAAAATAGTTCATTTTTTCAGCATACTGGGCAATTTTCTCCGGGCTTACATTCATGAACACCGCATCTGGCAATACAAATACAAAAGATTTTTAATACTTTGGATATTAAAAATTAACACGGGGTTTTCTATGGATATCTCATGCATTATATAATTCACGGGTGCTGATTTTAGCTGCATACTCGGTTTTTTTTCCTAATATGTAAAATGTTATGTTTTTGATTGCTGAGATCTCTGAGTATGTATATAAAACCGTTTTCCAATATCAATTAATATAAAAGTTTTATCTGGGACATTCCATTGTGACGGGCGTTACATTCGAACGATTAAAAATCTTCACATTTGATGAATAGAAAAGAATACATATATTTTTAAGGTGCAGAGGATAGCTCTTATGGTCCTCTATGCATGTATTAAAAAAACTTTTGCAATAGGTTCTATATCTTTCTATAATTTTGAATTTAAATCCTGTGACGAACGTCACATGTAACAGAGTTTACACTACGAACAGTACATACACCCAAAAAAAAAAATCCCTCAAATCCCATTAAAATTGGTCAATAGGACAATTATTGATTTAATAGTATACAAAAAATAAAAACTTTCATATAAACTCAATGGCAATGTCATGGTATTTTCTAGTATTTAATGGTATTTTCCGATTAAAATAATAATTTATCCTATTGAATATTTTTAATAGTAAAAAACTATTATATATACAGTATTTTTTCTGGGTATATATCTTAAATAGTTTATTAATATTGGAAGATGTGTACTCTATAATAAAATTCTGCATTGGTTACTCTGATAACTTTCTACATTTTAAAAATAAAAGATTTTAATTATAAGTTCGATATCTGAGTTCAATATACTGTTTTACCAATGTAGTCAAACTACGTGCTTTGTCTTCAACGATTTTATTTTGTTTGGAAAATAATGATATCGAATTCAAAATAGTTGGTTTATAATTTTGCATATAACATTGAATTCGATCGAATTCGATGGATGAAAACCTTGTTTAAAAATATACAGTTTTTCCGTCACTTTTTAAAATAAAACTTTGTTTAAATGTAATTTCGTTCAGGGTCAACATATCGCAAATAAAATGTCACATAAACTGGTTACGAATTGTTTATCCCTCTGTAAAGTTCAAAGAATTTCATACATTTTGATTAGGAACTATAGACATTTAAAACTTTTTTTTTTAATTTATACAAAAATTTATTTACCAATTGAAACACTAGAGCGACAATTGATATAGTCAAGAGCATCAAGATCTAACAGTTTTGCTATCTAGGTCATGTGGGACGAATGGATGAAATTGTTCCAGTCAAGAAATGTCTTGAACTCAGACTTGATGGTAGACTGCGTAGGAAGAGAGACTGGTGCGACTTTTTATCAAGGCACGGTAGTAAGGCCCTTTCAAATATTTAACAAATGCCTTTCAAATAGGTTATTTTTTTAATTTTATGAGCTTATGGCTGAAAGAAATAAAACAAATCTCACGATGCAACCCACCACAAAATCAAAAAGAAAAATTTGTCTACAAAATCTATATATATGAAACTCTTGGTCCGTCTGTCTGTCTGTCTGTCTGTCTGTCTGTCTGTCTGTCTGTCTGTCTGTCTGTTTGTCTGTCTGTTTGTTCCAGCATCACGTCTAAACCGCTGAACCGATTTAACTGAAATTTTGCACCAGGATACTATGGAGTCCGAAGGGTGTCATAGGCTATATATGGGCGGGATTGGACAAAGGGGCGTGGTACCTCCCATACAACCTAAACTTTCAAAACGACATAACTCAGCACATACACAATCTAAAAAGATGAAACAAAAAACTAAAATTCACCACACTAAAACTCACCAAACTAAAACTCACCACAATAAAACTCACCACGCTAAAACTCACCACACTAAAAATTCAACATACTAAAACTCACCACACTAAAACTCACCACACCAAAATTCACCACACTAAAACTCACCACACTAAAACTCAACACAATAAAGCTCACCACACTAAAACTCACGACCGAAACTCACCACACTAAAACTCACCACACTAAAACTCACCGCACTAAAACTCACCACAATAAAACTCACTACACTAAAACTCACTACACTAAAAATTCACCACACTAAAACTCACCACACTAAAACTCACCACACCAAAACTCACCACACTAAAACACACCACACCAAAACTCACCACACTAAAAATTCACTAAACTAAAAATTCAACACACTAAAACTCACCACATTAAAACTAACTACACTAAAACTTCTACTGGGAAAAACTCTTCGGGGAAGAATTCTACCGGGAAGAGTTCTACCGGGAAGAATTCTACGGTAAAGCGTTCTATGGGGAAGAATTTTACGGCGAAGATTTCTACTGGGAAGAATTCTGTGGTGAAATATTCTAAAGTCTGAATTGTCTTTGAGAAAAATTGTTTTGGCGGAGAATTATTATTTGGTTACTACATTTATAAAACCAATAAAAACTTTCACAGCGAATCACGTGCCCCTCATATAAAAAATAATAATAATGTTTTTTTATATTAATAAAATCGCTTTATATCTATGAATTCACAAAATCTTGGCACGAGTCGTGCACGGGTCCAGCTAGTAAATAAATAAAATATACATTGTATTCTAAAATTTAATTTGTTTTTGAAAATTTTGACACGTTTCTCTACGAAACAATTTTTTAACTGGTTTTCTCTGCATCCATTTTAACTAGTTACTAATCTAGAAACATGGTTACTAATATAAATACTACATATTTATAATACTAGTTAAGATTTCACTGCAGGGTAATGATTTTTCTTTTGTAATGTTTTGAATTCTGTATATTTTATTTGCTAATTAAATATTTTGGTATATTCAATACTTTTTCTATAGTTAAATAATAATAATATAATTGATTCTTGATAAACATAACTCCAAATCACAAGACCCGCCACTGTTTAATTATTTCTGCAGCATAACCTACTAGTATAAAATCACTGTAATTGATTAGAAAGTACTGGAAATGAACTGTTCTATCATTAAAAATTAGAAATAATGGGTTGATAGAATTATGAAATATTGAGAAAATTAATGACAAAGTAAAATTTGCATTTTAATTTTTGTAAATTTCAACTTTACGTACCTTTTAAAAAAGGAAGAAATTATGGGGTGTAAAGATGTGATATACCATTGGAAAGGTAATTTAATTTTCTAAAACATGACTTCAAAATTGTTATTCATTTATGAACAGATTATGCTTTATAACAAATTTTCTTGACTAGATTCCCAATAAACATAGTTTCGATTTTATATAATTTCGATAACATTTCGAATTCGTAACGATATCGTTAAATTTCTATATAATCAGTATTGAATTATTTATCAAAAAAAAATCTGTTCAATGAAACCATTTAATAAATTTTAAAATTGGAAGAAATTTCGCAACTGTTAGAAACTTTTAAAATTTAATATGAAATATTTTTTTGCTCAATAAACAGACAAGGTAAATAATTTTAATGTTGTGGATGCTATAGAATGCTTGGTGCACAGTTCCATGAAAGATAATTTCAAGGCAAATTAATTTAAATAGTATTGAAATTGAATAAACTTTTCGAATTCGTTTCGATTTTGTAACTGAATAATTTTACGAATTCGTTTCGATATCGAAAATGAATCAATTTCCTAATTCGTTTCGATATCGAGAACTCATACAATATCGATATTGTTAACGACAGAGCCATTTTTATCGAATCGTTAACGATAGTCGAAAACGATAAAAAATTATCGAATCGTTAACGATAGTCGAAAACGATAACAATGTTCGTTCAAACGATATCGTTTCGAATTCGTTTCGATATTGTTTGGTACGCTGGGTTATGTCAAAAATATGCATCTCTTAAACACCCTGTGTCTTAAACTGGGTGCAAAATTAGACATTTTTTTAATGACATATCGTGTACGTCGACAAAAATAAATTTATCCTGTTTTTAAACTATTTTTACACGGGCAAAAACCAATTCTAATTTGAATTATTTTGAATTTCAATGGGTATGGTATACTGTGAATTTTTGTATGCCTTTTGAGGTCGTTAAACCAATCTAATATTTTTCCATTACTGTGTTCTTTTTACACGATTTTTTTTTGAATTTTACTTAAATATTTAAAATATATTTCTCACTTCATCACTTTATATTTAAACCATTAAAATCTATAATTGTCGCCTAAAAAAAACCATCTAAGCGGTTTTTGGTTTCCATATCACTGAATTACTTTAAATGTATTTGACGGTGGCCGCTAATATTTTGAATTTTACTTAATAACCTCATGAAACTTCAAGATTATCTAAAAATAAAATCATATTTACCTAATTCAGATGCAATAATATTGCAGAGCAATCTTTTGCCTGTATTATATGGACCGAATATGAGTATTGATTTTGGTTTGTCGATAGTAAACTCTCCATAGCCAAGCATAGATTCTTGTATGACCATCTTAATGTCACCTTTAGCCGGTCCAAGTATACTATCGAAAATATAAAAAGAAAATAAAAAAAAATGAATATTATTTTATTCCTATAAAATACTTTACGTCAAAAAATTTTCATCACGCATATCGTCAGCGCAATAGTTAAACTCAGCAATAAAGTCATCGAATGGTTTTTTATCGTAGGTCTCAATAATGCCCGATTCTTTAAGTTCGTAATAGAGCGATTCGACGGTACGATCTGCGGTGATATCTTTAGGTTGTTTTTTCTTTTTTTTCTTTGATTTCTTTGGTTTGGCCTTTCTTCTTTTTGCTGGTCGAAATTTATCATTTTTGTCGTCACTCTGACGACAACGGGCACGTTCCAACATATCCCACTCGAAACTGAATATAAATAATATATATTGTATTTTGTTGAATTTTATATTATGTATTACTGTTTAATATATTTATTTACCGCATTAAATCATCAACTATGATACGTAGTTCCTGATGCACTGTAACCAATTCATTTTCGGTGACCCAATCTTTGATGGCCTCGTGATTTTTATTTAAATACTCATCAATAAATCGCCATTCAATTGCATATTTTTTAATTGTGCTTTCAATACGTTCTAAAGAAATATACAAAAAATGTTAGTAATATTGATTGTTAATTCGGACTATTATCTGGATAATCAAAAACCATTTTCTTTTTAATCATTCGATCCTAAATACTAAAAAAAAATATTCAAAAATAGTTTAAAAAAATAGTTTTGATTTATGTCTTTGCTTTTGATTTTGTTTGTGTTTTTGCTATTATTTTTATATTTTTGTTTTTGTGTTTTGATTTTTGTTTTCATTTTCCTTTTGTGTTTTTGATTTTGTGTTTTTCTTTTTGTTTTGGATTTTGTGTATTTTCTTTTGTTCTTCTTTTTCTACTTTTGTGTTTTTGCTTATGTGTCGTGATTTAGTGTTTTTCTTTTGTTATACTTTTGTTTTTGTTTCTTGTGGTTTTGATTTTGTGTTTTTGCATTTTTGCATTTTTGTTTTGTGTTTTTGTTTTTGCTTCGGTTTTTGTGCTTTTTGTTTTTGCTTTTGTGTTTTTGCTTTGATTTTGTGTCTTTGCTTTTGTTTTTTGTCTTTTGCTTTAGTTTTTGTGTGTTTTTTTTTTCTTTTGTTTTTGTTTTGTGTTTTTGCTTTTATTTTTAATTTTAAGTTTTTGCTTTTGTGTTTTACTTTTGATTTTGAGTCTTTGCTTTTGAGTTTTGTTTTTATTTTTGTTTTTGTGTTTTTGCTTTTGTGTTTTGTTTTTGTGTTTACTTTTGTCTTTGATTTTGCTTTTATTTTAGTGTCTTTGCTTTTGTGTCTTTGTTTTTATTTTTGTGTTTTTGCTTTTATTTTTGTGTCTTTGCTTTTGGGTTTGTGTCTTTGTTTTTATTTTTGTGTTTTTGCTTTTGTTTCTGTGTTTTGCTTTTTTGTTTTTGCTTATGTGTATTTGCTTTTTATTTTGTGTTTTTGCGTTTGTTTTTGTGTCTTTGCTTTGGTTTTTGTGTTTTTGCTTTTGTGTTTTGCTTTTTCTTGTGATTTTGTGTCTTTGCTTTTATTTTTGTGTTTTACTTTAGTTTTTGTGTTTTTGCTTTCCTTTTGTTTTTGCTTCGTGTTTTGCTGTTGTGTTTTGCTGTTGTGTTTTTGCTTTTCTGCTTTTGTATTTTGCTTTTGTGTTTTTGCTTTTGTTTTTTGCTTTGATTTTGTGTCTTTGCTTTTGTTTTGTGTTTTGCTTTAGTTTTTGTTTTGTGTTTTTCCTTTTGGGTTTTTGTGTCTTTGTTTATTTTTATGTTTTTGCTTTTGTGTTTTGCTTTTCTGTTTTTGATTTTGTGTATTTGCTTTTGAATTTGTGTTTTTGCTTTTGTTTTTGTGTCTTTGCTTTGGTTTTTGTGTTTTTGCTTTTCTGTTTTGCTTTTTCTTCTGATTTTGTGTCTTTGCTTTTATTTTTGTGTTTTGCTTTAGTTTTTGTGTTTTTGCTTTCCTTTTGTTTTGTGTTTTTGCTTTTGTGTTTTGCTTTTGTGTTTTTGGTTTTGTTTGTGCCTTTGCTTTAGTTTTTGTGTGATTGCTTTAGTTCCTACTTTTGCTCTTGTTTTTGTATTTGATTTTTTTTGTGTCTGATTTTTGCTTTTGTATTTTTTTTTTTGTATTTTAGTTTTTTGTTTCATATTCTTAGCTTGTGTATGTGCCGAGTAATGCCGTTTAGAAAGTTTAGGTTGTATGGGAAGTCTCTTTATACAATCCCGCCCATATATAGCCTATGACACACTCCGGACATAATTTCAGTTAAATCGGTTCAGCGGTTTAGACGTGATGCTGGAACAAACGGACAACCAGACCGATAGACGGACCAAGAGTTTTATATATAGATAGATATAGTTATTATAAAACTGATATTTAATTGAGTTTTAATTTATTTTTTATGTACATCGATCGCTAAACGAATTTTAACACTTTAAAGTTTTCACTTGCTGTTTCAACTGTTCAAAAAATAATATTTACCAATATTTTTATTTTCCGCTATATCTCCGCCTATGTCACAAATGCCGGCAGCTTTCATTTTCTTTTTACGTTTCGCCTCCTTCATTTTTTCCTTTTTTTTCTTTTCCTTTTCCTTTTTCTTTTGCGCCTTCTTTTTTTCAGCTAGCTTTTTTTTCTCCGCTGGTGTCAGCGGTTTCGCACCCAAAGTCTCACCAAATTCAGTAATATCCATAGTCTCTCCAATTAGTACCAAAATAGTACCGGTCTTTACTTCTTCGGGATATTGATGAAAATGTTCTGTTTTGTCATAACTATAAAGAATATTAATTTAATTTTGAATTAAAACTATTTATTTAGTAAGTTCAGGCATACAATTCACGGAACCAAGCACGTATATGATCGGATATATCCTCCATAATCCAGGGACTGCGTTCTTGTAGTATACGCGTGCGTTCGTCCGTCATAAGTTGTATAAAATCTTCGTCCAACTTTCGCTTGATTACTTCTTTCTTATAGTAGGCCACAATGGAATCGGCATACAGATTTGGCTTCACCAAACGTCGCTTCTGTTTCATGCCGTATATTGTTTGCTTGTACTTGAGGTCTCGAATCACCACTTTTCGATTGCGATAAGCTCTCCAATATCTTTGAATTCTGGCGGCAGCATTGTTGCACAATCGCTCGTGTTCGGCAATTTCAGCTTCTACAAAGGTAGGTGGTGGGGGTGGTACTCAATTAAAACAATACTATATAATATATTATTGAGTTACCATCCTCCTGCCCAGTATTGAAATTTTCCTCTTTCAGCAAATCCCTACAACATTCTTCGTCTTTAACAAAATCCGCATTAAATATGGTACGCTTCACCGGTATACTCATCTGCTGATCGGGTTTGTGCGAAAACGAGTAAACAACCTTTTTTGGCATCACCACCTTCAGTAACCTCTTGTCATACTTGATGGCTGCCAGATAAACGCGTCCCCTACGCGCACGTTCATGTGATTGTATTATGATGACAGCTTGACGTAAAGTTTGTTTGTCTTCGTCCAAAAATTTTTGTTTTTGCTCATCGTCCATAAATATCTTGTTGTCATAGATAATGTTCTGTAGATCCGGAGGACGTCGAAACAAGAACTGTGGCGATCGCCAGACAACCAGATCATATGGCGTTAACTTTCGTGCGATCAACGCCTTGTCCGTGTACGTGTATTCATTGAGCTCCAGGTTTTTGAGTTCATTTTTTAGTTCCATGAGACGACGTGTGGCTGCCTCCACCAACTCTTGCAGCACTTGACGCTTCTGCACTTGATATGTATTACTGTAGACATAGCCCAATTTATTGACAAGATCCACATACAGGACATACATCTCCGAGAAGATTTTGTATGCTACGGGTTTTTCCACCGGTTCGAGTCTTTTAAGCACATTCTGGCGCTTGATTAGACAATTTATGTCCTTTTTAGTGGCTACCCAAAATTTATAATTAAAATCGAAAGACATATTTTACTAATTAATTAAATCGTTGAATTTATAACAAAAAATAAATGACGACTCAAAACTAAAAACAATTCCGAATGAAATTTATACAGTTGAAGATAACAAATTGAATTCTTTTGGTTATAAATTAGTTTAACAGAGTGGGAACAGATGTTTTTTTTATGTTTTTCTTGAAAGAAATAAAACAAAAAATGTAATAAACATCAAAAGTATATAATTTAATAATAAAACTAATGCATATTAAAGAAATATTATATATAAATCTATAAACTACTTAAACCGCATGTTTAGGGTTAATCGTTCTTATATAGGGCTTGTTTTTAAACCATAATTTATGCATCAGTTCTTGAATAGTATAAATTTAAACAAACTACAAAACCCTCAAACGTTTTCTGCAAAGTTTTACATTAGAGCAACTCACCTTAAAGGTATCTTTACAAAAGTGTATCGGTTATTGGCAGCAGATAAAAAGTTTCGTCGATCGCTTATGCAGTGAACTCGCTGACGACTGTTGAAGACACCAAGATCAAGTTGGCACATGGTCTATCCACCGCTCAAGTTTGGACATCCTTTAGATTTGAACGTCCTCGAACAGTCCACCTTCAGTTCTCGTGTCAAGTACGTTTTTAGCTAAAGATTTATAGTTATGAGCATCCCCCAGATATGGACGTCCTCTGACAATTCACCTTCGAGTCTCGCTCAAGATTGGACATCCTCCAGATTTGCACGCCCTCGAACTATTTACATTCGGTACTCGTGTCAAGAAAATGTTTAGCTAAAGAGTTCCAGTTTTGAGCATCCTTCAGATATGGACGTCCTCTGACAATGTCCTTTCGAGTATTATGATTGGATATCTTTCAGATTTGAACGTCCTCTAACTGTTCACCTTCGGTTCTCCTGTCAAGCACGTTTTTAGCTGAATAGTTCCGGTTTTGGACATCCTCCAGATATGGACGTCTTCTGACAATCCACATTCGAATCAAGATTGGACATCCTTCAGATTCGGGCATCCTCGAACTGTCCACCTTCGTTTTTCCTGTCAAGCTCGTTTTTAACTAAATAGTTCTTGCTTTGGACATACTCCAGATAACGTCCTCTGACAATTCACCTTCGAGTCTCGCTCAAGATTTGACATCCTCCAGATTTGAACGCCCTCGAACTGTTTACATTCGGTTCTCGTGTCAAGTTAGTTTTTAGCTAAAGAGTTCTAGTTTTGGACATCCTCCAGATATGTACGTCCTCTGCCAATCCACCTTCGAGTTCCGCTCAAGATTGGACATCCTCGAACTGTCCACCTTCGTTTCTCTGTCAAGAGCGTTTTTAGCTAAAGAGTTTTGGTTTTGGAAACCAGGTATGTACGACCTCTGACAATCCACCTTAGAGTCTCGCTTAAAATTGGACATCCTCCAGATTTGCACGCCCTCGAACAGTTTACATTCGGTTCTCGTATCAAGCGTGTTTTTGGCTAAAGAGTTCTGGTTTTGGACATCCTTCAGTTAAGGACATCTTTGGACAATTCGCCTTCGGGTCTCGTTCAAGATTGGACTCCTTCAGATATGTCCATCCTCGAACTGTCCACCTTCGTTACGTTAAGCGCGTTTTTAGCTAAAGAGTTCTGGTTTTGGACATCCTCCAGATATGGACGACATCTGACTATCCTCCTTCGAATATCGCTCAAGATTGTACATCCTCTTCGAGTCCCGTTCAAGACATCCTTCAGATTTGGACGTTCTCGAACTGTCCACCTACATTTCCCCTGTGAAGCGCGTGTTTAGCTAAAGAGTTCTAGTATTGGACATCCTCCAGATATGGACGTCGTCTGACAATCCACTTTCGAGTGTCATTTCAAGCACCCTCTTCGCTAAAGTATTTTCATTCATTCAACATGATGGTTTTTGATGCGCAAATCATGTTAATGTCGTCGAAAAGATCAGACAGCTCATTCTTTATTCTGATTCGATACTCGTTTGCAACGTAGATTTGGCCAAAGATTCTACGAATGGCATTTCTCTCGAACACTTTCAATACTCTTTCCTCAATGGGTGCTACCCTCCAAAACGAATAGCACGTGCATCATAAAAGCATAAACTAAACCCGTCGAATAAATGAAGATTTTTTTGTTTATTATGCTATAAGCAAAAGAAACGAAACTTAATTTCGATACTTTGTAGTTTCTGTATTTTTAGAAAGCCTCTAAAATATATGACACAAAGAATAACAAAATGAATTAAACTATACACAGATTTTTATTTTAAATATAGCACTTTATATCATATATAAATCAAAAGACATATTGGGTTTTATATGCACAACTATTTAATTAAGGAATACGGAAAGGCACAACAATATCTTCTTTGTGATCAACTTTGATATCATTCAAAGCTGCGTGTGCTTTGTTCAAAACGTTTTTGATCTGTAAAAATTTAGTTCAGTTTTTCATTGGTTGCCGGAAATTAATACAAATTTACCTGCAGAATATCTTCAGTCTTCATAGGTGGTATTATTAAATAATACTCCGGATTTGGGACATCTTTTAATAAACCTTAAAAAAAAAACGTTACAATGTTTTATAATAAATGCTTTTTAATAATAAAAAATACTATTTTGTAAAAAGATACTAAAGCCTACAATCGAAACTGATTTTGAATAAAGGGATTTAAAAAATATAACAGTTTCAGTTTCAATTCCTGAAGTGAATTTCTTAACGTATGGAAAACGTAAAAAATGTTATCTAGTGTATTGTAAAATGCCCATACATGGAAAAAAAAAAGACCTTCAGACGAGTGCAACAATGCAAGTAAGGAGGCCAGAGATCAACGTTCACTATTTTAATCAGTTTTAGTTGATTTTTTTTTATATACAACTGCAGTGTTGATAATAAAACGAACTTTATAAAGTGCACAGCATAACGTCGTTCTAAAGGTAAAACTCAACAACTACAGTTTTAAAAATATTTTTAATTAGTTTGCAAAAATCGTTAGAATATCGATAAAACAATTGAACCAATCGCTTAAACTATTTTTTTAAAATAAGTATTAATAAACAACTGCTTAATAATATCAATCACCGCCGATAATAATATATATTTGATCACAAACCTGTAGGTTTAGACTCCGGATGCTCAACGTTGCTCCATTGCTGCGCCATACGCTGCGAATACAAATGTATTCTATCTTCAAATTCGTGATGTTCCAGATTATGTGAGTCCATCGCGCCAACATCAATCATGTTGCTGAAATAATCATAAATTAGTTTGTACTTTTCGAGTGACAACTATCACATCATTATCCAGCCATACAGGGCAGTGTTCTGCACCAGGCGACTCAGCTCATTCTGTTCATCCTTTTTGGGCAGGGATTGCGAATACTCATTGCTTAGATTATCGGAATTTGCGCATCTCAAGACTGGACTGTTAACTGGATCGGCCAACAAGTGGGTTCGTTCGCTGGGCACGTATCCCTATCAAGTGATTGCAATCAAAACAAAGGCGTAGATAAAAATGCAGACAGTATTTTTGCGTCAATTACCTGTGAGCCAAGGTCGTCTCTGCAATGCAAACAGCTGCAAAATGATACAAAACAGTTCCACACCGGACGCAGATATTCCATAATGTTTGTGGCAATATATTGGTGAATTTAAAAATTCACAAAACTCTTCATATAATAAAACGAAATGATGAATGTTGTGAATGTTATTCAAAGATTCATTTCCAATTCCACATCATTCTATGAGGCACTTTTATCGAATCAGGGATGCACAAAAATGTATGTGGGATTTTTCTAGTTGCCATTTCTATAAGAAATTTCCCACATGTGATTTTATTAAATTAGTCTGGGAAAATGGAATCAGTTCTATAGAACATGTTCAAGATAGATCCCATTATATTATTGTCATTTTATTGTCGGTTTTAAAAATTGGATTGTGAATTTTCAAAATTCATTTGATTGTTGATTGTAACAATAGATATTGACAATTTTAAATGTAATGAAATTGTCATTTTATTATTAAATTGTTATAAAAAAAACAATGAATTATATTTATATGGATGTTTTTTATTTTAATTAATAAGTAATTAAAAAAACATGACAGGAGGGTACAAACATCGTATAACAATCCCTCATATAAAAAACTCATGACTCGGCTTTGGAGGCTGGACAGGACAGCAACGTTTCAGACGGCTGCTGCTACTGCAGCCATAATAACCACTGTGACCGCCTCTATAGGATTGTCTTCAAGTATTTGCGATGTGATCGAGTTGAGCGTTGTGTCTCTTGTCGCGATTTTCGCTTGGCGTGCAGCTGCCGTCAACAGCGGTATAAGCTGCTCCTTGGAATTTTTGCGGTGATTATCGGAAACCGAAGAAATTCTTTTTTTTTGCGAGCGCTTATCTTTTCTTTCCCCATTTGCTTGACACCATGATCCAGATGCAATGTGTTCACATTGTTGGTGAGATTGCCCAAAGAGGACCGTTTAATCTTGTCATTTTTTACAGTATTATTTCGGATTTCCGTTTGCCGCGTGGCATGTAACTGTAATAACATTAAAAACTAAAGAAATGTATATATTTGTTATTTTTATCTGTAACTTACAATTGTTGAAACAATTTGTTGAACTTCATTTTAAAATATTGAAAATAATAACAACGTTGACAAAACAAAATAGAGCTGCCACATTATAATTTATTGTTTTTAAATGACAATAGCATATTATAAAATGTAACAATAGATTTCTATGCGTGTATACATAAATTTTGACAGATATTAAAAAAAATGTTCTTATTACTTTAATAAATAAATAAATAAATTACAATAATAGATAAGCTAGAAATTTGAATATAATAAATAATTTATTAAATAATTACTGTGGGTATACATAGCTATGTTGTCATAGCTATGTGGGAATTTTAAATATGCCATATGGGTAGATTTTTTTTTCCGATTTTAAAAAAGAATTCGTCAAAAAACAGAATTGGTTGCACAAAAACGTCGAGGAAATGAACAAGTAAAACAATTTTTAAAAAATTTTAATGTCGTCGAAATAAATAAATGTTTGCTTTTTACTAATAAAAATTTGCTCTATATGCCTAAAAGTGGTGTTTGCAGCAATTCAATGTTAAGTAAACGTTAAAATAGTCTGTTTAAAATAGCGGATTTGGAGCAAATTCGATTCTGAATATCTCAGAGTTGATACGAGTAATCAGAAAACGGATGAGGGAATTAGAAAGGCAATATATATATATATATATATATATATATATATATATATATATATATATATATATATATATATATATATATCCAATTCCTATCTCTATTTATCTGGCGTATGGGTCAAACCAATTCTCAGGTGATGATATATTATGATGTCGTACGATCGTGTGCCCAATTAAACGTATATACAATTGCCGTACGAACAAATTAACGTATGTGCTATTCAATCAACAAATTTTAATTCCATATATTCAATGAATTATTGCACACACTTAGAAGAAATTCTTGAAATTATGGATTATAGTCTTGCTTTAATATTTTTTAAATAATTGAGTATATAAAATTTAATACTTTTTTAAAACCCATTTTAAACTCGGTTTAAAACGACTTTTTCCAAAATGGGTAATTAGTTTCGATAACGTAAAACGGTTATGTATTAAATAGTGGAATATAATACAGACTAGAAATATCAGTTTATCCTCTGTCTTGCTTTTTTTTATATTTTGTAAAGTTGGCTGTTGAAATAAAAATGGTTTAGGTTTTGTGATCGCTTTAATTGCATATAACATTTAGCAACTGGTTCATCTTTGGTTATAAATAATGCATGGAATAATTTTATTAAAATACGCATCCATTAGGAGGACTTATTAAATAGTGGACTAACAGCCCTTAGAAAATTGACTTCAAATTCCTTTTCCGAAAATCTTTCCACCGAAGCTCTAAAACAAACAAGACCGTTGATTACAATTTTTTTGGAAATATTCAAATGAAACCTACCTAGCTGCATCGCGTATGACTGCATTGTCTTCATTGCTATTGCAAATTATATTCAAAATACAATTTGCATAATCGTTTGCATCAACTGCTAAATATCCAGTCTGACATCCTTCAGATGTCTCAACAATATCAAGTAGCGGACCGCCAGAACGATGTGCCACCATTATTAAACCAGCTGCCATGCACTCAACAATACCAATGCCAAAATGCTCATTCCACATGGTATGTAGCCCAATCTTGGCCGTTTGATATTGTTGTATTAGCTCCTTGTAGGGCACATTAACACGAAAATCAACTGAATTTTCAAGCGATAAATGCTTCGACAAGTCCTGCATATTTTTTAAGCGCACATAATCCTCTTCGTGGCGACACGAACCAACAACGACCAGACGTATTTTGTTCCACAGCTCTTCGTTATTTGCCAACAATGTGCGTAGTTCGTACATGGCTTGCAGCTGCAATGGATGATCCTTTTCCGGACGGAACTGGCCAACCGAGAGTATTATAATTTTATCATCCTGCTCGTTGCGTTGCAGATCCTTGAGATGACTAACTTCGCATGGCGGATAGACGCGATGTGTTTTGAAGGGTGCCTCCCATAAGTCTAGAATATGATTTTCGGTCCACGACGAATTAACCATAATCGTTTGTGAGCTGCGACCAACCCAGCTATAAATCTTAAATTTAAAAAATATGACAGTGTTGGCGTCTATATCAACAAATTAAAGCTCTTAACAACTTACCTTGGCGAATATCCGGTAATAGGCCAATTTAAGCCAGGTTAAAAACGGATTTCGCACCACATTATTATGGGCCAACTCGCGATTTCTCACGCGACTCAGCATATCTGTGCTAATAGTGGGATAGTGCACATAGCAGCCCACACGACAATTTCCCAGAAATCGAAATAGCGGCAGTATAAACGCATAGCCCATGGTGTCAATAAAGACATCTGGCGGAAACTTGTACAACGCTTCCATGCCCAAAATAAGCGAGCCCAGACTTTGTCCCAATAACGTAAAGTACGGATACATCTTTGACTCGACCCAATGACGATTCCTCAAATAAATAAAACTGGTGTTGTCCTCGTCAACACTGACATTGAATGTATTGCGTGCCTTCTCCAGTATGGAATGTGATGAACAATCCACGTCACCAGTGTAAATAACAATTTTAACATTGTCATATTTTGCATGTAGTGCACGCACTGCGCACCACAGCACCCTTTCGCCACCACCTCCAGCATTGCAGTAGGGATGGAATATACCCACATTAACCACGCCATCGTTTGGTTTATGCATTTTTAATTTTCTCTTTAAAACACATTTTCGCAATAACAAAAATAGGACAATTATCAGGCAGATCAAAACCAAAATCAGGATATTAAGTAAATAGAAACTATAATATGATGAAACAACCATTAGTAATTTATATTGCTATATTTTCCACATACATACATTTTTAATAACATTTTCAGTTATTCTTGCAAAACTCCTTCAATTAAGTACAAAATATAATAGATATTATATACCGGGTCTGCGTCATTAACATTATTTTAGTCAGCTACATCAATAAAAAAAACTTCGTCCAATGCAATAGGCAGATTAGCACCGTTTACACGATTAAACTCAATTGTACGACCGAGTTGAATTGTATCAAAATCGTACCGTGTAGATGCTTCAAACAGCACCCTTCACACGATACAACTCTGCCGTTCGACCGTGTTGAATGGACAAACACCGGCACTTTTGGATTTGTGTTTACATGGTATACCATAATACAACCTGCTTAACAGACTTCATTATTTCGCAGCATTTATGCAGTGCAGGTCGATTACGATGGCTCATGCATTGGTACAATATAGTAAAATATCTCGCCAAAAGGCAGCATTTGAATTTTGTAATGTGTGTACACACTAAGTTAGACGAGTTTGCATTTATAAGATACAACATGCTTCACAGACCAGTGAAAAAGTCCAAATTTTTGACTTCATCATACTTGTCGTCAAACGAGTAGTTCGTAGTATCTACATGGTGAACGCAAGAACGGTGATATAAGCCCCGTTTAGACGATGATGGTTTTTATTTGTTTACCCAATATGATTAAATACGACATTTGTTTATTTCTTATTTCGTGGATTTTGTCCTTCATAATTCAATATTTGTCGATTTTGTAATTAGGGATTTTTATGGATTCACATATTGGATTATTTTCAAATTTTGTTTGTGATTTTTATTATTTTGCCTTTCAATCCGCTCTATACACTCGATTCTTAAGTAAAAAAAGACAAAAAGAAATAAACAAAAATATATATATTTTTATAATTTACCAGCCACCTCACCTGCCCACCAAAATCAAAAATCAGTGTGGGTAAAAACTGGATTTTCAAGTGTATTTCAAAGATTGGATAAAATGCATCAAATGCAAATCTTATAACATTCTAGACAATACATTTTTTTACCTATTCCTTCGTTTAAATGTTATATGACACACATCACCACGTTTTTGATAAGATTATATAAAACCTTTCGGTAAAATAATCATTTATTCATAATTCATAATTACATCAATATCAGTTTAATTGAATTTTAAAATTGAATATATTTAATTAAAGTTTAGTTATAATGGTTTTGGCACTCTTTTACGTATTATTTAAAGTTTTAAAATTAACAGGTTTTGGAATATCGGTTCCATTAAAATGTTTTATATTCTGAAAAATCTCATAAAATCCCATTAAATTGTCAATATTGATTTAATAACTGTATTTTCATATAAACTCAAAAATAATTGTATAGTATTTTTTAGTATTTAATGGTATTTACCGATTGAAATAATAATTTATTGACTAATTTTAAAATTAGAAAACTATTCATTTTATGGTCGTTTTTCTGAGCGCGGTAGTACCTACGAACTATTATATTCAATATCTGTGCTCCATGGATTTTGGAAAGATTTCCATTCATTCTGCAGCTGAATAAATCCACTGTCCTTGCAATTACAAAAGCAATTATTTAAAAAAAAAATTATCTAAAAAAAATCAAAAACCGTTATGAAACCGATTCAGTTTTTCATAAAAGAGTTTTAAACAGATATCAGATTCGCTTATAGTTTCATTCCATGTTAATCCTTAAATGCTTATTTTATAAAAACACTGAATTCTTGGCAATAATATATTCAATATCTGTGGTCCATGGATTTTTGAAAGATTTCCATTCACTCTGCAGCTGAATAAATCCACTGTCTTTGGAACGAAAACGATACACTTGCGTTGTAATCTTCTCCGGCGCTTGCAGTACCATTTTATGCGACTCGGCCAAGGATGGAATGTCCTCATGGTGAAAGTATTCATAGAAACTGGTGCCCAGTATTTCTTGTGGCAGAAAACCAATTACTAAAGTTGCTCTATAATTAGGTTATATATCATATTTTATAAAAATAAACGTAATACATTTCTTTCTTTTAGTTCACCTTTGATCAATGAATAAATATTTGCCATCCACAGAATGGCGTGAAACAAACATCACATATCGCACATTCGGATGTTTGTCCAACGACGATGGCACACTTAGCGACAAAACATTCGGCGGTATACGACCGATGGCCACCAAGCATGACATGTTGGTGACCTGATCATCGCTGTCACTCTCTTGATCTTCCAAACTTATCGAAGTCCAAGACTTTAAGTAGCCAGTGCACTGTATGACGCGATATTTGTGCTCAACACTTAATTTGGATTTGCGTTTATTAGAGCTGCGTGAACTGGATGACGTGTCAGACTCCTCTTTAATCTGGCCGGCCTTGAGCTTCATGCGACAAAAGAAGGAACGTCTGGCGCCTGGACAGAGGCGACATTGATTTTGTGGTATATCCGTTTTTACAGGTAGCATTGCTAAAAACAAAGATAGTTAATTTTAATAATACTTTGAAATTTAACAGAAATTCAAACTTGCTTTTCGCATCGATTAAACGTTCGCGCGGACATGGATCCAGCGATGATAGCTGCTCCTTAACTTTGGCCACATCCTTCGGATGCAATACATCAAACCAACTCTGTCCGAGCAGATCGTTTTGTGTGCTATTCAATACATTCGATACGGACTCTGAGACATACATAATGCGTCCACGATCGCAGCCGACAACGAAAAGAAATCCATCGGCCGCTTGTAGTATAAGCATTTTGAGTTCCTGGTCGGAGAGAAATGTAGGTTTGTAATCACCGCCACTGTATGGATTGACGGTGCCGCGTATGCCACGCAGGTGTTGAACGGCCATGCGCAGCACCGTCAGCTTGTCCAACTTGCGATGCATCGCATAGCACATGGGTATCATGGACGAGAGCTCGTTGATGTAGGTGTTCATTTTGTCGCGGCGACGCTTTTCGATTTCGCTGTGGTTTTGTCTGGAAATTTGACGAGTTTTTAGTATTTTAACAACTATTAAACTTGTATATGAAATTCAAAGTACTGCGTACAAAGTAGGCTTTTTTTTTATTTTAGGCCATCATAAATCTACTCGGAATGATTTGTTTTTGGACAACAATTTATTGCTCTTGAAATAAGGCACCATTTTGAAATTATCAAACGTTACCCAGTAGTAAATTTGTCCAGGCCTTGCCAGTAGAAGCCCTGCTATAACCACTTCTTAGCATACTCAATACACATTCTGCCATCACTGAAACTAGTTAAAGAATCGGCGCAAAGAGAATTGGTGACTATTTCTAATATTTTTCAAATACAAAAGCGAAGTGCTGCTAGCTCACCTTCTAATGGAATGCTAACAGTAATGAGTCAAACTATTTTCTGAGAACTTCTGAAAGTCATTCTTTGAGAAACGAATTGGGAAATCATTTAGTCGGGAAGGGGTTCTATCTGCTTAAGAATCTGTGTTAGCATAGCTACTTACGCCTGAAATTTACTACTGGGTATTTCTTACTTGATAAAAAGGGTATGTAAAGAATTATTTTATATGTTTAAAACTCTTCTCAATATTTTTTAAGTAGTATTTTCATAGCAAACAAAAGAATAGAATGTTTTATGGATAATTATTTTGAACAATATTTCCCGAGACTATTTTCCCTTCACAATTCCGGAAAATTGTTATTCAATATAATTCTTTCTGAAGACAAATCATCCAAAGACAATTCTTTTAGCCCACTTCAGGGTAGAGTATATCTTATAACTTTTCATTCTTTCAATTCTTTCCCGAGACTAAGAGCTACAAATTGTGTACTAAAAGCAACAAGTGGCAATGCGCTTACTTGCGATTCTCGTCCGTGGTGCGCGTTGACCTGGCATCGTCAAATGTCTCATCGTCCACATCATCGAGTGGCTCACTGCTGAGAGTAAAAATATTAAAATAAAATAAAACAGCATACCAAATATCAAACAACAAATAAATGTCGCACTATCAATGAAAGAATTAAGAGCAACAAATAGATTTCGATACCATATGTAAAAGCAAACATTCGACGAGGTTCTTCTAGAACACATTTAATAATCTGTTGCGTATGCAAAATAGTATCCATTGCTTGCAGTTCCATTGTCTGACAACATCAATGGCTTCCGCAAGTAGAACTAAATTAAGCAGTTGCATCTGGCAATCAATACACGACTCACCTATAATCCATTTAGAGGATGTTTCAAACAACTGAATGCATTAATTTGTACTTATTCTATGCAATACTTCCTTTCGTCTCCGTATATATTATATTGAGAATCAGATTGTGTCCACGAAATCCTAATACCAAGAATGTTGACAACCGGCTCCATGTAAAGTGTTGCTGTAAATGATTAGGAAAATATTGCGACTGCAAGCTTTGAACTTTTTAGTTTGTATTATTTACAAACGTACAAAAGGGAGCTTGTATTATACATACAAACATACACGGTGGTTTTCGACGGCCTCGATGTATCTGCGCAAAAGCTTCATATGATGGAAATAATGAGAATGTTGCTGGCAAAAAGCTTTTTTTGTGTTCAAGCACAAATGCATGAAGTGCAATCAATTTGTTGACGTTTTACTTATATTTAAAGGTAACTTTAAGTCCAAGTTTAAAAGACTTAATTCAGCATTGTTGGGTTTGTTTTTCCGCATCTTTAGATTGTTTGATTTTGTGTCAAAACAGCCTCTATTTAGTGTTTTCACTATATTTTGCAGCAATTTAATGATTTTCTGTTTGCGACTGAATATCTGTTACTAGATTCACGTTCTCGCCTTTAATCTTAAACTTTTGCAAGTTTTGCCCAAACCTATTTGTTATACTTTATTACATTTCATTAACAACAAATTTTATTGAAACACAAAGCAAAACGAAATAAGCAATATACTTAAGATACTGTTTATATGTGATACATTTTGTCCAGACAAATGCTTATAACTTGCATATAACGATCCCACAAACATCTGGTCTCTTGATCTCTGGAAAATATTTGTATAAGAGCACGAAATTTAATTTAATTTTAATCAAACAAAATGCTCACCTTGATATCTCCAAATCCAAAACACTCTGCGTTATGGCCGATAGAAATTTGTTGACTTGCTCTCCATTCCAACCGTTTTGACGCCATGGCTCAATCAACTTTTCCACCAGATCTATAAATATGCCGCGCAACTCACGCGTGCGATGCAGATTACACGCAATGGTTATCAAAGCGCGCCAATATGAGCTATAAGTTGGACAATTTTTAAAATATTATAAATATTAAACAAAAACTCACCGAAAATTAGAGTCCAACTCGTGAAAACAGCGCTCCAGTAGCACCGACTTAAGACGCAAGCATACTAAACTTAAATTGAAGTTGTATATTTTGTTAATATTTAATAAAAAAATATACTAAATACTATTTTCAATATAGAAACCTACTGTTTTATTTCCTTCTCCTTGTCTAGCAGGCAACGTAACTCACGCAGATCCAGCAGAAACTCTTTATCCATTTCCGTGTCATAGTATTCGGGTCCCGAGTGCTGATACGTGTACGTCCAATAGGTCATAATAGCCTGTGAGCAGGCAAACAAATCGCCAAAACTAAGAAACTGCAATTTCTTTTTGGATGTTTCGAAACGTAGACAAGCCAGAAATACTATGGAGGCATATTTTCTGCATGACAATTAATCATAAGCAATTTATATAAATAAAAAAAAAACGTTCATACTTAGCCAGTTCATCGGGCAGTGAAAATAGCTGTTTTATGTTGTTTGTTATATTGCCGGGCAATTCTTCGACTGCTTTAAATATGCGCTTCACATTGTCAAACTGTCTCCTATGTGCGCGCATCAGAAAATTAAGTTATCAGTAATTTTATCAGTACATTTGGCACTGACGTCACGCACCTGCACGATTTCAGCTTAACGCAGGTCTTCTCCGCCACTTCATCCAGATCTTTGCGATAGCGCGAGGAGAGCTTCTTGCCAAGTATCTCACGTGCAACAACATCATCAATGGAATAATATCTGCAATATATTTAGTTATTTTGGAACACATTTGGTGATTGTAGCAGACTAACTTTTCAATTATCAAATCTCTGGTATCTGGTTCGAGTTGAAAACACGACTGTTCCAAGAGTTTCGTTGGTGCATGCAACAGTCTTTCAATCAGCGAATACGTGCGATAGTGATCCAGTATATCTGATGCTATCAGGTCGATTGGAGCGCCCATGAAGTGCCCGAAACCTTTCTGCTTCAAATAGCAAACAGCTTCACTTGCTGCAAAGCAAAATAATGTTCACAACTTAGACCTTTAACATTGATGTCACTACTTACAGGAAAACCCCTCGATCCAGAGTTGATAAATGTCTGGATCCACCAACGTATAGTTGCTTATGAAGACATCAACATCAGCCAACATAGTTTTAATTGATTGCACTTACAAAACTTAATTATTTTAGTCAACAAATAATTTAACTTTACGTGCCAGTGTTGCAATTAGTAAAAATAAAAATTTATCAATAAAAAAGTAAAAACACTTTAAAAAAATTTGGCATTCGAAGAACTTACCAACACTGTAACATAGGGTGCACTTTTTATATATGAGAAATTACGTTTTTTTTCTTCTTTCTTCTATAGGTTTTTCTGTAGGTTCAAAATATAAAAATCATTAAATCAAATTAAAATCAACATCCAAATGTGGATAATTAAGAAGATATAATGAAAAAAAAATGGATTTTTAAAACCTGATTATTCCGAAACCCACTGATCGAATTATATGTAATTTACAGTGAGAAAAATGGCATTCAATGCAGTGTTCTCATTCTACTCCGATCGGAGTAGATCTACTCCATTTCAATTGTATTTTAAAAAATCTACTGCTCTACTTCGGTGGTAGCATTTTCTATTCCTTTCTTATAATTTTCTACTCCCTTTGCAAAAATTGCTTATATTTTTTTAATTGATGAGAACAATTTCTTTCGCCCCAAACAAATTGTCTATGTTATAATTTTTCATATAACTATGATCAATTATCTGTAATATAAATGTAATATTTCTTCCATGGTATTTAAATTGTAGAAGTTATAATTAAATATACGTTCTTATCAACTTTTATAAATTCAATTTTGAAAACACTGGGTGTTCCAGAAACACCCCAACTCTAGAATAGACCACCCTGTACACATCAGCATTATAGAAAATCCATAAAATCAGGAATATATCTATTCATTTAATTAAATTCAAATACACTAATGCAAATTTCTAATCCCATTGCATCATATTTACTCCTATATTTAATTGTCAACACCATTTACATCAAAGCAATATTTGCATCATTTCTACTCTTTTGAAAATCGATTTTCAAAACGTTATTATTCCAGAACCCACCGATCGAATTAAATGAAATTTACAGTGAAAAATTAGGCATTCAATGTCTATAAAAAGCGCCTACTTTCAACCCTCTAGGACGCTCCGTTTAGGAGTTACGGCCAATTAAAGAAATTTTTTGGAAATCGATTTTGAAAACCTTATTATTCCAGAACCCAACGATCGAATTAAATGAAATTTACGGTGAAAAATTAGGCATTTAGGAGTTACGGCCAAATAAAGAAATATTTTGAAAATCGGTTTTCAAAACCTTATTATTCCAGAACCCACCGATCGAATTAAATGAAATTTACAGTGAAAAATTAGGCATTCAATGTCTATAAAAAGCGCCTACTTTCAACCCTCTAGGACGCTCCGTTTAGGAGTTACGGCCAATTAAAGAAATATTTTGAAAATCAATTTTCAAAACCTTATTATTCCAGAACCCACCGATCGAATTAAATGAAATTTACAGTGAAAAATTAGGCATTCAATGTCTATAAAAAGCGCCTACTTTCAACCCTCTAGGACGCTCCGTTTAGGAGTTATGGCCAATTAAAGAAATAGTTTGAAAATCGGTTTTCAAAACCTTATTATTCCAGAACCCACCGATCGAATTAAATGAAATTTACAGTGAAAAATTAGGCATTCAATGTCTATAAAAAGAGCCTACTTTCAACCCTCTAGGACGCTCCGTTTAGGAGTTACGGCCAATTAAAGAAATATTTTGAAAATCAATTTTCAAAACCTTATTATTCCAGAACCCACCGATCGAATTAAATGAAATTTACAGTGAAAAATTAGGCATTCAATGTCTATAAAAAGCGCCTACTTTCAACCCTCTAGGACGCTCCGTTTAGGAGTTATGGCCAATTAAAGAAATAGTTTGAAAATCGGTTTTCAAAACCTTATTATTCCAGAACCCACCGATCGAATTAAATGAAATTTACAGTAAAAAATTAGGCATTCAATGTCTATAAAAAGCGCCTACTTTCAACCCTCTAGGACTAAATGAAATTTACAGTGAAAAATAAGGCATTCAATGTCTATAAAAAGCGCCTACTTTTAACCCTCTAGGACGCTCCGTTTAAGAGTTATGGCCAATTAAAGAAATAGTTTGAAAATCAATTTTCAAAACCTTATTATTCCAGAACCCACCGATCGAATTAAATGAAATTTACAGTAAAAAATTAGGCATTCAATGTCTATAAAAAGCGCCTACTTTCAAGCCTCTAGGATTAAATGAAATTTACAGTGAAAAATTAGGCATTCAATGTCTATAAAAAGCGCCTACTTTTAACCCTCTAGGACGCTCCGTTTAAGAGTTATGGCCAATTAAAGAAATAGTTTGAAAATCAATTTTCAAAACCTTATTATTCCAGAACCCACCGATCGAATTAAATGAAATTTACAGTAAAAAATTAGGCATTCAATGTCTATAAAAAGCGCCTACTTTCAAGCCTCTAGGATTAAATGAAATTTACAGTGAAAAATTAGGCATTCAATGTCTATAAAAAGCGCCTACTTTCAACCCTCTAGGACGCTCCGTTTAGGAGTTATGGCCAATTAAAGAAATAGTTTGAAAATCGGTTTTCAAAACCTTATTATTCCAGAACCCAACGATCGAATTAAATGAAATTTACGGTGAAAAATTAGGCATTTAGGAGTTACGGCCAAATAAAGAAATATTTTGAAAATCGGTTTTCAAAACCTTATTATTCCAGAACCCACCGATCGAATTAAATGAAATTTACAGTGAAAAATTAGGCATTCAATGTCTATAAAAAGCGCCTACTTTCAACCCTCTAGGACGCTCCGTTTAGGAGTTACGGCCAATTAAAGAAATATTTTGAAAATCAATTTTCAAAACCTTATTATTCCAGAACCCACCGATCGAATTAAATGAAATTTACAGTGAAAAATTAGGCATTCAATGTCTATAAAAAGCGCCTACTTTCAACCCTCTAGGACGCTCCGTTTAGGAGTTATGGCCAATTAAAGAAATAGTTTGAAAATCGGTTTTCAAAACCTTATTATTCCAGAACCCACCGATCGAATTAAATGAAATTTACAGTGAAAAATTAGGCATTCAATGTCTATAAAAAGAGCCTACTTTCAACCCTCTAGGACGCTCCGTTTAGGAGTTACGGCCAATTAAAGAAATATTTTGAAAATCAATTTTCAAAACCTTATTATTCCAGAACCCACCGATCGAATTAAATGAAATTTACAGTGAAAAATTAGGCATTCAATGTCTATAAAAAGCGCCTACTTTCAACCCTCTAGGACGCTCCGTTTAGGAGTTATGGCCAATTAAAGAAATAGTTTGAAAATCGGTTTTCAAAACCTTATTATTCCAGAACCCACCGATCGAATTAAATGAAATTTACAGTAAAAAATTAGGCATTCAATGTCTATAAAAAGCGCCTACTTTCAACCCTCTAGGACTAAATGAAATTTACAGTGAAAAATAAGGCATTCAATGTCTATAAAAAGCGCCTACTTTTAACCCTCTAGGACGCTCCGTTTAAGAGTTATGGCCAATTAAAGAAATAGTTTGAAAATCAATTTTCAAAACCTTATTATTCCAGAACCCACCGATCGAATTAAATGAAATTTACAGTAAAAAATTAGGCATTCAATGTCTATAAAAAGCGCCTACTTTCAAGCCTCTAGGATTAAATGAAATTTACAGTGAAAAATTAGGCATTCAATGTCTATAAAAAGCGCCTACTTTCAACCCTCTAGGACGCTCCGTTTAGGAGTTATGGCCAATTAAAGAAATAGTTTGAAAATCGGTTTTCAAAACCTTATTATTCCAGAACCCACCGATCGAATTAAATGAAATTTACAGTAAAAAATTAGGCATTCAATGTCTATAAAAAGCGCCTACTTTCAACCCTCTAGGACTAAATGAAATTTACAGTGAAAAATTAGGCATTCAATGTCTATAAAAAGCGCCTACTTTCAACCCTCTAGGACGCTCCGTTTAGGAGTTACGGCCAATTAAAGAAATATTTTGAAAATCGGTTTTCAAAACCTTATTATTCCAGAACCCACCGATCAAATTAAATGAAATTTACAGTGAAAAATTAGGCATTCAATGTCTATAAAAAGCGCCTACTTTCAACCCTCTAGGATTAAATGAAATTTACAGTGAAAAATTAGTCATTCAATGTCTATAAAAAGCGCCAACTTTCAACCCTCTAGGACGCTCCGTTTAGGAGTTATGGCCAATTAAAGAAATAGTTTGAAAATCGGTTTTCAAAACCTTATTATTCCAGAACCCACCGATCGAATTAAATGAAATTTACAGTGAAAAATTAGGCATTCAATGTCTAGAAAAAACGCCTACTTTCAACCCTCTAGGACGCTCCGTTTAGGAGTTACGGCCAATTAAAGAAATATTTTGAAAATCAATTTTCAAAACCTTATTATTCCAGAACCCACCAATCGAATTAAATGAAATTTACAGTGAAAAATTAGGCATTCAATGTCTATAAAAAGCGCCTACTTTCAACCCTCTAGGACGCTCCGTTTAGGAGTTATGGCCAATTAAAGAAATAGTTTGAAAATCGGTTTTCAAAACCTTATTATTCCAGAACCCACCGATCGAATTAAATGAAATTTACAGTAAAAAATTAGGCATTCAATGTCTATAAAAAGCGCCTACTTTCAACCCTCTAGGACGCTCCGTTTAGGAGTTACGGCCAATTAAAGAAATATTTTGAAAATCAATACTTTCAACCCTTTAGGATTAAATGAAATTTACAGTGAAAAATTAGGCATTCAATGTCTATAAAAAGCGCCTACTTTCAACCCTCTAGGACGCTCCGTTTAGGAGTTATGGCCAATTAAAGAAATAGTTTAAAAATCGGTTTTCAAAACCTTATTATTCCAGAACCCACCGATCGAATTAAATGAAATTTACAGTAAAAAAATTAGGCATTCAATGTCTATAAAAAGCGCCTACTTTCAACCCTCTAGGACGCTCCGTTTAAGAGTTATGGCCAATTAAAGAAATAGTTTGAAAATCAATTTTCAAAACCTTATTATTCCAGAACCCACCGATCGAATTAAATGAAATTTACAGTAAAAAATTAGGCATTCAATGTCTATAAAAAGCGCCTACTTTCAACCCTCTAGGACGCTCCGTTTAGGAGTTACGGCCAATTAAAGAAATATTTTGAAAATCAATACTTTCAACCCTTTAGGATTAAATGAAATTTACAGTGAAAAATTAGGCATTCAATGTCTATAAAAAGCGCCTACTTTCAACCCTCTGGGACGCTCCGTTTAGGAGTTATGGCCAATTAAAGAAATATTTTGAAAATCAATTTTCAAAACCTTATTATTCCAGAACCCTCCGATCGAATTAAATGAAATTAACAGTGAAAAATTAGGCATTCAATGTCTATGAAAAGCGCCTACTTTCAACCCTCTAGGACGCTCCGTTTAGGAGTTATGGCCAATTAAAGAAATAGTTTGAAAATCGGTTTTCAAAACCTTATTATTCCAGAACCCACCGATCGAATTAAATGAAATTAACAGTGAAAAATTAGGCATTCAATGTCTATGAAAAGCGCCTACTTTCAACCCTCTAGGACGCTCAGTTTAGGAGTTATGGCCAATTAAAGAAATAGTTTAAAAATCGGTTTTCAAAACCTTATTATTCCAGAACCCACCGATCGAATTAAATGAAATTTACAGTAAAAAATTAGGCATTCAATGTCTATAAAAAGCGCCTACTTTCAACCCTCTAGGACGCTCCGTTTAAGAGTTATGGCCAATTAAAGAAATAGTTTGAAAATCAATTTTCAAAACCATATTATTCCAGAACCCACCGATCGAATTAAATGAAATTTACAGTAAAAAATTAGGCATTCAATGTCTATAAAAAGCGCCTACTTTTAACCCTCTAGGACGCTCCGTTTAGGAGTTACGGCCAATTAAAGAAATATTTTGAAAATCAATTTTCAAAACCTTATTATTCCAGAACCCACCGATCGAATTAAATGAAATTAACAGTGAAAAATTAGGCATTCAATGTCTATGAAAAGCGCCTACTTTCAACCCTCTAGGACGCTCCGTTTAGGAGTTATGGCCAATTAAAGAAATAGTTTGAAAATCGGTTTTCAAAGCCTTATTATTCCAGAACCCACCGATCGAATTAAATGAAATTTACAGTGAAAAATTAGGCATTCAATGTCTATAAAAAGCGCCTACTTTCAACCCTCTAGGACGCTCCGTTTAGGAGTTACGGCCAATTAAAGAAATATTTTGAAAATCAATTTTCAAAACCTTATTATTCCAGAACCCACCGATCGAATTAAATGAAATTAACAGTGAAAAATTAGGCATTCAATGTCTATGAAAAGCGCCTACTTTCAACCCTCTAGGACGCTCAGTTTAGGAGTTATGGCCAATTAAAGAAATAGTTTGAAAATCGGTTTTCGAAACCTTATTATTCCAGAACCCACCGATCGAATTAAATGAAATTTACAGTGAAAAATTAGGCATTCAATGTCTATAAAAAGCGCCTACTTTCAACCCCCTAGGATTAAATGAAATTTACAGTGAAAAATTAGGCATTCAATGTCTATAAAAAGCGCCTACTTTCAACCCTCTAGGACGCTCCGTTTAAGAGTTATGGCCAATTAAAGAAATAGTTTGAAAATCAATTTTCAAAACCTTATTATTCCAGAACCCACCGATCGAATTAAATGAAATTTACAGTGAAAAATTAGGCATTCAATGTCTATAAAAAGCGCCTACTTTCAACCCCCTAGGATTAAATGAAATTTACAGTGAAAAATTAGGCATTCAATGTCTATAAAAAGCGCCTACTTTCAACCCTCTAGGACGCTCCGTTTAGGAGTTACGGCCAATTAAAGAAATATTTTGAAAATCAATTTTCAAAACCTTATTATTCCAGAACCCACCGATCGAATTAAATGAAATTAACAGTGAAAAATTAGGCATTCAATGTCTATGAAAAGCGCCTACTTTCAACCCTCTAGGACGCTCAGTTTAGGAGTTATGGCCAATTAAAGAAATAGTTTGAAAATCGGTTTTCAAAACCTTATTATTCCAGAACCCACCGATCGAATTAAATGAAATTTACAGTGAAAAATTAGGCATTCAATGTCTATAAAAAGCGCCTACTTTCAACCCCCTAGGATTAAATGAAATTTACAGTGAAAAATTAGGCATTCAATGTCTATAAAAAGCGCCTACTTTCAACCCTCTAGGACGCTCCGTTTAAGAGTTATGGCCAATTAAAGAAATAGTTTGAAAATCAATTTTCAAAACCTTATTATTCCAGAACCCACCGATCGAATTAAATGAAATTAACAGTGAAAAATTAGGCATTCAATGTCTATGAAAAGCGCCTACTTTCAACCCTCTAGGACGCTCCGTTTAGGAGTTATGGCCAATTAAAGAAATAGTTTGAAAATCGGTTTTCAAAACCTTATTATTCCAGAACCCACCGATCGAATTAAATGAAATTTACAGTAAAAAATTAGGCATTCAATGTCTATAAAAAGCGCCTACTTTCAACCCTCTAGGATTAAATGAAATTTACAGTGAAAAATTAGGCATTCAATGTCTATAAAAAGCGCCTACTTTCAACCCTCTAGGACGCTCCGTTTAGGAGTTATGGCCAATTAAAGAAATAGTTTAAAAATCGGTTTTCAAAACCTTATTATTCCAGAACCCACCGATCGAATTAAATGAAATTTACAGTAAAAAATTAGGCATTCAATGTCTATAAAAAGCGCCTACTTTCAACCCTCTAGGACGCTCCGTTTAAGAGTTATGGCCAATTAAAGAAATAGTTTGAAAATCAATTTTCAAAACCTTATTATTCCAGAACCCACCGATCGAATTAAATGAAATTTACAGTGAAAAATTAGGCATTCAATGTCTATAAAAAGCGCCTACTTTCAACCCTCTAGGACGCTCCGTTTAGGAGTTATGGCCAATTAAAGAAATAGTTTAAAAATCGGTTTTCAAAACCTTATTATTCCAGAACCCACCGATCGAATTAAATGAAATTTACAGTAAAAAATTAGGCATTCAATGTCTATAAAAAGCGCCTACTTTCAACCCTCTAGGACGCTCCGTTTAAGAGTTATGGCCAATTAAAGAAACAGTTTGAAAATCAATTTTCAAAACCTTATTATTCCAGAACCCACCGATCGAATTAAATGAAATTTACAGTAAAAAATTAGGCATTCAATGTCTATAAAAAGCGCCTACTTTCAACCCTCTAGGACGCTCCGTTTAGGAGTTACGGCCAATTAAAGAAATATTTTGAAAATCAATTTTCAAAACCTTATTATTCCAGAACCCACCGATCGAATTAAATGAAATTAACAGTGAAAAATTAGGCATTCAATGTCTATGAAAAGCGCCTACTATCAACCCTCTAGGACGCTCAGTTTAGGAGTTATGGCCAATTAAAGAAATAGTTTAAAAATCGGTTTTCAAAACCTTATTATTCCAGAACCCACCGATCGAATTAAATGAAATTTACAGTGAAAAATTAGGCATTCAATGTCTACTTTCAACCCTCTAGGACGCTCCGTTTAGGAGTTACGGCCAATTAAAGAAATAGTTTGAAAATCGGTTTTCAAAACCTTATTATTCCAGAACCCACCGATCGAATTAAATGAAATTTACGGTGAAAAATTAGGCATTCAATGTCTATAAAAAGCGCCTACTTTCAACCCTCTAGGACGCTCCGTTTAGGAGTTACGGCCAATCAAAGAAATATTTTGAAAATCGGTTTTCAAAACCTTATTATTCCAGAACCCACCGATCGAATTAAATGAAATTTACGGTGAAAAATTAGGCATTCAATGTCTATAAAAAGCACCTACTTTCAACCCTCTAGGACGCTCCGTTTAGGAGTTACGGCCAATCAAAGAAATATTTTGAAAATCGGTTTTCAAAACCTTATTATTCCAGAACCCACCGATCGAATTAAATGAAATTTACAGTGAAAAATTAGGCATTCAATGTCTATAAAAAGCGCCTACTTTCAACCCTCTAGGACGCTCCGTTTAGGAGTTACGGCCAATTAAAGAAATATTTTGAAAATCAATTTTCAAAACCTTATTATTCCAGAACCCACCGATCGAATTAAATGAAATTTACAGTGAAAAATTTGGCATTCAATGTCTATAAAAAGCGCCTACTTTTAACCCTCTAGGACGCTCCGTTTAGGAGTTACGGCCAATTAAAGAAATAGTTTGAAAATCGGTTTTCAAAACCTTATTATTCCAGAACCCACCGATGGAATTAAATGAAATTTACAGTGAAAAATTAGGCATTCAATGTATATAAAAAGCGCCTACTTTCAACCCTCTAGGACGCTCCGTTTAGGAGTTACGGCCAATTAAAGAAATAGTTTGAAAATCGGTTTTCAAAACCTTATTATTCCAGAACCCACCGATCGAATTAAATGAAATTTACAGTGAAAAATTAGGCATTCAATGCCTATAAAAAGCGCCTACTTTTAACCCTCTAGGACGCTCCGTTTAGGAGTTACGGACATTTAAAGAAATAGTTTGAAAATCGGTTTTCAAAACCTTATTATTCCAGAACCCACCGATCGAATTAAATGAAATTTACAGTGAAAAATTAGGCATTCAATGTCTATAAAAAGCGCCTACTTTCAACCCTCTAGGACGCTCCGTTTAGGAGTTACGGCCAATTAAAGAAATATTTTGAAAATCAATTTTCAAAACCTTATTATTCCAGAACCCACCGATCGAATTAAATGAAATTTACAGTGAAAAATTAGGCATTCAATGTCTATAAAAAGCGCCTACTTTTAACCCTCTAGGACGCTCCGTTTAAGAGTTACGGCCAATTAAAGAAATAGTTTGAAAATCGGTTTTCAAAACTTCATTATTCCAGAACTCACCGATCGAATTAAATGAAATTTACATTGAAAAATTAGGCATTCAATGTCTATAAAAAGCGCCTACTTTTAACCCTCTAGGACGCTCCGTTTAAGAGTTACGGCCAATTAAAGAAATAGTTTGAAAATCGGTTTTCAAAACCTCATTATTCCAGAACCCACCGATCGAATTAAATGAAATTTCCAGTGAAAAATTACGCATTCAATGTCTATAAAAAGCGCCTACTTTCAACCCTCTAGGACGCTCCGTTTAGGAGTTACGGCCAATTAAAGAAATATTTTGAAAATCAATTTTCAAAACCTTATTATTCCAGAACCCACCGATCGAATTAAATGAAATTTACAGTGAAAAATTAGGCATTCAATGTCTATAAAAAGCGCCTACTTTTAACCCTCTAGGACGCTCCGTTTAAGAGTTACGGCCAATTAAAGAAATAGTTTGAAAATCGGTTTTCAAAACCTCATTATTCCAGAACCCACCGATCGAATTAAATGAAATTTACAGTGAAAAATTACGCATTCAATGTCTATAAAAAGCGCCTACTTTCAACCCTCTAGGACGCTCCGTTTAGGAGTTACGGCCAATTAAAGAAATATTTTGAAAATCAATTTTCAAAACCTTATTATTCCAGAACCCACCGATCGAATTAAATGAAATTTACAGTGAAAAATTAGGCATTCAATGTCTATAAAAAGCGCCTACTTTCAACCCTCTAGGACGCTCCGTTTAGGAGTTACGGCCAATTAAAGAAATAGTTTGAAAATCGGTTTTCAAAACCTTATTATTCCAGAACCCACCGATCGAATTAAATGAAATTTACAGTGAAAAATTAGGAATTCAATGTCTATAAAAAGCGCCTACTTTTAACCCTCTAGGACGCTCCGTTTAAGAGTTACGGCCAATTAAAGAAATAGTTTGAAAATCGGTTTTCAAAACCTCATTATTCCAGAACCCACCGATCGAATTAAATGAAATTTACATTGAAAAATTAGGCATTCAATGTCTATTAAAAGCGCCTACTTTTAACCCTCTAGGACGCTCCGTTTAAGAGTTACGGCCAATTAAAGAAATAGTTTGAAAATCGGTTTTCAAAACCTCATTATTCCAGAACCCACCGATCGAATTAAATGAAATTTCCAGTGAAAAATTACGCATTCAATGTCTATAAAAAGCGCTTACTTTCAACCCTCTAGGACGCTCCGTTTAGGAGTTACGGCCAATTAAAGAAATAGTTTGAAAATCGGTTTTCAAAACCTTATTATTCCAGAACCCACCGATCGAATTAAATGAAATTTACAGTGAAAAATTAGGAATTCAATGTCTATAAAAAGCGCCTACTTTTAACCCTCTAGGACGCTCCGTTTAAGAGTTACGGCCAATTAAAGAAATAGTTTGAAAATCGGTTTTCAAAACCTCATTATTCCAGAACCCACCGATCGAATTAAATGAAATTTACATTGAAAAATTAGGCATTCAATGTCTATTAAAAGCGCCTACTTTTAACCCTCTAGGACGCTCCGTTTAAGAGTTACGGCCAATTAAAGAAATAGTTTGAAAATCGGTTTTCAAAACCTCATTATTCCAGAACCCACCGATCGAATTAAATGAAATTTCCAGTGAAAAATTACGCATTCAATGTCTATAAAAAGCGCTTACTTTCAACCCTCTAGGACGCTCCGTTTAGGAGTTACGGCCAATTAAAGAAATAGTTTGAAAATCGAAACAGTGAAAAATTAGGCATTCAATGTCTATAAAAAGCGCCTACTTTCAACCCTCTAGGACGCTCCGTTTAGGAGTTACGGCCAATTAAAGAAATATTTTGAAAATCAATTTTCAAAACCTTATTATTCCAGAACCCACCGATCGAATTAAATGAAATTTACAGTGAAAAATTAGGCATTCAATGTCTATAAAAAGCGCCTACTTTCAACCCTCTAGGACGCTCCGTTTAGGAGTTACGGCCAATTAAAGAAATAGTTTGAAAATCGGTTTTCAAAACCTTATTATTCCAGAACCCACCGATCGAATTAAATGAAATTTACAGTGAAAAATTAGGAATTCAATGTCTATAAAAAGCGCCTACTTTTAACCCTCTAGGACGCTCCGTTTAAGAGTTACGGCCAATTAAAGAAATAGTTTGAAAATCGGTTTTCAAAACCTCATTATTCCAGAACCCACCGATCGAATTAAATGAAATTTACAGTGAAAAATTAGGCATTCAATGTCTATAAAAAGCGCCTACCTTCAACCCTCTAGGACGCTCCGTTTAGGAGTTACGGCCAATTAAAGAAATAGTTTGAAAATCGGTTTTCAAAACCTTATTATTCCAGAACCCACCGATCGAATTAAATGAAATTTACAGTGAAAAATTACGCATTCAATGTCTATAAAAAGCGCCTACTTTCAACCCTCTAGGACGCTCCGTTTAGGAGTTACGGCCAATTAAAGAAATATTTTGAAAATCAATTTTCAAAACCTTATTATTCCAGAACCCACCGATCGAATTAAATGAAATTTACATTGAAAAATTAGGCATTCAATGTCTATAAAAAGCGCCTACTTTCAACCCTCTAGGACGCTCCGTTTAGGAGTTACGGCCAATTAAAGAAATAGTTTGAAAATCGAAACAGTGAAAAATTAGGCTCTCAATGTCTATAAAAAGCGCCTACTTTCAACCCTCTAGGACGCTCCGTTTAGGAGTTACGGCCAATCAAAGAAATATTTTGAAAATCGGTTTTCAAAAACTTATTATTCCAGAACCCACCGATAGAATTAAATGAAATTTACAGTGAAAAATTAGGCATTCAATGTCTATAAAAAGCGCCTACTTTCAACCCTCTAGGACGCTCCGTTTAGGAGTTACGGCCAATTAAAGAAATAGTTTGAAAATCGAAACAGTGAAAAATTAGGCTCTCAATGTCTATAAAAAGCGCCTACTTTCAACCCTCTAGGACGCTCCGTTTAGGAGTTACGGCCAATCAAAGAAATATTTTGAAAATCGGTTTTCAAAAACTTATTATTCCAGAACCCACCGATAGAATTAAATGAAATTTACAGTGAAAAATTAGGCATTCAATGTCTATAAAAAGCGCCTACCTTCAACCCTCTAGGACGCTCCGTTTAGGAGTTACGGCCAATTAAAGAAATAGTTTGAAAATCGGTTTTCAAAACCTTATTATTCCAGAACCCACCGATCGAATTAAATGAAATTTACAGTGAAAAATTACGCATTCAATGTCTATAAAAAGCGCCTACTTTCAACCCTCTAGGACGCTCCGTTTAGGAGTTACGGCCAATTAAAGAAATATTTTGAAAATCAATTTTCAAAACCTTATTATTCCAGAACCCACCGATCGAATTAAATGAAATTTACATTGAAAAATTAGGCATTCAATGTCTATAAAAAGCGCCTACTTTCAACCCTCTAGGACGCTCCGTTTAGGAGTTACGGCCAATTAAAGAAATAGTTTGAAAATCGAAACAGTGAAAAATTAGGCATTCAATGTCTATAAAAAGCGCCTACTTTCAACCCTCTAGGACGCTCCGTTTAGGAGTTACGGCCAATCAAAGAAATATTTTGAAAATCGGTTTTCAAAACCTTATTATTCCAGAACCCACCGATCGAATTAAATGAAATTTACAGTGAAAAATTAGGCATTCAATGTCTATAAAAAGCGCCTACTTTTAACCCTCTAGGACGCTCCGTTTAGGAGTTACGGCCAATTAAAGAAATATTTTGAAAATCAATTTTCAAAACCTTATTATTCCAGAACGCACCGATCGAATTAAATGAAATTTACATTGAAAAATTAGGCATTCAATGTCTATAAAAAGCGCCTACTTTCAACCCTCTAGGACGCTCCGTTTAGGAGTTACGGCCAATTAAAGAAATAGTTTGAAAATCGGTTTTCAAAACCTTATTATTCCAGAACCCACCGATCGAATTAAATGAAATTTACAGTGAAAAATTAGGAATTCAATGTCTATAAAAAGCGCCTACTTTTAACCCTCTAGGACGCTCCGTTTAAGAGTTACGGCCAATTAAAGAAATAGTTTGAAAATCGGTTTTCAAAACCTCATTATTCCAGAACCCACCGATCGAATTAAATGAAATTTACAGTGAAAAATTACGCATTCAATGTCTATAAAAAGCGCCTACTTTCAACCCTCTAGGACGCTCCGTTTAGGAGTTACGGCCAATTAAAGAAATAGTTTGAAAATCGAAACAGTGAAAAATTAGGCTCTCAATGTCTATAAAAAGCGCCTACTTTCAACCCTCTAGGACGCTCCGTTTAGGAGTTACGGCCAATCAAAGAAATATTTTGAAAATCGGTTTTCAAAAACTTATTATTCCAGAACCCACCGATAGAATTAAATGAAATTTACAGTGAAAAATTAGGCATTCAATGTCTATAAAAAGCGCCTACCTTCAACCCTCTAGGACGCTCCGTTTAGGAGTTACGGCCAATTAAAGAAATAGTTTGAAAATCGGTTTTCAAAACCTTATTATTCCAGAACCCACCGATCGAATTAAATGAAATTTACAGTGAAAAATTACGCATTCAATGTCTATAAAAAGCGCCTACTTTCAACCCTCTAGGACGCTCCGTTTAGGAGTTACGGCCAATTAAAGAAATATTTTGAAAATCAATTTTCAAAACCTTATTATTCCAGAACCCACCGATCGAATTAAATGAAATTTACATTGAAAAATTAGGCATTCAATGTCTATAAAAAGCGCCTACTTTCAACCCTCTAGGACGCTCCGTTTAGGAGTTACGGCCAATTAAAGAAATAGTTTGAAAATCGAAACAGTGAAAAATTAGGCATTCAATGTCTATAAAAAGCGCCTACTTTCAACCCTCTAGGACGCTCCGTTTAGGAGTTACGGCCAATCAAAGAAATATTTTGAAAATCGGTTTTCAAAACCTTATTATTCCAGAACCCACCGATCGAATTAAATGAAATTTACAGTGAAAAATTAGGCATTCAATGTCTATAAAAAGCGCCTACTTTTAACCCTCTAGGACGCTCCGTTTAGGAGTTACGGCCAATTAAAGAAATATTTTGAAAATCAATTTTCAAAACCTTATTATTCCAGAACGCACCGATCGAATTAAATGAAATTTACATTGAAAAATTAGGCATTCAATGTCTATAAAAAGCGCCTACTTTCAACCCTCTAGGACGCTCCGTTTAGGAGTTACGGACAATTAAAGAAATAGTTTGAAAATCGGTTTTCAAAACCTTATTATTCCAGAACCCACCGATCGAATTAAATGAAATTTACATTGAAAAATTAGGCATTCAATATCTATAAAAAGCGCCTACTTTTAACCCTCTAGGACGCTCCGTTTAGGAGTTACGGCCAATTAAAGAAATATTTTGAAAATCAATTTTCAAAACCTTATTATTCCAGAACCCAACGATCGAATTAAATGAAATTTACATTGAAAAATTAGGCATTCAATATCTATAAAAAGCGCCTACTTTTAACCCTCTAGGACGCTCCGTTTAGGAGTTACGGCCAATTAAAGAAATATTTTGAAAATCAATTTTCAAAACCTTATTATTCCAGAACCCACCGATCGAATTAAATGAAATTTACATTGAAAAATTAGGCATTCAATGTCTATAAAAAGCGCCTACTTTCAACCCTCTAGGACGCTCCGTTTAGGAGTTACGGCCAATTAAAGAAATATTTTGAAAATCAATTTTCAAAACCTTATTATTCCAGAACCCACCGATCGAATTAAATGAAATTTACATTGAAAAATTAGGCATTCAATGTCTATAAAAAGCGCCTACTTTCAACCCTCTAGGACGCTCCGTTTAGGAGTTACGGCCAATCAAAGAAATATTTTGAAAATCGGTTTTCAAAAACTTATTATTCCAGAACCCACCGATCGAATTAAATGAAATTTACAGTGAAAAATTAGGCATTCAATGTCTATAAAAAGCGCCTACTTTCAACCCTCTAGGACGCTCCGTTTAGGAGTTACGGCCAATTAAAGAAATAGTTTGAAAATCGGTTTTCAAAACCTTATTATTCCAGAACCCACCGATCGAATTAAATGAAATTTACAGTGAAAAATTAGGCATTCAATGTCTATAAAAAGCGCCTACTTTCAACCCTCTAGGACGCTCCGTTTAGGAGTTACGGCCAATTAAAGAAATAGTTTGAAAATCGGTTTTCAAAACCTTATTATTCCAGAACCCACCGATCGAATTAAATGAAATTTACGTTTAGGAGTTACGGACAATTAAAGAAATAGTTTGAAAATCGGTTTTCAAAACCTTATTATTCCAGAACCCACCGATCGAATTAAATGAAATTTACAGTGAAAAATTAGGCATTCAATGTCTATAAAAAGGAATTCAATGTCTATAAAAAGCGCCTACTTTTAACCCTCTAGGACGCTCCGTTTAAGAGTTACGGCCAATTAAAGAAATAGTTTGAAAATCGGTTTTCAAAACCTCATTATTCCAGAACCCACCGATCGAATTAAATGAAATTTACAGTGAAAAATTACGCATTCAATGTCTATAAAAAGCGCCTACTTTCAACCCTCTAGGACGCTCCGTTTAGGAGTTACGGCCAATTAAAGAAATAGTTTGAAAATCGAAACAGTGAAAAATTAGGCTCTCAATGTCTATAAAAAGCGCCTACTTTCAACCCTCTAGGACGCTCCGTTTAGGAGTTACGGCCAATCAAAGAAATATGTTGAAAATCGGTTTTCAAAAACTTATTATTCCAGAACCCACCGATCGAATTAAATGAAATTTACAGTGAAAAATTAGGCATTCAATGTCTATAAAAAGCGCCTACTTTCAACCCTCTAGGACGCTCCGTTTAGGAGTTACGGCCAATTAAAGAAATAGTTTGAAAATCGGTTTTCAAAACCTTATTATTCCAGAACCCACCGATAGAATTAAATGAAATTTACAGTGAAAAATTAGGCATTCAATGTCTATAAAAAGCGCCTACCTTCAACCCTCTAGGACGCTCCGTTTAGGAGTTACGGCCAATTAAAGAAATAGTTTGAAAATCGGTTTTCAAAACCTTATTATTCCAGAACCCACCGATCGAATTAAATGAAATTTACAGTGAAAAATTACGCATTCAATGTCTATAAAAAGCGCCTACTTTCAACCCTCTAGGACGCTCCGTTTAGGAGTTACGGCCAATTAAAGAAATATTTTGAAAATCAATTTTCAAAACCTTATTATTCCAGAACCCACCGATCGAATTAAATGAAATTTACATTGAAAAATTAGGCATTCAATGTCTATAAAAAGCGCCTACTTTCAACCCTCTAGGACGCTCCGTTTAGGAGTTACGGCCAATTAAAGAAATAGTTTGAAAATCGGTTTTCAAAACCTTATTATTCCAGAACCCACCGATCGAATTAAATGAAATTTACAGTGAAAAATTACGCATTCAATGTCTATAAAAAGCGCCTACTTTCAACCCTCTAGGACGCTCCGTTTAGGAGTTACGGCCAATTAAAGAAATAGTTTGAAAATCGAAACAGTGAAAAATTAGGCTCTCAATGTCTATAAAAAGCGCCTACTTTCAACCCTCTAGGACGCTCCGTTTAGGAGTTACGGCCAATCAAAGAAATATTTTGAAAATCGGTTTTCAAAAACTTATTATTCCAGAACCCACCGATCGAATTAAATGAAATTTACAGTGAAAAATTAGGCATTCAATGTCTATAAAAAGCGCCTACTTTCAACCCTCTAGGACGCTCCGTTTAGGAGTTACGGCCAATTAAAGAAATAGTTTGAAAATCGGTTTTCAAAACCTTATTATTCCAGAACCCACCGATAGAATTAAATGAAATTTACAGTGAAAAATTAGGCATTCAATGTCTATAAAAAGCGCCTACCTTCAACCCTCTAGGACGCTCCGTTTAGGAGTTACGGCCAATTAAAGAAATAGTTTGAAAATCGGTTTTCAAAACCTTATTATTCCAGAACCCACCGATCGAATTAAATGAAATTTACAGTGAAAAATTACGCATTCAATGTCTATAAAAAGCGCCTACTTTCAACCCTCTAGGACGCTCCGTTTAGGAGTTACGGCCAATTAAAGAAATATTTTGAAAATCAATTTTCAAAACCTTATTATTCCAGAACCCACCGATCGAATTAAATGAAATTTACATTGAAAAATTAGGCATTCAATGTCTATAAAAAGCGCCTACTTTCAACCCTCTAGGACGCTCCGTTTAGGAGTTACGGCCAATTAAAGAAATAGTTTGAAAATCGGTTTTCAAAACCTTATTATTCCAGAACCCACCGATCGAATTAAATGAAATTTACAGTGAAAAATTACGCATTCAATGTCTATAAAAAGCGCCTACTTTCAACCCTCTAGGACGCTCCGTTTAGGAGTTACGGCCAATTAAAGAAATATTTTGAAAATCAATTTTCAAAACCTTATTATTCCAGAACCCACCGATCGAATTAAATGAAATTTACATTGAAAAATTAGGCATTCAATGTCTATAAAAAGCGCCTACTTTCAACCCTCTAGGACGCTCCGTTTAGGAGTTACGGCCAATTAAAGAAATAGTTTGAAAATCGAAACAGTGAAAAATTAGGCATTCAATGTCTATAAAAAGCGCCTACTTTCAACCCTCTAGGACGCTCCGTTTAGGAGTTACGGCCAATCAAAGAAATATTTTGAAAATCGGTTTTCAAAACCTTATTATTCCAGAACCCACCGATCGAATTAAATGAAATTTACATTGAAAAATTAGGCATTCAATGTCTATAAAAAGCGCCTACTTTTAACCCTCTAGGACGCTCCGTTTAGGAGTTACGGCCAATTAAAGAAATAGTTTGAAAATCGGTTTTCAAAACCTTATTATTCCAGAACCCACCGATCGAATTAAATGAAATTTACAGTGAAAAATTACGCATTCAATGTCTATAAAAAGCGCCTACTTTCAACCCTCTAGGACGCTCCGTTTAGGAGTTACGGCCAATTAAAGAAATATTTTGAAAATCAATTTTCAAAACCTTATTATTCCAGAACCCACCGATCGAATTAAATGAAATTTACATTGAAAAATTAGGCATTCAATGTCTATAAAAAGCGCCTACTTTCAACCCTCTAGGACGCTCCGTTTAGGAGTTACGGCCAATCAAAGAAATATTTTGAAAATCGGTTTTCAAAACCTTATTATTCCAGAACCCACCGATCGAATTAAATGAAATTTACATTGAAAAATTAGGCATTCAATGTCTATAAAAAGCGCCTACTTTTAACCCTCTAGGACGCTCCGTTTAGGAGTTACGGCCAATTAAAGAAATAGTTTGAAAATCGGTTTTCAAAACCTTATTATTCCAGAACCCACCGATCGAATTAAATGAAATTTACAGTGAAAAATTACGCATTCAATGTCTATAAAAAGCGCCTACTTTCAACCCTCTAGGACGCTCCGTTTAGGAGTTACGGCCAATTAAAGAAATATTTTGAAAATCAATTTTCAAAACCTTATTATTCCAGAACCCACCGATCGAATTAAATGAAATTTACATTGAAAAATTAGGCATTCAATGTCTATAAAAAGCGCCTACTTTCAACCCTCTAGGACGCTCCGTTTAGGAGTTACGGACAATTAAAGAAATAGTTTGAAAATCGGTTTTCAAAACCTTATTATTCCAGAACCCACCGATCGAATTAAATGAAATTTACAGTGAAAAATTACGCATTCAATGTCTATAAAAAGCGCCTACTTTCAACCCTCTAGGACGCTCCGTTTAGGAGTTACGGCCAATTAAAGAAATATTTTGAAAATCAATTTTCAAAACCTTATTATTCCAGAACCCACCGATCGAATTAAATGAAATTTACATTGAAAAATTAGGCATTCAATATCTATAAAAAGCGCCTACTTTTAACCCTCTAGGACGCTCCGTTTAGGAGTTACGGCCAATTAAAGAAATATTTTGAAAATCAATTTTCAAAACCTTATTATTCCAGAACCCACCGATCGAATTAAATGAAATTTACATTGAAAAATTAGGCATTCAATGTCTATAAAAAGCGCCTACTTTTAACCCTCTAGGACGCTCCGTTTAGGAGTTACGGCCAATTAAAGAAATAGTTTGAAAATCGGTTTTCAAAACCTTATTATTCCAGAACCCACCGATCGAATTAAATGAAATTTACAGTGAAAAATTACGCATTCAATGTCTATAAAAAGCGCCTACTTTCAACCCTCTAGGACGCTCCGTTTAGGAGTTACGGCCAATTAAAGAAATATTTTGAAAATCAATTTTCAAAACCTTATTATTCCAGAACCCACCGATCGAATTAAATGAAATTTACATTGAAAAATTAGGCATTCAATGTCTATAAAAAGCGCCTACTTTCAACCCTCTAGGACGCTCCGTTTAGGAGTTACGGCCAATCAAAGAAATATTTTGAAAATCGGTTTTCAAAACCTTATTATTCCAGAACCCACCGATCGAATTAAATGAAATTTACATTGAAAAATTAGGCATTCAATGTCTATAAAAAGCGCCTACTTTTAACCCTCTAGGACGCTCCGTTTAGGAGTTACGGCCAATTAAAGAAATAGTTTGAAAATCGGTTTTCAAAACCTTATTATTCCAGAACCCACCGATCGAATTAAATGAAATTTACAGTGAAAAATTACGCATTCAATGTCTATAAAAAGCGCCTACTTTCAACCCTCTAGGACGCTCCGTTTAGGAGTTACGGCCAATTAAAGAAATATTTTGAAAATCAATTTTCAAAACCTTATTATTCCAGAACCCACCGATCGAATTAAATGAAATTTACATTGAAAAATTAGGCATTCAATGTCTATAAAAAGCGCCTACTTTCAACCCTCTAGGACGCTCCGTTTAGGAGTTACGGACAATTAAAGAAATAGTTTGAAAATCGGTTTTCAAAACCTTATTATTCCAGAACCCACCGATCGAATTAAATGAAATTTACAGTGAAAAATTACGCATTCAATGTCTATAAAAAGCGCCTACTTTCAACCCTCTAGGACGCTCCGTTTAGGAGTTACGGCCAATTAAAGAAATATTTTGAAAATCAATTTTCAAAACCTTATTATTCCAGAACCCACCGATCGAATTAAATGAAATTTACATTGAAAAATTAGGCATTCAATGTCTATAAAAAGCGCCTACTTTCAACCCTCTAGGACGCTCCGTTTAGGAGTTACGGCCAATCAAAGAAATATTTTGAAAATCTTATTCAAAAACTTATTATTCCAGAACCCACCGATCGAATTAAATGAAATTTACATTGAAAAATTAGGCATTCAATGTCTATAAAAAGCGCCTACTTTCAACCCTCTAGGACGCTCCGTTTAGGAGTTACGGCCAATTAAAGAAATAGTTTGAAAATCGGTTTTCAAAACCTTATTATTCCAGAACCCACCGATCGAATTAAATGAAATTTACAGTGAAAAATTAGGCATTCAATGTCTATAAAAAGCGCCTACTTTCAACCCTCTAGGACGCTCCGTTTAGGAGTTACGGCCAATTAAAGAAATAGTTTGAAAAACGGTTTTCAAAACCTTATTATTCCAGAACCCACCGATCGAATTAAATGAAATTTACGTTTAGGAGTTACGGACAATTAAAGAAATAGTTTGAAAATCGGTTTTCAAAACCTTATTATTCCAGAACCCACCGATCGAATTAAATGAAATTTACAGTGAAAAATTAGGCATTCAATGTCTATAAAAAGCGCCTACTTTCAACCCTCTAGGACGCTCCGTTTAGGAGTTACGGCCAATTAAAGAAATATTTTGAAAATCAATTTTCAAAACCTTATTATTCCAGAACCCACCGATCGAATTAAATGAAATTTACATTGAAAAATTAGGCATTCAATGTCTATAAAAAGCGCCTACTTTCAACCCTCTAGGACGCTCCGTTTAGGAGTTACGGCCAATCAAAGAAATATTTTGAAAATCGGTTTTCAAAAACTTATTATTCCAGAACGCACCGATCGAATTAAATGAAATTTACATTGAAAAATTAGGCATTCAATGTCTATAAAAAGCGCCTACTTTCAACCCTCTAGGACGCTCCGTTTAGGAGTTACGGCCAATTAAAGAAATAGTTTGAAAATCGGTTTTCAAAACCTTATTATTCCAGAACCCACCGATCGAATTAAATGAAATTTACATTGAAAAATTAGGCATTCAATGTCTATAAAAAGCGCCTACTTTCAACCCTCTAGGACGCTCCGTTTAGGAGTTACGGCCAATTAAAGAAATATTTTGAAAATCAATTTTCAAAACCTTATTATTCCAGAACCCACCGATCGAATTAAATGAAATTTACAGTGACAAATTACGCATTCAATGTCTATAAAAAGCGACTTCTTTCAACCCTCTAGGACGCTCCGTTTAGGAGTTACGGCCAATTAAAGAAATAGTTTGAAAATCGGTTTTCAAAACCTTATTATTCCAGAACCCACCGATCGAATTAAATGAAATTTACAGTGAAAAATTAGGCATTCGATGTCTATAAAAAGCGCCTACTTTCAACCCTCTAGGACGCTCCGTTTAGGAGTTACGGCCAATTAAAGAAATAGTTTGAAAATCTGTTGTCAAAACCTTATTATTCCAGAACCCACCGATCGAATTAAATGAAATTTACATTGAAAAATTAGGCATTCAATGTCTATAAAAAGCGCCTACTTTCAACCCTCTAGGACGCTCCGTTTAGGAGTTACGGCCAATTAAAGAAATATTTTGAAAATCAATTTTCAAAACCTTATTATTCCAGAACCCACCGATCGAATTAAATGAAATTTACAGTGAAAAATTAGGCATTCAATGTCTATAAAAAGCGCCTACTTTTAACCCTCTAGGACGCTCCGTTTAAGAGTTACGGCCAATTAAAGAAATAGTTTGAAAATCGGTTTTCAAAACCTTATTATTCCAGAACCCACCGATCGAATTAAATGAAATTTACAGTGAAAAATTAGGCATTCAATGTCTATAAAAAGCGCCTACTTTCAACCCTCTAGGACGCTCCGTTTAGGAGTTACGGCCAATTAAAGAAATAGTTTGAAAATCGGTTTTCAAAACCTTATTATTCCAGAACCCACCGATCGAATTAAATGAAATTTACAGTGAAAAATTAGGCATTCAATGTCTATAAAAAGCGCCTACTTTCAACCCTCTAGGACGCTCCGTTTAAGAGTTACGGCCAATTAAAGAAATAGTTTGAAAATCGGTTTTCAAAACCTTATTATTCCAGAACCCACCGATCGAATTAAATGAAATTTACATTGAAAAATTAGGCATTCAATGTCTATAAAAAGCGCCTACTTTCAACCCTCTAGGACGCTCCGTTTAGGAGTTACGGCCAATTAAAGAAATAGTTTGAAAATCGGTTTTCAAAACCTTATTATTCCAGAACCCACCGATCGAATTAAATGAAATTTACATTGAAAAATTAGGCATTCAATGTCTATAAAAAGCGCCTACTTTCAACCCTCTAGGACGCTCCGTTTAGGAGTTACGGCCAATTAAAGAAATATTTTGAAAATCAATTTTCAAAACCTTATTATTCCAGAACCCACCGATCGAATTAAATGAAATTTACATTGAAAAATTAGGCATTCAATGTCTATAAAAAGCGCCTACTTTCAACCCTCTAGGACGCTCCGTTTAGGAGTTACGGCCAATTAAAGAAATATTTTGAAAATCAATTTTCAAAACCTTATTATTCCAGAACCCACCGATCGAATTAAATGAAATTTACAGTGACAAATTACGCATTCAATGTCTATAAAAAGCGACTTCTTTCAACCCTCTAGGACGCTCCGTTTAGGAGTTACGGCCAATTAAAGAAATAGTTTGAAAATCGGTTTTCAAAACCTTATTATTCCAGAACCCACCGATCGAATTAAATGAAATTTACAGTGAAAAATTAGGCATTCGATGTCTATAAAAAGCGCCTACTTTCAACCCTCTAGGACGCTCCGTTTAGGAGTTACGGCCAATTAAAGAAATAGTTTGAAAATCTGTTGTCAAAACCTTATTATTCCAGAACCCACCGATCGAATTAAATGAAATTTACATTGAAAAATTAGGCATTCAATGTCTATAAAAAGCGCCTACTTTCAACCCTCTAGGACGCTCCGTTTAGGAGTTACGGCCAATTAAAGAAATATTTTGAAAATCAATTTTCAAAACCTTATTATTCCAGAACCCACCGATCGAATTAAATGAAATTTACAGTGAAAAATTAGGCATTCAATGTCTATAAAAAGCGCCTACTTTTAACCCTCTAGGACGCTCCGTTTAAGAGTTACGGCCAATTAAAGAAATAGTTTGAAAATCGGTTTTCAAAACCTTATTATTCCAGAACCCACCGATCGAATTAAATGAAATTTACAGTGAAAAATTAGGCATTCAATGTCTATAAAAAGCGCCTACTTTCAACCCTCTAGGACGCTCCGTTTAGGAGTTACGGCCAATTAAAGAAATAGTTTGAAAATCGGTTTTCAAAACCTTATTATTCCAGAACCCACCGATCGAATTAAATGAAATTTACAGTGAAAAATTACGCATTCAATGTCTATAAAAAGCGACTTCTTTCAACCCTCTAGGACGCTCCGTTTAGGAGTTACGGCCAATTAAAGAAATATTTTGAAAATCGGTTTTCAAAACCTTATTATTCCAGAACCCACCGATCGAATTAAATGACATTTACAGTGAAAAATTAGGCATTCAATGTCTATAAAAAGCGCCTACTTTCAACCCTCTAGGACGCTCCGTTTAGGAGTTATGGCCAATTAAAGAAATAGTTTGAAAATCGGTTTTCAAAACCTTATTATTCCAGAACCCACCGATCGAATTAAATGAAATTTACAGTGAAAAATTAGGCATTCAATGTCTATAAAAAGCGCCTACTTTCAACCCTCTAGGACGCTCCGTTTAGGAGATACGGCCAATTAAAGAAATATTTTAAAAATCAATTTTCAAAACCTTATTATTCCAGAACCCACCGATCGAATTAAATGAAATTTACATTGAAAAATTAGGCATTCAATGTCTATAAAAAGAGCCTACTTTCAACCCTCTAGGACGCTCCGTTTAGGAGTTACGGCCAATTAAAGAAATAGTTTGAAAATCGAAACAGTGAAAAATTAGGCATTCAATGTCTATAAAAAGCGCCTACTTTCAACCCTCTAGGACGCTCCGTTTAGGAGTTACGGCCAATCAAAGAAATATTTTGAAAATCGGTTTTCAAAAACTTATTATTCCAGAACCCACCGATCGAATTAAATTAAATTTACAGTGAAAAATTAGGCATTCAATGTCTATAAAAAGCGCCTACTTTCAACCCTCTAGGACGCTCCGTTTAGGAGTTACGGCCAATTAAAGAAATATGTTGAAAATCAATTTTCAAAACCTTATTATTCCAGAACCCACCGATCGAATTAAATGAAATTTAAAGTGAAAAATTAGGCATTCAATGTCTATAAAAAGCGCCTACTTTCAACCCTCTAGGACGCTCCGTTTAGGAGTTATGGCCAATTAAAGAAACAGTTTGAAAATCGGTTTTCAAAACCTTATTATTCCAGAACCCACCGATCGAATTAAATGAAATTTACATTGAAAAATTAGGCATTCAATGTCTATAAAAAGCGCCTACTTTCAACCCTCTAGGACGCTCCGTTTAGGAGTTATGGCCAATTAAAGAAATAGTTTGAAAATCGGTTTTCAAAACCTTATTATTCCAGAACCCACCGATCGAATTAAATGAAATTTACAGTGAAAAATTAGGCATTCAATGTCTATAAAAAGCGCCTACTTTCAACCCTCTAGGACGCTCCGTTTAGGAGTTACGGCCAATTAAAGAAATAGTTTGAAAATCGGGTTTCAAAACCTTATTATTCCAGAACCCAGCGATCGAATTAAATGAAATTTACATTGAAAAATTAGGCATTCAATGTCTATAAAAAGCGCCTACTTTCAACCCTCTAGGTTTCAGAACCCACCGATCGAATTAAATGAAATTTACAGTGAAAAATTAGGCATTCAATGTCTATAAAAAGCGCCTACTTTCAACCCTCTAGGACGCTCCGTTTAGGAGTTACGGCCAATTAAAGAAATATTTTGAAAATCAATTTTCAAAACCTTATTATTCCAGAACCCACCGATCAAATTAAATGAAATTTACAGTGAAAAATTAGGCATTCAATGTCTATAAAAAGCGCCTACTTTCAACCCTCTAGGACGCTCCGTTTAGGAGTTACGGCCAATTAAAGAAATAGTTTGAAAATCGGGTTTCAAAACCTTATTATTCCAGAACCCAGCGATCGAATTAAATGAAATTTACATTGAAAAATTAGGCATTCAATGTCTATAAAAAGCGCCTACTTTCAACCCTCTAGGACGCTCCGTTTAGGAGTTATGGCCAATTAAAGAAATATTTTGAAAATCAATTTTCAAAACCTTATTATTCCAGAACCCACCGATCAAATTAAATGAAATTTACAGTGAAAAATTAGGCATTCAATGTCTATAAAAAGCGCCTACTTTCAACCCTCTAGGACGCTCCGTTTAGGAGTTATGGCCAATTAAAGAAACAGTTTGAAAATCGGTTTTCAGAACCTTATTATTCCAGAACCCACCGATCGAATTAAATGAAATTTACATTGAAAAATTAGGCATTCAATGTATATAAAAAGCGCCTACTTTCAACCCTCTAGGACGCTCCGTTTAGGAGTTATGGCCAATTAAAGAAATAGTTTGAAAATCGGTTTTCAAAACCTTATTATTCCAAAACCCACCAATCGAATTAAATTAAATTTACAGTGAAAAATTAGGCATTCAATGTCTATAAAAAGCGCCTACTTTCAACCCTCTAGGACGCTCCGTTTAGGAGTTACGGCCAATTAAAGAAATATTTTGAAAATCAATTTTCAAAACCTTATTATTCCAGAACCCACCGATCGAATTAAATGAAATTTACAGTGAAAAATTAGGCATTCAATGTCTATAAAAAGCGCCTACTTTCAACCCTCTAGGACGCTCCGTTTAGGAGTTACGGCCAATTAAAGAAATAGTTTGAAAATCGGGTTTCAAAACCTTATTATTCCAGAACCCAGCGATCGAATTAAATGAAATTTACATTGAAAAATTAGGCATTCAATGTCTATAAAAAGCGCCTACTTTCAACCCTCTAGGACGCTCCGTTTAGGAGTTATGGCCAATTAAAGAAATATTTTGAAAATCAATTTTCAAAACCTTATTATTCCAGAACCCACCGATCAAATTAAATGAAATTTACAGTGAAAAATTAGGCATTCAATGTCTATAAAAAGCGCCTACTTTCAACCCTCTAGGACGCTCCGTTTAGGAGTTATGGCCAATTAAAGAAACAGTTTGAAAATCGGTTTTCAAAACCTTATTATTCCAGAACCCACCGATCGAATTAAATGAAATTTACATTGAAAAATTAGGCATTCAATGTCTATAAAAAGCGCCTACTTTCAACCCTCTAGGACGCTCCGTTTAGGAGTTATGGCCAATTAAAGAAATAGTTTGAAAATCGGTTTTCAAAACCTTATTATTCCAAAACCCACCAATCGAATTAAATTAAATTTACAGTGAAAAATTAGGCATTCAATGTCTATAAAAAGCGCCTACTTTCAACCCTCTAGGACGCTCCGTTTAGGAGTTACGGCCAATTAAAGAAATATTTTGAAAATCAATTTTCAAAACCTTATTATTCCAGAACCCACCGATCGAATTAAATGAAATTTAAAGTGAAAAATTAGGCATTCAATGTCTATAAAAAGCGCCTACTTTCAACCCTCTAGGACGCTCCTTTTAGGAGTTATGGCCAATTAAAGAAACAGTTTGAAAATCGGTTTTCAAAACCTTATTATTCCAGAACCCACCGATCGAATTAAATGAAATTTACAGTGAAAAATTAGGCATTCAATGTCTATAAAAAGCGCCTACTTTCAACTTTCTAGGACGCTCCGTTTAGGAGTTATGGCCAATTAAAGAAATAGTTTGAAAATCGGTTTTCAAAACCTTATTATTCCAGAACCCACCGATCGAATTAAATGAAATTTACAGTGAAAAATTAGGCATTCAATGTCTATAAAAAGCGCCTACTTTCAACCCTCTAGGACGCTCCGTTTAGGAGTTATGGCCAATTAAAGAAATAGTTTGAAAATCGGTTTTCAAAACCTTATTATTCCAGAACCCACCGATCGAATTAAATGAAATTTACAGTGAAAAATTAGGCATTCAATGTCTATAAAAAGCGCCTACTTTCAACCCTCTAGGACGCTCCGTTTAGGAGTTATGGCCAATTAAAGAAATAGTTTGAAAATCGGGTTTCAAAACCTTATTATTCCAGAACCCACCGATCGAATTAAATGAAATTTACAGTGAAAAATTAGGCATTCAATGTCTATAAAATGCGCCTACTTTCAACCCTCTAGGACGCTCCGTTTAGGAGTTACGGCCAATTAAGGAAATAGTTTGAAAATCGGGTTTCAAAACCTTATTATTCCAGAACCCAGCGATCGAATTAAATGAAATTTACATTGAAAAATGTTTACATTCAATGTCTATAAAATGCGCCTACCTTCAACCCTCTAGGACGCTCCTTTTAGGAGTTATGGCCAATTAAAGAAACAGTTTGAAAATCGGTTTTCAAAACCTTATTATTCCAGAACCCACCGATCGAATTAAATGAAATTTACAGTGAAAAATTAGGCATTCAATGTCTATAAAATGCGCCTACTTTCAACCCTCTAGGACGCTCCGTTTAGGAGTTATGGCCAATTAAAGAAATAGTTTGAAAATCGGTTTTCAAAACCTTATTATTCCAGAACCCACCGATCGAATTAAATGAAATTTACAGTGAAAAATTAGGCATTCAATGTCTATAAAAAGCGCCTACTTTCAACCCTCTAGGACGCTCCGTTTAGGAGTTACGGCCAATTAAAGAAATATTTTGAAAATCATTTTTCAAAACCTTATTATTCCAGAACCCACCGATCGAATTAAATGAAATTTACAGTGAAAAATTAGGCATTCAATGTCTATAAAAAGCGCCTACTTTCAACCCTCTAGGACGCTCCGTTTAGGAGTTACGGCCAATTAAAGAATTATTTTGAAAATCAATTTTCAAAACCTTATTATTCCAGAACCCACCGATCGAATTAAATGAAATTTACAGTGAAAAATTAGGCATTCAATGTCTATAAAAAGCGCCTACTTTCAACCCTCTAGGACGCTCCGTTTAGGAGTTATGGCCAATTAAAGAAATAGTTTGAAAATCGGTTTTCAAAACCTTATTATTCCAGAACCCACCGATCGAATTAAATGAAATTTACAGTGAAAAATTAGGCATTCAATGTCTATAAAAAGCGCCTACTTTCAACCCTCTAGGACGCTCCGTTTAGGAGTTACGGCCAATTAAAGAAATATTTTGAAAATCAATTTTCAAAACCTTATTATTCCAGAACCCACCGATCGAATTAAATGAAATTTACAGTAAAAAATTAGGCATTCAATGTCTATAAAAAGCGCCTACTTTCAACCCTCTAGGACGCTCCTTTTAGGAGTTATGGCCAATTAAAGAAACAGTTTGAAAATCGGTTTTCAAAACCTTATTATTCCAGAACCCACCGATCGAATTAAATGAAATTTACAGTGAAAAATTAGGCATTCAATGTCTATAAAAAGCGCCTACTTTCAACCCTCTAGGACGCTCCGTTTAGGAGTTACGCCCAATTAAAGAAATATTTTGAAAATCAAATTTCAAAACCTTATTATTCCAGAACCCACCGATCGAATTAAATTAAATTTACAGTGAAAAATTAGGCATTCAATGTCTATAAAAAAGTTATGGCCAATTAAAGAAATATTTTGAAAATCAATTTTCAAAACCTTATTATTCCAGAACCCACCGATCGAATTAAATGAAATTTACAGTGAAAAATTAGGCATTCAATGTCTATAAAAAGCGCCTACTTTCAACCCTCTAGGACGCTCCTTTTAGGAGTTATGGCCAATTAAAGAAACAGTTTGAAAATCGGTTTTCAAAACCTTATTATTCCAGAACCCACCGATCGAATTAAATGAAATTTACAGTGAAAAATTAGGCATTCAATGTCTATAAAAAGCGCCTACTTTCAACCCTCTAGGACGCTCCGTTTAGGAGTTATGGCCAATTAAAGAAATAGTTTGAAAAACGGTTTTCAAAACCTTATTATTCCAGAACCCACCGATCGAATTAAATGAAATTTACAGTGAAAAATTAGGCATTCAATGTCCATAAAAAGCGCCTACTTTCAACCCTCTAGGACGCTCCTTTTAGGAGTTATGGCCAATTAAAGAAACAGTTTGAAAATCGGTTTTCAAAACCTTATTATTCCAGAACCCACCGATCGAATTAAATGAAATTTACAGTGAAAAATTAGGCATTCAATGTCTATAAAATGCGCCTACTTTCAACCCTCTAGGACGCTCCGTTTAGGAGTTACGCCCAATTAAAGAAATATTTTGAAAATCGGTTTTCAAAACCTTATTATTCCAGAACCCACCGATCGAATTAAATGAAATTTACAGTGAAAAATTAGGCATTCAATGTCTATAAAATGCGCCTACTTTCAACCCTCTAGGACGCTCCTTTTAGGAGTTATGGCCAATTAAAGAAACAGTTTGAAAATCGGTTTTCAAAACCTTATTATTCCAGAACCCACCGATCGAATTAAATGAAATTTACAGTGAAAAATTAGGCATTCAATGTCTATAAAATGCGCCTACTTTCAACCCTCTAGGACGCTCCGTTTAGGAGTTACGGCCAATTAAAGAAATATTTTGAAAATCGGTTTTCAAAACCTTATTATTCCAGAACCCACCGATCGAATTAAATGACATTTACAGTGAAAAATTAGGCATTAGGTCTATAAAAAGCGCCTACTTTCAACCCTCTAGGACGCTCCGTTTAGGAGTTACGGCCAATTAAAGAAATATTTTGAAAATCAATTTTCAAAACCTTATTATTCCAGAACCCACCGATCGAATTAAATGAAATTTACAGTGAAAAATTAGGCATTAGGTCTATAAAAAGCGCCTACTTTCAACCCTCTAGGACGCTCCGTTTAGGAGTTATGGCCAATTAAAGAAACAGTTTGAAAATCGGATTTCAAAACCTTATTATTCCAGAACCCACCGATCGAATTAAATGAAATTTACAGTGAAAAATTAGGCATTCAATGTCTATAAAAAGCGCCTACTTTCAACCCTCTAGGACGCTCCTTTTAGGAGTTATGGCCAATTAAAGAAACAGTTTGAAAATCGGTTTTCAAAACCTTATTATTCCAGAACCCACCGATCGAATTAAATGAAATTTACAGTGAAAAATTAGGCATTCAATGTCTATAAAAAGCGCCTACTTTCAACCCTCTAGGACGCTCCGTTTAGGAGTTATGGCCAATTAAAGAAATAGTTTGAAAATCGGTTTTCAAAACCTTATTATTCCAGAACCCACCGATCGAATTAAATGAAATTTACAGTGAAAAATTAGGCATTCAATGTCTATAAAATGCGCCTACTTTCAACCCTCTAGGACGCTCCGTTTAGGAGTTACGGCCAATTAAAGAAATATTTTGAAAATCAATTTTCAAAACCTTATTATTCCAGAACCCACCGATCGAATTAAATGAAATTTACAGTGAAAAATTAGGCATTCAATGTCTATAAAAAGCGCCTACTTTCAACCCTCTAGGACGCTCCTTCCGTTTAGGACTTCCGTTTAGGAGTTACGGCCAATTAAAGAAATTGTTTGAAAATCGGGTTTCAAAACCTTATTATTCCAGAACCCACCGATCGAATTAAATGAAATTTACAGTGAAAAATTAGGCATTCAATGTCTATAAAATGCGCCTACTTTCAACCCTCTAGGACGCTCCGTTTAGGAGTTACGGCCAATTAAAGAAATATTTTGAAAATCGGTTTTCAAAACCTTATTATTCCAGAACCCACCGATCGAATTAAATGACATTTACAGTGAAAAATTAGGCATTAGGTCTATAAAAAGCGCCTACTTTCAACCCTCTAGGACGCTCCGTTTAGGAGTTACGGCCAATTAAAGAAATATTTTGAAAATCAATTTTCAAAACCTTATTATTCCAGAACCCACCGATCGAATTAAATGAAATTTACAGTGAAAAATTAGGCATTAGGTCTATAAAAAGCGCCTACTTTCAACCCTCTAGGACGCTCCGTTTAGGAGTTATGGCCAATTAAAGAAACAGTTTGAAAATCGGATTTCAAAACCTTATTATTCCAGAACCCACCGATCGAATTAAATGAAATTTACAGTGAAAAATTAGGCATTCAATGTCTATAAAAAGCGCCTACTTTCAACCCTCTAGGACGCTCCTTTTAGGAGTTATGGCCAATTAAAGAAACAGTTTGAAAATCGGTTTTCAAAACCTTATTATTCCAGAACCCACCGATCGAATTAAATGAAATTTACAGTGAAAAATTAGGCATTCAATGTCTATAAAAAGCGCCTACTTTCAACCCTCTAGGACGCTCCGTTTAGGAGTTATGGCCAATTAAAGAAATAGTTTGAAAATCGGTTTTCAAAACCTTATTATTCCAGAACCCACCGATCGAATTAAATGAAATTTACAGTGAAAAATTAGGCATTCAATGTCTATAAAATGCGCCTACTTTCAACCCTCTAGGACGCTCCGTTTAGGAGTTACGGCCAATTAAAGAAATATTTTGAAAATCAATTTTCAAAACCTTATTATTCCAGAACCCACCGATCGAATTAAATGAAATTTACAGTGAAAAATTAGGCATTCAATGTCTATAAAAAGCGCCTACTTTCAACCCTCTAGGACGCTCCTTCCGTTTAGGACTTCCGTTTAGGAGTTACGGCCAATTAAAGAAATTGTTTGAAAATCGGGTTTCAAAACCTTATTATTCCAGAACCCACCGATCGAATTAAATGAAATTTACAGTGAAAAATTAGGCATTCAATGTCTATAAAAAGCGCCTACTTTCAACCCTCTAGGACGCTCCGTTTAGGAGTTATGGCCAATTAAAGAAATGGTTTGAAAATCGGTTTTCAAAACCTTATTATTCCAGAAACCACCGATCGAATTAAATGAAATTTACAGTGAAAAATTAGGCATTCAATGTCTATAAAATGCGCCTACTTTCAACCCTCTAGGACGCTCCGTTTAGGAGTTACGGCCAATTAAAGAAATTGTTTGAAAATCGGGTTTCAAAACCTTATTATTCCAGAACCCAGCGATCGAATTAAATGAAATTTACATTGAAAAATTAGGCATTCAATGTCTATAAAAAGCGCCTACTTTCAACCCTCTAGGTTTCAGAACCCACCGATCGAATTAAATGAAATTTACAGTGAAAAATTAGGCATTCAATGTCTATAAAAAGCACCTACTTTCAACCCTCTAGGACGCTCCGTTTAGGAGTTACGGCCAATTAAAGAAACATTTTGAAAATCAATTTTAAAAACCTTATTATTCCAGAACCCACCGATCGAATTAAATGAAATTTACAGTGAAAAATTAGGCATTCAATGTCTATAAAATGCGCCTACTTTCAACCCTCTAGGACGCTCCTTTTAGGAGTTATGGCCAATTAAAGAAACAGTTTGAAAATCGGTTTTCAAAACCTTATTATTCCAGAACCCACCGATCGAATTAAATGAAATTTACAGTGAAAAATTAGGCATTCAATGTCTATAAAAAGCGCCTACTTTCAACCCTCTAGGACGCTCCGTTTAGGAGTTACGGCCAATTAAAGAAATATTTTGAAAATCGGTTTTCAAAACCTTATTATTCCAGAACCCACCGATCGAATTAAATGAAATTTACAGTGAAAAATTAGGCATTCAATGTCTATAAAAAGCGCCTACTTTCAACCCTCTAGGACGCTCCGTTTAGGAGTTACGGCCAATTAAAGAAATATTTTGAAAATCAATTTTCAAAACCTTATTATTCCAGAACCCACCGATCGAATTAAATGAAATTTACAGTGAAAAATTAGGCATTAGGTCTATAAAAAGCGCCTACTTTCAACCCTCTAGGACGCTCCGTTTAGGAGTTATGGCCAATTAAAGAAATAGTTTGAAAATCGGTTTTCAAAACCTTATTATTCCAGAACCCACCGATCGAATTAAATGAAATTTACAGTGAAAAATTAGGCATTCAATGTCTATAAAAAGCGCCTACTTTCAACCCTCTAGGACGCTCCGTTTAGGAGTTACGGCCAATTAAAGAAATATTTTGAAAATCAATTTTCAAAACCTTATTATTCCAGAACCCACCGATCGAATTAAATGAAATTTACAGTGAAAAATTAGGCATTCAATGTCTATAAAAAGCGCCTACTTTCAACCCTCTAGGACGCTCCGTTTAGGAGTTACGAATTAAATGAAATTAACAGTGAAAAATTAGGCATTCAATGTCTATAAAAAGCGCCTACTTTCAACCCTCTAGGTTTCAGAACCCACCGCTCGAATTAAATGAAATTTACAGTGAAAAATTAGGCATTCAATGTCTATAAAAAGCGCCTACTTTCAACCCTCTAGGACGCTCCGTTTAGGAGTTACGGCCAATTAAAGAAATATTTTGAAAATCAATTTTCAAAACCTTATTATTCCAGAACCCAGCGATCGAATTAAATGAAATTTACATTGAAAAATTAGGCATTCAATGTCTATAAAATGCGCCTACTTTCAACCCTCTAGGACGCTCCTTTTAGGAGTTATGACCAATTAAAGAAACAGTTTGAAAATCGGTTTTCAAAACCTTATTATTCCAGAACCCACCGATCGAATTAAATGAAATTTACAGTGAAAAATTAGGCATTCAATGTCTATAAAAAGCGCCTACTTTCAACCCTCTAGGACGCTCCGTTTAGGAGTTATGGCCAATTAAAGAAATAGTTTGAAAATCGGTTTTCAAAACCTTATTATTCCAGAACCCAGCGATCGAATTAAATGAAATTTACAGTGAAAAATTAGGCATTCAATGTCTATAAAATGCGCCTACTTTCAACCCTCTAGGACGCTCCGTTTAGGAGTTACGGCCAATTAAAGAAATATTTTGAAAATCAATTTTCAAAACCTTATTATTCCAGAACCCACCGATCGAATTAAATGAAATTTACAGTGAAAAATTAGGCATTCAATGTCTATAAAAAGCGCCTACTTTCAACCCTCTAGGACGCTCCTTTTAGGAGTTATGGCCAATTAAAGAAACAGTTTGAAAATCGGTTTTCAAAACCTTATTATTCCAGAACCCACCGATCGAATTAAATGAAATTTACAGTGAAAAATTAGGCATTCAATGTCTATAAAAAGCGCCTACTTTCAACCCTCTAGGACGCTCCGTTTAGGAGTTATGGCCAATTAAAGAAATAGTTTGAAAATCGGTTTTCAAAACCTTATTATTCCAGAACCCAGCGATCGAATTAAATGAAATTTACAGTGAAAAATTAGGCATTCAATGTCTATAAAATGCGCCTACTTTCAACCCTCTAGGACGCTCCGTTTAGGAGTTACGGCCAATTAAAGAAATATTTTGAAAATCAATTTTCAAAACCTTATTATTCCAGAACCCACCGATCGAATTAAATGAAATTTACAGTGAAAAATTAGGCATTCAATGTCTATAAAAAGCGCCTACTTTCAACCCTCTAGGACGCTCCGTTTAGGAGTTACGGCCAATTAAAGAAATAGTTTGAAAATCGGGTTTCAAAACCTTATTATTCCAGAACCCAGCGATCGAATTAAATGAAATTTACATTGAAAAATTAGGCATTCAATGTCTATAAAAAGCGCCTACTTTCAACCCTCTAGGTTTTTAGAACCCACCGATCGAATTAAATGAAATTTACAGTGAAAAATTAGGCATTCAATGTCTATAAAAAGCGCCTACTTTCAACCCTCTAGGACGCTCCGTTTAGGAGTTACGGCCAATTAAAGAAACATTTTGAAAATCAATTTTAAAAACCTTATTATTCCAGAACCCACCGATCGAATTAAATGAAATTTACAGTGAAAAATTAGGCATTCAATGTCTATAAAATGCGCCTACTTTCAACCCTCTAGGACGCTCCTTTTAGGAGTTATGGCCAATTAAATAAACAGTTTGAAAATCGGTTTTCAAAACCTTATTATTCCAGAACCCACCGATCGAATTAAATGAAATTTACAGTGAAAAATTAGGCATTCAATGTCTATAAAATGCGCCTACTTTCAACCCTCTAGGACGCTCCGTTTAGGAGTTACGGCCAATTAAAGAAATATTTTGAAAATCGGTTTTCAAAACCTTATTATTCCAGAACCCACCGATCGAATTAAATGAAATTTACAGTGAAAAATTAGGCATTCAATGTCTATAAAAAGCGCCTACTTTCAACCCTCTAGGACGCTCCGTTTAGGAGTTACGGCCAATTAAAGAAATATTTTGAAAATCAATTTTCAAAACCTTATTATTCCAGAACCCACCGATCGAATTAAATGAAATTTACAGTGAAAAATTAGGCATTCAATGTCTATAAAAAGCGCCTACTTTCAACCCTCTAGGACGCTCCGTTTAGGAGTTACGGCCAATTAAAGAAATATTTTGAAAATCAATTTTCAAAACCTTATTATTCCAGAATCCACCGATCGAATTAAATGAAATTTACAGTGAAAAATTAGGCATTCAATGTCTATAAAAAGCGCCTACTTTCAACCCTCTAGGACGCTCCGTTTAGGAGTTACGGCCAATTAAAGAAATATTTTGAAAATCAATTTTCAAAACCTTATTATTCCAGAACCCACCGATCGAATTAAATGAAATTTACAGTGAAAAATTAGGCATTCAATGTCTATAAAAAGCGCCTACTTTCAACCCTCTAGGACGCTCCGTTTAGGAGTTATGGCCAATTAAAGAAAAAGTTTGAAAATCAATTTTCAAAACCTTATTATTCCAGAACCCACCGATCGAATTAAATGAAATTTACAGTGAAAAATTAGGCATTCAATGTCTATAAAATGCGCCTACTTTCAACCCTCTAGGACGCTCCGTTTAGGAGTTACGCCCAATTAAAGAAATATTTTGAAAATCAAATTTCAAAACCTTATTATTTCAGAACCCTCTAGGACGCTCCGTTTAGGAGTTATGGCCAATTAAAGAAATAGTTTGAAAATCGGTTTTCAAAACCTTATTATTCCAGAACCCACCGATCGAATTAAATGAAATTTACAGTGAAAAATTAGGCATTCAATGTCTATAAAAAGCGCCTACTTTCAACCCTCTAGGACGCTCCGTTTAGGAGTTATGGCCAATTAAAGAAATAGTTTGAAAATCGGTTTTCAAAACCTTATTATTCCAGAACCCACCGATCGAATTAAATGAAATTTACAGTGAAAAATTAGGCATTCAATGTCTATAAAAAGCGCCTACTTTCAACCCTCTAGGACGCTCCGTTTAGGAGTTACGGCCAATTAAAGAAATATTTTGAAAATCAATTTTCAAAACCTTATTATTCCAGAACCCACCGATCGAATTAAATGAAATTTACAGTGAAAAATTAGGCATTCAATGTCTATAAAAAGCGCCTACTTTCAACCCTCTAGGACGCTCCGTTTAGGAGTTACGGCCAATTAAAGAAATATTTTGAAAATCAATTTTCAAAACCTTATTATTCCAGAATCCACCGATCGAATTAAATGAAATTTACAGTGAAAAATTAGGCATTCAATGTCTATAAAAAGCGCCTACTTTCAACCCTCTAGGACGCTCCGTTTAGGAGTTATGGCCAATTAAAGAAATAGTTTGAAAATCGGTTTTCAAAACCTTATTATTCCAGAACCCACCGATCGAATTAAATGAAATTTACAGTGAAAAATTAGGCATTCAATGTCTATAAAAAGCGCCTACTTTCAACCCTCTAGGACGCTCCGTTTAGGAGTTACGGCCAATTAAAGAAATATTTTGAAAATCATTTTTCAAAACCTTATTATTTCAGAACCCACCGATCGAATTAAATGAAATTTACAGTGAAAAATTAGGCATTCAATGTCTATAAAAAGCGCCTACTTTCAACCCTCTAGGACGCTCCGTTTAGGAGTTACGGCCAATTAAAGAAATATTTTGAAAATCAATTTTCAAAACCTTATTATTTCAGAACCCTCTAGGACGCTCCGTTTAGGAGTTATGGCCAATTAAAGAAATAGTTTGAAAATCGGTTTTCAAAACCTTATTATTCCAGAACCCACCGATCGAATTAAATGAAATTTAAAGTGAAAAATTAGGCATTCAATGTCTATAAAAAGCGCCTACTTTCAACCCTCTAGGACGCTCCGTTTAGGAGTTATGGCCAATTAAAGAAACAGTTTGAAAATCGGTTTTCAAAACCTTATTATTCCAGAACCCACCGATCGAATTAAATTAAATTTACAGTGAAAAATTAGGCATTCAATGTCTTTAAAAAGCGCCTACTTTCAACCCTCTAGGACGCTCCGTTTAGGAGTTACGGCCAATTAAAGAAACATTTTGAAAATCAATTTTAAAAACCTTATTATTCCAGAACCCACCGATCGAATTAAATGAAATTTACAGTGAAAAATTAGGCATTCAATGTCTATAAAATGCGCCTACTTTCAACCCTCTAGGACGCTCCTTTTAGGAGTTATGGCCAATTAAATAAACAGTTTGAAAATCGGTTTTCAAAACCTTATTATTCCAGAACCCACCGATCGAATTAAATGAAATTTACAGTGAAAAATTAGGCATTCAATGTCTATAAAATGCGCCTACTTTCAACCCTCTAGGACGCTCCGTTTAGGAGTTACGGCCAATTAAAGAAATATTTTGAAAATCGGTTTTCAAAACCTTATTATTCCAGAACCCACCGATCGAATTAAATGAAATTTACAGTGAAAAATTAGGCATTCAATGTCTATAAAAAGCGCCTACTTTCAACCCTCTAGGACGCTCCGTTTAGGAGTTACGGCCAATTAAAGAAATATTTTGAAAATCAATTTTCAAAACCTTATTATTCCAGAACCCACCGATCGAATTAAATGAAATTTACAGTGAAAAATTAGGCATTCAATGTCTATAAAAAGCGCCTACTTTCAACCCTCTAGGACGCTCCGTTTAGGAGTTACGGCCAATTAAAGAAATATTTTGAAAATCAATTTTCAAAACCTTATTATTCCAGAATCCACCGATCGAATTAAATGAAATTTACAGTGAAAAATTAGGCATTCAATGTCTATAAAAAGCGCCTACTTTCAACCCTCTAGGACGCTCCGTTTAGGAGTTATGGCCAATTAAAGAAAAAGTTTGAAAATCAATTTTCAAAACCTTATTATTCCAGAACCCACCGATCGAATTAAATGAAATTTACAGTGAAAAATTAGGCATTCAATGTCTATAAAATGCGCCTACTTTCAACCCTCTAGGACGCTCCGTTTAGGAGTTACGGCCAATTAAAGAAATATTTTGAAAATCAATTTTCAAAACCTTATTATTCCAGAACCCACCGATCGAATTAAATGAAATTTACAGTGAAAAATTAGGCATTCAATGTCTATAAAAAGCGCCTACTTTCAACCCTCTAGGACGCTCCGTTTAGGAGTTATGGCCAATTAAAGAAAAAGTTTGAAAATCAATTTTCAAAACCTTATTATTCCAGAACCCACCGATCGAATTAAATGAAATTTACAGTGAAAAATTAGGCATTCAATGTCTATAAAATGCGCCTACTTTCAACCCTCTAGGACGCTCCGTTTAGGAGTTACGCCCAATTAAAGAAATATTTTGAAAATCAAATTTCAAAACCTTATTATTTCAGAACCCTCTAGGACGCTCCGTTTAGGAGTTATGGCCAATTAAAGAAATAGTTTGAAAATCGGTTTTCAAAACCTTATTATTCCAGAACCCACCGATCGAATTAAATGAAATTTACAGTGAAAAATTAGGCATTCAATGTCTATAAAAAGCGCCTACTTTCAACCCTCTAGGACGCTCCGTTTAGGAGTTATGGCCAATTAAAGAAATAGTTTGAAAATCGGTTTTCAAAACCTTATTATTCCAGAACCCACCGATCGAATTAAATGAAATTTACAGTGAAAAATTAGGCATTCAATGTCTATAAAAAGCGCCTACTTTCAACCCTCTAGGACGCTCCGTTTAGGAGTTACGGCCAATTAAAGAAATATTTTGAAAATCAATTTTCAAAACCTTATTATTCCAGAACCCACCGATCGAATTAAATGAAATTTACAGTGAAAAATTAGGCATTCAATGTCTATAAAAAGCGCCTACTTTCAACCCTCTAGGACGCTCCGTTTAGGAGTTACGGCCAATTAAAGAAATATTTTGAAAATCAATTTTCAAAACCTTATTATTCCAGAATCCACCGATCGAATTAAATGAAATTTACAGTGAAAAATTAGGCATTCAATGTCTATAAAAAGCGCCTACTTTCAACCCTCTAGGACGCTCCGTTTAGGAGTTATGGCCAATTAAAGAAATAGTTTGAAAATCGGTTTTCAAAACCTTATTATTCCAGAACCCACCGATCGAATTAAATGAAATTTACAGTGAAAAATTAGGCATTCAATGTCTATAAAAAGCGCCTACTTTCAACCCTCTAGGACGCTCCGTTTAGGAGTTACGGCCAATTAAAGAAATATTTTGAAAATCATTTTTCAAAACCTTATTATTTCAGAACCCACCGATCGAATTAAATGAAATTTACAGTGAAAAATTAGGCATTCAATGTCTATAAAAAGCGCCTACTTTCAACCCTCTAGGACGCTCCGTTTAGGAGTTACGGCCAATTAAAGAAATATTTTGAAAATCAATTTTCAAAACCTTATTATTTCAGAACCCTCTAGGACGCTCCGTTTAGGAGTTATGGCCAATTAAAGAAATAGTTTGAAAATCGGTTTTCAAAACCTTATTATTCCAGAACCCACCGATCGAATTAAATGAAATTTAAAGTGAAAAATTAGGCATTCAATGTCTATAAAAAGCGCCTACTTTCAACCCTCTAGGACGCTCCGTTTAGGAGTTATGGCCAATTAAAGATACAGTTTGAAAATCGGTTTTCAAAACCTTATTATTCCAGAACCCACCGATCGAATTAAATTAAATTTACAGTGAAAAATTAGGCATTCAATGTCTATAAAAAGCGCCTACTTTCAACCCTCTAGGACGCTCCGTTTAGGAGTTATGGCCAATTAAAGAAATATTTTGAAAATCGGTTTTCAAAACCTTATTATTCCAGAACCCACCGATCGAATTAAATGAAATTTAAAGTGAAAAATTAGGCATTCAATGTCTATAAAAAGCGCCTACTTTCAACCCTCTAGGACGCTCCGTTTAGGAGTTATGGCCAATTAAAGAAACAGTTTGAAAATCGGTTTTCAAAACCTTATTATTCCAGAACCCACCGATCGAATTAAATTAAATTTACAGTGAAAAATTAGGCATTCAATGTCTATAAAAAGCGCCTACTTTCAACCCTCTAGGACGCTCCGTTTAGGAGTTATGGCCAATTAAAGAAATATTTTGAAAATCAATTTTCAAAACCTTATTATTCCAGAACCCACCGATCGAATTAAATGAAATTTAAAGTGAAAAATTAGGCATTCAATGTCTATAAAAAGCGCCTACTTTCAACCCTCTAGGACGCTCCGTTTAGGAGTTATGGCCAATTAAATAAACAGTTTGAAAATCGGTTTTCAAAACCTTATTATTCCAGAACCCACCGATCGAATTAAATGAAATTTACAGTGAAAAATTAGGCATTCAATGTCTATAAAAAGCGCCTACTTTCAACCCTCTAGGACGCTCCGTTTAGGAGTTATGGCCAATTAAAGAAATAGTTTGAAAATCGGTTTTCAAAACCTTATTATTCCAGAACCCACCGATCGAATTAAATGAAATTTAAAGTGAAAAATTAGGCATTCAATGTCTATAAAAAGCGCCTACTTTCAACCCTCTAGGACGCTCCGTTTAGGAGTTATGGCCAATTAAAGAAATATTTTGAAAATCAATTTTCAAAACCTTATTATTCCAGAACCCACCGATCGAATTAAATGAAATTTACATTGAAAAATTAGGCATTCAATGTCTATAAAAAGCGCCTACTTTCAACCCTCTAGGACGCTCCGTTTAGGAGTTACGCCCAATTAAAGAAATATTTTGAAAATCAATTTTCAAAACCTTATTATTTCAGAACCCACCGATCGAATTAAATGAAATTTACAGTGAAAAATTAGGCATTCAATGTCTATAAAAAGCGCCTACTTTCAACCCTCTAGGACGCTCCGTTTAGGAGTTACGCCCAATTAAAGAAATAGTTTGAAAATCGGTTTTCAAAACCTTATTATTCCAGAACCCACCGATCGAATTAAATGAAATTTAAAGTGAAAAATTAGGCATTCAATGTCTATAAAAAGCGCCTACTTTCAACCCTCTAGGACGCTCCGTTTAGGAGTTATGGCCAATTAAAGAAATATTTAGAAAATCAATTTTGAAAACCTTATTATTCCAGAACCCACCGATCGAATTAAATGAAATTTACAGTGAAAAATTAGGCATTCAATGTCTATAAAAAGCGCCTACTTTCAACCCTCTAGGACGCTCCGTTTAGGAGTTATGGCCAATTAAAGAAATAGTTTGAAAATCGGTTTTCAAAACCTTATTATTCCAGAACCCACCGATCGAATTAAATGAAATTTAAAGTGAAAAATTAGGCATTCAATGTCTATAAAAAGCGCCTACTTTCAACCCTCTAGGACGCTCCGTTTAGGAGTTATGGCCAATTAAAGAAACAGTTTGAAAATCGGTTTTCAAAACCTTATTATTCCAGAACCCACCGATCGAATTAAATGAAATTTACAGTGAAAAATTAGGCATTCAATGTCTATAAAAAGCGCCTACTTTCAACCCTCTAGGACGCTCCGTTTAGGAGTTATGGCCAATTAAAGAAATATTTTGAAAATCAATTTTCAAAACCTTATTATTCCAGAACCCACCGATCGAATTAAATGAAATTTACATTGAAAAATTAGGCATTCAATGTCTATAAAAAGCGCCTACTTTCAACCCTCTAGGACGCTCCGTTTAGGAGTTACGCCCAATTAAAGAAATATTTTGAAAATCAATTTTCAAAACCTTATTATTTCAGAACCCACCGATCGAATTAAATGAAATTTACAGTGAAAAATTAGGCATTCAATGTCTATAAAAAGCGCCTACTTTCAACCCTCTAGGACGCTCCGTTTAGGAGTTACGCCCAATTAAAGAAATAGTTTGAAAATCGGTTTTCAAAACCTTATTATTCCAGAACCCACCGATCGAATTAAATGAAATTTAAAGTGAAAAATTAGGCATTCAATGTCTATAAAAAGCGCCTACTTTCAACCCTCTAGGACGCTCCGTTTAGGAGTTATGGCCAATTAAAGAAATATTTAGAAAATCAATTTTGAAAACCTTATTATTCCAGAACCCACCGATCGAATTAAATGAAATTTACAGTGAAAAATTAGGCATTCAATGTCTATAAAAAGCGCCTACTTTCAACCCTCTAGGACGCTCCGTTTAGGAGTTATGGCCAATTAAAGAAATATTTTGAAAATCAATTTTCAAAACCTTATTATTCCAGAACCCACCGATCGAATTAAATGAAATTTACATTGAAAAATTAGGCATTCAATGTCTATAAAAAGCGCCTACTTTCAACCCTCTAGGACGCTCCGTTTAGGAGTTACGCCCAATTAAAGAAATATTTTGAAAATCAATTTTCAAAACCTTATTATTTCAGAACCCACCGATCGAATTAAATGAAATTTACAGTGAAAAATTAGGCATTCAATGTCTATAAAAAGCGCCTACTTTCAACCCTCTAGGACGCTCCGTTTAGGAGTTACGCCCAATTAAAGAAATAGTTTGAAAATCGGTTTTCAAAACCTTATTATTCCAGAACCCACCGATCGAATTAAATGAAATTTAAAGTGAAAAATTAGGCATTCAATGTCTATAAAAAGCGCCTACTTTCAACCCTCTAGGACGCTCCGTTTAGGAGTTATGGCCAATTAAAGAAACAGTTTGAAAATCGGTTTTCAAAACCTTATTATTCCAGAACCCACCGATCGAATTAAATGAAATTTACAGTGAAAAATTAGGCATTCAATGTCTATAAAAAGCGCCTACTTTCAACCCTCTAGGACGCTCCGTTTAGGAGTTACGGCCAATTAAAGAAATATTTTGAAAATCAATTTTCAAAACCTTATTATTCCAGAACCCACCGATCGAATTAAATGAAATTTACATTGAAAAATTAGGCATTCAATGTCTATAAAAAGCGCCTACTTTCAACCCTCTAGGACGCTCCGTTTAGGTGTTACGGCCAATTAAAGAAATATTTTGAAAATCAATTTTCAAAACCTTATTATTCCAGAACCCACCGATCGAATTAAATGAAATTTACAGTGAAAAATTAGGCATTCAATGTCTATAAAAAGCGCCTACTTTCAACCCTCTAGGACGCTCCGTTTAGGAGTTATGGCCAATTAAAGAAATAGTTTGAAAATCGGTTTTCAAAACCTTATTATTCCAGAACCCACCGATCGAATTAAATGAAATTTAAAGTGAAAAATTAGGCATTCAATGTCTATAAAAAGCGCCTACTTTCAACCCTCTAGGACGCTCCGTTTAGGAGTTATGGCCAATTAAAGAAATATTTTGAAAATCAATTTTCAAAACCTTATTATTCCAGAACCCACCGATCGAATTAAATGAAATTTACATTGAAAAATTAGGCATTCAATGTCTATAAAAAGCGCCTACTTTCAACCCTCTAGGACGCTCCGTTTAGGAGTTACGCCCAATTAAAGAAATATTTTGAAAATCAATTTTCAAAACCTTATTATTTCAGAACCCACCGATCGAATTAAATGAAATTTACAGTGAAAAATTAGGCATTCAATGTCTATAAAAAGCGCCTACTTTCAACCCTCTAGGACGCTCCGTTTAGGAGTTATGGCCAATTAAAGAAACAGTTTGAAAATCGGTTTTCAAAACCTTATTATTCCAGAACCCACCGATCGAATTAAATGAAATTTACAGTGAAAAATTAGGCATTCAATGTCTATAAAAAGCGCCTACTTTCAACCCTCTAGGACGCTCCGTTTAGGAGTTACGGCCAATTAAAGAAATATTTTGAAAATCAATTTTCAAAACCTTATTATTCCAGAACCCACCGATCGAATTAAATGAAATTTACATTGAAAAATTAGGCATTCAATGTCTATAAAAAGCGCCTACTTTCAACCCTCTAGGACGCTCCGTTTAGGTGTTACGGCCAATTAAAGAAATATTTTGAAAATCAATTTTCAAAACCTTATTATTCCAGAACCCACCGATCGAATTAAATGAAATTTACAGTGAAAAATTAGGCATTCAATGTCTATAAAAAGCGCCTACTTTCAACCCTCTAGGACGCTCCGTTTAGGAGTTATGGCCAATTAAAGAAATAGTTTGAAAATCGGTTTTCAAAACCTTATTATTCCAGAACCCACCGATCGAATTAAATGAAATTTACAGTGAAAAATTAGGCATTCAATGTCTATAAAAAGCGCCTACTTTCAACCCTCTAGGACGCTCCGTTTAGGAGTTACGGCCAATTAAAGAAATATTTTGAAAATCAATTTTCAAAACCTTATTATTCCAGAACCCACCGATCGAATTAAATGAAATTTACATTGAAAAATTAGGCATTCAATGTCTATAAAAAGCGCCTACTTTCAACCCTCTAGGACGCTCCGTTTAGGTGTTACGGCCAATTAAAGAAATATTTTGAAAATCAATTTTCAAAACCTTATTATTCCAGAACCCACCGATCGAATTAAATGAAATTTACAGTGAAAAATTAGGCATTCAATGTCTATAAAAAGCGCCTACTTTCAACCCTCTAGGACGCTCCGTTTAGGAGTTATGGCCAATTAAAGAAATAGTTTGAAAATCGGTTTTCAAAACCTTATTATTCCAGAACCCACCGATCGAATTAAATGAAATTTAAAGTGAAAAATTAGGCATTCAATGTCTATAAAAAGCGCCTACTTTCAACCCTCTAGGACGCTCCGTTTAGGAGTTATGGCCAATTAAAGAAATATTTTGAAAATCAATTTTCAAAACCTTATTATTCCAGAACCCACCGATCGAATTAAATGAAATTTACATTGAAAAATTAGGCATTCAATGTCTATAAAAAGCGCCTACTTTCAACCCTCTAGGACGCTCCGTTTAGGAGTTACGCCCAATTAAAGAAATATTTTGAAAATCAATTTTCAAAACCTTATTATTTCAGAACCCACCGATCGAATTAAATGAAATTTACAGTGAAAAATTAGGCATTCAATGTCTATAAAAAGCGCCTACTTTCAACCCTCTAGGACGCTCCGTTTAGGAGTTATGGCCAATTAAAGAAACAGTTTGAAAATCGGTTTTCAAAACCTTATTATTCCAGAACCCACCGATCGAATTAAATGAAATTTACAGTGAAAAATTAGGCATTCAATGTCTATAAAAAGCGCCTACTTTCAACCCTCTAGGACGCTCCGTTTAGGAGTTACGGCCAATTAAAGAAATATTTTGAAAATCAATTTTCAAAACCTTATTATTCCAGAACCCACCGATCGAATTAAATGAAATTTACATTGAAAAATTAGGCATTCAATGTCTATAAAAAGCGCCTACTTTCAACCCTCTAGGACGCTCCGTTTAGGTGTTACGGCCAATTAAAGAAATATTTTGAAAATCAATTTTCAAAACCTTATTATTCCAGAACCCACCGATCGAATTAAATGAAATTTACAGTGAAAAATTAGGCATTCAATGTCTATAAAAAGCGCCTACTTTCAACCCTCTAGGACGCTCCGTTTAGGAGTTATGGCCAATTAAAGAAATAGTTTGAAAATCGGTTTTCAAAACCTTATTATTCCAGAACCCACCGATCGAATTAAATGAAATTTACATTGAAAAATTAGGCATTCAATGTCTATAAAAAGCGCCTACTTTCAACCCTCTAGGACGCTCCGTTTAGGAGTTACGCCCAATTAAAGAAATATTTTGAAAATCAATTTTCAAAACCTTATTATTTCAGAACCCACCGATCGAATTAAATGAAATTTACAGTGAAAAATTAGGCATTCAATGTCTATAAAAAGCGCCTACTTTCAACCCTCTAGGACGCTCCGTTTAGGAGTTATGGCCAATTAAAGAAACAGTTTGAAAATCGGTTTTCAAAACCTTATTATTCCAGAACCCACCGATCGAATTAAATGAAATTTACAGTGAAAAATTAGGCATTCAATGTCTATAAAAAGCGCCTACTTTCAACCCTCTAGGACGCTCCGTTTAGGAGTTACGGCCAATTAAAGAAATATTTTGAAAATCAATTTTCAAAACCTTATTATTCCAGAACCCACCGATCGAATTAAATGAAATTTACATTGAAAAATTAGGCATTCAATGTCTATAAAAAGCGCCTACTTTCAACCCTCTAGGACGCTCCGTTTAGGTGTTACGGCCAATTAAAGAAATATTTTGAAAATCAATTTTCAAAACCTTATTATTCCAGAACCCACCGATCGAATTAAATGAAATTTACAGTGAAAAATTAGGCATTCAATGTCTATAAAAAGCGCCTACTTTCAACCCTCTAGGACGCTCCGTTTAGGAGTTATGGCCAATTAAAGAAATAGTTTGAAAATCGGTTTTCAAAACCTTATTATTCCAGAACCCACCGTCGAATTAAATGAAATTTAAAGTGAAAAATTAGGCATTCAATGTCTATAAAAAGCGCCTACTTTCAACCCTCTAGGACGCTCCGTTTAGGAGTTATGGCCAATTAAAGAAATATTTTGAAAATCAATTTTCAAAACCTTATTATTCCAGAACCCACCGATCGAATTAAATGAAATTTACATTGAAAAATTAGGCATTCAATGTCTATAAAAAGCGCCTACTTTCAACCCTCTAGGACGCTCCGTTTAGGAGTTACGCCCAATTAAAGAAATATTTTGAAAATCAATTTTCAAAACCTTATTATTTCAGAACCCACCGATCGAATTAAATGAAATTTACAGTGAAAAATTAGGCATTCAATGTCTATAAAAAGCGCCTACTTTCAACCCTCTAGGACGCTCCGTTTAGGAGTTACGCCCAATTAAAGAAATAGTTTGAAAATCGGTTTTCAAAACCTTATTATTCCAGAACCCACCGATCGAATTAAATGAAATTTAAAGTGAAAAATTAGGCATTCAATGTCTATAAAAAGCGCCTACTTTCAACCCTCTAGGACGCTCCGTTTAGGTGTTACGGCCAATTAAAGAAATATTTTGAAAATCAATTTTCAAAACCTTATTATTCCAGAACCCACCGATCGAATTAAATGAAATTTACAGTGAAAAATTAGGCATTCAATGTCTATAAAAAGCGCCTACTTTCAACCCTCTAGGACGCTCCGTTTAGGAGTTATGGCCAATTAAAGAAATAGTTTGAAAATCGGTTTTCAAAACCTTATTATTCCAGAACCCACCGTCGAATTAAATGAAATTTAAAGTGAAAAATTAGGCATTCAATGTCTATAAAAAGCGCCTACTTTCAACCCTCTAGGACGCTCCGTTTAGGAGTTATGGCCAATTAAAGAAATATTTTGAAAATCAATTTTCAAAACCTTATTATTCCAGAACCCACCGATCGAATTAAATGAAATTTACATTGAAAAATTAGGCATTCAATGTCTATAAAAAGCGCCTACTTTCAACCCTCTAGGACGCTCCGTTTAGGAGTTACGCCCAATTAAAGAAATATTTTGAAAATCAATTTTCAAAACCTTATTATTTCAGAACCCACCGATCGAATTAAATGAAATTTACAGTGAAAAATTAGGCATTCAATGTCTATAAAAAGCGCCTACTTTCAACCCTCTAGGACGCTCCGTTTAGGAGTTACGCCCAATTAAAGAAATAGTTTGAAAATCGGTTTTCAAAACCTTATTATTCCAGAACCCACCGATCGAATTAAATGAAATTTAAAGTGAAAAATTAGGCATTCAATGTCTATAAAAAGCGCCTACTTTCAACCCTCTAGGACGCTCCGTTTAGGAGTTATGGCCAATTAAAGAAATATTTAGAAAATCAATTTTGAAAACCTTATTATTCCAGAACCCACCGATCGAATTAAATGAAATTTACAGTGAAAAATTAGGCATTCAATGTCTATAAAAAGCGCCTACTTTCAACCCTCTAGGACGCTCCGTTTAGGAGTTATGGCCAATTAAAGAAATAGTTTGAAAATCGGTTTTCAAAACCTTATTATTCCAGAACCCACCGATCGAATTAAATGAAATTTAAAGTGAAAAATTAGGCATTCAATGTCTATAAAAAGCGCCTACTTTCAACCCTCTAGGACGCTCCGTTTAGGAGTTATGGCCAATTAAAGAAACAGTTTGAAAATCGGTTTTCAAAACCTTATTATTCCAGAACCCACCGATCGAATTAAATGAAATTTACAGTGAAAAATTAGGCATTCAATGTCTATAAAAAGCGCCTACTTTCAACCCTCTAGGACGCTCCGTTTAGGAGTTATGGCCAATTAAAGAAATATTTTGAAAATCAATTTTCAAAACCTTATTATTCCAGAACCCACCGATCGAATTAAATGAAATTTACATTGAAAAATTAGGCATTCAATGTCTATAAAAAGCGCCTACTTTCAACCCTCTAGGACGCTCCGTTTAGGAGTTATGGCCAATTAAAGAAATAGTTTGAAAATCGGTTTTCAAAACCTTATTATTCCAGAACCCACCGATCGAATTAAATGAAATTTACAGTGAAAAATTAGGCATTCAATGTCTATAAAAAGAGCCTACTTTCAACCCTCTAGGACGCTCCGTTTAGGAGTTACGGCCAATTAAAGAAATATTTTGAAAATCATTTTTCAAAACCTTATTATTTCAGAACCCACCGATCGAATTAAATGAAATTTACAGTGAAAAATTAGGCATTCAATGTCTATAAAAAGCGCCTACTTTCAACCCTCTAGGACGCTCCGTTTAGGTGTTACGGCCAATTAAAGAAATATTTTGAAAATCAATTTTCAAAACCTTATTATTCCAGAACCCACCGATCGAATTAAATGAAATTTACAGTGAAAAATTAGGCATTCAATGTCTATAAAAAGCGCCTACTTTCAACCCTCTAGGACGCTCCGTTTAGGAGTTATGGCCAATTAAAGAAATAGTTTGAAAATCGGTTTTCAAAACCTTATTATTCCAGAACCCACCGATCGAATTAAATGAAATTTAAAGTGAAAAATTAGGCATTCAATGTCTATAAAAAGCGCCTACTTTCAACCCTCTAGGACGCTCCGTTTAGGAGTTATGGCCAATTAAAGAAACAGTTTGAAAATCGGTTTTCAAAACCTTATTATTCCAGAACCCACCGATCGAATTAAATGAAATTTACAGTGAAAAATTAGGCATTCAATGTCTATAAAAAGCGCCTACTTTCAACCCTCTAGGACGCTCCGTTTAGGAGTTACGGCCAATTAAAGAAATATTTTGAAAATCAATTTTCAAAACCTTATTATTCCAGAACCCACCGATCGAATTAAATGAAATTTACATTGAAAAATTAGGCATTCAATGTCTATAAAAAGCGCCTACTTTCAACCCTCTAGGACGCTCCGTTTAGGTGTTACGGCCAATTAAAGAAATATTTTGAAAATCAATTTTCAAAACCTTATTATTCCAGAACCCACCGATCGAATTAAATGAAATTTACAGTGAAAAATTAGGCATTCAATGTCTATAAAAAGCGCCTACTTTCAACCCTCTAGGACGCTCCGTTTAGGAGTTATGGCCAATTAAAGAAATAGTTTGAAAATCGGTTTTCAAAACCTTATTATTCCAGAACCCACCGATCGAATTAAATGAAATTTAAAGTGAAAAATTAGGCATTCAATGTCTATAAAAAGCGCCTACTTTCAACCCTCTAGGACGCTCCGTTTAGGAGTTATGGCCAATTAAAGAAACAGTTTGAAAATCGGTTTTCAAAACCTTATTATTCCAGAACCCACCGATCGAATTAAATGAAATTTACAGTGAAAAATTAGGCATTCAATGTCTATAAAAAGCGCCTACTTTCAACCCTCTAGGACGCTCCGTTTAGGAGTTATGGCCAATTAAAGAAATATTTTGAAAATCAATTTTCAAAACCTTATTATTCCAGAACCCACCGATCGAATTAAATGAAATTTACATTGAAAAATTAGGCATTCAATGTCTATAAAAAGCGCCTACTTTCAACCCTCTAGGACGCTCCGTTTAGGTGTTACGGCCAATTAAAGAAATATTTTGAAAATCAATTTTCAAAACCTTATTATTCCAGAACCCACCGATCGAATTAAATGAAATTTACAGTGAAAAATTAGGCATTCAATGTCTATAAAAAGCGCCTACTTTCAACCCTCTAGGACGCTCCGTTTAGGAGTTATGGCCAATTAAAGAAATAGTTTGAAAATCGGTTTTCAAAACCTTATTATTCCAGAACCCACCGATCGAATTAAATGAAATTTAAAGTGAAAAATTAGGCATTCAATGTCTATAAAAAGCGCCTACTTTCAACCCTCTAGGACGCTCCGTTTAGGAGTTATGGCCAATTAAAGAAAAACTTTGAAAATCGGTTTTCAAAACCTTATTATTCCAGAACCCACCGATCGAATTAAATGAAATTTACAGTGAAAAATTAGGCATTCAATGTCTATAAAAAGCGCCTACTTTCAACCCTCTAGGACGCTCCGTTTAGGAGTTATGGCCAATTAAAGAAATATTTTGAAAATCAATTTTCAAAACCTTATTATTCCAGAACCCACCGATCGAATTAAATGAAATTTACATTGAAAAATTAGGCATTCAATGTCTATAAAAAGCGCCTACTTTCAACCCTCTAGGACGCTCCGTTTAGGTGTTACGGCCAATTAAAGAAATATTTTGAAAATCAATTTTCAAAACCTTATTATTCCAGAACCCACCGATCGAATTAAATGAAATTTACAGTGAAAAATTAGGCATTCAATGTCTATAAAAAGCGCCTACTTTCAACCCTCTAGGACGCTCCGTTTAGGAGTTATGGCCAATTAAAGAAATAGTTTGAAAATCGGTTTTCAAAACCTTATTATTCCAGAACCCACCGATCGAATTAAATGAAATTTAAAGTGAAAAATTAGGCATTCAATGTCTATAAAAAGCGCCTACTTTCAACCCTCTAGGACGCTCCGTTTAGGAGTTATGGCCAATTAAAGAAACAGTTTGAAAATCGGTTTTCAAAACCTTATTATTCCAGAACCCACCGATCGAATTAAATGAAATTTACAGTGAAAAATTAGGCATTCAATGTCTACAAAAAGCGCCTACTTTCAACCCTCTAGGACGCTCCGTTTAGGAGTTATGGCCAATTAAAGAAACAGTTTGAAAATCGGTTTTCAAAACCTTATTATTCCAGAACCCACCGATCGAATTAAATGAAATTTACAGTGAAAAATTAGGCATTCAATGTCTATAAAAAGCGCCTACTTTCAACCCTCTAGGACGCTCCGTTTAGGTGTTACGGCCAATTAAAGAAATATTTTGAAAATCAATTTTCAAAACCTTATTATTCCAGAACCCACCGATCGAATTAAATGAAATTTACATTGAAAATTAGGCATTCAATGTCTATAAAAAGCGCCTACTTTCAACCCTCTAGGACGCTCCGTTTAGGAGTTATGGCCAATTAAAGAAACAGTTTGAAAATCGGTTTTCAAAACCTTATTATTCCAGAACCCACCGATCGAATTAAATGAAATTTAAAGTGAAAAATTAGGCATTCAATGTCTTTAAAAAGCGCCTACTTTCAACCCTCTAGGACGCTCCGTTTAGGAGTTATGGCCAATTAAAGAAATAGTTTGAAAATCGGTTTTCAAAACCTTATTATTCCAGAACCCACCGATCGAATTAAATGAAATTTACAGTGAAAAATTAGGCATTCAATGTCTATAAAAAGCGCCTACTTTCAACCCTCTAGGACGCTCCGTTTAGGAGTTACGGCCAATTAAAGAAATATTTTGAAAATCAATTTTCAAAACCTTATTATTCCAGAACCCACCGATCGAATTAAATGAAATTTACATTGAAAAATTAGGCATTCAATGTCTATAAAAAGCGCCTACTTTCAACCCTCTAGGACGCTCCGTTTAGGAGTTATGGCCAATTAAAGTAATAGATTGAAAATCGGTTTTCTAAACCTTATTATTCCAGAACCCACCGATCGAATTAAATGAAATTTACAGTGAAAAATTAGGCATTCAATGTCTATAAAAAGCGCCTACTTTCAACCCTCTAGGACGCTCCGTTTAGGAGTTACGGCCAATTAAAGAAATATTTTGAAAATCAATTTTCAAAACCTTATTATTCCAGAACCCACCGATCGAATTAAATGAAATTTACATTGAAAAATTAGGCATTCAATGTCTATAAAAAGCGCCTACTTTCAACCCTCTAGGACGCTCCGTTTAGGAGTTATGGCCAATTAAAGAAATAGTTTGAAAATCGGTTTTCAAAACCTTATTATTCCAGAACCCACCGATCGAATTAAATGAAATTTAAAGTGAAAAATTAGGCATTCAATGTCTATAAAAAGCGCCTACTTTCAACCCTCTAGGACGCTCCGTTTAGGAGTTATGGCCAATTAAAGAAACAGTTTGAAAATCGGTTTTCAAAACCTTATTATTCCAGAACCCACCGATCGAATTAAATGAAATTTACAGTGAAAAATTAGGCATTCAATGTCTACAAAAAGCGCCTACTTTCAACCCTCTAGGACGCTCCGTTTAGGAGTTATGGCCAATTAAAGAAACAGTTTGAAAATCGGTTTTCAAAACCTTATTATTCCAGAACCCACCGATCGAATTAAATGAAATTTACAGTGAAAAATTAGGCATTCAATGTCTATAAAAAGCGCCTACTTTCAACCCTCTAGGACGCTCCGTTTAGGTGTTACGGCCAATTAAAGAAATATTTTGAAAATCAATTTTCAAAACCTTATTATTCCAGAACCCACCGATCGAATTAAATGAAATTTACATTGAAAATTAGGCATTCAATGTCTATAAAAAGCGCCTACTTTCAACCCTCTAGGACGCTCCGTTTAGGAGTTATGGCCAATTAAAGAAACAGTTTGAAAATCGGTTTTCAAAACCTTATTATTCCAGAACCCACCGATCGAATTAAATGAAATTTAAAGTGAAAAATTAGGCATTCAATGTCTTTAAAAAGCGCCTACTTTCAACCCTCTAGGACGCTCCGTTTAGGAGTTATGGCCAATTAAAGAAATAGTTTGAAAATCGGTTTTCAAAACCTTATTATTCCAGAACCCACCGATCGAATTAAATGAAATTTACAGTGAAAAATTAGGCATTCAATGTCTATAAAAAGCGCCTACTTTCAACCCTCTAGGACGCTCCGTTTAGGAGTTACGGCCAATTAAAGAAATATTTTGAAAATCAATTTTCAAAACCTTATTATTCCAGAACCCACCGATCGAATTAAATGAAATTTACATTGAAAAATTAGGCATTCAATGTCTATAAAAAGCGCCTACTTTCAACCCTCTAGGACGCTCCGTTTAGGAGTTATGGCCAATTAAAGTAATAGATTGAAAATCGGTTTTCTAAACCTTATTATTCCAGAACCCACCGATCGAATTAAATGAAATTTACAGTGAAAAATTAGGCATTCAATGTCTATAAAAAGCGCCTACTTTCAACCCTCTAGGACGCTCCGTTTAGGAGTTACGGCCAATTAAAGAAATATTTTGAAAATCAATTTTCAAAACCTTATTATTCCAGAACCCACCGATCGAATTAAATGAAATTTACATTGAAAAATTAGGCATTCAATGTCTATAAAAAGCGCCTACTTTCAACCCTCTAGGACGCTCCGTTTAGGAGTTATGGCCAATTAAAGAAACAGTTTGAAAATCGGTTTTCAAAACCTTATTATTCCAGAACCCACCGATCGAATTAAATGAAATTTACAGTGAAAAATTAGGCATTCAATGTCTATAAAAAGCGCCTACTTTCAACCCTCTAGGACGCTCCGTTTAGGTGTTACGGCCAATTAAAGAAATATTTTGAAAATCAATTTTCAAAACCTTATTATTCCAGAACCCACCGATCGAATTAAATGAAATTTACATTGAAAAATTAGGCATTCAATGTCTATAAAAAGCGCCTACTTTCAACCCTCTAGGACGCTCCGTTTAGGAGTTATGGCCAATTAAAGAAACAGTTTGAAAATCGGTTTTCAAAACCTTATTATTCCAGAACCCACCGATCGAATTAAATGAAATTTACATTGAAAAATTAGGCATTCAATGTCTATAAAAAGCGCCTACTTTCAACCCTCTAGGACGCTCCGTTTAGGAGTTACGGCCAATTAAAGAAATATTTTGAAAATCAATTTTCAAAACCTTATTATTCCAGAACCCACCGATCGAATTAAATGAAATTTACATTGAAAATTAGGCATTCAATGTCTATAAAAAGCGCCTACTTTCAACCCTCTAGGACGCTCCGTTTAGGTGTTACGGCCAATTAAAGAAACAGTTTGAAAATCGGTTTTCAAAACCTTATTATTCCAGAACCCACCGATCGAATTAAATGAAATTTAAAGTGAAAAATTAGGCATTCAATGTCTTTAAAAAGCGCCTACTTTCAACCCTCTAGGACGCTCCGTTTAGGAGTTATGGCCAATTAAAGAAATAGTTTGAAAATCGGTTTTCAAAACCTTATTATTCCAGAACCCACCGATCGAATTAAATGAAATTTACAGTGAAAAATTAGGCATTCAATGTCTATAAAAAGCGCCTACTTTCAACCCTCTAGGACGCTCCGTTTAGGTGTTACGGCCAATTAAAGAAACAGTTTGAAAATCGGTTTTCAAAACCTTATTATTCCAGAACCCACCGATCGAATTAAATGAAATTTAAAGTGAAAAATTAGGCATTCAATGTCTTTAAAAAGCGCCTACTTTCAACCCTCTAGGACGCTCCGTTTAGGAGTTATGGCCAATTAAAGAAATAGTTTGAAAATCGGTTTTCAAAACCTTATTATTCCAGAACCCACCGATCGAATTAAATGAAATTTACATTGAAAATTAGGCATTCAATGTCTATAAAAAGCGCCTACTTTCAACCCTCTAGGACGCTCCGTTTAGGAGTTATGGCCAATTAAAGAAACAGTTTGAAAATCGGTTTTCAAAACCTTATTATTCCAGAACCCACCGATCGAATTAAATTAAATTTACAGTGAAAAATTAGGCATTCAATGTCTTTAAAAAGCGGCTACTTTCAACCCTCTAGGACGCTCCGTTTAGGAGTTATGGCCAATTAAAGAAATAGTTTGAAAATCGGTTTTCAAAACCTTATTATTCCAGAACCCACCGATCGAATTAAATGAAATTTACAGTGAAAAATTAGGCATTCAATGTCTATAAAAAGCGCCTACTTTCAACCCTCTAGGACGCTCCGTTTAGGAGTTATGGCCAATTAAAGAAACAGTTTGAAAATCGGTTTTCAAAACATTATTATTCCAGAACCCACCGATCGAATTAAATGAAATTTACAGTGAAAAATTAGGCATTCAATGTCTATAAAAAGCGCCTACTTTCAACCCTCTAGGACGCTCCGTTTAGGTGTTACGGCCAATTAAAGAAATATTTTGAAAATCAATTTTCAAAACCTTATTATTCCAGAACCCACCGATCGAATTAAATGAAATTTACAGTGAAAAATTAGGCATTCAATGTCTATAAAAAGCGCCTACTTTCAACCCTCTAGGACGCTCCGTTTAGGAGTTATGGCCAATTAAAGAAATAGTTTGAAAATCGGTTTTCAAAACCTTATTATTCCAGAACCCACCGATCGAATTAAATGAAATTTAAAGTGAAAAATTAGGCATTCAATGTCTATAAAAAGCGCCTACTTTCAACCCTCTAGGACGCTCCGTTTAGGAGTTATGGCCAATTAAAGAAACAGTTTGAAAATCGGTTTTCAAAACCTTATTATTCCAGAACCCACCGATCGAATTAAATTAAATTTACAGTGAAAAATTAGGCATTCAATGTCTATAAAAAGCGGCTACTTTCAACCCTCTAGGACGCTCCGTTTAGGAGTTATGGCCAATTAAAGAAATAGTTTGAAAATCGGTTTTCAAAACCTTATTATTCCAGAACCCACCGATCGAATTAAATGAAATTTACAGTGAAAAATTTGGCATTCAATGTCTATAAAAAGCGCCTACTTTCAACCCTCTAGGACGCTCCGTTTAGGAGTTATGGCCAATTAAAGAAACAGTTTGAAAATCGGTTTTCAAAACCTTATTATTCCAGAACCCACCGATCGAATTAAATGAAATTTACAGTGAAAAATTAGGCATTCAATGTCTATAAAAAGCGCCTACTTTCAACCCTCTAGGACGCTCCGTTTAGGTGTTACGGCCAATTAAAGAAATATTTTGAAAATCAATTTTCAAAACCTTATTATTCCAGAACCCACCGATCGAATTAAATGAAATTTACATTGAAAAATTAGGCATTCAACTTTCAACCCTCTAGGACGGTCCGTTTAGGAGTTACGGCCAATTAAAGAAATATTTTGAAAATCAATTTTCAAAACCTTATTATTCCAGAACCCACCGATCGAATTAACTGAAATTTACATTGAAAAATTAGGCATTCAATGTCTATAAAAAGCGCCTACTTTCAACCCTCTAGGACGCTCCGTTTAGGAGTTATGGCCAATTAAAGAAATAGTTTGAAAATCGGTTTTCAAAACCTTATTATTCCAGAACCCACCGATCGAATTAAATGAAATTTACAGTGAAAAATTAGGCATTCAATGTCTATAAAAAGCGCCTACTTTCAACCCTCTAGGACGCTCCGTTTAGGAGTTATGGCCAATTAAAGAAACAGTTTGAAAATCGGTTTTCAAAACCTTATTATTCCAGAACCCACCGATCGAATTAAATGAAATTTACAGTGAAAAATTAGGCATTCAATGTCTATAAAAAGCGCCTACTTTCAACCCTCTAGGACGCTCCGTTTAGGTGTTACGGCCAATTAAAGAAATATTTTGAAAATCAATTTTCAAAACCTTATTATTCCAGAACCCACCGATCGAATTAAATGAAATTTACATTGAAAAATTAGGCATTCAACTTTCAACCCTCTAGGACGGTCCGTTTAGGTGTTACGGCCAATTAAAGAAATATTTTGAAAATCAATTTTCAAAACCTTATTATTCCAGAACCCACCGATCGAATTAAATGAAATTTACAGTGAAAAATTAGGCATTCAATGTCTATAAAAAGCGCCTACTTTCAACCCTCTAGGACGCTCCGTTTAGGAGTTATGGCCAATTAAAGAAATAGTTTGAAAATCGGTTTTCAAAACCTTATTATTCCAGAACCCACCGATCGAATTAAATGAAATTTAAAGTGAAAAATTAGGCATTCAATGTCTATAAAAAGCGCCTACTTTCAACCCTCTAGGACGCTCCGTTTAGGAGTTATGGCCAATTAAAGAAACAGTTTGAAAATCGGTTTTCAAAACCTTATTATTCCAGAACCCACCGATCGAATTAAATTAAATTTACAGTGAAAAATTAGGCATTCAATGTCTATAAAAAGCGGCTACTTTCAACCCTCTAGGACGCTCCGTTTAGGAGTTATGGCCAATTAAAGAAATAGTTTGAAAATCGGTTTTCAAAACCTTATTATTCCAGAACCCACCGATCGAATTAAATGAAATTTACAGTGAAAAATTAGGCATTCAATGTCTATAAAAAGCGCCTACTTTCAACCCTCTAGGACGCTCCGTTTAGGAGTTATGGCCAATTAAAGAAACAGTTTGAAAATCGGTTTTCAAAACCTTATTATTCCAGAACCCACCGATCGAATTAAATGAAATTTACAGTGAAAAATTAGGCATTCAATGTCTATAAAAAGCGCCTACTTTCAACCCTCTAGGACGCTCCGTTTAGGAGTTATGGCCAATTAAAGAAATAGTTTGAAAATCGGTTTTCAAAACCTTATTATTCCAGAACCCACCGATCGAATTAAATGAAATTTAAAGTGAAAAATTAGACATTCAATGTCTATAAAAAGCGCCTACTTTCAACCCTCTAGGACGCTCCGTTTAGGTGTTACGGCCAATTAAAGAAATATTTTGAAAATCGGTTTTCAAAACCTTATTATTCCAGAACCCACCGATCGAATTAAATGAAATTTACAGTGAAAAATTAGGCATTCAATGTCTATAAAAAGCGCCTACTTTCAACCCTCTAGGACGCTCCGTTTAGGAGTTATGGCCAATTAAAGAAATAGTTTGAAAATCGGTTTTCAAAACCTTATTATTCCAGAACCCACCGATCGAATTAAATGAAATTTAAAGTGAAAAATTAGGCATTCAATGTCTATAAAAAGCGCCTACTTTCAACCCTCTAGGACGCTCCGTTTAGGAGTTATGGCCAATTAAAGAAACAGTTTGAAAATCGGTTTTCAAAACCTTATTATTCCAGAACCCACCGATCGAATTAAATTAAATTTACAGTGAAAAATTAGGCATTCAATGTCTTTAAAAAGCGGCTACTTTCAACCCTCTAGGACGCTCCGTTTAGGAGTTATGGCCAATTAAAGAAATAGTTTGAAAATCGGTTTTCAAAACCTTATTATTCCAGAACCCACCGATCGAATTAAATGAAATTTACAGTGAAAAATTAGGCATTCAATGTCTATAAAAAGCGCCTACTTTCAACCCTCTAGGACGCGCCGTTTAGGAGTTATGGCCAATTAAAGAAATAGTTTGAAAATCGGTTTTCAAAACCTCATTATTCCAGAACCCACCGATCGAATTAAATTAAATTTACAGTGAAAAATTAGGCATTCAATGTCTATAAAAAGCGCCTACTTTCAACCCTCTAGGACGCTCCGTTTAGGAGTTACGGCCAATTAAAGAAATATTTTGAAAATCAAATTTCAAAACCTTATTATTCCAGAACCCACCGATCGAATTAAATGAAATTTACAGTGAAAAATTAGGCATTCAATGTCTACAAAAAGCGCCTACTTTCAACCCTCTAGGACGCTCCGTTTAGGAGTTATGGCCAATTAAAGAAACAGTTTGAAAATCGGTTTTCAAAACCTTATTATTCCAGAACCCACCGATCGAATTAAATGAAATTTACAGTGAAAAATTAGGCATTCAATGTCTATAAAAAGCGCCTACTTTCAACCCTCTAGGACGCTCCGTTTAGGATTTACGGCCAATTAAAGAAATATTTTTAAAATCAATTTTCAAAACCTTATTATTCCAGAACCCACCGATCGAATTAAATTAAATTTACAGTGAAAAATTAGGCATTCAATGTCTTTAAAAAGCGGCTACTTTCAACCCTCTAGGACGCTCCGTTTAGGAGTTATGGCCAATTAAAGAAATAGTTTGAAAATCGGTTTTCAAAACCTTATTATTCCAGAACCCACCGATCGAATTAAATGAAATTTACAGTGAAAAATTAGGCATTCAATGTCTATAAAAAGCGCCTACTTTCAACCCTCTAGGACGCTCCGTTTAGGAGTTATGGCCAATTAAAGAAACAGTTTGAAAATCGGTTTTCAAAACCTTATTATTCCAGAACCCACCGATCGAATTAAATGAAATTTACAGTGAAAAATTAGGCATTCAATGTCTATAAAAAGCGCCTACTTTCAACCCTCTAGGACGCGCCGTTTAGGAGTTATGGCCAATTAAAGAAATAGTTTGAAAATCGGTTTTCAAAACCTCATTATTCCAGAACCCACCGATCGAATTAAATTAAATTTACAGTGAAAAATTAGGCATTCAATGTCTATAAAAAGCGCCTACTTTCAACCCTCTAGGACGCTCCGTTTAGGAGTTACGGCCAATTAAAGAAATATTTTGAAAATCAAATTTCAAAACCTTATTATTCCAGAACCCACCGATCGAATTAAATGAAATTTACAGTGAAAAATTAGGCATTCAATGTCTATAAAAAGCGCCTACTTTCAACCCTCTAGGACGCTCCGTTTAGGAGTTATGGCCAATTAAAGAAACAGTTTGAAAATCGGTTTTCAAAACCTTATTATTCCAGAACCCACCGATCGAATTAAATGAAATTTACAGTGAAAAATTAGGCATTCAATGTCTATAAAAAGCGCCTACTTTCAACCCTCTAGGACGCTCCGTTTAGGATTTACGGCCAATTAAAGAAATATTTTTAAAATCAATTTTCAAAACCTTATTATTCCAGAACCCTCTAGGACGCTCCGTTTAGGAGTTATGGCCAATTAAAGAAATAGTTTGAAAATCGGTTTTCAAAACCTTATTATTCCAGAACCCACCGATCGAATTAAATGAAATTTACAGTGAAAAATTAGGCATTCAATGTCTATAAAAAGCGCCTACTTTCAACCCTCTAGGACGCTCCGTTTAGGAGTTATGGCCAATTAAAGAAATAGTTTGAAAATCGGTTTTCAAAACCTTATTATTCCAGAACCCACCGATCGAATTAAATGAAATTTACAGTGAAAAATTAGGCATTCAATGTCTATAAAAAGCGCCTACTTTCAACCCTCTAGGACGCTCCGTTTAGGAGTTATGGCCAATTAAAGAAACAGTTTGAAAATCGGTTTTCAAAACCTTATTATTCCAGAACCCACCGATCGAATTAAATGAAATTTACAGTGAAAAATTAGGCATTCAATGTCTATAAAAAGCGCCTACTTTCAACCCTCTAGGACGCGCCGTTTAGGAGTTATGGCCAATTAAAGAAATAGTTTGAAAATCGGTTTTCAAAACCTCATTATTCCAGAACCCACCGATCGAATTAAATTAAATTTACAGTGAAAAATTAGGCATTCAATGTCTATAAAAAGCGCCTACTTTCAACCCTCTAGGACGCTCCGTTTAGGAGTTACGGCCAATTAAAGAAATATTTTGAAAATCAAATTTCAAAACCTTATTATTCCAGAACCCACCGATCGAATTAAATGAAATTTACAGTGAAAAATTAGGCATTCAATGTCTATAAAAAGCGCCTACTTTCAACCCTCTAGGACGCTCCGTTTAGGAGTTATGGCCAATTAAAGAAACAGTTTGAAAATCGGTTTTCAAAACCTTATTATTCCAGAACCCACCGATCGAATTAAATGAAATTTACAGTGAAAAATTAGGCATTCAATGTCTATGAAAAGCGCCTACTTTCAACCCTCTAGGACGCTCCGTTTAGGATTTACGGCCAATTAAAGAAATATTTTTAAAATCAATTTTCAAAACCTTATTATTCCAGAACCCACCGATCGAATTAAATTAAATTTACAGTGAAAAATTAGGCATTCAATGTCTTTAAAAAGCGGCTACTTTCAACCCTCTAGGACGCTCCGTTTAGGAGTTATGGCCAATTAAAGAAATAGTTTGAAAATCGGTTTTCAAAACCTTATTATTCCAGAACCCACCGATCGAATTAAATGAAATTTACAGTGAAAAATTAGGCATTCAATGTCTATAAAAAGCGCCTACTTTCAACCCTCTAGGACGCTCCGTTTAGGAGTTATGGCCAATTAAAGAAACAGTTTGAAAATCGGTTTTCAAAACCTTATTATTCCAGAACCCACCGATCGAATTAAATTAAATTTACAGTGAAAAATTAGGCATTCAATGTCTTTAAAAAGCGGCTACTTTCAACCCTCTAGGACGCTCCGTTTAGGAGTTATGGCCAATTAAAGAAATAGTTTGAAAATCGGTTTTCAAAACCTTATTATTCCAGAACCCACCGATCGAATTAAATGAAATTTACAGTGAAAAATTAGGCATTCAATGTCTATAAAAAGCGCCTACTTTCAACCCTCTAGGACGCTCCGTTTAGGAGTTATGGCCAATTAAAGAAATATTTTGAAAATCAAATTTCAAAACCTTATTATTCCAGAACCCACCGATCGAATTAAATGAAATTTACAGTGAAAAATTAGGCATTCAATGTCTATAAAAAGCGCCTACTTTCAACCCTCTAGGACGCTCCGTTTAGGAGTTATGGCCAATTAAAGAAACAGTTTGAAAATCGGTTTTCAAAACCTTATTATTCCAGAACCCACCGATCGAATTAAATGAAATTTACAGTGAAAAATTAGGCATTCAATGTCTATAAAAAGCGCCTACTTTCAACCCTCTAGGACGCTCCGTTTAGGATTTACGGCCAATTAAAGAAATATTTTTAAAATCAATTTTCAAAACCTTATTATTCCAGAACCCTCTAGGACGCTCCGTTTAGGAGTTATGGCCAATTAAAGAAATAGTTTGAAAATCGGTTTTCAAAACCTTATTATTCCAGAACCCACCGATCGAATTAAATGAAATTTACAGTGAAAAATTAGGCATTCAATGTCTATAAAAAGCGCCTACTTTCAACCCTCTAGGACGCTCCGTTTAGGAGTTATGGCCAATTAAAGAAATAGTTTGAAAATCGGTTTTCAAAACCTTATTATTCCAGAACCCACCGATCGAATTAAATGAAATTTAAAGTGAAATATCAACCCTCTAGGACGCTCCGTTTAGGAGTTACGGCCAATTAAAGAAATATTTTTAAAATCAATTTTCAAAACCTTATTATTCCAGAACCCACCGATCGAATTAAATGAAATTTAAAGTGAAAAATAAGGCATTCAATGTCTATAAAAAGCGCCTACTTTCAACCCTCTAGGACGCTCCGTTTAGGAGTTATGGCCAATTAAAGAAACAGTTTGAAAATCGGTTTTCAAAACCTTATTATTCCAGAACCCACCGATCGAATTAAATGAAATTTAAAGTGATAAATTAGGCATTCAATGTCTTTAAAAAGCGCCTACTTTCAACCCTCTAGGACGCTCCGTTTAGGAGTTATGGCCAATTAAAGAAATAGTTTGAAAATCGGTTTTCAAAACCTTATTATTCCAGAACCCACCGATCGAATTATTTTACAGTGAAAAATTAGGCATTCAATGTCTATAAAAAGCGCCTACTTTCAACCCTCTAGGACGCTCCGTTTAGGAGTTATGGCCAATTAAAGAAACAGTTTGAAAATCGGTTTTCAAAACCTTATTATTCCAGAACCCACCGATCGAATTAAATGAAATTTAAAGTGAAAAATTAGGCATTCAATGTCTATAAAAAGCGCCTACTTTCAACCCTCTAGGACGCTCCGTTTAGGAGTTACGCCCAATTAAAAAAATATTTTGAAAATCAAATTTCAAAACCTTATTATTCCAGAACCCACCGATCGAATTAAATGAAATTTACAGTGAAAAATTAGGCATTCAATGTCTATAAAAAGCGCCTACTTTCAACCCTCTAGGACGCTCCGTTTAGGAGTTATGGCCAATTAAAGAAATATTTTGAAAATCGATTTAGAAAACCTTATTATTCCAGAAACCACTGATCGAATTAAATGAAATTTACATTGAAAAATTCGGCATTCAATGTCTTTAAAAAGCGCCTACTTTCAACCCTCTAGGACGCTCCGTTTAGGAGTTACGGCCAATTTAAGAAATATTTTGAAAATCGATTTTGAATACCTTATCATTCCAGAAACCACCGATCGAATTAAATGAAATTTACAGTGAAAAATTACGCATTCAATGTCTATAAAAAGCGCCTACTTTCAACCCTCTAGGACGCTCCGTTTAGGAGTTATGGCCAATTAAAGAAATATTTTGAAAATCGATTTAGAAAACCTTATTATTCCAGATCGAATAAAAGGATATTTACAGTGAAAAATTAGGCATTCAATGTCTATAAAAAGCGCCTACTTTCAACCCTCTAGGACGCTCCGTTTAGGAGTTACGGCCAATTAAAGAAATATTTTGAAAATCAATTTTCAAAACCTTATTATTCCAGAACCCACCGATCGAATTAAATGAAATTTACATTGAAAAATTAGGCATTCAACTTTCAACCCTCTAGGACGGTCCGTTTAGGAGTTACGGCCAATTAAAGAAATATTTTGAAAATCAATTTTCAAAACCTTATTATTCCAGAACCCACCGATCGAATTAAATGAAATTTACATTGAAAAATTAGGCATTCAATGTCTATAAAAAGCGCCTACTTTCAACCCTCTAGGACGCTCCGTTTAGGTGTTACGGCCAATTAAAGAAATATTTTGAAAATCGGTTTTCAAAACCTTATTATTCCAGAACCCACCGATCGAATTAAATGAAATTTACAGTGAAAAATTAGGCATTCAATGTCTATAAAAAGCGCCTACTTTCAACCCTCTAGGACGCTCCGTTTAGGAGTTATGGCCAATTAAAGAAATAGTTTGAAAATCGGTTTTCAAAACCTTATTATTCCAGAACCCACCGATCGAATTAAATTAAATTTACAGTGAAAAATTAGGCATTCAATGTCTTTAAAAAGCGGCTACTTTCAACCCTCTAGGACGCTCCGTTTAGGAGTTATGGCCAATTAAAGAAATAGTTTGAAAATCGGTTTTCAAAACCTTATTATTCCAGAACCCACCGATCGAATTAAATTAAATTTACAGTGAAAAATTAGGCATTCAATGTCTATAAAAAGCGCCTACTTTCAACCCTCTAGGACGCTCCGTTTAGGAGTTATGGCCAATTAAAGAAACAGTTTGAAAATCGGTTTTCAAAACCTTATTATTCCAGAACCCACCGATCGAATTAAATGAAATTTACAGTGAAAAATTAGGCATTCAATGTCTATAAAAAGCGCCTACTTTCAACCCTCTAGGACGCTCCGTTTAGGAGTTACGGCCAATTAAAGAAATATTTTTAAAATCAATTTTCAAAACCTTATTATTCCAGAACCCACCGATCGAATTTAATGAAATTTAAAGTGAAAAATTAGGCATTCAATGTCTATAAAAAGCGCCTACTTTCAACCCTCTAGGACGCTCCGTTTAGGAGTTATGGCCAATTAAAGAAACAGTTTGAAAATCGGTTTTCAAAACCTTATTATTCCAGAACCCACCGATCGAATTAAATGAAATTTACAGTGAAAAATTAGGCATTCAATGTCTATAAAAAGCGCCTACTTTCAACCCTCTAGGACGCGCCGTTTAGGAGTTATGGCCAATTAAAGAAATAGTTTGAAAATCGGTTTTCAAAACCTCATTATTCCAGAACCCACCGATCGAATTAAATGAAATTTACAGTGAAAAATTAGGCATTCAATGTCTATAAAAAGCGCCTACTTTCAACCCTCTAGGACGCTCCGTTTAGGAGTTACGGCCAATTAAAGAAATATTTTGAAAATCAAATTTCAAAACCTTATTATTCCAGAACCCACCGATCGAATTAAATGAAATTTACAGTGAAAAATTAGGCATTCAATGTCTATAAAAAGCGCCTACTTTCAACCCTCTAGGACGCTCCGTTTAGGAGTTATGGCCAATTAAAGAAACAGTTTGAAAATCGGTTTTCAAAACCTTATTATTCCAGAACCCACCGATCGAATTAAATGAAATTTAAAGTGAAATATCAACCCTCTAGGACGCTCCGTTTAGGAGTTACGGCCAATTAAAGAAATATTTTTAAAATCAATTTTCAAAACCTTATTATTCCAGAACCCACCGATCGAATTAAATGAAATTTAAAGTGAAAAATAAGGCATTCAATGTCTATAAAAAGCGCCTACTTTCAACCCTCTAGGACGCTCCGTTTAGGAGTTATGGCCAATTAAAGAAACAGTTTGAAAATCGGTTTTCAAAACCTTATTATTCCAGAACCCACCGATCGAATTAAATGAAATTTAAAGTGATAAATTAGGCATTCAATGTCTTTAAAAAGCGCCTACTTTCAACCCTCTAGGACGCTCCGTTTAGGAGTTATGGCCAATTAAAGAAATAGTTTGAAAATCGGTTTTCAAAACCTTATTATTCCAGAACCCACCGATCGAATTATTTTACAGTGAAAAATTAGGCATTCAATGTCTATAAAAAGCGCCTACTTTCAACCCTCTAGGACGCTCCGTTTAGGAGTTATGGCCAATTAAAGAAACAGTTTGAAAATCGGTTTTCAAAACCTTATTATTCCAGAACCCACCGATCGAATTAAATGAAATTTAAAGTGAAATATTAGGCATTCAATGTCTATAAAAAGCGCCTACTTTCAACCCTCTAGGACGCGCCGTTTAGGAGTTATGGCCAATTAAAGAAATAGTTTGAAAATCGGTTTTCAAAACCTTATTATTCCAGAACCCACCGATCGAATTAAATTAAATTTACAGTGAAAAATTAGGCATTCAATGTCTATAAAAAGCGCCTACTTTCAACCCTCTAGGACGCTCCGTTTAGGAGTTACGCCCAATTAAAGAAATATTTTGAAAATCAAATTTCAAAACCTTATTATTCCAGAACCCACCGATCGAATTAAATGAAATTTACAGTGAAAAATTAGGCATTCAATGTCTTTAAAAAGCGCCTACTTTCAACCCTCTAGGACGCTCCGTTTAGGAGTTATGGCCAATTAAAGAAATAGTTTGAAAATCGATTTTGAAAACCTTTTCATTCCAGAAACCACTGATCGAATTAAATGAAATTTACATTGAAAAATTCGGCATTCAATGTCTTTAAAAAGCGCCTACTTTCAACCCTCTAGGACGCTCCGTTTAGGAGTTACGGCCAATTTAAGAAATATTTTGAAAATCGATTTTGAATACCTTATCATTCCAGAAACCACCGATCGAATTAAATGAAATTTACAGTGAAAAATTACGCATTCAATGTCTATAAAAAGCGCCTACTTTCAACCCTCTAGGACGCTCCGTTTAGGAGTTATGGCCAATTAAAGAAATATTTTGAAAATCGATTTAGAAAACCTTATTATTCCAGATCGAATAAAAGGATATTTACAGTGAAAAATTAGGCATTCAATGTCTATAAAAAGCGCCTACTTTCAACCCTCTAGGACGCTCCGTTTAGGAGTTACGGCCAATTAAAGAAATATTTTGAAAATCAATTTTCAAAACCTTATTATTCAAGAACCCACCGATCGAATTAAATGAAATTTACAGTGAAAAATTAGGCATTCAATGTCTATAAAAAGCGCATACTTCAACCCTCTAGGACGCTCCGTTTAGGAGTTACGGCCAATTAAAGAAATATTTTGAAAATCAATTTTCAAAACCTTATTATTCAAGAACCCACCGAACGAATTAAATGAAATTTACAGTGAAAAATTAGGCATTCAATGTCTATAAAAAGCGCCTACTTTCAACCCTCTAGGACGCTCCGTTTAGGAGTTATGGCCAATTAAAGAAATATTTTGAAAATCGATCGAATTAAATGAAATTTACAGTGAAAAATTAGGCATTCAATGTCTATAAAAAGCGCCTACTTTCAACCCTCTAGGACGCTCCGTTTAGGAGTTACGGCCAATTAAAGAAATATTTTAAATCAATTTTCAAAACCTTATTATTCCAGAACCCACCGATCGAATTAAATGAAATTTACAGTGAAAAATTAGGCATTCAATGTCTATAAAAAGCGCCTACTTTCAACCCTCTAGGACGCTCCGTTTAGGAGTTATGGCCAATTAAAGAAATAGTTTGAAAATCGATTTTGAAAACCTTTTCATTCCAGAAACCACTGATCGAATTAAATGAAATTTACATTGAAAAATTCGGCATTCAATGTCTTTAAAAAGCGCCTACTTTCAACCCTCTAGGACGCTCCGTTTAGGAGTTACGGCCAATTTAAGAAATATTTTGAAAATCGATTTTGAATACCTTATCATTCCAGAAACCACCGATCGAATTAAATGAAATTTACAGTGAAAAATTACGCATTCAATGTCTATAAAAAGCGCCTACTTTCAACCCTCTAGGACGCTCCGTTTAGGAGTTATGGCCAATTAAAGAAATATTTTGAAAATCGATTTAGAAAACCTTATTATTCCAGATCGAATAAAAGGATATTTACAGTGAAAAATTAGGCATTCAATGTCTATAAAAAGCGCCTACTTTCAACCCTCTAGGACGCTCCGTTTAGGAGTTACGGCCAATTAAAGAAATATTTTGAAAATCAATTTTCAAAACCTTATTATTCCAGAACCCACCGATCGAATTAAATGAAATTTACAGTGAAAAATTAGGCATTCAATGTCTTTAAAAAGCGCCTACTTTCAACCCTCTAGGACGCTCCGTTTAGGAGTTACGGCCAATTTAAGAAATATTTTGAAAATCGATTTTGAATACCTTATCATTCCAGAAACCACCGATCGAATTAAATGAAATTTACAGTGAAAAATTCGGCATTCAATGTCTTTAAAAAGCGCCTACTTTCAACCCTCTAGGACGCTCCGTTTAGGAGTTACGGCCAATTTAAGAAATATTTTGAAAATCGATTTTGAATACCTTATTATTCCAGAAACCACCGATCGAATTAAATGAAATTTACAGTGAAAAATTAGGCATTCAATGTCTATAAAAAGCGCATACTTCAACCCTCTAGGACGCTCCGTTTAGGAGTTACGGCCAATTAAAGAAATATTTTGAAAATCGATCGAATTAAATGAAATTTACAGTGAAAAATTAGGCATTCAATGTCTATAAAAAGCGCCTACTTTCAACCCTCTAGGACGCTCCGTTTAGGAGTTACGGCCAATTAAAGAAATATTTTAAATCAATTTTCAAAACCTTATTATTCCAGAACCCACCGATCGAATTAAATGAAATTTACATTGAAAAATTAGGCATTCAATGTCTATAAAAAGCGCCTACTTTCAACCCTCTAGGACGCTCCGTTTAGGAGTTATGGCCAATTAAAGAAATAGTTTGAAAATCGGGTTTCAAAACCTTATTATTCCAGAACCCACCGATCGAATTAAATGAAATTTACATTGAAAAATTACGCATTCAATGTCTATAAAATGCGCCTACTTTCAACCCTCTAGGACGCTCCGTTTAGGAGTTATGGCCAATTAAAGAAATATTTTGAAAATCGATCGAATTAAATGAAATTTACAGTGAAAAATTAGGCATTCAATGTCTATAAAAAGCGCCTACTTTCAACCCTCTAGGATGCTCCGTTTAGGAGTTACGGCCAATTAAAGAAATATTTTGAAAATCAATTTTCAAAACCTTATTATTCCAGAACCCACCGATCGAATTAAATGAAATTTACAGTGAAAAATTAGGCATTCAATGTCTATAAAAAGCGCATACTTCAACCCTCTAGGACGCTCCGTTTAGGAGTTACGGCCAATTAAAGAAATATTTTGAAAATCAATTTTCAAAACCTTATTATTCCAGAACCCACCTATCGAATTAAATGAAATTTACATTGAAAAATTAGGCATTCAATGTCTATAAAAAGCGCCTACTTTCAACCCTCTAGGACGCTCCGTTTAGGAGTTACGGCCAATTAAAGAAATATTTTGAAAATCAATTTTCAAAACCTTATTATTCCAGAACCCACCGATCGAATAAAAGGAAATTTACAGTGAAAAATTAGGCATTCAATGTCTATAAAAAGCGCCTACTTTCAGCGCCTACTTTCAACGACATATACTTATATGCATAACTTTAAAATAGTCGATTTTTTTAAATTACACATAATTAGATTTTTGGTACGGGTTACAGTTTTGTCTACTATATTTTAGTACACTCTACACATATCGTGTAAAAATTGCAGGTATTGCGGAAAAACGATATCGTATAAAAGCCCTTTTGTATATTTACGAACTCATGTGATCCTTTGTTTCGATATATTTGTATTTAAAATACAGCATTTTTTAACAAACTAAAAATTATACAAAATTATTAAACTTTAAAAAACATTGATGCATGTAGAAAATTTAAAGTCAAAATGTAAAGAACAACTCTTTTTTTGACAAAATGGTCGTTTTGAAACAAATAAATTGTCAAAATGCCGAATTTAATATTAAAATCGATAATAATGGTTTGAATATGCGCCATTACGGACCATTTAAACGAGAGGTCTCTTTTGGTATTCCGTAAATTTTCCGTTTTTAAAGATGTATAGACTGATCCTACTTTTTATTAATAAATAGACGGATCATACGTTTTACATACCGTACGGTGAATAATGAATGCTGACAGTTTATTTCATTTCATTTGGACAAAAAGTCAGTTCTGACATTCATGCGAACACGCCACTAAACACAGCTTCACCGTATACAAACATGCCAATTAGAGCTTTTTGCCACCACAAATGTCAGTTTGACAAATCGAACAAACCTTTTAATGTGTTAATTGAAAGTTGTTATCAGAAATGTCATACATGTCCAGTTAATATTTTCCATAAAAAAATATTTATAAGCAAAATGTGATTTATTGTTTACAAAAATAAAATTTTGCTGTTTAAAACAAAACAAAATAGATTCAAACGCAAACGGATTTAGACACGCATAGACCACAGGCAACTTGTGCAACGCGGCCGAAATCTACACTCGAAGTGAAATTGTGAACGAACTATAGAAAGAAAGCTTTTGGCTTTTGTGCTGCTCTGCCTTCAGCCACTGCAATGGATCAGGTCGATTCCGGAGATATGCATTTGAGTAGAATGCGCGACGTCAAGGATCTGGACATGACAAACGATACGCGTGAAGTGGTCAAAGAGGAAGTAATTTTGGAGAACTCCCATCAAGTAAGTTCGGTTGCGGCAGGCAGTGTGGCAGCCAGCAGGCCTCGAAGCGATTACGCCGCGTGCGCACTGCGCGTAATCAGTTTTTGGCTCCAATAAGAAAATCTCTAGTGGTCATGCATTATTTATTATGCTGCTACCAACTACAATAAAACAATTGCAACTGTTTTGCTTATGCTTTTTCACATCATTTACAGATCGACACAAAAGTTCGCATGGTAACCACGTCGGACAATAGTGGCAGCGGCGTTGTTTCGGTGCCCGTCTCGCTGCCCATCGGCTCAATGATCACGGGAACCGCATTCAATGTGATTACGCCCGACCAGCTGCCGCACTTCAAGCAGATGCTGTGCCTGGACAACAACGGCTACATCAGTGGCAGCACCGTCATGGGCAATGTTGGCGGCGACCTGAAAACCATTGTCATACAGCAGCAGGGCGGCGGCGCCAATCACGACGGCTCTGGCAGCAATAATTCACACGACAGCAACGTGACCAACGATCATCCACAGCATGGCTCCAACTCGAATGTCAGTTGGACGGAGACAACCTCGATGGAAGTGTTTCCCATACGTTGCAAGACGACCAGCGCTGAGTTGTACCGCAGCAAGCTGGGCTCGGGCGGTCGCGGCCGCTGTGTCAAGTACAAAGATAAATGGTACACGCCGAGTGAATTCGAGCAGGTCTGCGGTCGGGGCTCCAGCAAGGATTGGAAGCGCTCCATCAAGTATGGCGGCAAGTCGCTGCAGTCATTGATTGACGAAGGCGCACTGACGCCGCACGCCACCAACTGCAGCTGCACAGTTTGCTGTGACGACGAAGCTGGTGCGTATAGCGAGTTGCAAGCGTTTGGCTCGATATTCCCAAAAACAGAATCCATAAATTGAAATCCTCAAATCGTAAACCCCAAACATGAAAAAATCGACAAAATCAAAATCCTTAATTTAAAAAAATACCCCAGGTTAACATTCCGAAACACAAAATCACCAAGCGCAATATTTGGTCATTTTTTCACACTTGAAATTATTTTTTAAAACTATTTTTCATATGAATTTTAAAAAATACCACAAAAACATTTCACGTTTGAAGATTCTGTGCATTGGACGATTTTTGTATTTGATATTTTTTTTGGGGAGTTCTAAAAATTTGTTTGGGGATTTTGCGCCCATTCCGAGTTACATTTTCGCAAAGAGGAACCTTTTAATGATTTGAATTGTTTTTTTGTTTCAACAGCATCTGGCCCCGTGCGACTTTTCACACCGTACAAGCGCCGAAAGCGAAATCAAACCGACATGGACATCGATGCGGTTCCCAAGCGCAAGCGCCAGAACAACAATAACATCGAGCCACCACCCGCGACCACGGTTGTTGATGAGAACAATATGTTTCTGACCGATGATAATATCACATCAAAGGACGAACCATGGCCAACACTTAACGACAGTCTCGACACATCGACCGAACTGGTCGATCAATCACAGATCTGCAATCCATACGATCGCGATACGTTTGTGGTGAACATCAATGAGACCGGTTCGATTGCATTGCTCGACAACAGTCAGGCCATGAAGAACCTCGAGAATGTCTATTGCACAATGGTGAAGGCCACCAATGATTTTAAGCGCATTTTAACCGATCTAAAGAACACTTACGATCGCAAAATCGAAATATTGCAAAAGGAGCGAGACGCCGCTGTGGCGGCAATACGTGTGCAGGTCCATACAGACATCGACGATCCGAATATATCGGGCTCACTGCATGGCAATGAAATTATTTCAGCTAAAAAGGTATGTTACACACTTGTAAGTCCGGCTTAATCATTTATTTTAAATATTTTTGTTTTTTTCATATATTTATTATTTTTCTGTCATTTAGTAGATTTTGATTTTATAAAATTGTTAAACTTTTATTTACAATCGTTCTAAATGATGCTGCTTTCATTTTCTTGCATTTGAATCACATGCTGTCTGTTGATTTTAGTGTTTTGATATTCATTAAAATATTTTTATTATATATTATTGATTTTTAAAGTGTTGAATTTACAGCTTTCGATTGAATTTCGATCGATTTTGTGTGAATATACAAATAAATAACGTTTTTAATTTGATTTTTCATTACAAAACATTTTTTTCAATCGTTTCTAATTTGAATTTTACAGCTTTCGTTTCAATTTCGAACGATTTAGTGTGAACATGTCTGAATAAACGATTTTGAATTTGAATATTATTCTAAAATCAAAAAAGGCTTCCTAAACGAAATCAAATCGTTTAGAGAAAAGAAAGTGGTTTAAATATATTTTTAAAATAATGCAAAAACTTTTTTTAAAACAATTTTCTGAATTGACAAAACAAATTCAACATAACTTGGACATGTTCCAAATTCACTGTCGCTGGAAATTGAAATATTTGACGAGTGAAATCTAATCGAAAAACTTCACTCAATGGGTTTAATTCGATTGAAATACGTTAATTTTGTATGGAAAAATCAAATTATGGACCAATTTTAAATTTGAATTCTAAATAAAATGGTCAAATTTCAAAATGTTTTAATCGTTTTAATTTGTCGATTGAATTTCATTTGATTATGTAAAAAATTTTATATTTGAGTCCGTTCAGATTTTTGAATTATATTTCTAAGGGCCGTTTTCACAATATCCAGTTAAGTGTTTCAATTCCACATATTCTATGTGTAACTCTAAGTTAAAGTGGCAGTTAGTGCTTAACCGAAGATGGTGAAAACGGCCCTAAATAATAAAAAATAGCTTTCAAACGAAATCCTATCGTTTCATTAAAGAAAGTGATTTGAAATCATTTGTAAAACATTTGTATGTATTGAGAAAAGAAATTCCAAAAATGTTGACACAAATTCAAATGTTTGGCAATGAAAATCAAATTGAATACGTTACGCAGAACTTGTAACGAATTAAATTCGATTGAAAAACGTTAATTTTGTACTGAAAAATCGAATTCTGGAACAGCTTTCGATGAATTCTTATCAAACGATTTTAAATTCGATTTTTAAATTCAAAGAATTGTTTTTCAAACGAAGTTAAATCGTTACGAGTTAAAACAAACGGTTTGAATTCGTTTATAAAACAATTCTTTGAATTTAGAACATAATTAGGACACTTCAGATTCACTTTCCATCGAAATTCAAATATTTGATAAGCTTGATTTAAGTGAATACGCTACACAGAACTGAAACTGATTAAATTCGACTGAATGTATTTATGTTGTATTAAAAAAACTAATTTTAAAACAATTTTTGTTGGATTTATTATACAAATTTTGCACCAAACGATTTTGAATTATATTTCTATATAGAAAGAATTATTTTCAAACGAAATTCTATCGTTTCAAGTTAAAGAAAGTGGTTTGAATTCATTTGTAAAACAATTTTATGTATTGAGAAAACAAATTCCATAAATGTTGATACTTTTGATATAAATTCCAAATGTTCGACGATGAAAATCAAATTGAATACGTTACCCAGAACTTGAACGAATTATATACGATTGAAATACGTCAATTTTGTGCTGATAAATCGTATTCTGGAACAGTTTTTGATGAATTTTCCTTGAAAATTTCTCATCAAATGATTTTGTTTCAATTTGTAAATACAAAGAATTGTTTTTCAAACAAAGTCTAAACGTTACGAGTTAAAACAAACGATTTGAATTTATTTGTTAAACAATTGATGACAAAATTTTACATTTTTCAAATTCACTTTCCATCGAAATTCAACTATTTGATAAACATAATTTAATTGAATACGTTAGACAGAACTTGAACGTGTTAAATTCGACTGAAATGCGTCTCTTTTGTATTGAAAAATCCAATTAGAACAGCTTTCATTGAATTTTGCATATAAATTTTGCACCAACTGATTTTAAATTCGATGTCTAAATACAAAACATGTTACAATCAATTCTCGTTTGAATTTTGCAGCTTTTTATTGAATTTCGATTGATTTTGTTTGAAACTTTCTCCTTAAAAAATGTTGAATTAGATTTTTAAATCGTTTCGAGTTATAAGAAATGATTTGAATTCATTGGTAAAACAATTTTCGGAATTCAGATAACAAATTCAAAATAGTTTAACATAAAAAATATAATAAAATGTTGCATAGAATTTGTACGAATTAAAATCGATTGAGATGCATAAAATTTGTACTGAAAAATCGATTTCTGGCCATCGATGTATTTTGCATGAAAATTTCACATTAAACGATTTTAAATCGTTACCAGTTTTCTGATTTAAGTCAAAACAATTCAGACATCCCGTGACAAAATTTCTGGCATTTTTCAGGAATATTTTGGGCATATTTCCGGCAAACACACAGATATATAGAATATTTTGGGAAGTCTATAGCAGATTGTAAATTTTTGTGAAATTTGTATGGCAGATTCACGCCATATTTGGGGAACGGGCAGAAAACAGACAGGTGTTGATACAAACTCCGTCTTTGTCTGTTTGAAATATATCGAGGAAATGTTTCTGAACTGCATCGACCCTGCCAAAAATTTTGTCTGGGGATGTTCTAAATTCCGTCTCGAATATTACAATACAAATATTTGACAAGAAAAACCTGAAAGAATAAGTTACACAGAACGTTTTGTATTGAAAAATCAAATTTTAGAACAACTTTCGTTCGATTTCTCATATAAATTTTGCATCAAAAGATTTTGAATTCAATTTCTAAATACAACAAAAAAAATGTTTCAATCGTGTCTCTTTTTGAATTTTACAGCTTTTGATAGAATATCGATCAATTTTGTGTGAACTTTTTTCATCGAAAGATTATAAAGTCGATTTCTAAGTACAACGAAATGTTTTTCAAACGATATTAAATCGGTGAGAATAAAAACAGATGGTATGAATTCATTTGTAAATGTCTAAATTGAGAAAACAAAGTCAAAATTATGTAGACATTAACGACCGATTGAAATTCAAATATTTGGCAAGAAAAAACAAACTGAATTTTATTAAATTTTTGTGAACTCGTTTATTTTGTATTGAAATATCAAATTCTGGATTAACTTTCGATGGATTTTGCATGAAATTTCATAAAACTATTTTGAATTTAATTTCCAAACACAAAGAATTATTTTTCACGTGCAACCAAATTAGTTTGAGTTAAAACCGGAGGTTTAAATTCCGTTTTAAAACGCTTTACTGAATTGAGAAATCAAATTTTAAATAAATTGCATATTTTCTATTGTAATTCAAATGATGGACAAACAAATAAAATCAAATTGAATACGTTACACAGAATTCGATCGAATTTAAATGCTGGTCATGTCCGATTAGAATGAATTACTTTAATAAATCTAATTTAAATACTTAAATATTTTAAATCAAACTGATACCTTTAAGTTTTGCATAATTTCTATTTACAACGATAATCACAATAATCAAAATTCAACTCAACTCAAAATACATCTCATACAAATCATTGAACTCTTCTTAATCATCATTTTAGGTCATTTTTTTTCAGTCACATTTTCAATAAATAATTGTGATATTTTAAATATCACAAATATTTAAAATATCATATCGTAACTATCATGCCGAAGGGGTGAATGTGCAGTTTTTAACATTTGCATTTTTTTTTACATTTTTGAATGTAGTTTTTCCTCAAGCCAAAATCGTGTGTGGTTTTGTTGGATGTTACTACGCACAAAAGCCAAAACCAAAAGGACGAATTTGAAAATCTTGTCATGCCAAAAGGGCGAATCTTTTCGTTTTTTCGCCATAACTTTTTATTGGTATAAGATAAAATAGTGGTGTAATGGCATTTATTATTTGTTTTCAAAGCACCTATCGATTGGCATCATTATTTATTTTTGCCAAACATTTTTTCCTGCAAATAACAAATGGCAAATTAATGTTTGACAAAATATTTTTAATTAATGATGCCAATAGATAGGTGCTTTAAAATCAAACAATTAATGCCTTAACATTACTATTTTATCTTGCGCTAATAATAAGTTATAGCATAAAAAACAAAAATATTTGCGTTTTGATCAGGATATAGCCCCACAAAATCCGTATTTATAATTCAGTAGGTTATCCAAATCTAAAGATATTTAATTTTAAAGCACTTCAAACTTTAAAATTTGATTTACCAACATTTTTAAAAATGCACATTCGCCCCTTTGACATGACAGTGACGATATTAACTGACTACTTTATGTCTGCATGTAAAATGTAATGAAATTACGCCGTTTTGATTTAGAACTGTAGACGTTTTAAACTCACAATATTCTTTTGTATATGAAGTAGTTTTAAAATGCATTATATATATCTCACAATTGTGTATCGATTTGTTTAATATTAAAATCAATTAAAAAAAAACATTCGAATTGTATACAAACTTTTTAAAATTTATTAAGTACTTCGAAGACTGTTTTTAAATGTATTTGGTGAGTTATACCACTTCATTTCTTAATTCGGGCGTGAAAAGCTCCCTGTAAATTTGATGGTATTTTACAGAAGTTCTAAGCTTATAATGCCAAGTGTTTAATTGGAACTTTGTGACTTGGAATAGCTCTAAAATGCATCATTGAAATTTATATTAGATTTAATTTGATTAAGTCGTAAACAAATTAAAAATTAAATGAAAAACGTCATCCAAAACTATAGAGATATAAATGTACTTATGCCAATGTCTACATTTTGTTCTCATTAAAGAAATCGATATCTAATCGATTTCTTATATAATGCATATAATGGATTTTACAGATATTTGGACATAAGTTAGTAGTATAATATTTTTATTTTTATGCTGAATATTTTTTCTATAGTTGTAAAACGAAAAGTCACCAAATACATTTTTATGATAAACTTAAATTTCGAGTTTGTTGATTAATATTATAAAAAGTAATTGATGCATTTTTAAAGTTGAAATATCAATTGATAGATTTACATTTTCTTCTCATGTGGTAGATATTGTGGATAATTGAGATCATCGATTAAAAATTTACAGATATATGAAGATTTTTGTAAATGAATATTTGGCATTTTGAAAATGTATTTGAAAATGTACAACGACGAAATGATACATTTGTAACTCCTTACTATCGATTATGTAGATTGATCCTTTCATGTAGATTGATCATTTTATGTAGATTGATCAGTAATATTGGTATTAAAAGCAAAAGACAGAAGTTTAAAATATAAAGCCGTGGATAATGTCTACATTTTGTTCTCAGACAACAAATCAATAGCTACTACAGTTTTCTCAATAATTCAACGGTAATATTGCGGCCACTTTAGGACCTTTATGGTTATATATCTCGTAAATATGACGTGATACGACATAAGTTTGTTGGGTAAAATTTCTTCAGGTTACACAAAGATGCTAACCAAATTGTCAAATCTCCTAATAAATTTAGTGTCGAACTGTGTTATTTATTCAGAATTCTATTCTATTTTCAGGTCTTGATAACTGACTTCAGCACGGAGTGAATACTTAGGGCTAAATTAAAACGTGAATATTTCTGAACAATTAACTCCTGGGATATTCTCTCTAGTTAATACCAATGTTGCTTCAGCGTTCAGAAATTGACGTCGTATATAAAAACGTCAGAAATTACAGTGATAGATTTTTTTTGAATTAACAGCCAGATATTTTGTCTCGATGTGAGTGAGTGCTCTCACATCGTCTCAAACGTTGTATTTTATATCTTCATGCATTCCGCCCGTTGGCTCTTACGTTGAGTTTGTTCCCTCTTACGTTCTATGAAACCGTTGTAAACATCGAAACATGAAGCGTTACCAACAACCAAACTTGTTACAAAAAAATCAAAATTTAGTGAAAAATTTTAAATTTGGCAGTACTAAAATCCATTTTATTTTAGCAAATACGCAAACCATTCATAATTTTGCGATGATTTGGTTTGGAAAATAGATAGAACATAGATTTTCGGTAAACAAAAAGCAGCTGTACTGAGGAAGATGTCAAATATTTGTTTGTGTGAATTTTATCATTTTTGCAATTTTTTCTAATTTGTTTTGTAAGGGGCCTATTATGACTGGCGAAGCGAATGAACTTGCCGAAGCGAACGAACAAATAAAGCTTCACAGCTTCCATTCGCCAGACGAATGAAGTTCAGGCGATTGATTTTTACGTTTGCCTGATTTTTACGTTCGCTTTAGTTTCCTTTTTTCTGGCGAATGAAGTCTGGCGAATGGATGCTGTGATAGCTTTTTTACGTTTGCTTCGCCAACTACATTCGCTTCGCCAGTCATAATAGGGCCCTAAGTTGATTTTTTGGATGAAAAGAAATGTGTAGTGTATTAAAAAATCATTTTAAATTGTTCTGCATCCTTTTTAGGTGGAATTAGTTATTTTTTTCAGGAAAATTTTAGTGAACGGAGCCAAAAAATGAAATACAAATTGTTTCTTTACGTCGGCGCAAACCGTGTGACGTCAGACGTTTTGCGCTTTACAAAATTCAAAAAGTAAGTCACACGGTCCTGTATGACTACTTTGGTCAATTATCGACTTACAATATCTGCCTGTAAATGAAACGAAGCTGACGACAAAATTAACAAGTTAAAACTGTAATTTTTGGCACTTTTTGACAAATTTGTTTTCGGTTTGTTTTACGTTATACATATGCGGGAATTAGACTTTCTTTGCATTCCTTTCAATTGTTTATAAATTAGAAATACTATTTGGATACCAATTTGTAAACTATATATTTATGCTACTAATTGCATTTTTCATTGTGGTATATTTTAAATATCATAGTGAGTATAATTGGGCCCTTTGTCATTAAAAATATCCCGTTTGATTCTTCGATTCTAATTCAATTGATGAAAAACTAATAGGTACTCAAGTGGTATTATGAAACTTTATACTTACTTTTTTATTATTCATAAAAATTAAAATATTTTGAGCTCTGAATTATGCCACTTGAGTTCCATTGATAAATTTCTATATACTTTATTTATTTGTTATATAAACTATAAAATGTCCTTCTATTATTAAATTATTCTCCTCTTACAGTGCGCCAACTGCAACCGCGAGGCATTAGCCGAGTGCTCGTTATGCCGGAAGACCCCATATTGCTCGGAGTTTTGTCAACGAAAAGATTGGAATGCGCACCAGGTGGAATGTACAAGAAACCCCGCTCAGACGGCTACACAACAGATAATGCTATTGGTGGATGAGCAGTCCTAAGCTTAAATTGTACATAACACACACACACACATTTTTAAATTCTTTAACTATAAATACATTGAAAGAAAAACAAAACAAACAAACAAACAACAAATAAAAAGAAACTAAAATAAAAACAAAACAAAAAAAAAAAAGAAATTGAGAAAAGAAAAAAACAGAAAAATATACACAAATACATATTCGTCTATGTATTACATTTTCATTAGATTTTAAGCACATAGTTAAACTTTTAACATTTTATTATTTTATGGATAATACTGCCGTTACAAACATCTAAATAAAAATATCAAAAATCAAATCCGTATACATAAATGTACCAAACAAACTGTTTTATTCGCTATATATATATATATTCAGTTTTAATTCAATGTCACTCGTGCATTCATTAGAATTTTTATTATGCGCTCTGAGTAGTTGTTATATCAAATTTACAATTGTAAAATTTCTGATAATTATTACTCTTTCTTCCACCACACTATGCCTGTCATGAGCATTTATAAATTGCCTCCTACTACTCCTCAGGCATCATGTCAACGACCTCGAGTGCATTGCATGTTTGTAATAAATGAAGAAAAATCAAATTTCAAATGACACTTTGTTGCAAATTACACTTTTTTCTACTCGATATAATTGTACGATATTTCGATAGAAACCAAGATGCTAAACAAGACCATATACTCAGTTTTTATACCCTACACTAAGAGTGAAAGGGTATATTCAGTTTGATTGTCCATTTGTAATATCCAGAAATAGGCATGTCCGATCAATGAAATAATGAAGTTACATTATTTATATACTTACGCTGGCTGTTTTTTAAAATGGACATGATCGGTCGATTGTGACCTCATCACTGATGTTCAAATACTTCATGTAATACTAAATTCTAAGAGTGAAGTTTATATTATATAGGCCAAAGTTAACTTACACCTTGACGTTATGTTCAAATATATAAAAATAATTTTTTTTCGAGAAAATAAATAAAAATAAATAAATTTGGTACACATACATAAGGGTATTCCAATGATCGGCAATTTTTTAACGATTACAAATTTTCAATTATTTTCGTAACCCCTGGGGACCACTTTAACCAGTAACCTCACCTTGTCACATACAGTTACGGACAAAATAATAGGGTCACTAATATTTTTAACTTATGTTGATATTTGTTGACCATTTTTAATTTACTAATGTGGCAATATCTTGCAAGAAATTATTGTCAATATGTCTTATTAGAAATAAGGCACCTCAAAAATAAACTGAGTTTTGTATAATACTTTAAATTCAAAAAATCAATATTCAAAGCGGACAAAAAAATAGATATTAAAAATAATTCAAAATTTATATATCGTCGTTGTAGAACTAAAAGTCACCAACTACATTTTCAAAATGCCAATTGTTCATTTACAAAAATCTTTATACATCTTTCAATTTTTGATCGATGAATTCAGTATTTGTACCAAATGATAAAAAAAAGTGAAACTATCAATTGGTATTTCAACTTTAAAAATGTATCAATTAATTTTCGTAATAAATTTGAAATTTAAGATTTTCATAAAAATGTATTTAGTGACTTTTAGTTCTACAACGACGATATTTTCAACAAAAATAATTTGTAAGTAATAATTTTATAATCTCCACAAATATATAGTAATATTTAATTTTAAAAATAAAATACGTTAGGTACTTAGGGAATATGTGTCGGGCAAATTTTACTGTTAAAAACATATATATTTGCGCAAGAAACATTTATACGAAGCCTACGACACACACGGAATCACATTACCGTCATTGACGGCATGTTTTCGGAGCATTGACGATCGTAGCATGTACGATTACGCACCGTAAACGTAACGTCAAATCGAACGACACCGTTAAAATTCCGTTTTGATCCGTATTTCTATATAAACACCGCGGTGTTTTTAATATATTTATTCAATTTTTCATACAGACCTATGGTCCGTCGAAACGCAATCGCAACGGACTCACTCCGTAGTTCATCAAGTATGACGCTCCGTTAACGTACCGTCGAAACACACGCCTAGCCTGAAACACTTTTAACCCAAAAGTCGTGGGAGAACTTAAATCTTTTCAGAATATGTTTCGGACATCCCCCCGAGTATTTTAAGACTAAAATAAAAAAAATCGCAGGTTTTTTAAAATATCACGGTTTCAATTTTTTTGTGCGGGTTCTTGAAAATATTTTTTTCTTTGTTTTTTTTTGCTCAAACTATTAACTTTAGACATTAAAATAACCCATACAAATTTCACATAATTTGTCCACCGTTATGGGTCATAATTAGTGGTATGAAATGCGAAAACATAGTTTTTTTTTTCAAAAATAGTTTTTTGAGCATTATATCCTTAAATACCATTAAATGGTCTATACACGAATTAACGTACATAAAAGTATGTACCAAAAACCACTATCCGATATCTTTAATAGTTGAGAAGATATTTAAAATCAATGTCAAATTTTCTTGAAAATTTGGTAAAAAAAAGTTAAACCAAGTAAACCATAAATAATTCAATTTCAACTAATCAATTTGCAAATTTGAGCCACATTTTCTAAAAGTAGACTTTATTAGCTAAAAGCTGCATTAAACATTTTACCTACTGTTGTGAATATTTCAAAAGATATTGTGATAAAGAACAGAAAATCTAGTGTATATTTTTAATTTTTGTATTACAAAATATGAAATATTTACAAGGTAAAGTCACAATATCTTTGGAAGAATCCACTACAAGAGCTCGTTTTTTTATTCAATAATGTAACTAATATAGTCTACTTTTAGAAAATGATTTAGAAATTGATTAGTTAAAATTCAATTATTTATGGTTTACTAAAACTCGAACGTTTTTTTGACCAAATTTTCAAGAAAACTTGACTTTGATTTTAAATATCTTCTCAACTATTAAAGATAGCGGATTGGTTTTTGGTTTGTTTGGTACATACTTTTATGTACGTTAACAGACCATTTAATGGTATTTAAGGATATAATGCTCAAAAATTGACTATTTTTGAAAAAAAAACCTATATTTTCGCACTTTTTACCACTAATAATAACCCATAACGGTGGACAAATTATGTGAAATTTTTATTGGTTATTTTAGTAGCTAAAGTTAATAGTTTGAACAAAAAATAAAAAAGAACACCCAGAAAAAAAATCGTGGTAAATTGATAGTATTTCAATAGAAAAACCATAATTTATACAATTAAAATTGGTCAATAGGATGTGTCCCATTAGTTCAGTAATTTTGAAACTGTTAATACAATGTGTGGTTGTACCATCAATTTTATAATGTGATATTTTAATTTCAATAAGAAAAACCTATACAAATTCAATGATAATGGTATAGTCGAATTACATTTTCCTAATAATTTATTAAAAAAAAATGTATTTCAGTTAATTTATTGTATATTTTATTTAAATGTCGAAATTGATATTCACTTTTACAACACACACACACAAAAAAAAAACACTTCTTGCTGCAAAAGGTTATAACACATTTAATGTTTGCTTTGGTTTCCAATAATTGATTGTAGTTCTTGAGTCTGCAATTATTTTTGAGTCCGTTGCCATAATAGAAGTTCGATGTATTATTTATTTTCTGTAATAAATAAAAATATAAATAAATATATAAATATAATTTATTTACATTAAATACATTGAGTCCTTACCAATGTCGCGTTTAATAATGTGGAATATTACAAAAAAATACATGCGACCATTTTGAGTAAACACGCAGAATGACGTACAAAACGAACATGTTTGTATTTTTTGTGTTTTTATACACCAAGTTTATTATTATAGGAGGAAACCATTAAAACAACAGTATTTATTCTATTAGAAATAATAATATTGAAATATTTAAATTTATTGTACTGAATTTTTCAAATACTATTGAATTAATTAGAAAACTTTTGATTTAAAAAGAAAAAACTATTAATACATGAACCATAAGATCAATGGTCGTACCATAAAGTACTTAATGGTACATTTTCTTCTGAGTGAAAAAAGTTATTTTCAAAAAACCGCACAAAAAAAATTTAAACCGCGATATTTTAAAAAACCTGCCTACGATTTTTTTATTTTAGTCTTAAAATACTCGGGGGAGATGTCCGAAACGTATTCTTAAAACATTTAAGTTCTCCCACGACTTTTGGGTTGAAAGTGTTTCAGGCTAGGCGTGAACATACTCTCAATGGATTCGAAATCCGTTTACCGTTTTCGTATCCAGAAAACGGAACGTATACGGAATCGTATTTCGTATTGCGATTACGTATACGGCACCGTTTTGTTTCTTGGGTGTTTTCAATAAAAAAAATACATAAAAATTTTAAAAATGTATTATTTAAATTATGATTGTATATTGATACCATATATTAAACCAAACAAAATTTACGATTTTTTTCAGAATTATAAGAAGAAAAGTCTTATTAAGGATATTAATGTCACATGTTAGAAGTTACAACTTAAATGGTCTAAAAGCGTGTTCTATTATCTTTAAAACGAGCCATAAATTTCTACATGCAGAGAAAAAACATGATTGAGACATGATTGTGTCAAAAAAACTATGGTTATAGCAATAATAGTATGATTGTTATTATCATTCCTGATTGTCGTAATCATTCCCACTTTTTTAAAATGATTGTGTCTTTCATTAAATGATTTCTGCAATCATATTATGATCAAATTGTATGATTATATTATGTAATGATTGTGACAAAAATGTAATTCGAGTATGCATTATTGCCAGAATCATGTTCATTATTATGTCAATCATATTAGCATTGAAGCATAATTGATATAATAATAGTATGATTGCTGTTTGACAGCTGATGACAGCTGTTGAAAGTTTGGCAGATTCAGTATTAAATTAGATTTCGCCGTGGCGGGTCAGCGTCGAACGCTAGTGAATTTGAATGTCCATTTATAAATAAAATGTGATACAAATAGTGATAAGTTAAGAAAAAACTTCGGTTTTAGATCCTGAACAGAATGAGATCTGAGAAAGAGACAATGCACGCTGAAACAAAGGCGTCCTCACTTCAGCTGTGCACAAATATTCCAATTTTTCTAGACCAGCGAACGTCAGCGTCTTTGCAACAAAATGGCGTTGCAAAGACGCTGACAAATTAAGAAAATGAAGCGACGGAGCAGAGTTATTTAATAATCTTTAATAAAGTGTTTTTCTATTAAATATTGGTGTTTTTTTTTAATAAATTGGTATTCTTAAATTTATTTGTTTCAGGTTAACGCAATCATTCAATGATTTGTGCAATAAGTGACGCTTGTGAAAACATGATTGAAACAATCATGCAATGATTATAAACATGATATAATCATTGGAAAACATGATTGAAACAATCATGTAACAATCATGCAACATGATTGCTACAATAATAATTCCAATCATTAAATGATACCGTCAAAACATGATTGTGGTGATCATGTTTTTTCTGTGCGTGTAGTTTAAGAGATTCTAGTTTAAGAGAAAGTTTCTAGTTTAAGAGATATTTAAATATGAACAAAAAAAATAAAATTGGTCAATGCACATCTCGATACCCTTTATCAGTTGATAAATTCCATTCAAATTGAAGGAGGTGAGTTCCAACCACTGGTTGATTTAGAGTGGATTGGTCCATATTGAAAACAATTTTTTTCAAGTGTTCGCCAACTAAAAAAAAACTAAAAATATTCAAAAAATTTCAACATAAGTGACAAATATTAGCGACCCTATTACTTTGTCCGTAACTGTAGATATAATAACATATATAAATAGGAGACTTTTTGAAGCTTATAAAAAAACAAAACTATATAGCCTATATTTGCCTAGGCTATATGCAAAACTATATAGTCAATTATTCAACTCAGACATTGTTCGATAGCAATGTCTTCGTCAATCCAAAGCAATACAGACATGACAAAATCGACTCGGGAACATCTGCTGCTGACTACGCTGCCTAAGATGCGTTACAATATCCGGACAAACATTATAGAGTAAAACTAAATTGGTTTGGAATGGCTGAAAATTACATAAAATGAATTTATTTTTTGGGCAATGTTTTTTTTATACCCTACACTAAGAGTGAAAGGGTATATTCAATTTGGTACGCCGTTTGTAACACCCAGAAGGAAGCATCTCCGGTATGGATCAGCATGGCCTCCTGAGTCGATTTAGCGATGTCCGTCTGTCTGTCTGTTGAAATCCCTACTACTTAAACAATTGAAGAGTTAGATAAATGAAACATAATTTAGATTATTTATATACCTACGCAGTTTGTGCGAAAAAATTAGGCATATCGGTCAATTGTGACCTGTGATCTGACTATTTATATTCAAATAACTCATATAAAATTTACATCTACAGATCAGTTTTACTGTATACGTGCTTAGGTAAACATTTTTGGTCAAATATATATTGACTTCATGCTCAAAAACATGGAAATAATGTTTTCTCGCGAAACGACTTGTGGTTCCCAAAAAAAAATCGAAATTCGGTACACCTACCCATTTTTAAATATGGGTATCAAATGAAAGGATATTCTTCAGCGACTGAAAGTTTGTAGTTATTTTCAGCATTTGTATACCCTGGTGACCTATATACCACTTTGAATGGTAACCACACATTTCTGTAGGGTATTTATAGTCGGCTAAGACCGACTATAATTTTGATAATCCTAACTATCATAATAACACCAAATTTAAAATTTCCCATGTGATCTAACCTTCCCAACTGGTTTTATTTCACATAGCACATATTGTCGTTGTAGATCGGAAAGTCACCAAATACATTTTTATGAAAAACTTAAATTTCGAGTTTGTTGATTAATATTAAAAAAAGTAATTGATGCATTTTTAAAGTTGAAATACCAATTGATAAATTTACATATTCTTATCAAAATTGATCTCATCGATTAAAAACTGACAGATATATAAAGATTTTTGTAAATGAATATTTGGCATTTTCAAAATGTATTTGGTGACTTTTCGTTCTACAACGACGATATTTGAGTGTTATAAAGATTTTTAAAAAAATATTTCCTTCATAAAAAAAAAAAATTATCCTATTGCTCATATTGAAATAGCTGCTGAACGAGAAAGGCTAGAAACCAGGGTATAAATTACTACAGCAATTTCATAACTCTTGCTTAAACCATACTTTGATTCCAAAACTCTTACTCTTTGCGTTTTTAAAGCTGCCCCAATCCAAAACTCTCGCTCTTTGCTTTTAAATGCTGCCTCGATTAGAGATGGGCGAGTGCCGTGCTTTTTACTTCACATTTACTTCACTTTCTTTAAAATCTGTTGTTTTAGTTTTGCTTTTGGACTTCAGAGAATTAAACAGTATCAAACTAAATTTTTGAATTATTTCTTACAGGGACTAAAACCCTTTGGAATATCAGTTCCGGCTCGGGTTTTAAAATTGTGGTTCCGATTTCGGTTCCTACCAAAAAATTAAATGGGGCTCGATTCCGGTTCTTTGCGTTCCCTGAAAGGGGCTATAATATCTGTTCCGGTTCCGAGATTTTTAAAAAAGTGTTTCCGATTCCAACCAAATAAAAATATATGGGTACCCATTTCAGCTCCGGTTCCACACATTTTTAATAACGATTCCGGTTCCAAAAATCTAAACGGTTCAGGTATTATTTTTCACGTTTCGTCTGCTTTTTCATGTTTTTCTGTGCTTTTTTCGTGTTTTTCTGTAAATTTAGTCGTCGTGCTCGTGCGTGTCACCTTTCGGCGACCCGTGCATGTCCGTGCCATCAAAAACAGGCACGCGCCCATCTCTAGTCTCGATACAAATACTTTCGCTCTTTGCTTTTCGAATGCTGTCTCGATTCCATGATGTTTGCTTCGAAGTAACTATAAACTTTCTGGTCCCTTGTCCCTCTGTGTCCTAATTTTCCAAAAATTGTTGTGGTCTTCACAAGTAGAGTCGGTATAACGAACTTTCGAAACATCGCTTTGTAATGTTTTCAAACTGTTGCTTCCGCTCGAGAGTAAAGCAATAATAAAAAGTAAGAGTTTCTGCTCAAAACTGAGTTTGAGGTTGTGTTGCATTGTGTAATTTGTGTATTTATTACGCATCTAATCAATAAAATCATCATCCACATTTTCAACGTAAATATTTTTGTTTTATTTTTATTGTTGTTCTAGTTGGTTACCAAAAATAATTTTATTAACTTTTGAGAATTTTTCATCTGCATACAGCTAAACATACAATACAATTTTTTTTTTCATATATTTAGCAATTACTAATTTATCATCAAGCTTACTTGCAAATAGAGGGGGCTCTACTGTTTTCTTTAAAACATGACAAGAAAAAAAAGAACCACAAAAAATATATATTTATATAATTTTATGCTAACTAAACAAACAATTTTTCATAAAATTTTTCAACATTAAAATACAGATTGTTTAAGAGAGAGAGAGAGAAGGAGTAGTGGGTGAGTGAGATTAGGTGAAGAATGCTATGCTGTAGCAGCAACTAAAACGGAGGACATGTGGGCTGTTTATTTCATTTTTGTTGGTTGTTAGTGTTGCGCGCAAAATCCTTAATATTTTTTTTTGTGTATTTTGCGTTTGCATTTTGAAGAACAACACAGCGGCTGATTTGCTTGTGTAGTGCTTCTTGTGTTTGTACATAACTCAAAATTGTGTTTATTCTTGTTTTTGTGTTGCTTTGCATAACATCTGCTACTATATAAATTTTTTCTTATTCATTAGAGTTGCTTTTTTTTGTTGTTGTTTGTTTTCTTTTGTCCTCTGGAACTTAAACTAAAAAAAGTGTTAAACAATTTTAAAATAATTACTACAATAACATAATTGATTTGCGTGCGCCTGGCTGCTCAGCTCATTCCAAGTTTCGCACTTCGAAGCGCTTAAACGTGTAGTTGATAAAGACCCAGTCCTTGGCTATTTCGCTACCTTGTGGTATGGGAGCTGAGGCTGAAAGAAAACCAAAATATATTATAAACATGAAACTTAGACCGCGACAAAAATATTGTATTAAAAAGAAAGAGAAATGTAGTTAAAATATATACAAATGTATTTATTTGTAATTGTATATGTTTTTACTACATTGATGTAGTTTTTTTATATGAAAAATAACTACATAAATTTACTGCATTTCTATACAAAATTTTACTACATTTGTGTTGAATATGAACGCCCTAAAATATGAAATACTACATTTGCATTTATTTTGACTACATTCTGTATTTATATAAATGTCATAAAAATTTAGAAAACATGCATTTTCATTTATTTTTATGGGATTATGTATTTATTTAAATTTTATAAATATTTTTTTTATAAATTTTTATTCCTTTCTATATTTATTTAAAAATCAAGTAAATTTTATATTTCTCAAAAAATACGGTTGAAAATACTTGTAAAAGTTCCCAGTAGGAAATGTTATCAATGTTTCCTCAATGATATTTTATGTCAGGTCAAAAACATCGATGACCGATAGCATTTTCGCCCTGCAAAATTTCAGTTTTACGCGTAAATACTGCCCCTAGACGTATGTTGTATGCATTTCACATTGCATTTCACAATGTAAATGCTGCATACTTTTAGGGGCATGCCACGTAAATGTTAATTTTCATCAATGACGTTATCAATAACATTTCATCAATGACGGATTTTCACAATGTCCTTGATATATGTATAAATGACACATGGTGTGTGACGTCTTTAATGCAATGTGCTTTATCAAATTGTTGTAGACATATTCATCAATGATAAATTTCCTAATGTCCTAGATTCGTCATTGATGACCTTGCCGTCAATGATGTCATTTCCTGCTGGGTGTATAACAAATATATATTCTTTATGACTCAAGGGTTGACTTAGAGGTAATTGAAGTTTTGTTTTACAATTGCACCAAATATAATAAGCGCAAGTATAAATAATATGCTTTATTGTCTTCCAAAATGATCTCCATGAAGATCAATACACTTTTTTTATGCTTTTGTACAAATTCTCGAACCTCTTTTTTACATGGAACGAGGTAACTCCAAAACATACGTTTCAAGTGCACCAATAGCTTCTGCAGACATGAAAAATGTTAGCATCGCAATTTATTTTTGATCGTCGAGAATAAAAAGAAGTCACTGGGTGTCAAATCAAGGCTTTACGGCGGATAATCAATCAATTCGATGTTTGGAAAGACACTTCTTTGAGCCGATATGTGAGAGCTCTCATTGTCTTGGCGGTAGATTTTTCCTTCTTTCTCTAAATACATCTGACAAACAAATTATTGTATTCCATTTAAAATTGATTGTTCTTCGTTGCTCTAACGATTCGGCGACATGTCCGGTTATTCTGAAGAAACATGCGACTATTTGCGTCTTAAAAGACCCTTAAAGTCGACAGCTATTTAGTTTCGGGCTCATATGTATAGATGCATGAATCGTTGCGATATTATAAAAGTTTTATAAAGAACCGCCATAAAATGTTGTTAATATTTCTTTTGAACAACTCGACACGTGACTTTTTTTAAATTATGCGGTATCCAACGCAAAGAAATCTTTTTGACGGCCAAATGTTCTTGTAGTATTAAATGTTTGCGAGTGGATATAATGCCGACTCATGTCTTAATTTTACGATATATCACATGACCATCTTGTAATAACAGTCCCCACAAAGCATCGGTGCTTTGTGGGAACACAACAACGGATTTTGGTTGACCTTCACGAAATTTGTCCTGGAGCGAACGACGACCACGATTCAAATTGAAAAACCAGTGAAACACGATGGTACGTGATTATGTTATGTAAAACGAGTTCATCGGCACATTGCTGATTAGATAATCCACTTCAAAAATTATAAAAATCATCGCACAAAAATAATTATGAGATTAAAGGCTGTATTGCAAACGAAGAAACAACGTAATAGTGACGTCAATGTTATTTGAATTTTATGCTATTTTTAGCGTTATACATGTTCCTAATCAGTGGTAGTATCATTTTGTCGGCCTCGCATATATCCAAGGTGGAACCAGTACCAGCCATTTTATACGCAAATCAACTTGGTTATCTATGCAGATGGTAATTTTCGATGATGAAAGATCTATATATACGCTTAATTATTATTTATTTGGCCATTACAAACCATGATATTTTGCACTCCAAGCGCGGTCAGGTTGTTCTGTACTTGATCGCTCCACCACCGGAGATTCGGACGCCCTCCCCTAAGTTGACCATTGGGCTATAGATTTCCGAAGAATATTTCTCTCGGACTCTCCTTTGACAAGTAGTGTTACTTTTTCTATTGCAAAGACTTTTTTCTTGAAAAACGCTAGATCTTTCAAATATGAAGCCATCGATGAAGACGATGGTGGTTCGATACCTAGGCATCCCTCCTGGAAAACAGGTGTGATGTGACGTCAGTTTTGTACTCCAAGCGCTGTTTGTCTTGCACTTGGTCGTTCCAACAAAAATTCGGACTCCCTCTCCAACGTTGAACACTTTTTTTGCTAGAGCGGTTTCATACATACGCTCGAAATGTCCAAGTCGCTAGATCTTATTTCGCATGACTATGTTAATGTTGGTGTAAAGCTCATACAGTGCATCGTTCCATCTGATGCTGTTCTCGTTTTCAACGTATATCGGGCCATAGATTTTCCAAAGAATCTTTCTCTCGAACGCTCTTTTGTTAATCAGTGATATTTTTTCTATTGCAATGACTTTTGCTTGAAAGACGCTGCATTCGTTGGCAAGTTAAATGACTCCTTTGTTTAAAAATCTTTCAAATAGGGAGCCATCGATGAAGACGATATTATGTTCTTTGGTGGCGCTGTTCGATAGCTAGTCATCCCTGCTGGGAAACAGGTGTTGAAGTCATATTTTGAAGTTATATAGTTTAATATGCCTGACACGCTCTAACGGAAATTTGGACGTCTCCTCCTATGTTGACCATCGGGCCATAGATTTTCCAAAAAACCTTTCTTTCGAACGCTCTTTTGATAAGCAATGCTACTTTTTCTATTGCAAAGACTTCTGCTTGAAAGACTCGTTCGAAAGTTATAGGACTGTGACCATGTTTAAGTCATATTTCGGAGTTATTTAGTTTGATTACTTATTTGGTCATTACAACCCATGATGGGTTTCGACTCCCGCAATTATACCAAGCCATTCGCCTCTGAGTTTTGCACTGGTGCTAGTTTTGCACTCTAAGCGCAGTTTGGTTGTCTTTTACTGGGTCGCTCCACCGGAAATTCGGACTCCCTCTCCTACGGTGACCACCCTTTTTTTTGCTGGAGCGCTTTTATCGATACGTTGGACATATCCAAGCTAACGTAGGCGCTGGATCTTATTGCATGACTATGTCAATGTCTGTGTAAAGTTCATACAGTTCATAGATTCTATAGATTTGCCAAAGAATCTTTCTCTCGAACGCTCTTAGGTTAAGCAGTGCTACTTTTTCTATTGCAAAGATTTCTGCTTGAAAGGCGCTGCATTCATCCTTAGTTTGTAGATCTTTCAAATAATGAGGCATCAATAAAAACGATATCATGTTCTCTGGCTCGATCTAGCTCGATCAGATAGTTAGTCATCCCTACTGGGAAACAAGTGGGATGTGACCATGTTAAAGACATATTTCGGAGTTATATAGTTAGCTTTGCCCGATAGACACACAGAATTGTATTTCGCTCTCGATTTTTCCATCTCTCCTGAATAGTGGAGTTCCATATTGTGTCCGCTTAAACATGTTACTTTCTATACAGCGCTACCTCTCGGCAGTAAATGGCAAACCTACGAGAGAAAAACTTTGCCTATGAAAAGCTCACACCCGCCGTTCGGATTCGGCATTAAACTGTAGGTCCCACCACTTTGAGTACAAATATAACACGCACAGCTCAAATTTGTGAGACAGCTCGGCCTAAATTCTTATAGGACTGTAGTGCCAAACTATTATTATTATATTATGTCAATGTCAGTGTAAAGCTCATACAGTTCTTCGTTCCATCTGATTCTGTACTCGTTTTCAACGCATTTCGGGCCATAGATTTTCCAAAGAATCTATCTCTCGAACGCTCCTTTGATAAGCAGTGATACTTTTTATATTGCTTGAAAAACGCTACATTCCTTCCAGAGTTAACGGACTCCTTTGTATGTAGATCTTTCAAATAGGCAGCCATCGATGAAGACGATATTATGTGCTTTGGTGGTTCTGTTCGATACTTATTCATCCCTGCTGGGAAACAGGCTTTGATGTGTTTTTTCGGAGTAATTTAGTCTGAGATGCATGTACCTGTATTTCGATCCTGAATTTTGTCCGCTTAAACAAGTTACTTACTTATTTGACCATTACAACCCATGATGGGTTTCGGGCGCTGCAATCCGCGTGTTTGTGCTAGTTCTGCACTTGAAGCGTCGTTAGGTTGTCTAGTATTTGGTCCCCTCACCGGAGATTTAGATGCCCTCTTCTAAGTTGACCACCAGCGGGGACATAATTGTACCCGGAATTATTACTGGGCGTATTCGCCCATACGCTCGACAAGTTCTGGCCAGCTAAGGCGCTAGATCTTAGCGTAATGCTCGTGAGATGGCTACTGAGCCCAAAGTTATTCTTCAACTTGAGCGCGAGAGTAATTCTTCAACTAATCTCAGGACTGACATTATTGTACATGTTTGCTGCTGGCTTAAACAAGTTGAATTACCTTAATCTCAGGTCTTCTTTTGCTGTACAACATTTAATGAACAAATCGATTGGTATGAGATGGAGAAGTGTTTCTAGCCCAGGGCTCTAATCACGTATGACGATAATCGTCTAACGATATCGTTTAGACGATAGTCTTATTAAGCAAAAACGATAGCGTTTAATGACTATCGTTTCAACGACGATTGTTTTTAAGTTACGTGCTGAGTGTCCAGCTTATAATGTACTAATCACTTCACCAGTTGTTGCCACTGAGGCTAGTCTCTGCACTCTATTGAACAAGGCTTTCTATGTTGGTAGCTGTCCACCACACCCCAGAGAAGCGTAAAAAGCATTCAATTCTTTTTTCATTATTTCTCGTGGGTTTTTTTTATACAATTGTTTTCCACATATTTTATAATTGAAAGAATACGAATTAAAAATGTATGGCAAATTAATTGAAATAGTTCAGTATTGTTACATTTGGGTACTCAGTAACCGGATCACAAAGTGGCAAAATATTTTGCGCGCAATAATAAAATCTAATGCACTCTCAACTGAACAAAACCCATAGTTAAATATTATAAAAATAATTAAAAATTACCCAAACACACAATTTTTAAAAATAATATATCAAAAATCAAAAGTATTTGCAACTTACGTATCTCCAGCGACACATCGGGGAACTCATCGAAATTGGACGTGTCATCGATGGAGCGCACATCAACGGGTATTGCAGCGGGTCGTTCGCGTATATGCTCCCAGTCGACGCCTCTGAAGAACGGCACCGACTTCAGATCCTCGATGCCACGCTGCGAGCCCAATCGTCGATCGGCCTCACAGCAGAACTTGATTATGGTGTCCTTCGCCTCCTCAGAGATGGGAATTTCAGGCGGAAATATTAACGTCTCACGCCAATTCATCACCTTGCGATACGTGTCCTGTGGATTGTCGGAACAAAATGGCGGATAACCCATCAGCATTTCGTACATGATAACGCCGAGCGACCACCAGTCACAGGCGGGACCATAACCCGTCTGCAGAAATACTTCGGGTGCAATGTAGTCGGGTGTGCCGACAGTGCTGTAGGCCAAGGCTCGTCGATTGCGTTTCCAAGACTCGGCACGACGTTTGGAGTCCATGGGACTGCAGTTAGAATATCAAAAAGAAAGAATAGAAATAATTTAAAATATACATTTTGAACTATTTTGAAAAAAAAAAACACTAAAGCATTTAATAACTACCTGGCGCAGGTGCCAATAAAATCCGAGGGTTTCGCCTGCGACAAGTCGCGATAGAAATCTGTGCGATGCGATTTCTTGAGACCGGTGCAGAGCCCAAAATCAGAGAGCTACACATATAAAGCAATTAATTAAATAATGTATTTTTGTTTTATACAAATACAGCAAGCGCACCTTTAAGTGACCGCGCGCATCCAGCAGCAAATTGTCGGGCTTTATGTCTCTGTGTATGAAACCGAGCTTGTGTATGGAGTCGATGGCGAGCGCAGTTTCGCCAATATAGAACTGTGTGCATTCCTCAGAGAGCGTGTCCTTTTTCATGAGCAGCGTCATCATGTCGCCGCCCGGCAAGAATTCCATAATCAAATACAAATTGACGGGGTCCTGATAGAGAGAGAGACAGAACAATGGCAAATTTCTTAAATTAGAATTTAGGTTAATTAACTGAATTAGGGGGTCCAAATTTGTAGGTTTATGATTAAATTTTATAAAAAGTAGTCGAAAATTTAAAAATTCCTGTGGGAAGCGATAGGTAGGGCAATGGTCTTTTTTTTTAAGCAATTTTTCCTTGAAACAATTTTTCATTGGACAATTTCAACCAAATTAGATTTTTCTCCAGATTTATTTTACCCAAGATAATTATACCTCGAGACATGTTATTTCCCGTGACAATTCGACCTCGGACAATTTCTTTCCGAGTCCATTTTTTACCGAATATCTCTTCTCGAGACAATATACGTTTTATCGTTTCTCTGAAAATTCTATCCCATCAATTATTTCCCGAGACAATTCTTTACAGAGCTCATTATTCCCTCAAGACAATTATTTCGAACTTAGCGAAGACACAAACCACAATATTTTAACAGTGGTATGTTAACCGTCTGTTAAGTGTAATGTACATTTTATGACTCATTTTAAAAAATATTAAATAATTTAATCGGATCGACCTAAAGATTATGGTCACCGTTTTGAAGACCCAAATGTAGCACCTTTTAAACGTATTAGGTCCCGTTAGTTGACAGTCATCCGCGACTCGACAGTAACCAATTAAAAATGATTTTTTTTTTAATTTTAAAAATACGCTTAATTAAAAATGTTAAGCGTATCGATCCAATGTTGGCGGTTATTATTTTGAAAAACCCAATGCCGTACCTAATAAATATATTAGGTTCAGTTAGTGCACAAGAATCGCGGACTGGACAGTGGTCTCTTTTCGCCCTCCAAAAAATGTTAACAAAAAAATCGCGCGATCCTCATTTCCGTAATGGTGCTTAGTCCGGGCACCGAAAATATAATATTCACTTAAACAAATATGCACTAAACAAATTTATCTAAAAAAACTGATTTCCTTAGCTTCACGTCCGAATTTTTTATGCGTGTAAAATACTGTTGCACATTGTAATAGACAACAAAAAATTGTCGTAATTTCAACATTTTGGGTTTCAACAATATATTCGTCAATATAAATAAAACAAAAATAGTAAAAAAAAAATCTTCTAAAATACGCCACCCCCCACCGCTACTAACCTGAAAGCTGTAGTACATCTTGACCACCCACTGATGATCGGCCTCTACCAGCACATCGCGCTCTGCACGCACATGCGCCACCTGCTCCTTTTCCAGCATGTCCGCCTTACGCAGCACCTTCATCGCATACACATGACCCGTGTCCTTCTTCTGCACCAGCCGCACTTCGCCAAACGCACCGCGCCCGATTACCTTGAGCGCCTCAAAGTCCTCAACGCCTAGACGCAGTCGCTTCAGACGCAGAAACTCCGTCTCTTTTTGCGCATGTTGCAGCCGTTTCTCCTGCTTTTGCGGCTCCGTCAGACTTTCGTCCTTCAGTTGTGCCTCCAGCTTGGCGAGACGTTGCTTGCGCTCACCATACTGTGTGACCAGATTGCTGTAGTAATTCTCCAGTGTCACTTTGGCCTTCGTCGCCTTGTCCAAAGTGTGATCACTGAAACGTATTGCAGTGCCATCGGCGCTGTTACTCATGACTGCAACTGCTACGTCTGCCACTTGACTTCCTGCTGCTGCTGCCGCTGTTCGCGCCAATGTCAATGCGTGACCTCACCAACAGCTTCCAGCCGTTGTGTTTTAACTTAGGTCCTTGGAATACAACAAAATGAAGGCTGCAAATGTCGCGCAACGATTTTAAATGCCTGCCCGTCCGTCCGTCTGTCTGTTTGTCCGTCCGTTTGTATGTCTGTCCGCTTTTGAAATTGCGCTGCCGTTGTCCAACACCAACAACTATGTGCAATCAAAATGATTGATCTGCGTTTTTGCCCACTGCGTCAACACTTCGATTTTACAGAAATATTTACGTAAATTTCAATGGGTCACTTGGTGTTGTTTTCATCTGTTCTCCCGTCCACAAAAAATGTATTCATTGGAATGCACGCCAACCGTATGATGTAAACCAAATTGATGTTAATATTGATGTAAAATAAATTATTACAGCTACGAAATAGAAATTTTCTAATGAAAGTTATTCTTTTCTTCTGTTTCAATTTTTCTTTGTTTCTTCAGGACGGACTCACTTTACGAGCGCGTTCAGACAGCAATGAAAATGTATAACCAAATGATTGGAAAAGAAATACAGGGAGTTTTGCATTTTTTAAAAATTTGTTTTAATAGATGTCTGAAATATTTAAATGTCAAATTCATCGTAAAAACTATTCAGAGTATACGACAATTCATCATACGATAAATAAATATCTTTATTTACACATTTCATTGTTTGACATTTCATTGTTTGACATTTCATTGTTTGAACATTTTACCGTTTTGATAATTAATAGTGTGATCAATATATTATTCAAAGAAATCATATATTTGCAATTAGTCATATGGAACTTTATCGCTTAAATCAGTTGCAAAAAATTTTCTATAGGAACACGATCAACTAACCATTTAACAAATTCATCGTAATAGTTCGTGGTAAGCGAAAATTACCGTATGAAAAATTTTGTCGTTTTCACCGCAAAAATGAATTTTCCTCATTAATCGTATATCGTGCGGGTTTGTCGTGCGGGTTTGTCTAAATCTGAAACTAAACAAAATCTTATATTGATCTGCAGATACTTACGGTTAATTAAAAAAAATATTTAAATAAATAGATGGAAATGACAATAAAGACGAGAGAAATATAGCAAAAAATTATACTTGACTGGAACCCCGCAAGACTCCCGATGAAATCCTATTGCCACAAGGATGAAACCGCACACGTGGAATACCACTCTCATGGATCATGATAAAAATGGCGAGAGATGAAAAAAAAACTCCGACAGGACAGACTTCAAAGCAGAGTTCGGAGAAGTTAACTCATCTAATGGAAATCTTTGAAATAGTATAATTCAATTGCAACACGAAATGCATAATGATAACTGTAAATTGCTCAGTGAGATTTCCCAAGAAACAATTCGTTCCGCTTATGTTCCGTTATCGAAACTGCAAAACGGAATCATATTTCGGAAACGTACCGATTTCTGAATCCGGAAACGTGTTGGAGAGCGGGTTTTAAGGAACATTGAAAACGTATTCGAATCAGTTGAAAATCCGTTATGACGTACCTTAAACGTGTCATATCGTAATTTAAACGGAGTACAAATATTTGATGAACGATTCAAACGTGCCGAAATTGTGCCAATATCGTGCCGTACGGCATTTGCGTTTGAGTCGGAGCTCCGTATAAATGTTTCTTGGGTTTAGTCTTTTAATGAAGTTTTTGTTAATCAAAAATATATTTTAAAGACTAATTTTGATATTACTTTTATTTCACTTGCCAAATCTATTTCACCCTTTATATAAAAAATCAGATGAAAATCACATTCGTATTTATGCATTCTAAAATTTTTTAATTTCAATTTTTATATCAAATTTTAAAAAAACTGAATATTGTTTCATCTCTCAACTTTGTGTTTTATGGAGTTAATCGATTTGCTAATTGATTGATCCATATGTAAATATATATTTACCACATAAATACTATACGTCAAGAATTAAAAAAAAATATATGAAATATTTACCGCATGGTATACTATACGCATATATATACTTCAACCATGATTTACCGTATAAATAATTCGTCGTTTTCGCCATATGAATTCATAATCATGCACTCAATTCTCCATATATCGTATTTACCCACAATGGAGATTTAGTTTTAGTATGATAAATGCATTTTGTGAACAGTTTATCGTGTGATCAATTTACTGCATCATCGTATTATATATTTGGAACTTCCCGGTAGGCATATCTGTCGAACAATAATATACCGTTCAATAAAGTAAATTTTTGAACTGATTTTGTTGTTTATTTCGCAAGGAACTGCATATTCTTCAAATCTATTGACGTAAATGCAGTGTAGATAAAATACTTAGCCTCTTAGAAATCTTTTTTAGAATCCAAATAAAAATATAAAGCACAAAACATTTATGTTGTAGTAAAGAATTAAATAAAATAATTTGAAATTACATTTATTTTTGTATGTACATTAAAACTAACATATTGTATTATGAAAATATTTTGCATTTAATTATGTTGTATTTTTTTTTTGTTTGTTTTTGTGTTGTATTTGTTTTGTTTTTTTTTTTGTTGTTTTTTTTTCATTTTCTGTTATCTTGGTCGTAAACATAATTTCAGCGATATTTTTGTATTTAAAATTACAATATATATACTATTCTTGCATTATTCATTTTTTCTTAACCTTTATGTACATTAATATGTAACATACCTACATACTTTTCATTTATAGCACCTTAGTATCACTTTCATTAAATTTAAAAATAATTAAAATTTCATTAATATAGTCTTAACGCCTAATAAGTTTTTAACATTATCGTTGTATTTTATTAAAACAACCTTTGATGCGCAAACATTAATTTTCTCACCAGCGCACAAAAGTTGTAAACATGTCGCCTTCTCCAGGAAATCCGACATCTTCAGCTCTCTCATCAGACTTTTGTGTGCGGAAGATATTGATGTAGATGGATAAATCTATAAAATTATATATATATATATTTTATAAAAAAAAAAAATTCTTTTCAATAAAACATTTCGACTTACTTTATTTAAAAGCGTATCTTTCGATTTAACTTTTAGTAAATTGCACAAATCACTCAGTAATACCCATTTATCCAATCCTTCATCTTTTAATAAATACAGCGGTGGCAGTAAAATATCTGCTTCCTCAAATTCAAACATTTCTCCGTCGCTATCCGAGTTTTCGTTTAAAAACTTAGATTTCTCTAATGTCGTCGTCGTATTTGCAGAATTCGTAGCAGTTATTTTTGTTTTGTTCGTATCATTGTATAATCGAACGGAATTGAAGTGATCAATATTGTCCAAAAGAACTGCACAATTATTGGTGACGGTCGTGTGTGAACTGTTTGTAGAAAATAGTTGTTTGCTTGGCTTTGTTTTGTTTGATATCTGGTTACTTTTCCTTAGAGCTCTGCTTATATCACATGTGAACGAAGGTGCACCCCCAAATATATTATAACCACATTCTTTTTCATCTGGAAAGAAATTTTAATAATTGAAAAATTAAATTAGTGCCTTACAACGGTACTGTACGATTGAAACAACAAGAACATAGTTTAAGTAGCTCAGCTTGAATTTAATCGGCGAGTTTTGTTGAATTCCTCAATATCGCATTTAAAATATTTAGTTGATTTTGAACGATTGTTTGAAATAGTTCTTGAAAACGATCCCTTCCACATATCGTTAAGCCTTTCGGTTTCTTAAGGCCAAAAAACATAATTAAATAAATTTGATCGGATTTACAGCTCTCTCTATCTTACAAATGGAACTATGCATCTTACATATTTACTCAAATGGCGGGCCTACATTTTAAAATCGATTCTGAACGGCTATGTTTACATTTATAGATTTGTGGAGGTCTGCCGAGTGGTGTGCTGACTCGACTGGAAACATTTTTATATGATCGATCCAACGGAGGTACATTGAATTGATATGCTCGGAACTCCAGAATTGATGTAATGTTGTTAAGAGAAAACCCCATCCATCGCAAGTTGTAATGAACGACCCTCGAGAAAAGAAGGTATTCATCGACTTGAAGAATTACCGACACCATTGCAAATAGTTTTGATACGAGGGTCTCATGCCATACTTGATAAAATGCCTTTCAACAAACTTGCTCTCCCCGATAAAATGAATACAATTATTCAACTGAATCTGACCATACGGAAACTATATTAAATAACAATAACAATAGTTTGGCGCTACAATCCTAAAAGAACTTAGGCCGAGCTCTCTCACCATTTTGAGCTGTGCGTGTTCTATTTGTACTCAAAGTGGTGGGACCTACAGTTTAATGCCGAATCCGAACGGCGTGTGAGAGCTTTTCATAGGCATGTTTTACTCTCGTAGGTGTGACATTTACTGCCGAGAGATAGCGCGGTATAGAAAAATGTTTCTATTAAAAGACGTTGTTAGCCCCAATCCAGGCTTGGACCAGTGACCTTTCGGCTCGCAGTCCAACGTACTAACCTTGAGCTACCGACCATATTTCCGGTCACTAAATAATTCGTTCTTCTTGAGATAGTTCGCAAGGTGAAAGTTTATTACGCTCTCCATTACGTTAGAGAGGCGGAGAGCATATTGCAATGGGTCGGTAATTGGCAGAGTTCGTAGCCTCGACCTTATTCGGATTTGGCTGGACATTGGAAACCTTCGAACACGATGGAAACTCCTGTCGTGTAAGAGTTGTTGAAAAGTTTACGCAACGGACAAGCCAATCTTGACGCACACTTCTTGCAAGAATCTGAGTGACTCGGTTGCACTTAAAAAACAGCTCCACATAACTCTCCTGGGTTGATAGACCCCGAGTGACTCAACCAAGTGGCTTTGTGAACATTACTTTCGAAAAGAACCGCCATTAAATCACCCGTGGATCTGATTCTACGGAAACCATATTTCCGAACACTAAATAATTCGTTCTGCTCGAGAAAGATCGCAAGGTGAAAGTTTATTATGCTCTCCATTACGTTGGAGAGCATATTGCAATGGGTCGGTAATTGGCAGGGTTCGTAGCCTCGACCTTATTTGGATTTGGCTGGACATTGGAAACTTTCGAACAGAATGGAAACTCCAGTCGTGTAGGAGTTGTTGAAAAGGTGACAAGAAGGTAGAGAAACCCTTTTTTTCGGGCATTTTGTATGTGGAGTCCTTTCTTGTTAAAATAACAATTCTGAAACACTTCCTCTTTTGACCTGATTGTAATTCTGCATTGTCGTTGGGTTTAATGCTAATATTTTTAGAAGTTATCCCCCGACGCGAGAGATAAACGTCAGCTCCTTTACCATTTGAGTGACTCGGTTGCACTCAACAAACAGCTCCACATAACAAAAGATAGACCCGAGTGACTCAACCAAATGGCGTTGTGCACATTAAAATCGCCAGCAGAAACAATTAGTAAATGATACAAAGGTATATGAAAGTCCAGTTTTTATGCATTCTCACTAACCTGAGTCTTACCAAGGTCACTATTTGTAGCCTATATGCGTATATACAGAGAAAAATTCGCACTCAGCCCACGAATGTTGCAACATCTCTATTCAAATTTATCTCTTAAAAAAATCGATAAATCGATTCTATACTGAATATTATTGCACATCAGAAATTTCAACCAAAATTCAATACCACCAAAAATTCACTGACCATCGAAGTATTTACAGAGATGCACAATTCACCTATGCCACTTACCAAATATGTCCCATGGCCCATTAAAAGGCCACGGTATACGGTTCATTCCAAAAGCTTGAACATCACGCAAATAATTCGTTAAAATCTCTTGCATTGCGTTGCTTGAAGCTAACATTAATGGTGTTTGGCCTAAAATAAAAAAAAAAAAAAAGGATTAGCATATCTAACAAAAAATACATCTACTATGTACAACTTAAACTTACCTGAGTATGTTGCTAATAAAGGATCGGCACCGTAAGACAGTAGCATACGCACAATCTCGACGTTATCATTTTCACTTGCCTCATGTAGTGGTCTTATACCAGAATGTGCTGCCTCCGAGTGATTGGCGCCATATTGCAACAAAATTCGCGCAATTTCCAGCCAACCTTTGGTGCAGGCCTCATGCAGTGGCGTATAACCAGCATTATCCTTCTGATCTGGATTGAGACCCATGCGCTCCAGACAATATACGACTACGTCGATATAACCCAAACGAGCTGCCTTGTGCATCGTCGTCTGACCAACACCCTTGTTCAGCACCCACTTTTGAATTTCGCGACATACATCGTTTTCGGTTTTGATTTTATCATAATCATCTTCGTCGTGACGTTCCGCTTTGACGGCAACATGCGCAGTCTGACTGTTCGGGTTAGGGGCAGGCGTAGGTTTTTTCTTTTTGCGTATATAATCAAAGCCGGAACTACCTTTACGTCGCATATACTTGCCGGGACGACGTCTTTGGCGGAAGCAAGTGTTGGCCGTTGCAGTTATTGTGGAGACATTATTAGCTGGTAGATCACTGTCCAGTTTTTCATATGCTTCCAAGGCGCTGATGCTCTCCACAGTATCTTCAAGTTCTTGTTTAATGCATGTTGGCTCCGTTTTGATCACTATCGCCAATGTTGTTGAGGCTTGAGCAGTTGTCGGTGCGGAAGTAATTGTGCTGGTCGTTTTGCCAAATTTACGTATTTTCTCCTCGTTTAAGCCGAGGTTCATTTGCTGCAAGAACTGCTCATACTTTTGTTCGTACGTCATTATTTCCGCAGCGGCGCCATCTGCGCTCATTTGTGTCATTTCCGGTGGCGCCGATGCGGGACGATCATCGCCAACAAATATTTCGCGTATTATTTCTTTCTTCAGTTGCATTTTGGACTCGGTGCGTGTTTTCGTCTGCAACACTTTGGTATCGAAGATGCTAAAGTGTCGTTTCTTGCCATCAGCTGCATCGGTATTGCCATCGTTGGCATCCTCCTTCCGTGGTGTAGGCAGAAGTTCGCCGCACACTGAGTTAGATTCGGTGGTTTGTGATGTTTCGCTGTGAGTGTGGATGGTGGTAGAACTGTTACTGGTATTGGTTTTGCTGGCTTTCAACTTGGCTGGAACAACACAACCTCCTGAGTATTTAATGACGCGTGAGTGCAGCAAATCAATTATTGACTTGGGTGCCGCATCGGCCGAGTTAGTACTGTTTGCAAGTTTTCCCGTTTCTGATTTTTTAATTTTGCCTAGCTTTGTAGAGGACATTTTGCGCATAAGCGTCGTCGTTTGTTGCTCAACGCACTTCTCCAAATCTGGCACCGAACAGGAGATGCGCTGATTCGGGTGTTGCGCATGCTTCATCGAAATGAGGCTCGCCGGTACTTTCAAAGCACGTTTATAGCGATACACTTCCATATCGGTTTGATGCTCCTTGCTCAACAGCACATTATCATGTTTCTTGGTTTTGTTGTAGGGTCGTTTAGTGACCACACCAACTGCTGTTGCTGCTGCTGTCACAGCCGCAACTATAGCACCAGCATTCTTTTTAGCTTTTGCTGACATTCCGATTGTCTGTTTTTCGCCCTTCGGACGCAAACGCGTTGACATAAACTGTTTCTCGTTGTCTTTTCGCACACTTTTTTTAATTTCCTTGGACGTAGTTGTATTTGAGACTTGGCTATTAGTATTGGTATTATTCGTGGAGTATTTTCGCACATATTTGCGTTTGATTTTCGTCGTAGAGTTGCGTATAACTTTGTCATTGCGCAGCACTTTGCTATTAGCTAATTGCATTTCCAGTTCACGCTTACGCTTGGAGCGTGTCATCGTATTAAGGCCAATCATTTTCGAATGCAATTTTTTCGTCTTACTCAACTGCTTACTACTAAATATACTAGTTTTCTTATTATTAGTACTATTACTCTTACTACTACTAATAATATTATTATTTTTATTCTTATTGCTAGTACTTGTTGCATATTGCACTTTATTATTACTAACGTGATGATCCTTTTTACTTTTTGGCACAACAGACGTCTTGCTGTTGGCCAAGTCTTCTTTCTCACTCGGTGCATCGGTACTCTGTTCAGCATCGGGCTCCGGCAGTGCCCCATCATTAACATTATCCTCTTGATCAGTATCTTCGTCGGATTTTAATTTCAATGCTGCTCTTCTTTTTATGCTAATCTTATTTACACACTTTCTTTTCGCTATAACACTATCATCGTCATCATCTTCTCCCTCCGCTGGTTCATTCTCATCATCGTCTCGTATCACATTCTTTTTGGCGCGTATTTGCTCTTTTTGTACAGCACCATTTAATCGCTCATTCTTCGATCGCTTTGTCGCGGTTTTTTGCAAAACATTGCTCTGCTTCTTTGTACTCTTTGTCGCCGTCGTTTCACAAGTCTCACCGGCGCTGCTGTCGTCCGTGTACGAATCGGAGCCGCAATCTGACTCATGCGTCTTCTTTGTCGCAGCGTTCGAATTGCGTGCCTTGCCGCGCATCAGTGGTTTCTTCAGACGTTCCGTCAGTCTTTTGTCCGCCTCGTTCTCACTCTCGGAACTGCTGCTTTGCTTTTGTAGACGCGCCGCAATGCGTTTCTCCTGATGCAGCCGCATCTTTTCGCGCTCAATTTTGCTGATCTTCTTCTGCAGTACATTCGGCATGTACACGGTGTCCTGCGATATGGACTTGAGCGTTAGTGCGCCACTATCATTGGCAGCATTTTGATGAGCTGCTGCATCCGCCAGCGCCTTAGAAACATCAGCAGCGAGAACAAGAGTTGCTGCAGAGACTTTCGTCTCTTTAACAGCTGCTGTTTTTACGGTCACTACATCTTCTTTGACGCAGCGCTGTTCATTCGCAACTATCACAGTTGCCGTCTTAAGCGCCACCGGCAGCAGTGGCAGCTCTTCTTCGCTAAGCGCCTGAATTTTACTTTTCTTTTTGACGCTCTTCGTTTTCTTACTGCTCGTCGAGAGTAGCTGTTCCACAAAATCGTTACAGGCATTGCTCCAGTTGCAATCGAACAGTTGCTTGGGGCTGCCTACGTCATGATCAACATCGACAACAATCGGCGTTGTGGTTGTTGCAACTGCCGCAATGGACTCTACCGGTTCAAACTTTATTTTGATGTCTTCGGGCAAAATTGCTACACTTTCCACAGGAAGTGTTTGCGGCGGTGCTGCTGGTGGTTGTGGTGGCATCGGCATTGGTGGCGCTGGATTAAAAGTGAAGCCTTTAAGTTCTGCTTTAGTGCGAATGCGCGCCGCTATCAAAGAGGTAGTGCTGTTGTTGCTACTGCTAATATTGTTGGTTGGTTCGGATTTAATGGGCAACGGTATCAGTGGCAACGTCTCAACGCCAGCGCAAGGTTCTGCTTTGCAGATTATGCTGCTGTTAATGATGTTACTGCTGCCACTACTGGTGCTTTGTGCAGTTGCTGTCACAGCTGCAGTTGTCGATGCTACTGCTACTGCAGTGACGTTCAACAGCGGTGGCTGCGCAAAGCGCGTCAATTTGTTGTCCGGCTCTTCACTCATGCTGTTGCACTGCGCGCTGTATTCATGCAGATGTCGCTTGCGACCCCAAAAGTTCGGATTATAGCTGCTGCCTGTAGCCGGTTGTAGACTTGCATTAATGTGGTTCGTATTAGTGAGGAGTTGTGCAGCTGTTACTGTTGCTGCTGCTGGTAGCAGCGGCGGCGATGGTGTCACTACTGGTTCCGTTTTTATTTTGGGCAACGGCATAATGCTTGTATCAGGCGGCAACTGCTCAACGAGCAACTGATTGCTACGCTGTAGTGTTTCGTTCAATCGTTGCGTTTGCGGTTTGGGTGGTTGCGCATAAGGATTTGCCTCGAGCACGCTGGGTCGCGACTGATAACGCTGTGCGTTTTGCGCAGACGTAGCGTGATTGTTGCTGGCATTCAGTTGAGCGTTTGGTGCATTTTGAGGCGGCATGCGATAAGCGTCAGCGACTTTGGGCGGTTGTGTTGCATCAAAACGCATAATATGTTGTGGCGGCGCAGGTGCAGCTTTAGCAGCACAATCGTAATTTTGTTGCTGCTGTTGTTGCATTGGCGATTTTTGGCGACTACTCTGCGTTGGATATGGTTCCGTGGCATACGCTTCATAGCGCATTTTATGACGTTCATTTTTCGTTGGTTTCTTCAAAGCAGCAGCACTACGCGCAGCAGCAACACTTACCGCTGGCGCCACGCTGCTAGTTTGCAACGTCGACTGAAAATTGGGTGTAAAATTGACGCGTGGCAGCGCGTACTTTGCAGCATTACTTTGTGCTACGGCGGCGTCCGCCAAGACTCGCTGTTGATGATGCTGCTGTTGCTGCATACTGTACTCCGTAGAGTCTGCCTTTGTTTTAATTGTGCGCATAGAAAGGTCCAGCGGCGAAAATGTTGTCGCCGGTTTATGCGCTGTGCCGGCAGCAGGCAGCGTGTTAGTGCGCGGCGCTGGTGGTGGCGGCGGTGCCGGTTCTATCGCACGTTTGCTCATATATTGTACAGCAGCCGATGTTGAAGATGCCGTTGACAGACGAGCGCCATCTTTGGCGTAGTGCGAACCAGCAGCAGTTGGTGGAAATTGCATTTTATGATTATCGTTTGGCCGCATGGGCGCAGGTACTGTTGTTGTGGCTGTGCCGGCAGCAGCAGCAACAGGCGGTGGCAACAAATTAACATTTAAAGTTTTCTTTATTATCTGCAAATTCAACTCTTCTTCTGAGGTTGCATTGCGCATAGCATATGCATTATTAATTAATTCGCGATAATTGGGTTTGTTAGCGGTGGCGGCGGCAGCAGCAGCTGCTCCATGCGATTTCTTTGTGCTCGACATGTTGCCGGATGTTGTTGTTGCTGCAATGTTGCTACTAGCGGGCAGATTTTTCATACGCGCAGCTCTGTGCTGAAAATCCGGCGCATCGTAGGCGTTACTATGCGCAAATGATAACGAGGACTCGTGTCTTTTGATGTTGGCGCGACTGAGTTCGGCGCTGGGCTGCAGCTGATACTGATCCATGTGATGTTGGCGCTGCGGCGCGGTTGGCTGAGTGTGATGTGGCGACTGTGAGTGGTGAGGAGACTGTGAGTGGTGTGGAGACGGCATGTTATGTGAAGAGGGCGTTTGGTGCGGCGACTGTGAGTGTTGCGAATAAATTGTAGGCTGTGTGTGATGTGAAGATTGTAAATGCAGTGAAGATTGGGTATGATGTGGAGACTGCGAGTGATGTGGAGACTGCGAGTGATGTGGAGATTGCGAGTGATGTGGAGACTGCGAGTGATGTGGCGCAAGCATGTGATGTGGAGACTGCGAATGAAGCGGAGATTGCGAATGAAGCGGAGACTGCGCATGATGCGGAGACTGTGAATGATGCGGAGACTGCCTGTGATGTGGAGATTGTGAGTGATGTGGAGACTGTGAGTGCCGTGAAGAAAGCATCTGATGTGGAGACTGCGAATTTAGCGTAGATCGCGAATGATGCGTCGACATTAGCTGCGGCGCAGCATACATATTGTTGTTATTGTTGTGATGTAAATGTATCTGTGATGACAACGATGCTGAAGACGATGATGCTGCTGCTGACAATGTTGCAGCTGCTGCTGGTGGCGGCAACAACGGAGAGGCAGCAGCTGTTGCGGCAACAGCAGGCGATGACGACAAATTGTGATGAGCATTACTTTCAAATCTCAGACTATTATTTTCATAGTAAGACGCTGAGGCGTTGGCGCTACGATAAGTGGAAGTTTTGTTACTTTGAGGTTGATGTTGTTGTTGTTGAGTATTAAAATTGTTGCTGACTTGCGGTTGTTTTAAATAAGCCGTTTGCGCATCGTCTGCTGCCTGTGGTTTTGTGCCTGCTGCATAAGCTGCAGCCGAAAAGGAAGTCGTAGAACGTGCAAGGCAACAATTGGCATCTGTTGCAGCTTTTGTAGATGCAGGCGCATATGGATTATTGAAAATATTGCGATCGTATGACAAACTTTCCTTTTTAATGCAGTCTTCGATGTGACGCGGCGGCGGTGGTAACGACTGCTGCTGCTGTTGTTGGCTGCATTTGGGCGGCAACAAATGTTGTGTTGCTAATGCTGAGGCTGTTGATGGCGTCGCCAAAGGGCTTTTGGAATACTGATAACGTGATGGCGTCGTTTGTTTCATAACAATGCCGGACATTTCTGTTGGCGTTTCTAACGCTTTGGAAAGTGTTGCGGTTGGCGGCGCGGGTGACGTATAATAATTACTATTTCGAGCATGTTGCATAGTATAAGAAGACGAGGACATGTGCGGCGGCGGTTGCTGCTGCTGTTGCGTTTGTAAAGTACTTTGCGGCTGCTCATTGAGTGTTGCATTGTAGCTGCCGCTTTGGCTGGCATACGCTATAATGGGCGACGGTGTTTGCATGGGACTCTCACGGCTCAACTGCGGCAGAGTATTGTCAAAGATGCGATACTCTTGCAACGCAGACTCGCGACAAAGTTTCTGTTGCTGCTGCTGTTGTGCAGAATTGGCAGCATTTGAGAATTTCTCCGAACTAAACTGTGGCGGCGACACATACAAATTGCTGTGACATGCATTGTGCTCGACGCTGGCAAAAATCTGCGGGCATTTGCGCGCATAGTTTGGACTGGGCTGCTGATCTTTGCTAGACATCATGACATTGCTGGGATTAACAACATTGTGTTGATCAACAACAGTGGAAGCGGCAGCGGTGGCAGCAGCAGGTGCTGCTGTTGTTGTAGTTGTTGTACGGGAGGCTTCGATTTTAGTGGCACCGTGTTGGCTGCTGTTGTAAATAGAGCTCGCGGTCGAGGCCAATGGTATATAACCGATTTTAGTATTGCGCGCATCATCTTTCAATTGGTATTTTGCATCTTCATAGTATGTAAGACGATGTTGTGTATGTTGCTGTTGCTGTTGTTGTTGCTGCTGTTGCTGTTGTTGCTGCTGCTCGTAGTGATAACTAGGTTCCATCGTATAGTTATTAGTGGCAACTAAAGACGCTTTATTGCGCTCTACATGCGTGGGCAACATTTTCTTATTTGTTAATAATTCATCGGCATATAATTTGTTTTGCGTCCAATATGTTTTGGCGCCAGGCGGTGGCGGCAGCAATTCATTGCTTTTATGTTGAAATTGCTGCGGATGTTGTTGCGCTTGCTGTTGAAATGTTGACATATACATGCCAGTATCTGGCAATGAGTTTCTTTTGTCGCTGCCTCTGTAATCGATTTGCTGCTGCGGTTGTTGCTGCTGTTGCTGTTGTTGTTGTTGCTGCTGCTGTTGTTGATGCTGCGGTTGTTGCTGTTGTTGTTGCTGCTGTTGTTGTTGCTGCTGCTGTCCATCTCCTCTCCAGTTACTCTCTGGCATTGTATTGCGACAATTATTGCACATTGTGTTCGCAGGCATTTGCATGCACATGCATTGCTTTTTACTATTAGCCGACATGGCTTTTGCATAGTTTTGCGTTTGTGTTCGTAGCTCATCGTTTGATTTAGTAGTGTTGTTATTGTTGTTGCTGCTGTTGTTGTTGCTATAATACAAGGGTCTGTTGTTACGCTCATCTGTGTTAGCGTTGTATTCGTGTTGTCGATTGGGATCCATTTTTTAAGGCCAACTGAAATGAAAAGTGAATAAAGAATTTGTTAAAACAAATATTATTTTCATTTTAATAGACAATTAACTTTGTTTATATGACATGTTGAAGCGATTTAATGCTGTGCAAAGTTATAATGCGTTTTAAAAGATTATTTTGTATCTTATAACTGTTGCCAACGTTTTATAAATCTCGAATATAGATGAATGATTTAGTAAATGCGTTATAAATAAATTTACTATATCATTTACCTATTGCATCCATACATCGACAACACGGTCGCCAGTTGAAATTCTCACACGAAATAGCTTTTTCCCTAATGCAATTCTCACAATATAAAAAAAAAAAAAAAAAAAAAAAAAATTACCAAATACACTTTTTAACAAAAATAAACATTTTTTAAGTGAATTATTTTATTAAAAATATTTGAGTATTTGTTTCATGTGCGTCAAGCGTGTTTCTACATTTTAGTAAACATTCTTATATTTGGTAAAATATCACGTTTGAGTTATCATATGTACAGACGAACAAACAAACATACTACATTTATTCATAGTTTTATATAGAGATCTTGAGAAATGTCGAACTTGGCTGAGTCACTTTCATTTTTTAATTTGCATGCCTATTAAAATATAAAGAAAATCGAAATAAATATAAATAAAAAAAAATAAATAGAATAAGATTGTTGCAATTTTACACTAATTAATTTGTTAATGAACATTTACATTCACTTATTAATAGAAAAATAAACAAATCATAGTTTGTTGAAATAAAACTAACCAAATATATTTTAAAAATATCAATTAAAGCTTTGTCTCAAATGTTATATATAGGGGAAATTTTTGTACAATGAAAGTAATTATGGTGTCAATTGAAAACAAGTTTTTTAAATTGAAAACAACGTTTTTATAAAATGTTGCGTATATGTCGAGGAATGACAATATATGTATATTCAAAAATCAAGCATTTTCTCTCTACAATATCCACAACATATTAAGAATTGTAAGGTTATTTCACAGTTCAAGACTAATACGAAACCAAACTATACAAATTCGAACAATTTATTTCAAAAACAGTGAAAAAATAGAAATTTATTGCAAGAAATAAAAAAAAAAGAAATAATACTCTTACTGCCTCTTTCTGTATATCGAAACGAAAGATTATTAGACGAAAGTAACATAATTTTCAATAATAAAAAATAAATTTCATTGTTTTAAAATTCAAGTAACATTAAATCAAATTTTTTGTGTGACGAAATTTTGACGTCAAATTTTCGTTTCGTCATTCGTTTGGAAATACAGAATGTGGGTATTAATAAAAAAAAAATACGATCGTAATTCGATCGAAAGCTGAAACAGGCCCTTATACATATATAAAGCACTAACGACGATATATTTTAGACAAAAATTAATTAATCAATTTTATGGTAATTCGTACTATAAAAACTCGAATTTTTATGAATTCCGAACTTTTTTAACATTTTGAAAAAAATTGTGAATAAAATTAGAAAATATGTTATATATAATATATATAGAGAGACTCGTTTTCGAAAATCTATAATGATACAAATATGATAAATTGTTTCGATAATTTCAAATGTATCGCTAATGCTTTTTTTAGTCGATATAGATATTGTCAGATGGTTCGCGGACTATTCGTCGTATCACAATTTATCGTATGTACAATTCATCGTATACACAATTCATCGTATGCACAATTCATCGTATGCACAATTTATCGTATGTACAATTAATCGTATGTACAATTCTTCGTTTGAACAATTCATTGAATATACAATTAATCGAATGCATTTTTCCAACAAATTATGACACAACACTTGATCTATAATATTTATATAGAAAGTCATAACGAGAAAGCGATGCAGGCGAAAAAATGTTCATTTTGTGTTATATGAAATACTTTATCTTTTTTTAAACAAATACATAATTTCTTTCGTTAGATGAATTCTTCATACGATGAATTGTGTATACGATGAATTGCGATACGATGAATTGTGCATACGATGAATTGTGTATACGATGAATTGTGAAATGATGAATTGTCCGGTTCCCATTGTCAGATATTAAAAATGTTTTTATTTGAGATAAACAAAATATTTGAAATAAACAGAATATTTGCCACAATATCCAGTAAAGTGTTTGAATTCCATATATTCTATGGGTAACTCTAATTTAAAGTGACAGTTAGTGCTTAACCGAAGATAATGAAAACGACCATAAAACTCTTAAAACTAATTTGATTTTTATACGGAACTAGCTGGACACGTGCACCACAGCCCGTGCTAAGTTTTTGTAAATGCAAAAGTATATCTCTCTAAAGTGTGGTCGCCATTTTTTCACGCTCACGTGCCACGTGAAGATTACAATGTTAAATATGATCCTTTGTTTCGATTTTTACAAAGAAGTTTACAAAGAAGCATTTTTATAGTTTAAGTTATATGGGAGGTGCCACGCCCCATTGTACAATCTCGCCCACATTCTAAGTGACGATTGGAGTTTTAAATATGAACATATGTTTCGATTTTTATATTTCTACTCTTAGTATTTCAGGAGTTATTGCAATTTTTATGTTTTGGTTATATGGGAAGTGCCACACCCATTTGTCAAATTCCGCACACATTTGCGAAAACGATAAACAACCACAATATACATCAACGGGCCAATATTCATAACTGTGGCTATCTTAAGTACAGATATCTGCAATTAAAAAATATGGTTTGCCACGCCCATTTTTGTAACTTAGTAACCGTCTTAGTACGCGCCTACGTCGGGAGATGAACACCCTGTCCAAATTTCATGTTCCTAGGGTTTATGCTGGGCGTTGATCGATCAATCAGTCAGTCAATCAGAACTGCTTTTATTACACATTGGGACAGAAGCTAAGTCGCCGAAAATCAGAAATTAAACTTTGTTGCAGAAAGTTGAAAAATATGTCAATTTATTCAAAATTTATGAGAACATAGAAAAACAAACAAAAAATTATACACCCAAGTTAAAAAATCCTTCTGTAGGCTTGCTTAAAGTCGAAAAATTAAAACAAGTGCTTTTCTATAAATTAAAATTTGTCGTAACTCTTTCAATATATACTCCACATGAAAAATGTTAAGGTTATACTATTGGGAAATGAGAGATCTATCATCTTGTTTATCCAAAATATCAAATGGCTATTCGGGTTTTTCCTGATAAACATAAAACAAAAACAGTTGGGAAGGTTAGATCACATGGGAAATTTTAAATTTGGTGTTATTATGATAGTTAGGATTATCAAAATTATAATCGGTCTAAGCCGACTATAAATACCCTACACATATGTGTGGTTACCATTCAAATTGGTATATAGGTCACCAGGGTATACGAATCCTGAAAATAATTACAAACTTTCAATCGCTGAAGAATTTCCATTAATTTGATACCCATATTAACCGAATTTTTTTGGAACCACAAGTCGTATCGGCGGAAAACATTATTTTCATGTATTTGAGCATGATTTCAATATATATTTGACCAAAAATGTTTACCTAAGCACGTCTACAGTAAAATTGATCTGTAGATGTAAATTTAATATGAGGTATTTTTGAATATAAATGCGTCAGATTCGCACATACAGCGTAGGTATATAAGTAATCTAAATTATAAGTTTAATTTATCTAACTCATCAATTGTTTAAGTAGTAGGGATTTCAACAGACAAACAGACAGACGGACATCGCTAAATCGACTCAGGAGGTAATGCTGATCAAGAATATATATACTTTTCCATACCGGAGATGCTTCCTTCTGGGTGTTACAAACGGCGTACCAAATTGAATATACCCTTTCACTCTTAGTGTAGGGTATAAACAATTGTCAAATGGATTGTATGAAATCAATAAAATATTTCTTTTATTCTAATTTAAGCATTGCACAATCGATATATAACACTACAGATGTCAAAATAAATAAAATGAATGAAAATGTAATATTGGAAATAGTAAATGATTTGAGCATCATCCCGAGACAAAATTTCTGGCCTTTTTCAGGAATATATCGGGCATATTCCAGGCAAACACATAGATAAATGGAATATTTTGGGCAAGTTCTATATCAATTTGTAAAATATTGTGGAATTTTAATGGCAGTATCACGACACGTGAACGAGCAGAACACAGACAACTTGTGATACATTTGTCTGTTTGAAATAATTCGATAAAATGTTTCTAAACTGTCTCGACCCTGCAAAAAATTGGTTTTGTCTACAAAAAAGAATATAAACAGAATTTCTACTCTCACTTTTCTGGTCAAGTAGTTAATATGTTATAATACTGACATTTGTCTAATAAAAAAAAACACAAATGACATCAAACTGATAAAGACTAGATAAGCCCAATAATCCACCGATTGATGTATATTTAAAAATCACTTTGACAAAACAGCTGATTAAGTAATATAAGCCAAATATACAAAAGTATTAAAAAAAAAACAGTCACCAACACCTACAACAGGCATCCATCTGGTAAATAATCAATTTAACAACAACAACAAAAAGAAGATTAAACATTTCTACTGAAGAAAGGCGGAGGCACAATAAAATTCATTATATTACTTCTTATTTTGAATACATTTTCCATAAATACGCAGTGTGTGTCTAGAATGACTAGGAGGAGCAGTATTTAATAGAGAGAATCTCAGCTGTATAATGTGACTGTCTGTCAGTCTGTATGTCTCAAAGTTGATATGGGCGCTGCTGTGCATTGAAAGCAGCGCAGATAATTTTCTTCAGATACTGACCTTGACCCTTAAAACATCTTTTTTTTTTTTTTTGTGTTATTCGTTCGTTCGTTTTATTTGTACTAATAATTTGAAAGACTACGAAGTTTATGAAGTGTGTAGTAAGTAGTAATTGTACTTTGACATACAATAAAGTTGGGTTAATTGTTGGCTTGATAGCAACGATACGTTTTATTGATTTCTTATAATTTCTATTTTGAAACTTTACGAGCACAAAACCTTCAATTCATTGTAACTTAAATTGTTGTTTAATTTTATCACATTTAATTTACACACATTAGCAAAAAATAAACAAAAACACTATATGAAATTTATCAATGAAAGTTGCATTTTGTGACTACGGGAAAAACAAATGAAGTTGTATTTTCTTATTTGCAATAAATAGTAAAGTAGAACGTGCGTGTGTTTGTTCGTTTATAACTAAATGGCTGCAATGCCAAAGTTAACGATAACACTATGTTGCTGTGAAGGCAGCAGGTAGTTACCGACAACAAAATCTATGACGACAAAAACAGCAACAACAACAACAGCAACCAGAACGACGACTACGACTACGCCAGTGAGAAGCAATGAAACAACAAATATTTGTAGAACAACAACTGAAGTAAGTAATGTAATATGTATGATTGCTAAAAATACAACATAACTACAGAAAAGTGGTGGGAAAATACTTTGAGTTATGAGTAGACGTGGAGAAGAGAAAGTTCAGAAGAGCAATAAGTGGTGAAATAATAATATAAAAATGTTAGAAAACAGTGCTGCCTATTGCGGGATACTTGGAGAGAATTTTGAAACAATTTCATTTTTACAACGTGCTTTATCAATGTTGTCGGTATTTATTCAATATTGCTTAACTGTAATGAATTTTTGTTGACGAACTCTTTACTGACCACAGAAATATTAAAATTGCCTAACATATTTAACGCACAATACCTTGAAATTCTGTAAAATATGCTATTTTTTCGTGATAACATTAAAGCAAAAAAAAGGCTGCACGAAACAACAATGTTGGCAAAATCTTGAGTTGTTGCAGCTTTTGTATTTTTATTTCTTTCATTAATGCAAATAATTCTTATTGTGTTCATTGGAAAAGGAAAAGTTAAGCGACTTGACATGTAGAATCTGCAGCGAAAGATCGCTGAAATCTTAAAATGGTTGTTATCACAAAATAGTTTACTATTCTATATATTTAAGTTATATTTTTAAAAAGTATACTTGATGTGCAGCACAGCCTGTGCTCCATATCAATGTGGTATAACTAACCTTGACTTAATTAGGAGCTTTTAATATATTTTTGTGCTCAATATTTTTCAAAGAAACTATGATATTGTTACGAAAATTCAGTCTACGGAAAACTGTTCTACAAGTTCGTATCTCTGGATTGTGTACAAAATAAAAACACACTAATGTTTGGTTTATTAATTCAATTTAACTAACAACTTTACTAATTATAAATTCTAACAACTGCTGCTTGTCCACTATTTAAATTGACATTGTTCTCACACGAGACGCACTCGACACTTTCCAATCACTTCTGAAGTGCGGTGCCTCAGATGCGGTGCCCTTATATACTGCATGCATCAGTTCGACAATTTTCGGCACGCTTCGACATATTTCGAGAACCGTCAACACTTCTCGTGAATGCTACATGCTATTTGCATCTCATTCGCACTCATGTGTTTTAATGCGCTGATCTTCTATCTCTTTCTCGCACATTGCCTCAATGCGCTGAATGATCTTCCGTCTCTTTCTAACACATTGCTTAGTGCGCTGAATTCTCTTACGTTTCATTTATTCTTGTTGATTGTTTGCACTATGGGGCAAATTACCTCTTCGTGTTACGAAGTTCAAGCAATCAACAAGAATAAATGAGACGTAAGACAATTCAGTGCATATGCAAGAATAGTTCCATACAAAAAGTTTAAATTTTCGTAAGATATAGCGTTTTTATATAGAGTGAAATGTATTGAAGACAATAAAAAATACAAAGTATAGGTGATGGAAGAAGCCAAACCTCTTTGATCAATCCTGTCCACATTCTACGTGACGATTACAATGATTAATATGTCATTTGTTTCAATTTTTATAACTCTACTCATAGGAGGTCAGGCATTATAGAATTTTTAAAGTTTTGGCTATATGTATGGGCCACGCCCCTTTGTTCAAACTCGCCCAAATTTGTCAAAAAGAAACATTATTCCCGTGGTTATCTTAAGTACACAGTTTTTAAAAATTAAAAGATATACGAATTGGAATTTCGGTAGTAAATTTTAATAATTTCGACTTGTTGTTGGCTCGTATATCTTTCCATCATGAAATGGCAAACCTTACTGAAGAGAAATGTTAAAAGAGCGGAAATAAATATGACGTCGTTTGCTGTCCCTGTCGCTCTACTTTTGTAGCGTTGAAAAACCCTTGAAAAAAACTTTTGTAGCGCTCTTATTGAAAAACCCTTTACAATGACGAAAACAAACCTTTTATTTATTATATTAAATTTGTTATTATATTTCACACTTATTTCTCTTTAAGACTTCGCAGTTATAAAGTTTATTTGTTTATTCCTTGAAAAACAACAGAAAAGAAACAACAAAAAAAATAATAATAATAAAACGAAACAAAACAAAACAACGCCAAAAATGCCAATACAAAAAATGCATTTTATAAAAATTTAATGTTTTTTTTTATTGTAGAAAAACTTGAAATTCCGCATTAAATTAAAATTGAGAAACTGCGGGTCAGAATAAAAAGCATGTTATTTAGTTTATTTAAATATTTATAAATAATTTTGGATACAAAAATTTAAAATAAATATAAAGTATGAATAAACTTAACAAATATGTCGTTGTAGCAGTAAAACTAACCTCTTCTCAACAACTGTTTGTGGAATTTCATTGATTAAAACTATATAAGTAGTCAAAGAACTATTGGAAAATTTTCATATGTAGTTGGTTAATTTACCACTACAATGTACATTTTTTATCAAAAACATTATTTTCAACCTTTTTGAATAATCTATAGTTAAAAAAGAACATATCCTGATTGACTGACAGACTACCGACGTAGGCGCGCACAAAAATCTGGGCTGGCATAATTTCTCCAATAAATAAAAAAGAATATATTTTGCATTTTATCCACTAAATACTTTACTGTTTTTAGATTTTATTGAATTACTGGCTGGACCCGTTCACAGCTTCGCCTGTGCTAAGTTTTTGTAATTGTAAAAATATATCATTTATAAAGTGTGCATACATTTACACCCCTTTTTCCCTTTTTAGTACATGCCTACGTCTCTTTTTTCCCGGCCACATTGAATATAGTGCCGTGCCCCTTTTTCCAATCTCGCTCACATTCCACGTGGCTAATAAAATTTTTGAAAATGGTCCTTTGTTTCGATTTGTACAAATCTGCTCTTCGTAAGTCAGGAGTTTTAGCATTTTTAAAATGTTTGTTATATGGGAGGTGTCACGACCCATTGTCCAAAACCGTCCAAATTCTACGTAGGGCTCCCAAAAAATCCATCCGTTTTTTTAGATTTTATCCATTTAAAAAAAAACCAAGATTTTTGATTTAATTGATTTTTGTTAATTCTTCGAATTATAACTTAGGAAATATATTTGTGGTTTTCAGAGTACAATTTATTTTTTGAAAATTTAGGAATTTGTTATAAATCACCAAATTGAAAATAATTATTTGAACCACTGCTGGATTCTGGTGAAAATGGTAATGAAATGGTTCATATATTATATTAGTCAACATCGCCAACATACATATTACCCAAATTAGACCTTTATGAAGATCCAAATAATTTAATGACGTAGTCAGTTCTTGGCATCGAAAGGGTGGGAAGTAATAACTAAACGATAAATCCTATTGAAATTATGTTATTTATAAATAACCAAATAAAAAATTTAATAAAATGAAAGATAATCCTATGAAAACCAAAAAAAATCTGTATTTTACTCTGGGCAAGAGTTATAGCATTTTTAAAGTTATGGTTATATGGGAAGTGCCACGCCCCTTTATCAAATTCCGCCCACATTTAGCAAAAATATAAACAATAACAAAATACATTACTGAGCCCAATTTCATGACTGTGGCTATCTTATACAGATATTTTGAATTACAAGTTCAGTTTTGCCACCCACGTTTTTACACCCTACACTAAGAGTGAAAGGGTATATTCAGTTTGGTACGCCGTTTGTAACACCCAGAAGGAAGCATCTCCGGTATGGAAAAGTATATATATTCTTGATCAGCATGGCCTCCTGAGTCGATTTAGCGATGTCCGTCTGTCGTCTGTTGAAATCACGATTACAGATAAATAAATGAAACTCCTAATTTAGATTATTTATATATCTACGCTGTCTGTGTCAGTGAAAATGGGCATGATCAGTCCATTATGACCTGTGAACCGACCACTTATGTTCAAATTTATCATATAAAACACATCTACTGGTGAATTTTACTGTATACGTGATCAGGTAAACTGTTTTTGGTCAAATATATATGACTTCATGCTCAAATACATGAAAATAATGTTCTCCCGCGAAACGACTTGTGGTTCCCAAAAAAAAAATCGAAATTCGGTATATCTACCCATTTGTAAATATGAGTATCAAATAAATGGACATTCTTCAGCGATTGAAAGTTTGTAGTTATTTTCAGGATTCGTATACCCTGGTGATCTATATACAACTTTAAATGGTAACCCCACATATGTGTAGGGTATTTATAGTCAGCTTACCGACTATAATTTTGATAATCCTAACTATTATAATAACACCTACTATAAAATGTCCCAACTTTAAAATTTCCCATGTGATCTAACCTTCCCAACTGGTTGTACCTTAAGAGGAGAATTTCAAATAATCCCTTCGAAGCGCGCTCTCACGTCGGGAAATCAACGCTCTGTCCAAATTTCAAGTTCCTAGGGCCAAATTTAGATTTTTTCGATTTTTCGGCTTTTCCTTGTGGGTTTTCCGACTTTTCTTTTTTCCTAAACATCTCTTGCATTGACAAACAAAATACAAAAAGAATCAGGAAAATCCGTTGGTTCGTTCTCCCGTGATGCTCTGACACACACAGAACATTTAATTTTTATATATATTGTATTTTTTTCAGCAATCATTTGTTTTTTAATGTGAATTTTAACTTAGGAAACATGTTTGTGGTTTTAAGAGTACGATTTATTTTTTGAAAATTTAAGAATTGTATAAAAACCATCAAATCGAAAACAATTATTTCGGCCACTGCTGGAAGAAGTCGATAATGAAATGATCCCAAAATTTTAAAAGTAAATATGAATGAAAATTTTCACATATACAATGAAAACCGTGTGTATAAAAAATATTCATTTAGTGGTCAACAATAAATAATTGCAGTGTCAGTGCAGTCAACAACATATTAGCTAATATTGGCCTTTATATAGAGCGAAATAATTTAATGCTATAGCCGGATGTAGTCGCCGAAATTTTGGATTTAATTCAAGCCGATTCTATTAAATATGTATATATCTATTAAGTATGCATATTGACATTAAATATATATATATATATATATATATATATATATATATATATATATATATATATATATATATATATATATAAAAGCAGAGAAGATATATTTATAAACCATATGCTTATTCTTTACACAATTTGAAATCACTTTTCACCTATTATTTAAGCTCATGTCTTAAAAAACATCTTTAAAAAATGAATAGTTTATAAAAAGTATTTTAAATTCTACAAAGACGATATGAATTAATTAAATATAAAATTTAAAAACATTTAAATGCATGAATAATTTCAATGACATTTTTATCGTTTTTTTATTGTTATCGTTGTTTGTGCTGCACATGATGAAAAAAAAAAGTTGAATGAAATTTTGGCTATATGTATATAAATAACTAAAGTAAACTAAAACAAACATACTGAATACATAATGAATGTTTTGGGTGATAATAGTCACTCAATTCATTAACTATATTGTATTTACTAAAACTAACAAACTGACATGTTCTAGATTTCAATATTAATTTCAATAATTATTTTCCATTCAAATAATTAATTTATATTATTAAGTTACTCAAATATTTACATATTTTACTATTTCTAGGTGGTTTATAGTTGTATCAAATTCTAATATGTTAATCTGTCGATTAGCATATCAACTTATTCATCAATTACTTATTTCTAATAATTATCTCTTTTATATGGATTTACATGGGGTTTTCAGCAGGGACGCTACAAAAGTAGAGTGACAGGGACAGCAAACGACGTCATATTTCTTGCCGCTCTTTTGACATTTCTATTCAGTAAGGTTTGCCATTTCATGGCAATGAAGCCGCTTGACCACCAGAAGCGTCGTATGTTCGTGATGTTCAAGACCGGCACGGTACTGTATTACCGTTCAATGATAACCGAATATTTTTGGCCCCAATTGGATGATATGGACTTGGAGGACATGTGGTTCCAACAGGACGGCGCCACAAGCCACACAGCGAATGCCACAATCAATTTATTTGAAACCAAGTTTGGAGAACGTGTTATCTCACTAAATGGTCCAGTCGATTGGCCGCCTCGGTCGTGCGATTTGACGCCGTTAGACTATTTCCTGTGGGGCTACGGCAAGTCTATGGTCTATGCCAACAAGCCAGCGACGATTGATGAACGAATATCGAACGTGAAATTGCAGCAGTATCGACCGATTTATGCTTGAAAACCGTCCAGCGTCTGGACTTCTGCAAGCGTGCCCGTGGTGGCAATGCAAAATAAATCAAGTTCCATACATAATGGCATCGAAAGTACTTTTACAGGAATAAAGAATTTCATTGATATCCAAAACCGTTTTTGTTTTATTTAAAAAAGCGCTACAAAAAAAAAACCTTTATTTCAATTATTCCATATAATCCATAATATTGATAAAATTCAAATGAAATATCTCAATTTCGAATGTACAATTTTGACATATTCAAGCATATTTAGATTTGCAATCGATAAACTCGAACTTACTGCAGGAAACTAAATCTGGATGTGACTACAGGAGACAATAGATTGGGCGTTTTCGTAAAACATTTCAGAACAGAGGTCTGAACATGATCTGAATTTTCCGAGTATTGTCAGAGTTGAATGTAATCAATAATGTAAATGACTCTGGATTATTTTACAGACAACTTGAGCGCCACAGTTGTTAAACTCCTATGGAGAGGTTGACGAATATTTGACGAGTAAAATTAACGTCAAAATCAGTACTATCGAGTCTGTTTTGAACAACCGACTTTGATAATCTGAACGAATTACGCACAGATTACGGACACTGATGCTGAAGTTTATCAACCTGGCTATTTTTGGTAACAGCAGCTATTTCAAGACAGTCCCTACTATTTTAGCCTCAGCTTTTTTACTTTATCATCCAGGCTATTTTTTTTTTTTTGCTTTCTTCCCAGGCATTAACAAAATATGGTTCATTCTCCAATTTTTAAACTGTATTTTGTAAAAAAAATTCAAATTTGTTCGGTGAAATCATTAGCTCGGTTCTGTATTTGTTTTCGATCGCAGTTGTCGACTTGACTATTGTCGATTTGACGTCATAATGACGTAATTTTCATTTTTAATGTTTCTGTAAAATATTGAACGTTTGAATTGATTCATTTTGACATGTTCCAATTTCACTTTAGTAGGAATTTATTCACATCACTGTTTCTACAAATAAATCGAATCGTTTTGAAACGATTGTATTTCTCACTAGCTTTTGATTTGCTGAGAAGCCTCTCGACTTTAAAAATGATTGATATTTGGTTGGAAAATACATTATTTTTTGAATTTTCATTAACTAAAGCGCAGAGATATGGCTCAAAAAGCTGATGCAGCGAAATCAGAAGTGTGGGCAGTTATGGGGCAGTTAGGGACAGTTATACTAGAAAGTCCAAATATACTAGAAAAGAACACTGTGTTGTTTGGGAGACAGTTGCAAATTGTAATTGAATGCCATGGGAGGTGCAACTTACTCCCGTTTCCACGAATGACGAGACTTCTACAATAGTTCATTTATAGCATCTTTGATGAACCGAAATAACTCCATAAATCGCGAAACCGGAATATGAAATGAGTCCGCCGAGTCCATTAATCGACGCCCTTAAAACGCATCATATTGAATAGGAATTCAACTGCGTATTGTTTTATACATAATTTTTATAAAACCGGATTTAAACGATTACTTCGTACAGAAACAACAATTATCGCACAATCGACAATAATGTAACGAAACGACGTGAGATCACACAAATCGACAATTTGTTGAATGAGTTACAGAAAAGAGCTACAGAAATTTGTATTTGTAATTTTGACAACGAGTTAGATATTTTTCCAGACTAAAATTTTAGACAAAAACCGAGCAGTTTGAAAACTTTAGCGCGGTATAAAAAAAAATTAAAAAAAGTATGGTTGATCAACTACAAAATAGCCTGGTTTATAAACTACAGCATGAATGTTCAGTGATAAAGAAAAAGAAACGCTGAACTCTTTTTGACAGTTCGAACGTAGTACAGAACTATTGACAAAAACGGTCATTGTGATTTGTAGCAAATTTGTTTTTTAGGGTAAAACAAAACTAACTTCGATATAGAACGTACATTCTGACCATAAAAAATAATTTGTTATTTTACCAGAGAATATATTTGATATAGAGATTCCTTCCGAGTTTGCTGTCGTCGCTGCAGAAAACATTGATTATGTGGAAAACAGTGCACAAAAACTGGATCTGTCCGCGGATAATTTGCAACTAAACTTACCAAGATATTTTGCAATCCAATGCCTTATAAATTTTAATTATTTTTCTGGCCAAAAATGTGGCAGAAAACATCAGAATATTGATTTGAAAATGTGTCTGTTGACAACATTTTCGTTTCAATTTCCACATAACCAATGTTTGAATTTATTTGACAAAAGTGACAGCGAAAGCACCTGTATGGAAACTCTATATCAAATATATACTCTCTGATTTTACCTTATACAATTTATTTGTTGTTTGAAAAATAATTTTATATATATCAGTGTCAGGATTTTTTTTTTTTTGAGTGCAGTGGATAACCCAGCCCTAGATTTAACTTTCCCAACTGGTTTGGATTTGCATCATATTTAATTTTTTGATAATGTTTAGATTTGTCGAAATCGAGCGATAAATTGCGATATAAAGTATCAAAAATGGCATTTATTGCAGCTTTGACTCGAATTTTTGCAAAATCTCGACGTGGCGGGCAAATTCTGAGTACGTTGCAAGAATCAGTAGACCGAAATCTAACAGAAATGATAAGTTTCAGTTAGGTAGAATCTAAAATTCTCAATTTGTAGAACAGTGTTACGAATTTATTAAGCTTTCATTCTATTAAGCTTTCATCTATCAGACAATTAATCAAACAAGCCACTAATCTATTTATTTATTTATTTATTTATTTATTTATTTATTTATTTATTTATTTATTTATTAATTTATTAAACCATCAACCAATCAAAACATCAAACAATTAAGCTAATAATATATTTCTCTATCTTTTTATATATCAAACTATCAATTTATAATGCAATTTACCTATCAAGCTAACAAACTATTAAAATATTAATCTATTAAACTTTTAATTTAACAAGCCATCAATTTATTATTCTATTAAACCATTAATCTATTAAACTATTAAACCATTAATCTGTAATGCCATCAATCTATCAAACTACCGATCTATCAGTTGACAATGCTTTCAATCTATCAAACTATCAATCCATTAAACTATTGAACCTTTTGGTTTTTAAACTATAAATCTACCATTCTATCAATCTATTTGTCTTCCAATCTATTAACATACCAAACATTCAATGTATAATAATCTATTAACCTATCAATGTATTAAACTATTAATATTTCAAACCTTATCTATTAAGCCACCTGTGTATTAAACTATTAATCTATTCAGTTACAAACCTATTAATTTATCAAACTACCAATATATCAAGTTACCAACCTATTAATCTATTAAACATTTTATATAACTAGCTACCAATCGCTTAATCCATTAAAATATTGATCTTTCAAGCTACAAATCTACCATGCTATGAAACTGCCAACGAAACTGCCAACGAAACTGCCATTCTATTAAACTATTAATCTGTTAAGCTATTAATTTAGACTAACGAGAAATGTAAAGAACCTCTATCATCAACATTAAAAATAAAACTTTAAAAATTAGATAAAAAAAAATTGGACAATTGAAAAATAGACTCTTCTGAAACGCCCCCTCCATAATGTAAAAAACATTTCCACCTACAACATGCGTCTGTCGGTCTGTCTGTTTGTCAGCTTCAAAATGCGAGCATGGGCCAAATATGTAGGGCATTGAATCCACGCAACTTCCACGACGTACAGATTTCTGCAGCGCGCCTAGAAGCCAACCGCCGCAGTCAATAGCTTTCTTCTGCTGCTGCGCGTTAGCGGTGGCGGCGGCAGCGTTGGTGGTGACGTTAACGATTACTGCTGGCGGAATGTGCTGTGCTTTTACTTGTGTTGCTCTTCGCTGCTGCGACTGTTGCTGTGGCTTGCGCTATCGCTGCTGATGGTTCGTACGTAAACTTGTCTTGAAAATTTCACTTTAAAACATGTCTTCGACAAGCACCCTGTAGCGGCACCAGGCGGCACTCATGTAGCCAGTTAAGCGCTAGCAAACTAGCTAACGGCTTAACATGCTCATGCTGCTTGTGTGGAGCTACTTTTCATTATTTTGTATGCTTTAGTTACTTCATTCTTTGTTTCTTTCCCTCATTCGGTCTTTTGTTCGAACGTTCGTTCGTTTATTCGAACGGTCTTTGCTTTTCTTTTCTTTTTGGCTCTTTCTTTTGGCCTTCCCTTTGCACTAATTGCAAATAAACCTGTATTTGGTTTGGATTTCGGAATTTTCTTGTGGCGAATGTTGGAACAGCAACAGAGCAACCACAGCAACAGCCGACGGAGGCGCTGCGTCAGCAATCAAGTGGAAACGCTTTCAATTGAGGCGGCTGAATGCGGTTCCAACCGACCATGTGCCTTTCGGTTTTAATGTATTTTTGTTATGTCTTTTTATTTAATAATTTATGCAGTAACTGAACTTCACTTTGAATCTTTAAATATTTTTTTGAATTTATTTCAAATGACGAAATCGCACTAATGGCTCAATTGAGAGCCAGGTCATTGCTTGCGACGTTATCTTTTGTGCGCATATGATATTTGTGGCAAAATTTCACAACAACCACAAAATACTAAAATCAAATAAATTCCTATGCAAGCAAAAACAACAACGACCGAACGCAGCAACAAACAAGTATAACAAACACACATTGCCGCACACTTCGACAGCCAGACAGACAGATAGATAGACAGCCAGGGAGATGAACGGACAGACGGCCGGCACAGAGTTCTATTGGCTGTCTGTCTGTTTTCGGGAAAGGAGAACTTACCGCGCACTGCTTTGCTGCTGCTGCGTCAGCCAACTGCGTCTGCTGCTACGCTACTGCTTAACCCCGAACGAGCCGACGTCAGCAGCGACTTTGAATGTCGTCGTTGTTGTTTTTGTTGTAATTGTTGTTGTTGTTGTTGTTGCTGCGGCCGCCTTCAACCTGCGCCGTCTCTGCCAGCAGCCGACGTCGTCGTCCGTTCGTTCGTTCGCCTTGTTGACTGTTTTCGTTCCAAGGCAACTTCGTCGTCGTTGCTGCTATTGCTGCTTCGAGCGAGCAACAAAGAAATTGTTTTTTTATATATATATATTTCTTGTATTTCTTATTGAATATATATATATAATTTGTTGTTGTACTTTTTGCGTTTTTCCCCAACCTTTTTGTTTTATCAGCAACTACGGCTCTTTTGGGTTTTCAGTATTTTTCACTATTAAATTCATCATTTTCTGCGTCTGCCGCAGCACTTATTGCATACAATTTTATTAATATTTAAGTTGTAGCTATTTTTTCAACGAAATTTCTCTTTTTTTATTATTTTTAGTAATTTTGCTGCGCGTTCTTGTCGTCGTTACGCGTTTATTGCGTTGAAAATACAAAAATTTTTGTTATTGAACACTTTGCACTGACACAATTACAAAACTGATGATGATGAAGAAGAAAAATGGAAAATTTTCTTTTACTTGTTTGGCCTACTTTGAGAATTTTTTAGTTGCTTGCGTTTGCTGTGGAGTAATAAAAACGTTTGCTACAAATACGCGTAAACAATATGTGTATGTTTGTTGTTTTGAAAACAATTTGAAAATAAATTAATTTTATATTTAAAATAGAATAAAAATTATATATATTTAATGTCACTACTTCATCTTCACAGAAACCACGACAGTGATCTTAGCCGATGCATATTCGTCGGCGGCAGCGGCCGCAGAGAAAAGAAGCGGCGGCGGCTCACGGACGGCTAAAAGCCGATAATTTTTTTAACAATCGGCTGAGCCGCAAGACTTGTCTCAGCCGTTTCATTAATGTTCCCAGCAAGACATGCCTTACCGAAACACCAACACAAAGACAATATTATATTTTCTCACTCATTTCTCACAAAACATCCCTGCAGGATCAATGATAGATATATGACCCGTAATTTTAATAGTAACGAAAACTAATATTTTTTGCGCGTCGGTTTGCCACCATTTTTTATTTGTGGGTTATTTATTACGTTTGCAACAGTAGCCGCTACAGCAGGAGTTGAAAAAAGATGTTACTTAAATTATAAACAATTTATAAACACTAAAAGAAAGTATATTGAAAAGAGTATTTGTATATATTGCTTATTTATCTATTTATATTATAGATATCCTCAAAGTAGAAGGGTCATCTGCATTAAACAAATGCATGGAAGGAAGCAAAACAACGGCAAACAAAAGTCGTTTTAATAGACAATTTTGTAATTCAAGCATGTTGAATGTAATGCGCATTATATTCAACGCAATAAAAATGAAAACTATAGAATTTCAAGTTTTTTGGTTTTATTTGGTTTAATTTTTGTTAGTGTACTATTAATTTAACCGTCCCTAACCTCAAAATTAAAACAGTTTATGTTACGTAAAATATTTCGTAAATTTACAAGTAATTTAATCGTCACTTAGTACCAAAAGAACAGTGATAAACATATATTCAATTGTATCTCATTTCAGATGAGTGAGAAGAGATAAAAATTCACACGCACACAAAATTTTCGGTCAATTTTATCCCGACGCTCTTAACAATGTTATAGAAACGTTTACTGAAACTTTCAGTTTTGATACTTGTAATATTTCTGCTCATATGACCGGTAGTGTTCTTGCTGGGTTTTTTTTACCGATTTTATGTATAACATCGAAGTAAATATTACATATTGGTTTTTTATTAATGTTAATATAACTAAATACGATTTTGTACACTCAGAAAAAATAACATAAAACTAATAGTTTTTACTATAAAAATTAGTCAATAGGATAAATTGTTATTTTAAACGGTAAATACCATTAAATATTAAAATATTAATGAATTTCATATGAGTTTACAATTAAATTTTTATTATTAGTAAATTATTAAATCAATATCTGTCGTATTAACCAATTTTAATGGGATTTAATATTTTTTTAAGTGTAAGAAGTGGATCAACATAACTAAATATTTTATTTCCGAGGATTTTATGATGGTAAAACCATTGAGCCCACAGTGGCATATCCAGTTTATCCGAGTTAATCCGGCACTAAATGTACATTTTTTAGCTTTCGATGCTTTCAGCACACACAAAAAATCATGTGTTGCGAACAAATATCTACATCTAGTTTAAATTTGGTATACAGAAAGGGAACAGATTAACTTTTCTTTTTCAATCAATGTACCATGGGAATTCAAAGTTTTAAATGAAAAAAAAAAAAATATTAATTGTATTTAATATATATATATATATATATATATATATATATATATATATATATATATAATATTCTTTTTAATTTATTTATATTTTTAAAAAATGTTGGACAATATCATAATTTTCATGTACAAAAAGTACTTTCAATGGTCTGTCTTTCGAATTCAATTATAAAAATCTAATATATGTTAAAATGCAAATTTTTATAAATTTCGAATTCCATTTTAAATTTTGAATTTAGGTAGAAATTCAAATTGTAGTAAAATTTAATTTTAAAATTACAATATAAGTTTATATTAAAATTTTTGTAAAATTTCGATTTCAATCAGAATTTCATTTTTTCCATATAGTGCAATTTTCGATATTGTAAAATATATGGCTGCTCTATTGAATTGATGGCGGCTTCGGCTTAGCCGACCATATCCACGGCGGCGGCGGCTGCCCTTAGCCGGCTTTCAGCCGCTCGGCTAAGACCACTGAACCACGATGTGTGGTAAATTGTAGACAGTAGAAAAAGCAGGCAGCACGAAACGTCAAATGTCCACCTGGTATCGAAATTTCGATATCGATAATTTCGATCGACTTTTGAAATCGATACCAGGTGGACTTTTGACGTTTAAAATCGATACCAGGTGGACTGCGTTACTGCCTGGAACCCATCTGCAAACAATTGAGTTTAGTAGATCAAGTGGCTCTTAAATCTGTTTGTCAACGTCTGCAGTGCATCGTTCAGTCAGTATGGCGTTTGCAGTGTCTTGAAGTGGAACACCAAGCAATAGTCTGGAAGGCGAAGACTTTCGCGATTTCATGTTCATCATCTGTGACTATGTGATGCAGCTGAAATTCCAAAGACTCGAGGCTGAAGATCTTCATTTGTTGGAGGATTTGCGATTTCAAAAAATAACCAAATTAAACATGGAATATATTAGATATCGCGGCGAAGAAACTAACGATGAGGATACTCACATAATACAACGGGTATTTCCTCACAGAATTGGATTTAAGTTGTTCTGAAGATCTGGACACCACATATTTTAAAGATATATTTACAAAGCTTCGCTTGCGTAGCTTTTCATGCTCTACTATGGTTATAATACGGTCTTGGATGAACGCATTGCAGACATTACGAAATGTACCACTCTGGAGGAACTCAAAATAGATGATCATCATTTGGAACAGATCATTGACGGTCTCCTCAAAATGCCCAGAATACAAAAGATTACATGTTACCTACGCGACTACGACGAGTATGTAATCGGAGTAATTGCTGATAAACGGGGTGCTGATGTCAGTGGGTTTATCTTTAACGATGTGCTCTGGATTAAGGATAAACAAAAGCACCCATGTTGAAAATGAAAAATATGACGAAATTAATGTTCGTAGATGATGACTTTAGCGAAGGTCAAATGCAGAATCTGGCGCAAAATTTAAATATGTTTAATATGTATAAAAGTTTAATTTCAAAAGTTGTTAAATTTTCTTCAATTAACGAATTTTCATTATTACGAATATTGAATTCAATACAATTAAAAGTTACATTTGCTGAGTTCCAATTAAAAATCAATTGCATTGATTAACATGTTTTTATATGTACACAGTTTTCTATTTCTGTGTAAGAATACCACAAAACTCCGCACTCTAAAATCACCATGGGTATTATTTTTTTATCAACTAAAAAATATCACTTATGGTAAAATTTCCATGAAGCTGGCAACTACGGTTCTATTGTCAGTGTTGCCAAGTATAATTGCAATGCCATAAATTAATCCAAGTTTTTGTATTAGAAAATGTTTTCTGTTTTAATTTTATGTTACAATTTTTATAATATAATTATAAATTATGAATGTTCGGTGGGCGAGAAATGTGGTATTTCTATGAATCTCGATGGAACTTGACTTTAGCATGTCATAAATCCGCTAAAACTGTTGTACACGTCCAATTTTTTCATATTTACTTTGGTTATAATGTTTTTAAATATATGCACTTAATTTTTAATGTTTGTTAAACAAAAATATTGACTTTTTTAAAATTGAAATCTAATTTAATTAAATTTAATTTATTTGACACTTAAATTTAGATGATGCCATATTTTTCAAGTAACATAAGCGGAACGAATTGTTTCTTGGGAAATCATATCGAATTTTTTATATACAATAATTGTTAAAGCAAAGTTAGTGAGTAGTGAGTAGCCGCGGTAGCTCAGTGGTTAGTGCGTTGGAATGCGAGACGAAAGGTCCCCGGTTCAAGCCTGGACTGGGGCTAACAACATCTTTTCATAGAAACATTTTTCTATACCGCGCTACCTCTCGTCAGTAAATGGCAAACCTACGAGAGTAAAACCATTGCCTATGAAAAGCTCTCACCCGCCGTTCGGATTCGGCAATAAACTGTAGGTCCCACCACTTTGAGTACAAATATAACACGCACAGCTCAAATTGGTGAGAGAGCTCGGCCGAAGTTCTATACAGGACTGTAGCGCCAAACTATTATTATTAAAGTTAGTGAATCACTCGATCGTTATCGGAAGCTACAATTCTTGTTAGTTAGCGATATCGACAATTGTCGTTAAAAAGTTACAGAATCGCGCTACTGGTGTCTTGTATTAAATAAAATAAAATTTAATCATTTTTAGCTATTTTTTGAGAAATTGTAGCCATATTTGGCCGATGTGTGATGGCAACACTGATGGCAGCACCTCAAAATGTTCAATCTTGCAAATGTCTCAAACTGCCACCACAATTACAAAGTTTCTATCTTAATATATTTAAAGTCTTTGGAGACAGCAAGTCTTAATTGGTCAATTTGAGATAGGCCAAGAACTGCCGCCACAATTGCAAAGTTTCTGTCTTAATAGATTTCTAGTATTTGGCAAAACATTACCTTGCGCCTACTTTTAAACTAAAATGAAAACGAAAAAAAGGCATTTATCAAAAAGTATTTACTTTACAAATATATTTGAAACCCTGTCAACAGCTGTCAAACCGATAGCGTTCCAGTCTCTGTAAATACGTATAAAAGCACTTCCAGTCGACTCGCAAACTCCAGTTGCTGTGTTTTGCCGGATTCATAGCTACGATTTGTTGAACAATTTCAAAGCGATTTGATTTCGTTGACTTGAATTAATTTCTTTGTGTGTTTTTATCAATTTAGCCCCTTTTGACAAACCAAAAATGGCTTCACGCGAGAGCGCAAGAATGTCTGTTGGCGATGCTATTCCAAAAATGCCTTACCGCGATAGTGCCAGCAATCAATTGATTGACTTCAAGAACAATCTGACGGTAATTGCTGATAAACGGGCTGCTGATGTCAGTGGGTTTATCTTTAACGATGTGCTCTGGATTAAGGATAAACAAAAGCACCCATGTTGAAAATGAAAAATATGACGAAATTAATGTTCGTAGATGATGACTTTAGCGAAGGTCAAATGCAGAATCTGGCGCAAAATTTAAATATGTTTAATATGTATAAAAGTTTAATTTCAAAAGTTGTTAAATTTTCTTCAATTAACGAATTTTCATTATTACGAATATTGAATTCAATACAATTAAAAGTTACATTTGCTGAGTTCCAATTAAAAATCAATTGCATTGATTAACATGTTTTTATATGTACACAGTTTTCTATTTCTGTGTAAGAATACCACAAAACTCCGCACTCTAAAATCACCATGGGTATTATTTTTTTATCAACTAAAAAATATCACTTATGGTAAAATTTCCATGAAGCTGGCAACTACGGTTCTATTGTCAGTGTTGCCAAGTATAATTGCAATGCCATAAATTAATCCAAGTTTTTGTATTAGAAAATGTTTTCTGTTTTAATTTTATGTTACAATTTTTATAATATAATTATAAATTATGAATGTTCGGTGGGCGAGAAATGTGGTATTTCTATGAATCTCGATGGAACTTGACTTTAGCATGTCATAAATCCGCTAAAACTGTTGTACACGTCCAATTTTTTCATATTTACTTTGGTTATAATGTTTTTAAATATATGCACTTAATTTTTAATGTTTGTTAAACAAAAATATTGACTTTTTTAAAATTGAAATCTAATTTAATTAAATTTAATTTATTTGACACTTAAATTTAGATGATGCCATATTTTTCAAGTAACATAAGCGGAACGAATTGTTTCTTGGGAAATCATATCGAATTTTTTATATACAATAATTGTTAAAGCAAAGTTAGTGAGTAGTGAGTAGCCGCGGTAGCTCAGTGGTTAGTGCGTTGGAATGCGAGACGAAAGGTCCCCGGTTCAAGCCTGGACTGGGGCTAACAACATCTTTTCATAGAAACATTTTTCTATACCGCGCTACCTCTCGTCAGTAAATGGCAAACCTACGAGAGTAAAACCATTGCCTATGAAAAGCTCTCACCCGCCGTTCGGATTCGGCAATAAACTGTAGGTCCCACCACTTTGAGTACAAATATAACACGCACAGCTCAAATTGGTGAGAGAGCTCGGCCGAAGTTCTATACAGGACTGTAGCGCCAAACTATTATTATTAAAGTTAGTGAATCACTCGATCGTTATCGGAAGCTACAATTCTTGTTAGTTAGCGATATCGACAATTGTCGTTAAAAAGTTACAGAATCGCGCTACTGGTGTCTTGTATTAAATAAAATAAAATTTAATCATTTTTAGCTATTTTTTGAGAAATTGTAGCCATATTTGGCCGATGTGTGATGGCAACACTGATGGCAGCACCTCAAAATGTTCAATCTTGCAAATGTCTCAAACTGCCACCACAATTACAAAGTTTCTATCTTAATATATTTAAAGTCTTTGGAGACAGCAAGTCTTAATTGGTCAATTTGAGATAGGCCAAGAACTGCCGCCACAATTGCAAAGTTTCTGTCTTAATAGATTTCTAGTATTTGGCAAAACATTACCTTGCGCCTACTTTTAAACTAAAATGAAAACGAAAAAAAGGCATTTATCAAAAAGTATTTACTTTACAAATATATTTGAAACCCTGTCAACAGCTGTCAAACCGATAGCGTTCCAGTCTCTGTAAATACGTATAAAAGCACTTCCAGTCGACTCGCAAACTCCAGTTGCTGTGTTTTGCCGGATTCATAGCTACGATTTGTTGAACAATTTCAAAGCGATTTGATTTCGTTGACTTGAATTAATTTCTTTGTGTGTTTTTATCAATTTAGCCCCTTTTGACAAACCAAAAATGGCTTCACGCGAGAGCGCAAGAATGTCTGTTGGCGATGCTATTCCAAAAATGCCTTACCGCGATAGTGCCAGCAATCAATTGATTGACTTCAAGAACAATCTGACGGTAAGTCGAACATTTTTTCATTTGTCAATAAACTTCATGCAAAAAAAAAAAATGATAAAAAGATATTTTGCATGTCATATTTAATCGTGGAGCAGTTTGTTTAGGGAGAGGGATTGAGGTGTGCGGCGGATTTACATTGTATGTTTTTTCTGTTATTGTTAAATATCTCAATCGAAAAATAAAAACCTAATTAAAAATGTCGACTACTCGATCAATTAAAAAAAGAAATAAAAAAAATTATAAAAGTAAAGTAGAATAAGAGAGCGTAGTGTTGACCGCTTTTATTAATATTTTATTACAAAAAACGCCTTTTTTTATAATAAAATATAACTTTTTTTATTTGAGTAAGTACAAAGGTGAAGTGCTGCGCCTTTTGGGTCCGACAACAGTTCACTTTTGTTATTTATAGCGTTAAAGCTTTAATCTAATCTTGGAGCTTTGCTTATCTGCGCACTTGTGGCCGGGCCGGCCGGTGCCTTTATGAATATGCAACATTTGGTTGTTTATCGCAATGATCCCTTCTTGGTGATATCTCATAGAAGCAGAGACAGCAACACATCTGCCCAACTCGGCAACAACTCGAAAGCCGGTTCTGTGCTGCAATGAGTCGGCTATTTTTCAATTACATTAATTATTGTCATCCGATTTATATATAGCAGAAATTCACAAACAGTGGTTGCCAAATAATAAAAAGATTTTTTTCAAAAATACAAATTTTTAATTTTATAAAATGCTTTAAACGCAATTTAAATTAGCTAGATGCTAGAATAAATAATTCGAATAAGAAAATAAATACAAAATAAATGTATTAAAAACATTCATTTCTGATAACAGTTTTACTTCTTTCCACTACTGTTTTTCAGCAATTTCTCGTATACAATGAAACACAATTTTTAATGTTGTATTTTGTATGCATCTTATCAAACTAGAACACTTACCAGAATGTTAGTAATTTCAAGCGTTATCTGGATAATCATAAACCATTTTCTTAACTGCTTAATAATAAAAACACAAGTTGTCGAGTTTTAATCCAAATATCTTGAACCATAATTGAAATTCCTTTTTACTCTAAATTTTACCTTGACGGTTGTAGAAGTTTTTGGCTGCTATATTTGCCTCCAGTATTTTATTTTGTTTAATAAATTTATCCCATTCAGAAAAAATACAACAAACTTAAAACGTAAATCCATTACATATAATTCGTTGTTGAAGATTTTGACTGCATACTAAGTTTTTTTTCCTATTACGTAACGCAAATTGCAATCGGAATTTTAAGACGTTATCACCCACCACTCATCGATGATCACTCGATGATTTTGTATCCCGAGTCACCTCGCATCTCCATCCAATTTCCGCATTACATTTGTTCTGGAGTGGTCGCATTCAATCATCGCATATATAAAAAGAGAATAACGAATGATGGGTCATGACACGTAGATTACAAACCAATTGAGAATTGAGGAGTAGATCTCATCCATACTTTCACTTACAAAGTAAATATATAATGGGATGAGGCCTAATCCTATTTCGAAGTTGGGAATGGGAATTATAGATTTTTGTAATCCTTAAAAAATTTGATACTATTGATATTATTATAAGATAATTGGAAATAAACTAGGATAATTATGTTTTTTTTAGACATTTTTTATAATTTTTTTAGCATTTAAGATCTAATGATAAACAGGAGAATTATTTATGATTATCCAGAGCATAGATCATACTTTTTATGAAAATTGCTAAAATTTTGACCTCATTTTTTATGAAAATTGTTAAATTTTTTATTACTGAACTACTTTTTTAAATATGCCCGGTGTACCTAATTTTGGTACTCTTTTGTGTAATTAATTTTCAATAAAAATACTTATGTCTGTTTTGTTGAGTGATGTTATTTAAATACACCACCACCAAATGGCAAATTAATGTTTGGCAAAATATTTTTAATTAATGATGCAGATCGCTGGTGCTTTAAAAACAAATAATTAATGCCTTTACATCACTACTTTATCTTGTTCCAGAGTTATAGCAAAAAATGAAAAGATTCGCCCTTTTGGCATGACAAGATTTTCAATTTTTCCAATTTCTTCGTTTTTTTGCATTAATTTTTTATTCGTGCAAGATAAAATAGTGGTGTAAAGGTTTTTAAAGTACCTATCGAACTGCATCATTATTTAAAAATATTTTGCCAAACATTTTTTCCTGCAAATAACAAATGGCAAATTAATGATTGGCAATTAATTGGGATCATTAATTAAAAAAATTAATTGATGATGCCAATCGATATGTGCTTTAAAAACAAATAATAAATGCCTTTACACCACTATTTTATCTTATTCCAATAAAAAGTTATGGCGAAAAAACGAAAAGATTCGCCCTTTTGGCATGACAAGATTTTCAATTTTTCAAAATCGCCCTTTTGGTTTTGTCTTTTGTGTCCAACAAAATGACACGAGATTTTGGCATAGCATACTTGAGGATAAACTACATTCAAAAATGTAAAATAACGCAAATGCCAAAATTTGCACATTCGCCCCTTTGGCATGATAGTGACGATATATATACTAAAAAGACTCATAAATTAAGCAGTAAAAAACATTAAGCATAGAAAGCTGATTACGGAAGATGTTGAAATGAATTTCAAAATACACATTCATCTGTGAGAATTAGTATTACCATCAAAATTTCACCACAATTTCTGTTTATTTCAAATGTATACGATAAACTTAGTATCTGTTAAACACAAATAACACTAAAGTGTAATAAAATAATAACGAGATAAAAATTATCTTAGAAATTTACAATTTGTATTCAAATTCTAAACCATATTAAGGTGCAGCTTCACTTAATATACATAACAAGCTTTGATATTAATTTATTCTAAGTATGTCTACATCACAATAACTTTGCTATTTTTATTATTGTAGTGTCCTGTCAGTTGAGAACCACTGCATTAGAATAAATATATGCGTAGTTATTGGCCACAACAGATACATTCATATGCAAATAAATACTGTATGCATTGAGTGCACTAGAATTGTAATTAAAATGCATTTTGTGTTACTTTTTTACACGCGCGTAAAACTAATTAATTCCTATACGTTATTCTCTTGAGCCAATATTATGTGTGAGTGTATGGTGTGGTGTTGATAAAAATACATGGATATTATCAAATAAACTACATTTCTGAACGTTCAAAATGACATTTGAGGAGCGCCGCTACATCGAGACATTATTCAATTGGAAATAGACAAATACCTATAGTTGTCATTGCATTTTGGCAAAAATATTTGTCGCTTTTTTTGAAAGATACAAATTTGGCAGCTTTGTATAGAGCTGTACATTAAAACGTGATCGTTCTGCATTGACCCTAATCTATTTAGTTAAATTTAGTTCATTATCATGTTTTTTTTGCTAAACCTGGTTTAATTCTTACTGAGCTGCATATTTTAAATACTTTATTTTTAAAGTACTGATTTAAAATGATTATTTTACAAATTTGTAATTACTAAACAAAGCATCCGAATAATGTTGATGCTGCAACGAAGCTCATGAAACAGCGTTACTTTGCGAATGTCTACTCCACCAACCAGTGTTCACACTTTTCACCAATGCAAATGGAGTAGATTTGAAAAATTTGGGGAGTAGAAATGAGTAAAAGGGAGTAGAATTGAAAATATTTCAAAATAGAGTAGATTTGATGTAAAAGGAGTATAACATTAAATATAAGAGTCAATATGATGAAAAGGGAGTAGAAATATGAATTAGTGTATCAAATTTCAAATAAATTAATAGATATGTCAATGTTAGAATTTTTATTCATTCCTTATGTTATGTATTTTATCATAATTTATCATAATTATTAGGAAAATTATAATATTGACAATTTATTTGGGGCGCAAGAAATTATTCTCATCAAATTACAAAAAAATTAAGTAATTTTTGCAGAGGGAGCAGATTTTAGTAAACGGGAGTAGAAAATTTTTAGAAAGGAGTAGAAAATGCTACTACCGGAGTAGAGGAGTATATTTTAAAAATACAAATGAAATGGAGTAGATCTACTCCGATCGGAGTAGAATGAGAACACTGCCACCAACTTAGGTTTTTTTTTGTTTAACTGGAAGATATAATAGGAGTTCCGGTAGCTCAAAACGTCGGTAGCTCAGAGGTTAGTACGTTGGATTTCGAGCCGAAAGGTCCCATGTTCATGGGGCTAACAACATCTTTTCAACAGACAAACCTCCGAGAGCAAACACTGCCCATGAGAGAGCTCGGCCTAACTTCTTCAGGACTGTAGCGCCAAACTATTATAGTAGGTGTTCCAATTGTATATCTCTTAAAGTTTTAAAGAAGTTCAATATAATAAAAAAATAAAATAGTTGACGGTTGTTTATTTTAACCCACTCAGAAAACCACACATATATTAGAAACACAACAGATCGATTAATAGATCCCCGTGAATTTGGCAGATATCGCATTTGCAATCAGAGATGTATTTTGAGAAAATAAAAAAAACGTACGATTTAAAATAAAAAAAGTTCTTTTATAAAAAGTAGCCGTAAAAATTTTGAAAAGGTAATAAATTTTCCCATCGGATCACAACTGACGTCAAAAAAAGGATAGATGGAAATTTTTCAAAAGGTACAAAATTTCGAGTCGGATCCAAAATGTACAAAATTTTCCAGTCGGACCACAACTGACGACCAAAAAAATAAAGGACAGACGGAAAATTTTTAAAAGGTAAAAAAAATTCGTCGTCAAAAAAATTCACTCAAAATATTTTTCGTACTTCTAAACAAAAACGTACTACAAAAGTAAAAAAAAATAAAAGTACGAACTGCTAAGTATTTCGAACTTTCAAAATAAAACGTACTCTAAATAGTACAAAAATACTCACGAATGCAACACTGTTTGCAATACCCATTTAAAACCTAATATAACCTAACAAATGTGAAAAAGCTGAATTAAATTTGTTCAGTACATTACATTAGCTTTAAAACATTTAAAGACACAAAAGATGAATTTCCTATGATCATTTAATGTTTAGTTATTGTCTTGTCAATAACTAATAACCCTGTACTGGGTGCCAGGGCACCGGGACATCGAAGGAAATGAACACTTAACATTCAGCCTGAGATGATCAATCTGGGTATTCCCTTATCAACTTGGAAACTTATACTGGAGCAAGAAACGATAACAAAAACAATTAATAGAAGGACAGGTTGTACAATCTGTTCCACCACCAAACAAGTTTGGTCTTAATTAGACTCAAAGAGATCTACACACATTAGCACAATGGTTGGAGTTATTACTGGTCACTGTATAATAGGCAGACACGCAACTGTTGGAACTGTATGAACGAAGAGGAAGAGGAGACCACTCTGCACATGTCCAGCCCTTTCGTACAAAAGGAACAAATGTTTCAACTATTACTTCCTAGGAAACCTGAACGATATATCCAACATCGACATAAAACATATTCTTAGCTTTGTCAAAAGCGCAAATTTGTTCAACGAGGAGTAATAGGAAATAGATCCCTATGGACCTCTTTTGGTTTAAGTGTGCATTTAGCAGCCATTACAACCTAACCTTAACTATTGTCTTGTCTATCTGAAATTTTATTTATGAAATTTAAAAGAAATAAGACATAGATTTGTATTGTATAAAAAATACTTTTAACTTTCTAAATTTATAAAGTATTAATTTAGGTTATAAGTTTTGGTTTACTCTAAAAACAACTAGAAATATATGAATCAACAATAATAATTTTTATCTATAGATTTATATATTTCCAGTTGTTTTTAGACTAAACATAATGTGCATATAGTTTTATTATAATACGATCGTGTTTTCAAAGAAGTTGACTAACACATATTTAAGACATTTTTATATATTTCAAACATATGACCAAATCAAACGCGAATGTCTTGATAATTACATCAACATTAGTTCAATTTAATGCCATTAAAAATACACAATTGTTTTAAATGACGTCATCAATAGTTTATCGTGTTGAAATGTTGAACTGTGTATTAGTAAAATAATGAAAACGAAATTATTTGGTATATTTTAAAGACGTAAATAAAAAAGAAAAATGTCACCAAAATTGTCGAAATTGATTTTAATTAATATAATTAATATCGTTTCATACTTCTATAAAAATATTTATAAAAAAAGTACTAAAAACATAAACGTTCCAATTATTTATACCACTACACTCAGAAAAAAGATACTATAAATTTAATAGTTTTTACTATTGAAATTAGTCAATAGGATTATTTAGTTCAATCGGTAAATCCCATTAAGCATTACAAAATACTATAAAATACAACAATCAATAAAATTTTGTAGACTGAATAAAAGAGGGGAAATTTCGTTGACAAAATTTTGCATCAATTTAAATTTGTATTTAAAATTTGTATTTTTGTGTCAGGTTCAATACAAAAAAATTGAAAAAGCATCAACCAAATTGTGTTAATTTTTATTGACTGCAAAACCGCCTATCTACATTTTCGAAAACCTCTTACAAAATGAATTTTACAGAAGAAACGAAACTATTTTTAGTCTCAATTCCGCACTTCATACAACATTAAGTATTTCATAACTTATAATGGCATTTTTATAATTTATCCGATCAACATATTATTAAAACCCCGATTATAACACAAAATTAGGCGTAATTTTCACATACAGTTAGGCGGTTTTGCTGTATCACCGACGATATATTATTTCGTGCATTATACTATTCTAAATTATCTTTGTAATTTCTTGTAAATTTCGTCATTTTCACAAAGTAAAATATCAGCTGTTCCAAATGAGAAAAATAAATTTCTTCTTCATTTTAAAATGCTATTCACAATCGATAATTCTTTGACATTTGCCGGTGCTGCTATATTTTAAACACTGTTCTGAATGAAACTTAAACTGCCACTGAAAAACTGCTCGAACAGTTAAACTACGTGAGACGTTTAATTAAACGTAGTTTAAGGTAAGTTTAAACTACCACTGAAAAACTGGCCCTATGTAAACGTAGTTTAAACTAAGTAAACTAAGTTTAAACTATCACTGAAAAACTGGTCGTTAGTCTATCTTGCGATTCGAGGTTATGAAATCAATAACTGTCCTATTGATAAATTTTAATGGAATTTTCTGAGGTTTTTTTTTTCTGAGTGCACTTAACGTTTGTTAAAGTGTACTAAGAAAATGCTATAAGCGAGGCAACAAAATACAAAAAGATTTGACGAATTTATTAAAACGAATAAAAAATTAATGCATTTTTTTTATTTAATATTTCCCATTTATTTACAATGATTCTTAATTTTCTTTAAAATAAATTGCAACAAATATAAATAAAACAAATTAAAACTGAAAAAATGCATAAAATATAACTTTGGAGAAGTAAAAATCACTAAGTACAATATTATTAAGAACTCTTTTAAATTAATCATAATTAATTATGTAAATTTTACAAAAACTTCTATAATTTAAATATTCAATAATGCTACTTGGTGATTTTTACTTCTACCACGACAATATTATATTTTTGTTAGTATACACTTTGTTGGACGAATCGTGACTAGTCGATTGTCTTTTTGGCAATTGCTCAATATCGAAACAAAAACATTAACTATGGTCGAAACTAATAATGCATTTAATGCCATTTACGACAGAAAAATACACTTTATCGAGTATTTTCAGCAAATGTATGATGTGAGAAATTTATTACAACACTACATATTTTCTGATACAGAAGTATAGTGAGATGTTGTGTGATATTGAGACAATTATAGTGATATTGTGAAAATTTCAATAGAAATTTCATTATCATTTGAGGAAAATGTAAAAGAAAAAAGTATATCGAGTTAGAATTTCGACTTGGATAGATTGTTTTGCTTTATGATTTTATAGGAAAAATACATTTTTGCATTACTATAATGGAAAATTATATTTAAACAATTCGTTGAACAAGTTTTCTCAATACAAGAGGGTTTTTTTATTGAATTCAAGGCTGGCTTTTTTTTTTGTGTTTTTATTTTATTTTTATTTTCGTACTTTTTCTTACTGACTTTTCCAATGTACAAAATGACTGGAAAAGTTGTATTTATTTAGCTGAGTGTTGTAATTCCCGTGGCTCATGCAAGTAATGACTTTTTGTGGCAGCAACAAAAAACTATCAATGAAAAATCGATATGAATTTGCAATTATAATAAAATATTAAATTTTTGAATTTATTGATGCAAAAACTAATTTTATAATAATTTAAATATAATATATACGTATTAGAAATAAAATTTCAATATGATGGCCACAAATAGCTCAAATCATTTTTTATCCACAGCACTTAATGCAAAACAATACATACTTCGATTACAACTACTACTACAAGCAAGTTAAATAGAATGCACTTTTAATTACAAGTAGTAGATACATATGTCATGGTTGCAGAAGTAAATTTAACGTTAATTTTTTACATTTTCAATGTTTACAGTTAAATATTATAAAAAGTAAGTGAGCCTTTATAAATGTTAAATATCATTCTAAAGCCTAATAAAAGCTTCTTAAATTGCCACCAAGACCAGAGTTATCGATAACAAATTGTCAGCTATGTAAGGTTTTTAATAAATGTCGCTTTTTTAAATTTTAAAAATGTTTTTTGTTTAGTTTATTTTACTTCTGTGCTTTGCTAAAAAGCCACTCTATTCTGTTGCGCGAAAAACCTGTCAGAAACAAGTTCGATCGAGCGCTGTAACGAGACGATCATGCTACGAGGTACCCTTTGCCGCGAGCTCAATGAAGTGCGGCACAGATAGTTCCAGCAAGTCAATGCACTTTGCAACGTCTTGGGCTAGTATGTCTTGCAGTTAATATATATTGTGCCACAGTTGCTGCACGACGACGACGACTACGGCATATAGTATGTGGCTGTTTGTGTATTTTGTAAAATATGGCTGTAGTTGATTTGTAGAATAAGCAAACTGAAATATTAAACAGAAGACGGACCGATCGACTGACTACTTCTATTTCTACTTCTACTCATTGCTCATTCAAAGTTCTGATTGTGCATATCAATTAGAATGCAAAAAATAAAAATTCAAAACAGATATGCTTGACCGTCAAAAGTCCTTGATGAGGTGAAATATTTAAATATTGTTTAAACAATACATTAAAGTTTCACTGCGATAATTACTTTAATTAAATGCGGTGCACAGCGCTAATGCTGCATAATTGTTAAAGCGAAAGCAGCCTCGTAAAACGCTGTAATCATTTCGCAAGAGCAATTTCGAGCAGTTTCGCAATTTCGAGCAGTTTTTAAAGGTACCACCCTCCTCACTGTGTACATGGTAGATGCATAAACACATTGTTTTTCTTAGTTCTTATCATTTAATGTGAAGCTCTGTTGAATTCAGTCGCATTATCTTTGTCACAGCGTATACAAACTGAATCATTATAAAGATAGTAATAATAAAATTAATTTATTTTAAAATTTATTATGTCCTCTTTTTATTATCATTTTTATGTCAATATATAGTTTTATTTACATCATTTAAAAGAGCCTGCATTTATCATGTTAATGTACATTAATTTTTTTTAATGTTTAAGTACTACTCTTTATTGTTTTTATGTTTTTTCAATTAACCAATATCAACACACAATTGTGCATTTAATATTTTGTATATATTTTGTTGATTACTGCTTTTATTTGCTCTGCATCATCAGTTGTGTCTGCGAGTCAAAAAGTCATTTATGCCAAACAGGTTTATCGGTTCCTTTTTACACAGCTTGTAAATCCTGTTTAATTCTTGTCAAAAAAAAAAAAAAATAAATTAAAACAATTCGTGTACACACTTTAAATTGTTTATGTATTTACTAGGTACATGCCAGATTCTATATTTAGTTTTCGTTTTTAATACGAAACATTTTTTTGTTGATCAATTGTTGCATTTTAAAAATACAATTCAATAATTACACCAATTAAGCAGTTAATAAACTCATTTATGCTTTTGTTTTAAAAGTTATTTATAATTTTTAAAATTTGTGTAAGATGTGGATTTAGTATAGCAATTTAATTTTTCTTTTTGTGTGCAGTAATAAATTTTTGTTGTTGTTAACGTGTTTAAAGTTCTTAATATAAAATAAAGCTAAATTATTTAATAAATATTTATCTATTAAAAAGAGTAAATTATATTGGTAGCGAAATTACGAATATTTGCCGAGGTTTATTATATATAGCGTTTTATTATATACAGAAAATACTTCTTCTATGAGTTGTTCTCTAAATATTAATCTTTCGAATAGCATTTTTAATTTGGTACATTTCACAGAAATAAAACATATCGTCACTACCCAGGTAGGAATTTCCAGGCTGCAACAAAAGTGCTAGACTTGATACAGGCTTGACTACCAAGACTTGGTATATCGGGCCAATCGTTATTCACAGACTTCACACAGACCTTGATATATCAAGCTTGACACAAGCCTGTGCTATTTTCGTTGTTTTTTTATGATGACCGAATGACATTTATTTTATTCTCATTATTATCTCATACTTCAAAATCTTAACTTCATTAATTTACTCATGCCTATGAACTGTATCTTTCCCGCATACCTTTGTTCTAGAAAAGTGACAAGTATTTTTTCAACAGTCACGCGGTTAGTAATTTGAGAGGAATTGACACATATTTATATTTTGTGTGAGTAAAAAGATTTGATTAATAGTTCGGGATTATAAAAAAATATGCACAAAAAATAAGATTCATATAAAAGCAGCTATCGTAACCTGAAACTCATATAGTTTTGTTATAAACTTACCTACTTATTTGACCATTACAACCCATGATGGGTATTGACCTGACCGCAGTAATATTGCCCTGCCTGTTTATAAAACTTAAGAGAAAATGGATTCATAGAAATCTTCCTTTTTTTGGAATATCTACTAAGATTCACAGCACTCAGACAGACTATATCCATTGTACTGTGAAATCTATTCCCTACGATTTTGGGGCTAATATCACCACGAGCGCCCATGCCGGGATTCGAACCAGACACCTTCAGAATGCAAGTCCAGTGCGCTACCTCTGGACTGCTGGGGCCGAAAGTTTGGTCAAGAGTACGCAAAAAAGCTCAAAACTAGCTCACGCAACAACAAACGAGTGACAGCATATTTATTTACAACTGTAAACAAACTGCACATCGCAGACAACTGTGCGTGCGCTCGCTTTGACCTTCGAGCGCTGTTGTGTTTCTTCGAACTCAATTTCTGAGCCGCAAGCAAACACAACGGATCGATCTGGCGAGTTTCGAGCTGTCATGCTAGCGCGCTACTCCGAGCACCACTTAATTTCGAGCGCTCAGTTGGCTCGCTCTTTTGCTCTAAATTCGATTTAAATCATACCTAATGCTTTTTATTTTGTAATACATGCATAAAATTGAAAAAATAAAAATGAATAAACGCTAATAAAAACAAAAGATTTGTTGCAAAAAGAAATATTTTAAAAGCGAGGCACTCCGAGCCGCTCGTAATGTAGAAGCGCTGTACGTTTCGAGCGCTCCTTTTAACAGAAGCTCGAACAGCGAGTGCTCAGCTCGGTTGGACGATTGAAGTTCTGTTAGTTTTGTGTTTCTCACTTAACAGCAGCGAGCTAACGACTGTTGCGCGCATGGACACTGGACACTGAAACATTGTTTATGTCCCAAATCTATACGTGCTCTGTTTCCGAGCGCTCAATTCCGAAGCCAGCGCACAAATAGGCTGTTTAGCGTTTTTTATTTGCGGCGAGTTTTTTGACTGTTTAATAAAAATGAATTGTTGAATTTGAAATCAAATAAAAATACATTTTATTAGTGTAAGTTCAACAGACAAACATATAAATTTGATGGATTTACTTGAATTTGGATGTATTTTTTCAAATGTATGGACTATGAAAAACTTCTATTCAATTATGATACTTTATGTATTTTTAAAGAAGAGAATCCTCTAAAAGAGTTTAATTGTGGTGTCTAAAAAGTCACAAAATATGAATATTTTAGGAGTATTTAAAAGGATCATTTATATGTGGATTTATGGATTCTTAAAAGCGTGACCTCTATCCAGTTTTAGGGAAACATTTTGAGATATTTCACATATGATTCTAGTAGGAGTACAAAAAGTCCTACAAATGCGAGGGTTTTTCGCTCATAAAATCATATATGAGGGTAACACTCAAAAATAGTACTCATTTAAGAGTCATAAAGGACTGTGATGGGTTTTTGAATTTGGTTTATATATTAATGTCAGTTTTTCTGCATATTTTAATATAAGCTATAATTTTGGTTAGGTTATTCAATAAAATATAAAGAATTGAGAAATATATAACATTATTCTGATAAAAGCGTGACCTCGATACAGTTTTCGGGAAACATTTTGAAATATTTTAGATGATCACATATGAATCTAGTAGGAGTACAAAAATTCCTACTAATGCGAGGGTTTTTTTTACTCATAAAACGTTACCTCTACCCAGATTTAAGGAGCCATGTTGGGTGCTTTAAGTGCTCATATATGTGGGTAACTTTCAAAAATATTACTCATTTAAGAGTCTTAAAGGACTGGGATGGGTATGTTTTCGATTTCGGTGACAGTTTTTCTCCATATTTTAATATAACCTATAATTTTGGTTAGGTTATTTAATAAAATATAAAGAATTGAGAAATATATAACATTATTTTGATTTGATTTATTTTTGTTGTTTTTTTATATTTTAAAAACACCAATATTACACCGAAGCCATACAATTGCCCTATGTTAAACTAAATTAAAATTGTATCTTATAAACAAAGCCTAAGAAATTCCTTGAAACTTTGCCTACATTTTACCATTTTGCGTACGTTTCTTTTCGCATGCACCCATCGAAACTTTGTACCGATATCAGTGTGCATTTTGAAATGTTATCCGCAAATCTATTAAACTTTTGAACTACACGTTTCCCGAATATTTTCTATATATAAACAATTATATAATACCATCTAAAAACACACAATCAATTATACAATTTGGCAAAAAGTTGTACTGATTAACATTCCAAAAAGTAAAAAAACAAGAAAAAGAATAAAACATTTATTGTATACAATACAAGCTTAAGTTCTATATATAAATATTGATTTGTGTTTGCACTTTGTGATAAGATTATTTTGTTATTTATTTTGCTTTTGTGATATGGAAAATTACTTTAGGTGGGGCTGCATTTCATCTGCATGATATACAATGCCATTAATTTGATTTTATCATTTTATTTCGATTATTTTCAGACCAGTCCAGGAACTGCCACAACCGCAAGCGGCAATCCAATTGGCATTAAGGATGCCATCCAAACTGTCGGACCCAATGGACCTGCACTCTTGCAGGATTTCAATTTCCTCGATGAGATGTCGCACTTTGATCGTGAGCGCATTCCAGAGCGTGTTGTTCATGCCAAGGGTGGCGGTGCCTTTGGTTATTTCGAAGTTACCCATGACATCACCAAGTACTGTGCTGCCAAGATCTTCGAGAAGGTCAAGAAACGCACTCCACTCGCTGTGCGTTTCTCCACCGTGGGCGGTGAGAGCGGCTCTGCTGATACGGCTCGTGATCCACGCGGTTTCGCCATTAAGTTCTACACCGATGATGGCATCTGGGATTTGGTTGGCAACAACACGCCCATCTTCTTCATTCGCGATCCCATTCTCTTCCCCAGTTTCATTCACACACAGAAGAGAAATCCTCAAACCCATCTGAAGGATCCCGATATGTTCTGGGATTTCTTGACTCTGCGTCCAGAAAGTACTCATCAGGTAAATTAGTTTTAAACACATCTTAAATAATAACTGCTAATAGAAGACTTTCTATCTATAGGTTTGTTTCTTGTTCGGTGATCGCGGCACTCCCGACGGTTTCCGTCACATGAACGGCTACGGCTCCCACACCTTCAAGCTGGTCAACTTGAAGGGCGAACCCATCTATGCCAAGTTCCACTTCAAGACCGATCAGGGCGTCAGTAATTTGGATGCACAGAAGGCCGAAGAGTTGGCTTCATCCGATCCCGATTACAGCATTCGTGATTTGCACAATTCAATCAAGAACGGCAACTATCCCAGCTGGACCATGCACATTCAGGTCATGACCTTCGACCAGGCCAAGAAGTTCAAGTACAATCCATTCGATGTGACCAAGATCTGGCCACAGGGCATGTTCCCTTTGTTGCCTGTCGGTAAAATGGTGCTCGATCGCAATCCAACCAACTACTTTGCCGAGGTGGAACAAATTGCCTTCAGCCCAGCTCACATGATTCCTGGCATTGAACCATCGCCCGACAAGATGTTGCAGGGACGTCTCTTCTCTTACTCCGATACTCATCGTCATCGTCTGGGCCCCAATTATCTGCAGATTCCCGTCAACTGTCCATATCGTGTGTCGGTGAAGAACTTCCAGCGTGACGGTCCCATGACCGTGAACGACAATCAGGGTGGCGCACCCAACTATTTCCCCAACTCATTCGCCGGCCCCCAGGAGTGTCCACGCGCCAAGAGCCTGCAGCCGTGCTGCCCCATTCAGGGTGAGGTCTACCGTTTCAGCAGCGGCGACACCGAGGACAATTACGGTCAGGTTACCGATTTCTGGGTGTACGTTTTGGATGCTGATGCCAGAAAACGTCTGGTTATGAACATTGCCGGTCATTTGAGCAACGCCAGTCAATTCATTCAGGAACGTGCCGTGAAGAACTTCACTCTCGTGCATGCCGATTTCGGTCGCATGTTGACAGAAGCACTGTCCTTGGCCAAGTCTGCCAAGTACTAAGAATAAAACCACTAACAAACTAAGAATGGCATGGGTTTCGGGACTAATTCTATCTAATGAGACGGCTTCTTCTTTATTTTTTTTATAAATTTGAAATGCACATTTAATGCCTTTTTCACATTACAACAATATGTATCATATATCATATATATTAATAAATTGTTATAAAATAAAAATACGAATGACTTTTGTGTGTGAAGCGCCGCGTATGTGGAACATTAAATACAAATAAAACAACAAAAATGCATTTTTTTAATTACATTTGTGGAAAATTGGCACCTTACAAGGATTTGTGTTTTAAAATAGTGTTTATTCTGGAATTATGTAAATTTTATAGGGCCCTATTATGATTAGCGAAGCGAATGGTTTTGGCGAAGCGAACGTCCAAAAAGCTATTACGGTTACATTCGCCAGACTTCATTCGCCAAAAAACGGGAAAAGTTAAGCGAACGTAAAAAAACATGCAACACTCAACCGATTTTCATTCGCTTCAAGTGTCAAAATCAAGCGAATCAACAGTTCATGTGACGAATCGGCGAACGTATCTTTATCTATTGTTTTTCAGTTTTTCTTTTGATTTTTAATTTTTTTTTCTTTTGTGCTTTTGTTTATTAAGCTTTTTCTGATTTTCAATTTATCTTATCCTTTAGTTTTTATAGAAGGATGTCTATAATTTTGAGTTTTTTGTGACCTAACTAATAAACGTAAAAAAAAAACAATTTTTTTCACACTTTTTATTTTGATTTTAAACTTAACACTAATAAAAGAAATGTCTGGAACTGCTCCGACTGCTGCTGAGGATGCAGCTTGGTTCATCGCGCGAAGTTATTTGTGCCACAGAGGAGGACAGACCACCATCACTGTAACTTATTGTAGTCTTCCTCCTCGTCGTCGCTCCAGCTTTCTGCACACCGCATTGGCTTCTGTTTAACACGCTCTTCTTTGATTGCTTTGGACCCATCGTTTTTTTTGGAACATTTTTATTATTTTTCTAAACAAGTATATTCACATCAGCTGTTTTGAAACTCTAGGGTTTCTTTAAATTAAAATAAAAGAAGTATTGCTCCAAATAAAAAAACTACTTTTTTTAATAAAAAGTATTTATTTTTATGTAAAAATAATTCCAATATTAACATTTAAAAACATATTTTACTGTACATTTTAACTAATTTGAATTATTCCGAAGTTTATTTGGATACTTTTTAATCTTTTATAGACAAAAAATAACAAAAAACCGAAAAAGTATTATTGTTCTGAATCGAGTTAACGTTTTTTAAACCATAAATAATATTAAATGGTTTTTTAATAATAAAAAAATAGATATTAAGATAAAATAGTATCTGTTCTAAAAAAAAGGCAGTACTAAAAGTACGCAACATGATACTATTTTTTTCAACTCTGAAATGATAATTCTATCCGTCAATGTTGTAAGTGTTGCTCACTTTTAAAACCATAAAAATTAGTACATTCGCCAGTTCATTCGCCAAATTGCGTTCGCTTCGCCAAAGCGTTCGCTTCGCCAAGTACATTCGCTTCGCTAATCATAATAGGCCCCATAGCTTATTGATAAAAATATTTGTATAGTTTATTCGTGAAAATAAAGCGCGAATTTATTACACAATTTTGTATATCTCTGAATTGGCATAACATTTTCGGAAACTTTTCGAAAATTCGGAAAATGTTCAACTAGTTATTCTGGCTAGAGTAATGCTATATTTTTCTTGGACGAAAACTCATCAAAGCAGAGATCTTAAAGACTGAATTTAAAGATGTGCTACGTTTTATCAAGAGCACGAACTGATTCTAGCAATCAGTCAAAGGGACAAGTTCTGGCACTCTATAGGAAAGGAATTACAAGTGATTTTTAGGTCTCCGAATGGACGTGGCTGTTTTTCGTCACATTTCAAACGTACACAAGCTGTCTGTTTTCTGTCCGTTCTATCATTAAAATTCCAAAAAAATTTACAACCCCGAGACAAAAAAATGTCTGTAAATTTTCAGTAATATTTCGGACATATTTTTGGCAAACACACAGATAAATGAAGTAATTTTGGAAGAAATGTATAGCAGGTTGTGAAATTTAAATGGCATATTTCGGGAATGGGCCAAAAAGACATGCTGAAACAAACTCCACCTTGGATTGATAAATTTGACCCAACTATCTCCCTTACCACAATAATATTGTAAAAGAGTAAAAAAAACGTACGAGTTACTAATATTTCTACGAAATTATTATGGTTAATAATTTTTGTTTTATTTTTAAAAACTTTTATTTTTTTTATTTTGTATGCCCAATTTTAACTTTTACGATTTTTTTGAATAAAACAGAATTGAAATATTTGAGATTTCTTAACTTATAATGTAAAACACTAGAATGGTGTACAATTGGGAATTGAGAAACAAATGCTCAAAAATGGGTCTTTTTTTAACCCAAAAATGAGTCCTTTTTGAATCATATCTCAGGTCCTGTTAAAGGATTTTTAAAAATTGATATGTATATATAATTTGTGTTCTGTTATGCATGTTTTGAATAAAATAAAAATTAGTCTGACATTATAATCAACGCTTACCAACTTATACAATCCACAAAAACGTGGTTTTTCGTTTATATCAAATATCCTTGAAACTGTACGTGTATGGAAAAAACTGAAAACGCCATTGTTCTTAGAATGTCCAAATCCATAAGAATATGCAACTTTCATTTCTGGTGTCGAAAATTGTTGTCAAATGTGCGCACAGTGTAATAAATAAATAAATAAATAAAAAAACATAAACAGTAAAAATAAGGTTTGAGTATGTGCTAAATTTTATCTTGTTATGATGAGCGAATAAACCAACCTTTTTCTTTTCGAAGTTCGCAAAGTTTTTTATGTTCGACCAGAGATGATTTTTTGAATAATCGTTTTGAATAAGTCGTTTTTATTTGAACTGCACTGATTTACAAATAAATTTTTAATATTCTGTATTTTAAATAATTAAAAAAAAAATGTTTTTCATTGATTGATAATTATAACACGAGTACATTTCAGATTTAATCGAATTTAGATTGATATTGTATGTACAATTCTAATCCAATGATTCGGGGTTTGGATACGAAAAAAATGTTCTCCAAACTAATTCAAATAATTTCATGTTGATGCGTTTTCACTTCCCAGATAGACAAACATACAACAATTTATCATGACAGTCATAACCAGCACCGGTGTGTCGCTTATGATGGAACATATGAGCCATTTTTTATAAATAAAAATGAGTATAAACAAAATGAGCTAAAATTCAATTCAAATATCGTTGTTGTAGAATGAAAAGTCACCAAATACATTTTCGTAATGTCAAATATTCATTTACAAAAATATTTATAAATCGGTCAATTTTTTTAATCGACGATATCAATTATTTTTATCATATGACAAGAAAATGTAAATCTATTAGTTGAATTTTCAACTTTAAAAATACATTATAATATTAATCAACAAACTCAAAAATTAAGTTTTTCATAAAAATGTGTTTGGTGACTTTTCGTTCTACAACGACGATATACATTATACGATATGCATATACAATAAATATAAGGAATATTTCGTGTAGGCATATTTCTGTTTTCGTCAAGAGAACTCAAATAATATCTTGCAGAGTAACATTTTTCTTTGCGAACACCATGCGAACACAAACTCAAGCGCTACAAAGCGAATACTAACAGAAAGAAGAGAATATAACGATTACGATTCGTATACACACACTTTCACTTTCAAACGAATCAGCGGATTTGTGAAAAAAGAAAAACACAAAAAACAATATATCATCTAAATATATCACACTGTGAAAATGTTCATATATTATTTTTTATTACTTTATGATTTTATAATTAACAAAAAAACTATATATAAAAGTAAAACAAAAATAATAATGTGCATAGCACAGTGTTGTACTTTTAAAGCTATTTACCGCTTCAAAAGTGCTTCGCAGGCCTTATTTTTAAGATGCTTATATTCTTTAGAATTGACAAAAACAAAAAAACAACACACATCTTCATTAATGGTCACGTTCATAAATATTTTGCACGCTTTCCATTGTTACTTGTTGTTCAATATTTAGTAATATCATGAATTCTTTTGTATATCATTATTACCTTAAAAACATAATAAATACATTTAAATCATAAAAAAAAACGCAGGAGTATTCCTTTTCTTGCAGTCTTAGTCTTGCACTTGCTCTTCTTCTTTTTCTTGCAAAATCTCGATCTTGTTCTCGCTTTTGTTCTTGCAAAAAAAAAAATGCAAGAACAAGATGCAAGAACAAGAAATTTTTAATCATCACTAATATAAACAATTATCTGCCTTATACTTGAAATGTTTAATCTTGTCGAACTTGCACTTCATTTTTCGTATTTCCTTAAATAGTTACTGAGATGTTAATAATTTGAAACTTATTTACATTTTTTCTTGCATTACCATTGTTTTGTTTATGTCCGAAATTGAGCTGTTTTGAAACATCAGTCAAAAATCCATTAGAAGACTTATAAATGGTACTCTATTGAATAGATCCTTTAAAAGAATTTAAAAAATATTCAAAACATGTCCCATTTTATCCCAAGCTCCCCTATATAGTTTACTAATAAAATAAATAAAAAACCAATATTTTTAAAATTTGAATCATATTTTAATGTAAAAATTTTGCTTGGAGTTGCTGGTGTTTTGTTGTTAATTCGATTAATGAAACAAAAAACAAATTTTAGGCCAAATACCGTTGTTTTGGAAATATCGCTTCTCAAAAAACAACATGTGAATTTTTATACAACCAAAAATGTTTATTTTGGAAACTCCAAATTTTAATTAATGAAATTTTACTTAAGATCTTCTATATAAAATAAAATATGTTTTTCTGTTTCTTTTTATACTTTTTTAAAAACCGTGTTAAACCGGTATAAAACCGAAACCGTTTATATCGGTTTTGAATATCGGTTTATTTCTGATTTTCCTATAACGGTTTCGGTTACGGTTTCGGTTTTAAAAATGAAACGGTTTTAAACGGATATCGGTTTCGGTTACGGTTTCAATCCTTGATTATAACATAAGCTATAATCATTATAATTGTCCGGCAGTTGGGAATCTCTGATGACATTCTTCTATTTTCATTTAGAGTTGTAGAAGGACTATAATATTTTAGAGATGTTGTTGCATGATTTGATGACAATCAGATAGTAATTCATTCGGATTTCGTTATATTAACTATGGAGATAATTGCTATGTATTAAACTTTCTAATATATTTCATCTTCATATTACCATTTTTATGGGATAACCTTATTTTCAGCATTTTTCACATGTAAGAATATTTTTCATATTTTAACAATATGAAAAACGCCTACCAAATTTAATTTCAATGATAATCATGGTAATATAATAAATATATGATTTCAAAATGATTATTTTTATTCATTTATTTATTCATATGTAAGTCATATAGTGAGCTCTGTTTGAATTTTTAAAATTCTGAAATAATATAAAGGATAATTCGACTCATGTTTTATACATGGAATGTTTTTCATAAATTAAAATCATATTGAGCATATTCAACGCATTTGCAGATATTTAAAATTTCTGCATAATTAACTCATGAAATTATATCATATCTTTTGGTACATATTCAACATATTTAATGTAAATTAATTTTATATTCTTTTAACACAAAATTGTGATTTTTATTTGCTACAAGGGATTCTGGTCATAAAAAAACAACATTTTTTAATCCGCATGTACCTTCAGTACGTTGAATTGTTGATCAAATTATTTCAATCACATACAAAAAGAAAATAGTATTAATTTTCAGTTATTTCTTTGAATAAATTTTATGAAATTCATGAATGTCTATCTGGATTAATTTAAAAATAAATTTGTGTATTGATAAATTTTAAATTCGATTGAAATTGAATCGAAAATTGAAACATGACTAACCCATCATGCCTAGTAAAACAAATCTTAAATTTCATCACAAATTCTAGATATATTCGTTAGTTTGGCAGAAGATACGTAACGCGATCATGCATAAAAATATACATAGATAAATGTAGAGAATTCCTTGTTCAGTTTTTCTAAATTTCGATTCGATTCAAAGTTTGAATAGAATTTTTCGAATTTCAATATAGATTTCTACATAGATTTCCGTTCTTACCCAAGAAACGGTTTAAGACATATTCGCTACATGATAATTTAGAGATCAACTAGCTGGACTCGTGCAAAGATTTTATGAATGCAAGGATATGGAGTGATTTTATTATTATAAAGAACTTTTTTATTATTTATATCAGGAAACCATGCTTCGTTCTGGACATTTTTTATGTATTTTATATATTTAAATATTTTAAATGTAGTAACCAATACAAAAATAGAATTCTTCCCCGTAGTGTTTATCCAGTAGAAGTTTTAGTGTGGTGAGTTTTAGTGTGTTGGGTTTCGGTGTGGTGAGTTTTAGTGTGGTGAGTTTTGGTGTTGTGAGATTAAGTAAGATGAGTATAACATCCAATTTTAAAGTTGAAATCGATATCATTAGGGCTGAGATATAGCGTACTGAATTTTTGGGTTCTGTGGGAGGTGCCACTCCCATTTTCCCAATCTGGTTTAATTACGGTTTAGGATACTCCATAGACTTTATAGCATAGTCGTGCAAATTTTCAGAAAAATACGTTCAGTGGTTTTGGTATGAATCTGTATTATATAACAAATATAAAAATGGGCGTAAAAGTCGGCGTGGCCAACTAAAACTATATAGTCACCTTCTCCTGGGTCTGTAGGATGTACATTCCAAATTTTCCGTGTACAGGTGTACGTTTGCATAGCGCACAAACAAAGAGACAAACGGAAAATGAGTTTTATTTATATAGATTGTGATTCCCTTTCTATGGAGTTCCAGAACCTATCGCTTTATTTACTACTTATTACTAGAACCAGTCGTGCTCTTGATGAAACTTAGCACATCTTTCAATTCAGTATTCGAGATGTCTGCTGTGCTATTCAGGAATCTTCGTTCAAGGAAAATACTGTGTAATCTGATGAATTTAATGATGTCCGTCTGTCTGTTGAAATCACAATTACAGGAAAACTTCAAGAGCTAGATCAATGAAACTTCGCAGTTAGATTACTAATATAAGGACGCTGGCTGGTATTAAAAATGGGCGTGATCGGTTGAAGATCGGTTTATGTTACGCACATTTCGGCTTAGACCTACTATAATACTTAATAACAATTCAAAATTTTACACGTGAACTGAACTTATTTGCAGATTTTTCGAATTAAAATAAAAACAATGAAATATTTAATTTATTTTTGACATTTATTGTTCATTTTATAGCTTAACATTAATGTGTTTTTACATATATAAAATTGTTTTCATATTGTTTCACTTTTTGATTTAATGCATTTCAGTCTACTTTTAAGAAGAACATACATATATTTTTTTTAAATAATAAAATAAGAATACAAACAAAAAGAAAAACTTCAATAGAATCCCAACAGCAATAACTACGATGTAAGTATGCCAGCTATTAAAGGTTGTACGTTCATATACAAGTTAAATGCAACATTTAAATAACTTTAAGTTGCACAATATATTTGCAAAAATCTAATAAAAACCAAAATCTTACACATGTATTTAAAATCGAGACGGTGGAGACAGTTAACATTGTTGTATATTATAAGTACAAAAATATATATATATCATACAATTTTGGATTTGTTTCGTTTTCTTTTTTCGGTTTTATTGCTAAAATTTATATTTCTCAAAGTGTAAAATGCGTTAAAATGTTTTGCCTTGTTGGGGTAGTTTTGGTTTTAAGCTTAGACTCTAAAACCTACGCCATGTGTGCCATTATCCGTAAATTTCTACTACATTCGTTAAATATAACTTTAAATATATATATATAGTATTAAAAAAAAACTTTAGACTTATGCAATATTCAACTATTTAAATATCGTACACAACTCAATTCAATTACTATGGTGGACTAGGTTGCAAGTATTGGCTCTATGTTTTTTTCTTCATTTTCATTACTTTTTCATTAAATTTAAATTAAAATGTAACAGTATTAACTCGGGCTTCTTCTTCGCTACAGTTGCTGCATTTCGCTAAATCAGTTGGCGAGCGTCGCATTAATGGTCGTATTTACTAAACTCTCCAGTCGATACTGCTCAGCCCAGTCGGGGAAACTGTTGAGGTTGGGATAGACAACCAGACCCCATGTCTGACAGAAGATAAACAGCACGACGATACTGATAATGGTGGGACCGATGCCAGCGATGGCCTGTAAAAATTAAATTTCTCATTTAAAAAAGGCTCCTAGTTCTTGAGTGGTGGATTGCTTACCATATCCTTGGTGCGTACGTTGGCATAGCCAGCGACGAGCGCATTTGGCGGTGTGCTCACGGGCAAGTGGAAGGCCATGCTGCAGGCCAAACCGGCAGGTAAAATTAAGTACAGAGGATGAACTTTGATGATAATGGACTGTAAATGGTAGAGCGTATAAAAACATATTTTTTAAAAATGTATTCAATGAGCCTGTAACTTACCATTTCGAATAGCACAGGCACAATGATATTAGCAATTGCTACGTTTGAACTGAAAGCGGTCAAAAAGACGGCCACCACAATAACAACGATCAGCAGCACTACATGCGGCAAAGATTCAAGACCCTGGAGTGCATTACCCATGAGTTTGGCCATGCCACTGACTTTGCTGCCCTCGGCGAGTGCGAAGCCACCGCCCAGCAGGAAAATGAGACCCCATGGTACTTTGGATTGAATGAATTTCCAGGTGATCAACGATGGTGTGGTGGTAGTGGGTACAGGAGCTGGAAATACAATAATTAGCAATGTTTTTAGGTTATAATTGATTTTTTTTAGGTTATAATTGATTTTTTTAGGTTATAAATGATTTTGTAGGTTATATAAAATGTAGATTAAACTTATTTGGGTTAAATAATACATACCTCTTCCGGTGCAATATCTCAAGAAAGCATAATTGGCTGGCAAAATGAAACACATCACAACAACAAAGATGGTGGGCATCGAATTTTTAATTGGACTGTAATATATAAATAAATACAATATAAGTTTATGGTAAGCAATATGGACATTTAAACCATATAAGAAATTTGATCAGTATGGAGATTTTTAGTGTAGGTGCAGTTTTAAGTAGAGAATATAAAAATTATAGTCTGTCTATCCTGAATATATTAACTGGAATAAAACTCAAACAAATAGCGGTTTCGAAAACTGATTTTTTATTCTTTTACGTTTCGTTAATTTTCGGTTATATTTTCAATATTTGTAGCAAAAATTTAATAATTCTATCAAACCGTTTAGCTAAAAATTTGATTTATAGTTTGAATTGAAATAAATCAAATTGGTGGCTTTATATCGTGGACACATAAAAATTCTCTTTTGACATGAGGTTAGAAGAACGGTAGTTTGTTGCAACAACCAACTTCTCAGAAGGCCATGTTCTGTACTCGTCTTTAGTAATGAGTACAAGACTGTCTAAAATCCTTGAAGACACTTGCGGACTAGTGATGTCCAAAATACATCGATGTTTTATAAACACCCGATATATTGCTTCGATACATCAATGTTTTCCGATGCAATATAAGTCTCAGAATCTATTCGGTACATCGATTTATTTTTTTGATATATCGAATCACTGTTAAATTCATATTTGCTAATCGAAACTAGCTAAATTTAATTAAATTTCTTTATTTATGGAATTCTATTTGAAATTAACACTTTAAATTACCAATTGCTGCATACATGGTTTTTGTGTTTTTCTCAAAATGACATAACATGGACATTTTTGATTCCCAACACCTTATTTATTTTGTATAATAAGAAAATGTGCCAAGTCAAATACTTATTTATATTAAACTTTTCATTTTGGTTATTTGACATAAAAAAATTTATAAAATCTTCATCACAATTTAAATTATTTACCTAATAATTTTTCATTCGATGCATTGAAAACATCGATGTTTTTGTTCGATACATCGGAAAACATCGATGTAATAAGTCGTTGTATTATCTCGACAAAAACATCGATATTGTTTTGAGATGAACATCCCTATTGCGGACATTTATATGAGATTCCTGCATGACATTTTCATGCGATTGTTCTTCGATGTATATTTTAAGTGCCAACGTCTTGAATGAAGAATTCAAAGATGTCATTAATATTTCATTGACGTATTTTTCGTCAAGGAACTTTGGTCCAACTGGGTTCATACGGTTAAATGAATTTTCTTCAAATTTGTTGACATCTGTGTTCTAGTCGGAGCTCAAAATTAGTTGTAGTGCAAACTACAACTTTTTTAGTATTAACTATAAGACGCTATAAGAGTTGGTGTGAGAACCAATGTTGAGGTTGAGGTTGAGAGAACCGAAAAAGTTGGTTTGTGCAACAAATCTGTGTTCTCTCATCTGTCTGTGTTCTGTTGAAAAAGCTGTGTTCGAACCGTGTTCTAAAACTCTTCAAAATTGGTTGTAGTCCAAACTAGAGATGTGCGCGTGCCTGAATTTGATGGCACGGACACGCGTGGGCACGCCGATAGGTTACACGCACGATCACGAGCCCGACGACTAAATTTAAAGGCACGCACAAGAAACACGATAAAACACGGAATATAGAAAGACACGAAGAAACACGACAAAACACGAAAAAAAGCACGGAATCACATGAGAAACTAGCAAAACTTGAAAAATAATATTATAAACAGGGACTGAAAACCTTTAGAATGTCGGGCCGGTTCTCGTAGATTTAAAAAATAGAGATTTCGATTTCAACCAAAAAAAAATAAATGGGTTCCGATACCGGTTCCACACTATTTTTAAATATGTTCCGGTACCAGTTCTTTATGGTCTCTTTTTATAAATAATTCCGAAAATAACGTTGGTACTGCTTAATTCTCTGAACCTCTCCGGAATCGGAACCTGTCGGGGACCGCAAAGAACCGGAATCGGAACCGTTTCCATTTTTACAACCGGAATCGTTATTAAAAATGTGTGCAACAAAAACCGATATTCCAAAGTGTATTGTCCCTGGTTAAAATACCACGAAATTTTTATTTTCTGATGCTGCAAGTAAAGGGTTTTATAAATTAGAGTATAAACAAAAAAAAAAAAACTTTAATAGGCGCATGCCTGATTTTAGAGGCACGACAACAACTAGCTCGCATTTTCAGGCGTGACACGAAAAAAGAACGGCACGCGCCCATCTCTAGTCTAAACTACAACTCCTTTAGTATTAACTATAAGAACCAACTGAACGGTTATGATAACCGAATAAATTTTTATTCTAGGCGTGTTATAATTTGATTAGTGTTCTGCAACACATATAAAAAATCCCACGTGAATTGAAAAACCCATTGCCAAATTTAAAATTTCGATGAAAATCCCTTAGCTTTCAGCAATTAAAAAAACACTCAAAAGGTATTCATGCCTTAAAGTTGAAATCGATGATACTACACAGAAAAATAGAGATTTGTTACGCCAACCAACTGTTTTCCCAAATAACTTATTCAGTTCTTTCAATCGTTTAGTCGGTTCTTATAGCCAAAACTAAAGTATTTTGGACTACAACCAATTTTGAACAGTTTTAGAACAATCTCTGACCGTTTTGGAGTGTGTATTATGCATATATTTGGAGTGGGTATTGGCTAATATTTCATGCGCCAACCGAATATGACAGTTCCGCCAACAATTTTGTAGAAAATTCGTTTTAACCGAATGAAGTTGGTTGTTACAACTAACTCTTTTCACTCTTCCAACCTCTTTCTGTGAGTACAAGTGTGTTCGCTCGCAAATTGAGTTGATATTGCTTTAATAAAAAGCAAAGCGTGGTATGTCCGCCATGACTGTTTGTAAATTTATCCCCTTTTTTTGTTAAGCGAAACGAAAAGTGATTCGTCCAAAAATGACTGAAATTCCAGTGACATAATTTGTTTACATTAAATAAAATAAAAACGACGACGAAATGAAGAAGTAAACAAAAGCTGTCACTGGAATTTTTGTCGACTCACTATTCGTATCGTTTTACAAAATATGGGTGTTAGTTTTTTGAAGATTTTATTATTTGATGAAGCATAATATGTAATGAAAAAGGCGGACGCCTTCGTCATTTGATTGCGCCCATTTTATAACGCAAGCAGTGCTGCCAACTGACGGAAAATTTCCCAATTTGGGTCGAGTCTTTTGGTCGGGAATTTCAAATTAGAGTCTGTTACATTTTCTTTATATTGTTAAAGATTTGTATATAGGAGTATGTTCCAACTTTTGATAATCGTGATTTCAATAGAAAATCATACAGACGAACAATGCTTAATCGATTTAGCAGATATCACGGATCAAGACTACTTTTCCATATCCCGCTGACATGACTAAAGCTAATATGCCCTTTCAATTATAGTGTAGTATATAAAAAATGTATCAACATCGACTTACACTGAATCCAGCATATCGGCCCAACCAGGAAAGATGCCCGGTGAACGTGTAAAGTACATAACGACCATGATGATGAACAAGACCATAACTTGAATTTCGTGCGCTGACATTGGACCCAGTTCCTTGTAACGCTGATCGATAACCTTCTTAGCGACATGTGCACCCTGAGCGCCCAATTTAACCTCCTCAGCTTCCTTGCTCTTGGGACGGAACAGACCCATGTAGTGCCATTGCAAGTACAGGAACATCAGACCAGTATAGACCAACATAGAGGGCACAGAGTAGAACATAAATGTGGGGAAATCAAGCTTCTCCACTGAATTGGGAAAACGTTGTTCGTAGAGCGATTTGAATGTCAAATTGGTGGCAGTACCAATAACTGTACCGCAGCCGCCCATGGATGAGGCATATGCAATGCCCAGATAATAGCAAAGACTCATTTTAGAGGGATATGGTGGCCTGAAAAATTGTGAAATATTTGTAAATTATGTTTAATATTCTGGAGGAGTTATAAAACTTACTCTTCTTCGGCGGTTTTCTTGCCAACAATTTGATACTTGGGTTCTTGGGTGGTCTTGCAAAGTCCTTGCTGTAAAATAAAATATATATTTTTAAAATATAACATAATAAAGCAACAAAAAAATGTAAATCTACCGCTTGCAACTCCTCCAACACAGCCTGAATAATGGGACACATCATGGCGGTACAGGCAGCATTCGAAATCCACATGGACATGAACATGGTCACGAAGATGAGACCAAAATGCAATCTGAAAGTGTGCATAAAGTGAATTAATTAGTTGTATAAATCATTAAAGATAATCTTTAAAATATTTTTTAAAAAGTACTATGCGCACCCGATTATAAATAGTTAAGCATGACATACTACTGATATTGAGTTTGTAGTTAAGCTTAAAAAATCGGGTCACGTTCAATATGCTAAACAAGTTAAGGTCATCACACTTATCAAATAAAAAAAAAACAACTCATCACGCGCGTAATAAAGAGTTGAGTTGCCAGTTTAATTACTTTATTAATTTATATAGTAAATACTTTATTTGCAGTTAATACATGTTTACAGTGAGGCGAGGGTAATTAAGATATGTCACAAAATTCAATAATAATTCACAATACGTAACATCGTTGTAGAATTAAAACTAACTAAGCACATTTTTATTAAAAAAAAACAAAAAATAATTTTCAAGTTTTTGGTTGATATTATTGTTAAAGGGTTTTTCAATAAAAGTGCTATTTTTCAACAGGGACGCTAACAAAAGTAGAGCGACATGGACAGCAAACGACGCCATATTTCTTGCCGCTCTTTTGACATTTCTCTTCAGTAAGGTTTGCCATTTCATGATGGAAAGATATACGAGCCAACAACGAGTCGAAATTATTAAAATTTACTACCGAAATTCAAATTCGTATATCTTTCCATCATGAAATGGCAAACGTTACTGAAGAGAAATGTCAAAAGAGCGGCAAGAAATATGGCGTCGTTTGCTGTCCCTGTCGCTCTACTTTTGTAGCGTCCCTGTTGAAAAACCCTTTATTTCTCATAGATAAATATTGACATCGTCGACCAGAAATTATCAGAGACTAACAGGGACCCAGGCATTGACATGTTTTGATTCGAGTTATAAAAGTATAACAATAACAAAAACTTCTCTCCCAAAACAATGTTTGAAAAATAATTCATCTCCGCACAATTCTTCCCCGAACAATTTCACCCCATACTGTTCTTCCCCTGACAGGGACCCGGGCTTCACTATGAACTTTTCTTTTTATTTGTGTTATAAAAGTACATAGTAATTAAAAAAAAAAATAATTCTCTCCCAAAACAATCTTAAAAAAACAATTCACATCCGCACAATTTTCCCCAAACAATTACACCCCATACTGTTCTTCCCGGACAATTCTTTCCTAAAAGATTATTTTCTAGATATAATTCTTTCCAACGACAATTCATTCTCGCACAATTCTCTCCCAGATAATTATTGCCCAAAAAATATTTTGCCCAGAAACCATTCCTCATCGAAACAATTCTTTCCCATACAATTCATCCCCGGATAATAATGTCACGAGGCAGTTTTTACGTTTCTATTTAAACAGCACTTCGAAGGTGTTCCACATTTCCAGACAATTCAAACCATTCTTTACCGAGACAATTTTTTCTCGGACTATTCTTTCAATGAAAATTTATTCCCGTTTAATGAACTCTTCCCCTAATAATTATTCCTCATGATTTCACCCAGAAAACATCTCAACAATTATTCATCATTAGAGAATTATACTTCGAGGCAATTTTTACCATTTCATTTGAACAGCACATCGAAGGTGTTTCACATTTCCAATCAATTCAAACCATTCTTTATCTAAACAATTCTCTCCGGACTATTCTTTCAATGCCAATTCTATCCCGATAGTATTTTCCCAAAGATAATTCTTCCCAGAGACAATTCTTTCTCGGACAACAATTCTACCTCAGACTATTCTCTGAATGACAATTCTATCTCGAGAGAATTTTTTTAGAGATAATTCTTCCCTGAGAAAATTCTTTCTTGGACAACTATTCCCCTTATAATAATTATTCACCACGATTTTACCTAGAAACCATTCTTTACCGAGATGATTTTTATCTTTCAATTTGAACAGCACATCGACTGTGTTTCACATTTCAGACAATTAAAATTATTATTTAACTAAAACAATTCTTCCCCGGACTATTATTTCAATGACAATTCTATTCCGAGAGATATTTCCCATAGATAATTCTTCCAAGAGACAATTCTGTCTCGGACAACTCTTCCCTAGATATTTATTCTCCTAGATTTTCAACAGAAACCATTCTTTACCGAGGTGATTTTTACCTTTCAATTTGAACAGCACATCGAAGGTGTTTCACATTTCCAGACAATTCAAACCATTCTTTACCTAAACAATTCTTCCTGAGACTATTTCAATTACAATTCTATCTCTTTCCAGAGACAATTCTTTCTTGTACTACTCTTCGACGGATAACTATTTCCCAAGACATTCTATATCGAGACAATTCTTTCCGGACAATTCATTCCAGACAATTATTTATCCTGGGAGAATTATTCTTCAAGACAATTTTAAACATTACCTTAATATAACATAGAATTTTTTAATAAAAAAAAACAATAGAATCATTTTTAAAGGGAAATTGTACGAACACAAAAAGAATTGAATTTGGTTCGGGTCAACATATTGCAAAAGATTATTTGAATTTTGTAAAATGGTACACACAGAAAAATCCACTTTTCGCCTGAGATTGGAAGAATGAATAAGTTTGTTGTGCCAACAAGCTTCATTCGGTTACATCGTATTGTCTACAAATTTGTTCGCGGAACTGCCATGTTCGGTTGTCGCTTGAAATCAGAGCTCTAATATTTCAAGTTGAAATATTAGCCCATACTCACTCCCAATGGTTTTAAAACTGTACTAAATTGCTCTAAAACAGTTGGTTTGTAGGTTGTAGTGCAAATTACAATTAGTTTAGTTTTGACAATAACAACCGAATAAGCGGTTGAGATAACCGAATACGTTGGTTGGCGCAACAAACCATTTTGTAATATTTTTACCAAACTAGTATTGAAACTCAAACGTTTTCGGTGTTCTCCGGATTTGGTTACGGGTTCAGTTTAAGGTTTTGATTATTTTTCAGTTTTTTTTGTACATTGAAACGGATTAAAGCGAATATCGGCAATGATTTAAATCCCTGGTACCAAATAAAATACATTTTTGATTTCAAAGTATGCTATTCGATATAGTTACGAGATCAATGCGAGATACAGAAGAATTCATACACGATATCGGACATTTTGTCGTAAAAATATCGAACGTGAAATTGGACTTACATTGGTGGTAGGTATCGAAATATTCTGTCGATATTTTTTCTGTTCGAGACTTTTTCAAATCAAATCTATATTGAAAGGAAAAATAATCATAGTTCGAGATTGTTTCGCTGAATATGACTTGATATCGGCGAAAAGTTTGCTCGATATAATAATAATAAAACGATAACACTACGAAATCGAACTTTTTTTTATTGAAGTTAGTTCGAGAAAGCTTCGATGCAACGAAGTTCTCCAGGACGTGAAATACTGCTATATGAATTGATTTACACTTAGAAGTAAATGTCCCATTAAGTACTTAATGGTACGATTATTGAACTTATGGTTCATGTATTAATAGTTTTTTTTCTTTCTAAATCAAAAGATTTCTAATTAATTTGATAGTATTCGTAAAATTCAGTACCATAAATTTAAATATTTCAATATTATTATTTTTTAATATAATAAATACTATTGTTTTAACGGTTTCTTCCTATAATAATAAACATGGCATAAAATACATAAATACGAATAAATTAAAAATAGTCAATGGGATAAATTATTATTTTAATCAGAAAATACCATTAAATACTAGAAAATACCATGACATTGCTATTGAGTTTATATGAGAATATATATTTTTTGTATACTATCAAATCAATAATTATCCTATTGACCAATTTGAATGAGATTTGAGGGAATTTTTTTCTTGGTGTAGATTGAGTACTATGTACACCCAGTATAGTATACAAAAAATAAAAATTTTCATATAAACTCAATGGCAATGTCATGGTATTTTCTAGTATTTAATGGTATTTTCCGATTAAAATAATAATTTATCCTATTGACTATTTTTAATAGTAAAAAACTATTATTTATATAGTATTTTTTTCTGGGTGTATAAATTTGAATGATAAATACTAATTGCATTTATTACGCCGTTGGTTAAAGCTTATATTACTGTCCCGGCAGGAATTCAGTACGTTGTCGATAAGGGCATCGATGATAAATTTCATTTACATTTAAATTGTCATGCACCTTATCATAGCTAAACATCGTAAATTTTGAGCATTCCAAATGATGACAAGTCATAAATAATTCATTAAATTGACAATTTATATTTGCAATGATTGAAAACATTTCCCCACTGTGGTAGAAACACATATTAATTACGCATTTACGTCCATATAAGTACAGACATGTTTATAACCCTGTTAACCGGATATTAACTGGGAGCACTCTAATTTATGACAAATCGTGTTTTAATTAATAAATACAAAAACAAACTTAAACTTGAAATTATTTAAATCGACAGACAAGCATCAACAATTAAATACAAAATAAATAAAATAAACAAGCCGCTAGCTTTATCGGAGACATGCAACAACTGCATTGTGGTTTTTTATTGATTACTATTGTTTTCTCATTATTAAAGCACATCTCATGATCACGTTCATGAACACCTTCCATATTAGAATGAGTTTATGGATTTATTATTATTATTAAAACACCGTACAACATGAAAACATGAATATGCTAAATCATCATTTTTAATTTAAATAAAGAATGCTAAATTTGCGTAGGTCAGTTCTATGCTACACAGAGAAAATAAATTAAAAGCGGCAATTAAAAAAAACCTATGTTATGATCAGTCACACATATTTACTGATTTACTATATAAAAAAATATATATATATAAAAAAATAAACGGACAGTCTCTGTTGAGCGTATTGGAAACACCCATTCATAAATTTAATATCGTCACTGTCATGCCAAATTTTCATATTAACATTTCCATTTTTTTTGCATTTTTGAATGTAGTTTTTCATCAAGTATACTGTGCCAAAATTTTGCGTGATTTTGATTGATATTTCTAGCCTAAACAAGTCAAAACCAAAAGGGCGAATGTGGTTTGCTACTCATTCCAAAAGAGGAATTTAATTATCAATTAATGATAATTGATTAATAAACCAAAAAATATTAAAAAATAAGTTATACTAATTTTTACACCACTTCAAACTTTTAAATTTGATTTTTAAAAATGCACATTCGCCCCATAGACATGACACTGCCGATATGAAATGTTGTTAATTTCACCGCTTTATTTGGTTTAGTGTACGTTAAATATTTAGAAAATTTCTATTTCTATTTAGCACAATCAAAATAGTATTTATTTCACGTAACCTACATTTTGGGATTTTTTGTTTTATTGCAGTTTTGGAAACCTCTATGTGAGTAGCATGCATGTCCCTGCAAAGTCATATTTTGGAATTTACGATTCAAATTTGAAATAAAGCCAAATAACACTTATTATCGTAACTACATTTTTGAAAAATGTTGGTTTCGATACAATTTTTAATTATTTTTAATCCAATTCTGTGCGATGTTATAAGAGTTAGCGAAGGCTTTCGAACTATAAACTCAATATTTAAGACACATCATATGTTTGTTGATACATACGAACTATTTCACTTCAGAATGACCACATAATTTTAATATTTCGTTTAGTGACTACTTCAAGGATCTATAACTCCTTTCGTGGTAATGGTAGAAAAACTAAAAATATGAGTATTTGTAGATAATATGTCCACATTTAAAATAAAAATATAAATTTTAATTTTATTATGTACTTCTAATGCATTTTTCTATCAAATTAAAATACTGACCACTGGCTAGCCTCAATATTCACTAAACATGTGCGAAAATGCTTATATACGTGTTATTTGCCGGTTGTCGTTTATCGAAATTTGAAATACCAAACCGTTTGTGTATAAGACCTTCCTACCTTAGCATCGTAAGTAGTACAATTGAAACATTTTTCGAAATAAATTGAGACAGGCAAAATGTCGTAACTACATTTTTCTTCAAATACTCCTACATCTAATGGATATTTTGGTAATTGTGCCACACTATTATTATTGTCAGTTCATTTAAAGGATACTTTACGAAAAAAAAAAATCAATAAAATATTGAACTACTCCATTTTGAGACATTTTTTCGCCTCCTGTGAAATTTGCTTTTTGTTGGTTACGATCTTTTGCCTGTAAAGTATCGATATTCTAATTTGGTAAATTTTTTAAATTAATACGGAGAGATCTCGAATATGAAGCCTGTTTTGCTCCACCGCGCCTGAGTTAGTCGTAATTTGTAGTCAAATTTAGATTAAAGGGGTATTCAATTGTAAGCCTTCAAGAGACAATTCTTCTTTTATTCTTGAAAAGATTTGGTTGGTTAAATTTTTAGACTTAAAGTCAACATTTATTTTTTTAATTGACATCATCTACACTCCGTATATAATTCACCATTATTTCAATCGATTTACCGAACCATTCAAAAAATTTGACAGACTCAGCTTCACCCACTCAATAGCAGAACGGTTTTAAACACCACACTTGTTCAGTATGTAAGTAACTCAGACGTGGTTGAGCGTTAAACCTAAATTAATCGTAAATCACTTTTTTGCTGCACTGTGTAATATTTTAATATTTTTATTTTATAGATCAAATGTTTGAATTTAAGAGCTTTATCGTTTTTAAATATATCTCAGAACAAAATACTTTACAATTAATAGTTTTTTTTACTATTAAAATTTAGTCAATAGATTTTATCCCAAAAAGGAATAATTCAAATGTTTCGTCAGCAAATCGATTTGACCAAATATTATTAAGTTTGCTATTTATGTAAATGAACAAAAGTACAAAATAGACTACTTATAAAACAATCTGTATTTTCCGATTTATAAGTTAAAAACACCCCATGTAACAATTAGCTGTTTAATATTGATTTATTAAAAAACTGCAGAATTGTAGAATGCTGTACAAGCCACTCTCAAACCTCAGTCAAATCCTTATACAATATTTTTGGAGTAATGAAACATCTAACGAAGCATGAATTGCCGCATTATTTGCTGTTGAACAGCTCAACAAGAGCTTTTAAATCTGTATAATAAACTATAAAAACCTTTATAAAACTCTAATACAGCTAATATTATTTAAATATTTAAATTTCCAAGAAAAAAATGTTTATCAATAGCTTAGGTGGTAAAGTGTCTGACTATTAACTTTTGTGCGCAGGTTCAAATCTCAGCGCTATCAATTTTTTTTATTATAAATATGCAACCGTATTACTATTATTTCCATTTAAATTATTTAAAAAACATTTCTTAATTTTACCTTTTCTGCGGAATTCAACCGGTACCTTTTGCATTTCATGAAATTGAAGGTGCTGCTTAGACCGATCAGACACACATCATATATTTTAATTTAGGAAAAATGAAATATAGATTCGTTTTTTAAATTAGCGTTTCGTGTATTATGAAAGTTTCCATAAACATATATGAAACGTCAAATAGATAATGTTTAAAAATGTACGTCATCATTTAAACGATGCAAGGAAACTATTATGGTAGTTAATAATGCTATCGAAAAGTGATACCTGATGGATCAAATGTTTCTAAGTCTTGTTGCATGACCTGTGTGGAATAATCTTCATCTGACCACTCACAACTACTTGAACGCAGAAAGTGGATGCAGGCCATCAACACACTAAACATAACACCACAATTATGGCATAGACGTCCATCGACATAAATATAGAAACTAATTTACTAATTCAATGAAAACATTTCCTATTCTTCGTTATATAAGCAATTGCGTTCGCTAATATGAATATTTGTACGTCAATGTATCGTATATTTTAGTCGGCGCAGTTTTAGCAAATAATTTAGCTGGTGAAACTGCGTGGACTAATTAATTTGCTGCATTGACGTACAAATATTCATATAAGCAAACGGAATTGTTGATTTAATGAAGAATGGCAAATGTTTTTATTAAATGTCATTGTTGTATTGATTAATAAATGCAATTAATATCGGTTGCTAGATTTACGTCGATTATTTTTTTCTGTGCATCCTTACTGGATCACATTTATTCTTTTCGTGAAAGTAAAAAATGTTTCTTATTTTCTGAAAATTATAAATTTTCGCATTAAAGCTGTATAGTAGCTTGTTAACAGCTCTATCCCAGCTAGCTGTCATTATGTTGTAGTGGTGCTTGCTGTATAAGGTTTTGTACATAGTTGGATTAATATGATATAACAGCTTTCTGTACATCGGTATAAAAAATGCTTTATTATGAGCAATTGCAGCTAACTAGGCACTAGATGTAAAAAAGCTTTATTATAGTTTATTATATTATAGCTTTATAATAGTTGTTATATGAACTAAAAATGCTCTACTACAATTAGCTATATCAAATGCCATTGTAAGAGCTTTATCAAGTCTTTTTATGCAGCTAATGGTTACTTGGGACCCAAACAAAGCCAAAACCCGTTTTCAAATAAGTTGGTAATGAACTAATCAATTTGAAAACAATAAAAACTTTGGTAAAATACTAAATAAAACTCTATATTGTGACTTAATTGAATTAAAAAAATAATTTCGTTCGAAAATAAATTCGTCCAGCAAACACTGAAGCTCTAATATGTGCGTTTTACAGTCTCATTTCAAGATACTGAGTCTCAACTTATATTCGTTTTGAGCAAAATGCGTCATTCAGGTAAGATTGTTGAAAATTTCTTTTGAATCATGAATGAACCTATAAAGAGAGCTTTTTGATTTAAAATATGTTAAAATAACTTTATTTGGAATAAAACTCGATGTTTTACGGCCATGTTCCGGCTTTCGATCGAATTCCGATTGAATTTCATGTAAAATTTGTAAACAAATGGTTTTTATGACAATAAAAAAAAATTGTTTTTCAAACAATTTCAAATCGTTAATGCTAAATCCGTTGAATTCAAATTTTTGAGACAAATTCTGAGACATCGAATTCCAAACCGTTTATTTACAAATTTTATATGAAATTCGATTGGTATTCGAACGAAAGTCGGAACATGACACGATAATGTTTATTTTTATTTTTCATATTCAATTTACTATCTAATTTTCTGAGCCTAACTTGAATCTGGTTGTTTATTGGTCTGGAAATATAAAATTTAAGCCCCTTGAATCTCATAAAACTGAATATTTGATGCACCTGTCCATATTGTGTTTTGAATTTTTGTTGTACCGTGTACTATAATAGTATTTTTATGTTTATAGAATAAATATGGTTTCAGTTGCCTACCTTCGCGGACTGCAGCCGACTATCTGAATGACACGCAACGCCAGACGTTTGTGCAGATTGCAGTATTCGATCGCAAGCGCCACCATGATGCCGCCCATAAACATAACCAATGTATCTTTGAAATACAATTGACACGTTTTATCCGAACCCATGATGCCCATTAAGGGAAATGCAACAATGGGCATCATTGATGTGATGTAGAGTGGCAGAGCCTCTGTCACCCAGAAAATGGACATGACGACCAGCAGGTACATGCAGCGGTAGGCCTGTTGTAGAAAAATAATAAAATTTTAGAAAATAATTATTCAAATATTACATAGTATTATTTCTATACGACTTACAGGTATATTATTCATAAGCATGATGGGCAGACAAAGCAAAGGCACCAGTAACACCACCAGACCCTTCCAATGGTTGCCAATAAATTGTTTTGTGCGATCGCAACATGATGCGGATCGTGACGCGGTTTCGCTGTAAATTGAAGAAGAACACTTTAGAAATTATATTCACCATAGTTGAGACGGGCATTTTTGACTTACATCTCCATTTTTAAGAGATCTGTAATGATAAAAATTAAGAAAAAGAAATTACATTAATATTTGGTAATAAATAAATTTAATAATAATGGAAAACAATGAAATAACATTTTGTAAATCGTCAACATTTGAATTTTATTAAAAAAAAATTCTCAAAATTTGGATTTTATTAAAAAATAAATAATCCCCAAAAAAGTAGGGATTACCAAAATTTGGGTTGTATTTCGTAACAAAATAATTCTTAAATTTTGGATTTTATTAAAAACAAAATCCCCAAAAAGTAGGCATTAACAAAATTTGGGTTGTATTTCATAACAAAATAATCCTCAAAATTAAAAAAAAAATCCCCCAAATGTAGGGATTACTAAAATTGGGGTTGTATTTCATAACAAAATAATCCTCAAAATTTGGATTTTGTTAAAAAATAATTCTCAAATTTTGGATTTTATAAAAAAAAAATAGTCCCCAAAAAGTTGGGTTGTATTTCATAACAAAATAATCCTCGATCAAAACAAATATTTTGATTTTATTTTATTTGAATTATTACAAAAATTTGAATTTTTTTCATCCCCAAAATATTGGATTAAATTTTGAGTTTTATTCAAAATGCAACAACTACTCAAATTTTGATTTTATTTAAAAACGAAATAATCCTAAAATTTTGAATTTATTTCAAAATTAAATAATATACAAAATTTGTATTTTATTCAAAAAAAAAAAAATAATCCCCAAAATATTGGATTAAATTTTTTAATAAAATAACACCTAATAATCGATTTTTTTTATTAAATAATACCAAAACATATAGTTTATTTAAAAAAATTCACAAACCTCAATTTGATATTTGATTTCATTATTAAAAAGTACCTCAAATAGTACTAAAAACAAAACAGCACCCAAAAAAGTTTAACAAACGTTGGGTTTTTAATTGGCACTATAAACTAACTGTCAAATGAAAAATGCCCTGAACAATAAATTAAAAGAAACATTAAAATTATTCATATGATTGTGGATCATATGAACAATTTTAAGGTTTCTTTGAATATATTGCTCAGGGTATTTTTCATTTGACAGTTAGTTTATAGTGTCAATTAAAAATATATTTTTTTTACAAATATCGTTTGTTAATAATAGAGCATTGCACTGCAAAGGAATTTATTTTAAATTTCAATAACCCCAAAATTTGCATTCAAACAAAAACATCAAATTGTGATAATGAAGCAATCTCTAAATAATATGAAATAACACACAAAATAAAATTGAAATGTAGTTTTGTATTTCGTTGGTGCATTTTTTTATAATAAAATATTTATTGGTTTTATTTCATTTGATATTTGACAGTTTATTTCATTTGTTAGGTATTTCGCAATATCAATTAAAAATGTCAGCGACTGACTGAGTTTATTGACACTGCAGTAGTGCACAGTATACGAAATGCGTAAATGGAAAAACAAACTTTGTCTTTATCACATGCACTAGTTACAATCAGTGCTATCAGACAAAAGACCCGATCTCGTGATAAACTTTTGCGCAAATATTTCTAAGTTATTATGTGACAAATTGTGACTCATATGTGTTGTGCGCCTAAGGTGGTATTTTGTTCGACAAAGCACGTGCGCAAAAACAAATGCGGATATAATATAAAGAAAAACTTAAAGTAGTATCAGAGAAATAATCATTATAAAATTGCGCATTGAAAAAATCCTTATATAAAATTTACTAAATTGTTGTAAAGATTTATATAATTGCGGTAGAATTCACTAAAATGATTACATTGCTTTTAATAATAACATTTAATATGAAAGTCGCGAATTTATAAATAATTTTTAAGCTGTAAAATTACATTGCAAATCTGTAAACCGCTTAATATCGTTAAATAGACTCAGGACATCAAAATATAACACTCTAGTTGAAATTGTAACCTTGTCATAATCCGTCAACAGACTAAGTGTCAGAGACCGCATAAATACGAAAGTAATGAACTTAGAACTTTAACTTAGAGTTACCCATAGAATATATGGAATTGAAACAATCAACTCAATATTGTAGAAACGGATTGAATAGAATGTATATATTTTGAATTCTAAAACTTCATCTATGGTTAAATTTTTAACTATCGTGCCCACCGTCGCTCATCTGGAGTTTTATAAATTTGTTATATAATTTTGTGGTTTTTCAGAAAATTTTGTACGGAAAGTGCACATACATATTTGCGCAAAGAATATTATCTTAAAAATGCAACATAGGTCAAAATTAAAATTTTTATTTTTTGGGAAAAATAATAAACTTCGTGCTAAAAAGAATATATAGCGTATTCACAGTACGTCGTAATTGTAACCTTGTCATAATCCGTTCAACAGACTGTGGGTCAGAGACCGCATTTGCGCCGCATAAATACGAAAGTTATCGGAAATGAATGAAATAAACGGACGTTTTCACCATCTCCGGTTAAGCACTAACTGCCACTTTAACTTAGAGTTACCCATAGAATATATGGAATTGAAACACTTAACTCAATATTGTGGAAACGGATTGAATAGAATGTATATATTTTGAATTCTAAAACTTTATCTTTGGTTTAAGTTTGAATTACCGTCTGGAGTTTTATAAATTTGTATATAGAATTTAGTGGTTTTTTAGAAAATATTATACAGAAAGTGCACATACATATTTGCGCAAAGAAAATTAGCTTAAAAATGCAACATGGCTCAAAATTATAATTTTTGTTTGTATATACTTCATGCTAAAAAGAATATATAGCGTATTCACAGTTCGTCGTATCTTAGTATGGTATTTGACCATGTAGTATGTAAACGATACAATAACACAGAAACGTCAATTTGTTGTTGCATCCCTTATAAAAAATACCACAAGTGACGTATTTAAGAGCAGCCCTGAGACATGTTTTTTTGGTGTCGTAGTTTGTGAAAGGAAGAAAAATTGTAAAATTGGATATTAAGAGAGCAATAAAATGCTAATTTATTTGGTTTTTCTTTTCAAATCGAGGAATATTTATGATATTTTGAAAAAAAATCTCAAGAATCAGCTGCATTTATTTTACGAAATATTTGAACAAGCAGTAAAGTGGTGCTTACAGTTTAAATGCCGTACTGTCGTATTCGTACAATGTTGTACTAATACCATGAAACTGTGAATACGCTTATAGATTATATCAATACGTATAACAAGACAAATAACTCGATGCACAATTCATAAGTATTCGTCAAGCCTGTTCAGAATTTATATTAATTTTATTTTAAACAAAAAACGAAAAATATGCGGCCGTTAAAATAGTTCACTCTAATAGTTATATTAAAATAAAACATAAACGATGTCATGACAAAGGGGCGAATGTGCATTTTTATAAATGTTGGGAAATCAAATTTTAAAGTTTGAATTGCTTTAAAAATTAATAAAAATTGTTTTTTTTTAATTTTTTCTGTTCTTTTGGTTTATTCATCAATTATTATAACGTATATAAAATATCTTTGGATTTGGACAACTTACTGAATTATAAATACGGATTTTGTGAGGCTATATCCTGACCAAAACGCAAATATTTTTGATTTTTATGCTATAACTTTTTATTAGCGCATGATAAAATATTAATGTGAAGTCATTAATTTTTTTATTTAAAGCACATATCGATTGGCATGATTATTTAAAAATATTATGCCAAACATTAATTTGCCATTTGGTATTTGCAGAAAAAATGCTTGGAAAAAATATTTTTAAATAATGATGCCAATCGATAGGTGCTTTAAAAACATACAAAGTATACATTTACATCACTATTTTATCTTGCACCAATAAAATATATTGGTTATAAGTTATATCTAAAAAACGAAGAAATTGGAAAAATTGAAAATCTTGTCATGCGAAAAGGGCGAATCTTTTCGTTTTTTTGCTATAACTCTTTATTGGTGCAAGATAAAATAGTTATATAAAAGCATTTATTGTTTGATTTTAAAGCACCTATCGATTGGCATCATTATTTCAAAATAATTTTCCAAACATTATTACGCCATTTGGTATTTGCAGCAAAAATACTTGGCAACATATTTTTAAATAATGATGCCAATAGATAGGTGCTTTGAAAACAAACAATTAATGCCTTTACACTACTATTTTATCTTATACCAATAAAAAGTAATGACAAAAAAACGAAAAAAATTCGCCCTTTTGGCATGACAACATTTTCAATTTTTCGAATTCGCTGTTTTGGTTTTGGCTTTTGTGGCTAGAAACATCCAACAAAACCACACACTATTTTGGACCAGTATACTTGAGGAAAAACTACATTCGAAAATGTAAATGCCAAAAATTACACATTAGCCCCTTTGGCATGATAGTGACGATATTATTTCTGTTATTATTAAAATCTATTTGATATCAAAATCGGTTAATCCTTTTATGATTTATTCGCTTTTTAGACAATTTTGTGTATTACACAAAATATTTGCAGAAATATTAAACTAAAACCGATTGAAATTTCTAAATTTGACAGAAAATGAAAGAACTAAATAATTTTGTTTAAATTTAGGTTTTATGAACTAAATTCATCAATTTGATGTATATATTTTGTATGTGTGTGAAATTTGTATTGAAATTTTTATAAAAACGATTCGTAATATAGGGAATTTTATGTGGCATAATTAAAATGAATCGTGTTTAGTTAGGATCGTTTTATACATGTTTGCAAGAACGCCAAAATTTATTTATTCTGAACATAAATATATTTGAACGAAAACAAAAATATGTTTGGCTGTTATTTTAATAATGTTTGGCAATGCAATAATACTTTTGTTTGCATAAAGCTCCAAAGATATATGTAATGCCTGCAAAATTATGTTTGGGAGAGCGCTTTTTTTTTGCAGCGTATAAAAGTGAAATTGTTCGGCCCTTGAATTGATATCATTTTCATGTTTTGTTTTGCATAACACTCAAATTTCAATAAACAGAGGTATTTATAGCATATTAATTTAATTGAAATTTGCACAGACTATTTTGTATATAATGTCAGGGAATATGATACCGCTGAGAAGTACAAACAATAAAAAAAATAGATTATAATATACATTAATTTGGCAGACAATGCCAAACCTTCGCGGGTAAACATTACCTTGAAAAAGTCTCAAACAAGCGAGTACTGTAGGTTCCACAATTTTAATACAAATATCACAAGAGTCCAGTGCCAAAACATTTCATATTATATTCGTATTACGTTGGTTTATATTTTGTAACTATGTCTGTGTTTAATTATCACATTTTAATAATGTTATCGTTAATATTTACTACGCTTGTATTTGTTGACTTAAGTAAAACTGTCGCAAAATCTTTATAACAAAATGAATAAATATGAGTTTAAAGGGAATGTGGTTGCGCTCTATTATAATTATAATATTTGCGATAAGCTAAAGCGCTTTGTAAAATATTTTCCATAAATATTAGATAACCAGACATAACTAGTGCCATTAAAAAAAGACCATCAATCAAAACCTCAAACAATTTAATTCAATGCATAATCAATAGAGTATTATATAAAAAAAAAAATCCTAAATAATCTTAAAGTATTATTAATTTTAAAACTAAAAATAACAAATATTATTTAAAAAACATTTTCCATTGGTACATTTCGTAATTTGAAATAACTTCGGGTCATAAACAAGTTGTATAGTTATATATAAATATTTTTTCGGACTTTGAACATCGCATGAGATTTCAACTAATCTTTTAAGAGACTGTTATAAACAAATTATGTAAAAAAATATTTATTCAAAAAATATTTATAATTGTACAAAATATTTTTCAATTTTCAAATAAATATTTATTTTCTTCTAAAATTTCTCATTATAAACATTTATTATGTATAATAAAAACTTTTATGTTAATTCACACTAAATAATTATAAAAATATTAAAATTTTTATTACGTACTAACAAATAATAACGCTTTATTGCGCCATATTTTATCAACATTCAAACAGAAGCCATTTTAACTAGCGGCGACTTTTTGGTCTAATATAATAATAAGAATTTTGTATATAACATGTTTGAAAAAATGTTTAAAATGATAGTTAAAAGTAGTAATAAAATTTTTACAATATAGTCATATAGGTGGTGGCATAATCTCTGTTGTGAACCTAATGAGTTTTAGCTTGATAACAATAGTTGAAGTAATTTTAAGTTTAAGTATATACAAAAAGAAATTATAATTTTATTTTTTATATAATATAAACACTAAAATGACAATGGATTTTCTAGATTTGAAATCGAGAAAATGTCAATTTGATGAGAAAGTCGATGTGAAGAATTTTAAGTGAAATCCGTATATGAGAAATTGGACCTCAAAGTTTGCGTTTTGGTAACCAAAGTCAACAATTTCACATTTCAATTGTAATGACGCCTGCCAATAGTAATAAACTAAAAAATTGAATATGTCATATACCAGTAAATTTAATTACTGTTTCAAAAAACTATTAACGTACAAAATCGGTTAAAAAATACAGAAGCAGTATTTCTTATAACAGGCAATCTAAGTTTTTTTATTTTGTTCAGTATTTAAAAAATCGACATTAGAGACATGTTAGGTATAAAAAAAGTACACACAAAAAAATATATCGTTTCCTGCAAACACTTTCTTAAACAAACACTAAAGTGTTTGCGAGCTCATTTTTAGGAAATAATCGAAGTGTTTCTCACAAATGATCAGTAAGTAGTGTTTCCCACAAATAATCGAAGTGTTTTGCACAAATAATCAGTAGTGTTTCCCACAAATAATTGTAGTATTTCCCACAAATATTTAAGTGTTTCCCACAAATACGAAAAGTGTTTTCCACAAATATTTGAAGTGTTTCTCACAAACACGAAAAGTGTTTTTTACAAATATTTGTAGTGTTTCCCACAAACACGAAAAGTGTTTTCCACAAATATTTGAAGTGTTTTCCACAAATATTTAAAAAATTTGTAGTCTTTGCCACAAATACTTGAAGTGTTTCCGGCAAATATTTGTAGTGTTCGCCAAATTCGGTCAAAGCAAAAGGTTTTTTTATTGCATAATTCCAGAGCAGATTATTTGACAAGTTGCGTAAACTACAACGCAATGACTACGTTTATGCTGCAAGAGTTTAGCCCATGCTAACGCTTAGCCCGAGTTAAAAAAAAACGTAGCTAATGACTCCGTTTATGCCGTATGAGTTTAGCCCAGGTTAGCAAGGCGTTGCCAGGCTGAAATTTCAACTGTTCTCAGATTAGTTGGCGAAACGAATCGTGTTAAGTTAGTCGGATGTGAATATGCCGCATTTTTAACTCGGACTAAGTGTTAGCTTGAGCGAACTCTTGCGGCATCAACTTAGTCATTGATGCATTATGCCAGGGACAGTCGCCTAAACTGCGTTTTAGCCAGATGATTTGGAGAAAAAATCAAGTACACAAAGCACAGAATTGCGGCGGTGTTCATGGTCGTCCTCCACTGCCGGACGATCTCTGGAAACATAAAAGTAGCAGTCAGTCAGCAATAGCAGAGTCATCTGTATTGGATAATGTGAAGACCAATGATGATGAATTGATGGCTACGGCTATAGATGTTAATAATTAGCTTCATATGTCGCACAATAAGACAATTTTGATTTTTATTTATTGTTGCATGACGCGGATAAATTTAATTTAATCAAGTGATGCATCTTTTGTGACAAGCTATACGATTTTTGGGGCAAACACTTTCAATGTAGCATTTTTTCCAAGAAGCTATTAGTATTTAGGGCAAACACTTTTAAAATAGATTGCGTTGTGGGAAACACTTAGTGTTTGCCCAAAGAAATCTCATGTATTTATTACTTATCTTCAACACTTTCATTATTTACTGGTAACAATTGAGTGTTTGGGAGTAATAATTGAAGTAACATTTTTTAAAGTGTTCTTGCGAACCATTTTAAATGTTTTTACGAAATTATATATCGTTTTGTTCAAATACTAGAATTGTGCAATTGTTTGCAATAAATCATTATTATTTACGAGTAACAAAAAGTATTTCTGGCAGCCAATATAAATTTACTAGAAGTAACAAATAGCTCCCCACAAGTGTTTTATAAAAATTAATTTTTAAGAGTGTATATACTTAAGGTCACACTCTGACTTTAATTACCGATTTAATTTCGATTTTTTTTGGAAATGCATTATTTGAAAATTCGCGTAACGATGAAGAGATCAGCAAAAACAACCATTGCACTTTCCACAACAGGTAAAATTGAAATACTAAATAAAGTCAGAGTGTGATCCTGTTCAAAAATATATACACTTTTCTATATCAATTATGGCTCTATTGTTGAATTTTTTAATACTGATCAAAATAAATATACAAAAAGTGCCTGTGAAATTAATCACTGCCTCTGTATTTTTAATACAATTTTACTCGTTGGTAGATTGTTGAAACAGTAATTAAATTCCTAACAGATGACTAATTCACTTAATTTAGTTTATTGCGTTTGAAAGTGGTCTTTCTATTCAATTTTAAATTTGTCGATTTGGGTACCAAAACGCGAACTTTATGGTGCAAGCGAATCAATTTCCCATATTCGGTTTTCTCTGAAAATTCTCCACATTGATTTATTCATAGAACTCTAGTAGAAATTGTTCTAGGGTCATGATCGGGTAATGATAATCGAATATTTTCCTTGTCATAACCCGATCAGTTATATAAACATCATGATCTGGCCATGAACATGTCTACTCTAATAGGGTAAATTTCTACTAGGGGAAAAGCACAATTTTATAGGTTGATCTTTTCAATCAAATTCTATAATTTTTACGTACAAAGCCATTGTCAGTTTAAAAAACATCTATTGGCAATAAAAAAAATAGAGAAAATGCATTTTTAGAATATCCCTAGAAGGAATTATTCTACAGGTATAATCGGCTGATTTTTGTCCTTGTCATAAAAATCATAACAAACAAGAAAACTATTGCAATCTCGTTTTAAAATCATTTATATCGGAATTTTTAAGCTTTCTGTCACCAACCTGAATTCCCGAAAATCGGAAATTCTTATATATTGTTACGAAAAGATGTAATTTGCCCCATAGTGCAAGCAATAAACAATAATAAATGAGACGCAAGGCAATTCAGCGCACTAAGGAACGTGTTAGAAAGAGACGGTAGATCATTCAGCGCACTAAGCTATGTGCGAGAAAGAGATGGAAGATCAGCACATTAAAACACATGAGTGCGAATGAGATGCCAATAGCATGCGTCATTCACGAAACGAGTAGAAGGATCTCGAAACATGTCGAAACGTGTCGAACTAATGCATGCAGAATGATGCATTTATAAATTTCATAACATCAAATGCAGGAACATTTTACTTTAATTTGAATTTAACCTCTAGAGGGGTTTTACGAGACGAATTTCGGTATAAACATCCTACAATTTCTAAGTAAAACAGAGTAGATTTTAGTTTTAAATAAATTTATTGTAATTTATAATGAGTTAAATGTTATTTTTAAAGGAAATAAATATAAAAATAAGTGAAATAAAAAATCATCTTCTTAGTAACATAAAAATTGATGAATCGAAGCATTAAAAAAAGTGCGAAAAATCATATATATCGTCAAAAAGACTTTAACCCCTCAATATTGAAAATTCAGCTATATCGTAACATCAAGGTCGACAGAAAAAAAGACTTAATACCCCGAGAAAAGACATAAAATGTTTGTTTATTTTTTAAATACATGGTGTGCAAACCATTTTTTTTTCACCCACAACTGATGCGGATATCTGGATGTATCGGTGAGAGCAAATAAAACATTCACTAAGTCAAATATATATAACCTAACCATGGCGCTAAAAATACTTGAATGTGATCGGAAATACGTGCGATTTTCCCCATTGAACAGTGAGGCGTATAACGTAGTATTGGGTTCTAAGTAAGTAGTAGTGATATTTATGTCATTTTTTATGAGTGAAGAAAACGTGACACTGAAATTGTATTTATTTTTAATAAAAAATATAATGAAGGCAAAGAACAAATTTTAAAATGTGCTATTTATAAAACATGGCTAAAGCGTGGAATACATAACAACGCTAAAATACCTATATTAAAAACTTAAAAAATAAAAACAAATATTAACTTTGCATTTCTTTTTTTTTCTTTTGTCTGTTTTACTTTTATTTGCAGTTGCCGTCAGTTAAACTTAACAAAAAAAATAAATAAATAAATTGTCGCCAAATAATGACATAACAACGTATAGTCGTCTAACCGTAGGTGATAAGATTTCATAATAGATTTGCGTATTTCAGTGTATAAAATAAATAAATTATGCAATTAAATTTTTGGAAATAGTTTGCGTATGCCAGAATATTTATTGAGTAACTTTTAACTTATGTAAGTTAGGCGCATATGTATTAAAAATACAAAAATAAAAAATAAAGCAGAAAATAATTTTCAAAATGAGTTTATTGTCCCTTGGTGACCTTTTTTTTGCCCAAACAGGCAACAGCTAATGAATATTTAAACATACGTTTTGTATAAATTTTTACATTTGTTTGGATTGTATTTTTATTTCATTTTAAATATAATTTGTATTGTAACAAAAGACAATAGACAAAATTCAGTAACATGGTTTAGAAAGATTTTAAGTAGACAAAGTTGGAGTTTAAGAAAGCTGATAAATTTTAAAAATTGAAATAATTTTACCTGTTCTACACATTTGTTACAAATATTAGTCATATTTAATAATAATAATAGTTTGGCGCTACAGTCCTGTATAGAACTTCGGCCGAGCTCTCTCTTCATTTTGAGCTGTGCGTGTTATATGTGAACTCAAAGTGGTGGGACCTACAGTTTATTGCCAAATCCGAACGGCGGGTGAGAGCTTTTCATAGGCAATGGTTTTACTCTCCGTAGGTTTGCCATTTACTGACGAGAGGTAGCGCGGTATAGAAAAATGTTTCTATGAAAAGATGTTGTTAGCCCCAGTCCAGGCTTGAACCGGGGACCTTTCGGCTCGCAGTCCAACGCACTAACCACTCAGCTACCGCGGCTACATATTTAGTGTTGAGAATATGCAAGAACAGGACTACCAGTCTTGTTCTTGCATCGGTAGATCGATCTTGTTCTTGCAGCACCAAGAATGGCCCTAGTTCATATTCTTGCTGCACGAGTCAAGCATGTCCTTGCAAACATAATGTGCAGGGTCGTTCTTGTTCTTGCATCGGTAGATCGATTTTATGTTTGCAGTGTCAAGAATGATACTGGTTCATGTTCTTGCTACAAGAGTCAAGCATATCTTGCGTCTTTAATGAACCTTTCTGTTATACCAAACGAATTCTGATATACGAAACGAATATTAAAAAATTGGACATAAAAATAAAACCATTTAGAGATAACTTTAAAGTTACGATTGCGATTGTTTTGCGTTTCTAGTAAATATTTTCGGCATTATTAAATAAATTCACGGGATACCACATAATTCCTCAAAAAGATTTTAATATTTGAATATTAATGAATGAAAAAAAAAAATATTGCAAGACTCTTGTTATTGTACATTCTTGTTCTTGCACCGAAAAGCTAATCTTGTAGTTGTTCTTGCATCGTAATACCAATCTTGTTCTCGACACAAAATTTCTGTCATTTTTCAGGAATATGTATTTCGGGCATATTTCCGGCAAATACAGATTAATGGAATATTTTGTGAAGACTATAGCAGATTGTGAAATTTTGTGGAATTTTAATGGCAGGTGCACGAAATATTGTGGCAACGGGTAGAAAATGTGCAGCTGTTGATACAAACTCCGCTTTTGTCTACGAAGAAATGTTTCTGAACTGCTCTGACCCAGTGTTCTCATTCTACTCCGATCGGAGTAGATCTACTTCATTTCATTTGTATTTTTAAAATCTACTCCTCTACTCTAGTAGTAGCATTTTCTACTCCTTTCTCATAATTTTCTACTCCCTTTCACTGAAAACTACTCCCTTTGCAAAAATAGCTTACATTTTTTTTAATTTGATGAGAACAATTTCTTGCATGCCATATAAATTGTCAATATTTTAATTTTCCTAATAACTATAATCAATTATCTGCAAAATAAAAGTAATATATTTTCCATGGTCTTTAAATTGTCGAAGTTTTAACTAAATACACGTTTGTATCATCTTTTATAAATTCAATTTTGAAAACATTTCATTGGGTGTTCCAGAAACACCCCAACTCTAGAACAGAGCACCCTGTACACTTCAGCATTATAGAAAATCCATAAAATCAGGAATTAATAAAAATGTTAGAAATTAACATAACAAATTAATTAATATATTAATTTATTTGAAATCTAATACGATAATGCATATTTGTACTCCCTTTGCATCATATTTACTCCTATTCTTAATTGTATACTCCTTTTACATAAAATCTACTCCATTTTGCAATATTTTCAATTCTACTCCCCAAATTATTCAAATCTACTCCTTTTGCATTGGCGAAATATGTGAACACTGCTCTAACCCTGCCAAAAATTAAAAACTTCACCAACTACATTGATTCATTCATTGAATTAAAATCGTATTTTTTAAATGTTTTTCATTTTCAATACTTTTTTTAACATCAACACAAATTTGTCTCCATTTACACATTTTATGTATTTTATAATTCTTATACGAGTTATAATAACTGCTAATTATGCGAAGACTCCATTTCATCATATTAATGAATTATCATAAATCTTATAAGATTTATTAATACATACATTTTGTTTGAAATTTGGTGTTATAAAAAATATTGAAAGTGAAAAACATTGAAAAAAATACAATTTTAGTTTAATGAATGAAATCATCAATACACAGAAAAAAATGTACATCATATTGATGAATTCCGTTCTTCAAACCAGGATTCATTGTATTGAAGAACCATTCATAATATTAATGACTATCGCCATCAATGTTATGAATGCTATCATAAATATGAAGAACGCTTGGTAACTGTCGAAAAAGTGTTCTTCCGTATGATGAATTGTACGTGAAGAATACGTTTCTTCATATTAATAAACCTAAATATAAAATACAACATATGTGTTCTTCATATTGTAGAGCGCTGTTCATTAAACCAAATTTCTACAAAAATATTTTGTTCATTCATGTTTTGCTGTACTTCTCAGTTCTCAAGTAGTTCTTGTGTGTTATTTCTAAAACAATGCTTGCTCGACATGTAGAAATTAGTAAAATTTGTTATAATATATTTATTTATAATTTCAACTTTTTATCAATAAAAAGTTATATTTATAAAAAATATTTACATTTTTTTTTCCATTTTTTTTTCAAAAACAATTTTTTTTGGATTTTTTTTTTTGACAATTTTTTTTTTGAAATTTTTTTTTTGGACAATTTTTTTTCGGATATTTTTTTTTTAATTTTTTGACTGTTATTTTTTAAATAAAATTTTTACAACACTTTTTTTTCGAATTATTTTAAATTATTTTTTTTTAAATGACAATTCAAATTCATTGTAATGAATATTTTGTTCATATATATAATGAATGCATTCATTAATATGTCATTTAATTAACGGTGGTATCAATATGATGAATCTGGTAGTTGGTGAAAAATTCATAATATTTATGAATAAATTCATCATATTGAAGAATTTTTTTTTCTGTGTATGATGAATACTGGTTGTTGGTGAAATATGTTTTTTGTCAACACTTATTTAAAATCATAAAATATTTTTGCTAAATTTTATTTCTACAACGTTCACTTCTAAGTTATTTGTTGCCACCATCGTTTAAGTTAATTATAGTAATTGAAATAATTTAACCATGCGATTCCCTAATGAACCAAGTAATATGTTAATGGTTTTGCTTTTGATTATAACTATTAAATGAAGATGTAATTTTTTAACGACATGCATGCTGATAACCGCTATAATTAGTGACATCACGTGTACGACAAGTGTTTATAAATGCATGTTGTATGTGACAACTGTAAGACATAGCAGTTATTGTAAATAGTTTTAATAAATAACAGTTAAAATATTTCAAATTTTGAATTAGCTCCTTTTTAGTTTTCCGGACTAAACTATGTGCTACTTTAAATTTTGTCTTTCATAAAAAATGACATAATGCGCAGATAAAAGATACGGTTGTGACAACCAAACCAAACAACATATATGGTTCTCGTAAATATTAAATACTTTTCTAATAGTCAAAACTAAAAAGTTTTTCTTGTGAATATCAGATATATAATTACTAAATATTTATTATTTCATACCACGTATTGTTTTTAAGAAAATTGCATTCGAATTTTCAGACCTCGAAAACTACTTTATAGAATATTTTATTAGAGAACTTTATTACTTTTCCAAATTAATTACTTTTCCCAAAATTCCGATTTAGTAAAGAAGTTCCCATATTAAGAGTATTTCTCAAGCTATTTGAATTTAAAATCAAAAAAAATGGTTTAAAATTCTTGGATTATATTAATAATTTAAAAGAGTTGATGATAAAAATAAAGGTCAACGTATTTTTAACTTTTGTTTTGAATTATTTTTACAATAGTGCATTTAACTAAAAACCATAATTCGAAAATAGTCATATTTAGTTTAGACTAATGTTCAGCTATACAAGGTCCAAACCACAAAACACTTGAACCGCATTTATTGCGTACAATACCAATCGAGTGTGTGTTCCAAATCTTTAATACTAATCTCTAAAATAGCGTGTTTACTATATATACCAACATAAAAAAAGATATTTGTTAATACGTAGCATGTTTATTAACAATATATGAAAAAAAAAAAATGGAGTAACTAAAAAATATGTCACTTGTTCGAACATTGTTCAGCCTTATCAAACACAAAATATCTATTTCGCATATAGTAGGTAGTTATTAATAACGTTTTCGAAATTAGTTAGCCTTTGCACAATACTTATTGATAAGTTGCATTTTTTTTAACAGATTTTTTTTATATCAAGCGTATATATTTCAAGTTGAGCCAGTAGATTAAATGGTACTAAAAATTCTAAAGTAGATAACGTAGACAGATAACAGTTTTATTTTTACGAATTGGAAATATTAAAGTTGTGCTAATTAAAATATATTTCGAATTTTCAAAAATAGATTTATATAGAAGAAATTTAAAATATGTAAATAAATAAAAACAATTTAAAACTATTCAGCCAGATATGGTTAGATATGGCTCACACAAAAAATTTTACCAAAAATATCACCAACTACCAGGATTCATCATATTGATGAATTCAATCATTGAATTAAAATCGTATTTTTTAAATGTTTTTCATTTTCAATATTTTTTTACAATAAATTTCAAACACAAATTTATTTCCATTTACACATTTATGTATTTATAATTCTTAAATGATTTATAATACATAATTGCTAATTATGCGAAGCCTCCATTTCATCATATTAATGAAAAAGTGAACATCATATTGATGAATTTTGGTCATAAATGGAGACCAATTTTTGTTTGAAATTTCTTTATATAAAAAATATTAAAAATGAAAAACACTGAAAAAATACGATTTTAGTTCAATGAATGAAATCATCAATATGATGAATACTGGTAATTGGTGAAATTTTTTTTTTGTGTGCTGACTGATAAACCAAAATTTCTCGCTTAATATTTTCTTCGAAAAAGCATTCATAATATGATTCATACATTTTTATTCATAAATATTATGAATTTTTTCACCAACTACCAGATTCGTCATATTGATACCACCGTTCATTAAATGATATATTGATGAATACATTCATTATATATATGAAATTATTCGTACTATCGAACATCATAGTGAAGAACGAAATATTCAATACAATGAATTTGATTCGTCATATTGATGAATTTGTTCATAATATTTATGAATATAATATTTTTTAAAAATTAAAAAAAAAATTAAAAATAATGATGTTGTTGTATTTAAAAAATAGCAGAAAAAATTTCAAAAATAAATTATCCGAAAAAACAATTATTTGAAAACAAAAATTCTTCAATAAAAAAAATTTACAAAAAAAAAATTCAAAAAGAATTTTTTCAAAAAAATGCATAAAAAACGACTTTTTAAACAACATTTTTTTTTGTTTAAATATATTTTTTTTTAATATATTTTTTATAAATATAACTTCTTATTAATAAAAGGTTGTAATTATAAATAAATATATTATAAAACATTTTACTTTATGCATGTCGAGCAAGCATTATATAAGAAATAATATACAAGAACTACTTGAAAACTGAGAAGTACAGCAAAAAATGAACAAAAATTAAATATTTTGTTTGAAATTTGGTTTGATGAAAATCATTCTTTAATATGAAGTAAAATATGTTGATTTTTATGTTCTTGTTCATTAATATGATAAAACGTATTCTTCACATACAATTCATCATATTGAAGAAAACCATTTGCGACCGTTACCAAGTGTTCATCATATTTATGATCGCATTCATAACATTGATGTCGTTAGTCATAAATATTATGAATGGTTCTTCAATACAATGAATCATGGTTTGATGAACGGAATTCATCAATATGATGTACATTTTTTTTCTGTGTATGGATATTTCATATATAATTTCAGCATTTTTTTCAGTTTTTTCCCATTACTTAAAGTTATTAACAAAATTTTAGTCGAAAATTCTTTTAAATCACTATTTAAAATAAAAAAAAAATAACTACAAAACTTATCAAAAATGATTTATCACAATATTTTAAGCGTATTTATTATTTCAATTGAATATAACAAGAAATTCTAATATTCCAATTAGGTTTCAAGAAATTTGGATTCTTAACTCGATTATTTTTATTTTTGAATTATTATATTTGTTTACTTAAGATTTAATGATAAAACGAAAATTCCCTGTAAACCAATCGTCGATAATTTTTGAATTCAATATAATTGCGATTATTTACGATATTATTTTGAAATTTAATTGTGTGTTTTTTGAAATTATGACCAAAAAAGAAAATTTTCTAAACAAATAAAATTTGTTTATCGAATATGAACACTTTTAGATATTAACTCGATATCTATAACGACAAAAACAATGATATCGTTATAGATAATTTCGTTTTTATCGAAAATCTTATAATTTTAGATAATCGAAAACGATAATTTGGGCCTATAAACGATGTCGTTTGATACCGCATAGACAAAACTAATCGACGTAAATATAGCAACCGACATTAATTGCATTCATTAATCAATCCAGCAATGAAATAGAGTAATTTAATTTAAAGAAAACATTTACTATTCTTCGTTAATTCAGCAATTCCGTTTGCAAATATGAATATTTGTACGGCAATGCAGCAAATTAATTAGTCGGCGCAGTTTGAGGAATTATATTTGCTAAAGCTGCGCCGACTAAATTATATGCTACATTGACGTACAAATATTCATATTGGCAAAGGGAATTGCTGAATTAACAAAGAATAGCAAATGTTTTCTTTAAATTAGTGAATTTCAGTGCTGGATTGATTAATGAATGCAATTAATGTGGGTTGCTATATTTACGTTGATTATTTTTTTTTTGTGCGTATAAATATCGTTTGGTTTGCTAGGTAGTTTTTAGATTTTGTTTTACTCATTTTGTGGAGTAGTGCATTTGTACTTATAAATTTCAAAAAAAATAAATATTTATTTAAATGTCTGATATGTTCGTATTTTTCCCAGAATAAAACCATTATATAGTGCGCAAAAATTCTAATTAGCATTGAGTACAATATTTATTTAGTAAAATTGCTATGTTAATTTTAACAACATTAAACAATAATAAATACAGCAAACATGATTAAGTAAATAAGTACAAGTTTTTATACTCATCATTATAATGGTACAACAAAATAAAAATACAAAAAAAAGGTGAAGATAAAAATGTAACTTTTTTCATATATGACAATGTGTTACAATGCGAACCATTGACATATATTAATAGTATTTGACTATTACGTTTACAAATGAACTGATTAGATAAATTAATAAATGGAACATGTGATGAACATTTCTTCTACGTATGCTTTTGTTATTTGTCAATTTTAATAATTGCCATTGATGATCACATATTTGGAGTACACATAACAACTTGTAAAATCTACGTAAAAACAACTTAAATTTCTATGATAAAAGATAAAAATCTCCCAAGTATCTATCACGTTCAATAAGTATACTTAATATAATTATGGGAATAGTACAAATATAAGCATTCGCACTCATATTCAAATATCATAAAATTAACAGTTTTAAAAATATTTTAACAGTATATTAAAATTAAATATATAAAAATATACTATTAAAATTGTTTAACATGATAAATACATATTTAATGCATTCGGTAAATACGATACTATAAATTACTGAACACAAATACTACACTCAAAATAATTTCTAGAACATTTTACGAAATATTTTTTCGTAATTTTTTTATTTATTAAAATACACGAATAATTCGTAGAATACACGAAACTTTTGTAATTTCCATTTTACTTCCAAACAATTTTTTACGAACGATTCGTATATATTACGAATCAATATTCATAAAATTAAAAGAATTACGAAATTAATATCGTTATATTTTTTTACGAAAGAATAACATATGTATTTACGAATGAGCTTTACATTTTACGAATAAATTAAATAACTTTCGTAAATTTTGAGGCTATATGTGGAATGTTACAAAACATTTGTGTTTTTTACAAATAATTAGTAAAACTCGAAGCTGCATTTTATTTTAATTGGTATCGCGGTCGCAAGCAGAATGTTATAAAATGCAAACAGTTTTAAAATGTATTCTGTGTGAGTACGGTTTGTGTCAAAAGTGCAAAAGTATCAAATCAGTGCATAATATTTGATATTTGTATGTCATTTTTATAGTTAGTTTATTTTTAAACAAAGTATTTTAAATAATGTACGAATGCTATCGTCAAAAGTACGAAAACTTCGTAAAATGTACGAATAAATTCGTAAAAATTTACACAAATATTCAATAAATTACGAATTATGTACGAATGCTTTTCGTAGATAAAATCTACGAATCGTAAAATAAACAAATAACATTCGTTGTTTTATCATTAATTTACGAAAGTTCCTTCGTTTATTTTTACGAAATATTTTCTGGATAAATTTCTCGAATTTTTCGTAAAATACACGAACGATTTCGTGTATTTTAAGCTTATTTTATTTGGGGAAATTATTTTTTTAGTTTATATGGAAATTAAATCAATAGCTGTACCATTAAATTAATAACTGTGCTATTGAGCAATTTATAGAACATTTTTTCTGAGTGCTAAAATGCGGTTTTATTCCAGTCAAGTTTAATTCATAAAATATAAATCAAATACTACACTCTCTAAAATATCTAATTGCTTATAGTAAAGTTTTGTAATTGTTGTGTTAAAAAGACTTACAGGAAAAATGTTTAAAATTGCTTAAAACGTTACGTGATAGAAAAAAAGGTGTTTGTAGGAAACATCACCATTGTCTAATTATATCGTAATAATGTATGGCATGTCCATTGGATAACTCTTGTTCAGCAGTGTAATGTTCGTAAACTTTTGTTGTAAATATGTAATTTAAACACTTTATTATTGTATCATAAATGATATCAAAAAAACGATATAATTTTTGTGATATACATATTCATTAACTTTCATTGTTTTTTTTGTATAACATAAACTTGTGTTAAAATATCTTTTATTGAATAGTCTGATAAACTACGTCACTTTTGTGTTATTGGCACAAATAAATATTTGCATGCTCCAATATTTTAAACCATATTGAAAGAAAGCGTTTTCAATTTTAACAATACTTTGTATATTGTTTCTTTTATTTTAATTTTTTACACACAAAATAAAACATTTTACTTTTTGCGTTTTATTAAAATATTCATGCAAATATACTTTCGTAAAGTTACGAAATATATTTATAATGAGGGTATCCATTTCACTTCGTATCTACTGCGTATGTCGTACAAATAATAAGCTTTCTAGTGTAGAATTCTTACGAAATGAAATGAATACCCTTAATGTAAATATATTTCGTATTTATGTACAATTGTATTTAATGCAGTAATCGAAAATGTTCCAACTTTTGTCCATAGACAAAATTTTTTTTTTTATAATTTAACACACTTGCATTTCAAACGCTATTGATATACGATTATATATATTTAATGCATTTACACAGATGCCAAACGCTTTTCTGCTTCTTTTTACGAAAAGGTGAATCAAATACACAATAAGGGGATTCATATCAACCACGTAAAACTCGTAAATAGTGGAATATTCGTAAATTATAGAAATTTACGCAAAATTTATATGAGAATATTTTACGTTTAACTTATAAATTTATTTTCCGTTTTTCATGTGGAAAATACGTAAATATATTTTCATAAAAATGTTGTTCTATCTTTTCGTTAGTGTCAATATATGTTTTATTTATTAAATTGTGTTGTGAAGCGCTTGTAAACGATTTAACTCAATAGTTCATCCAAAATTAAAAAAAAAAAACAAAATTACGCGAAGTCAGAACTCAGTCCACTTGCGCGTAAATTTATTTTTTCACGAGAATAGAATTATACGCGTTTGATATGAATCCCTTTAATATTATATTTTACGAAATTTAAATTTACGAACAATATTTTGTTGAGTGCAATGCATAAATTAACAAAACAATTTTTATGTAAATTTGATTTTCTTATAATAAATGATTTTAGTATTAAAATGAGCTATTCAAATACCGTAATATTATTCTTGCATTTCGTAACTTTCTAAATGTTTATTCGTACTATACAAGAATCAGTACAAAATCACAATGTGTAAGGATAACCCTCAAGAAGAATGTTCGTAAATTAAACAAATATTCGTAAACAATACACAAATGTACAGGAGTGTATTTGTTCTATGTAAGAATTTTTTTGTAAATTTGATCTTTGTAATATTTACGATTTTATTGAAAAAAATGTAATTCATATAAATTAGTAAATAGTAGATATTTATGCAAAATATGTTTTATTTATAAAATTGTGTTGTTAGGTGATGATTTTTTATTAAATTTGATCTTTGTAATTTTTATATAATACGGTGATTCATATCAGTCACGTAAATCTTGTAAATTGTGTAAAATTCATAATATTAGAAAGGTATGCGAAAATTGTATAAGAATAGTTTAGGCGTATCTTATATATCATCGTTGTAGAACGACAAGTCACCAAATACATTTTCAAAATGCCAAATATTCATTTACAAAAAACTTTATATATCTGTCAATTTTTAATAGATAATCTCAAAATGTTTACCGCATGATAAGAAAATGCAAATCTATGAATTGATATTTTAACTTAAAAAATGCATTAATTACTTTTTGTAATATTAATCGATAAACTCGAAATTCACGTTTTTCATAAAAATGTATTTTGTGACTTTTCGTTCTACAACGACGATATTTTCATAAATATTTCATTTTATAAATATTTGGTTCTGTTTGTCAAAAACTACAATTATTTGTGATTTAACCGGGTATTAAAAAAAGAACAATTTAATAAGTATTGTACGTATTCGATTTTCTGATTTAAACTGCAATTTAATTGATTTAAACCGATAGTTTACGCTGAGCCGTAACTAAGTGCGTTCGTGTCAAGGTACGCGTAAATTTATACAAATTCATATTTACAAAATTGGAAATGGAAGTTTACACCTTTAATATGAAACCCATATTTTGTCTGCACAATTATATAAGTCTCTTTACGAATTACGGGTAACTATTAAGAGTCACATTACGAATTAGTTTTCGTAAATTAAACAAATATTCGTAGACATCTCGTAAATATGTAAAAGTTTATTCGTATTTTGTACAAATTATATTGTACATAATATGTACTAAATATTTTCGTAAATCACATTTGATTTGTAGTGTATTTTATGTCACCAATTTAAAACAAAAATAAACACGCGTAGACTTTACGACTCATTATAGATACGTCGGTGTCGAAAGGTGATTTTATTTTCCTTGTTTTTTTTTTGTTTTCATTTTTTTTTTTGTTTCACACTCATACAATATTATGGTGATAACTACTACTTGCTGGTCGGTGGCAATTTATTCAATAACATTCTGATAATTTCAATTGAGTTCAAGTAACACAGACAGCAAGCAACTGCAACAGAGTATTTTTCGTTGCATTTCGTATGACGTCTGTGGGTTGCTTTTGTTGTATAGAAAAATTGCCTTTAAATAACAATTAATTTAAATATTCATCAATTGTACTCAATTGTGGTAAGCAGCTGCTGTTTTTCACACAATAAAAAACAAAACAAACAACATACAAAAATACAATAATTAGTTATCATACGATTATCATTTAAAAACAATAAAAAAATCGAATTAAAAAAAACAGTAGAATATCAATCAGTATGAAAAGAACTAGTTATGATAATTGATGATTTTGTTTGCAATTTATCTATAGATATTGTAAAAGTGGCTATTAACAAAGCCAGAAGAATGTCAATAAAATACCAATTACCCTAATAGAAATTCTAATAGTGTCATGATCGAGAGCTGATATATTATTTTTACCTTGTCATAACCCGATCAGTTACATGACAAACATGATCTACACCCAGAAAAAATACTATATAAGGGCCATTCCACACCAAACCGACCAAAAAAAGTCAAATTTGAGATTTTACCTTTTCGCTCTTAATGAACTTTTGGCAACTGATAAAGGGTATCGAGACATGCACTAAACAATTTTTTTTTTATTTTTTCCGACCACTACTTCCAGAGATACAGTGGCTCAAAGTTGAAAAAAGGGCCAAAAATCACTTTTGTACTGTTGTTCATATTTAAATATCTCTTGAACTAGAAATGCTAGAAACTCCGTTAATGGCTCGTTTTAAAGCTAATAGAACAAGCTTTTAGAAAAATTAAGTTGTAATTTCCAAACGGTAACATGTGGCCCGTGGTCATTATCCTTGCACTTCAAAATTGTGGTCCTTAAAAAGGACCCTTTTTAAAATTCTGAAAAAAATCCTAAATTTTCGTCAATTTATTGTTAATGTTCATGCAAAATTTCAAGATGGTATTTTGATTGCATCATATTTTAAAAAATTATTTTCTAAATTTTATCAATATTTTTTGTATTAAAAAAATAAATATAAAAATATATCGAAGAAGGTGAGTTCCAACCGCTGGTTGATTTGGTGTGGAATGGCCCATAAATAATAGTTTTTTACTACTAAAAATATTCAATAGGATAAATTATTATTTTAATCGGAAAATACCATTAAATACAAGAAAATACCATGACATTGCCGTTGAGATTATATGAAAGTTTTTATTTTTTGTATACTATTAAATCAATAATTGTCCTATTGACCAATTTTAATGGGATTTGAGGGATTTTTTTTCTGGGTGTAATAAAAGGGTAGATTTCTACGAGGGTATTGTTTAAACAATTTAATTAGTTTTGATGGTGAAAATCCATTGTAATTGATGCGTTAAGTAATATTTTTGATAATACAAAAAAAGTATTGAGTTTTCAATTATTTAATTATTTCATACGAATATATGAGAAAATTAAACAATTAGCGTATTTACAGTTCATGGTACGACATTGTATGAATACGACAGTACGCCATTTAAACTGTGAGTACCATTTTTTTTTGCTTACGACACCAAAAAACATGCCTCGGGGCTACTCTCAAATACAACACTTGTGGTATTTCACTTTTATAAGGGATGCAACAACAAATTGACGTTTATGTGTTATTGTGTCGTATATATACTACATGGTACGAATACCATACTAAAATACGACGAGCTGTGAATACGCTAAATAAGGTAAAACACCCTAATTCCGCACTATTTGTTTTAAAGTTTAAAATAGATAAATAGCGGGAATTTTTGAAGTAAAGATTTAATTTTCAAGAACTACGATGCATTTATTGATATTAATAAATATATATTTTTTGCATATATATTATTATTTTTAAACTTTTAACCAAATAGGGCGGAAATAGGCACTAGAGCGGAATTAGGGGTCTATAGATTTGTCATACATCACTTCCATATATCTTTCAAGTGCTGATTCTGACTGCGTACTCAATTTTAATAATAATAGTTCGGCGCTACATTCCTGAAGAACTTTGGCCGAGCTCTCTACTCGAAGTTTTTATAAAAAAAAATGTGCATTAGTTTAAATTAAATACACTACTTCAAAAACATAAATTTCCTAAAAACTTTCAACGCAGATTGTCTATACTAATTTAAATATATCAAAGAGTGTTAAGATTCCTATAAGTGTTTAAGATATTTGTGTCTAAACTCGTAAAATTTTCAAATTATTTAACTATTTTAGAATTATTTTTTAGCTTTAAGCATTTAATTATAAACCAGAAAATAATTTATGGTTAGCAAGAAAATAATCTAAATTAATGAAAAAAAAACCTTTTTTTAATTTTTTCTACTTTTTAAAATATTTTGTTAACAAAATTAGCTTTTTTTCAATTTCATGCCAAAAGTGGATGTCGCTGTGAGCACGTTTTATTTCGAGGTTTATGCAATTTATAAGCACTTTACTTTCAATTAAAATTCACCACATTAACATTTAATGTTATTCATTTAAAAAACTGTTTATATTCATGCCATAGTTCATAGTCACGAATTAGCATAATTGCACGCATATAATCCATAACGGAAGTGTGACGAATTACACTACACCAAAGATTACTGTTGAGAATTAGAGCATGAAAACTGAGACAAATCTGATCTCTGACACTTGTTGAGAACATTTTTGAGATTTTAATGAAAATTAAAGTTAGCACTTTGAAATTAAAAATTAAAGTTGTAGTCAATAGTACACTCAGTAAAAAACTTTGTTTCCGTCCTCATCAACATTTTGGTATTTATTAATGTTTTGGACATAACTTGAAGATTGTAGTAGAAATTAAATTGGAAGTTTTAACACTCAGAAAAAAATACTATAAAATCAATAGTTTTTACTATTAAAATTATTCAATAGGATAAATTATTATTTTAATAGGTAAATACCATTAAATAATACAAAAAACTATTAAATTGTTTTTGTTATATGAACATAGTTATTTTTGTATACTATTGAATCAATAACTGTGCTATTTACCAATTTTAATACGACTTTTTCTGAGTGTAACAATTTACTCCTTCCGTAATATAAATGGTAATAGGTCCATGATAGGGAACAGATCATTGAGTTTTTCCCTATAATAACCTTATAAGTTACACGATGAACATGATCTGGACATTATGATGTCGACTTTAATAGGATAAATTTCTAATAGGGTTTATGCAAGAGATGATCATGGCCATATCAAATTTATCATGTTGGATTATGGCAAAGTAAAAGTACAATAATCTGTTTCGGATTATGATTCTAGTGAAGTTTATGCACTGGATTAAAGTGGAGATTTTTAAAATAAACATTTTTAAAAAATTATAAGCAAAAACTATAAATTTTAAAGTTTTAAACTGTATACACATTGAATATCACTTATATCATTTTTTTAATGCATTTGTCATTTATTAGGTTTTTAGTCGTTACGTCTTTATTTGTAGAATTTCGTAGATTTTTCTTGATACTAAGAAATCCTGAAGTAGATTTGAGACAAAAATGTTCAAATTACGTCTACATATTTGTTTTTAATACATTGATGTTTTTGAAAAATAATTTTGTATGAAAAATAACTACATAATATTACTGCATTACTGCGAAATTTGAATACATTTGTACTAAAAGAACTGCAATTTGTCTTCATTTATACATACGTCCTCAAATTTGTATATAAATTACTACATACTGTATTTATTTTACATGAAGCAAAAGTAAAAATATAACTACATTCTTATTTAATTTTACTACATTCTGCATTTATTTTAAATTCGCAAAAATTAATCTCTAATAAAATACTGTTGTTATTTATTCAATCCTTACTCAATCAATCCTGTTGTTATTTATTTAACTTAAAGCTAAATATTAAAATATTACTACATATGCAATAATTTTTACTAAATACTGTATTTATATCCAATTCAATGTAAAACTTGAGAATGTTTTTGTTACCAATGAAATTGAATAAAACACATATCGTCAATATCATGTCAAAGGGGTGTGTGATTTTTTTTGGTTATTTCTAGCCACAAAAGAGAAAACTATAAGGTCGAATTCGAAAAATAGAAAATCTTGTCACGCCAAAAGGGCGAATCTTTTTTTTTTGCCATAACTTTTCATTGGTACAAGATAAAATAGTGGTGTAAAGACATTAATTGTATTTTTAAAGCATTATTATTTTGAATTTGTATTACTTGCAAGAAAAATGTTTGGCAAATTATTTTTAAGTAATGATGCCAATCGATAGGTGCGTTGAAAACAAAAAAATTAATGCCTTTACACAACTATTTTATGTTGCACCAATAAAGAGTTATACCAAAAAAACCTAATGATTCGCCCTTATGGCATGACAAGATTTTGATTTTTTTTGAATTTTTATTACTTGCAAGAAAAATGTTTGACAACAAACAGTTAATGCCTTTAGACCACTATTTTATGTTGCACCAATAAAGAATTATAGCAAAAAAACGAAAAGATTCGCCCGTTTAATTTCCCAATATGTTCAAAAATGCACATTCGTCCCTTTGGCATGACAGTGACGATATGTATATGCTTAAAATAAATATTAAGGTTAATGAATTTTATAAATATTCTTCCGGATCAATTTTACCTACTGCATTGATAAGTTATAAACATAATAACAATCATTGTACTCAAAATAGCATTACCTATATTATCTCATAATTTAATTGTATAATGGAATTTACTATTGTACTTTGTTCAATAGTATTGCCAATAAAAAAAATATTCATGATGAGAAAACTGTTAATAATGAAAAACTGTTTATTGTTTAAATTAACTATTCATTAATTTATTAATTTTTGTTTTGTTTGTTGAGCAATTTGTTTGTTTAGCAATTAACAATTATTCATTAAACTGATGGATGATATTTTTAAATTTATGGATATATTTATATATTTTAAATATTTTCAAATATTGTATAATCTTTTTAAAGTTATATTAAAAATCATTTAGTCAGCGCCTTGACTTCTACTATCAGCATTCTACAAACAAAGACCTAAATAAAGATTCTTGACCTTAATTAAAACTAAACAATACAATTGAGACATCATCTAAAACAAATAAACAAACAACGCCATTGAAATAAAGTTAAGTTTTCTATATGCGGCCAAGAACAAACTTTATTTTTTATTGATTAATTTATAAAGCGAAACAAAACGAGTGGAAATTTGTTAAAGTTAGTCTTATTTCACATCCGTTCCTGATCAGAATACGATAAGGAGTCACTACCATAAGCAAACTGACGTAATTCTGATCAAAGTCGACTAGGGTAAGGTCCCTGATTCATTCTTTAAGAAGAAACCTGATCTAAAGCCTATTTAAGGTAATTGACTTTAATGAAAGAACCTGTCATATTATTGTAATCTGATCGGGATGTTATCAAAATTCAGATATTGTTACGAAAATTCAGTCTACAGAAAACTATTCTACAAGTTCGTATCTTTGGATTGTGTACAAAATAAAAACACTCTTATGCTTGGTTTAAATTATAACAATTAACTTTATTAATCCACTTTAATAAACAAACTTTACTAATAACAAATTCTAACAACTGCTAAATGTTCACTATTTAACTTGACATTGTTCTTACACGAGATTTACTCGACCACTTTCCAATTGCTACTGAAGAGCTGTGCCTCAGATGAGGCGCCCTTATGTACTGCATGCATCAGTTCGACAAATTTCGACATGTTTCGAGAATCTTCTACGCTTTTCCTGAATACTACACGCAATTGCGTATCATTCGCAGCCATGTATTTTAATGCGCTGATCTTCCAGCTCGTTCTCGCACATTTTCTCAGTGCGCTGAATTATGTTCCGTTTCTTTCAACACATTGCTTAGTATGCTGAATTGTCTTGCATCTCATTTTCTTTTATTAAATGGGTTTTTGTAATAATATTTTTTATGTATGTCGGCCATTCCACGCCAAACCGGGCGCTTTTCAACAAAAAATGACTTTATGAGCTCCGATATATGAGCTCCGATAATTGAATGCAAAATGTTGAATTTCAACGAAATTTGTTAATTTATTAAGGGTTAGAACTACCAAAAAAAAAAAATTATAAAACATGAAACACGTATAAAATATTTTTCGACATAGAACAATACTACAAAGTTTCAACGAAATCATAAATAGTAAATCTCAAGAGTGCCCGGTTTGACGTAGAATGGCCGATATAATAAAATTGAATAACAAAATAATTCTAAATAAGTTATTTAATAAACACATTTTTTTGAAATTTGTAATATCGTATTTAGGCCGAGATTTTCAGTGAAAAGTTAAACTTGGCTTAACTTTTCTCATTTTTAAAATGTCTATAGTTCCTCATCAAAACGGCCGAATGTCTTTAAATTTCACAGACAGATAGACAATTAGTAATCAAGTAATATCACATTTAAAATATTTGCGATATGCTGACTTCAGACAAAATTACATCTTGTTTAAACTACGTTTAATTTCAAAATATGACTGAAGCTTAAACTCAAAACGTTACATTTTTGACATTATAAAAGTTATAAATAAATTATATAAGTTATAAATTATCACTGAGACAACTTTTGGTGAAAAGAAAGAAATATTTTTATGTTTTGAGAGTGCTGGAAAAAAATTCAATAAACATTTATGAAACAAGTTATCGAGAAAGTGATGATTGTAGCGTGCATGGTTCTGTCTGTCTTAAAATATACATTGTTCTTTTTATAAATTCTAAAGAAAAACACGAAGAAAAGTAAGTTGGAATAATAACAAAGTCAACACGATTTCAGCTATTTAAACGGCTCCATAAATTATTCAAAAAAATAAAACAAAAAGTAAAAGAAAATGTTTTAGAGTCAAACCAAGCGTGGCAACAACGAACGACCACTCAACAAAACGGTGTGGTGCACAGCTGTTTGATGACGGTGCCGTGTTGTATGTTATCGAAATATATATTTTTTAGATAGCTAAAGGGTTTTTCAACAAGAGCGCTACAAAAGCGCCTTTTTCGTGGGTTTTTCAACAGGGACGCTACAAAAGTAGAGCGACAGGGACAGCAAACGACGCCATATTTCTTGCCGCTCTTTTGACATTTCTCTTCAGTAAGGTTTGCCATTTCATGATGGAAATATATACGAGCCAACAATGAGTCGAAATTATGAAAATTTACTACCGAAATTCGAATTCGTATATCTTTCTATCATGAAATGGCAAACCTTACTGTCGCTCTACTTTTGTAGCGTCCCTGTTAAAAAACCCTTTACTTTAGTTTCAAAATCTTGTAAGCTGATTTTTCAACGACGCCAATGTTCATTTTGATATTTACGGTAGAAGAAATTAAAGAATCATATTTTTAAGATGTCGTTAAATTTTTGAATCGAGAGATTTTGAAATAATGTTGAAACCTTCGGTTTGCTTAATTAAGGTTTTTCCATTTTGGCACAAACAAATGTTTTTTGTGAAACTAAGTTTAAAATGTGATTGGCAGGTTTTACATTTCAAAATTATTAAAATATTTTTTCAAAAACAATTGGTTTTTTTAGAGATTACACTACACAACAGCCATTCTGCGCAGCAGTCAAGGCTATTATTTTATTATGTAAAACGACGCCCTGATTCCGAAAATATGGTTTAAAAATGTTTCTTGAAATAGGTTTACAAAATATGGGCCAATAACTTTTGAACCGAGCTTTCATAAAGGTGCTCACATATACTTGTAAATATCTCGCGTTCTAAATAACACCTATGATCAAGTGTTATATCGAATGAAAGGTAATTGAATATCCAAAAAACATTTCTCAGAACATTTTTAAATTGGTTCATTAGTTTAAGTGAACTCGATAGGAGAATTTGAAAAAAGTATTTTTTTCAACAAAAATTTAAAAAAAAAATGTATTTAAAAAAATGGAAAAAAAGCGAGAAAGTAAGATAATACACTAATTTTTAATTTTTCAAAATTCGTTCACAGTCTTTCGAAGAAATTGAGCTATCAATGACAAAAATATATGGGTAACATTTGAGGATAAAAAAAGTTATGTAAAAACAATATAATTGAGTACTATACAAATATGCAAAAAAATAAAAAAATAAAAAATGTGTGCGGATCACTCTCATTTTTTGAGCACCTATTGATAGATGATTGCTTATAATTAATATTAAATTTTATAACTTTATCTTTAATACTTTACGAGATATGTGATGCTAAAAAGTAAACCCATATATCGTAGTGGATGCAGTAGAGTACGTTGACTAATTCGACTCATTTTCGAACTTAGAATTACTATTATAATAAAATATATTAATATTAAATTTCGTCGCATTCGGCATAGCAGATTTCAAGTTAACGTGCTTAGGCGGACAGACAGACGGTCATATCTAAATCGACTCGGAAAGTGATATTGATCAAGCAAATATATACTTTTTTATACCGGTCACGCCTACTAAGAGACACTAAAATATTCTCACATACATTTTATAACTTCTAACCCATGCGTATAGGGTATAAACATAAAATGCGATTTTTTTTTAGTTAATACTCAATTGTTATGCTTTCACATGTTTTTTCTGTTCTCAAAATGTATCAATAGATTTATTTTATTTGTACATCATTTTCTTTAGAAATGTGCAGGCTTATTTTGGAATATTACAAAATGTGCATCATTTCGCGTTTTCAATTTTTCGTCATTTTTTAAATGCATTTTTGAAAAAAATGTTGGTCGAAAAAATTTACATTTTTCGAGTGCTTCTATAGAGTTCTCTTAAACAAGTGCACCAATTCCAAAATGTTGTAAGAAATGTTTATTGGATATTTCATTATCTTTCATTCGATATAACACTTGAGCGTATGAGTTTTATAAAACGCGAGATATTTACGAATATATGTGACCACCTTTTTGAAAGCTCAGTACAAAAGTTATTGCCCGAAATCTCGTAAACCTATCTATAGACAATTTTTTAATTCATATATTCAAATTCTGCGGGTCTTTGCCAATAATACAAAAATAGTGCTATTTACTGCGCAAACATTTTCTCATGTTGTTGTGTAGTGTTATTGATTAATATTTATAAAAATCAGTTTATATATTTTAAAAATTCGATAGATCAAATTGTATCAATAGATATCAATTATTTAATTTTATTTAATTTATTTAAATTAAATTGTTTAGTTATTTCAATTTTTAAAATTGATAACTTTGATATTATTTATTCGATGATTAGATAATATTGGATATCAAATTGTTCTAAATAACTTATTTCTAATCATTCGACATAAATATATATCTATCTATCTATTTTTTTTTTTTTGGTTTTCACACAAAAAAAAATGTTTGTTATGATAAAAATCATTTATTACACTGTTTGATATAGCAAAGTTTAACCCAATTTAGTTCTCTTATTTTAGTTTATTTTTAAATATAAAAAAAAATGCCCACAATTCTTCTTCATCGTGGGATTCTAAAAGCAACCCTTATCACACATTTTGCAATGCGAGTACAACATGTTGCAATGTTGACCGAGTTCTTTGCAATGTGTTGCCTCAATATGTTGCCCCAAAATGCATTCGGCAATGTTGCGCGCAACAGCTGACTGAGCGCGCGCATTTGCATTCGAGATACCGAGATAGATAGAAAAGTATCTCGAAAACACAATCGGTAGCTATGCGGTGTATATAATTCGAAAATGAATGAATTTGAAAAGCAAACAGTACGACGGACGAAGACGTCGATTTCTCTGCGCTTGTGTTTCGAATATTTAGTTGGTTGATTTCGTTCGTTACGCTTTCAATGTTGAAATTAACTTTTGCGACGTTCGTTCGTACATTTATCGTTTTCTTTTTCCGGCTATTTCCATACCACATACTACGAGTATAGAACAATGGAACGGACCAGAGTTGCGTAGGCAGACAGACTAAGAACAACCAACCGAACCAACGAAAAAAAAAGACTTCTAACCAACCAAACACATCCGCACTGCGCGTCATCATCAGAATGGATTTTCCAACGTACTTTTTATATAATATAGATACATTTCGAATTTTTATTAATTTGCTTACGAGTTATTTTTTGATTTTTCTTAAATTTGAAATGGAAATTTATTTTTTGTTCACACGAAGAAACTCACTTGTTTTTGCTGTCTTGTGTGCACTGCTTCTGCAGAGGGCACGTTGTATCTCACGGATACAGTTCGACGCACTAGAGCGGATTGTGTTAAATTTGAGCACAAAGAATTCTTTGATTTGTCAGCAAGTAACGCAGGTACAGCACAGCGCTGTTATCTGTTGTGGCCGCACACGAAAAGCAACAACGAGACGAACCAACACACATTCACAAATTGAAAGAAAGTATCTTTTCCGATACAGCTGACTCGCCGTCGAGTATCTCGAACTAACCAAAAACCAATCGAGCGAGTGAGTGAGCGAGCGAACCAACCACACTCGAGCGTATAATGTGCGCGACTAACTTGGCGAGTTGCTGTCACGTATTTCATGAGCTGCTGCTGCCTGCTTCTGCTGAACGATCGCCTAACAACAGCAGAGACGGCGGCAGCGATAACCAAAAAAAAAAATCTAGCAACTAGTCGCACGCGCGTATCTTTGAAATACAGCGACTCAACTCGGCAACACAGTAAACATTATTGAGAGCGCTGTAAAAAAGGCCAGGCCCCCGTTTGGTCACTTTTTGTGTCTGTTCGATGCAGCAACAATAGCAGGTTTTGTGTTAGTAGTCGCAGCCAAATCGACCATGTTGCGGCCAACGACCAGCAATAGAGCTGCATGTCGACGCGGGAAATGCAGCACTTCTTCGTTCGTTAGCTCGACAAGCTACACTTTGGCTAAAGCATGTTTAATTCATTGCTTTGTTTGTAACATCCATGGCGTGGAGTTATGTATTTGGACTGCTGAGTTCTTGACTAGACGTGTGTAAATGTGAATACCCGTGAATCGCTAAAGACTTTTTTTATTTGAGTTATAAATGTGGTAGTCAAAATATTAAACCTCTCCCCAAACAATTTTTCCCAATGCCAATTAATCCCGGATCAATTCATTCCCGGACTTATCATTCCCCGGCAGTTTTTTCCCAACAAAGACTTTGGCAGAGACAATTTTTCCCAATGACAATTAATACCCGATCATGTATGGTGATTTCGTATTATTTTTTAATTACATTCAAACAAATCTTTTCTATCCGTGCAGAGACAATTCTTTCTCGGAAAATTCTTTCCCGAATAACTATTCCCCAAGATTTTATCCGGAAACCATTCTTTACCGAAACCATTCATTACCGCGACAATTCCTACCTGGAGAATTATTTCATTAGAAAATGTTTACTTTTCCATTTGAATAGCACATTTGCATCTCCCTACTGATTTGAGATATGGTTTATCAATTATAGGTTAACCAAATTATAATTTTTAAAAATCTCTACCAATTAAAAAAGTTCAGTGATATATTTTTCTAATCGCATAATTATCTAAATCGTTATAAAGAAAGATTGAAAACTAAACGATTAATGATTTCGGTTTTCTTTCATTTTTAATTTTCACATCCAAATAGTTTCCTTATAGCGGTTCCATGTAACGGTTTCGGTTTTTATACTAAGGTTACTTGTTGTAGCGTCGGTGGCTCGATTGGTTAGTGCGTCGGACCACGAGTCAAAAGTCGCTGAAAGGTCCGGGGTTCGATCCCAGACCTCCGGCAGTATTACATTACTAAAAAATTCTCAACCCACAGCTCAAAAAATAATAGAGCTCGGACTAGGTTCTTCAGAGCTGTAGCGCCAAACTACTATTATTATTATCCCAGTGGGAAATGTCATCAATGACCGATAACATTTTCGTCCTGCAAAGTATTGATGACATTTTCATACAAATGTCTTCCAATTCATGCATGACGTGCCATTCACGATGTCATCTACGTCATTCATAGATACAACATCGAACACATTCCATCAGGTGATTGTCATGTATATGAAAAAATATTGAAAATTTAAATGGTTATTTATGATATGTCTTAGAGAACTACATTAATGATATATTAATTGACAAGATGTTCATGCTGTCCTAGATAAATGTATGATAAACATTTGGTGTATGACATAATTAATGCAATGTCCTTTATGAAATATTTCATCAATGACAATTTTTCAACGTCATCATTGATACCCTTGTCGTCAATGCTGTCACTGGGATTTATTAATTTTTATCCATATTTTTCAATGTCTTGAACAAAAAAGCAACTTTTGAGTAATAATTTTAATAAAAATTAAATAATTTTTTTTACCGTTTAAAAGCCGATATAAAACCGAAATTGTTTATATTGTTTATGGATATTGATTTATTTCTGAATTTGGTTTCAGTTAAGTTTTCCAATTTAAAAATATCATAACGGTCGATATATTTAATAAGGGATGCAAATAAATGGTTTTTTAACAGGGACGCTACAAAAGTAGAGCGACAGGGACAGCAAACGACGCCATATTTCTTGCCGCTCTTTTGACATTTCTCTTCAGTAAGGTTTGCCATATCATGATGGAAAGATATACGAATTCGAATTTCGGTAGTAAATTTTAATAATTTCGACTCGTTGTTGGCTCGTAAACTTTTGTAGCGCTCTTATTGAAAAACTCTTTATTTGATCGTCTATTGGTTTTCTTGAACACCGAAGGACCGTTGGGTGTGTAAGACTGTTTTATAGGTATTAGCAAGGTAAGGGAAATACATGGCCTCATTCCACCAGTCTCGTTCTACTCGGGCATCAAACAAAGCCCACCTCTACGTAGTACACTCGGCTCTTTAAAAATAAAATCGACTTTTTTCACAAATTTTGTATGAATAAATTGTTAAAAAGCTGATTTTAAATTTCAAGTTGACTGTAAATTGTCTATGATTATGGGCCATTATAAAATAGCACAACTAGTTTTCCAAATAAATGTCAACGAAATCAGAAATTCAAAAATTTATTTTAAACACCTAACCCATGACACCAACACTTCTTTAATTATTTCGGCAGCATTACTTAACAGGTTTAAAGATGGTATTGATATAACGGACTAAGACTAATTTGGTCTATCTATATAAATTATAAAAAATAGGTTAATCCGGAACAAAATGTTGAAAAAATGTGTAACAAAGTCAAAATTTGTATTTTGATTTTTGTAAATTTGAACTTAATAGAAGGAGTCATGTGTTTCAAAGTTGTGATATACCATTGGAATAGTAAATTTGATGATGGTTAGAAAATAGATATCAGCTTATCAAAAGAATATAGTTTATTACAGATTTTGTTGACTAGGTTATGACTGTAATATGCACCCTATATGTATCTTAAACTGGATGCAAAATATGAAATTTTTTATTTTATATTAATCGAATAAATAATTCTTTCAATGAAAAAATGTATTTTATTGAAAATGAAATTACTGTATAGTTCATAGTGCTGATAAACAAATTCATAGTACTTATGAATTTGTGAATATAATCTATGGACGTTTAAGTACATTGGCGCGCTCTTCATCAACACACAGAGGACGAATCAGTTGAGACAACCAAATGTTCAGTTAATTAATTCAGTTTTTGCAATATATATATATATATATATATATATATATATATATATATATATATATATATTTTGCTACAACCTAATACAATACCATTTAGTCAATATAACCAACTAACTTTTGTCTTAACTATATTGGTTATGTCTCATTTTAAATTTAGTTTTCATGGCAATGGAAATATGTAATTGGATTAAAAGTTGGTTTCTCCAATCAATGTTACAGTTGCTTAAACAAATAGTTGGTTACGCCTCATACTATTGTTTACCACAAATGAATTTCAGTTGAGGCTAACTCCATTTGGTAGATGCAAATGAATATTAATTGAAACAACTGCACGTCAAGCATTTATTTCTGTGAGTGAACTTGTAGTGTTTTGTTCTATTCGACTTTGGCCGACTGTCCTACTTTATACTGTTGTCATGTTGGTAAAATATACCTGTTTTCTTATCAACCCAATACGTTAGGTCTTCCCGTACCGCGTAGCTAGCTACGTCATAAGAGTTGCGTGACAAAGTTGTCTCCGTCGTTTTTGTGTACATAAGTATTTTATATACATAATGATATTCGAAAAACCTCGATAACACTCGTTCACTTATTCACTCACATGTTTTATTTTGGAATTTCATAATTTTGTCTGCCATGTCGTACGAGCATCGTGCCATATTTCAACAAAAAAAAGAACGCATACACAGACAAAATATTTATGATATTTATTTCATTCAGAACGTTTCTTGTTAAATAATTCATCATATTTATGAACAAATTCTGATACAATCAGAAAATCAATTTTACGGATACAAAATATTATAAAAGGTCGAAACTGGTAAAAATTAATAAAGCCTTAGAACTTCGAAATATTTTTTGCCAAAAACAAAAAAATATCGAAAATTTTAAAAGGTAGAAAATGTCGAAAACTTTTAAAAGGGGGTTTTTAATTTTTTTTTGGTTTTTTCAACCCATTTTTTAAGCATAGCTGTACATTTTTATTTCTCCCATTTTGTTCCGTTTTCTGTTTTTCCTATTCTTTTGATTTTTATTTTTTTTTTAATTTTTTTTGTATTTCGTTGCTTCTGATTTTGCATTTTTATTTTGTTTTTAAATTTATCTTCTGTTGTTGCTATTTTTGTGGATTTATGTTTTGCTTTATTTTTTGTGTTTTAAATTTAGTTTTGTGCGTTTTTGGTTTTTGTATTTTTGATATTTTTTGCGTTTTTGATTTTATTTTGATTTGTTTTTGTGTTTTTTTTGTTTTTGGTTTTTGATGTTGTTTTTGATTTTGTGTTTTTCTTTGGTGTTTTGTATTAATGCTTTTAATTTTTGTGTGTTTTGAACTTGCTTTCATTTTTATTTCAGTTTTTATTTTGTGTTTTTGCTTTTGTTTTGAGTCTTTGCTTTTATTTTTGTATTTATGCTTTGGTTTTTGCTTGTGTTTTTTTGTGTTTTTCTTTGGTTTTTGCTTTTGTTTCTGCGTTTTTGTACTTTTGCGTTTTTGATTTTGTGCTTTTATTTTTATGTTTTTTTGATTTTGTGCTTTAGTTTTTGTTTTTACGTTTATTTTTGTAAATTTGCTTTTGTTTATTTTTTTGTTTACTTTTGTTTTATATTAGTTTGCAGTTGTTTTTGTGTTTTTGCTTTTGTTTTGTGCTTTTTCTTCTACTTTTGTATTTTTATTTGTTTTTTTAATTTTATAATTTTGTTTTTGAAATATAGATAGATGGATAGATAGATAGATAGATAGATAGATAGATAGATAGATAGATAGATAGATAGATAGATAGATAGATAGATATATATATATATATATATATATATATATATATATATATATATATAGTTATAAAAAAATGATAGTGTTTTCAATAAAAAAAATAACGTTCCGGTCTATAATGGTATCCCTGCTATTTTCTTTTCCACATTTTTCTATTTGGAATATTTAGTTTCGAAATTTTAACTTTTGATTTATCGTACCAGACCCTCAATTTAGTTTGGCCAAAGAATCTTTTTCCTCAAAGTAAGAAAAATTACTTAATACAAGGAAACTTCCCATAACTCCATTTCAAGTTCAATTTTCCTTGATAAAAGGAAACTGTTTAACTCTTTTTCATTATTGTTTATTTTTGTTAATTAGTATGGTAATTATTCATTTGATTTTTTTCCGTGTATGCATCATTTCAGTTTTTATTTTTGTTTGTCGGTGTGGTCAACAAGTATTTCTACTTTTCCAATAACAAGAAATCCAGATCTAAGTGAAAGTTGAAATTTTTCCGTTCTTTGAAACTCAATCCTGTGATGTTTTTGTCAACAGCATGACTTCGAGTTTAATTTTAATCGACATAAATATTAATCTAAATATTATTTTGGAACAAGTTAAACAAATGATCACACCCCTCAGTGTAAATACTAGATATAGAAAATGGCTCGTGATTACGCTACACTCACCAGGAACATCATATGTGTTTATCGAAATTTTTGTTATATCTTATAATATGAAATGTATCTTTATTTATAAAAATATTTTATTGAAATTGTGATATTAAATCGATGACTGAAAGAGCACACGAAAGAACCAGAACTTTGCTAAATAATTTAGGACCAATTTTACCATTCTCGGTTATGTACTAACTAACACTTTAACTGATATAAACCCTTATAATATATGGAATTCGAACAATTAACTGGATATTGAAATCAACTTGGCATTTTGTGAATGTTTTGCATTGATGAATTGTAACGAGTACTAATTGGGAAATACTTTTATGGAAAATGCTTGTTATATGTATTTGAATACTTCTAATCAATATTTGTGAGATTAGTCCAATAGGCCATATCATAATCTATCAATGTTTGCTACAGATTATTCCATAAATATTATATTCCCGAGACAAACAATATGCAAGGAAACTGGTATTATAGTAGCATTTTTGAGGAAAATGCACAGGAATATGATAGGAAATACACATTGCATAGCAGGTATTTTGAATTTTTGAAAAAAGACAGGCTCCCTATGGCAGCTTTTCCGCAGGAAACTAGTATGTTCAAGCCTACATCTAGCAGGCAAAGACGTTTTTTTGTAAGTTTTGTTTTTAAATTTTAAAAGCATCTTAATAGCAGCCAAATGGAGGTAGCAGACAAAAACATTTTTTAGAAATTTCTGTTTTGAAGTTTTTAAAAGTAGCTTTATATCCGGAAAATGATAGGGAAAGGCAGCCTGCCTGTAACAGGCAAAAACATGATATATGAATTTTTCGTTTTCAAAATCAAACGCATTTTTATAGCAGGATAATGAAAGGAGAAGGTAGCGTTATTTCAGTTGCGATCAAGGCAGCTTTTGGAAAGTTTTTGACAGAAAATTTTATTGAAAAATATCAAACCTGTACAACAATGCTCCCTGCCCATTGCCTACCATTCCCTAACTTTGCCTGCTATTTTGATTTCACCCCATTGCCTACCATGACCTGCCTGTTCCTACCATTTTGCTCCACCCGTATTGCATACTATACCACACCTTTGCCTGCAATTACCCCACCAATTTTGCTTTCACACTACATGCCTACACGCAGAAAATAGGTAGGTTTTGTCTCAATGCCCACCTAAAAACTACCTTAAAAATGTGATTTTCATTCCAAAAATGTTTATTTACCTGCTAGTTTCTTTGCATTTTCCTGCCAAAATTTGTTTCTCGGGATTATTCCCTAAACCTCATAATATTCAATTACATTTCTTAACAAATTTGTATATTTTATAACAAAATGCTTCATTTCTGATCATTGTTTATATTACAAAAATATCTCTTTAATCTTAAAATAATGTTTCAACAAAGTAAGCTTTGGAAGATTATTTTTTTGATGTTGAATAATGCATTAATTGAAAAGTATCATGCTCGATTTTGAGTTAGCTTAAAAAAATTATAATTCAATTAAATTTCGTAAAAAATTTGTATTTTTAAAACAAAAGGCTTCCAGTCATTCCAGATTATCATTTATATAAATTTAACAAAAATATTTCTTTTAATCTTAAAACAAATTTAACAAACTAATCATTGGAAGATTTTTTCAAGGTTGAATTATGCATTGCTCGAGTTAGCTATAAAAAATGATAAAGCAATTTTTGTATTATCGCTTGTAGTTCAATTGTACCGACTGACTCAAAAAAAACATTGTTTTAAAATTATGTGTACACTCAGAAACACATCTTATAAAATCGCATTAAAAAAGAAACGTGCGTCGCACAAAAAATCATAACGTGCGGACTCGCTTAGTGCGTGCTATGTACGAGCCATATAAACACACAACGTGCGGGCGCACAAGATGAGTGCGTAGTGAGAGCTGTGTGCGAGCACACAAATATCACAAAACTCGCATTCGTGCTGGCGCACGATATGAGTGTGTAGTAAGAGCAGTGTGCAAGCACACAAAATCACACAATTCATATCAGTGCGGGCTCACAATATGATTGCGTGGTGAACTCATAGTGCGATCACTCAAAAAAAAATCGAATAAAGTCAGGCTCACGAGGTTGTTGCCGAGAATCACGATCAGGGTGGGGCTAACAAGGTAAAGTGTCTGACTGCCGTCACTTGGAAAGGCCAGCGCGATCCTTGTTCAGTATCCCACCTAGAATGGTGCCGACCACTAGTCATATTAGACATCCGTCTATTCTTATAAAATGTCAACAACACTTCCTACGTAATATGCTTCGAAATAATCGAAGTTAATGCCTGTAGAACTATCTGGGTATAAAAATAATATTCAAAATCAAAAATAATATCATAGTATTTTGTAGTTTTTAATGATATTTACAGAATTAAAATAATAATTTATACTGTTGACTAATTTTAATAGTAAAAAAACTATTAATAGTATGGTACTATATCATAATTTATAAAGTTGATAAGCAAATATAAATCAAAAACAATCATAACGTCATTATGAAGGCCGAATACACCCAAGTAGAAATTGTTATAGGGTCATTATATGGAAAATATTAATGCATTTTTTCCTTGTCATAATTCAATCATTACTTGGACCTGGTAGGTGGTATAGACAGTCCTACAAACAGCAGGGATGAAGGATGGTTACACCGTTTTTACATCGACACATCAAATATTTGAGTATTCCAACGGAGGTTAAATTAAATTGATATGATCAGAACGTCAGGAGCTGTACCTACGCTGTTTCAACCAGAACATTGGCATGATTGGGCCCATTGTAACCTGTGAACCGACCACTTATGTTCAAATACCTCACATAAAATTTACATCTACAGATGAATACGGACTTAAGTGATCATCTTTTGGTCAAATATATTTTGAGCTGTCCGTGTTATATTTGTACTCAAAGTGGGGGACCTACAAGTTTATTGCCGAATCCGAACGGCGAGTGAGAGCTTTTCATAGGCAATGCCGAGAGGTACCGCGGTATAGAAAAATGTTTCTATGAAAAGATGTTGTTAGCCGCAGTGCAGGCTTGAACCAGGGACCTTTCGGCTCGCAGTCCAACGCACTAACCTTGAGCTACCGAAGCTATGAACCGTATGAACCGTTTTTAAATATGACTTATAAATATGAGATAGTTTCAAGATGTTTGCCACAACAGCAATAAAAATGTGATATTTACAATAGATTCACAGCAATCATTCAGAATTGCGAGACATTTGCAGCAAATCTATTGGACTTTTTTAACATTTGGCTACTATAAAAAAAGCATATGCCGTACTTTTTCCTTACACTCGATTTATCCACAACAAGAGAGTAAATTTAATGGTGTAAAAAAGTGTCAACAGATATATAACATCTTAATGGTAAAAGTGAAAATAAAAATAACTGACATTGCAATTTTTAACACGTGATGAAAAATGATTTCTTTTCAGAGTACACCTTGCTGACAACAACGCCACCAAGCCTGGTTCATCTGGAAACATTTTTCTAGTCGTTGTACAATTTTACTTCAAAATTTCCCATGTGTCTTAAATTTTCTTACTGGTTATAATTCGTATGAACCGATTATAGCGCACCGACTGGTTTTTCTCCAGACTAGTTCTTCTTTTGCTTAGCATCATTACAATTATTATGTTTTGTTTGTCATCACCATTGAATCTGAGCGCAAAAGAAATATGCAAGACGCACAAATAATTGTAGTGGTACCCATATGACATGACGTTCGGCACGTATACCAAACATATTAATGTATCTGCCAAACAAGTGCAAGCGATATCTAGAAACAAGTATTATATTTAAAATACATATCTACCGAATAATTGACAATCTGAATGTAATGCAAAAATATACAAATGATATAATGGTCCTACATGTGCCGATGAAATCCGACGAAATGTTGGGTGTTAATTGAGTATAATTTAGTTTAATTAGTGGTCTGCAAGTAGTAGTATGCGGCGTTACGTATAACATGAAATTGCATATTTTTATGTTCCATTGAACCGCATTTAAATATGGAATTTATTTACATGCAAATTTGATCACACACAAAATGCAAATAAAGGTTCGTATTTATCGTATAAAATGTCAGCGTATTTGCAATGAAATCGCAAGTTCAATCAATTATCAACTCTACTAAAAAAAGGGCAATGCTAAAAGAGATATATAAATGATTTTCAGGTTTCCTACTAAAAACTAACCCTATTAATACAGCTGTAAATGTAATCTTGCAAATGCAGTTTTCGAATCGTGGGACTATCAGTCATTTGTAAATAAGAACCTCCTATGTTGACTAGGGATGTCAAAAAACCGGTTTTCGGTTTGTTGATTTAAAAAAAACCGAAACCCGTTTCGGGTTTTAATTTTTAAACATTTAAACGGAAAAAATTTATCAATTTTAATATAAAACAAACATTTTTAATGATGAATGTTCAATTTTTATCACAAAAATACTTTAAGTATTAAACAATTGAAATTTGTACTTTAAAATTCAGGTTATATCAATTATATTAAGAATTATAATTAAAACTTAAATAAATAAAATGTATGAACGTAAATATATTTATAGTTCAAAACTTTGTGGATTAAAAATCCATTTTTAAAATAATACTTAAGGAAAAGAATACTGTCGAAATGTTTTAGCTTAAGCCGATTTTTGGTTCAAGTTTTAATTAAACTTGAAACGGATACACATTTTTACATATTTTTGCATATAGAAGCAATCAGTTAATTTAATGAAATATTTTGTCAATTCTCATTTTTTTATCGGTATAGAATTGATAAATCTATTTCATAATAAAGGGTCGCAACGACGCCATATTTCTTGCCGCTCTTTTGACATTTCTCTCCAGTTCGGTTTGTGCAAAAACCCGGTTTGACGGTTTCGGTTTCTAGAAAATAACCAAACCGCTGGTTTGTGAAACCGGTTTTTGACATCCCTACTTCTGACACAGAAAAAGTAATTATTCTCCATAAATTATCTTAAAGATTGATTTCTACATTGGAACCTCTTACGACTGCATTTTAATAAGTACCATGGGTGAGTCTATTAAGGGCAGTGTCTGGATAAAATATTCAGCTTAACAATGGTAAAAATTTAAAAAACAAAACTGTGATCGCCCATAAAATGAAATCTTACCTCGTGAAAGTGTCAGAAAACGTTTTTTTTGCATCCATCAAAAACCGCCAAAAACAGTTTTCTCTTAAACACGATTTATTGTAACTTTTTGCTAAATACTTTCAACGGTAAAGTTTTATAAGTTTTCGATACCTTTAATTAAGAAGTCTGAAAAAACAATGTAGCCGCGGTAGCTCAGTGGTTAGTGCGTTGGACTGCGAGCCGAAAGGTCCCCGGTTCAAGCCAGGACTTGGGGCTAAAACCATCTTTTCATAGAAACAATTTTCTATTCCGCGCTACCTCTCGTCAGTAAATGGCAAACCTACGAGAGTAAAACCATTGCCTATGAAAAGCTCTCACCCGCCGTTCGGATTCGGCAATAAACTGTAGGTCCCACCACTTTGAGTACAAATATAACACGCACAGCTCAAAATGGTGAGAGAGCTCGGCCCAAGTTCTATACAGGACTGTAGCACCAAACTATTATTATATTAAAAATAATGGTTGTAGGCTATATTAATTAAACCTATGGGACAATATATTAACCTCCGATACCTTTCCAACGATACTTGATGATGATCGAACATCGAATAAAGTATATATGACGAAAAAACAATTTTTTTTCGGGCTCCAGTACGTTTTTATTTTGTTTCTGATACTTTTACGAATTAAGCTTTCATTTTGGATTTTTATTTTATTGTTTTTTTTTTGGTTAAGTAGACCGACTCGGTCTAGATCATACGGACTACAGAAAAAAAAGACAGACATAAATTGTAAAAAATATATTCCGTGATATTCCGTTCTTTTCCATTATATTCCGTGCACTTTTATGATTATTACAATTTCAAAGTTTTTTTTTTTTTTGCTTAAGTCATATATAGGATATTCCACCTACACCCAGAAAAAAATACTATATAAATAATAGTTTTTTACTATTAAATAGTCAATAGGATAAATTATTATTTTAATTGGAAATTACCATAAAATACTAGAAAATACCATGATATTGCCATTGAGTTTATATGAAAAGATTAATTTGTTGTGTACGATTAAATCAATAATTGTCCTATTGACCAATTTTAATGGGATTTGAGGGAATTTTTTCTGGGTGTAGTTAAAACGTCGGACGTTGGGAAAAAATTGAGCAAAAACGTGCGCATGAGGGTTTTTTAATCTCACGTCTACACTAATAAAAATAGAAAATTTAGAGATTCTTAAAGATAATTCCTTGCTAAATCGAGTCGTATACTCGGTTTTTTTATTACTGGTACCCTGTACTGATAATCTTTATTTAAAACTATCTTTTTTCAATATTTTGTAAAATATTTCTGAGGCGTATAAATTAAATAATTTTTGCTCTTTGATTTTAATGAAACTTGGTCAATAGCTTTGTATATGTTTAAAAAAATATAGGTTTATTTCTTTTTCGAAATCAAATCAAAATCAAAAACACAAAAGCAAAATTCAAATTACAAAAGAAACCAGTTGGGAAGGTTAGATCACATGGGAAATTTTAAAGTAGGTGTAATTATGATAGTTAGGATTATCAAAATTATAGTCGGTCTAAGCCGACTATAAATACCCTACACATATGTGTGGTTACCATTCAAAGTGATATATAGGTCACCAGGGTATACGAATCCTGAAAATAACTACAAACATTCAATCGCTGAAGAATTTCCATTCATTTGATACCCATATTTACAAATGGGTAGGTGTACCGAATTTAGATTTTTTTTTTAATGAACCACAGGTCTTTTCGACGGAAAACATTATTATCACGTACTTGAGCATGATGTCAATATATATTTGACCAAAAAAGTTTACCTAAGCACGTATACATAAAAATTGATCTTTATATGTACATTTTATATGAGGTATTTGAACATAAGTGGTCGGATCATAGGTCACAATGAACCGATCTCGCCAATACCGATCTCGCACATACAGCGTAGGTATATTAGTAATCAAAGTTATAAGTTTCATTTATCTAGCTCTTCAATTTTAAAAGTAGTAGGGATTTCAACAGACAGACAGACGGACAGACAGACAGACGGACAGACGGACATCGCTAAATCGACTCAGGAGGTCATGCTGATCAAGAATATATATACTTTTCCATACCGGAGATGCTTCCTTCTGGGTGTTACAAACGGCGTACCAAACTGAATATACCCTTTCACTCTTAGTGTAGGGTATAAAAACACAAAAACAGAAGCAAAATTAAAATAAATGCAAAATCAAAAAAGCAAAAATACAAAAACAAAAGAAAAACACAAAACCAAAAAAAAAAAACAAAACCAAAAATCCAAAAATAAAAGCATAGATTTAAAACATAAGCAAAAACACAAAATCAAAAACAGAAACAAAAAAAGGAAAACACAAAACAAAGCAGAAATACAAAATTAAAAACGCAAACATATTAAGCAAAAACACTAAAACCAAAGCAAAATAAAATATAAGTGCACAACATCAAAAAAGCAAAAACACAAAAGCAAAAAACAAAACCCAAACAAAAAAAAACAAAGCAAAAACCCAAAAGTTAAAGCATAGATTCAAAACAAAAGCAAAATACAAACACAAAAACAATAACAAATCAAAAACACAAACGGAACAACAAAAAGAAAAGTAAAAACACAAAAGCAAAATTCAAATTCCAAAAGAAAAAACACAAAAACTGGAGTAAAATTAAAAATAAATGCACAAAATCAAAAAAGCAAAAACACATAAACAAAAGAAAAATACAAAACCAAAAAAAAAATAAACAAACCAAAAATCCAAAAGTAAAAGCATAGATTCAAAACATAAGCAAAAAGACAAAATCTAAAACAGAAACATAAAAAGGCAAAACACAAAACAAAGGCAGAAACACAAAATTAAAAACGCAAAAATATTAAGCAAAAACACAAAAACCGAAGCAAAATAAAAAACAAGTGCACAACATCAAAAAAGTAAAAAACACAAAAGCAAAACACAAAACCCAAACAAACAAAAAACAAAGCAAAAACCCAAAAATAAAAGCATAGATTCAAAACAAAAGCAAATCACAAAATCAAAAATACAAAATCAAAACTAAAATAAAAAGCACAAAACACACAAAAGCAAAAAAAAACTTAAAAAATTAAAAGAAAAAATACAAAACTAAAAGAAAAACACAAAACCAAAACAAGAAAAGCCGAAACACAAAAGCAAAAACACAAAATCAAAAATACAAAAACCAAACACGCACACAGCAAAATTTAAAACACAAAAACAATTGCAAAACACAAATCCACTAAAAATTCAAGCACAAACAAAAAGTCAATTTCAAAAACAAAAGAAAAACAAAAACATCCAAGTAGAAAATGCAAAAAAGGTAAAAATCAAAAGAATAGTAAAAACAAAAAACGGAAAAATAATAATAAACGGTTTCAATGCGAAATAGGCAAAAGTGGTTTCATTTATATACCTACATTTCTTTTAATTTTCATTTAAACATTTTTCTATTAATTTTAAAGTACCTTCTTAGCTCAGTGTACTTATTTTTTAAAACAATTTTTACATATCACAAAACATACCCAAAACACCCAACTCTAGTGTCAGGAATACTAATTCTTAGGTTACGAAATACAAAAAAGTCGGTAATACTATATTTGAAAAATTGGAAGAAACATTTGAGCGAACGAATCGAATGTTTTAAAATACGTTTTACCAACGAAAAGCAATCACACAATTATAAAAGAAAATACACGATAAGGAGAAACCTATTTATACCAGAGCTTAAATTGTTATTTTCCCGATATTCGATATATTAGAGATGCAGAATTATATGTCAGATTTTATAGTATAGAATTAAAAACAAATAATTGTTTAATCATATGGCCGCTGCTGTTGGGTTCAGTCATTAAACTTTGCTTGATAATGACGATTGATAAGAGTAAAATTTCCACATATAAATCAGATTGTCATAGCGACAGAATTGTATACAATGACATGATATTGATTGAAACAGTCAACAGTAAAGACGGACACAATGGAATTGACGTAAAATAATGGTAATGATTATGGCTAACATGTATATATTTCAAATCATATTAAGAAATTATCTTTGAAGGCACATTTTAAGTAATATACTGAATGAAGGAGATTAAAATTCAGAATTCCACTCAGAAATTGAAACATTTCCAAAAATGTATTTTTTCTTTATTTTTTGATTATTTGCAAAATACCACACAAATATTATATAAATTTTGAAATATGGAACTTTGCACAATTGTACCGACCTGTGTACTTTTACCAGTGATTGTGTTATTAAAGAGATCTGGCAAAATTTGCGAATCAGTTTCATTCTATTTTCGCTGTCGTAGCCTTGAAATATTCAACTAAATGTTCGATACCTACGCCTTGAACAAAAAAAAAAACATCACACGTGACACGCCTGCCTGACTGCCAGTCCGACCCGCGCGCCTGTTCAAATGACGCATGCAGACAATTGAATAATAATATTGTATCTAGATACAAAATAAAATAAATAAAAAACAACCCAAGAGATACTAACAAATAGATGGGACGTTGGTATAGATGGATTGATGGCTGTTTGGATGGGATACATACTAAAGTTCCATGTTGATTTTACAAATTATTAGAATTTTATGTACACACTATACGCTGATTTGAAATCATAGACAGTCGCAAACATTTTATGAATGAGTTAATTGTATAGATTGGCATGCGTGTCGTGTCGACTTTATTAGGACCAATCAATCGATTTTTAATAAATTTATTAAAATGCGTTAATTTTTATATGCGCAATAAATTTACAAATTTCATCATAAAAATTCAAGTCTCGCGCAGTAATATTTAAAAATTTGGAATGTTCAAAAGTATTGACATAAAATAATTATAGAGACCCAAACTAGACAAATTATGTCTGAAAGATGTTCTTAAGTTATCTTTTAAATGTTACAGATGCCTGAAATTTGTCTGAAATGTAACGGAAAAGATGTCCTTTTGTAATACAAATGATTGACCGAAAGTTGCCTTTTTTTATTTCTCCTTAGGGTATACAAAAAGATATATTAAAGTTTTTGTCATAAAGTATACTTTAAGGTCATCTTAAAGTATACAATATAGATATGTCTAAAAGCTGACGTCAAAATTTTTTATTTGACAAATATCTAGACTTTGATTTTTTGTTTTTGTTTTGGTTTAAATTATCGCGATATTAAGATTTTTCTTAAAACGTTATAAATTAATAACATATTAATAATATTATTTTTATATCTCTATTTTCTATTTTTTATCCGTATACAAAAGGTAAAATAAATAATTATTTTATTTAATTTATCTTTATCTAATAAATACCCTCAAACACAAATCGCTAATTAAAAATTTAAACATTTCCTAAAATAAACATTTACCAATTGAAATTTCGAATTTTGTTCTTTTTGAAATGATTCAATAAATTCGATAATAAAATAACTTAAAGCTTACAAAAAAAAATGAAACATGCCAAAAAAAAAATGACATTTTAATGTATACTCGTATTGTTTTTATTTTTATTCTAAAATTAAAAAGTTTATAATAAAAAATAAAATCAATATTTACATTTTAAAATATTCTAACTGATAAACACATTGATATAAAGAAACATCAATAATATACAGGGTGCTTTGGGATGCAAATATTTTAGGAACTGATTCATACCATGTAAAAAATTGTTCTTGAGTTAGGGTCTATTTGAAACACCCTATGATATACAGGGTGTTTTCAAAATTTACTTTACAAAAATTGGTTGTATAATTAATTATAACTTCTACAATGTATAGCCCAGAGCAGAAATATTACAGTCATTTTAAAGATAATCGATCATAGTTTCTAGTAAAATTTTAATATTGACAATTTATTTGGTGCGCCAGTATATTTTTCTTATCAAAGTAAAACAATAAATATTTTATTACAACTGTTTTTACAAAACTGATTTTTTCACGCAATTTATATCTAATATTTTGTTTATTTTTTTTTTTAATATTTAAATGTGTTATAGTGAAATAAATAATTTCTTCATACACTATTTTTATCTTGCACGTACCGTTTTCCTTGCGGAGCTCTCCTTGTAGTACTCTCAAAATTCTCAAATTCCTCAGAATACCATTTTATTATAAAACACAATATGTAGTTTTTAACGAATTCTTTTTTATGTATTTATTTTACAAAATTTTCATTTAGAATAGTAAATTAAAGTAAATTTTGAAAACACCCTGTATATCATTGAGTGTTCTAAATAGACCCTAATTCTTGAACAATTTTATTCATGAAATAAACCAAGAAATCAGTCCCTAAAATATTAGCATCCCAAAACGGACCACCCTGTATACTACACTAAAAATAAAACATGCATAACATAAAGAAACAAGAAAGTGTATTGTACGAAACAATTACATAAAAAACAAATTAAAATTCGTAATTTTACTAAAATTTCTCAATAGAAAAAAACACAATTTTCTTTTATTTAAAGTTAATGCTCGTTCGTTGATTAAAAGAATATTTTTTTTATTATTAGAATTATTATTATTATCCATGATTTAATAAAAAATATTCTATGCAGTTAATTTGCCCCAAAAGAATTTCTTTTGCAGCATGCTATAAATTCGCACGCAATAGTGTAAAGGGTTTTTTTAACAGGGACGTTACAAAAGTAGAGCGACAGGGACAGCAAACGACGCCATATTTCTTGCCGCTCTTTTGACATTTCTCTTCAGTAGGTTTGCCATTTCATGATGGAAAGATATACGAATTCGAATTTCGGTGGTAAATTTTAATAATTTCGACTCTTTGTTGGCTCGTATATAAATTATAAAAAATGAAAATAATAAAAATATATATTATATATTAAAAAATAAAAATTTATTTATTAAAAAATATATATTAAAAATATATATTAAGAAATATTTTTTTAATTTTTTTTACAAAAACAATATATCTCGAATATATACAATCCAAAAAAAGTTTAAAAAATAACCCAATATTTTTTACCATGTACGAAACTTTTATTACTCCTAAAAGGAGCAGGATCGACTATAGTAATCATAATTTCAAATCCAGGTATGGCAACCTGATCCAACTTTCATAAAAAATACTGATCTAATAAATAAATGTTAAACTCAAATGCAATAGAAATACAAACTCTCAACATTTTCAAAATTTTGAAATATCTGATTTAGACTCAAAACGTTGACTTTTTGTCAATGCAAAAGTGATTGAGATAACTTTGTTCACAAAACTATTTTATGTTTGAAAGGTCTCAAATTTAATAAAAGCAGTTTAAGAAAAAATTAACTTTCTTTAGGATAAGGGTAAGATCAGGATACCTGATCAGAATAGTATCTTCGAATAGCGTCACATTTTGAAGCAGTTACTGATGAAAATCCCTGATGATTTTCTGATTTCAAATCAGGCTGCCTGATCAGACACTGATCGCATTCTGAACCAAATTTCCACTCGAGCAATTCTAATTTGAAATCCACGTATGGCAACCTGATCCATCCTTCATAAAAAATCATGATCTAAAGCCAACATTATAGAACCAGATGAGACAGTTACGAAAAAACTGATTAATTATCGTATTATCGAGATGTTATTAAAAATCTTTTATAATAAAATTAGGTAACAAAATTATTTTAATAAAATAAAATATTCTAATAAATAAATGTTCAATTCAAATGCAAAATAAATTAACATTTTAAAAAATTAAATATCTATATCAATAGTCATTGCAAAAGCTAATGAAACATTTTTGTTCAGAAAACTATTTTTTGTTTGAATGGGCTCGAATTTGTAAAAGCAGTTTTAGAAGAATTTAAAACTACATCGATTAATATTAGGTCAGTATAAGAGTAAGATCATATAGTCTAATCAGGCAACTTGAGCAGGATAGCAATTTCGAATAGAGTCACATTTTGAATTAGGCACCACTCATTATTACTTTATTTCAAAATCAGGTAGCCTGATCAGACAATGATCGCACCCTGAACTAAATTTCTACTCCGGAAGATAGATTTATGATTCCCTTTTCTGACTTCTAAAGTAATATTAAATTTGATGTTTGAGTTCCATTTGAGAGGGCTCATAAAACGACCATGATTGAGATTTTTTAATGAGTCAAGTTTCGGTGCCTTATATGAAATAAGGTAAGCCGATCAGTGAATGATTTCATCCTGAACTGAATTTTCACTCGGGTACCCCTTTTCCTTTCCTTGCGTTAACTTCCATTTTTCCTTCTTTTACTTGATCGTTGGTGTCATTTTTAACACTTTCGGGTACCCCAACCCGTTTGTTATTTAACCGCAAATGAAATCGACAAACGAATTTTCCGTTTGTGAGCAACGAATTTTAAATCAAATCTCAAAAAATCAGTCTACTTAATGACTTTCCCTTTCCTTGCGTTAACTTCCATTTTTCCTTCTTTTACTTGATCGTTGGTGTCATTTTTAACACTTTCAATTTCTCCTATATGTGATTAAATAATTAAATTGAAAATAATAAACTACCAGAGTGGAAATTTGGGATAGGATGCAATCATTGTCGGATCAGACTTGCCTTACTTCAAAAAAGGAAATGATCTGGATTTCACATCTGTTTATCCTGATCAGATTGTCTGATCTTACCTTTTGCCACTCCCCTTTTCCTTTTGACTTTAAAAAACAGGTTTTTGATTTTAAGGGGTTCCACGTCTTGAGGTAACTTTTTTTTAAGTTTTGAGGCCTGGTTTTTGTATCGTGTGACATTTTTTTCCCCGTCCACATCGTAATAATTTAAAAATCATTTATGACATCGATGGGTTTTCGATTTTTGATCTGTTCCAAGGGGTAGAGCGGCAAAAGAAATGTTTTCGTCACTCACCTTCCATTAATGAGTATCTGATATTTTTTTTATGTGAATTTCGATCGGCCCTATAAAGTAAAGTTCAGTCAAATTAAATAAACTAATATTAACGAAAAAAAATCAAAAAAAATCATTCTCGCAGTCGGTAGGATTCGAACCTACGCTCCCAGAGGGAATCTGATTTCTAGTCAGACGCCTTAACCGCTCGGCCACGACTGCTTACAGCAACACCGCGCACAATTCCAAACAACAGCAAGAGTAACCAAAATGTCTAAATAAGATTAACAAACCAGCATGGAACATTTATTTGTTTTGAATCCATCATCGCACGGTAAATATTAGCGGCACCTTTTAAAATTATGCAGCAAACAAAAACAAAAAAAAACTGTCTAACGCGTTGGTCGCACCCGCGTTTTAAAATAAATATTAAAAATTATATTCTTACTTATTTTCACACAAATTTGAAGGTGTTTTTCTTCGTGAGGTGCCTTAATTTAAACAAAATCACTTTTCACGCAATCAACGACAACGGCCAACAAGACTCTAAAAACTTTGGCCCATTCACAGACACTGGTCGCGACGTTTTTTTTAACACTGGCAATACTTCTTCTACTCCTGCTGCTCCTTCCAATAACTCTGCCAGACACTCAAATCAAACACTTGCTTGCCAACAACAGGCACCCACACGTAGTGCGCTTTATCCTGGACTCAATGACCTTTATATATCCTTTCGATTTTTGTAGTCCTTGTGACGTTGCGCGAGTGGTTGCCACCGCTTTCTTCTTTAACTTGCCGTCCACCAATTTTGGTGCCGGCTTTATTTACCATGAACTGTTTTGTTTTCTTGTTTGTTGTTGGTGGTCAGTGTTTTCATTCTACTCCGATCGGAGTAGATCTACTCCATTTCCTTTGTATTTTCTCATAATTTCAACTCCTAAAGGAAATGGGTGACTCAGATTTTGAAATTTCCAAAAAGAAGAGAAGGCAATTCGCTTTCAAATTTTCACCAAGTAGCTCTCGAAATGAGCCTTCGAAAAATCGAACTTTAGTATGTACAACAACCAGTGTATTTGGTTTGGAGAAATGCTAAAATTGTCAAAAACAGTAGTGTCTAAATAAATATTAATAATATGCAGTGTCTTTTATTTATTTTTTATTCGATTTATCATTACCAGAGCTAACAATAATTATATGAACATAACACTGAAAAAATATGTTGATTATGGTTAAAAAAAAATAGATAAATATGGATCAAAAAACTTTAAATATGGATATATTTTGTATTTATTTATTATATATTAATATACATAAAAAATGTATTACATTCAACAATTATTTGTTTGCGTAAATTTTCAGAAGCAAATGAACGCCGACAATCTTTTAAAACTCAAGAACATGAAAATGTTCTTTCCATATCATTCAATTGGAGAGTATTTAAATTCATCAATATCAGCTGGAAGTAAACCATTAATGCTTGAATCTGCTTTTTTTTTGAAGATATCCATCCTGAAATTACCTACACCCAGAAAAAAAATCATGGTAAATTAATAGTATTTCAATAGAAAAACAATAATTTATACCATTAATATTGGTTATTAGGATGCGTCCCATTAGTTCAGTAATATTGAAACTATTAATACAATGTGTGGTTGTACCATAAATTTTATAATGTGATATTTTAATTACAAAAGGAAAGACCTATACAAATTTAATGATACATATTATTAATTTTATGGTAAAGTCGAATTACATTTTCCTAATAATTTATTTAAACAAAAATATATTTTAGTTAATTTATTGTATAATTTATTTTATTTTAATGTCGAAATTGATATTCACTTTTACAACACACACATAAAAAGACACTTCTTGCTGCAAAAGATTATAAAACATTTAATGTTTGCTTCGGTTTCCAATAATTGATTGAGTCTGCAGTTATTTTTGAGTCCGTTGCCATAATAGAAGTTCGTATTATTATTTATTTTCTGTAATAAATAAAATAACTATAAATAAATATATAAATATAATTTATTTACCATAAATACCTTGAGTCCTTGGCAATGTCACAATACATGCGACCATTTTGAGTAAACACGCAGAATGACGTACAAAACGAACATGTTTGTATTCGTTTTACGTTTTTTTACACCACATTTATTATTATAGGGTTTCCTCCTTAAAAACAACAGTATTAAAACAACAGTATTTATTCTATTTAAAATAATAATATTGAAATATTTAAATTTATGGTGTGAATATTTCAAATACTATTGAATTAATTAGAAAACTTTTGATTTAAAAAGAAAAAACTATTAATACATGAAGCTTAAGATCAATGGTCGTACCATAAAGTACTTAATGGTACATTTTCTTCTGAGTGTATGGGGGTTTTGTCGTGAACTCGTAAATATATCAAATATACACTCAACAAAAATACCATATAATTAATAAGTAGTTTTTTACTATTAATAGTAGTCAATATTTTTTTTTTAGTTTATATAAAAAATATAAATATAGGTTATTAAAATTTTAAATGAAATTTCTGAATTGCAATTGGAGTTTTTTAAATATAAAATAAATATTTAAGAATTAATTTGGATATGATGTAGACTAATATAATTTTCAAATTTCAATTTTAACCATATAATTTTCATCACATCGAAAATCTTTGAAAACTTTGTCATAAAAACAACAAACTTGAAACAGGGTTGCACTGCAAAAATATTGGAATACGTCAGAAGTATAACAAAAATTGGTCGATATGGCGAAATATGAGTTAAATTTTTTTCCAAAATATGGATTTAAATAAATATTTGGATTTATTCATAAACATTCTTAAAATATGTATTCAAACATTGAATATTCAAAACCATATAAAAGCGATCCCTGATCATTAGTAAGGCTAGAATTTAAAATAAAATAAAACAAAATAAATATATGAATCAATTAATTTCCTTTAAAGTGGCATTCAAATGTTAATGAATATTTTAATCTATATATATAAAACTCTTGGTCCGTCTGTCTGTCTGTCTGTTTGCTCCAGTATCACGTCTAAACCGCTGAACCTTTTAACCTGAAATTTTGCACGAGCATAACTCGGCACATACACAAGCTAAGAAGATGAAACAAAAAACTCAAATACATAAACAAAATACAAAATCTAAGACACAAAAGTAAAAATCAAACACAAAAGCAAAAACCAAACACAAAAACAAAAGCAAAGCAGGAACTAAAGCAATCACACAAAAACCAAAACAAAAACACAAAAACCAAAGAAAAACACAAAAACAAAAGCAAACACACAAAAACCAAAAACCAAACAAAAACACAAAAACAAAAGCAAAAACAAAATGAAAAACAAAAAACAAAAGCAAAATAAAAAACGCAAAAAGAAAAACAAAAGCAGATACAAAAGCAGAACACAAAAACAAAAGCAATAACACAAAAGCAAAACTCAAAAACAAAAGCAAAAACACAAAATCAAAACAAAGACACAAACTCAAAAGCAAAGACATAAAAGCAAAAACACAGCAGCAAAACATGAAAACAAAAAAGCAAAACCACAACATTTAAAACACAACAACAAAAACTCAAAAACAAATGCATAACAAAAGAAAAACACAAAATCAAAAACACAAAAGAAGAAACAGAAACACAAGAACAAAACCAAATACACAAAATCAAAAACAAAAGGAAAACAAAAACACAAAAACAAAAAGAAAATAAAAGCAAAAATCAAAACAAAAACCACAAGAGCAAAATCAAAAAAAAGCAAAAACATAAACACAAACAAAAGCAATGACACAAATCAAAAGCATAAATACAAAAGCAGAACAATAAGGCAAAAACACAAAGACATAAACAAAAAACATCTGCACGAAATTTACTTAAAATTTGGAATATATAGTAGAACCCAACAAACAAACTGAATTAGACTATCGAAAATAATTAATAAAAATGTTCTTTATATTAATAAAATCACTCCATATCCTTGCATTGACAAAATCTTTGTCCAGCTGGTGTTTTTTATAAGGCTGTCATATCAGGTAAAACTAAAACTAATTTTAAAATTGTTTTATTTGAAGTCTCTAAAGCAGGATTTTTACGGAATTTTCAAAAATGTTTACTTCGATTTTCTAGCTCATTGAAATCGGTCACGTCCGGCACATTCATTGAGTACCAAAAATTTAGAAGAACAGTATAAAAAAAAATCAAAACTTAAAAAACAATACGGATAATGATTACACTGTGCTACAAATTCCAAAAAATGCCGTATACAAAAATCCCCACCTATATTTTTGGATAGGCACGGAAAATCACTGAATATCCTCATTTACAGAATGTCTATATCACTTCGAGTTTTTATACCCTACACCTATAAGATACAGGATATATTAAATTTTTATTTGCACTTCGGTGTGCATATACGCATTTTCCTACCTTGAGTTACTTATGTAATTAAAACTCAGCATCTACGGAAGTTATTTTAAAAGTGTTTAATGTTATGAAAAACCAACACATTTAGCTAACTAAAACTTTTTAATATATTAAAATAGGTTTAAATACATCTGAGTTATAGGTCATTACACGACAAAACAATTCAAATTTAAATTAATTTTTCAATTTTGAAAAATCGTTAAAAAATCATGTTGCAATATAATCTACACATTTTTACAGTTATTTTAAGTAAATTCAATTACCTTATCAGAACTTTTCGATTTTTTTAAATTCAACAAGAAACAACAAAGTTATGATCAATTAAATCATTGTCCTTTTAATAATAAAATGTTTTAACCGAGTCATTCCCACACTTTTGCATCCAATTTTTACATCCAAAATTTACCAAATCAAGTCATCTATGATATTTAAAACTCTTGAATTTTGGTTAAATTTTATTTTGTAAGGGTCAATTGAAATGTTTTGGTCAATTTTTTTAATTTTTTGGGCAACTTTAACCTGAGATACAGTGATCCAAAGTTACAAAAAAATAGACAAAAAAAACACTTTTGTATGTTGTTCATATTAAAATATCTATTGATCGAGATATGCTATAAACTCCGTTTAGGTGTCATTTTAAAGCTAATAAAATATGCTTTTGAAAATTTTGAGTTATATCTCCTCTGCCTGGACATGTGGTAATTATCCTTGCACTTCAAATTGAAAAATCTAAAAAGATCCCAAATTTTGTATTGATTTATTATGAATATTCGTGCCAAATATCAAGATGGTATTTTGACGGAGTGAATGAATATTTCCACACGGAACGTTTTGTTCCGTCCTAAAATTTTCTGTCATTTATTATGAAATAACTAAATAAGTACATAATCTCAGCTAGTGTGTGCCCAATTTAATGAGTTTTACTTCTACAACGACGATATAGTAATATAGACCACATTTTCAAGATTCGATCGATTGAGATTCTCATCTTAATCGATCAAATACAAAACAAACGCAAAAAATAAGCTAAAAATTCTATTTTAAAAAATAAGTACTTCATATAAACAAAAAAAAAAGCAAATGAAGTAAATAACAAAATCAAAAACAAATTGAAAACACAAAGAAAAAAGAAAATATAAAAGAAAATACTAAATACACCCAGAAAAAAATACTATATAAATAATAGTTTTTTACTATTAAAAATAGTCAATAGAATAAATTATTATTTTAATCGGAAAATACCATTAAATACTAGAAAATACCATGACATTGCCATTGAGTTTATATGAAAAGATTAATTTGTTGTGTACTATTAAATCAATAATTGTTCTATTGACCAATTTTAATGGGATGTGAGGGAATTTTTCTGGGTGTACTAAATAGAAAAAAAAGATAAACAACACATTTGAGTTACTTATTATTTTATATTACAAACATTTATTTCAATATAGCACGTGGTACAATTTTTTTTATTATTCAAATATTATAAGAAACATAATAAGGGGATTCATATCAGCACTGTGCTCAGTGACCGCCAATATGGTTTCCGTAGGGCCAGATCCACAGGTGACTTGATGGCGGTCCTCTCCGAAAAGTGGAATAATTGTATTCACCTTTTCGGGGAGAGTAAGGCTGTTGCTCTCGATATTTCCAAGGCTTTTGATCGAGTGTGGCATAAAGCCCTCGTTTCAAAACTAATTGCATATGGTGTCGGTGAATCTTTTACTCGATGGATATCGAGTTTTCTCCAGGGTCGTTCAATACGAGTTGCGATGGATGGTGTTCTTTCGGAACAACATTTCATCAATTCTGGAGTTCAGCAGGGTTTCGTCCTATCCCCTTCCCTATTTCTGGTATTTATCAATGACCTTCTGTCATTGACCCAGAACCCAATCCATTCCTTTGTAGATGATAGCAACATTTGTCATTCATACTCGTTCAAAAAGCGCCCAACTTTTTTGGAGATTGAGAGTAAAAGACGCACTATGAATGACACACTCAATAATGACCTTAAAACAATCTCCGAGTGGGGTCTTGCAAATAGAGTTGATTTTAATGCACGCAAAACCCAATGTTGTCTGTTATCTCACAAAAGAATGGATTTAACCCTACCTCCCCTTAATATGGGTGCTGTGGATATTGCAGAGTCAGCTGCTCTTGACGTTCTGGGAATATCAATTCAATGTGATCTCCGTTGGAATGATCACATTTTTGATGTGTCGAAAGAAGCGGCCAAGTGCCTCGGTTTTTTTTAAAACGGTGTAAGACATACTTCACTCCAGCTGACTTACGCAGCTGGATTCGGCCTAAGATGGAATTCAATTCGCACACTTGGGCAGGGGCCTCAAAATCTTCCTTGGAGTTCCTGGACCGAATTCAAAAACGTGCGATATATTTAATAGGGGATGAAAATATTTCATCATCTATTGGTTCTCTTGAGCACCGAAGGACCGTTGGGTGAGTAAGCCTGTTTTATAGGTATTACAACGGTAAGTGTTCGAGGGAAATACATGGCCTGGTTCCACCAGTTCGTGTGTTCTCTCGTTCTACTCGGGCAACGAACCAAGCCCACCCCTTCGTAGTCCACTTGGCTCTCAATAGAACCACACATTACCGAGATAATTCGTTCTTCAGTCGCACGATACGTTTGTGGAACAATCTCCCTGCGTCTGTTTTTCCCGACATTTTTGATATTGTCAAATTCAAAACAAACATTCACCGTCACTACTCTATCTTTCCTCCCTCCCTCTAACCTATAATCCTTTCCTACGATCAACACTATGCATTGCATGAATAGGGGGCATCCCCTGAGCGTTGGTTAATTTGTAAAAAAAAAAATAATAATAAATTTATTGCCAACTAACGTAAGATAGAATAAAACATTCATGAAATTTTATTTACGTTATTTTCACATAAAAATCGACAAATAAATTTACGAGTTGAGCGTAAAATATTCTCATACAATTTTTGCGTAAATTTCTACTACATATTTACGGGATTTCCACAAATTACGAGGTTTACGCGCTTGATATGAATCCGCTTAATAATAAAACATATTCGGTAAATAAAACTGTAAACGATTTCTGTATTTCTATTAAAAAAAAAAACAAAAAAAAAATTATAAAAAAAACTCTTTCTCAATGTAATAAAACCATTGGGATGTAAAATGATCATGGTTGGCGTGCTACAAATTTTAATTGCTAAATGAAGCTACGATGAACCCTACAAAAACAAAACGTCTGCAAAAATAATGGATTGTGCGTAAATTTGAGGGTAAAAAAGGTTTTTTTTAGGGTAAAATAAAATATTTTTGCAATGGCCTGCAATTATTAACGCTTTGCTTAATGTTGGGTTGTACCAGGACGAGTGCGATTTATATAGTGAGATGGTGAAAATAGCCGAAAGGCGATCATTGATCATGATGAGATTTTGTTTTTGAAATTTTGAACTTTTTCATAGAGTTCATTGAACGCGAACAATGTAAAATGAAACTGATGTCAATATTTTTTTTTGCTATATTTAGAAAGGAGCTTCCAGAGCATGTTTTAAAAAAAAAGAAGGACCTTTTATTAAATTTCAAGACGTTTAATTTTGGTATGTGACATTTTTCATTCACATGGCGCACTCGCAAAGAAAGTGGATTAAAAATGTTGTTTTGTTGCTCTCAGGCATTGTTTGGCTCTGGCTCTGTGTCCTTCTGTGCAAAGTCCTTTGAGCGCGCGCTTGCGCCGTTCTCAAGAAGCAGCTGAGCGCAGACGCGACGACAACAACAAAGCAAGCGGCTGAATGTATGGCAAGCGATTGCGCAAAAGGAGTCTGGTTTAAAAAAAAAATACGACTGGGCAAATAGGTCGTGCATCCGAATGTAGGTATTTGAAGGAAACAAAAACAACGCAAATAAATAAAAAATATAAAAAGAAGAAACAACAAGGGATTCGAAAAGTTCGTTATCCTCATGAAGGTCTGTCTGGCGGGCTGTCTGTCCGTCCGTCCGTCTGTATGTCTGGCTGAGTGCCTGGAGATTGCAAGGATAACCCTGCACGCCACGCCGCGCTAAAAAATGCAATGGGTGATGACTTTGATGAAAATCAGAAAACGAACGAACGTACGAACCAACTCCGGAATTAAAGAACGAATGAGCGTAAATTTAAGGGGTATATCAAATCGCTGTCATTGTGTGCGCAACGTCCTTTTTGATGAAGGGGTGCGTCAGCATCCTTTTTGGCAAAACAACAACAACAACATATACGAGTCGCGATAACAATTATAATGCGTGCTCGTAACAGGGTGTCGCCACGATCGTGTGCGAAATGAGAAATGTGTAACATGAATTTATTTTTTAAACTATTTGTTAAAAACCGACCTACACTCAAAAAAGAGTTTGAGTTTATATTGAGGAAAATAAACTTGATATACAGCCAATAAACCAAATAATGTCGACTCAAAAGATAGTATCAGCTTTTAAAAACAGATACTATTTTTAAAGCCGATATTTATTTTGTTTTTTTATTTTAATGAAACTTTTTTCATTAATGAGTTGGGAGAATATTAAAGTATATTAAAATTTTATCAAAAATCAAATAAAAGTCATCAAGGAGATTAGTTTAGTCTCTTAGAAGAATCTGGTATTTAGGAAATCCACCGGTCCATTACCGACTAATCTGCTTGTTATGAAATTTTATTGAATGCGTTTTTTTTAATTGCCTCAAACATTTTTCAATCTCATATATATTTTATTTAATCTAAAAAAAGTCATCGAGGAAAGGCTAAACAACCTCTTAGGAGAACCTTGAGTTTTTTAAATCCACAGGTCTATCACTGAATTATTTGAATCCACGTTTTAGAAAATTCCATAGAATTGGCAACATTTTTCAAGGACTTTTTTCAGAAATTAAAAAAGTCATCAAAAAGACTTATTTAGGCTTTCAGAAAAGCTTTAATTTTTTAAATCGATCGATTTTAATATATCGTCGTCGTTCAGTAATAAGTCGAAAATATCGAGATAAGTATGCTACTACTATAATAAAAACATACTCATCTTTAAGTTGGAAAAGTCCTCGGAGTCCTACATCTTTCCATACCGAAGATATTAAAAATGAAAAATCACTAACGCCAAATATTTAAGTTCAGTGAAAAGTACTCAAGTTCACAATTAGCCCTTAAAAAGGGGTCGATCAAATCTATTTTGGACTTACACTATAGAAGAAGATCTACATGGACATTCCTCAAAAAATACTATAATATTTCCATAATCGTGACGTATAATTTAGGACTCAGTGACTTTTCACTGAATGACAATCGTCGAAATCTGAATAAAACCGTGCTGAGTCCACAAAAATGGTCTGATTTCAACGATTTTTAGAATAAATGATAGATATTATGCATTTATTTCATCTACTGAAATCCGGTACAATTATGTTGATAAATTGGAGCACTGTTACTGTTTATATGGGACCTATTGACGTTGCATTGAACGGCAATAGTCGAAATATAATTAAAACATAGCCGAGTCCACAAAAATGGTCGGATTTCGGATTTTTGGATTAAATGACAGATATTATGCAGTTATTCCAATTCAAACTCTAAACTATTTTTTTTTTTTGCATTTTGTAGCGGAATGTGTTGTCTATACTACAAGCGTAGCACTATTTGAAACCATATTCTGATTTGTTATCATTAAAAGAATTTATCACAATACTCAATTTTTAGAATAGTGACTTTTCACTGAATGACGACGATATATTCATTTATTGAGACAGACAATTTGTCTGCAATGTACTGAAGAATTGTTCAGCGACAAAAATGTCAAAAATGAATATCAAAATAATTCTAAAACATTATTGTAACAGTCGTATGCATTTTTTAAAAATTGATATGAAAGAAAAATAAGATGAAAAAGCCTCAAGCCAGTGAAATATGTTATAAAGGCGAAGACGAAGAAATATGCGAAGAAATATGTTAAATTTTAAAAAAGTTACTTCATATGGGACAAATACCTTTCCAACGATATATAAAACTTGATGATCGGACACCGAATAAAAAAGCTATGATGAAAAAACGATGTTTTTGCGGGCACAAAAAATAAAAATTTGTTTCTTATTCTTTTACGAGGTAAGCTTTAATTTTAGATGCGGACTTTTCATTTTTTTTTTTAAATAAATATCTTTATTTTTCTTAGTGTAGGGTAAAGTAGGGAAAGAATTTATTGTTATATATAATTTGATGATTATAAAACTAATTAAATGTTTGATTCAAAACATACATTTAAACATTAAAAATGAATATTTTCAACAAACGTCACATTAAAATGTTCTACAAAGAAAAATATTCTACAATGAAAAATGTTCTACAAATGTCTTAAAAAATTGTAAATATTTCTGTTGATCGAATTTTAACATTAAAAAAAAACGATTGTCAATATGCTGAAAAGTTTACAAGATATTTGGTTATAAAATTTTCAAATTTTGAGTTTTAAAGAACTTGAAATTTGATGAAAAATAAAAATTACTATAAAATCTAAAAAACAAAATTAAACGAAATGTATTAAATTGATCAATTACACTAGACAACAAATGGAGACCTTATTTAATTATCCACGATCTTAGTATGATTTTCCGATGGATTTCAAGATTCTAATCACGACCTCATACTCAGTTTTTTCAGATTGCCTCAAGTATTTGAGCTATTACGTAATACAAATATATGGCAATTTTGGTGTTATTCTACTTATTTTGGACTTTAACTTTTTACAGATTTGAGTTATCGATCCAATTTCTTTTATATTCCTCTGAGAATAACATCAGCTAACATTTTGAAATAAACTTCATAAAATTCAAATTAATCTGACCGAAGTTATGACCAGTCAAACACAAAAAAAAAATTGATTTTAAGATGTATCAATTAATTATTGCATAACATATTAAGTTTTCATAATTCAATACAATTATATAGTATATGTGAAACAAAAGTTCCTGCATAAGTTCATATCAAACAAAAAAAGGTACATTTTTCAATCGAATTTGTGAATTTAATTTTACTCTGAGGACTTAAAGAGTGATTTGCAAAAACAAAGTAAGAGGAAGTATAGAATTAGAGATCAAGTCTAACAAACGTAATGTACTTTTATTTAATTATTAAAATCATAGATGTTACGCAACAAATAATAGGTACACCTTAAAATTCAAATTTTTTGCGTTTGACTTGTCATAAATTTGGTCAGATCCGTATTTCATGTGGTTTATTTTAAAATATTAGCTGAAGTATTCTCAATGGAATACAAGAGAAATGTAATCGAAAACTCAAATCTGTAAAAGTTAAGGATATGCAGAAAAACACTTGAATTGCCATATATTTGTATTACGTAATAGCTCAAAAACTTGAGGCAATCTGAAAAAATTGAGTATGAGGCAGTGATTAGAATCTTGACGTCCATCGGAAAATCATACTTAGATTACGAATATTTTTTTGTTGTGCTGTGTTATTGCATTTAAAATCAATTCAGAGGCAAATAGCTTTTAATTTAAAACAATTTCGTTAAAAAATCGAGCATCCGTGAAATTCTCCGAAAGTAAGTAACATAAATGTGAAATACATCTTGGTATAGCATTTACGAGTTAAACTGAAACTTTGTGTTCGATGTCACCCTGCTAGTCATATTTTTGAATTTCGCGGTCCAAATCCTATTAATATAATAAATCTGTTTGTTCGTTTGTACGTTTGTTCCACTTCTCCGTCTAAACGGCTGTTCCGATTTTTTTTTAAATTTCTACCACAGATGCGGTGTGATTTGGAAGGAATGAGGCTATATATAGGCGGGATTGGACAGAGGCGAGGATTGGACAGGGATGTTGCACCTCCCATACAACCTAAACTTTCAATACGATATAACTCGGCACTTTCACCAGCTTCGAACATGAAACAAAATACTCAAATACAAACAAAAAAAATTAAAACATAAAACAAAAGCAAAAATACAAAAACAAAGGCAATAACATAAAACTAAAATACAAACTAAAGGAAAAAAAGGAAAGATAAAAAATAAACTCACCACACTAAAACTCACGACACTAAAACTCATCACAATAAAGTTCACCACACTAAAACTCACCACACTAAAACTCACCACACTAAAACTCACCACACTAAACTCACCATACTGAATTCATTACACTAAAACTCACCACAATAGAATTCACCACACTAAAACTCACCACACTAAAAATTCTTCACACTAAAACTCTCCACACTAAAACTCACCACACTAAAACTCACCACACTAAAACTCACCACACTAAAACACGCCACACCAATATTCACCACACCTAAATTCACCACACCGAAATTCACCACACTAAAAATTCTACTGGGAAAAACTCTTTGGATAAGAATTCTACCAGTAAAAATTCTACCGGGATGAATTCTACCGGGAAGAATTCTACGGGAAACCGTTCTATGAGGAAGAATTCTACGGGGAAGCACAGTCGGAGAAAGAATTGTCTTTGAGAAAAGTTGTTTTGGCGGACAATTAGTATTTGGTTACTACATTTATAAAACCAATAAAAACTTCCACAACGAAGCACGGACCCCTGATATAAATAATAAAAATGTTTTTATATTAATAAAATCGTTTTGTTGTAATATAGATAATATTTCAACCTTTAAAGCAATAATATAAAATTTAAATAAAATTTTAATTTAATATGTACTTCCAATGCATTTTCCATCAAAGTGTAATACACATTAAACATGTGCCAAAATGTTATTTCCCGGTTGCCGTTTACCGAAATTCGAAGTACCAAATCGTTTGTGTATAACGCGATTTACCTAAGCATCGTAAGTAGTACAATTGAAAAAGTTTTGAAAATAAATTGGGGCAGGCAAAACATCGTAACTGCATTTTCCTTCAAATATATCTTCATGTAATGGATATTTTGGAAATTGGACGTTTAAAGGAGCTGAGAATAATAATAGTATTATTCTCAGCTCCTTTAAACGATACTTTACGAAAAAACATCAATAAAATATTGAACTACTCGATTTTTTTTCGCCTCCTGTGAAATTTGCTTTTTGTTGGTTACGATCTTTGGCCGATAAGGTATCGATATATTTAAATTTATTTTTCTAAACTTTACTATTTCAGTTAGTTATCATATATCTCGATTTTAAAAAGCCGTTTCATGTTTTTTTATATATTCTCTGGTTTACAGTAATCTTTTACAGCAGGTTACAGATTTTTATATAAAATAGCTCGCTGATTTCAAAACAGAGTTCAACAATGTTATTTGAGCTATTTTTTTTAAGTGTAGTCCTACTTATTTGTAATTATCTGGTAAATGAAAATATCAATCGTAAGTACTAGAAAATGAAAAATAATACATTTTACAATTCAATTTAGTAACTAGTTTAGGTGATATGAGTATCTAAAACTAAAAAAAAGGTAATTTTACATATTTTGTAATCTAGTCTAATAAAAAATTTCTTCTTCTAGAAGCATTTTTTAAATTATTTATTTAAGTTTTATTTTTTGTAACTTTTTTCTCAAACCTATTTCATCAAAATTTTGTTTCAAAACCGCAACACCGAAAACTGTCAAAAGCTGACATTGTGAGGAGTGAGTGATCTTTGAAGTGATCCAATTGCACAGGGTGCCTGCACCGGGCATTCGTTGTACCTACTGCGAGTGCAGATGCGGGCAAAGGGAACGGACGCATGGGATGGGCGGACGGACGGATGGATGGATCAAGGTGCTGACACGTTGATTTAAAAAATGCATTAGTAAAGGAAAGAAAAGGATTTGCTGCGCTCTGTTGTGCAAGGACATGTGTGCCAAAGTATATATAACACGATACATGTAGATGTGTGTGTCGAGTATATATGGGTGTGTGTCTCATAGTGCGTCTATGTGTGCGTTTGCAATTTTTAGGCGCAGCATTATTAAAAAACCAAAAAAAAAGGATATTGCACAAGAGGCAACAACCCGTTTCCATGTGTGTTGCGTCGGATTTATTTTTTGTTCATTTCTATTGTATGTTTTCGATTGCGTTTTTTGAAAAGCGAGAAAGGGATGATTTTTCTAGTATTGTTTTCACCCCTTCGAAATTTCTAAAAAAATAAAAAACGCCGCGTTATTTTTTTATAATGCTTCATCATCGGCAATAACAACGTGATGCAAGTTTTAAAATTTAATTTTGAGTTGTGCGTAGTTGCAAATTGTATTTCGTGCATCGAGCATTGGGTCAGACTGCAGGATATATCAAGAACGAGGTGCTGGACTTTGAGATAATGTGTACTAAAAACTTTAAAAAAAATAATAAAAAATGAAATACAAAATTTAAAGTGCTTAAAGTGCAGAATGTGACATTTTAAAGTTATAATGTACCCTTTTTCAAATTAATATCAAAAACATTATAAAGTGTGTATAACTTGAAAATTATAAAACAGTGTAAATAAATAAAAAAATGTACTGTTAAACTGAAATTTGTTTAAATAATAAATTAGATTATATAAATTATGAACAAAAAACATTGAATTATTTTTCAAATAAACAATAATAAATATAAAAATTATTAGAAGAACAATATATGCAATAAATATAATATATATTTAGTAGTTTTAAGCTAACTAAAAAAATTTAAATAAAGAAAAATAAAAATTATACAAAATAAAAGTTATAAAAAATAATTTTAAAAATAATTCAAAATATTGAATATTCAAATTAATATATAGTAAATAAAAAGGCGTAGATGTAGATCCAACTTTTTCTATATTTTTTTTTATCGAAGATCGGTTTTAGGTCTGGTTCCAAAATTTTTAAAATAGCGGTTCAGCCCTAGCAGAAATTTGCCCGATGCGCCATCGGGAAATGATCGGGATTTCGTTGGGTAAGCCATATTAGAGAAAATATGATCATTGCCTTTGCATGCCCTTATCATGTTTACCATACTAGGGTTTACATTATCTAAATAATCAATGTTCCCGATCATAGCTACATTATTTGTTTCCCATAACGAAATTAGCATCAGACAATGATCGAGATTTAATGAGAGAAACCCTATTATGCTCGGGCTTTGACAATGCAATTGTCGGGTAAATAAAAAAATGGGGAATTGCCCGATCAGTACATGATCATGGCCTGAGGTCAGTACATGATCAGGACACTGCGTTGCAAGGACATTATGAGCCTCGCCATATCCCGATCATTTATTTAGTATTTAGTTAAAATCAGCACCCGCGATTTTTATATACACAGAAAAAATAATCGACGTAAATAAAGCAACCGACATTTATTGCATTCATTAATCAATACAGCAATGAAATTCACTAATTTAATGAAAACATTTACCATTCTTTGTTAATTCAGCAATTCCGTTTGCTAATATGAATATTTGTACGTCAATTATATTTGCTAAAACTGCGCCGACTAAATTATTTGCTACATTGACGTACAAATATTCATATTAGCGAACGCAATTGCTTATATAACGAAGAATAGCAAATATTTTCATTACATTAGTGAATTTCATTGCTGCATTGATTAATGAATGCAATTAATGTCGCTTGCTATATTTACGTCGATTATCTTTTACTGAGTAGTATTGATGTCCATTATATAGTATTGATTCTCTATAGAAAAAATCGTTTTGTGTAGTGCAATTGAAGCGTTGGGTGCAATAAGGGCGTTATGTGAAAAAGTATGTTTTCAGATATTTGCGTTTAAAGTTTTTGAATGTCCGTATCTCAAAAAGTAATGAACCAATATTATTGATTCAAATTTTCCATTAAAATCTGTGCTTTTAGCTTTATTATGCATTTTCCAAATTTGTTTTAGAACTCCTATAAATATGTAAAATAATTAATTAAAATACGCCCTTATTGCATAAAACGAGTATTAAAATTTGGGCGTATTGAGTTTTAGAGCTATAATCGTTACATAAATGAAAAAAATAAATATTATTGTGCATATTCTAGATATACTTATTGATATGAATGGATATAGATTTTAATTACGGTCTAAATGGCTAAAAACTAAATTGACTGTGTTGAAAACTGACTCTGTAAAAAAATTAAAAATATGAAAAAATAATATTTTTTGTATGGAGATAACGCCCTTATTGCATAAAACGACAAAAAAACTTTATACAATCGATCTGGGATTTCACAGAATGGTAGAAGGCACTGCTGGGATCATTCGGTGTGAATATTGCAAAAAGGGCGTTATGATGCCTAACGCCCTTATAGCACCCAACGCTTCAATTAGTTTGATTTTAGTTTTATTTTTAGCGCTGATATTCTAACTGACTTTTTGATTTTGATTTTCAAAATATCCCGTAGCATATGTTCTACAATATCTCCTTATTTCACTGCTTTTAGAGATACAATTTGTATTATTTTTTTAATTATAAAAAGTAATACATATATAAATATATTAAAATAAATATAATATTTTTTTCATTAAACTTAAAAAGTACAAAACAACTGTATATTGCAAAAATCAACGAAACCACATGGTGGGCATACACATGTCAAACACGTCAAATGCACTTAACGAACGTTTTAAAATTTAACGATGTTTTTTTTGTTCGTTCTGCTTTCTAGAATTTTTGCCATGTTGTTGGATTGTGCGCAATTTAAAGTTTAAAGTGTGAACAAAAAAAAACAAAAAAATGGCAAACCAAGTTTAACCTAAAATAAAATGCAAAATGCGATAACAAAAAGCGCCAAAAACTCAATGATTAACTATGTAATACTAAAAATATTATTAAACAATTTAAAAATTATGAAGTACAAAATTATAATATTATTTAAAAATATTAACAAAATAAATTGTGTGATATGTGCTAAGTAAAGCAGGTAAGTGCAAACTGTGATGCTGAAATGTGACAATGTGAAGAAAATAAAGATTTAATAAATAAATAAACTATAGTTTAAGTCATTTTACAGTTTATATTATTAATTTTTGTTAATTTCAAGTATTTCTCGATGTATTCTATATTTTTTTTAGACTCAATTTGATAATAATTTACGCAGGCATTTTGTGATGTTTACTGTGATAATAGAGACACATTGAAGGCAATTACTTTATTTTTTATCATAATTTGTGCATTCTATTGTTGTTTAAAAGTATTTTAATAAATTTTTAAATATTTTTTAATTTCAAATTATTTTTAATTACAAATTTGTTGTGCTGTTGATTTTAATGATTTTTTTTTTATATTTTTTAAATTCAAACTCTAAATATTTCGTTAATATTTTAACTATTAAATGCACATTTGATATTTTGAATTTATTGAAATTAAATAGCAGCATTTAATGCTACAAAAATATTAAATTTAAAATTCTTTGCCATTTTGTCTCATCGCACACATCGTCTGTCTGTCTGTCCGTACGTGCGTGCGTACAGCCGGCCGCTCGTTCATTCGTACAATCGTCGTGCTTCCTTTGACCGTTCGTTCGTTCGTTTATTCATTCGCCCTACCGTGTACGTATACACAGTAGACAGTGCTTTCAAGATGGCGTCGGCCATCGCCTGCATTTTGTTGCATTTAGTTTGTGTGCAGCAACTATTTTCGTACGTTTCACAATTGAAAAATCAACACAAAAGTTTAAATTTATTATTAATTAAATTTAGTTGCAATTTAAATGAGTGAAAATTCGCGTTTCGAAAATGTCTGAGTTTCGTGTGGGCCAACGTGTGCAGCTGTATGGCAAAAATCTACGTGGCCGCATAGCCTTCGTAGGTGTGACGCATTTTTCCACTGGCCTCTGGATTGGTGTCGTGTTGGAGGTGCCGCGTGGTCGCAACAATGGCAGTGTTCGTGGCTATAGCTACTTTCAGTGTGAACCGTATTATGGTCTTTTTGTGCGTCCAACGCAATTACGTGCATTGCCAGAGCTGGAGCAGCGCAGCAGCTGTGGTGGCGCTGAGGCGTTGGCTACTAGTGATAGAACGCATGCAGCAGTGACAGCAGTAGAAGAAGATGCAGTTGCAATAACAACTACAACAATAACAGCTTCCAAAGCAACCAGAAAACCAACAACAACATTAGTAACAAAAGCAACAGTAGGAGCAACATTTTCCACAGCAACAGCAAATGAAAATTTGACAGCAACAGCTGCAACTTTAGCATCTAAAACTTTAACTGAAAGAGCAACTTTTGCGGTTGGCACAAAATCAGCTGCTTCCTTCACAACTTCAACAGCGGCTGCAACAAAAACAGCTGCATCTATTACAACAGCTTCTATAAAGACAGCAGCATCTTTTACTGCAACAACCGATATGTTACAAACGGCGAATATAGCAACAGCAGCAATCACAAGGGCAACAGCAACATCTTCCGTAGAACCAACACAACGTTTAGAATCAGCCACGACTTCAACAGCTGCTTTAGCAATAGATGCTGCTACTAAAGTAATGCCTTCAAGATCAACAACAGCCAGAGTAATAACATCAAGAGCAATATCAACCACACCTAGAGCAATAACATCAAATACTATAACAACTGCAGCGATAGCAACAACTACTGAAGCAGCTACAGTTGATTTAGAAGCAGCCACAGCTGCAATAACAGCTAGCACAGCTGACTTAAAAACAAATTATGCCTCAAGAGCAACTACGGCATCAAAAACAGCTTCTTTAAGACCAACAACAGCCTATGCTACAGCAAATTCCACTGTTGCCAGTCTCTTGAAAACCACAAAAATAAGCGCGCCCAAAGAAGTCAAACACTTTTTGTCCGCCAGCAGTCAGCAACTATTTCTCTCACCGGCAACTATGGCCGCAGCCGCCAATGCATTGTCAGCGCGCTCAGCCACTGCAGCGGTGCTGTCATTGCCACCGAAGCGCAGCAAAACAGTGCTCAGTCCGACGGAGAGCTTTTGTTGCGCAAAGCGCGCCTCGTTTGTAGAGACTGGATTCTTGGAAATACTGCAGCCACAGTTTACACCAGGACAGCCGCAGCGCTCGCCATCGGTAAGTCTGCTAGCTGCAGCGAAGGAGGCAATAATGTCAAAAGAGACAAAAGAATCAAAGCAAAACTCGGAAGTAATGATTGCCAAGGAGGAAGTTAAAATGCAGCACACTGCAGAAGAGAAGAAATCGAACGAAGCTAAAGAATTTAAGAAGCAGCAGAAAGCTGATGAGATGAAGCACGAAGAGCAGAGAGCAAAATACGCAAAACTCGCCAACGATTCACAGGAGCAGTTGCGGCAACTGCAAGAGCAACTCGAGCAGCAGCAATTGCTCGTACGGCAGCAACAAACACAGCTGACGCTGTTGAAGGACGAAAATACGCAACTGCGCGCCAGTGACAAGCGCCAACTGCACGAACTACACCACCTACGACTACAGCACGAGCAACTACAAGAATTCAAGACACAAATCATGGAGCAACATGGCACACTACAGCGAGAATTGCAACGTAGCCGTCAAGAGACGCGTGACGCCAACGAGGCACGTGCGCGCGCACTGCGAGAAATCGCAGAGCTCAGCGACAGCATCGAGCTGTTGACGCTAGACAAGGAGATGGCCGAAGAACGCGCGGAGACGCTGCAGCTAGAGTTGGAAATTGCGTCGGAGCGCGTCGAAGAGCTAACGCTGGACGTTGAGATACTGCAGGCGGAGAGTGAGCAAAATGTGCTACCGCCAACGACGGACGACAAGCAGGGTACGGAGCTGCGTGCGAACGCCGGACAACTGCGCAAGTTGGAGCTGCACAATCAGCGTCTTAAGCAGACGGTGATCGGATTACGCGATGTGCTGACGCTGGAGAAACAAGCATTGCAGCGCGCGCTCAAAGCCTTCGAAACGCAGTGTTCCGCAAACGCTGAGCTGCAGACAACAAAACAGTTGCTATCGCAACGCATCGATGTACTTGAGGCGCAGGCCATCGAGCTGAAGGAACAGGTAGATGCGGCGCTCGGTGCCGAGCACATGGTGCAGACGCTGGCGGACGCGAAGCTCGATCTAGAGGAGCGCGTGCGACTGCTCGAGGAAGAGGTTGCCGAACTCGAAGCGCTCGAACAGATACACGAGCAGATCATCGAGAGCAGTCAGGAACTGGAGCAAGAACTGCGCTCGGAGTATGATGCGCAAGCACGCAGCGTACGCGCTGCACAACAAGAGCGTAATGCAGCGCTCGAGACGCTATATGATCGCGAGCTCACCATACAGAAATTTCGAGAACAGGTGCGTCAACTGACGGAACGCGCACAGCATTGCGACGCGTTGCTGGACGACTTGAATACGCTGTCGTCAAGTGTTGCGACGACAACAACCACACCGCCTTCGCTCGACTACCAACAAGTATTCGCGCTGACAAAGGCGTGCGGACGTGAAATCGATGCACAGCTTTTGCAGTTGCAGCTGCGTCTGGCGCAACAGCAGCTCGCATATTTGCTCGCATTTATGCCGCCGCAATTTCAGCAGCGCGGTGGTGACTACGATGTGCTGTTGGTGTTGCTGGCGCTACAGCGGCTGCAGCAGAAGCTACATATTATCGCTGGCCATGTAAGCGAGAAGTTTGCGCCAAGCTGCGATCTCGACGAACGCGACAACATATACGAGCGACATGCAGTGCAGCGTGCTGCCTTTCGCGCCAAATCTTTATTCTTGCTGCGTGCTTTGCAGGCGCTGTTGCAGCAATTGCTGAGCTGTTTGCAACACGCCGATTATGCACTGTGCCAACAGGCGGCGGCTTATGGCGGCGAGCTGGCTAAACACGAGCAGCAACACGTCGACGCGCTGCTACAATTGCTGCGTGGCGGTGAGCTGGATGAGCATACGTCGACGGCACCGCTGGAGGCAACACTGGCGTTCATGCAGCTGCTGCACTCGCATCTTAGCGCTGAACTGGACGACGGCGACTGCGAATGGGCGGATACGCCAACACTTTACGCGTCACTTTGTGATTGTTATGACGCTGCCGTTGAGTGCATCGACATTAATGCAGCGCTGCTATTGCGTCTCATCAGCGACGCGCAGCACTTGGATGCGTATGCGTTGCTGCAGCGTATTACGCAGCAAATGCTAGCATACAAACAAAGAGTGCGCGCACAGCGGAAGCGTCTGACGCACTGCAATCTACAGGTTGGAGGTGGCTTGCCACAGCAACAACAGCAGTGCATGAAGGCAACCAACGAGGCGCTCGTGCAGTTCGTCAACATTTTAAGCGCTAGCGCCAGAGAAGCTATACGCTGCATAAGCAATGACGCAGTTGCCACCGCATACTCAACCATTGAAGACGCCCGTCTGTGGCAGCTGCTAAGCAACAATTGCATGCTCTTCAATGCAGCAGCGCCTGCGTTAATGTTAAACAACGTTTGCGCGCTACTCGATGCACAATTTGATGCAATGGATGCATTTGTCGATGCACAACATGCAGCGAATATTTCAAATCGCAACACTGTCTGTGTCCGTACATCGACGCATGCACTACTGTTGCGTGCCGCTGCAGTGCGCGAACAATGCGAGCAGTATGCACAGTTGGAGCGCAAGCTGGACGCGCGTGACCAAGAGCTAAAGACCCTGAAGTATGTGATGAAAATGAAGCAGACCGAATTCTCCGAACTGCAATTGCGCAAAGAGATGGCGGAACGCAATCACACGCGTCTCATGACGGAACAAACCGCTGCGGTGGGTGTGTTACACGAACAGGCAGAACAGCTGTTGCAACACTTTGCATGCGGCGCAGCACTGATGTTGCGCAGCGTCGAACAGCTGCGAGGGAAACTTTTCGGCATGGAGCAACAGGTGGCGCAGTTGCAGGCGCATTTGCGCAGCAGCACAACGCACAGTACGCTGAGCCGACAACATTCTGACGCTGATACGGTGCTGCTGACGCTTGCGTTGCGCCAACAGCACAAGCAACGCATTCGAGTGCAGGCGGATACGTTGAAGCGAAAACTGCAGCAACTTGTGCCAATACAGCTGCCACGACAGACGCCCGACTTGACGCTGTCCAAATGTGAAGCCGAGCGACAGCAGCTAAAAAATGCATGGATATTGTCGCACTTGCAACTGCGGGCAACGGCGAACTGTGAAAAGTTGCGTGTGCAGCGCAAGTCCAACGAGTTGGCAACGTATGTGTTGTTGGAATATTTTAGACGGCATCCGCATCGTGCGGCACCAAGTGATTTTGGCGTGTTTTTTGCCAAAGACATGTCACAGATACTCTGGCAATAGTTGAGATACTTTGCAGCTGGAGATACTATTTATTTTATGTTTAAGTTGCGCCACAGACGAAGAATTATAAAATTTGCAATATTTAAGAAAAGTTTTAAAAGTTTGCTTAGAAAAATTAAATTTTGGACTAATATTAAATTTGCTAAAAAGTATCTAGATATTTTTGCGCAATTTAAGTTTACAATTCGTTACTATAATACATTAAAATGCTCAAATGCATTAACAGAGCTATAAGCATATTAATTTGTATGTGTGCTATTACAGTAAATACCATATTAAAGTATCTAGATACATTTTGAAGTATCTAGATACATTTTATTTAATAATAATTATATAAATTATAATTTATATTTAATATTTAAATATGATAACTTGTATCTTCCAAATGCAATTAAATCAAATGTAGTGCTTAATTTATTTATTATTTTATATATAAGATTAATTAAAATACACGTAACTAGTCTAAATACTATTTTAAACATATTTATTTTAAACTAAGTGGTAAACTGCTTTTAAATAAATTTATATGTTCATTCTAATACTGAAATATTAACAAGTTTAGAGATAAATTTAGAGAAAGGATTCGTAAAAAACATGATTAAGTATACTTAAAATATGTTTCAAGCCATTCACTTGTTTTTCAACAAGTTACTTTCTTGTACTAACAACTTCAAAAACAAATATATGCTTGCTTTAATTATTCGCTGTACAAATTAATTCAAAACAAAAGAAAACATTACTGCAGTGTACTCACAAAACATGTGTATATTAAAACAAAGAGCTTGAACTGTAGTACAGGTGGGAATTTCCAGGCTGCAACAAAAGTGCCAGGCTTGTTACAGGCTTGACTGCCAAGGCTTGGTATATCGGATCAGTCACAAGGCTTGCATAATCGTTAGTCACAGACTCCACACAGGCCTTGATCACGCTAGACACAAGCCTGGCACAATTTTCATTCTCGAACTCCACAGGCCTCGGTAAACCAATATTGACACAAGGCTGACAATATATTAAGGCTGACAATATATATAAAAATTGTCAAATTACCGAAACCGCTATATGCTGAAGGAAATTCAAAATTCCATCTCGACAACTTTTCGTTACATGTCAAGTAATGCTTGTGTACCAACTTTGACTTTAGCAAATTTTACTATGATGCCTTTTTTTGTCTTTTTTCGCATGTTAAAGAATACTTAACTGATGGAAAAAATAATATTTTTGTAAAATTTTGAAACGTCAAAAAATAAATTTGATTAACTAAACTCTTTGCAGTTGTCTGAACAAAAAGTCTTCAAATTAACGTAAGTGTTACTGTTAAATTGGTTGTTAACCTCTAACATATTTATTAATCTATAGACTCAACTCTGAAGTGTAATGACATGAAGCATGAATGTAATGCCCATGACAAATTATGCCCAATAGGCGTATTACATGTAATATCGCAAGTCTCAACCCTTGGTACAAGCCTGGGACACAAGCCTGGCTAAAAATCTGAACTACTGGCTTGTAACATAGTTCTCATTCCTGTCTTGACACAGTCTTCGAACGAGCCTGGATAACGGTATTGAAATAGGCCTGAGAAAATTGGCACAAGCCTTTGTCAGTCTTGTACCGGTCGTTAATTCCTACTTGGGTAGTTCATTCCACGATCAGAATAATTGAAGTTTAAAAAAATGTTCATCATTAATGATGACTCTTTTTGATGATGTAAATTATATTCAACATTGGGCGATATATTTATTATCAACAATGATGAAAATATGTATTTATGCTTATATTTAATATATACTTATTTTTGGTGAGGTATATAAACTGAACGTTTCCAAAAACAGAATCGAATACTGACCACTATCAATACATTGTTTGCTTAACTGTATCTAGATACTTAACAGAATTATTATAGTCATAATATCGAAAAAAAAAACAGTTTTCTGCTACTTATATTCAAAAAAACCGTTAAATCTCCAACAGTTATCTACAAAAGTTGCTAATAAATCTTTAACTAATATTGCAAATAATATAAAAATAACTATATACTCGACATATCTGCATGTTATATGCAAAAGACTAAATTGAAGTTAATTTCGTTCAAATTTAATAAAAATAGAATACTAAATTTTAGTTAAATAGTTTTTCAAATTGAAATTATGTACATCCTACCATTTATTTTATTTAATAAAATTATTTGTTTATGTAGTAGAAACTATGTTATACTCAAGAACAATAACTCGATACATGACCAACACAATTTGAATATGATCATGTCTTCCGTAATTAGGCCAATTTTTACTAGTTATGTTCAATTTAGCCCATTATATTAATGAATACAATAAATATGTTTGTCATTGCGTAAAGATGACATTAATTTAATTATTAATTTCAATATATTGTTATAATTATTTTTAATAAAAGCACATTGTGATTTATTTGATACATTTTTGAAAATATGATATTTGTTAAAATTTGAAAAAATAAAATATATTATAATATTATAATATCTTGTTTATTTTCAATATCAAAAATATATAAAATTGATAAAATACATACCAAAATTTAATAATATTTGCTAAAGAAATAAAAAAAAGTATACTTTCTGAGACTTTTGATTTAAAATCAATCGCGAATAAAGTAGTTTTTATTAAAATATATTTATTTTTTATACACAGAAAAAATCGAGGCAAAATATTTCATGATATAATTTTATTAAAAATATAAAAATATAAAAATATAAAAATATAAAAATTTAAAAATATAAAAATATAAAAATATAAAAATATAAAAATATAAAAATATAAAAATATAAAAATATAAAAATATAAAAATATAAAAATATAAAAATATAAAAATATAAAAATATAAAAATATAAAAATATAAAAATATAAAAATATAAAAATATAAAAATATAAAAATATAAAAATATAAAAATATTAAAATATAAAAATATAAAAATATAAAAATATAAAAATATAAAAATATAAAAATATAAAAATATAAAAATATAAAAATATAAAAATATAAAAATATAAAAATATAAAAATATAAAAATATAAAAATATAAAAATATAAAAATATAAAAATATAAAAATATAAAAATATAAAAATATAAAAATATAAAAATATAAAAATATAAAAATATAAAAATATAAAAATATAAAAATATAAAAATATAAAAATATAAAAATATAAAAATATAAAAATATAAAAATATAAAAATATAAAATACGAAAACCTTTATAGAACAATCAGACATAAACCGGTATTGAAACTAATTTAAACGGTTTCAAATGGTTTTTTAAAGTGGTATACAAAATTAATTGAAAAAATAATTCTAGTAAAGAAATTTTTAGTATTTATTTATTTTGATTTTTTTAATAATTCGGTTCTGGCTACAGAAATTGAAAATATTTTCCATACTTTCAATATCCGGAACCAGATCCGTATTAAACTATATATCGATTTTACTTGTACAATTTTTAAATTTTATTTGTCGCTCTACTAGTTATTGATTACACCTCGCGTTCAATTTCAAATTTTGAAGTAATGCAGTAAATATTGGTTACATATGTGGCGCTGATTCCGAATATGACATAATTTCAAAAATGGCCCTTTTTTCAATTTCTCATTATTTGCTGTTCTTTTATTTTTCAGATTTTAGCAAAAGAATAGAATGACATAATCTGTTCGTTGTTAGACCCAAAAAATATTACGCTACAATGCACAAATTTGGTTTTAAGTATCAGTGAAAAAATATATTTGCGAGATATAGGCAAAATAAGTTCAAAACTTTACTAAAAAAATATATTTTTTAAAATTTAAAACATTATTACTTGGAGCCGAGTTTTTGCTGCACCAAAATGAGTGTAGTGTAGAAAGAAAACAAAATTCTAAATAGTTTCAAAATGTCTATTTTTATAACTTAAGACCATTTTACTTACTACTTTAACTTTGTTGTCTCTGAAATACACCATTTTGTTTTAATACAATTTTATACGTAGGCCTAGTTATATTGACCTCATGCAGAACCATCCCCTAATGTTACTGTCCACTAAAAATATATAGTATGGTCAGTATGATGTGTGTTTTCAGGCACAGACACAGAAAATGCAGGGTAAATGCAGTGTTACAATATAATATATGCCCAATGGTATGAGATGACCAATGAAATGTTATATATTAGGGAACTGTTATATACTGAAGTAGATATAATGATAATTATCAAATATTTGCGGCTTAGCGATAATTGTACGAGATCCTGACCGCCTAAAAAGAAAACATCCCGTCAAAAATAGTGCTTGGTAGGGAAAAATTGTGTGTTACGCTACTTTTGAAATAAAAAAAGAACACAAAAAATTAATTAATTCATCAAATTAATTAATTGAAATCAGAGTTAATTAATTAAACAAATAATTACTTAAAAACTATAGAAGTTTTTTTATTATTAAACCTAATTTAATGCATTTTTTGGTAATCTTTTAATAATAAAATAATATCTATCAGTTTACAATACAAAATTACAAATAATTTAAATTTTACATCACATCATAGTAATATTAACCGATTTCCTTTACACGGAAAAATGCAAAAAGTTTATTGAAATAAAATATATTCCAGAAAAACATTTTAACAATGTGTGACAAACAAGAAAGTTTGTGACTAACAAGCATGTTTGTGACTAACAAGAATGTTTGTGGCTAACAACAATTTATTTACATCACGGATTGAACCCACACAGTTTAATGGTTTCTAACTTGTTTCGGTTACGATGTCTGTTTTAAGTTTTAATATTTTTATCCATATTATCAATAACTTGAAAAAGGATTTTTTTACTTACATAACAACTAAAGACCAATTTCCAAAAAATATTAATTATTTTTTATGTTTGTTTTTCATAATTTTTAAACCCCGTTTTAAGACTGATATAAAACAGAACGAACTATCGGTTTTGGATAATAGTTTATTTCTGATTTTTGTACAACGGTTTTGGTTACGGTTTCAGTTTTAGACATAAAATGGCTTTAAACAGATTTCGGGTTCGGCTATGGTTTCAATCACTGGTTCGCATCTATATAAATAAATATAAATTAGACAATTTCCCGGTTTCAATCGATATTCGATTTTCGTATACAATAAATAACACTAATCAATAATACTTCTACTACTTATATACTTATATAATTTAAAGAAATTATATTATTAAAAGAATATATTTCAAATAGTAGAACAGATTTTAGTAATTTTAATCTTTAATTTGAAATATAATCAGCATAGAGCAATTTTATTTTTACCATTTTGATCTAAAGAGCTGTGTGTGGTGCTAAACACGCTGTAGAGGTGCTCCTCGGGACACTGCTGGTGTCTGGACTCGCTGATAATGTGCTCCTCGGGTCGCTAACGTAACACAATTGATTGTTGTTGTTTCAGCCAGCGAATGTGTCTTTGAGACAATAAAAACGATTGCGTGTTTGGTTTTAAAAGTATTAAGTAATTTAATATTAAATAATTTTATTTATATAAGATAATATTTTTAATTTAACCAGTTTTTTTTATAATGCGGTGTTTTCGCTGTTGTAGTACACGAAGCGAAGTGATCCACGAGGCAAATGTCATCTTTGACATTGGTTCTTTTGCTCATCTATGCGAGTGTATGCGTGCGCCTGTCATGCGTTGGAGACTTAGTGGGCAGAGTTGCCAACCGCCCAATGATTCAACATATGTTGGTATAATGAGGTGTTCACATCAGTTGATGTTATAGAAATTTTCGTTCGCGGCGTGAACAAATACAATTCTAAATTCATTTTTTTTATTTTATAAGGAGCATTTAAAAGAGGTATTCAAATACTCCTTTTCATTATTTTTTTTTTTATAAATAACTTTCTTGAGAATAAAAAATGTTCCAAATTTAAAAGATTTTAACAAAAAATTTAGCCAAGAAGAGAACCAAACATTCCAAAAGAAATTTTCTTTGAAGCTTTAAGAATACTCAGTAAATTAGTCCAGATCTTCCCAGCAGAAGTCCTGCTATAACATATTCTTAGCATGCTCAATACACATACTGCCATCACTGCAGCTAGTGTACTTCTACCACATCTTCTAGAGAATAAGCGTCAATCGATTTGGTGACTATTTCTAATATTTTGCAAGTACAACAGGGAAGCATTGCTAGTACACCTTCTATGGAATGCTAGCAGTAATGAGTCAAACTATTTATCGAGACCTCCTAAGAGCCTTTATATGAGAAACGAATAGGGAAGTCCTGCAGAAATGTTAATTTCATATAAAAAAAGATGAATGGAAATCAGTTAGTCGGGGAGGTGTTCTACCTGCTTGAGAATCCGTGCTAGCATAGCTTCTTACACCTGCATTTTACTATTGGGTAATCAGTTACCGTATACTCAAAATTAATATATATATATACTCAAAATTAATAATTATTATAGTCAAAATTAACACCATTGTACTATATGAAAATTATGTAAAAATCGTGAAAAATAATATTATTTGCAGATACACACAGAAAACTACTACTATTCGGTTGCAGCAACAACTGATCGGTATTTGCAAAAACCTCTTAATTCAATTGTGGCAACCTCCTAGTTAGCAAGCATGAGGTTCTTCAGTGAGCATGAGGTTGTCGAAACCTCCAATTAAAATTATATTAAAGTTTTTTTATGTAGGTATGTAAAACTTTTTTATATAAAGTTTTCTTGATTATTGAAGCGTAAGTACAATACGCGCACAATTTTAAAAAGTATTCCTAAAAAATAAAAACATATGAATAGTTACATTTATTATTCATAATCCAAAAAAACAAAACTATTGCCTATTTATTTTATATTGCACTAGCTAGAGATCAATTTGTATTGAAATAATTTATTATTTGATTGATTATAAAATATTTATTCTGCATCATTACTTAATTAATGAACATTTTGACATTACCTTATTTCTGTATGCAACCATAATAGTTAGCAAGAAACTGGAAACCGAACTGCTGGTAGTCATGAGGTTGCCATTTGTCATTTATTTTGCATGAAAGGCATGACAGAATGATAAATACAATCATGAGGTTACGGCAATCGCGTGTGCAGTTGCGCGGACTAACATGTCGGTCATAGTACAAAAAGGTATGTTAATTTTAATGACACGTGGTTACAAACTAAAATGCTCTACCAAATTATTCGGTTGCGACAATAATTGAGATGGCATTTTCAACAACCTCTTAATTCGGTTGCAACACAGAAACGTTGGTTCGATTAACCACATGCCAAAAGAGTATTTTCTGTGTGTAGAATTCATTAGTAGAATATATTAGTAGAAGGCAATATTTTAATATGTGGTATGAGATATCGTAGCCGCGGTAGCTCAGTGGTTAGTGCGTTGGACTGCGAGCCGAAAGGTCCCCGGTTCAAGCCTGGACTGGGGCTAACAACATCTTTTCATAGAAACATTTTTTCTATACCGCGCTACCTCTCGGCAGTAAATGGCAAACCTACGAGAGTAAAAAAAAAAATTGCCTATGAAAAAGCTCTCACCCGCCGTTCGGATTCGGCAATAAACTGTAGGTCCCACCACTTTGAGTACAAATATAACACGCACAGCTCAAAATGGTGAGAGAGCTCGGCCTAAGTTCTTATAGAGCTGTAGTGCCAAACTATTATTATTATTATGAGATATCATAAAGGCTTTAGTCTACAATACATGAACCTTATACAAATAACGAACCGTAATTATATCTTAAAATTTTAATATATTTGTTGAACATTATAATTAAATTGAATTAATTCAATTAGAATAAACTGAAAAGTCATCATCATTGCATTACCATCACTGTAACATAATATTATCCAACAGTTCTACGAATTACCATGACCTACGAATCTCACAGGTACCGCAGCAGTATGTGTAAAATAATGATTATTAAAGAATCGAAATTTCCTTTTAACATTAATTTGGTGGTGGCTGTCAACAAATGCCGAAGATTCATTGTGTGACTTTTGGTTCGTACAGTTTAAAAATAGACCTGAGATAATACAGGCATGTCAAATGGACTGGCGGCGCACAGTGGTTCAGAAACGTTTTCAACGGCCAAAACACTATAACACTTTGATGTAGTGAATATTTTTGAATGTTTTATTTTTTGTTTAATTGAAAATTGATTAAATATTATTTTAAGTTATTAAAAATAAAAATTTAAATATTAGATTTAATAAGCCAAAGTTGAACTTTTTTGATTTTGGATTTTAGTTTACATGGTGGTCCGCTTTGGGGTGCAAATATTTTAGGGACTAATTTCTTGGTTAATTTTATGAAAAAAATTGTTCTAGAGTTAGGGTCTATTTGGAACACCCAATGATAAACAGGGTGTTTTCAAAATTTACTTTACAAAAATGTATACAACCGTATACTTAATTATAACATCTACAATGTATAGCCCAGAGCAAAAATATTACATTCATTTTAAAGATAATCGATCATAGTTTATAGTAAAATTTTAATATTGGCATTTTATGTAGTGCGCTAGGAGATTTTTCTCATCAAAGTAAAAAAATAAATGTTTTATTACAACTTTTTTTTATAAAACTCCGTTTTTCTCGAAATTTTTATCTCATATTTTATTTATCTTTTTTAATATTGATATGTATCATAGTGTAATAAATAATTTCTTTATACACTTTTTTTATCTCACACTTACCGTTTTCTTTGAGGAGCATTCCTTAAGGTGCTCTTAAAATTCTCAAATTCCTCAAATTCCTCAAAATACCATTTTATTATAAAACACAATATGTAGTTTTTAAAGAATTCTTTTTTATGTATTTATTTTACAGAATTTTAATTTAGAATAGATGTTTAAAAGTGTTCTCTTTCTTTTTTTTTGGTTTGAAATTTTGAAAAGCGTGAATTTTTGAATTCTTTTTTTTTCATTTTGAGTTCTAATATCTGCGTGAGTTTTAAAGATATTGCGCTCATGTTACATTTTTTTGAATACTAGATAAATTCTTTGTATTTTTACGAATTAAACGATTGATGCCTATTTTTTAGTTTGTATGATATGGACGATATATGAAAAGTCTATTTTTTTCATAATTTTGATTATGCACGTTCATAAGTAAAATTCTTTAAAAGTTTTTTTTTTTGATTTTAACTTATAGCTGAATAAATAACCTTTCACTCCATACCCATTTTGCTGCCGAATACGAAAAAACCTGGCTGCTGGAGATTTTGAACGTTCACAACTAAAAACTTTTAAAAGTTATTATGCTGAAATTGGTTATAACTAATAGCTGAATAAATGCTCTTTCACGCTATACCCACATTTGCAGTGATCATCAATTTTCACAAAATATACAGAGTTTTGGCCGTTGCAAAATGTTTCTGAACCACTGTGCGTCAGTTAAAAGGTCTGTCAATCCGCCAATTAAAAGGCTGCCTCTACCTCTACGTTTTGTTACCTCTTATGCGACGACGGCAGTGACCATGGTGTATGGTAGAAGGGGGGGGTGTTTTCCTGCCGAAAAGTGTCACGTAGTAGGGTCAGGCGTTAAAAGGTCGTGATGAGCCGTATAACCAACGGTGTGAGTAGCCATATTAATATATGTCGGCGTTTATTGCGGCCAACATTTAGTACGATGACAAGGCATGACTTTGTGTTCGACCACTTAGCATACAACAGATTCTTTTTCGGTTTTCGTTGTTGTTGATATTTTTGGAATATTTAATTTCAATTTAGCCATTTGAGCAGCAGTTACATGGAAAATGCATTTCAAGCCATTTGTATATTTTAGCATTTAAAATGTGCAAGCGAAGCGTTGAACAAAAAACTATGAAAAATAATACTACTCAAAAAGAATTTTTCTATAGGTATTCTTGATATCATTTTTATATAACTCGAATATTCTAATGCTTACTGCATACTTAGTTTTTTCATAGCACATAGCGTTTTTGAGAAATAATTTTACCAAAATTATAGCACTTTTTAAGCGATTTTTTGTAGTAAATAAATTATAGAACTTTTTCAAACAAATTTTTGAAATTACTTTAAATGCAATTTTGTATTTAATTGTAAAGTGTTATTTTAATATAAAATTTATAACCCATATAGCAATTCAATTTTCAGTTATTTGCATCTAAACTTGATGAACTTTGATATAATTTTTATTCACTTTTTGAGCGACTTTTTGTAGTAAATAAATTACAGAACTTTTTCAAAGTAGTTTTTCAAATTACTTTAAATGCAATTTTTTATATAATTGTTTGTTGAAATTTTAATATAAAATGTAAAGCCCATATATCAATTTAATTTTCAGTTATTTACATCTAAACTTGATCAATTTTGATATAATTTCCATTTTTATTTTTGTACTGAGTATGCAGTATGCACGATTTGCCCTGATAATATGCGCATTTAGTACACTCGTGTATTTACAGAAAAATATTAAATTGCATAATAACAATTTCAATTTAACCTTAAATTTCATGATATCATTTTCAACACATCCAACCACCCTACCATAATTGTTTTATTTTTAGTTCTCAATTTGTATCCATTTTCAACGCAGAATATTTGATGGTTTAGTTGTTTCAAAGTGATTGACATTTGTTGACATTTTCGTTGACACAAACAGAAAAATCAACTACAGGTTACATGATTTAACCCTTACAATGTCATGTTAAATATGTTCTCCATTTAACGTGTTATTTTTCAAACTCAACCCATACGATTTTTGACTTGTGTATCTACATTAATTACTTAGATTTTGTAGTTCAATTTATAACATTTCAAGCGATGCCAAAGTGCTGCATTTATTTTCTATAATGCTTGGTTCAATTACACCCACCAAAAATTCAAAATGTTAAACTTTTTATTTCAAATCTATTTTTATTAATAATATTAATCATTGAATCAAATTTGGAATGAAATATAAAAAATATATACACCAATTTAGAGTCAATTTAGCGCTTAAAGTCTGCCGGTGTTTGAAATCACGATTACTGAAAAACAAGAAAAGCTAGTTCAATGAAACTCAGAATTTAAAACGACACGTTTTCGTTATACCGGTTCCAATTTACGGTTTCGTATTCACTTTCGGTTTTGGTATTAAGTTTACTTGTTGTTTAATGTCTTGAACTAAGATCTATATTACTCCTTTTCTCACAGTGCCTCCGTTGTACTCTGTTGCAAAATTTCTTTCTTTAGATGCCAGGAGGAAAATCCCTGGAGTTCACATCCAACAAATTGCCAAAGTATATCGAGCACGACACTCAAAAAATGCATAAAAAATAACAACAGCAACTAATGACTTGACGTTTCCAAAGTTTTTGCTTTTATTTTGTATTTTAATTTTTTATTTTTCTTTTTTTTTGTTCCGAACTCTCAATGTCTTGAAATGTTGCCATCAAAGATGAAGATGCAGAATGCAAACGGAATGGTTCGAAAATGCCAAACAATCTGCACAACATTGTAGGCAACAATAATAACAGTCAGCAGAATAGATGGACGGACGCTTGGCGGTTTCTCAGACGTTGCATGAGAATTTTGTCGTGACAACCGATCTCATTTATTATTAACCACGTTTAGAGCGAGAGATTGACGAACGAAACAACGAACGAACGAACGCACGTCACTGCATTTCGGCTGACAGCAAGTCTAATGATGCTAACAAATCGGCGAAGTTCAGCAACGATACTGGTTGTAAATTAATAAACAGCTGTTTGTAGTTGTTGTTGTTATTATTGGTATTATATTTGTTGTGCTTCGCTGAGATCTGGTTACTTAGCTATTTCTAATTGTCTCTCTGAAGAGTGTAATTGATGTGGACTTGCTGGTTTGATGCTAAAATGTGATGTGGTTTATTAACTACTTTATTAAATTCTTTATTATCTTCCCTCTTTCTTTATTCTTTTTTTTCTTTCTTTCTTTCTTTCTTTCTTTCTTTCTTTCTTTTTTTCTTTCTTTCTTTCTTTCTTTCTTTCTTTCTTTCTTTCTTTTCTTTCTTTCATTCTTCCTTTCTTTCTTTCTTTCTTTCTTTCTTTCTTTCTTTCTTTCTTTCTTTCTTTCTTTCTTTCTTTCTTTCTTTCTTTCTCTCTTTCTTTCTTTCTTTCTTTCTTTCTTCTTTCCTTCTTTCCTTCTTTCCTTCTTTCCTTCTTTCCTTCTTTCCTTCTTTCCTTCTATCCTTCTTTCCATCATTCCTTCTTTCCTTCTTTCCTTCTTCCCTTCTTTCCTTCTTTCTTTCTTTCTTTCTTTCTTTCCTTCTTTCTTTCTTTCTTTCTTTCTTTCTTTCTTTTTTTCTTTCTTTCTTTCTTTCCTTCTCTCTTTCTTTCCTTCTATCCTTCTTTCCTTCTTTCCTTCTTTTCTTCTTTACTTCTCTCCTTCTTTCCTTCTTTTCTTCTTTCCTTCTTTTCTTCTTTCCTTCTTTCCTTCGTTCCTTCTTTACTTCTTTCCTTCTTTCCTTCTTTCCTTCTTTTCTTCTTTTCTTCTTTTCTTCTTTTCTTCTTTTCTTCTTTTCTTCTTTTCTTCTTTCCTTCTTTCCTTCTTTCCTTCTTTCCTTCTTTCCTTCTTTCCTTCTTTCCTTTTTTCATTCTTTCCTTCTACTATTGCTTTAATAATAGTACATACAGAAAACTGATTAGTACCAGCAAGACTTGCCCTACCGATTTATTGAGTAAGTAATTGAAACATCCTCTTAATTCGGTTGAGGCAACCTCGAAGTCGGTGAGCATGAGGTTGTGGCAACCTCCAATTTAAATATTTTTTTTTATTTTAAATGACATGAAATTACAACAAATATATTTCGGTTGCAACAATGAAATGTTAGTTCGATTAACCTGCTGACTTTTCTGCTGATTTTGCTTTGTTAAAATAATTGTTGATTGTCACAATCATTCGCATTCTGTTCATACTTTCAGTGGTTTTTATATTTATAATAGCTAAAGATTGTAGCGTCGGTACCTCATCTAATTAGTGAGTTGGACTACGAGCGTAAAATCACTGGTGCGTTCGACTACGAGCCGAAAAGTCCCCGGTTCGATCCTCAGCGACTGCCAACATATTTTTCATAGAAAACGTTTTTCTATGTGACGCTACCTCTCGTCAGTAAATGGCAAACCTACGAGAGTAAAACATTGCCTTTGAAAAGCTCTCCCCGCCTTTTGGATTCGGAAATAATCTGTAGGTCTCACCAATTTGAGTACAAATATAATACGCAAAGCTCAAATGGTGAGAGAGTTCGGTCGAAGTTCTATACAAGACTGTAGCGCCAAACTATTATTATTAAAATTGTGCTAAATATGTAATTCAAACATGGAGAGACATCCCAGTATACCATGACTCGGAGCCTCCAGTTTATCGAACAATTCTCGCATTGTATTCACGAGAAAAAAACATTGATCTCGTTGTTATATCGAAACTAATTTTTAAAAATTTTCACATTCAGTTGTACCTCCTTTCAGGTACATGCCTGCTTTCGTCTGCTGGATCCGAACAGTTGGAACCCCCTTTTGCGTTCAAGTAATGTCATTGTCCGCAAGAATTAGGTAAATTTCATTATTATAAAAGCAACGATTTTCGTTTTTTTGTTAATAAATGTTAGAACTCATGATTGCGACTCGTTTCCGATTTTAAAAATAATGTCACCAGGTGTTCAGTGACCTTATCTTAATGGCTGTAATTACTTCCTTTTAAAATCAATAGAGTGGACATTATTTTTTTATATTTTTATGTCAATTTCACTTTATTTCATTAAAAATAAATGTATGATATAGTGAGCTTTGAATTTTCATTTTTTATTTATTTTTGTTTTAGATGTCAGAAATATTTTCGTTCAGAAATAAAAAAAAAAAGTATAAACACATGCTAAGTTCGTAGACTCATTTCCGAAAACTATTTTGTTTAAATTGAAATTAAATAAGAAAATAATATACGACAAATTAATATAGAGTACCCAGTGGGAGCAACTGATAGAAAATAAAATGCAATGGAAAATGATGATGGTTAGCAGAGTTCGGAAATACTCACTCACGTTCAGTCATGCTCATGAACGTGAACACAAATTTCATATCGTTGCTTCACAGTTCATGAACACTCGTTGCCTCAGATGAGTACGATCAAAAGTGAATACTCGTTATAGATTTGAAAAACGTTGCTCTTGAACAAGAGTAATGATTTTCTTCTTCTGTTTACTCTTTGTTCACGAAGGTGGTGAAGCAACTAAAATTTTCTATGTTATTCATATTCCTAAGCGATAAAGATCTAATTTAGCAAAACTTTTTATTCACGCTGTGATGGAGTTAAATGTTGCATTTTGTGGTCATGACCACACAAAAATGAGTAAAAAAAACAATTTTTTACAAAAAAATTTGTATTGCGGAAATATATTGCGGACTTCATGGGATACCTAATGGTACCTTTTGGAGTGGTCAATTACCAATTTTTTGACCGCAAACATTTTATAGCGGAAATCGATTGCGGACATCATGGGATATCTAATGGTACCATTTGGAGTGGGCAATGACCAGAAATTTCTTTTTGATTTTTCTGTTTTTTTTATTGTCATTGCGGTTGACAAATATAGATGACGCATTTATTTAAACCAATCAGAAAGCCCATTCTGTCGTCAAGAGCTTCTGGAACGCTTCGATTCTGAAATAATTATCGTAACGAGAAACCTTCATTATCTCTGTTCGATATCGGCCGACCGTTTTGGTAGGAATTTTCCTATATTATCATTGCGAGAAATGGCATCGATATCGGAAAAATTCTTCGATATTTCGCAACATTTTCGTTGCGATATCGAAACAGTTTGGTATACTGGGATATCATGTGTTCATGATATGTTTCTCGAAGTCATTCTATATAGCTAATAATTGTGCCAAAAATATAATACAGACATGAATCATTGCCAGACCAATAGTTTGACTTATTTGACAATTTTTAATCTGAAATGATGACCGTAATCAAGTTATTATTGTGACAATCCTACAATGTAAAATCCAAATTTTAATATATTTTGATATTAAATTATGTGCTCTTTAGATTTTACGTCGAAAAACAAAACTTTCCGAACATATAAAACTTGTTTATCGAAAATGAAAACTGTTTCAATATCAACTCGATATCTGTAACGACAAAAAACTAAGATATCATTCTAGATAGATTCGTTTTTATCGAGAACCCTATCGTTTTCATATCATGATACATTATCGAAAACGACAATTTTAGCCAATACACGATATCCGTAATCAATATAACTTAATACCGTAATCAAGTATTTGAAAATTTATTTGAGTGTTTTTTATAATTTTTGTCAAAAAATAAAATTTTCTGAACAAATAAAATTTGTTTATCGAAAAAAAATACATTTATAATATCATCTCGATATCGATAACGACAAAAACAATGATATCATTCTAGATAGGTTCGTTTTTATAGAAAATCCTATCATTTTCGTATCATTATAGATTATCGAAAACGCCAATTTGAGCCTATAAACGATATCGTTTCGATATCATAAAATTATCGTTTGGTTTGCTGGAGATTTTACATCAAAAAAACAAAGTTTTCTGAACAAATAAAATTGGTTTGTCGAAAATGAAAACTATTTCAATATCAACTCGATATCAGTAACGACAAAAAATTAAGATATCATTCTAGATAGGTTCGTTTTTATCGAGAACCCTATCGTTTTCGTATCATTACAGATTATCGAAAACGATAATTTGGGCCTATAAACGATATCATTTAGATATCGTGTACTTTGCTGGGAACCCTAGAATTTCCTGAATATTTATTATAATATTTACAACTTTCTGAATATTATTAATATTTATTTGTAATAAAACAATCAAAGCAGTTTATATCAGCAAGGTATGATATAAATTTAAGTGGTTTTATAGTAAATATACAAAAAAGCATATATTAAAATGCAACACCAAAAAAAATCAAGGAACTAATGTGTATATGTGCCTACCTATTATAGGTCTATATGTAACCTACAATAGGTACTATAATAAAAAAAAGAATTAATATTTGCATTTAATGCTTTTTATATATATGTAAATTAGGGGCGTTTCGACCGGTATTGTTGTACATATTACCTTAGCCTAGGTTATTTTAAGCTTACCAATCAAAATTACCAAAAAAAAAAAGCACGTTCACGATTAAGCCGAAACAAATGGCTACCCATTCTGCACGATCCACTCGTGTCATTTATCATTAGCACTTTTCACACTACATCGAGAACCTTTATCAAAATTACTATATTGTACCCCCATCCTCCTCCCATTCCGCAAAAGTTAAACATAAACGAAACAATTAAAGGCAGGTGGAATGCAGCTCAAATCGGGAGGGGGCTCAAAGTATTTTATTGGCGGAACCACATTTTATTGTTGTTGTGATTATTTTGTAATTTTAGAGTGTGTTCGGTGTGATTTACACCGTCAAGTGCACATAAGATAAGGGTTGATTATTGTGATTGTGACGAACAAATGCAGATTCTGGCTCACATACAATAAAAACGAAGGACAACAGGATGATGAAGACGAAGACAACGACAACGACAACAGCAACATTACAACATCAGTAGCAGCAGCAGCAACATGCATGAAATAGCAACAACACTACTGCTGTTAAACTTACCAAACGCAGAAAGTTCGCGCGCCGATGCGGAATCAATTACATAAAAGCCTCGGGCAGAGGATCAGCGAAATCTCACCTCGTCACAGTCACCGGAAGTCAAATGCAGTTCGTGTTCAGTTCTCATACCGTCAAGTCATCGGTAAAGTGTTCTGAATGTTGAAATGCAATATTTTCTACACTTGTGATAAGTGTTTGTGATAAGTATTTGTGATAAATATTTGTGTTAAGTTATTTGAGTGTGTATGTGTTTTGAGGAAGTTGACATTTTTTAAAGAGTGCGTATATAATTTTGATTGTTGCTCAGAAAGCCCGTCCATTTGAGTTGGCTTTCGAGCAATAATTGAAAACAAATACGTTACTGAAACATCGAGGTTCCAATATCATATCGAAGAAAGCTACAACAAGAAGAGGCAATGCACGAAGTTCGTGTAGTAATTTATAAATGGTAAGTACAATAATTCTAAAATCAAAGATTAACACCTCTTACTAAATATGTAAATATGATAAATAACTTCAGTAAAACCGGAATTGAAACCGAACCGACGTCAGTTTGAAACCGTTACCAATTTGAAACCGTTATCAGTTTTAAACCGATATCAGTTTTAAACCGATATCAGTTTGAAACCGTTACCAATTTGAAACCGATATCAGTTTAAAACCATTTCATTTTGAAGCCGAAGTTATTATCCGAATATGAAGATATATATATTAGAAATAGTTCGTTGTAACATGTATCACATTAATTAAAGAATTTCATTTAAAAATATAAATTAGATTTCCCTCCAGTTTAAAATTTGTATTTTCTTATATAATATTGATATCTTTTTGAAAAAACAATACATTAAAATACTGTCTAGAATTTCATAAATTTTAATGTTCTATAAATATTCAAACTCAGCAATTTTTTTTTCTTGATAAAAATCGTTCAAATTGTGCTGGTTTAACTGTTAATATAAAATATTTGAAACAGTAATAATTATTTCCTGAATTTGTTAAAACAGTAGTTAATTAATTGCATTAACCTAGTACTCAATGGTAAAACATGACATTAAAATTTTAATTTAATTTCCGCAGTAACTGCATCAAAGTAACAAAACAATAAATAGACGTTAAGCATGCATGCTGGTTTTAGTTGCAGTAATGTCATAATATCTAAAATATGAGAGTATATTCATTATTTTACTCAGGGCCGGATCTGTAATGGGGTGAGGGGGTGTGACACCCCTCCTAGCCCTGCCAGTAGGATTTATTCGGAAAAACACAAGTCGAAAATATTGTAATAATTCTAAAAGTTGTATATATTCGATATTATCGCAATATTTTAAGTTGCAATAGTTCACAAAATGGTAAAAATCGTAATATTTTAAATATTTAACACGAACAATTTATCGAATTAATGTAATAAATCCGAATCGGATAAATTCGAAAATATTTAAAAAAACGTCGGAAATTTTCGAAAAATAAAAACATATTATTTATTCTTATATAGTATAAAATTGCCAATATTTAAAGTACGAGTCGGTCATATTAGAAAAATACTACAAATTTTTAAATAAAAAAAAAAAACAAATTAAATCCGATTCGGACAAATTCAAAATAATTGGTTGCAGTCGGAATTTTTTAAAAAACAGTTTGTAAATGTTTATTAATCTAGATAACCATACAATTACAAAATAAATATGAACCGAGTCGAATATAGTGGAAAAATATAACTCATTTTTTATTTTTATATTTAAAAATTAAGAAATGAAAATATTTGAAAGCAGTCGGAAAATTTATAAAAGCATTTAAAATCTTTTGGAAACTGAGATTTATTCTTATATGGCGTAAAACTGTCGAATAAATATGAGTAGAAAATATTAGAAAAATGGTAGAAATATTGAAATAGCACTGAAATAATTGGTTGCTGTCGGAAGTTTCTTGGGAAAAGTTCCAAACACTACATTAACAGCAAAATTTAGTTTAATCAGCGAAAAAGTCTCTTAATCTCTCAAAGATAAGATTTTTTCTAATTTTATTAAAAGTTTGGGAGATGTCTATTAAACTAATAATGTTTAACACAAATAATGTTCAATGAATTTTATCCAAAAAATTTGGCTGCGGCGCACAGTGGGAGAAATGGCCAATCTAGCGGAGATTTACTAATAACTTGTGAAAAAATGCTGATATTTTGATTCGGAAAAAAATTGTATATAATAAAAATTAAAACAAAATATATTTTTCCTATATGCTAAATATTTTTTATTTATTTTTTATAATTTTCATATAAAAATCATCTACTCAGTATCTGATGAGCTATCATAGGACATATCATTTTCTCCATCTGTATTGGAAAGAAGACTGATAACATCATTATCTAATAGGTCATCCTTTTTTGGAGAGGGCACTGAACCTTTCGATAACATGGTAATGAAAGGATCTGAAGAAACAAATAGTGTATGTGCCAAGTCTTCCATTGTGTTTTTTCGTGCATTTTTTCGAGAGTGATGTAGGCGAAACTTTCTGAGGTCTTTATTTCTGGCCTCGAGAGCTTCCTCTGCCATCATACCTATTGGAAGCGAAACATGCTTGATAATATCTGTACCATGTATTAAAATTTTATGGACAGACGAGGGCATATAAAACCATGAATACAAGTCAACAAAAATAGTCGCTGTTCGGTATGCATAGAGCTGAAAGGCATCCGTAATGAGTTCATGTCCAGAAGACATTGTGCTTAAAATAACGCTGATACGATAACTTAGTGATTAATTTACACCAGTTATTTCAGCAGCCAATTTTGGGTTGAAAAAAAATTGTCTGGCAATGTTCCCGTTATTAGTTGATCCAGGCATTGGGATATCGACCAGTATAGCCATACCCTTTTTCAGATTGGTTTGTATCTCAGTTTTTTTTTCGTCAACAATTGCCTTATCACAACTGCGAACCTGCCGCTTTTGAATTGGAATTCTGTAGGAGATATGCAGAATACATTCAAAGAAGCGAATCCACGCATGTAAAGTTGATAATCCACATTCATATAAATTTTCTTTACACGGCAAATTTTTCACTATTTGTAAGTCGTTCATATTTCACGGGATTTTTTTAGTAATATCAGAGACTTTTTTCTTTTTTGTTTTTTCCTGACAGTCAGTAAAGCTTATTTCAGGTCGCCCAGTACATGGAGTTTGGTCGACCAATAAAATTTCACCATCTAACCAGATCTTGTTATTTTTTTCAAAAATCATTTGAGATCGGTGGCTTTCTCTCCATTTCATGCCTATTTTTGAGGTGAAATTTTTAACTCTCTTGGAAATTTCAATGCGTTGACGATAATTATATTTGATTCAATCGATGATGAATTCATAAACATAGGATTCCACAGCAGAACATTTTTTAGAAGCCTCACCAAACCAAAAATAGCGCTCGCTTGGAAACTGACATTATTACTAAAAAAAATAATTTCTCAAAAAGTTGCAGCCTATTTTGGACATTTCACATCACAACACACTAAATTAATTTAGAAATAAAAATTAGAACGAATCCAGTCGAATCACAGCAGTTTAACTCTACAACAGGTGAATTTATTGGTAAACATTATATTTCTTACTAGCACTATAAAAACAACGAAGATAATACACGAAACACAAGAACAGGTCACAAACACATTGTTTTTTAGTTAATACATACCTTTAACTTTAATAATAAAAGAAAATAAAATTTAACTTTTACTCAAAACAAATTTATTAAAAACTAGCTGGACCCGTTCACAGCTTCGCCCGTGCTAAGTTTTTGTAATTGTAAAACTATATCGTTTATGAAGGTGGTTATATTTACGTCCCTTTTTCCCTTTTTAGTGCATGCCTACGTCGCTTTTTTCCCGCCCACATTGAACATAAAGCCATGCCCCTTTTTCTAATCTCGCTCACATTCCACGTGGCTATTAAAATTTTTAAAAGTGATCCTTTGTTTCAATTTGTACAACTCTGCTCTTAGTAAGTCAGGAGTTTTAGCATTTTTAAAATTTTTGTTATATGGGAGGTGTCACGCCCCATTGTCCAATTCCGCCCAAATTATACGCAGGGCTCTCCACTCTCAAAAAATCCGTCCGTTTTTTTTTTGGATTTTATCCACTTAAAAAAATCCAAGATTTTTGGATTTTTTTTTTGATTTTTGTACATTTTTCGAATTATAACTAAGGAATATATTTGTGGTTTTCAGAGTATTTTTTGAAAATTTAAGAATTTCTTATAAACCACCAAATCGAAACCACTGCTGGATGAAATCTCTGGTGAAGATGGTAATAAAATGATTCATATATTATATTAGCCAACATATTTACATATTACCCAACTTAGGCCTTTATGTATATCCAAATAATTTAATGATGTAGTCGCCGAAACCATGGATTTAATTCAATTCAATGCCAATTTTTAAAGCAGTAGATATTGATTGAATCTAATATGTTTTGAAGAGTTGTCGTGTTATAAAGAAGACATTCAAAATAGATTTAATCAGGCACTTAGGCCGTTTGATTTTCTCGTCCATATGACTAATTCAGTAAATAGAATAAAACTGCAACCAGATCCAAGACGGTGGATTTTTTCCACATAGTATCTTTTAAACAGATGTTATTTAGCGGTTCTTGTCATCGAAAGGGTGGGTGGTATAACTAACCGATAAATCCTATTGAAATTATGTTATTTATAAATAATCAAACAAAAAAATCGATAAAATCCAAAATAATCCAATAAAATAAAATAAAAACCAAAAAAATCTGGTGGAGTGGATTTAAAAAAATATCCGGATTTTTTCCAGCCCTGATTCTACGTGATGTTTAATATAATATTTTGTTTCGATTTTTTAGATTCTGCTCTTTGTAGGTAAAGAGTAATAGCAATGTTAAGGGTTTTTTTTGTATAGGAGTTGCCACGTCCCATTGTCCAATCCCGTCCATATTCTACGTGATGATCGGAGTTTTAAATATGAACATTTTATTTGATTTCTATAACTCTACTCTTAGTATGTCAGGAGTTATAGCATTTTTAATGTTTTTGTTATATGAAAGGTGCCACGCCCCTTTATACAATCCCGCCCACATTCTACGTGACGATTCAACTTTTTAATATGAACTTTTGTTTTAATTTTCAGAACTCTGGTCAGGAGTTATAGCATTTTTAAAGTTATGGTTATATGGGAAGTGCCACGCCCTTTTATCAAATTCCGCCCACATTTAGCAAAAATATAAACAACAACAAAATACATTACTGAGCCCAATTTCATGACTATGGCTATCTTATACAGATATTATGAATTTAAAGTTCAGTTTTTCCACGCCCATTTTTGTACCTTAGGAGGCGAATTTCAAAAAATCCCTTCGAAGTGCGCTCTCACGTCGGGAAATCAACACCCTGTCCAAATTTCAAATTCCTAAGTTCAAATTAAGATTTTTTCAATTTTCCGGTTTTTCCTTTGGGTTTTTCCGTCTTTTCTTTTTTCCTAAACCACTCTTGCATTGACACGAACAAAATACAAAAGGAATCAGGCAAATCCATTGGTTCGTTCTTCCGTGATGCTCTGGCACACACAGGACATTTCATTTTTATATATATAGAAGATAGAAGATTATAAATAAATTATAAAAATAAAACTTCAAAAATATCATTCAGTTTAAAAAAAATAAAACATAAAAATAGAATATTTCTGCTTGAATTACTTCTCTTTATAGTTTTCAATTGTTTCTCATCGCCGACAATTTCGAACAAATAAAACACGTTAGATACAAACGTCAACAACATCGAGTTCAATGAATTCGTTAGATTTTTATCGACACCCACAGCCGAATACCTACTACTGAGTACAAATACCACATACTACACAAGGTGTGAGTAACCGATTATGACACTCACTACTTGCGGCGGGCATTGTTTATGTCGCAGAGCATTGACATGCATAGGAAACCACAATAGTCCAAAATATAAAATAATAAAAAATTGAAAAAAAAGAGACACACACAAAAACTAACGATGAACTAACGATTGCGCCTGTTTCAACGACTTCAATGTGAAGGTCGCATTGGCGCTTTGTTGCCGAACAAATCAAATGTCGTTGTGCGCTCGCTGTCAAGGTCACGCACGATGATGACGGTGAGGCATCACGTTTCCGCTCCATTCAGTCGCTGCACTACTCAACTGCGGCCATTCGTCTGTTCACCCGCACTATAAACGGCATGGAATAAATATTTTTTTTGTTGTTGTTTGTTTTTGTTTTTGTTTGACACACCGACAGTCAGACAGACACAATTGGACAAAAGCGAGAGTGTTAATAAACCCGTTAATAATTTTCATTGCATAATTTAATGTTTTTGGTTTTTGTTCGTTCGCAATGCTTTTCACAGACAGGCAGCTCCATACAAACGGGCGCCATTTCGGTTGGGTGCCATGTACGACAATCAAAAGGCAATAAAACTCAATGTGAAACCGACTTCACACTATGTGAAAGACGCAACACGAAGGCGAAAAACAAAAGCACACCACACACACATTAAACTGCTGCCCTGAGAGCTTTTTTTTTTGGTTTTTGGCGCAGCACTCACTAACCTAGTCACCTCGTTGTGAAGCACCATCCATCAAGCACCACTCAGAACAGGAGCGAGCGCACCTTAGATCGTCGGTCGTATGCATTAAAGTAGTCGTATTGATAGTCATTATAGGTAGAGTAGTTGAAGAGCTTAAAAGCTTCACTCACACAGGTGGGTGGCTTCCGTGACTGCGCGACAACTTCCTCTTCGGAAGTGCATACATAGTATAGTGGGTTCTTATCAGGCGGCGAAAGCTTTGGCAGAGCCATCACTCAGAACACAACACACATCATAGATTTTGCTTAATACGTATAAATATAAATTAAACGCTAATTATTTTAACAAACAGTTCGTGTGCTTGATTTACGCGGTATCGTTACAACCAAGAAAGAAGTTGGCTAAAATGGCGCGTTCTTTGGCTTTCAAGAATCGCTTGTGCTTTATTAATATTCTACTCGTGCTTCTGATTCAAACGCATGCGATTTTCGCACAAATCAACTGTAAGTGTGTGGAGCTTGTAAAGGACTCTTAAGGACCAAGCTAATTACAGTGAAAATTCTTATGTGAAGTTGTAATAGAAATATCTAAAAATGCAGATGATTTCAAGTTTTAGAAGTTTTTATTTATTTTTTGACTTTGTTGAAATCACGTTGTATTCATATAAGTTTCCAGACTTAAAAATCGCAAAACTATCGGTATTAGAAAGAATCAGGTTAGGTCACATGGCAAATTCGATATAAGACGACTATTAATACTCTACACATATATAGGTATTGCATGGTGTTCCGGACGGGACATTCGAACGCTTAATAATTTAATATTTCGATGGAAAATTAATTAATTTACTTGATAGTTTTTGTAGTAGGTAGTAAATAATCAAAAGCTATAAATTAAGTAGTACTCGATCCAGACGGGACCCAGCCTCCAGTGTATCGAACAATTCTCGAAGTGGCTTCGAGAAAAACAATCGATCTCTTTATTATATCGAAACTAATTTTTAATGAATTTTGTATTCAATTGTTTAGAAGGTTTCTGAAATGTCTACGATAAAAAACATTGATCTCGTTGTTATATCGAAATTAATTTTTAGAGATTTTCGCATTCAGTTGTACCTCCTTTCAGGTACATGCCTGCTTTTGTCTGCTAGATATAATATTGGTAATGATTTGCAGGTCCGAAGAGTTGGAACACCCTTCTGTGTTCAAGTAATGTCAGTGTCCGCAAGAGTTAGGTCAATTTCATTATTATAAAAGCAACGATTTGCGTTTCTTTGTTAATAAATGTTAGAACTCATGATTGCGACTCGTTCCCGATTTTAAAAATAAGGTTACCAGGTGTCCAGTGACCTTTTCTTTATGGCTGTATTTACTTTTGTTTAAAATAAATAGAGTGGACATTATTTTTTTATATTTCTATGTTAATTTCACGTTATTTCATTAAAAAAAATGTATGATAGTGAGCTTTGAAGTTTTATTTTTTATTTATTTTTGTTTTTGAAATATTTTCGTAGACTCATTTTCGAAAACTATTTTGTTTAAATTGAAATTGAATAAGAAAATAATACACGACAATTTAGTTTAAGAGTACCCAGTAAGAGCAACTTTCAGAAAATAAAATGCAATGGAAAAGTGAAGATGGTTAGTAATTGTGTTACGAAATTAAATTCAATAGAATAAAACGAGAAGTAATAAAAAAAATCAAATGTGGGCGTATCACGCCCATTTTTGGATCACATATTTTTAGGTAAATTCTAACAAAACGTTTCAATTTTATATGTATATCTTGAATACTTTTCGAGTTATTGGTTCGTAAAGAGTTATATAAAAGTGACTTGTATGGGAGGTGGGCGTGTCCGTTGACCAATTTGGCTCATTTACATTGACAAAACTAACTTTTGGCTAAAAAGTATTGAAACGAAATTTTATCGCATTCTAAGCAGTATTTCTCAAGTTATCGTGTATACGGACAGACAGACGGATATGGCTAAACGGACTCGGGTGGTGATGCTGATCAAGAATATATATACTTTTCCATACCGGACACGCCTACTAAGGGGCGTTAAAATATACGCACAAAGTTAATATACCCTGTACCTCATAGGTGTAGGGTATAAAAAATATATTAATACAATGGTGCCGACCATGATGCGAAAGACATAATAAAAAAATAGAGAGATAGGTAAAGAAATTTCTTTTTGATTTTTCTGTTTTTTTTATTGTTATTGCGGATGACATATATATATATATATATATATATATATATATATATATATATATATATATATATATATATATATATATAGATGACGCATTTATTTAAACCAATCAGAAAGCCCCTTTCTGTCGTCAAGAGCATCTAGAACACTTCGATTCTGAAATAATTCTCGTAAAGAGAAACCTTCATTACCTCGGTTCGATATCGGCCGACCGTTTTGGTAGGAATTTTCCTATATTATCATTGCGAGAAATGGCATCAATATCGGAAAAATTTTTTTTGGTAAAGAATATACATAAATCTCACATAGTTTAGATTCACGGCTGACTTGATATTTTGATTTTCCTATGTTACAATTTGTACGTGCGGACCAAGCTCGTTTTCAATATTCGACAGTCTGTACAAGTATTGTAATTTCGGAGTTTCTTTGATCTAACTACAGGAATCCCGACAGGATTAGTCCCGAATTATTGAAATATGTATTACAGGTAACAAAAAAGGAATGTTTATAGGTACAGGTATAGGCGTTGTGAAAAATAATTGAAGCTGTATCCTTACATGATATCAAACATTTTTCATCAATTTCTTTAAAAAAAAAATAATTAACATATTATGACTGCTTATGACTGAAAATTTGCAATTTAGTAGTTTTCCTTTTATCTGCACGTTATTTTGATTGATAATCCTGGGATTTTATTTTGGTATTTTCGTTATTTTTCACTAGGGATGTCCATCTGTAAAAAATATCGATGTTTTGAATGTACCGAAAAAAACGATGTTTTCAATGTATCGAATGAAAATTATTAGGTAAATAATTTAAATTTTGATTAAGATTTTATAACATTTTATATGTCGAATAACCAAAATAAATAAGTGTTTGACTTCAGACATATTCTTATTATACCTACAAAATAATCAAAAATGTCTATGTCATTTTGAGAAAAACACGAAAACCATGTATGAAGCAAATGGTTATTTAAAGTGTTTAATTTCAAATAAAATAATTTCAAATAAATAATTAAATTTAGATAGTTTCGATTAGCAAATATGAATTTAACAGTGATTCTTCGATATATCGGAAAAAAACATCGATGTATCGAATAGATTCTGAGGCTTATATTGCATAATCAATGATCGGTTTCTTATCATGACTCTATAACTATTAATATTAGGCCCGGAGTTATAACTTTGGAATATTCGGTACACAATTTACCTGAATATCGTACACATTTTCCTGGATATCGTGACATAGGGATCTCAAGAAATATGTTAGGCAAAATTAAGATCTTTTAAGTGAAGTAAGTTGTGTTCGAAATTTGTTGAAGCTCTGTAATTCATCTTTTTGTTTATATTTGAATTTTGTGATATTCCAGACTTTATAACATTAGATTTTCCAATTTTTGTTTTATAATAAATCAAAATTTTAGTGTAAAATGCGTTTAGTGAAAAAATGTATTACCAAGATAATTCCAAACACTTGGAAGGCTTATACTGCGAAACTCGCTTTTTAAACTTGTATTTTATGGAATGGAAGGGTCGATTTGTACGCTGTCAGAAATGGCATACGTATTTAAAACTGTTGAAAAATTGTATAATCGTTTTTGTTTATTATTATCCATTAATTTTTATAGTAAGTTGCCAGGATTGAAACCGTAACCGAAACCGACATCCGTTTAAAACCTTTTCATATTTAAAACCGAAACCGTAACCGAAACCGTTATACGAAAATCAAAAATAGACCGATATCCAAAACCGAAATAAACGGTTACGGTTTTATACCGGTTTAAAACGGTTTTTAAAAAAGTATATAAGGAAACAGAAAAAATATTTTATTTTATATAAAAGATCTTAAATACAAGGCTTATTCTAATGTCACTTATTATAATTTGGAGTTACCGAAATAAAAATTTCTTGTTGTACAAAAATATTCACATGTTTTTTTTGTTGTTGAGAGAAACAACGGTCTTTGTTTCATTTTTTTCATTAATTTGTGTAGCGGCAAATCGAATTAACTACAAAACACCAGCAATTCCAAGCACATTTTTATTTTTTTTTTGTTAAAAAATGATTAAAATTTTAATTATTTATTGTAGTGATGATCAAAAATGTCGTGATCTCGCATCTTGTTCTTGCATTTTTTGCAAGAACAAGATCGAGATTTTCTCGCAAGAACAAGAGCAAGTGCAAGACTAACACTGCAAGAAAAGCAATACTCTTGCTTTTTTTTATCATTTTAATGTATTTATTGTGTTTTTAAGGTTTTAATGAAATTCAAAAGAATTCATGATATTACAAAATATTGAACAACAAGTAACAATGGAAAGCGTGCCAAATATTTATGAACATGAACATTAATGAAGATGTGTGTTTTTATTTTTTGTTTTTTGTTTTTCAAGGCTAATGAATATAAGCATCTTAAAAATAAGGTTTGTGAAGCACTTTTGAAGCGGTAAATAGCTTTCAAAAGTGCTTCAAAAGTCGCTTCAAAACAATGTTTCTCCTTTCTTTGCTCCATTAGTTCGTACATCGATTGTGCATATGCACTGTGCTATGCTCATTATTATTTTTTTTTTCTTTTATACATAATTTTTTTATTAATTGTAAAATCATTAAGTTTTTCTTAAGTTAAGTACTATGTGCATTATTTCATTCAACTTATAAAATAAAACAAAACAAAAAAAATTTATATATATATATACTAGCAGGACCCGTGCACAGCTGCGCCCGTGCTAAGTTTTTGTAATTGCAAAACTATATCGTTTATAAAGTGTGGATACATTTACGCCCCTTTTTCCATTTTTAGTGCCAGCCTAGTCACTATTTTTACCGCCCACATGGAACGTAGTGCCATGCCCATTTTTCCAATCCCGCTTACATTCTACTTTACTATTTAACATTTTAAAATGATCCTTCGTATCGATTTGTACAATTCTGCTCTTAGTAAGTCAGGAGTTATCATTTTTAAATTTTAGTAATGTGGGAGGTGCCACGCCCCATTGTCCCATTCCGTCCACATTCTAAGTGACTATTACAATGTTTAATATAATCTTTTGTTTCGATGTTTATAACTCTGCTCTTAGTAAGTATATAAATTATAGAAATTTTAAAGTTTTGGTTATATGAGAGATGCTACGCCCCGTTGTGCAATCCCGCCCATATTCTACGTGAGTTTTATATATGAACATTTGTTTTTATTATTATAACTCAACTCTTAGTATGTCAAGAGTTATAGCAATTTTAAAGTTTTGGCTATATGGGAGGTGCCACGCCCTTTAATCCAATACAGCTCACATTCTACGTGACGATTAGAGGTTGTAATATAAACCTTTATATAACTCAAATCTTAGTAAGTCAGGAGTTACAACATTTTTATAGTTTTAGTCATATGGAAAGGGACACGCCCTTTTGTCTAATTCCGCCCACAATTGTAAAACAAATAAAGAACTACAATATACGTCACTGAGCCAAATTTCCTGACTGTGCTTATCTTTATTACACCGATATTTTTAATTAAAATTTCAATTTTGCCACGCGCATTTGTGTACCTTAGGAGGCGAATTTCAGAAAATCCCTTCGTAGTGCACACATCCGTCAAGAGATGAAGACCCTGCCCAAATTTCATAGGCCTAGGGTCAAATTTAGATATTTTTAATTTTCCGGCTTTTCCTTTGGGTTTTTCCGACTTTTCTTTTTTCCTAAACCACTCTTGCATTGATACGAATAAAATACAAAAAGAATTAGGCAAATCCGTCTGTTCGTTCTCTCGTGATGCTCTGGCACACACAGGACATTTCATTTATATATATATAGATATAGATATATATATATATATATATATATATATATATATATATATATATATATATATATATATATATATATATAAACATTTTCACAGTGTACATCATTTAGCTGATATTGCTTTTTGTATTTTTTTCCACAAATCTGCTGATTCGTTTGAAAGTGCAACAACAACAAAAATGCGAATAAAGCAGCATCCAAGCTTTTGATAGAATTTTTGGTGGGACTTTTTTTGTGCCACAAAGAATACTCGTTGTTGTTGCCAACTAGATAACTGTACTAGATACATACATGTAGTGTCGTGCCATGCGACTGTCTGTTTTCATGCGTTTGTCCGTTGTCATGCGTCTGTCTGTTGTCATGCGTCTGTTTGTTGCAATGCGATGATACATTTATTATGAATTGTTTAAAATTATAAAAATCTTAGTAACTACTTAAGAAAATACGAAAAGTAAAGTGCATTTACTCCTAGTCAGAATTTATTAAGTGATAATAGACACAGGTGTAGTTGCTGGTCGTCAAGTTCGTACATTTTAAGTATACAGTTTGCAGTTCACTGAATTGTGGAAATTTACTTTCTTTGGATGGAAATTGTACAAAATTCTTCTTATTCTTATAAAGTTTAAGAATATTTACCGATGTGCTCTTGTTGCTCTAGTTTAAAGTTCGCTTCTCGGCTCTCTTCTGCAATTCAGAACATATCTCAGGTGAAGTCAAAATTTTGCTTTTCATTGGTTTGTGGTCACGATTGAAGTTTTTTATTGGCGAAATCAATTAAATAATTCATATAACACAATAGTTGCACTAACTTTACGTTTGTTGCTTAAATTACGTTTCCCACATTACCCCAGAAAATGATTCTTACTTTACCCCAATATCACAATTTGAAAATAACTTGGCAAACCAGTTTGTATTTCAAAAGATATACAATATTCGATTTTTTTTCACTTGGTTCGATATGCAGAAAAAAGATATTAATTTGATTATAACTATTGATGAAAAAGTTGATGCCATATTGACATTTGGTACATGACAATTGTTTTTATTTTTTAAATGCAAAAACATGGTCAAAAACCCCATGTTCCACTTTACCCCAGGTTTTTTGTTGAAGACATTGAAAAATATGAAATATTTTATACAAAAACCGAAATCAAAACCGAAACCGTAACATGGAACCGATATACGGAAACCGTTTCGTTGTAAAAACTTAAAACCGAAACCGTAACCGTAACCGAAACTGAATCGCGGAAAAAACCGAAATCGAAACCGTTATTCGTTTAGGTTTCAATCCTTGGTAAGTAGAATAATGCATTATAATGAACAAAGTTGTGGACTTTAGTCTTCTTTTAATATAAAAATCTCATGAAATCCCATTAAAATTTGTCAATACAAAAAATAAATATTTTCTTACAAACTCAAAATTAGTAATAATATTTTGTAGTAATTTTTGAATTTAAATTTTCGGATTTTGTAAGATTTACTAATTGAATTAATAGTTTATTTTATTGACTAATTTCAATAGTAGAAACTAATAATTTTATAGAATCATTTTTCAGAGTGTAACAACAACCAAATGTATTTCAAACATTTTGAAAAACTGTAGTCAATTTGTATAAAACCAAAACGATTTATATGGGGTTTTTGAGTTTTTTGTTTTACGGTTCCGGGTTTAAACGGCTTCAATACATCAAAAATATGCATTAACATTTGTTTTGGACATTTTTCGGTAGATTTTTCGATATAATTGGAATTTTGTAATTTTAAAAAACATTCTATTAACATTTAAATAACTCAGCAATATTTTTTTTAAAGGCACTACAAGAATATTTTACCCGTAACCATAGTTGTCAACCAAAATTCACACGAAAAATAAAATACCTTTTTCCCATACGACTTATTAAGAATTCACACGTTGTTATTTTGGTTAATTTAATTTCCATACAAATTAAAAATTACCACAAAAATTCAGGCATTAAAAATTAAGACAAAAATACCACAGCAAATAAAATTAAGGCCGAAATATCACCAAAATTCTCAAATAATTAAAAATTACCATATAAATATAAGTGTATCTTGAATACTTTTCGAGTTATTGGTTCCTAAAGTGTTATATATAAGTGACTTGTATGGGAGATGGACGTGTCCGTCGACCAATTTGTCTCATTTCCATTGACAAAACTAACTTTTGGCTAAAAAGTATTGAGCGAAATTTCATTCCGTCACGCCTCCTAAGGGGTGTAACAATATTTGTACAAAGTTAATATACCATGTACTAGAGATGGGCGCGTGCCTGTTTTTGATGGCACGGACACGCGCAGGCACGCACGAGAAGCACGATAAAACACGGGATTTTAAAAGACACGAAGAAACACGGAAAAACACGACAAAACACGAAAAAAGCACGGAAAAACATGAAAAAGCAAGCGAAACTTGAAAAATAATACCGGAACCGTTTAGATTTTTGAAACCAGAATCGTTATTAAAAATGTGTTGAACCGGAACTGGAATCGGAACATATATATTTTTTCTGGTTGGAATCGGTACCGCTATATATCGGAACCAGAACCGGAACAGATATTATAGTCTCTGTCAGGGAACGCAAAGAACCGGGATCGGAACCGTTAATAAAAATGTATGGAACTGGACTCGAAACCCATTTAATTTGTTGGTAGAAACCGGAATCGGAACCACAATTTTAAAAATCTTGGAACCCGAACCGGTTTTAGGTTTTAGTCCCTGTAATAAATAATTCAAAAAATAAGTTTTATTCTTTTAAATCCATAAGTAAATCTAAAACAACAGATTTTTAAGAAAAGGTTAAATTACCAAGGGTTTTTTTAAATTTATATAGGGGTAGAAACTATAAAAAAAAAACTTTAATGGGCGCGTACCTGATTTTGGAGGCACGGGCACGCACGGGCACGACAGCAACTAGCACGCACGAATATTTGCACGCACGGACTCAGATTTTCGGGCGTGACACGAAAAAAGCACGGCACGCGCCCATCTCCACCCTGTACCTCATAGGTGTAGGGTATAAAAATGTCCAAAATGTTGGGTATGCTCTGTTCTGCCTGGAAAGTATCGATATAATTTTACTATTTTTCAATATTTTCCACTGTTGGGAAAAATAATTATTAATTCGTAAACATATAATACTCGTGTCTTCCAGTTTTTCTAGATCAATTCGTTTAAAATTCAAAATTATTAAAATTTACTACCGAAATTCGAATTCGTATATCTTTCCATCATGAAATGGCAAACCTTACTGAAGAGAAATGTCAAAAGAGCGGCAAGAAATATGGCTGCTGTCCCTGTCGCTCTACTTTTGTAGCGTCCCTGTTGAAAAACACTTTACAACTCAGAATTTTTAACCTTATTCTGTTTTTTTATTTTACGATACATTAGAATATTTTACAATTTTATATTCGTAAAGCAAAAAGTGGCAGAAAACAATAACAAAGCAAAAATACATTTTATTTAAAGTTCTCTGAAACGTTCTCGTATTTGACTCCTCTCAAACATTTTTTGTTCAATGAATATTACATGATTTTATTTAAATTTTTTATTCATTAGTGAAATTTTATAATTTTTTGTTTCTCTATATTTAATTATACAAAATAAGTTCAAAGTTCTTGTTAAAAAATCGATTTAAAACAAATATTTATAAATATTCTTTAATATATAATTCCATCGCATCTTATGTACCTGATTTCTACATTAGACATTTTTATTTTAATTTATATTTAGTAAGATATACAAGATATATAAAATCGATTCTATATAAAAACGAGTTGGAAACGTTAGGTCACATGGGTAAGTTCGGTCACTTGGTACGGACTTTTATAAAAAATTAATACAAAAGTGAGAGGTGGGCGTGTCTGTTGACCGATTTGGCTCATTTTCAAACTAAGTTCCGACTTTTGGCTAAACATATTGTGACCAAATCAGCGCATTCTGACCAGTATTTCTTAAGTTTCCTCGTATACGAACAGCAAGACAGACAGACGGACATAGCTAAATGGACTCGGGTAGTGATGCTGATCAAGAATATATCGTCACTGTCATGCCAAAGGGGCGAATGTGCATTTTTAAAAATGTTGGGAAATCAAATTTTAAAATTTGAAGTGATTTAAAAATAAGAAAAATTTATATTTTCTTTAATTTTTTTCTGTTATTTTAGTCTATTTGTCAATTATTATAACGTGTATAAAATATCTTTAGATTTGGACAACCTACTGAATTATAAATACGGATTTTGTGAGGCTATATCCTGATCAAAACGCAAATATTTTTGTTTTTTATGATATAACTTTTTATTAGCGCAAGATAAAATAGTAATGTAGAGGCATTAATTGTTTGTTTTAAAAGCACCAATCGTTCTGCATCATTAATGTCAAACATTAATTTGTCATTTGTTATTTGCAGGAAAAAATGTTTGGCAAAATGCAGTTCGATAGGTGCTTTAAAAACAAACAATTAATGCCTCAACATTACTATTATATCTTGCACCAATAAAAAGTTATGGCGAACGATAACGAAAAGATTCGCCCTTTTGGCATGACAAGATTTTCAATTTTTCAAATTCGCCCTTTTGGTTTTGTCTTTTGTGGCTAGAAATACCCAACAAAATGACAGGCGATTTTGGCACGGCATACTTGAGGATAAACTACATTCAAAAATATGAAAAAACGCAAATGTTAAAAATTGCACATTCGCCCCTTTGGCATGATAGTGACGATATATACTTTTCCATACCGGCCAAGCCTCCTAAGGGGCTTTACAATATCTGCACAAACTTAATATACCCTGTACCTCATAGGTGTAAGGCAGTCATGTCAAGCACGCGGCCCGCCAACCTTTCATCTGCGGCCCGCGGAGACTTTTTAAATATTATTAATATTAATTGTTTTTTTTTACGACCTCTTGATAATTTTAAGATATTGTCTTAAAGACAATATCTTAATATTATTAATATATTTAATAATATTAAATATTTATTTTATTTTCAGGCGTTAAAATGATTACACTCAGAAAAACATTGTAAAATCAAGCAAAAACCACCTTAAATCAAGCAAAAGCCGTCATGAAAATCGAGTAAAGTTGATATTTTTTAATTCACCAACGAACAACGTTGATTTAAGATTGAAATGAGAACGCGTTGCATTTTTATTTTTTTTTTTAAAGTTGATATAATTTTAAATCAAAGTTGGTGCAATCTTGATATTAGATTGCTGCAACTTAAAATTGGAAATGCATTTTTAATTTAAAGTTGTAATTTTTGATTCGATGTATTTCAACCTTGTATTAAAATTTTGGATTGTTAAAACATGGTTGTATGATCAAAAGTTGAAAATTTTAAAAACAACTATGACTGTGCTTGATTTTAAAATGTGTTTTTCCTCTGATTGTACACTACACAACAGCCATTCTGCGCAGCATTTAAGACTTTTTTTGTATTATGTAAAATAACTCCCTAATTCCGAAGATATGGTTCAAAAATGTTTCTTTGGGTGGGTTTACAAAATATCGGCCAATAACTTTTGAACCGAGCTTCCAAAAAGGGGATACATATATTTGTAAATATCTCGCGTTTCAAATAAGTCACATGATCAATAGTTATATCAAATAAAAGGTATTTAAACATCCAATAAACATTTCTTACAACATTTTTAAATTTGTTTACTAGTTTAGGAGAACTCGATAGAGGATCTTGAAAAATATTTTTTTTTACAAAAATTTTAATTAAAAAATGCATGTAAAAAATGGTAAAAATCGAGAAGGTAAGATGATACACAGTTTGTAATAAACAAGTCCACACTCTTAAATTATGTGAAAGCATTTTAATTTTTAATTTTATAACTTTATCTTGAATAGTTTACGAGATATGGGATCATAAAAAGTAAACCAATATCTTGTATGGGATGTAGTTGAATGCGTTGACTAATTTGACTCATTTTTGAACTTCAAAATTACTTTTCTACTAAAATATATCAAAATTAAATTTCATCGCATTCGGAATAGTGTTTTTACACCCAATTCTATGAATTTTTTCTGACCTCAAAATGTATCCATAGATTTATTTTATTTTTACGTCGTTTTCTTTAAAAAGATGTAGGATAATTTAGGAATATCACAGACTGTGTCATCTTGCTTTTAAGATTTTTCCCAATTTTTTAAATGCATCTTTGATTTAAATTTTTGTCGAAAAAAATTACATTTTTCGAGTTCTTCTATCGAAATCTCTCAAACCAGTAAACCAATTTCAAAATGTTGTGAGAAATGTTTATTGGATTTTAAATTATCTTTTAAATAGTATTAAATTTGATCAAACCCGTTATTTAAAACGAGAAATATTTACAAAAATATGTGACCACCTTTTTGAAAGCTCGGTTCAAAAGTTATTGACCGATATCTCGTAAACCGATCCATAGAATTTTTTTTAATTAATATATTCGAATTCTACGGGTCATTACCAATAATACAAAAATAGTGCCATTTACTGCGCAAACTTTTTTTTCTCATTTTGTTGTGTAGTGTTATTATGTATTCACTCAGGGGAAAAATCATGTAAATTTAAACAGAAATTAAACAGATTTCATGTTCTCAACTCCAGTATCAAATAAAGTCGCAATCAGAATAAAACAAGAAACAAAAACTTGCAGACAAGAGTCTTGCATTGTACAAACTGGAACTGGAATCATTTTAACATTTTTTTTAGTTAGTAAAAATTTTTGTATTAGAGACATTTCACACCAAATCTACCAGAGTTCAAGACTCGCCGTCTCCAGAGTTTCAATAATAACTTTTTATGGTTGTAGAAAAAACTCTTGACCGTAGAATGCTGCAAACCTCGTTTTAATGATAATAAAACAAACTTCGTCATAACTCCTAAATTCGTGCATCTTATCAATGTTCATTATCATTACAATTTAAATTAATTGGTCATTGGAATTGGAATCCTTTTCAAATTTATATAAATATCAAATATATATACGACATTTAAAAAAAAAAACATTTTCAATATTTTTAAGTATTGTTTGTACCAAAATCCTAAGAATTTCGGTAACAAGTCTGTCATGTGATTTATGCCTCGAAATTTTCTCGAACTAACTGGGATAACAAAAATCCGATCTCGTTGCTAATTTTTAAAATTTCGTAATTTTCGTAGAGTAAAATTTTATGTTAGGATATTTAAACATTTTCCACATCTTTTTTCGCAATGCTTAATATATCTCTATGTATTTGAACTATTTGATGCAATATTAAACCAGAATTGTTGTTTTTATCGTTTCGAAAAAAAAATATTTTGCAGTTTTTGTACGATTTGGCCTTCGATATTGGTACAAGATCTAATTCGATATTGCGCCGACATAAGAAGTTGCATCAATTTTGGATGATTGTTAGAGTTGAAATTGTCTCTAGTGTTTCAAATATATTTGTACTTAATATATTTGTACTCAAAGTGGTGGGTTTAATGCCGAATCCGAATGCCGAGTGAGAGATTTTCATAGGCAATGTTTTACTCTCGTACGTTTGCCATTTACTGCCGAGAGATAGCGCGGTATAGAAAAATGTTTCTATGAAAAGATGTTGTTAGCCAGAGTCCACACCCAGAAAAAAATTACCTCAAATCCCATTAAAATTGGTCAATAGGACAATTATTGATTTAATAGTACACAACAAATCAATCTGTTCATATAAACTCAATGGCAATGTCATAGTATTTTCTAGTACTTAATGGTATTTTCCGATTAAAACAATAATTTATCCCATTGACTATTTTTAATAGTAAAAAACTATTATTTATATAGTATTTTTTTCTGGGTGCAGGCTTAAACCAGGGACCTTTCGGCTCGCAGTCCAAAGAAGATCCGGCATTTTTTCGATAAATTTTAACCTTTTGCATACCGGACACGCCTCCTAAAGGGCGTTACAATATATGCACAATCTTAATATACCCTGTACCTCATAGGTGTAGGGTATAAAAAGTTATTTCGATATTTCGAGGAAATGGTGATTTTTTGTACAATTAAGCCTAAAATTCACATGTAAAAAGCTCCAGTACTTTTTAATCTTAGGGGCACATTCAGTTCATACAAAATTTAAAATTAGTGATTTCTTGAAAGCCGCTCTTGACACAGACGATAATATGTCAAAAAACATGGTTCCACCATATGTTGAAATTTTGTTTTCTCAATAAAAAAATGATTCATCAATAATACTTAAGCGGCATTGTATTTTTAAATTAACTTGTGGCTTTAATTTCCGATCACATCTATGTCCAGCCATATTCAGATGGAATTGTAGATGTGCTTTAGAAAAAAGTACTTTTTTCGGGCCAATCACGTTTTTTTTCGAAAGTTTCAGCGTGTTCCGTTTTGTTGGTGTTGAGGGCACATTCACAAGTCATATCTTAAAATCATTTACCTTCTCTTTTAAAAATTAGATAAAAAGGATACATTAGATACAAGCCGCGGCTAACACGTTGAAAAGAAGTCGAAATTTTCGTTGTCATCCCAAAAGTTGTATCATACCTCGGTCCAAATTTCGTTTGGGATATGGCACTCTTATGCGACATGGCACTCTTATGCGACATATATTTTTTTTTTTGTATTCGGGTAATAGGAAGCGAAAATTGTAGTGATATCTTACAAGCCATAGCAATAGTGATGATTAAAACGACTCAAAACGTGGGCGTATCATTGGTATTTTTAATGTTTTTCTTACTTTGGCCACATGTAGTATATCGACGAAACAACTTATAAACTCAGAAATGGTTGGGATTTATTAATTCAAGTATTCTTAACAATATTCAATTAAAATTTAAAATATAAAAAACAACAAATCATTTTTATTCATTTATTTATGTTAATAGTTTTCTGGATTTGCTCATATATGTAATGCCTGCAAAATAACGTTTGGGATAGCTCATTTGTTTGCAACGTGAACACAATATGTTTACTAAAATTACAACAAATATTCCTTAAATAACGATTCCCGCAGAAAATGTATCCCACATTACCCCAGTATAGCACCATTTAAGCATTGTTAAATTATTTACAACGATTTCTATTGCGAATCAATAATAACCAGTAGGGATGGTTAAGTCAAATGGGAAATTTTGAAGTAGCGATATTATGATAGTTGGTGTGATAAAGTTAGTAAGAATTATAAAAGTTATAGTCGGTCTAAGCCTACACATCTTAGATAATGTGGGCTGTGTCAACTTAAAGTGGTTCATAAGTCACCAGGGTTTACTAGTCCAAAAAATAGCCACAAACTTTAAATTGCTGAAGAATTTCCTTTAATTTGATACCCAAGTACAAATGGGTAGGTATTAGGGATGTCAATCCCGGGATTCGAGTAAAATCAGTCCCGAAAAACTCATCCCGTGATCATCGTTAAATTCCGGGATTACAAAAAATCAATTTTTAATAGTTTATTCAAAAGTCTTTTAATGTTTTTATACATATTTCGTGAAAAAGTAATTCTAACATTTAATGGACTAAAATCTTAAAACACTGATGCCAATAATAATGAATTACTTGCTTTTTGACTATTACCAAATTCACAATTGTTAAAAATTACGTCACTTTCGACTAATAACACCGTTCGACAAAATTATCACTTTTGTTCCTACCTGTTTTCATTCATATCATTATACTCTACACCTATGAGGTACAGGGTATATTAACTTTGTGCATATATTGTAACGCCCCTTAGGAGGCGTGTCCGGTATAGAAAAGTATATATATTATTTATCAGCCCGTCTGTCTGTCTTGCTGTCCGTATACACGATAACTTGAGAAAGACTGCTCAGAATGCGATGAAATTTCGTCTCAATATATTTTAGCCAAAAGTAGGAACTGAGTTTGAAAATGAGCCAAATCGGTCAACGGACACGCCTCCCATTCCTCCCATACAAGTCTCTTTTATATAACTCTTTAGGAACTAATAACTCGAAAAATATTCAAGACATAGTTATAAAATTTAAAACATATTTTATAATTCACTTAAAAATGATCCGTAAATTACTAAAATCAAATCTGTGAAATAATAGCCTTACATAATTTTAAATATAGGCGTGGTCCGCCCAATTATATTTTTCAAATTTTTTTTTATTAGTTTTTTATACTTTTATATCATTTTTTTAATTTATGGGGATATAAGACGTAAATTTCTGATATGTGAATAATATTCTGAGGGTGGGAAGGTTCAGCATAATTAAAAACTTTAAAATTAAGGTATGCAATTAAATATCCCGCATTAATATCCCAACCAAAGGTGTAGGGTATTCCATAGTCGGCCCCGACCGACTATACAATCCGCCCCATGTGACCGAACTTTCCCAACTCGTTTCTACATAATTTTAATGTGCTTATTCGAACTGCGTTTTTATTTTTTTTTCCTATACGTAATGTTTTGGCGTAGCCGCGGTAGCTCAGTGGTTAGTGCGTTGGACTGCGAGCCGAAAGGTCCCCGGTTCAAGCCTGGACTGGGGCTAACAACATCTTTTCATAGAAACATTTTTCTATACCGCGCTACCTCTCGGCAGTAAATGGCAAACCTACGAGAGTAAAACTTTTCCTATGAAAAGCTCTCACCCGCATTTCGGATTCCGCAATAAACTGTAGGTCTATTTGAGTACAAATATAACACGCACAGCTCAAAATGGAGAGAGAGCTCGGCCTAAGTTCTTATAGGACTGTAGTGCCAAACTATTATTATTATTATTAATGTTTTTAAGAAAAATGCAATTTATTATTTTTGCATTTTTCACTGCATTTTAAAAAACTTTTTTTATAAAATGACTAAACAGTCATTGAATAAAAATTAAAATAGTTATTGTCCATGAGCAAGTCAACTTGAATTTTGTTGAAGATTTGGTTGCAATAACCGGTAAAAGTTTAAAAATTGAGAAATAAAAGGAATTTGTGATATCACCGGAAAATCATATTTAATATTAGATGTTTTATTTTTATTTTAAAATATTAAAATTACTATAGATTCTACTCATTTCGACAATGGTATTACTTTTCGGTGCCTTTTTGATTTTTGAGATAAATAAATTTTTTAATGAATTTCAACTGTATAAAAATAATTCACTTTTTATTTAAATAAAAATATTAATTATAGCAGTATTTTATTGTTATTTCTAAATATATGATAACAATTATTAAGTACTTGGGTTTTGTAAGCATACTATTTCTAATGTTCTACAATAATACGAACTGTGTTGATACTTTTTGTACTATTACATTAAAAAATCAATTAATTTCAATCGATATTTCAATCGTTCTTTATAAATAACATAATTTAAAACCTTATAATAATGCATCGAGCATATATTTCATTCACATCATCAATATATTCTGTTGCAATATCTCCAGAATAAAAATTCTATAGAAATATGTTAATAAATATATATTCATTATCTTAATTTAAAAGACAAAATTTAACTCACAGTTAAGTTTTTTAAATGCATATAACTCAAAAAGTAGAAAGGACACATAAAAGCAATACATGGTCGAAATAAGTATTCTCTCTAGTATTATCAATGATTTAAAATATAACATTTATTTTTTACTAAATATTATTTTCCGATAATTCCATAAATTGCCCTTATTTTCTAAATTTTTCAAATTTAACAGATTATTTTAACCAAACCATAAACTAACTTTTATTTTGAAGACAGTCGAAAGATTTAAATACTATAAACTATGCTGAAGAATTAAATCCGGGTTTCGAATAGCGATAAAACTGGAACCGTTGTCTCTGAAGGTAACCTTTATAACCTTTATTAATAACAAAATCCATACATAAATATAATTGAACACCCTTAGACATGTTAGTCTAAAACTAACATTTTACACTATTGTTCACAATCATTACAATCAAATTGTGCGTACTACAAATTTCAATCATATAAAATCAATTTCCCCGAGAATAAATCTTTTTACAAAATCTGAATTCGATTAAACTAACAGTATAAAATCCACTGAAACGATTGAGTTAACATAAATTGTTAATTAAATTAATTAATTAAAATCACACATAACTTTAAAAAAATGTTCTGAAAAAAGCTGCATTTGAATATATCAGCTTTGTTTGAGCCTTAAACATTATAATTGTTTATTATTCAAACATAAATATGTTTATTTTATGCCTTTGTTATTATTTTTTTAATCCCAGGATCCCGCGATTCAAATTTTTTAGTCCCGAAATTTCGGGATTGAAAAATAGTCCAAGATTGACATCCCTAGTAGGTATACCGAATTTTTTTTTCGAGAACCACAAGTCGTTTTCTGAGAAAACATTATTTTAATATATTTGAGCATAAAGTCAATATATCGGCTGATCAAGAATATATTCCATACCGGAGATGCTTCTTTCTGGGTGTTACAAACGGCGTTTCAAACTGAATTAGTGTAGGGTATAAAAATGATCAGTGACGGCCCCATAGTTTTCATTACACATTTTATTGTTTGTTTTCAAAGCACCTATCGATCAACATCATTAAATAAAAATATTTGCCAAACATTAATTTGCCCTTTGTTATTTGCATGAAAAAAATGTTGGTAAAATATTTATAATTAATGATACAGATCGATAGGTGCTTTAAAAACAACCAACAATTGGCTATCTATTTTATCTTGTACCATTAAAGAGTTATAGCAAAAAAAGAAAAGATTCGCCCTTTTGGCATGACAAGATTTTCAATTTTTCCAATTTCTTCGTTTTTTTGATATAACTTTTTATTGGTGCATATTATTTTGGTTTATTCATGAATTATTATAACGTATATAAAATGTCTTTCGATTTGAACTACTTACTGAATTATAAATACGGATTTTGTGAGGCTATATCCTGACCAAATATTTTTGTTTTTAATGCTATAACTTTTTTTAGCACAATATAAAATAGTAGTTTAAAGGTATTAATTGTCTTTTTTTAAAGCACCTATCGATTGGCATCATTATTTAAAAATATTTTGCCAAACATTTTTCCTGCAAATATCAAATTGCAAATTAATGTTTGGCAAAAAATAATTTTTAAATAATGATGCCAATAGATAGGTGCTTTAAAAACAAATAATTAATCCCTTGACATTACTATTTTATATTGTGCTAATAAAAAGTTATAGCATTAAAAACAAAAATATTTGGTCAGGATATAGCCTCACAAAATCCGTATTTATAATTCAGTAAGTAGTTCAAATCGAAAGACATTTTATATACGTTATAATAATTCATGAATAAACCAAAATAATATTGAAAAAAATTGAAAAAAAAATAAATTTTGCTAATTTTTAAAGCACTTCACACTTTAAAATTTTATTTTCCAACATTTTTAAAAATGCACATTCGCCCCTTTGGCATGACAGTAACGATATGTAAAATACAGTAAATGCTAGAAATTGTTTCTAAGGAGAAGAAGGAGAAGGCTGTTTTTTTTTTTGTTCATTTTGTACGATTCTAACGTTTTTTGCAGTCTCTTCGATACCGTGTAGTCAAAGAAATCCGAAAATAGTTGGTGGCCAAGAGGTCGAGAAACACGAACTGCCCTTCATTGTGTCGCTCACCAAACGAGGCGGTCACTTTTGCGGTGCAACAATCATACACGAACGTTGGATACTAACGGCAGGTCACTGCATCTGCAATGGGCTGAACAAATTCATGAAACCGGCACAAATAAAGGGAGTCGTAGGATTGCATCGTATTTCGGAACGTCACAACGATATACATGATCCAAAAAAGACGAGCCCGGTGCAGATTGATTTCAAGGACATCATACCGCATCCGCAGTATAAGTGTGAAAACGTAAAAAACGATATCGGTAATAGAGACAAATATAAGCGACAGCATATAGGGGCAACAAAAGCTAATATTTTATTTTTTTTTACTTTCTATAATAATCAAATGGCGCTCAAGCACTTTTGGAACTGGAGCAATCCATTAAGTTTACGTTGTATGTCCAACCAACGTGTCTGACGCTGGACAGCGGTAACAAAGAGCACGACAATGCCTTGGCCACCGTGTCCGGTTGGGGTTGGACGAACGAAAATCAGGAAGTCGGGCAACGTTCCGATATATTGCGCAAGGCCACAGTCAAAATCTGGAGCAATCAGCAGTGTGAACAATCGTATCAGACGATCGGAAAACGAAACAGTTTTATAACCGAGACTCAATTGTGCGCGGGCTACGAAAACGGCGGAATCGATTCGTGTTGGGTGAGACGATACCAGAATAGAAAGCAACTAATTTTGAAATACAAAATCATTTAATTGATAATAATGTTGCGTATTATTTATTTCGCAGGCTGATTCCGGTGGCCCATTGATGACGAAGGAACATTTGCTCATTGGCGTTGTCTCGACGGGCATCGGCTGTGCGAGACCGGGACTACCGGGCATTTATACGCGTGTCAGCAAATACATTAAATGGATGGAATCGGTTATTCAGAGACGTTAATATTAGATATATATTTTATTATTCACTGTGATAGTAGTTTAGTTAATAGCAATACCTTAGTAGAATTTATTCTTAGGTCTGGCATATAATTCTTGAGTTCTTTCGAGATATTTTCATACGGCAATCAAGAAAATGGTTTCATGATTATCCCATGAAATCATATAAGTCATTCTCAAGTTCTGCGGCGAATGATATCTGATTCTGTTCAGATTTATTTCGAATAAAGCAAAATAAAACGAAAAAATAAAAAGTGAGAACTCTCGCTGAAATGAATTCGAAAATTGGGTACCTGAAATTGGGTACATTGAATTTTTTCTTTGTTACCATTCGATCATTATTATGTCTACCATAATTGGATAGAATTCTAATAGGGTAAAGCTTAAGTTATTTTAATTATAATTTGTTATATTTATAAATATTTAAAATTAAGTTCCATTAATTATATGTCGAATACAGCTTTATTATACAATATATATAAATATTTTTGAGATTTTTAATCACATGCTAAAATACACGCAGATAAATCATTTTGTTTTCCACAAACAAGGTATAATTACTATGTAACATAACTGATAAAATGGTTCAATTAATAATGAATATAATATATGAAATGTATATGTTTACCAAACACATTCGAAACAGATATTATTCCATTAACCATTTGATGTTTCAAGCAATCATGACTATATTTGGAGTTCTACTAGACAATTCTAAGATTATTCAAGGCATCGTTAGTTTTAAAAACTTAATAATAAGAAGAAATCAATTTTTTAAATAAAATATTATAAATGTCATAAAGGTGAGATTTTTAATTATATTTGTGTAAAAAATTGGAACCTGTTTCGAAATCGTCATATTTATGAAAATTACGATTTCGGTTTTTGTAATAAAGTTACTTTTTGTTCATATTATCAGTAAGTAGAACTTTTTGTTCAAGATTAGTTTAATTACACAAGAACTAAAAACCAATTACCTAAATATTTGAATTATAATTTGAATAAAAAATAGATAAATCTATACATTTTTGATAAAATTAAATATTTGTATTTTTTTATACTTGAAAAATTACCGAAATAAAACCAATAATGGGTCGGGTCATTTTCACTTCAAACTTAACACTTTTTCATTCAAAATTATATTTTCAAAAAAAATTTAATTTTCATTTCACTAAAAATTATTTTTTAATGAAAAATTTAATTTTTAATGAAAAATTTAATTTTTAATGAAAATTTAATTTTGAATGAAAAATTGAATTTTTAATGAAAATTTAATTTTGAATGAAAAATTGAATTTTTAGTTAAATATTGAATTTTTAGTGTAAAAATTAATTTTTAGTGTAAAATTGAATTTTTAGTAAATAAAGTAATTTTCAGTTTGGTTTCAGTTTGAAAATATTTTAATAAAATCTTTTATGACGTCTTTCCATGCGCAAACTAAATACCTTCTTAAACCCGATAACTAATCTATATAGATACTTTAAATTATATGCTGTTCAATTTAAAAATTTGGGAATGTATCCACATATATTTGTTTCTGTTTTACAATTGCATAGTAATTTAAAAAATATTCTAAATAATAAAAAAAGGCATCATTATCCATTTTTGAAATGTGTAAATGAGTTACTCGAGGAATACTATGACCAAAAATATGAATTTACAGTTCATCATCATCGTCCATACCGATATCTTCAGGCGGAAAATCACCCACCTCAACTGCAGCTGGTGCTACAAATCCACCATATTTGGGTGCGCACTCAAAGTAACGTTTACCATCGATCGAACCATCATTCTTGCCCATCGGCTCATCATATTTAACACCAATGAACACACCTTTCTTGCCTTCGATTGGTCCATTGTACATAATGGTGCCGCGACGCGTTGGGTTTGCCTTAACCGTGACCTGACAGCGCGAACCCAATGTACAAAGCTGTGCCTTTTCCAGTTCCTCTTCCGCCAGACGTTGCTTCTTTTCCTCCAGTTCACGCATCTCCTCTTCGTTGTATTTGCCCAGACGATTTTGTTTTAGAAAACTACGGACGGTGCTGCCTTTGGTTTCGTATTGTTGATCAGTCAGCTCGAACTTCTCAACGTTTTCATCGCTCAGCAACGAAAAATTATCGACAACATGCAGGCGCATGCCGGGCTCGAATGGCAACGCACCCAACAGCACCGATGAGTCATCGATTTTGGTTACCAACCGGTCGCCGTTGTACAGTTCCAGCTGCATGGTGCCTGCATTGCCGCCCGTCACAATTTCCAGTTTGCTCTTCAGTTCGGCGACTGTCAGACTTTTGGGGAATTTCTTCTCGAAGGAGATGCTGTCATTTTTGGAATTCGAGATATTGACCTGAATAAAGTCGGTAGTACTGCGTAATTGGTTAGTAATATCCATTGTTGTCAACACCTGGTCAAAACAAATTGGTAAAGCAGTGACCGATTTTTGCAATAGTAAATTTTCTGTTTATAGAGCAGGGTGGCTGTGTGCAAGAAATGTAGTATGTAATTAAGTACTATTTTATAGTAGGAAATTTGATAAATTGTATTAATAATAACTAATGAAGATCTTATAAATTTATAAGTTCTTCATTAGTGCTTATTCTTCTTTAAATATAAATAAATTAAATATAATTAAATATACATACAATTCTAGAAATTTTAAATATTTTAATATAAATGTCAATTGGAATTATATAATACATTCACACAAGAAAATAGTGATCATAAATTTTTGAATATGATATAATGCATAAACTAAACAACCTTTGAAGTATTATATAATTATAATTTCACAATTTAAAAAAGTACCTCACAGTTACACTCTGAGCAACACTAAAAAATAGTATGTTTGCAACACAGTAACAGGGTTGGCTTGAGGAAAACTTACATAAATACTTTTAAAAGGGTACTCTTTTGAGATGTGTTTTATGGATGTGTGCAAGTTCGACTAAATTGCTGACTAAGCTAAATTTTTTTGGTAACGCAGTGTTTTTTTTTTAATTTAGCAAATTTTTGAGCAAACTTAAATGCACTAATTTGGAGAGTTGAGTCAATTTTAGGGTGTGTGCGAATTTGACTAAATAGCTGACTAAACTAAATTTCTTCGGTAATGCAGTATTCGACTTTTCATTATAGCAAATTTTCGAATTGAGCAAATTGAACTAAATTGGATGACAGCAAACAGACATATTCCAAATTTACTACAAGAGCGTCATAAGTCAAAAAAAGCGATTGTGCAGAAAACGCGTTTAAAGTTTTCAATTCACTCTCACTTTGCATATGAAATGTTTGGGACATATGAAATGTATTAGGCATTTGAAATTAGGTTACGGCATATTCTCTTCTCAAGTAGGGAGTATACAAGATATTACACAAGATGAAAAAAATATATAACGGATAATTATGATTCATTAACTAAAAAATTGCGATTTTAGAGTTATGACATGCTTGTAGTATATGAGCTGTATGATAATCGATCGATTATGGACTTTAACAATTGCCTATTACTGAATGTCGATCTAATGAAAAACCGTTTAATTTAGATTAGTCAGAAATTTAATCGAATTCGCAAACACCTTTAGTCGAGCACACACACACAACGTAGTAAATATATAAAATAGAAACAAATGGTCGGATTTGTGACAATTCTTCCATACAAATTTATGTCAAAAGTCGACTACTATCTTATGTTGGACATTTTTTTTTATTATTGGTAACGCTGACACTGTATAATTGCTGAATGAACTAAATTCAACCGGCGTACTTTAACAATTTTCGGTTACCAAATGGCGATCGAATTAAAACCCGTACAATTTAGTTTAGTCAGGAATTTAGTCGAACTCGCACACACCCTTAATTATTTATAAATTATTGGCGTTATTCATTGGAGGCTATTTCGTAGTGCCCTTTTAAAATACTATTAACGATTTAAATTAAGGGTATGTGCGAGTTTGTCTAATTTGAAACAGAACTGAATTAAAAGTAATGGAATTATTAAAGTGTTGTAGGAAAAATACTTCTCAGAATTACTCGCACAATTTTGGACCATTTTTTATAGAGGTTTTTGTATGGAATTTTAATGTTTTGTCAAAATATAATACTTTATATATATATATATATATATATTTATAATGGAGATAATTTGTAATGTGTTCGATGATGGTAAACACTTAAATATCAACCACATCCAAAAATTTGGCAAAAGTGGTGTCGATTTCTCACTGTTTTAATTTATTTGGTTTTAATCGAGAGATGACTGTAATTTTTAACTGCAAACCCAACACCGATAAAAATGATCATTTCACTGCAGAGCCCACATAGTGACATTGATAAATAAATGACGTTTTATGTTTATGTTTTCGCGCCTTTATTGACAATCATATGAATTGGTGGAAGAATTCCGCTCTTTTCATCAATTTTATGTGAAAAATACAGTACAAAATTAAAACTATTGCCCAAGTGAATTAGACATCAATGAAAATTAAAAAAATAACCGAGTAACATGGAAACACCAAAAAGTGCACGTGCTCTTGGATCCACTCGGAAACCAACACCACGCCTGTCTGAGCGCAAGAAAAGTCTCTTCGCCAGCAAAGAGGAGGCGCAAGCAGATCTTATGGACGGCATAGTGCCACTGGATGCCAAACCACCGAGGCGCACCACTCCAAAAAGCAAACGTTGCATCGAAACACAGTTGATGCCATGCCAAAAACAAGCCGATCACAACGAGGCGCATCGACATACGTCACCTGCTGCTGTGACCCCCACACGTAGAAGTATGCGTTTAAATTCTTCACCAGTGAATATTTCACCAATGCGTAGAAGTCCACGACATCTAAAAACATCAGCTGCCAGCACAAATTCAAGTCCGGAGAATGGCAAGGAAAACGTACCTGTCGGCCTGGAAGCCGAGGAACAGCTGCAGCAGCTTTTCAATAGTTCCATGAAACTGAACGGGCACATGTCACCGACACAGAGCCATAACAATGACAGCATAATAAGTATCTCTGAAACCAGCAGCGAGGAAATCGATGGCAGCGAGGAAATTCGCGTTGATCATATTGATCATGATGGCAAAAAAAGACAAATGTGCCATACACAGCCCAGCGGCATAAGTCCAAAACGAAAAATGCCACGTCTTGAAGGCGCTGCTGATACCGCTGGCATCTCAATACCCACCAAATGTTTCTATTCAACATTGAAAAAGTCGCCAACCACCATCAAGGTGAGCCCGCCCAGCCAACGACAATTGACTGTTTCACCAAAATTACGTAAAGCTCCTACACGACGTGTTGTGCCACCGCTGCACAAAGGTGTCAGTCATAAAATACGACGTCGGCCAAAACCATACGGCAGCGCCTCGCACGCTGTTAATATTGACAGCATTCTGAGTAAAGTGAGCAATGAGAAACTGCGTAATCTAATCACATCGAAGCGCCAGGAAAAATTGCAAATCGAAAAATTGCAAAAAATCTTCAAACATGGACCTAATCCCATTGAAATGGCGCGACCACTGAGCAGCATGAACCACGACAATGCTAATAACAATAACAACAACAATAATAATAATAACAATAATAACAAAAATAATAATAATATGCAAGTAGATTCGGTACAGTACGCTTCGAGCGTCGACAACGATTTCGCGTTTTCAGATATCGAATGTGAAAGTGAGGAAGATGATGATTACGTCGAAAGTGATGTGGAGCCAGAGGACAACAACATAACAGATACGCCTGTAGTTGAGGAGCCTGCCGCCGAAGAGGACGCTACGAAGACAAAGCGTAAATTCTTTAAGTCTGGACGCTCAGCGAGCACGGTAAGGGAGGTAAAGATCACCGAGAATATCACGGCATCGTTGTGCAATGGTAAACTATCATTGGTGCAGCAGGCGAAGAAGCGCACAAGGAGGAAAATTAAGCTAAAGAATGCAGGTATGTGGGAATAGTTTCTAAATTGAATTATTATAAACTTAAAAATTTTATCGAAGAATTGTTATTTTACAATTTTATCGATAAATTGTTATTTTACTATTTTATCGATTGTTTACACTTTTATCGATAAATTTTATATATTATATATTGTAATTCTACAATGTTATATTATAATTGTTTTATCAATTTTGCAATTACATCAATAAATTATTATATCACACATTTATCGGCAAAATGTTATTTGACACAGTTAGCGATAAATAGTTGTTTTACATATTCATCGATAAATTGTTATTTTTACATATTTATCGATAAATTGTTATTTTTACATATTTATCGATAAATTGTTATTTTCACATATTTATCGATAAATTGTTATTTTTACATATTTATCGATAAAATATTATTTTACAATATTATCGATAAGTTATTATTTTACAATATTATCGATAAGTTATTATTTTTGAATTTTATCGATAAATTATTTTACAATTTTATTGTTAAAAATATCGATAAATTGTTATTTTATAATTTTATCGATTAATTGTTATTTTAATATTTTATCATTTAATTGTTATTTTAATATTTTATCGATAAATTGTTCTTTTAATATCTTAACAATAAAATATTATTTTTAAAATTTATCGATAAATTTTTGATTTAAAATTTATCGATAACGTTTTAAATTAAAATTTATCGACATTTTAAATTAAAATTTATCGATATTTTAATTTAAAATTTATTGATAAAATTTTAAATTAAAATATATCGATGAATTTTTAAATTAAAATGTATCGATAAAATTTGAATATAAAATTTATCAAAAAATTGTAAAATAACAATTTATTGATACAATTGTAAAATAAAATGTTATCAATAAATTGTTATGTTTATAATTTTATCGATAAATTTTTATTTTGTTAGTTAATTTTTCTTAATTGTCAATTAAAGGTTCTGGTTGATTCATCGATTAATTGTCGATTGTGTCTATTTTGCGATATATTTTTTTTTATTTATTATTTTATTTTATATTTTTTATTTTATTTTAACAAAATAATAAAATCATTAAGTATTATTTATGAATATAATTTATAAATTATTTTTATTTATCAATATAAATATTATTTTAAATTAAAGCCTGATTTTTTTTTTAGTATCGATAGTTTTTCGATTTATTTTTATACTATCGATAAATTGTTGCATTACTTTAATTTTTATTGATTAATATTTATATTAAAATTTATAATAAAATTTGATTTATTTTTTTTAATTAAATAATTTAATTTTCAATATTCAAAATACTCGCACATACAACAAATTCGATTTTTATCGATAATAATCGATTTTTTATTTATTTATTAATTTAAATTTACTACTTTACAACTAACATTTTAAATTTTCATAAATTTTCATAAAATAGTTGTGAACGAGTTTTCCGATGAGCAGGCCACAGTCGATGCAATACTCAAAAACCTGGACGACACCACCTTTGGCGACACATCCACCATGGGGCTAATACTCAACGACGACGACGATGAAGTACAACTCACTGATAACAACTCAGAATCGTTTGCCATTAGTGAGACTGCATCAACAAACGATTTCCTTCAACTCGATGACAACATTGCAGACTACAGCCAGTTTCGCAATCGACTGCCTTACAATACAAACGATCCCGAAATTATTGAGCAACAGCATCTGCTGCTCGACTTTCTTATCAACAATAATATTTGCACCGATGAAAACTTTATAATATTCATAGCCGATCCAGACAATCACAAAGCAGAGGCGGCATTTATTGTCGAACAGGTGGTTGAGGTTGTCAATGAACAGACAAACTTTCGCGAACGCTTACCGTACAATACAAATGACCCAACATTAATGGCGCAGCAGCACAATTTCCTTGATTTTCTCATCGAGCACAATGTCTGCACCGAGGAGAATTTCGACATTTTCATAGCAAACTATGAGACTCGACGTGACGAGGCCGATTGTGTTGTGCAAAATATACTCGCACAAAATCACAGTCGATCCAAGGAGCAAACAGCGTTGGTCAACAGTGAGGTGGAAACCGTCTCGTCGGTGGCCACTGATACACATACAGAATACGATATGGAGATGGAAATCGGTAATCAGAATGTGCATTATTTGAATACAGAAAGAGCGGAGTTGCTGCCAAACGCTTCCAACGTAGCAAATATCGATGCTGTAGCTTTAAATGTACCTGTAACTTTAGAGAAGCCAGTAGAGAGGCCTGTAGAAAAACCTATTGAGAAAATCGTAGATAATACTACAGAGAAGCTATTTCCCATTTTCTATGCTGACAAATGTCGGCCGCTGCCGCAAAAGTCTACGCGCAGACCGCCGCCGCGCAATTGGAATGGCGGTCATGGTGCGAATCAGTATCAAATCGATGCTGGCCAAAAGAGCTTTGGCGCCACACAGTGCAAACAATGCGGTCTCGTGTATACGGTACACGAACCGGAGGAGGAGAAGCTGCATCGCGATTATCATGCCTCACTGCATGTGCTGCGCTTCAAGGCTTGGATCGACGAGGACATTGTGGCAATTTATCCGGAATGGGCACCTGATGGACGTATACTACGAATATCAGAGACGTCACATATCAAGCGCAAAGAACGTCTAATGGATATATTGAAAATTGTCGACAAAGAGCTGGGATTTGCATCGTACATTTTTCCCAAGTCATATGTGGCATACTTCGCAGTGCGAAGGTATCGCATTGTGGGTGTCTGTCTGGTGCAGCCACTACAGAAGGCCAACAAGTACATTTGCGTCAATGGCGTTGATTGTTGCACCGAGGAGGAGTACGAGGCCAAGTAAGTGGTGTTTTGAATAGTACATTAGTAGAAAGAATTGTGTAATAATTCGGATTATTCGACTGATTACTGACTTTACCTATTACCGACTTTATCCATTACCGACTTTACGTATTAGCGACTTTACATATTACCGACTTTATATATTACCGACTTTATCTATTACCGACTTTACCTATTGCCGACTGTACATATTACTGACTACCTATTACCCACTTTACCTATTACCGACTTTACCTATTACCGACTATACCGTTTACCGACTTTACCGTTTACGGACTACCGAATAGCAATTGACTGCAAATCGACATTTATGTTGAAATTTACAGAATCGTGCATTGCTTACGAAAAACTAAAATACGTTATTTGTTTCAGATGTGGCATTTCACGCATATGGGTCTCACCGCTCCATCGACGTCTGCACATAGCCTCCAAATTAATACAAGCCGTGCAATGTAACACAATATTTGGCGAGGAGATTTCGCTGGATAAAATCGCCTTTAGCGCACCAACAGAAAATGGCAAAAGTTTTGCAAGGAAAATAACAAAAATGGAAAATTTTCTGGTGTATCAATAGCATTGGACACAGACATAGTGGTGCAGCAGCAATAAACTATTTTAAAACATCTTTTATACTTGGGGTGTGTAGAGTCTTTGACCATGTTATAAAATAACATTTTTGTTGGAAGACACATGCATTATTTTTGCGCAGCTAACGCAGCTGTGTAGGGGAGAATATAATTTATTTTTGTTCTTTTTTTGGTTAGTTTATATAAAAGAATTATTTATTATACATTTTCCACGTTTTAAACTGAATATGAAATTAATGTTTTTTTTTTTTGTTTTATTCTATACATAAAATATATTCTTCAGTTCTATTTTTTTTTTCGTTAAATAAAGAGAATGTTAAAAAAAAAAACAAAAAAAAAACAAATATTGCAGTTTTTGAATTTACTGTGTTTTAGGTTTTTCATATAAACTTTAATGATTTTGTTGATATTTATTTAAATTTGACATCACACAATTCGAATTGAAAAATGTTCTTTTGATTTAAAGAAACTGGTTTTACTTAAAGATCGAAATGAAAATTTGAATTAAAAATCTGAATTTTGCAAATGTTCTTTATAAATCTAGCATTCTATACTTTTTTGATGTTTGCAATATTAATTTTAATTTATTCCCTTTTTCATTACAAAAATCCGTATTTCAAATAAATTTAAACCATTTTCTTTGACTTTAAAGTAATTAAATTCGGTTCTAAAACAATTTGTTTTAATAAAAATCGATTACTAAACATGCCCGATTATATTAATTCAAAAGTATCAAGTGTCAAAATTTAAAAGTGTCAAAATCGTAAAAAATTCGAGTTCCAACTCTAATTTTTAAAATATAAAAAAATCATGATTTCCTGATTTAGTTCTCATAAATTTCTCATTTATATAAATCGGTTCCACAGATTCCGATTCTCTCCTATATTTTAGTTTACTAATCGTATAAGCGGCCTTAAGAGCCATTCATTTTCTCGATTCTTTTAAAAAGACATTGCATAATTCGAAATTTGTAAATATTTCGATTATGCGCATTACTATTGATATAAATGTTTAACAAATCTTGAATAATGCCATAAAATTCTGATTTCAAAAAATTTTAAATTCCGATTCTTCTCGACTTCTGACTTTTATATTTCAATTTGTTTTTGCATTTACAATAAGTTTTGGCGGTTTATATCGATCTCTATTTCCTTCCTCGAATACTTTTACACCCATTTCGTACAAAGTCACGGACGTGCTTACATATTTCCTACCTGTTTTATAAACCTTTTTTTTTGTATACTGAAATAGGAGGGTACTGGAATATATGTCTCCAAAAGTGACTTTATTTTTGTACTTGTAAATATGTATCATTAATTAAAATGCAGAAATTTTGTGTCAAATTGCAATTGAGTGGCCGTCTAAAAACTTTAATCTACCCCATTCGGCGCACGTTTGCGCAACACGATTCCAAGAAACCGACAACAGTCGAAGAAGCAATACAGTTCCTCTGCACAACGGAATTTGATGTTCCCATTATCATTGGTACCGAACACATACACAGCGGAGATGAGCATTTGCAGCGCATGCCGCACAATCACAAGCATACGCTGGCGCGTTTCAGTTATGCCCGCAAACATCACATAGCGATTGCCATTGAAAAATCGTTGCCACTGCAGCAACAATGGGGCACCGTAGCGCCGTCGGAACGTTCGAAAATTTGGCGCAAAGCCGCCGACATCATGGATAATCGCGACAAACCCATGTTAATTGCATCCATTATGCTGGGGCAGGGCAAAACGCAGGCGTTAGCGGAAGAAGACGTTGCAAACCTTACGGAATCATTGCGCATGAATGCTGATTATTTGGATCAGTTGTCAAAGATCACGCTGAAGAGCAAAACCGAAAGAGTTTATGCCAGTTTTCATCTGAGACCTTTGGACGGTTTTGTTGCCGCCATTAGCCCATATAACTCGACGGCGATGTCTGCCAATTTAGCATTCTCGCCTGCACTAATGGGCAACTGCGTCATCTGGAAGCCGTCTAACAATTGCATGCTCTCCAGCTTTATCGCCTACAAATCATTGATTAAGGGTGGTCTGCCACGTGGCATCATCAGTTTCATGCCATCGAATAGCGTGCTGTTTCGGGATGCTATAGCTGCTTCGACTGAATTGAGCGGCGTTAATTTCGCAGGCACTACGCATGTATTTCGCGAAGTTTGGCGTGCAGTGTCATCCAACATAGGAGGACTTGCATGTTTTCCCAGATTGGTTGGCGAATGTGGCGCCAACAACTTTCACTTTGTTCACAAGTCAGCGGATGTGGGTCATGTGATCGCGAGCACCGTAAAGGCGGCCTTTGAGTATTCGGGTCAGAAATGCACCTCCTGCACGCGTATATATGTGCCGGAAACTATGTGGAAGCAGCTCCAGGATGCGTTAATCTGCGAAATTAAGAAGTTGAAGATGGGCGACCCCACGGACTGTGAATCCTACTCGTCAGCTGTCATCAATGAGTCTGTATTCGATAAAGCAGTCGAGTTTCTGAAAAACGCCAAAGAGAGCAAGGACATTGAGATCTTATGCGGCGGCGGCAGCTGCAAGACTCTCGGCTATTTTATAGAGCCCACCATGCTGCTATACAAAGACCCACTGGATCCGCTGTTAACCGAGGAAGTACTGGGCCCCATACTCAATGTACACGTCTACAAAGATGACGCATTGGACGCAACGATGCATTCAATAGCCGAGAACTCTGAGTACGCCTTCACCGCATCCATCTTTGCCAATGACGATGATGCCATCTGCAATGCGCTGCAGGCATTTCGCATGACTGCAGCGAATATATATATTAATGAGAAGTCGACGGGTTCGTCGATGGGTCATCATCCGTTTGCCGGTAATCGGCTGTCAGGCTCGAATGACAAACCCGGTTCCAGTTACTTTCTACTTAGCTGGTGTTCGCCACAATTGGTTGAGGAGACGTTTCCCTCGGAGTCGGAATGTTCGTAGGGTGTATAAATTTTTAGTATGTAAAAAAACATGTGTCTGGGGCATGATCTTGATGCATCATATCTTTACTGAACAAGTATTGATTTTTTATTTTGTAAAAAATAAAAAATTAAAGCAAAATTTAAATTTTGATTGAAAATGTGAATTTTCAGTTTGAATTTTAATTTTATTGTAATTTTAATGAAATTATATTTTGCGAACAATAATAAAGGTTTTAAACATTTTTTAAAAAAACATTTTAGTTATTAGTGAAAATTATATGTTTTAACAAACATTTTTATTTTTAGCAGGGATTGAAATCGAACATATCTATTTGAAACCGTTTTATTTAACAAAATATTACAAGTTTACTTGAAACCGGGTTTCTAAAACTGTTTGGTTATATAACATAAAACCAATACGAGAGAAAAATCAAAAAGTTATTCGATTCTCCCATTTATAAGGGTACGATAGTAAACTTGAGCCAAACATTTAAAAACTGATTTATTTTTAAAGGCGACTTTAATTTAAAGGTTTGGCTGTATCACTTTTATATTTTCAAGTATATTTACTTCTTTTATAGAGTACTTTTCGGTAAAGTTTGTTTCAAGTAGTAATGAGTATTTTTATGTATTAATTATTTTGCCGTGAACTGCAACACTGCTACAAATCGATATTCGATAACTTACGAAGACGCCATTTTGATATTTCATTTGAGAAATTTTCAATTCATCGTGAAGATTCGAAAAGGCCGGTTGTGTGATTGAGTATTGTGCGTTTTAAATTTACAATTTGTCAAATATTTGGCAAATTGTTAAAAACAAAAGATTAAAACTAATAAGTACAGCAGGTATGTTTTTTTTTAAATAGAAAAAGTGCATTAACCGAAAATACGTAATATTTGCAATTGACTGCATATAGTATATGTTTGTATGTATGTGGAAAAAGTTATATGGATTTTATATAGCTTTCTAGTTACTTTAAACAAACTAAATAAGATCGAATTTTCTTTGTGGCCACTTATTTAATAACACTTATTAAAATCTAACGAAAATAACACAAAATAAAATATGTCTGCTAAATTAAGGTCACACGCAGCTGTGATTTGGTGCATTTGGTAGTGAAAAATGAAAGGTAACAAAAAAAAAAGAAAATGGAGGTCCGTCTAAATCGGTCTGTCGCGCTGTGTGTATACGCGTGTTTTCGTGGTGTTCGTATTGTCTTCTTCTTCTACTACTTGCTTTGTTGGTTCGTGGCGTTGATTGTATTTTGTATGCATTGAAAATTCGAACTTTTTGTTTTCCTATTACAAAACTAAATAAATCTTTCATTTGCTTCATTACTTAAAAAAAAAAATATAATGAATTAATTTATAAGAGAGTCGTTCGGTTTGTCAAACGTTATAACATTTCAATTAATTTAATTTATTAGAAAATCATAAAAGTAGCCCCACTCGAGCGTCGTTAACTCTGTCGGCGGACGGTGCGTCTCAACGTGTGCGACAAACAACCACTCCAACTACTACTTACTACCACTGTTCGTGCTGTGTCAACCCATCCGACATCCGATCCGGTATCGTACGCGTGACCGCTAACGTCGTTGCCGTCCCCCCGTCGTCGTTCGTCGTATCAAACGCCTTTCTTGTGTCTACGTGGGTTGTGTGAGTGTCGTCGCAATAGGCTCCCCAGAAATGCCGGGCGCCGGAACATTTAAATTGTTCATCGGCAACCTCGACGAGAAGACGCAAGCGGCCGAGCTGCGTCCACACTTTGAAAAGTACGGCACCGTTGTCGAGTGCGATGTCGTCAAGAACTACGGCTTCGTGCACATGGAAACGGAGCAGCAGGGACGCGATGCCATTCAGAATTTGAACGGTTTTGTAATCAACGACAACGCCATCAAAGTGGAGGCGGCCAAAAGTCGTCGGGCGCCAAATACGCCGACCACGAAAATCTTTGTCGGCAATCTAACCGATAAGACACGAGCGCCCGAGGTGCGTGAACTATTTCAAAAGTTTGGCACCGTCGTCGAGTGCGACATTGTTCGTAATTATGGTTTTGTGCATCTGGACGCCGTCGGTGATGTTCAGGATGCTATTAAGGATCTGAATGGTCGTGTCGTCGACGGACAACCGCTGAAGGTGCAGGTCTCAACGAGCCGTGTTCGTCCGAAACCCGGTATGGGCGATCCGGAGCAGTGTTATCGTTGCGGTCGTTCGGGTCACTGGTCGAAAGAGTGCCCGCGTCTGTTTGGCGGTGGTGGTGATCGCGGCGGCGTTGGCGGTGCCGGTTCCGCCGGCGGTTACAGAGATCGCATGTATGGTCGGGATCCATATCCACCACCGCCACCACCACCACCATTTCTACGTGACCGGATTATGGATGGCTTTAGGGTAAAACAACAATTGCTTCATAGACTTTACTACTATATTATTTTAAAAACATAGATCCAGAAAAACATATCTTATTTTAGAAAAAAAAACAGCGATCAATCTTCAGTCTATACATTTCATAATATAGGAGGAGTTCAACATAGTATTGCAATTTAGTTTTCAAGATAATTGTTAGGATTCGAGGTATTTTTCAGGATATAAGAAGTCTTTCAGAAAGTGATTCGATCATTATTCATAAGGTATTGAAAAATATTAAACAAAAAACGAAGGACATTTTAATCTAAAGAAAGGCGGTATTTTGAAGAAATATTTCGATTGGTAAGGGGTTAAAAATGACTGTCCTTCCAAAATTAGTACAAATGGTTCAATGATTTTGTATAGAATTCACCAAAAACGCAGCGTACGAACGCAGATCTATTGAAATTTCCAATTTAAAGTGGTCCAGGGTTTACGTATCTTGAAAATAACTGCAAATGTTATATGAGGTATTTTAATATAAGAGGCCGGTCACAATCAACAGAACATGACCATTTTATATAACAAACAACGGATGAATTAAGTAATTTAAATTAGGAGTTTCATTGAATTAGCTCTTCATGTTTTCCTGTAATTGTGATTTCAACAGATTAGGGATGTCCATCTGAAAAATATATCGATGTTTTGGTCGATATAATACATCGATGTTTTCCGATGTATCGAACAAAAACATCTATCCCAATATGCCATTGCACTTAATATTAACATGCGAATGCTTTGAAATCAATCATTACTTTCAAATCGTAGAGTTGAGGTTAACGTTTGAAACACCTTTAACCTAAATTTTAGAATCATAGCTTTTTCAATAAAAACTGGTAGCTTAACCTTAACTTGAAAATTTCCTTTGAAATTTGAAACTGATTTGAAGCACACACTAGACCTTAAAGCCAATTATGATTACTTTTTCAAACGCTTATCCTGTGGCATATTGGGATGTTTTCGATGTATCGAATTAAAAATTATTGGGAAATAATTTAAATTTCGATGAACATTTTATATGTCAAATAACGAAAATAGAAAGTTTAAAATAAATAAAGTGTTTGAATTGAAACATTTTCTAATTATACAGAATAATTAAGGCCTTGGGAATCAAAAATGTCTTAAGTCCATGTTATGTCCTTTTTCAGAAAAACATGAAAACCATGTATTGTTATTATTATTCGATATATCGAAAAAATACATCGATGTAACGAATAGATTCTGAGGCTTATATTGCATCGGACAACAGCGATGTAACGAAGCAATATCAAGTGTTTATAAAACATCGATCTATTTTGGACATCCCTACAACAGACGGACATCGCTAAAACGACTCAGGAAGTCATATGGCGTATCAAACTGAATGTATCTTTTCACTTTTTGTGCAGGATATAAAAAAGGAATCTAGGTCTACTCTCTCTATCTCACCACTTGATTTTGATTATTGGTAAATAGTTTTATAATAGAATGTAGTATTTTATAATATAAAAGATAATACCAAAAGAGAATATACAACCGAAAGAGAATTGTATTAACATTGCCCCCAATCTATTTTCAATAAATAAAACTTGAAGTACCAAACTCGATATTAATGCCTCTTCAATAAAGCCTCATTGTTTGTCTTGATAACAGTTCTTGAGTGTAAATTTTAATGTATCGCTTAAATAACTGTTGCGAATTTCAAAATAAACTGCAAAAACTAAACAATATTAAAAAAACAAAAATTACAATTTGCTTGCATTAAAATAATTCTTTTTGCAATTAATCACTAAATAAAACCTCTTGCTTTTTTCTACAGGACTATGACTACTACGATCGTCGTTTCGAAGATAACCGCGACTTGTTTGAGCGCCGTTATCAGAGCTCGCGCATACGCGAATTCCCACCACCACCACTCTCAAGACGTGAGCCAATGCCGTTGCCACCACCGCTGAGTGGTAGCATTCGTGGCAGCAGTCTGACACGTGGTTATGACACCATGTTCAGCAGAAGATCACCACCACCACCAGCCAGAACTAATGGTTTAAGTCGCTATGCGTAAGTTACTCCACGAAATATTAATAATAAATTAGTTTTTAATGTTTGTATTACTCCTGCACAGTTATGAGGACTTTAGTCGCGATTCATTCGACGATCGCATGATATCGTCCAGAGGCATGCGTGGTCCATCGCCGCCCGGACGTCGGTATGCACCATACTGAGACGTAATGATGTATTATGCTGCGAATGTGTTTGGTGACAACGCATGGAAGCACCGCTCACTGATGTCGTCGGGCCATTTATGAAACAAAACGTTGTAGTACACGCGGCGGCAGCGCATATATCTTTTTTGTCGTTCATCAGTCTACAGACTTTTTGTGTGCTGCTACTACAAACACTTTCATTTCTAATACATTATATGGATACAAATCTTTTTTTAACATCATCTGTAAGCCTGCAAAGGTATCATCATATTATTGTATGAACCCTCCTCCCCTGCCCCCCTAGTTTAGAATTATTTGTATGTGTCTGTTTTTTGACTACTTCTTTCATTTCAAATTACATAATATTATAATTTGTGGATTTAAAAAAAAATAAACTACGCAGTAGTTTAACATTTATTGGTATGCTAAGCGCTCATATTATGCAGTTTGTAGGTTGTAAGTTCCAGTACCTACACAGCTACATTACATACATAATATAACTAATGCATTAAGTGGTACAGAACAAGAATATAATGATTTTGTGATTAAGCAAAAACAAAATGACATTTTTTTTTATTTATTTCTACTCTAAATTAAAACTTATATTTTTATAATCTTAAACTAAACATACAGAAATAACGCTCTACAAGTCACTTATCATGTTACTGAAAGTATTGTCTATCGAGGGTCACTTTTTTCATATCTTTCTGGTAACATTTGAATTCGACTTTGAAAAAACAACACCTCTTTTGAGGCTATCAAAGCGTCTACCTATTTTTTTTACGTTTTTAAAAGAGTGAAAATGCTATTCAGCTAGGCAATTTGTCGTCGATCGGAAGAAGTGACAATCAGAAGGGGCAATGTCTGAGTGTTGACATATCTCTGCTCGTATAGCGATCCTTTTTCCCTCAAAGCTCTGCTTAACCCTATCAATTGTAGTCGATAGCCATCTCCTGTGATGGTATCATTTGATTTGAGCAACTCGTAAACAAAAACATGTTAATCCCAACAAATGCAGAGCAGAAACTTAAAAAAATAACATCCAATTATGTTGATGCATGGTCGGGCAAGAGCTATTTAGTACTGTTAGACCATGTTTCAAGACGGGTCCCGAAGGTATCCTGAATCTATCGCGTAGTTAATCATATAAGCGCATACAAAATAAATCATTTGATAATTATGACATTGTAAAATCAATGAATTTAAGCTCTATAAATCTATTAACACTTTATCAAATCATAAGTATTTATTCTATGTTAAAATGCAAGCAAAATAATTTGAAAAAACTTAAGCAAATTATCTTTTGATAAATATATAATATGTTAATCTATACAATGTCCTTATACAGAAGAATGCACACTATTACCATAATATTATAAATATTATAGGGCTAATGATGAATTTTTAAAATGGATGTCCAGGTTAATCGGGCTTAACCTCTAAGCAGTTTCACTATTTAACTCTTTATTCAGAGTTCTTTTCAACTTTCCCCCACGGCACTTGTTTACTATCGGTCTCATGGTTATATTTAGTTTTAAATGAAGTTTACCACCCACTAAGTGCTGCACTATCAGGCAACACAACTCTTTGGAAACATCTTCTCGTAATCATTAACGTTATACGGGCCTGGTACCCTCTATGGCTAAATGGCCTCATTTAAGAAGGACTTAAATCGTCAATTTCTCATACTAGATTATATACGTTCCATACACTGCATCTCACATTTGGCGTGAAGACAAAGTGACTTAGTGCTGAACTATTTTCTATTCGCTCGCTGCTACTAAGAAAAACCTTGTTAGTCTCTTTTCCTCACCTCATTAATATACTTAAATTAAATTGGGTGAATCATTACGAAAAGCCATGAATAATCAAGAATAATAAGATTACGCATTGCGCATGTACACCCTGTTTTGCTGACGTCAAAAGCTATGGAATGTCAAGTTAAGGAAATTTAAATTTAAACATTTCATAAATTACAAATATTTATTTCATTTAATTTTTTTTTATATTTTTGCCCAACAAAATTGGTGGGAAGGTGGCTTCCGGCAGTTTCCTCAGTGGATGCATCAACTATCGTGCTGATCACGACATTTCTGCACATGGACATGGGTGGAAGGCAGCTAATTTAAATTTAAAATATATATTTGTTATCCTGAGTGACCGGTGCGACATAAATGCTGTTAATTATTTTATTTTTAGAGCATTTCGATGGTGGTTTCTTATCTTTTAATTTTGATGGCCGATTCAGTGCAGTTTTGCACACATATCTATTAATCACACGCAATTTTTTCAAAAATAATTCAAATATTTTGTTTTCTCTACAACAATATTTTGACACAATAAAAAAATTTCAGTTGTCAAAAAACTTCTACGTACATGCGCAGCGTTCTGCGCAATCTTTGTTTCTATTATTCTTGATCATGAACAAAAATCTTCCTTTTAAGGCGTCTATAACTTGCAAACCACTAAAACATTGGTTTGTAAGTAATATAAACGAATTAATTTTGTTACTTTTGGTGATGTTTTGTAAATTAACATGTGGTTTGTGAAATTTACAATATCTTTTCATTTCTCTGGAATTAAAATATTAAACAAATCAATTGTCGCTTTAACTGCAAAAGGAGAAGTTAAGTTGAATAATTTCATTAAAATTAATATATGTTTTTTAATTGAAATTGAAGAAATTTGACGAATATTCTTCAAACTGAAGAAACTAAATCTTTAAATACACTAAAAATGTGCCCATTCATCAATTTAATATAACATCTTCTTAATTTGACCTCCTTTTGTTTCAGTGTAAAAGATTTTTAAACATTATTCTAAAACCAGTGACCAACAGCAACGTTTAAACTGACTGATCATCTTAAATAAGTTTGTGGTTTTTTTAATATACAATGTTTTAATTATATTATACGTATTCACCATGAATAGCATCTTCAATTAAAATTTAGTAAACAGCGTTTTAATTAAATTACGTTTTTAAAAATTCAGAAACACCCTGTCAAACTGTCAAAGAAATTATTACCATCTCTTCAAATGACAATCCTGTAATATTGCTAACGTTGCTTTTTAGACAACGCATTTTTCTTATCAATCGTTTGGAATTTTAAATTTTGCAACAAAAAAAAATTAAATTTGCTGTGAAAAAAATCGATTGGGTTTTTCGCAAATTTTGTATACGTTCAGACTTGAATGGGTACTGCTGTCAGTCAGTTGGCAAAGAAACCAATCGTAAACATGAGTGGACCACAGGCTGAATTCGTGCGTCAGGCACTTGAAAATAACAAGGTTGTAATATTCTCCAAGTCCTTTTGTCCCTACTGCACCATGGCCAAGGAGGTGAGTGAAGTTAATAAAAAATAATGATTGTTAATAAAAATATAAATTTTTGTTTCGTTTATATTGAATTGCAGCAATTCAAAAAAATATCAGTGTCCATACATGTCGTGGAATTGGATCGCCGAACCGACGGCGAAGAGATTCAAAATGTGTTGGGCGAAATAACTGGCGGACGCACGGTAAGTTATTTCTATGTGAAAAGGCCTTGTCATCAAAGTTCATGGCTATTCACTGATATGATTCAATAATTTTATTACAGAGAAAATTTTAATGAGTAATCAGAATTTTAAATACACCACGTTATAATATCTATATTTATATAAATGAAATGTCATGTGTGTGTCAGAGCATCACGAGAAAACGAACCGACGGATTTGCCTGTTTCTTTCGTTTAGGAAAAAAAGAAATGTCGGAAAACCCCAAAGGAAAGGCCTGAAAAGATATTCACAGTCATGAAATTTGGCTCAGTAATATATATTGTTGTTGTTTATCTTTTAGGTAAATGTGAGAGGGATTTGATAATGGGTCGTGGCACCTGCCATATAACCATAACTTTAAAAATGCTATAACTCCTGACCTCCTAAGAACAGAGATATAAAAATGGAAACGAAGGTTCATATTAAAAACTTCAATCGTCACGTAGAATGTGGGCGGTATTAGATAAAGGGGTGTGAAACCTTCCATATAACCAAAACCTTAAAAATGTTTTAATTCCCGACATACTAAGAGTAGAGTTATAAAAATCAAAGTAAATGTTCATATTTAAAACTACAATCGTCATGTAGAATATGGGCTGGATTGGACAAATGTGCGTGGCATCTTTCATATAACCAAAACTTTAAAATGTCTTTCTCTTTACCTACTAAGAGCATAGTTATAAAAATTTTCCTTTTTAGTGCATACGTAAGCATGTCCTCGAATGGGAAAAAGGGACGTAAATGTATCCAAATTTTATAAACGATATAGTTTTGTAATTACAAAAACTTAGTACGGGCGAAGCTTTTTACGGGTCCAGCTAGTTAATTATAAATTAAACTGTAAATATTTGTCCGTCTGTTTGTTCCAGCATCTCGTCTAAACCACTAATCTAGACCACTAAACCGATTGAAATTTTAAACGTAGATTCCGTAAACGTTACGTTTTCTGGATACGAAAACGGTCCAGTAAACGGATAAAGAGGAACATTGAAACATATTTCGGATCAGTTGAGAGTATATTCCGTTTGTACGTTAGAGGACCGCAAAACGCAGTGAATCATTGAGAAATACTCTTGATTAAATACGTAGTGAGTCCGTTGTGATTACGTTTCGACGTTAAAGTACCGTAGGATTATATAAAAAACGAAGGGAATACATTAAAAATAGCGTTTTCCTACATTATATTTCCAAACTTCTATGTGTAATCAACAAAGATCCAAAGAATGAATTATTGAAATTCTTGTATACAAATTATGAATGTTGTAGAACAAGTGCTCTTATGAAAAACAATGATTTTTCAAGAAAATATATCAATTTTAATATAGTACAGGAACTGCTAAATATGGGTGAACATTTGTCAAACGTATAGAAATCAAATGATATATTTTTTGCTTCCGATTTGAATGAAATTTTGTGAACTTGTAATATATGCGGACCTCATTAAAATCTGTTAATGAGGATGAGCTATTGGGGGGGGGGGGGGGGGGTGGTGTTGGGGTTGTAAGGCACCCAATGTACATCACTATTTACTATTCTATGTTTTTAATTGTCAAAAGAGTTACATCAAATGTATGTCAAAGCTATGAATGTCGAAACAAGGATTAAGAGTATATATGGGATGTTTTGATGAAAATAAAATGAATTATCACTTAACAGCCAAACAATCGGCATCCTTTTTAAAACAGTCAATTATCGGCTTCAACTTGCCATGGCGCTTTAAAGTGCCGGCATTAAAAATAATCTTTAGGGCCAGTGGCGTTTATAAGCGCCGACACAAATCAATTAGGCAGGACCTAAAACTTTAAATTTATTATTAAACGTCCGGCCAAATATCCATCATTACAGGGTCCAAAATATGACTTGTATTGAATTATTTATAACTTGTGTCAGAGTGACTCAATTGTAAACATCTATGACTGCTTTAGAAAGTATTTTTCATCAGCTTTCCGATAATCACATTTATTTTGTAAAAAAAATGAACCCAAATTTATGAATTTTAAAAAGTTTTCCTGATTTTAATTCAATCAATATCCAGAATATGCCAGAAGGTTAATTTAAGCGCAATTTAATGCAGCAAACTTAAGTCTATAATATTCAAAATCCACACTTGTATATACAATTATTATTTTTAGGTTCCCCGCTGCTTCATCGACGGTCAGTTCATTGGCGGCGGCACGGACGTCAAGAAAATGTACGATCAGGGTACCTTGCAAAAATACTTTAGCTAAATAAATTTATTGTAAATAAATTTTAAGTGCAACTTACAATTTAAAAACGCATAATAAATAATACAATAATTTTACATTATTTAACTTAATTTATTGATTTATTTGAATTGTTTTTATTTGCGACCATACTTTCTATAAATTAAATTTACAACGTGAAACTTAAAACTGTGGAATTAGCACGATAGCTCTAAAGAAAAACTGCACGCTATAGTTTAACTAAATAGCGTCCGATTGATAGATTGACAAAAAAAGGTAAACTGATTTGCTTTATATAATTGGAATAAAAGAAAAATCACAGTTCGCTGTGATCAGCGGCATGTGCCTGCTTCGCCGTTTCCTCAGGCGCTGCCTGCAACTCTTCGCTGCCTGACACCAGCAACGTCTCATGATCTGCATTCTCATGATCCTCAATCTGCGACAAGAGTTTCTTAATCTCTGCATCGTAGTCCTTCCATTCAGGCACAATGCGCTGCGCCGCTGTCAATTTGGCCTCCTTCGTCAGCGGATTGTTGCACAAATCAATGACCTTGGCGCGCTTTAGAGCGCTATCGCTGCACCACGTCTGACACCAGAGCCAGTCGTCGGGCAATGACTTGATTGCCACCTGGTGGATCATATTGTTGGGCAAATCCTGATCGAGATTCGCCAAACTGTTGGGATCCTGACTGAGCGCCTGATACTGACCGCGCAGACGATCGCCAGCGGCAATTTTTCTAAAACGTCTTAAATCTACAACATACAGCGCAGAGATATGATAGCGACGTCCCATCAGATGGCTGCGCCAATAGCCCTGCTTCCAAAAGCGAAAGCCCTCCATCTCCTGCCGCGAATCGCAGAACGGCGTATAGGCGTAGGGTGCACCGCCCAGATCCATGTCGTACAGCTGCTTAATGTCGGCGCGCACAATGGCATCGGCATCGACGAATATGATCTTGCGCACGTTCAGCGGGAACAGCACATCGAGAAACAGTATTTTGTAGCCCCAGATGGTGCGCTGCTTTTCGGTCTGCTGGTGCAGCCAGCGCGGCCACTTGTACTGCACCAACTCGTACTGAAAGCCATAGGCGCGCGCCATGTGCGGCAACACTTCGCTGAACTGCGGCGAGAGATAATTTTTCAAGAACCAAAATTTCACCGGCGACTTTGTGTGCTTCAGCAGCGACAGCATCATAATGCGCAGCAGTCGTTCGTACAGATGACCAGAGGCCACCGAGAAAATGTTAATCACCTCGGCATCTTCTGTCTCGGCAGCACCACTGCCACCACCAAAGCTGCTAGTTATCGAATTCCAAATGCCGCCGCTGTTCTGTTTGTCGTCCGTTTCATCGCCCAGCAGATCGGCGCTCTGCATGCCCGGTCGCTTGGCGACGCGTAGCTTGACCACATGCGAACGCAGCGAACTTAACACCAGACGTATGTCGCCCGGCGAACTCTGCAGCGTGTTTGGTCCCTCGGCGCTGCTTATCTCATAGATTTCGCTTGATTTGCCCTCGCGGAGTCGCAGCTGCCAGATGCCCGGATTGGCTTTGAGTTGAAAGTAGCCCAGATTGGCCATGACAATGGTGTCGACGAGTGTCGGCTGCTGCGGTGTGCCGAGCGTTACCTGCAGCCCACGTGGTGGCGCACCGCTTGAAGCATCAAAGCAGTGACCCTCGAGCAGCAAATACTCGAGCTCGCATTCGCTGTGCACGGGGCCGCCAATGTCGCTCAGTTTTATGTTGTCCAGATCGTAGACGGCGCGCACCACCTCCACCAACCAGTTCTCGGGCGCTTGTATGTGCTGCGTGAGCAGTGTATTGGCAGGCAGACCGCTAAACTTGGCCTGCGGTCCATCGGCCAGTCGACCACTGGGCACAAACTGCACCTCGGGCGCCACCACATAGCGGTAGAAGCTCTTGACGGGCATGTCGCTGTGTTGCGCCAGCGGCGTTAGAAAAACGCGCACCGCGCAGTTTGTAGTTTGACGCAGCAGCTGGAGTAGTGGCGCCAACTTTTGCGCCGCACGCGAGGCAGGATCTAAAACGGCGACTATATCGAAGGCGGGTAATTCTGACTGCTGCGGTTTTAACTGCAGCACCGAATGCTGCTGACGCGCTTCCTGTGGTATCTTAAAGCGTGTCTTAGACTCGCGCGGCACCAGACTGGCATAAAGCTTAAATAGCAAATCGCTGTCCATTTTCAAGGCTGCTTCGTCGCCCGCATCTTTTGAGGTGGTTTGCAGCAATGGACGCAGCTTCTCGGCGTATTGCTGCGCATTGTAACGCTCGATGAGCGCAAAATCATCGCTGCTAAATTGTTCAGCCGCCTGCAGCGGTCCATAGATTCGGCCATTGCCAACAACTAGACGCTGCGATGCGCCTAGTCCCAAAGTGCGCTGACTGTAGACGCGCAACATGCGCAGCTGCAACTCTGTAGCAGGCAGCAATTCTAACAGCTCAGCCGGTAACTCCTGCATTACAGGCGCCTTCGCGTCAGGCTGTAGCCATTTGAACGCCAGCGCGCAGGCTCCTTGCGGCGTCATTGTCTGCGTGGCGGCCCACACCAAACGATTGAGATTATTGTCGCGTGACACTGCAGCGCCCTCTGCATTGGGTATAAAAGCAATGCGCATGCTGCTGCCACCACTCTCACGCAAATGTTGCAAAGCATTGTAAAGCAAATTGCGTCCCGCGTCTTGCTCCAAATCGGCCACAATCCAGACAGTGAGAAAATGCACTGGCTCCGCTGAAGCGCTCAACTTTTCACCGCTCGACTTGCCGCCAAAGTATTTGATGTTGTGTAGCAGCGTCGCCGTCATGTCGGACAGCGACAGCTTTGCCAAAGAGCGTACATTACTTAGATCCGCATGCGGCACACCACTCAGATCCAGATATTTGTGTTGCTCGGCGCCTAGAATGCGTTGATTGAGTCGCGGCATCACATGCGGCTGATTCATCAGATAATCGATAAACACATCAGAGTCTGTCAGTTCGCCGCGATAGACGCTCTTCTGCAGCGCGGTGGTTTGTTGTAAAATTTCGCTGAAAATCGCCTCCTCAAAGTCGCTGTCCGAACTCAGCAGCTGTTGCTGCATCGGCACGCCGTTGAGCAGCGCTTGCGGCGATGCGGCAAAACCTAAACGCGCCACAAACTCCGCTGACAACTGCCGCCCATAGTCAAGGTCGGAGTCTTCACTAATCCAATCGTCCAACTGTTCATTGCTAAGGCGTTCGAAAGACTTTTTGAGCTGCGCGCGTATCTGCTTGCGTGAAATAGGCTGCGTTTCACCGACGTCGGCAAAGATGTCCGTGAGAAAACTGAGAGCCGCGCGTGCATCTCGTTGCTGCGTTACATAGTTGAAGGCGCAAAACATCGCCACATAGTCTTCCTCCAGTTCTGCTGTTGTCGCTTGACGCGCATCAAACACCAGACCCAGACGCACAGGCGCCTGATGCAGCACAAAACTCTCGGCCAACTTGAGCAGACTGCGTTCGCGCGGCTGCAGCGGATCGACGAGCAGCACTAAATTGAAAACGTTCTTGCGTATGTTGCGCAGCATGCCGGGGAAACTGGGCCGCAGCAAATCCATGACGCTTGACGGCCAGCGACGATATTGCGCATCCGATTCGATGTCATTGATCCACATAATGGCGCTGTCGCGTATATCGATGGCAAAGTCTTTGGCGCCCGCACTAAAATCCAGCGCAAGCAAAGACGCAGCCAGTTTGCCACCGCGTATATTGTTGGCATGCAAACGTTCGAGCACGCGCTGTTCGGCACGCAACGTCTCCACCAAAGCAGACAACTCAATGCTGTCGGCATCGTAGAAGAGACCATTAACAAAGAGCGCGCCATCGGGCGGCGATAAATTGAGGCTACGCGCAAACAGTTCCGTGTTGTGCGCAACTTCAGCTCGCAGTTCGCTGGAGACCCGTTGCTGCAGCAGCGACTTGGCCTGCATCGGGAAATTTTGCGACAAAAACTGCAGCAGCTGCAGCGCCTGTTCGCCATTCTCTAGCGCAGCTATGCTGCTGGCAGCCTGCAGACCTAGATCTTGAAATTGCCACGCCTTTAGTTGTGCGATTTCTTCGCTTTTCTGCAACAAACTGCTGCGCAGTTGTTCGAGTGATTGCGAGAGCGCCGGATATTTTGATTTGAGCAGCTTAAAGTCAAAGCCTTGCACCTCGGCATCAACTAAGGCATCAGCGGCGGCAGCATCGGCATCTTGTTCCTCGTTGGCAGGACGTGTAGCATCATCTTGGCTCTTGTACTCGGTGGATTTCAAGTGCAGTTCAACGCCATAGCCAGAGAGACGTACTTTGCGTTGCGTTTGAGCGCTGTTGGACGCCTGAAAATGACGTACTATGTAGCGCAGCTGACCAGCAAGCGCCTGTGGCTCGAGCAGTTTATGGTAGGTGGCGAACTCGAGCGAACCGATGTCTGCGTAAACAACAACTGTGCGTGTAACATTTTCCGAGCCGGGGTAAATGTGATCGAAGGCATAGCTTTCGACGACGGCGTCCAAAGTGGTGGCAGCTGCTGCTGTATCCAGCGATAGTTTTTGTTGCAGCTCCTCTAAACTGCAGGCGAGCTCTTGCCCCAGCTGTGCGAAAACACGCGCCTTGCAGTCGCCCAGACGCAATACATCGGCGGCTATTTGGAAGTGCGCCTGTATGCGTGGCGTCAGGCTGTGCATGGAGACGACAAGCTTGAGTAGCGGCAGCTGGACATTGCTTTGCAGCGAGCGCACAACGTCGATGGCCATGTTGTACTGTTTGGATTCGGTGTCTGGATGAATAGAGAGAAAGAGTGGGAAAGAGAGATAGTGAAATGTATAAACCAAGCAATAAATCCCATGATAAAGCCAACAAAGTACTATGTAGGTCCGGTTGAAATGGCTGCTACATGCACACTTAGACCAAAATAGGTGCTTAGTTCCTAGTTGCTACTTTTCCTCATTGAAACAATTTGCGCTTTAGACGACGCTAAGTATAACATGCACAGAGTAGATGCAGAATGATTTCCTCTTCTTTCTTTCTCATCCCCACAAAAGTCAGGAGTTTGTAGATGAGGGAGTCAGAGATGAGGGACAGTCGTGGGCAATTTTTGATGTTAATGACTCGAATATAACGTATTTGATAGCGACATTACTGTCGATTTAAATATTAATATCATTTGCGGATACTAAAGGGTTTTTCAATAAGAGCGCTACAAAAGGGGTTCAAGGGGTTTTCAACAGGGACGCTACAAAAGTAGAGCGACAGGGACAGCAAACGACGCCATATTTCTTGCCGCTCTTTTGACATTTCATAATGGATTGATATACGAGCCAACAACGAGTCGAAATTAATAAAATTAACTACCGAAATTCGAATTCGTATATCTTTCCATCATGAAATGGCAAACCTTACTGAAGAGAAATGTCAAAAGAGCGACAAGAAATATGGCATCGTTTGCTGTCCTTGTCGCTCTACTTTTGTAGCGTCCCTGTTGAAAAACCCTTTACATTCCATCATAGACAGGTAAGATTATCATTAATAGCCATGAATGCTACTTGAAATAAACTGCAGTGGTCCGGCAGATGGAAGGCTATGTCTACGTTTAGTTGTTCACCGAAAACTCCACATCCTTCCTTAAGAGAGTTTCCCATTGTTAGTCTGTTTCCTTCCCAGTCTTCTCTAGAGGGTATATATCCCTTAAATAAATTAAATATAAAAAACATAGTGCATCCGAGGACGTAGTAGTAGCGCACAACTAATGCAAAACGATGCATTTGTTGTACTCTGTTGATGAGAACTGATGTATTCTCCATTGCTATCTAACAGATTAGAGTTCCATACAAGAGTATGGGTCGAACTACATATAGCTGTACGACGTATATGCTTGAAGTACTATGTAAATCATAAATGTTTTATCTTCTACTATAAATTTGTGAATGTAAGTATGTTCCGAATAGGCGTCAAAACGGCTGAACCGAATCGAATAAAATTTTGAAATAATGGGCCATATTAATAAAAATCGACTTTACTTAAAAGTTGAAGCAAATGCTCCGAATTGTCAACATGTTTCACATTTCCATCAATTTTAATGCTAACCAGTTGGGAAGGTTAGATCACATGGGAAATTTTAAAGTAGGTGTTATTATGATAGTTAGGATTATCAAAATTATAGTCTAAGCCGACTATAAATACCCTACACATATGTGTGGTAACCATTCAAAGTGGTATATAGGTCACCAGGGTATCCTGAAAATAACTACAAACTTTCCATCCCTGAAGGATTTTCTTTCATTTGATACCCATATTTACAAATGGGTAGGTGTACCGAATTTCGATTTTTTTTTTGGGAACCACAAGTCGTTTCGTGGGAAAACATTATTTTCATGTATTTGAGCATAATGTCAATATATATTTGACCAAAAAAGTTTACCTAAGCACGTATACAGTAAAATTGAGTGGTCGGATCATAGGTCACAATGGACCGATCTCGCCAATTTCTTCGACATACAGCGTAGGTATATTAGTAATCTAAGTTATAAGTTTCATTTATCTAGCTCTTCAATTTTAAAAGTAGTAAGGATTTCAACAGACAGACGGACAGACCGACAGATCAAGAATATATATACTTTTCCATACCGGAGATGCTTCCTTCTGGGTGTTACAAACGGCGTACCAAACTGAATATACCCTTTCACTCTTAGTGTAGGGTATAAAAATTCACAGCTAGAAAACCTCTAAACAAAGTTGTTTATGAACCCCTTCAACACTCACTTCTCCGAGAAACGAGAGTGGAACTCCTTGCAATAAAAATCGTTTCATACAAAAAATTTATTTCTAAATTTGATTACAATGTCCGCGCTGGTAATTTAGAGTTAACATTACGATTCGATAATAATTAGATAGTAATTGACTGCGTAATAATGCTATTTCCTATTGAGATATGTATTTTTTAATACATTTGGTTTAAATTTCTGTTTATTTAAAGCATGTTATAGTTATAGTGAAGTAATATCCGAAGTGGTTGGTATGCATCCAGTTTCCGCATAATATTTTCTCTTAAGTAGTTCATTTTATCATTACATGCAACAAAAATGGTTATCAATTGACTTAGGTCTAATACAAACAAATTAAGAAATGAAATTAGGTCGCATCCATTATTTTGCCTATAAGTTATTCCTCCTAATCAAATTAATAAATTGGATTAGGTTTCGTCTATTATCTGTCACAAGTTCAAGTCCTCGATATGTACAACCATACTAAGAAATTGCAACATTTGAATTACACTACAATATAAGACAAAATTTTAAAAGAGATAATTTGTCTTAGAAATTCTTATGGTTTTTCAAAGAAGTACTTTATAATGGCTTTACCACAGCAATGATAATTGTAAACTTACCATAGTCATTTAGCGCCGTGTCAAGTGTTGTTATCGCCTTCACAAAATCCCAGTAGAGATTGGCATTTTCATCGGCCAAATATTCGGCAATTTCCATATGCAGTGGCGTCTGCTCCCACTTGGCGTTAAGCAGCGTTGTTATCGGAAAACTTTTCGATGTTGGTGCAGCATCATTTTCGGTAGCAACAACATTTTCTGTTGCTAATGCAGCAGCACATATACAGAACAACAACCATTGCAATTTGTTGTACATTTTAATTGACTATTATTAACTATTTATATCATGATTTTCTTCTATTTCCTTAAAGCTGAACAATGATTACTGTGTTGCGGTGAAAAAGTTCACAAATGAAAAAACACAATTAAGAACACGTACAAATGAAAAATTCGATCGTTATTCGCAAAAAAATTGATGTGGCATTTGACAGACCGGCAGCTACAGTTGCCAGATTGAAAAATATATAAAACATTTTATCCACTGACATTTTGACAGTATTAAAGAGAGTATTCACATTTAGTCGTACTGCTTTATCGACAAGTTAGTGTGAGTGAATTTATCTAATTTGAAGACCAAACTAAGTATCTGTGGGAATTAAGACTAAATGAGAGGTCTACGACGTGTATTGGCCGAGATATGGGTAATTTAAGTTGCGGAAGTTTATATCTCTGGTCTCTGTAACGAATATTAAAAATCTATATAGGAAATTAGAGGTCTAAAATCAGGAAAAAACGTGCCAACTTTGAGGGCTCTACGACGCGGATTAGCCGAGATATGAGCAATTTAAATTTATGAAGTTTATTTCACTGGTCTCTGTCGACGGATTTTAAAAATCTATAAAATTTGAGGCAAACTTTTATGGGTCTATGACGCATATTTTTCTATGACGCGAGTATCAGCCGAGATATGAGAAATTAAAGTTGAGAAATTTGATTTCTCTATTCTCTGTGGACGGATATTAAGGGTGTGTGCGAATTCGACTTAATTGCTGAATAAACTAAATTTTGTCAGAAATGCAGTGTTTTCTTTTCAATTTAGCAAATCTTTGAGCAAACTAAATTGAACAAAGGGTGTGTGCGAGTTCGACTAAATTGCTGACTAAACTAAATTTTGTCGGTAATGCAGCGTTAACTTTTCAATTTAGCAAATTTTTGAGCAAACTAAATTGATCTAAATTGGAAGACAGGAATCAGACATATGATAATTGATTTATTAGAGACTTTAACAATTACCGGTTACTAGATGGCGGTCGAACAAAAACTCGTACAATTTAGTTTAGTCAGTAATTACTGACTAAACTAAATTGTACGAATATTTACTATCATTTACGATGTCGTTTATGATAGTTTGGCCGGCTGGGTAATTTAGTCGAACTCGCACACTCCCTAAATTGGAAGACAGCAAGGAGACATTTGATAATCGATTTATTAGGGACTTTAACAATTACCGGCTACCAAATAACAATCGAATAAAAACCCGCATAACTTAGTTTAGTCAGCAATTTAGTCGAACTCGCACACATCCTCAAAATGTAAATAGGAAATTAGAGGCCTGAAAATGTGCAAACTTTGAGGGATTTACGACGCGTATAAACCGAGATATGGACAAATGGACGGATATTTAAAATTTATATAGGAAATTAGAGGTCGAAAAATCAGGAATAATGGCGCAACTTGGAGGGGTATGTGTCGAGATATGAGCAATTTAATTTGAGGAAGCGATTTCTAAGGATTTTCGAAATCTATATAGGAAATGTAGACCAGTGGTTAGTGCCGTCGATGATGGAATTATGATTCTGTGTATGACGGAGCTACGTAAAAATGTTTCTTAGGTTCTTTTATTTATTTATTTATTTAATATTAAGGGTGTTTGCGAGTTCGACTAAATTGTTGACTAAACTAAATTTTGTCGGTAATGCAGTGTTCGACTTTTCAATTTATCAAATTTTCGAGCAAACTAAATTGAACTAAATTGGAAGACAGCAACACACGTGTGATAATCGATTGATTATGGACTTGAACCATTACCGGTTATCGAATGGCGATCGAATGAAAATCTGCACAATTTAGTTTAGTCAGCAATTTAGTCGAACTCGCACACACCCTAAATACTTCATTTGTCTTTAGTGATACTTGATCTATGGTCTTACTTATAATTTTCAAACTTATAACCGCGTTCGTTCATCGGATTCAAAAAATTAAATTTTTTCGCTTACAAAAAACGGAATACCGGGTATCCGATAACGAAACATCGAAATAATTTCGAAGTAAGCTTTTGAAGTTTCGAAAAATACGAAGTGGGATTTTTATTAATCCAAAATTACATTTCAGAGTTGTAATATTTAATACTATTAACAAATTAAGTATTTTTCGATTTATTTTACTCGAAAAATTTATTTTACGAAAAAGTATTTACAGTTTAAATTCATCAAGACAATTTGTTGGCATACAGAGAAGATAATTTAAAAATTCAAGAATTAATTGTAATTTCAAAATTATTTGTAGGTAATATTTTTTAAATTTAATTTTGGATATTTTATATAATTTTCACTGCACATATTCGCTTGCCATACACCGTGGTTATTTTGGGATCCATAGATATCTTGAAGATTCAATAATTGTAAAGATTTGTTGATTATTAAATTTTTTTTTTAATTGGATTTTATGAACTTGTAAACAAAGCATTGATGTTCTGTTTTAGATTGTTTTTAAACAAATAAAGAGTCTTTTAAGCAGTTTTCAAAAAAAAAAAAGTAAATGGCGACAGAAATTTGAAGATAACTTATGCTACCCAAGAAACAATTCGTTCCGCTTATGTGCCGTTATCGGTACAGCAAAAGGGAACCATATTCCGGAAACGTGCCGATTTCTGAATCCGGAAACGTATTGGTGAGCGGGTTTTAAGGAACATCGAAAACGTATTCGAATCAGTTGAAAATTCTTTATGACGTGCCGTAAACGTGCCACTGTATCGTATTTTAAACGGAGTACAAATATTTGCGATGATAGACTGACGTTCAAAATTTTGGCTTTAACGAATGATCACTTCTGGACACTTTTGAAGCCATACTGCGGAGGTGAGTGTGAGTACCACCGATCTGTAAACGAAAAAATTATATTAACTTAAGTTTACATTTGAGGAGATTAATCAAATATGTTAGACAACGAAATAGTGCTTGCGCAAAATGCTAACGTTGTGCGAATCCTACATAGGTCTCCATTGCGACACCAAAAAACTATTAAAAATGGGGTATTTCCTAAGCGCAATCGAGGCTAGATTGATCCATAATTACAAGAAAGTCAGCTTCGTACGCCCTCGCGTAATTTATCCAGTTTATATTTCTGTTGCTATAAACCAGTGTAGGGCAAATATTATTTCAAATAAAAAATAAAAAGATATCAAATAACTTTCATTTATTTGTTATTTTGAGTGACAAATAATTTTTGATTTATTTGTATTTCAAATAACAAATAAATTTAATTTATTTGTTATCTTTTTATTCGTTATTTGAAAAGTTCAAATAAAAATACAAATGATTTGGTTTTCAAAGATTTTATTAAAATGTGAATTAAAAACCACGCACTTTTTAAGGATATTTGCAGCGATAATGGCTGGGACTAACATCTTTTCATAAAAATCATTTTTATATACCGCTCTACCTCTCGGCAGACAATGGCAAACCACACTCCCACGAAATGCTCTGAGCCGATCGTGAACTATTACAATTATTATTGTTGGTATATTTAACTCCAATAATGATGCCACGAATTCTCATGGCGATCATTTGGAACACAATTTTCAAATTTTGTTTTTATTTATTGCTTCATTTTACATTTCAAATAAATTTATTTTAATTAACAAATAACAAATAATTTATTTGTCTCGTCAAATAAAAAGATGAAATATAAAAATTTGATATTTGAACAAAAAATAAAAAATACAAATAAAAAAAGTATTTGTTATCATTTATTTGAATAAAAATTTATTCAATAATGCCCTACACTGCTATAAACCAACCATTTTTAAGCTGTACTACTGGTTTTGCACCAATTCTGCAAAGATCAAGTTAAAAAATATTATTTATATTTTAATTAATTTGTATAGCTTATCTGTTGGTGTCTTGAAGTCGTATAACATCTTCCCTCTTCACCCTGCTCACACAATGAAATGACTTTTCAGTGAAAACGGTATCATCATAACGGAATTCAAACGTATATTTTCGAAATACGGATAATTCCGGCATACAAACGGAGTCGTACCAATCATATGGTACGTTTTCGTTCCGGTTTAGTATCTGCTTCGACGGATACATTTTCAACGTGCCGTTAACGTACCGGCAATGACGGAATTGTGATTGCGTTTGTGCCGGAGCTCCGTATAAATGATTCTTGGGTATGTTCTCAGCCTAAGATACTAACACTTTGTGAATAATATGAAAATTAATGTCATCCGTTCACGTTCATCCGGAGTTTGCGTTATTTTCTGCAGCTATTTTTGTGTACACATATTAAATACCTTCTTATTAATTTACTTTATAATAAAATTTTGTAATCCGTTTACTTTTTTAAAATTTTTCTAACGTTAGAATAGTTATTTTATTCAAACCATCCACAATCTTTAAAAATGAAAAACTGAAAATTAATTTGTTTACATTTTTGTCTTTAAAAAACATAGTGTCCATTCATATTGTGATTGTTTTTAAACATTTTTGAGTAATTTAAAAACAATTACGCAAGTTGGGTAATTTTGTTTGTACCTAAGAAAATTATAAAACATTTTACGTGAAATACGCAAATGCTATAAAATACTCATTTGAGGCTCATTAAAAACATAGCATTAACCTGATTAGACTTGAATCGCGGTTTGAGCCTCTTCTTAAATCATTCTAAAGAGTAATTCGTATTTTTGCTGAACAAAATATTAATTCGTAATAAAAACGTACTGAAAATAGTAGGAAATGCGTAGACTCAACACTGCAAATAGTTATTTCAACTGTCACTCGTCTGTCAGCCTCGCGTAAACACGTGTTTCGTACACAATTCAATTTGATATCGTGCTTCTTTTAACCATCGCTTTTTACTGGCAGTATAGTTCCGCCAAATAAATTTTAAAATAAATTAAATAAAATGGGCAAAATCAAGACTGAACCCGTCGATGCTGCTGATGAGTCCGTTGTGACCGTAGGCGATTTGAGCGTCAAGGAGGAGGACAGCTACGACGACAAACTCAAGTATGTGAACGTGATTGCACAGCCGATGGCCTCGAAGAAAATGTCCAAAAAATGCTATAAACTCATCAAGAAGGCCATGAAACAGAAGACATATCTGCGCAATGGACTAAAGGATGTACAGACGCGTTTGCGCAAGGGAGAAACTGGGTGAGTTGGTGCAAATGTACAGTCCAAGTACAGTCGGAAACTTATTGCTTTGGTTTTCTCTTTCTGCAGTATTGTTTTCTTTGCTGGCGATGTGACGCCCATCGAAATCATGTGCCATCTGCCAGCCGTGTGCGAGGAGAAGGGCATTCCGTACGCCTACACACCAAGTCGCGCCGATCTGGGTGCTGCTATGGGTGTGAAACGCGGCACAGTGGCGCTGCTGGTGCGCGAACATGCCGAGTACAAAGATCTGTTCGATGAGCTGAAGGAAGATATCTCCGGGCTGAGTATTCCTGTCTAGGCGGTGACGCTCCTAATACTAGTTCTAAGTTTTGCCTGAAACATTTTATATTTTAAGCGATTTTATATATTAATATAAATATATTAAAAAGAAAGTATATAAATAAAAAAATAATTGAAAATACTACTAGTGTTTTTGTTGCCTTTTTAGCGCGTGTGTGCGCGTGGCTGTTTATTGAGTTTTTTTCGATTTAGCATTTTTTTTTCTTTTGACTTACGACTATTATTTTGTTTGTTTGCAAATTGAGTTACAAATAATTGTCTCTAATCCAAAAATGTTCTCTTTCTTACAATTAATTTATATTTTGCTTTTTTTTACAACTACTTTTTGTTAAATTACATTTAGAGCTCTATTTAAATTTAAAATATTATTTATAAAAAATGTCGAATGCCACTATTATTTACATAGCGCGGCGGAATGAGGCGCTGAACAACAAAACAAAGTTTATAGAAAATGTTTGCATACTTTCATTTCCTAAACAAATTAAAGAAATCTAGTAAACAATGTTGAAATAGTAAAGTACAGCAATCGGTCAAAATCTCGAGAAAAAAACTTTCGATTGCACACATGAGAAAATACTACACATTCTGAAAGTATGTCAAATACTTGTTTTTCCAAGATTTTCTAGATCAAAAAGTGTTCCAAGTCCTGATTTATTATTTCGAAATTGAGGTTAAAATTTACTAAAAACTAAATTATGTTTAAAATATTAGCGTCAATCAAGATAAACAAATGTAAAAGGGCGAATTTTGAGGTGAAACTTTTTATTGTGTGTAAAAAATATGACAGGCCGAGGTTGCGAAATTGCTAAAAACCGATAAATCACATAAAAATATACATAACAAATAAAATTTTGAAATCCAAGTTAAATTGAAAATAATAATGGTCGAAAGCTATCATATTTTCCGATGATTACATATTAAACTAAGTTTTCTTTTTCTTAAATTTATAAATTTTTGGGCTAATTTCACGTTTCTGCTTCACTTTGAGGCACTACCTTTTAAAAATAAGACATGAGATTAACTTGAAATTTTGTACACACATAGCTACGAGAGTTACGAAGATAGAACAGTTGAGCTAAGCTTTGTTTGTGCTTTGCTTTCACCATTACTATTGCTTTTGAGGCATCATCAGAACTGTAACCATATGTTCTCTAGACTGACAATGAATGTTTATAAATTTAAACCGAGAAAAGGTCAACCTCTAAAAAATGATCTATTGAATCATTAATGTGGAGAATTTTATGCGATGAGAAATGCATTCATTGGAAACTCAAAATCCACGTTTTGATATTCAAATCGAGAATATCAAAATTAAATTCAAATGACGTCTCTCAAAACGCCATAAACTAAAGAAGTGAGTATACAATCTGTTAGATTTATTTACTGTTTAAACAAACCATTTCTATATTATATTAGGCACCCTTATATATTTTATTATCCTCTTTATATTATTACCCCTCTTATAACGTAAAACGGAACGAATTCATCAGAAATTCCGCTGATTTTTTTTTTTTTTTACTTTTTATCGCTGCCGAAAACATTGGTTATGTGTAAGTGGAATTTTACAGATTGAAATTAACAGAGGAAAACAGTGCACAAAACTGGATCTGTCCGCGGATAATTTGCAACCAAACTTACAAAGATATATTGCAATCCAACGCCTTATAAATTTTAATGATTTGTCTGGCCAAAAATGTGGCAGAAAACATCAGAATATTGATTTGAAAATGTGTCTGTTGACCACATTTTCGTTTCAATTTCCACATAACCAATGTTTGAATTTATTTGACAAAAGTAGCAGCGAAACCACCTGTATGGATACTCCAACCAGAAAAAAATACCCCAAATCCCATTAAAATTGGTCAATAGGACAATTTTTGATTTAATAGTATACAAAAAATAAAAATTTTCATATAAACTCATGGTATTTTCTAGTATTTAATGGTATTTTCCGATTAAAATAATAATTTATCCTATTGAATATTATTAATAGTAAAAAACTATTATTTATATAGTATTTTTTTCTAGGTGTCTATATCAAATATATACTCTCTGCTTTTTATTTCGTCGTCGTTTTTGTTTTATTTAATTAAAAAATCTGTCACTGGGATTTTTGATGAATTCGTTTCGTTTTACTATTTTTTAGTAATTTAATATATTTTAGTATTATTACACAGTGCAGCAAAAGCCCATTTTTTTTTGGTGCCAGAGATTTGACAATTTTTTGAAGAAATTTCACCTAACACACCATCACGTCAGATTTACGAGATATATGACCACAAATGTCCTAAAGTGACCGCAATATTTCCCTTGATTTATTGAGAAAACTGTAGTAGTAATGGATTTGTTGTCTGAGAACCAAATGTAGACACTACACTCAGAAGAAACCATTAAGTACTTTATGGTACGACCATTGACCTTATGGTTCATGTATTAATAGTTTTTTCTTTTTAAATCAAAAGTTTTCTAATTAATTCAATAGTATTTGAAATATTCAGTACCATAAATTTAAATATTTCAATATTATTATTTTAAATATAATAAATACTGTTGTTTTAATGGTTTCCTCCTATAATAATAAACGTGGTGTAAAAAAACATGAAACGAATACAAACATGTTCGTTATGTACGTCATTCTGCGTGTTTACTCAAAATGGTCGCATGTATTTTTTTTAATAATTAACCTTATTAAACGCGACATTGGTAAGGACTCAATGTATTTAATGTAAATAAATTATATTTATTTATATTTTTATTTATTACAGAAAGTAAATAAATACATCGAATTTCTTATTAGGAAAATGTAATTCGACTATACCATAAAATTAATAATACGTTAATAATACGGTACAACCACACATTGTATTAACAGTTTCAATGGTCTATGGTAATAACTAAACAATTTTTGATTTTGTTTTGAAATATCAGCTGGCATTTGTTATTTTTATTTACAATTAAATGAAATAACGCAATAATCTGAGCTTCAGAAGTTAATACTTTTTTTTTTAATTTACGCGGTAAGAAAATTAACTTTTCTCTAAAGTTTTCAAAAACTCATCTTGTCCTAATTTCAGAATATGTTCAATGAAAAACTGAAGGGTGCAATTATGAGGTGTTGTATCGTCATAAATTCAACGTAATTTCACTTTCTCTACCAATTAAAAATAGCGGCTTAAAATATTATTATATTCTTAGGTGTTTTTTATTCTTTAATCGTTTGCTAACAGCATTACATATCGTCACTGTCATGCCAAAGGGGCGAATGTGCATTTTTAAAAATGTTGACAAATCAAATTTTAAAGTTTGAAGTGCTTTAAAAATTAGAAAAATTTAGTTTTCTTTCAATTTTTTCTGTTATTTTGGTTTATTCATGAATTGTTATAACGTATATAAAATATCTTTGGATTTGGACAACTTACTGAATGATAAATACGAATTTTGTGAGGCCATATCATGACCAAATGTAAAGGAATTAATTGTTTGTTTTTAAAGCGCCTATCTATTGGCTTTATTATTTAAAAATATTTTGCCAAACATTAATTTGCCATTTGTTATTTGCAGGAAATTTTTTTTTGGCAAATTTAAATAATGATGCCAATCGATAGGTGGTTTAAAAACAGACAATTAATATCTTTAAACTACTATTTTATCTTGCACGAATAAAAAGTTATGCAAAAAAATGAAGAAATTGGAAAAATTGAAAATCTTGTCATGCCAAAAGGGCGAATCTTTCCTTTTTCGCCATAACTATTTATTGGTACGAGATCAAATAGTAGAGTAAAGGCATTTATTGTTTGTTTTTCAAGCACCTATCGATCTGCATCATTATTTAAAAATATTTTCTTGCAAATAACAAAAATTCGAAAAATGGAAAATCTTGTCATGCCAAAAGGGCGAATTTTTCCTTTTTCGCCATAACTATTTATTGGTACGAGATCAAATAGTAGAGTAAAGGCATTTATTGTTTGTTTTTCAAGCACCTATCGATCTGCATCATTATTTAAAAATATTTTGCCAAACATTTTTCCTGCAAATAACAAAATCAAATTAATGTTTGACAAAATATTTTTAAATAATGATGCAGATCGATAGATGCTTTAAAAACAAACAATAAATGCTTCTACATCACTATTTTATCTCGTACCAATAAACAGTTATGGCAAAAAAGGAAAGATTCGCCCTTTTGGCATGACAAGATTTTCAATTTTTCAAATTCGCCCTTTTGGTTTTGAAATATCCAACAAAACGACACGCGATTTTAGCTCAGTATACTTGAGGAAAAACTACATTCAAAAATGTAAAAAAACGCAAATGTCAAAAATTGCACATTCGCCCCTTTGGCATGATAGTGACGATATGTTCGCAAGTTCAAATTAGATTTCCGTTGTAACTCCTGCCTCTCATAAAAGTGAATTATAATTTAAATTAAATAACATATTAAAATAAAATGAAAGAAGAAATAAATCTCTCACCTCTTTTATTCGTGGTAATAGGTACCTATTATACATTCAAAAAATAAGAAACGATGTATAAATGCCTTCAAATTGAGGTTAATTAGAATCTCTTCCTGTTAATGTATTCTAAAAGTAGTTCTTAAAATTCACAGCTAGAAGACAAAGTTGCTTGTGAACTCCTTCTACACTCACTTCACCGCGAAATGAGAGTGAAACTCCTTGCAATAAAAACCGTTTCATACAAAAAAACAGTTGGGAAGGTTAGATAACATGGTAAATTTTAAAGTATGTGTTATTATGATAGTTAGGATTATCAAAATTATAGTCGGTCTAAGCCGACTATAAATACCCTACACATATGTATGGTTAGCATTCAAATTGGTATATTGGTCACCAGGGTATACGAATCCTGAAAATAACTACAAACTTTCAATCGCTAAAGAATTTCCATTCATTTGATACCCATATTTAAAAATGGGTAGGTGTACCGAATTTCGAATTTTTTTTTGGGAACCACAACTCGTTTCGCGGGAAAACATTATTTTTCATGTATTTCAGCATGATGTCAATATATATTTGACCAAAAAAGTTTTCCTAAGCACGTATACAGTAAAATTGATCTGTAGATGTAAATTTTATATGAGGTATTTGAATATAAGTGGTCGGTTCTCAGGTCACTATAAATCGATCAAGGCAATTTTCTTGTTCAGACAGCTTAGATATATAAGTAATCTAAAGTTTCATTGCTCTAGCTCTTCTACTTTTTCCGTAATCGTGATTTCAACAGACAGACAGAAGGACAGACGGACAGACAGACGGACATCGCTAAATCGACTCAGGAGGTCATGCTGATCAAGAATATATACTTTTCCATACCGGAGATGCTTTCTTCAGGGTGTTACAAACGGCGTACCAAACTGAATATACCCTTTCACTCTTAGTGTAGGGTATAATAATTAAGGATAGTATAGAGTGGTAAGGGGCTCTGGCTGTATGGACCCAGTAGTAAATTTGTCCAGGCCTTGTCAGTAGAAGCCCTTCTATAACAACTTCTTAGCATGCTCAATACACATTCTGCCATCACTTCCAACAAAACTTCTAGAGAATCAGCGCCAATAGATCTGGTGAGTATTTCTAATATTTTACAATACAAAATCGAAGCGCTGTTAGCTCACCTTCTAGTGGAATGCTAATAGTAATGAGTCAAACTATTTTCTGAGACCTTCTGAGTGCCATTCTTTGAGAAACGAATATGGGGGAAGTCCTGCAAAAATGTTCATTTCATATAAAAAAAAAGAAGAAGAAGCATAGCTTCTTAGGTCCGAAAATTACTACTGGGGAATAAATTCTAGAATTGCTTTTTGCTCATTCTATTTACTACTGGAATAAAGTGTTCAAATTAAACTTCTATTTGAAGGATTTCGATGAAATAAAATATGTAAATAAGAAATAAATAAAAATGAGCAATTTTCAAAATTATATTTACGAGTAAGTAATAATTGGGTATATTGCTTTTGATAAAATTTCAAGAATATTTTTGTTTCTCAATATGAAGAAAAAATATCTAAACAGCAGCAGTCAAATGCAATAACGCGTCAACTAGTTGAAAAACGGTGCCATATACATTTTTTACAAATAAATTCTGAAATTCGCACAATTAACAGCTTTACAAATTATTGAAAATATATCAAAAAAAAATTAAATAGATCTAAGATGCTTTTTAAAAATGTTTGCAATTAAACAATATAGTTTTACAAATAAAATAAAATATTTAATGAATGCTTTTTTTTTATTAAAACTGCAATAATTCGTTAATAAGTTAAGAATTGACTTCAAATATTTTTATAAATAAATTCTTTATACATATACAGCTGTGTGAAAAATAATAGCAGCGCTCTCCTATAAATAATAAATTTATATTTTTAGAAATGTTGCATAATATGAACAATCAATTATTTTTATAATTTACATTTATTGGAATTATGTCATTACTATGCCGTCTTATTTTTCCATATTCTTAACCTATTTCAAAAAATATTGTACCTTTAGTAAATGAGTCTTGAATTTAGGTGTGAAAAATAATAGCAGCGATTCCAAATTTGTTACAAAATCCATTATTTTCTTCAAAGTTTTTAAATTTAAAACTTGTATTTATATAAGTTAGGCTAATTTGAATAGTATTGTTAAATATTTGAAATATTTTGTGTTGCTTTGATTAATTATGGAACCTACAAAACCTTGTTTTAGTAAATAGCGAAAAATCCTTGAAAATCCTTAAAATTTTTTAATAGAGCTTTCAAAATTATACAGGATATTGTTTATTTCTTAGCTAAAATGTTAACTGAAGCAAATAATTTGACAACAAATACGAAACACGTGCCTAAACGTAAAAAAAGTATCAAAAAATCACTTGTTTCAATGTTACTAATTTAAGTAACCTTTTCTGTGAAATGTACCAAAGTGAAAAAAAATATGGATATGCAATTCGTAAGATATGATTTTAGAAAACAACTCATAAAATAAGTTTTTTATGAAAGTAGCCCTGAAGGACAATTATAGACCTCGGCAAATATTGAAACTACGAATTAAAAGTATTTAAAAATCGTGACTAACCCTCTGAACCATTAGTCTAAAAATTGCGGCATTTACTATTGTCCATTAAAATTTGTAATTCTGATATTCGAGGAATCAGTCGTGGCAATTTTGAACCATTGGATCATACTAAGTTACGCTAGTGGTTACATCAAGTTACTCTTACGATAGACACGTGCAAACTCGAGATGTATCAATATTTGCCGATGTGTATTATAGTTCTTAATGGCTTCTAACAGAAAAAACTTCTTCTATGAGTGGTTCTCTAAATGTTAATCTTTCAAATTGCATATCAAGATTTTTTTTCACTTTGGTACATTTCAAAGAGAAGATTACTTAAATCATATGTAATATTGAAACAAGTGATTTTTTGATACTTTTTTTACGTTTAGGCACGTGTTTCGTATTTGCTTCAGTTAACATTTTAGCTATGGAATAAACAATATCCTATATAATTTTGAAAGCTCTGTTAAAAATTTTTAAGGATTTTTAAGATATTTGCGCGATTTACTAAAACAGGGTTTTGTATATTCCATATTTAATCAAAGCAACATAAAATATTTCAAATATTCAACAATACATTTCAAATTTGCCTAACTAATATAAATACAAATTTTAAACATTAAAACTTTGAAGAAAATAATGGATTTTTTAACAAATTTGGTATCGCTGCTATTATTTTTCACACCTAAATTCAAGACTCATTTACAAAAGATAACATATTTTTTGAAATAGATTAAGAATATGGAAAAATAAGACGGCATTTGAATTACATAATTCCAATAAATGTAAATTATAAAAATAATTGATTGTTCTTTTACGAAATACTTCTAAAATATCGAATTTATAATTTAAAGGAGAGCGCTGCTATTATTTTTCACACAGCTGTATTTATAAAAATATTTTACAAATTGTTTGAAATGTAAAATTCAGATTCCAAATGTGCTACAAAGACTTTACTGAATTACATAATTTCATAGTTTTACAAATTGTTGAAAAATAAATTACATATTTTCAATTCAAACTGCAATATCTAATCTTGTTAAGAAATGACGCCACATGTTTTTAATAAATAATTACTGAATTTCGCACAATAAAAAGTAAATATTAAAAATTATTGAAAAAGCATGAAACATAAAATATATTTTAATACAATTTTTTGCAATTCAAATTTGATGTACATATATAATAAATAATTTCTCTAAATAATTCGCATTATTTGACAGTTTTCAAAAGTGTTGAAAATATAATCGATATGGATAATGCAATAAATTGTATTAATTTAGGAAATAATGCTATACGATTTTAATAAATTAATTCTGAAATTTGCATAATTAAAAAATCATCAAAAAATAAAATATACTTTTCACTACATAAATTGTTTATAAATCAAAATTTCAGTAATTCCTGAACAAACTAAAAAAAGCACGATACATGTGACACATAGATTTTTGAAAAAAAAAAAAAAAAAAAACTATAAACTAGGGTTAAAAAGAAAAACAAATCAAAATTCTATTTATAAATTTCGCACAATTTTATAAATAATTTGAAAATATAATAAATATTTTTAATTCAAACTGCAAAACGCATTAAAAAGTTAGAAAAATGCTGCTACACGATTTTAAAAAATAAATTCTGCAATTCGACAATTAGCTGTTTTACAAAAATATATGAAAAAAAAGACTTCCTGCTTAATGTTTTTGCAGCAAACAACAATCAGCTGTTGGTTGCCATTTTGTAAAAATTATTTTTAGCTGTTTTTTTAATTTTCATGATGTTTTTATTTTACTTGTAGTAAATGGGGTTGTTGTTTTTTTTAATTATATAATATAATAGTAATAATAATATTTATAGTTCTGCATAATAAGCTACTAAATATATAAATATGTATTGTATGTGTTAATTAAATGTATGCAATAATTAATTAAAGTTAATTAAGAAAAGAATTACGCTATAATTTTACATCAAATTTGTTATTATTATAATAATTATTAATTTGCATTTGTTTTTTTGCTTAAATTGTGTGTGTTTTTTTTTTATAATGTTTTGTTTGTTGTTGCTGTTGCATTTTTTTTTTAAATTTTTGTTTTGGATTTTTATTTTTTGTTTGGATTTTTAATTTTTGTTTGAATTTTTAATTTTTGTTTGAATTTTTATTTTCGTTTTTTTATTTTTATTTTTGTTTCGTTTTTTGTTTTTTTTTTTTTAATTTTTATTTTTTTTTTTAATTTTTATTTTTTTTATATATTTTTTTGCCTATTTTTAGCATTTTTTAAAATTACATTTTTTGCATTAAGTTGCTACTCCAATAAAACTTAAATGTACGTGTTACTAATTTTTATGTTACAGTTAGTTGTTAAATAAATTATATATTAAATATTAAACACTTTATAAATATAAATTTTGTGTTTTTTTTCAACTTTTTTTGCATTTTTGTATTTTTTGTGATTTTTTTTACATTTTCTGTTTTTTTTGCGTTGTTTTGCAATTCTTTTGTTTTTTTATTTATTGTTATATATATTTATATAATATTTAATAGTAAAGTATAGATTGTAATTTTATGCACAATTTTTGTTTTTTTTCGTTTTTTTTTTTGTTTTGCTCTTTTTTGTTAATTTGAAAATTATAAATTCAGTAATTAATAGGTTTTTTTTGTTTTGTTTTCATTATAAGTAGCTTAATGTTTTGTTTAACTTTAGCTTTATCTTTTGTTGTCCTACAATTGATATTTATATATAGAGTTTTTGCATTTAAATAAATTTAACTTAAGCTTAAGAATTCTTAAAATAAACAAAATGTCATAAACGTGCACAAGCAGCAGCACAGCATGAGATACAAGAGAGGTATATAAATGAAAAGGGCAGACGATTTTTTTTGTTGTTGCATAAATGCGAATATTTGTGAGAGGTTGGATTTGTATAAAATTGCAATAAACTTTTAAAAATATTAAAGTACTTTTACTACAATGCACGTCAGCGCAAAGTTTTAATATTGAATGTGATTATACTTGAGAATTCTGTCGAAAATACGAAAAATAATAAAGTGCAACGGACATCAGTGCGCGGTTTTAAAAATTGTCGTGCGTTTTCTTGAGAAGTCTGTCTACAAGCAATTGCGATTAATGCATTTTAATGTAAAAACAATTATTTATGATACTTTAAAGAACATTATTGTGGCAGTACAATTATGCTAAAATGTATTTTTTTTTGCATTAAAAGTATTTGCTGCATTTTAAAGGTTGACATGCCATTCAAAAAGTTTAATTTAAATACCAATATTCGGTTTATCGAACAGAGAGTGCGAATAATAAAAGGATTAAACAAAATACTTAGTTAAATGTTTAAATGTTGTTAAAGCAATATTGTTTTTTTCAAGTATTTGCTATAAAACGTGCTAGAATCTTTCAAACAAAATCTTCCAGTACAATATTAATATTTAATTAGTTTCGCATTTTGCTATTACCGTTCATTAAAATTCAACTTTTGGTTGCACATATTAAAAAAAAAAATCAATTTATTCTAAAAGTTTGATGGTCGAAGGATGTCGCACAAGGTCTAGTGTTAATAGTTATTATTCTGAAAGTATCTCAAAAACAAAGCGTACGTATATTAACAGAGATACCAATAAAATACGCCGGCAATTTGTATACAACGCAGGTGCAAATATTAGCGCTGTAGAATAAGAAATTTCGGTCAAAAATCTAGAATTTGGTGCATGACGAGACATCAATTAAATACGTCGCCAAAAAACTAATATTTGGTGCATAATGTTGCGAGAACAGTGCGATGATAACACTAACATTGTTTAATACTCTTTGATCGTCTTTTTGAAGACAGATTATTTATTTTATTTTTCTAGTAACAAAATCAATTTGTTGATATAAAAGACAAAATCAATGTGACGAATTTCGTGCTCAGTGAACTAAAATAAAATATGTCAACAAAACATTGGCGCATATTCATAGACAATTTAAAATCAACTTTAAAATTAAAATCAGCTTATTTGACAATTTTCACATAGAACAAAATGTCAAAAAGCTGATTTTTAATTTTAAAGTCGACTTTAAATTGTCTATGAATATGCGCCGTTATTTCTGTACGTTTTTTAAACATTATTTTTTGTGTGTTGAAAGATTTTCAAAAAGGCTCAAAATGATCAATTAAAAAAGGGAACGTAGAGTAGTAGAGTTCATTCGCTTCGCCAGTCATGATTTTACGTGTACTTTCAGAATAAAGGGTTTTTCAATAAGAGCACTACAAAAGTTTTTTTCAAGGGTTTTTCAACAGGGACGCTACAAAAGTAGAGCGACAGGGACAGCAAACGACGCCATATTTCTTGCTGCTCTTTTGACATTTCTCTTCAGTAAGGTTTGCCATTTCATGATGGAAAGATATACGAGCCAACAACGAGTCGAAATTATTAAAATTTACTACCGAATTTCGAATTTTTATATCTTTCCATCATGAAATGACTAACCTTACTGAAGAGAAATGTCAAAAGAGCGGCAAGAAATATGGCGTCGTTTGCTGTCCCTGTCGCTCTACTTTTGTAGCGTCCCTGTTGAAAAACCCTTTATTTTAACACTTGTGTGCGATTAAACATTGAATATTGTCGAATAAAGTTATCGAAAAATGATGTTTTTGCATTTCAATTCATTAATGGCAGAAAACTGTCGAACGCAGTGATTTGCACCGCAACAAATATACACCGCACATTGGTACAAAAGCAGCAACATATCTCTTAAAAATCACATAGATCATAGTAGCGAAATTTTCATTTCCATCTTTAGTAAGTTTGCAATTTCGTTACCTATTTTTTTTTTTAATTTTCCACATACATGCTACAAAAATAAATCAGTACCTTTTCTTTTTAAATATATCTCCCCGTTCATTGCTGTTTGTGTGCTGCTGGCTGCTTATTGTTGCTTGGTTAAATGTTTGTGATGCTGCAAACAATAATGCTGCAACAACAATAAGAACAATAATAAATGAGAGAATGCTTAACAACAATAATATGCTAAACAACAACAACAACAACTTTGCCTAAACTTATGCGTGCGTAAATACTTAGCAATAATGTTTAAAAAAAATATTAAAGAAAAGCAAAAAAAAATGTTTTGCAAGCAACACAAAAACCACCGTTGCTGCGGCAACACTACTGGAAATAGTTGTAGAAGCCATTGGTGCCCTGGCCAAGCTCGCGTATGGCAGCAAAAGGATCCTTCTCCACCTCCATTTGTGCGCCCAAAACACCGCCGCCACCACCACCAATACCGCCTGCATGCGGCTCTAGATTAGTGTGAAAATTGTGCGGCATACCGCCACCATGTTGCTGCTCCTGTTGTTGTTGCATTCCATGCTGATGATGCGCATGTTGTTGCTGCTGCGGTCCCTGACTCAAGACAGCCGCATACGTGGTATTGCGACTCTCCGCATTTGCCGCCTGAAAATGCTGATGCTGCAATTGATGCTGCTGATGCGCATGATGATGATGTTGCTGCTGCTGATGATGCTGCTGTTGTTGCTGCTGCTGCTGATGATGACTGTTGCCAACAGCATCCAACATACCGCCGCCTAATTGATGTTCGGGCGCTTCCATGCGCATAAAGAGATCAAGTTCGTTCGGCTTCAGTGTTGCTGCAGCATAATTGTTGTAGAGCAGCTTCTGAAAGGCTGCATTGTTTTGCTGCTGCTCCGGCGTTTGATTGGCCTGAAAAATTGCATCGATTAGATTGCCACTGGCACCACCTAGACCGCCCAGCATATCGCTGCTGTTGGCGCCCAGTCCAGCCAAAATGCTGTCGGGCGTCGAAGTCGAACCCAACGAATGGCCGCCGCCGATGCCTGAATTGGCCGACGATGAATTGGAACTGCTGTTGTTGTAGCTATTGACACCGCTCTGCTGCATGTTGCCGTTGCCCAGTGCCATGGCCTGGCGGCGGTACAGCGGCACAGAGGCGGCAGAGGAGGAGGACGACGAGGCGAGAGATGTGGTGGCGGCGGAGCCGGCAACATTATTGACAGAGCCGAGCAGCATGTCCTTGTTGAGTAGAGCTGTACAAAACAAATGTTTAAATAAAATTTTAAATATATGAGGAGAACAGAAGTAGTAGAAAAGGTATTAGTTTGTTTTAAAACAGAGAAGCAGTTTCGTTACGGATCACCCCATTTTTTTCTAATTTATAATGAGTTCATTCTCAGTACTATCTAAGCAAACGCAGTGATTTTAAACTGGTAATGCAAGAAATAAACAGTGGCGGGTTGTGTTGTAATTTGGTGGTATTCTGCCTATATATTCCTTCACCTTCCTATAACCTGCCGGTAAGAACAGACAACAGAACAGACAACAGACTTGTTTTGCTATAAACTCTGCCCTTGTCTGCTGAAGCCTGCCGGAAATCTGTTGATTTCCAGCATGATAGGTGTTTGCCTGCCTGTTGCCCGCCTGTTACCTGACCGTATTGAAAGTTGGTTTTTTCTACAGTAAATGTTGCAAACAATTCTGGAATATATTTGTAACTTTGATTTGAAAAGTGGCGTCCGTTATTTCAACCCAGGGATTGAAAGACCCTATTCGATTTCAATGAAATTTGGGCAACTGATAAAGGGTTTCAGGGGGATAAATAGTGGTCATTCCAGTTTTAAAATTTTTCGAAATTTTTTAATTTGAATATGATTTACTTACAGTTGCCAATAAAAGCTGAATTCAGCTGTTGCTGCTGCTGTTGTTGTTGCTGCTGCAAGTGCATTGGAAACATGTGCTGCTTCATGTTCTGATGCTGTGGCGGCGGCAGTTGTTGTTGCTGCTGCTGTTGACTGACGTTGCCTGTCAGCAGTGGAAACATTTTGTTTTGCTGTTGAATCTGTTGCGGCGTCTGCATCATATCGCCATTCACGCTGTTCATCAGATTAGTGCTGCCGCTGTTGCTCACGCTGCCACTGCCGCCAACCATGCCGAGCAGATCACGCAAAATAGGCTGTGCAATTTCATTTCCATTCATCAGTGAGTTGAAGACCAGGTCAATCTGTTGATTAAAATTGATGTTGCCATCTAGCGGCGGCGTCTCATCATTGGGCGCGCCTAGCAAAGCAGTTGCCTGCGCTGCAGCAGCAGCTGATGTTGCAGCCGCGGCGGCAGCAGCAGCATTAATGCCACCCAAATAGGCAGGCATGCTGTTGCGTTGTTGTTGCTGTTGTTGTTGCTGCTGCTGTTGTGGCGGCAACTGATTGAGTGGTAACTGCTGCTGTTGTTGCTGCTGCTGCAACAGTTCGCGTGGCAGCATGGCGTTTGCACTAAGATGTGGCGGCGGCGCATGCATTTGCGGCGGTTTGCCTTGTTGTTGTTGCTGCTGTTGTTGCTGCTGATGTATCATTGTCATAACCTGACGCAGCACCTCCGTAAACTTGTTGGCCGCCTCCTGTCCCTGCATGTCCAGCAGCTTCAGATACCACTTGTACTGCGACTCCTTTGGCTCAAACGCCATCTCGTAGATGTTCATGTTGGGCGGCAGCAGTGCGCTGTAGTCTTGCTGTGGTTGAAAGCGAAAAGCGGCGCTGGGCGACTGCTGCTTGTTGCCCCCTCCACCGCCGCCCGATGACGGCGTCTGAAACATAGAGCCGCCTACGTTGAGCGGCACATGTACATTGTTGAGAAATTGAAAGTCCTTGTCTTTGATGTTGCCACCGCCACCAAAGAAATTGTTCGGCGGTCCTTGCTGCGAGCCAACACCTGAACCGCCGCCGCCACCCTGACGCGACATATACGGATCCATGGGACTGATGGGACCGTTCGGCATACCGACGTTGCGCTGATTCATCATCTGCAACTGATTGGGTGGCGGCGGCTGATTGGCACCGCTGCCATAGGCGCCAAAGTTTGCGTGTGGAGGTTGCTGCGGCGGCTGCTGCAGTCCGTACAGAGTTTTCTTCGCTAAATAACCCAAATCGCTGGGATTGCCACCACCGCCGCGCATTTGTTGCTGCTGATTTGGTGGCGGCGCGGGTGGCGGTTGCAAATTGCCGCCAGCACCACGCATACCACCTGGCAAAGCCTGTTGCTGCTGTTGCGGCGGCGGCAATGCACGACCAACGCCACCAACACCAGCAGCGCCACCACCTGGCTGTGGTGGCTGCTGCTTGGGTAACACGCCCCAGGGATTGTTTTGCGGCGGCGGCCCCCAGAGACTGGCGTTGGGATTCTGTGTTGGGCCACCCTGTTGCGCGGTTGGCGGAAATCCGCCCGAAGGCGGTGGTCCGCGTATTTGTTGTTGTTGCTGCCAAGCCATGTACTGCGAAAACTGCGCGGCAGCAGGTGGTGGTGGCGCTATGCCGCCTGGCGGCTGTTGTCCACCGCCGCCCATGTGACTAGGCGGCGGTGGACCGCGTGCATTGTATGGCGGCTGTTGTTGCTGTTGTGCCAGCGCTTGTGGTGGTGGCGGCTGTTGTGGTCCGCCGCTTTGCTGTGGCGGCGGTCCCATGGCGCGCATTGGCATGTGACTCGGGTGACCGCCAAAGTGATGTCCGCCGCCACCACCTTTACCCGCCATGTTCTGATTCATCATGGCCGCGGCGGCTGCTGCATTGTAAGCGGCACTGGCCGATGGATGTTGCGCGTACATGTGCGGCGGCATTTGCTGATTACCGCCCATGGCAGCAGCATGATGCGGCGGCAGTGGTACGCCCGTTGCGCCACCTCCAATGCCACCACCCAACATGCCGCCATGTGGAGGGGCAACGCCCGGTGCATTATGATGTCCGAGTGTCGGGTGATGCGTCGCATTGTTGATGCCCGCGACAGCAGCACCGCCGCTACCGAGCAAATACATCGCTGTCTGATCGCGTAGATAGGCTTCCGGTTGTAGCGCGCGCGGTATAAACTCTGGTGCTAACGGATTCAAGACATATCCGCGCTTTAGCTCAACGCCATCTAACTGCGAACGCAGCGCGCCCCATGTCAAACCAAAGAGCGACTTGTTCTCGTCGCAAATCTCAATAAATCGCTCCCAAACCTTGCGGCAACGTCCAATGGAGCACAAGGCAACCGGATCGCCGACGACAGCGACCAGCGATTGCGCGCGCGTTATAGCTGTATTCAGCAGTTTCGAGTTGCTAAGGAAACCATAGTCGGCATCATCGCCGCTTTGGCTGAGCGATACGGTGCCGCCGCAAGCTGCGCCTGCATTCGGCAGACATGTGCGACGCGTGCGTACTGTCGAGAGAAATACGGCGCGAAACTGTTTGCCCTGCACGTTGAGCACGCGCTCCACGGATATGCCGCCCATGCGTCGCTTTCGCAATTCCGAACGTATGCGAAACACCTGGTCGGCATACGGCGTCATGATGCCGATGCTGGCATCGTTGATTTTGCCCCAGGCACTAGGCCACTTTTTGCGTAGCTCTGAGACGCGTTCAACCACCTCGTAAACCTCGGCATTGTTGTAGAAAGCAGTAGAGTTTTTGTCCTGTACATCTTCGCCACGCGTCGTAAAAAACGTCAGCGGATAGAAACGTTCGTGGCGCGGTTGTTTGCCCGAAGCAATGAGCTTTTGTTCGTAGAACAGTTCCGAAGTGAATTTTATGATGGCCTCGTGTGCGCGATAGTTTTCGCAGAGCAGTATTTTGCACGGAAAGTTGGAGGGGTAGTGACCGTAGAGACGCTCGAGCAGTGAGATGTGCAGCTTACGCTCCTTCGCAAAAGCCGAGAAAAGTTCGGGACTCATTTGCATGTGATCACCGGCGAGTACGATGCGTGTGCTGTCGTTGGCCAGTGCCAGCGGCATTATGGCCTCACATTCCATGGCCTGTGCTGCTTCGTCGAGGAAAATATGGGTGAAGTAGCCTTTGGGCAGACCCATTGTCGCCAATTCCATGGAGATACTCAGTGTAACGACGACTATGCGATGTTTCATAATGTCCTCGACACTGGGACGACGAAAGTTACCAGCGCCGTCTGTGATGCAGTACTATTGGGGTACAGAAGATATTAGAGATGATATAGGAGAGAATGATACGTTAAAGTGAGTGTGGAAAGATGTAGAAGTGTCAGTGTCATTAAAAACAGACGCAGGAACGTGTCGTGCGTTTGAAGAATGAATTTTCTCTGTAATGTGTGGTTTTGGTGGGAGCCGAGTGAACTACGAATGGGAAGGGTTAGTTTGATGCCTACATTTGGTGGTTACACGGTAAACGTCGTTCATCTGTTAAACAGACGTCTCAATGCTTTCATTGGTTCAAATTCTGTGTGAATTTGGTGGGAGCCGAGAGAACTACGAATGGGCGGGGTTGATTTGATGCCCGAGTATAACGAGAGAACAGACGAGATGGTGCAATCAAAATTGAACGCCAAGAGCAGATGACTCCCCAATATTCACAGCACCCTCTCATTACGTCTGTGCCAAAGATCTGCCTCCTAATTCTAGAATATGCTGGACAGTCGCAGATAATGTGTTATGTGGTACCAGTTTCTTCGTAGAAGGTAGAATATAAGGCGCTTTCGGCCAGGCCGATTCTGTTCATGTGTTTTTCACATGATTCAGAATCAGCGATGTGCACTAATTCCTACTTAAGGAAAGTAGAAAGATCCACTTGGTGGTTTCAAGGTAACCATCGTTCATATGTTGAAAAGACAAGAATCTCGAGGGAATTTTCAAGTTCCTGTCTGAAGCGTGGCCAGTTCGTTTATCTAGAGTTTCTCAGAGAGACCCTCTCGGTCAGTATGAAACTCTATGTACCTATGATCCGATAAAGAATCTTCTCTTAGAACCTTCTAGTTTAAGATTAACTCCCTCAATTTGCAGTTAGACAAAGTTATGTCAATCACTTCCTGTCTTCTAGCAGTCAGAAACGTAGGTTTAATACCAGTGTTGTGAATGTTCAGATTGGAGGTCATGATAAAGTCAAAGAGTCTGGTAACTAGTGCTTTGCATTTACTACTACCACACATAGTGTATTGAGCATGAGCGTCACAGCAAAGAATAACGTCAGTCTCCTGAAGATCACAGTACTCTATGCATACTCTCATCAATTGCATTTGGTGGATGATGCAGTAGTGCTGTGGTGCGGCATTGCTTTAGAGTATGCCACCCCACGAAAATGACTTAGGTAGTAGTTAGTTTGTTACTCATCACAAGAATCTCTTGACAAAGGTGACCCTGCCAGAAACTTAATAAAAATAGTTTCCGTTAGCTTAGCCTAATTGAGTAATTGTAACTTAAGCCCACACATGACGTCAAGGTACCCACTAAGTGGGTTACAATGTTACTGGCATCTGGAAATGAATGGATTGGGTTATTGGTCAATGACAGAAGGTCATTAATAAAAACTAGAATTAGGGACGAGGATAGTGTGGAACTCTACGGGACTCAAGAATTGATGGAATGCTGTTCGGAGAGAATACCACAATCGCCAGTTTTGTAGGAAAAATACAGTAAGAATTAGGTACAGCATAGTCGTACAAAAAGGGCTTCATGTCACACTCGATCAATGGCCTTTGAAATATCTAGAGCTACAACCTTACTTTCCCGGAAAAGGTGAATACAATTATTCTACTTTTCAGAGATGACCGCCATTAAGTCATCCTAGGATCTGGTCATACGAAAGCAAACCATATTGCCGATAACTGAATAATTCGTTGTGCTCCAGATAGTACACAAGGTCGAAGTTTATTACGCTCTCCATTACCACGAAGAGCGCAAATCATATTGCAATGGGGCGGCAATTAGCAAGATTCATAGCCTCGCCCTTCTTCGAAACTGGTTGGACATTGGCAATATTCGAAAAAGATGAAAAACCTCATGTTGTGTAGGAGATGTAGAAAAGATTACGAAGTGGTCAATCCTGCGTTGATGCACACTTCTTCAGCACATGGGCCGATGTGCAATCTGGCTTGGAGGCTTTGTTAATGTTGAGATTTCATAGTCCATTTTAACGGCCAGAGTTCGAAAGTGTACCTCCAGCATAGAAGATACAAAGTCGAAGAACATGGAACGGTTTACTGATATTTGGAAGTGTTGAATCTATGCAAGGAATTCTACCAATAGAGAGATTAGCATTGTCAGCCGGGTTGGTGAAGATGTGGCCATTCATAATTGGAGTAGAAGATGTCGTATTATTCATAACTCTTTTTACAAATGACCAGAAACTATGACTACCTCTATGGTGGAGTAGCACTTTTTTACGGGCAATGTGACATAAAGAAACTTCTAGCGCGCGATCAGGCATACTGATTTAAATAACTACATTCCTTGTATAACGCAAATTCTGAAAGGCTTCCTCTTTCGATCTCACTGCAATCCTGCATGACTCATTAAACCAAGAGTGGTCCTTGGGTTTAATACTTATCTTTTTAGAAAGTATCAAGGACCGCATACATAATATATTTTGTACCATTACATTTATGTCTTTCTGCGAAACACAATTTCCAATTTCGTATTGTCCTCGTCGGGTCTTTAGTCAAAGAATTGCATAAACTAGAATACGATAATGCAGCGGAAACAGTACAGTGATCGGAATTATGAAGAGATACAAGGACTCATGTTTGTCATGATGCAAAGTCAGAAAAAGTTAAAAAAATTTCACATTTACCTTCTGAACAACACTATTCACCGTTGCCACCCAACGTTTGTGGTAATAGACTCGCAACGGCGTGGCCTCCTCCATGCCATCATCCTCAATCCACGGATGGAGATACTCCTTGATGTACAAATCGGCCGCAGAATTTGAATGCGTGCAAATGAGTATCTTTGCCTCCGGCTGCAGCAGCAACTGTTTGATAGCCTGCGCCAAAGTGTATGTCTTGCCAGTGCCAAAGGGTCCAATGAGCAAAATAGGTGGCAATTTAATACCCAACGATGTGGTGATGGCATTGACAGCCTCGCGTTGCTTGGCATTTAGCTTCGGTTCGCACGTCTCAGACCATTGCTTTTTCGGTGTCCACGGTATGTTGGGTTCAATTTCAGTGGCGGGAAATATTATCTTAAAATCGGTAATCTTATCAACGGCATTGTGCCATTCACAGTAGGGCAAACGATTCAACTGGAACTGTATGTCAACCTCCACCTCGGTGTCCGCCTTCAGCGTCATAGCCTCAACGCACTTGGCGGATAACTTCAGATAGATGACATTTTTGCCCTTGTCCTCAATGACAGCCTCATAAACGTTGCGTCGTTGCGATTTGTTGTCTGCTTTATTTGAGGGTAGCACAGCAGCCGTCGCTGCATCTTCTGGCGCTGAGATATAAACGCTTAGACAGTTGGACAGAATCAAACGACCAGCCGATGTATCCTCGGAGATGTCTTTGCCCAGACGCAGCAGGGCAAAGAGCTCGCCAGCCAGCGAGTATTTGGCAGTGCTTGTTGCCATGCCGGCGGGCGTTAGTATATAGTTGGATGTGACCGTTAGCTTTGTGCGCACATTATAGCGTGCAATCTGTTCGTAGCGTGCGATCTCCTCGACGGAGAGCAGCTCGTGTATGCGCGAACGATAGTTGTTTTGTGTCAGACGCTTCTCGACAATGGTCGACTGTGTGAGCGTAAAGGTTTGAGCACGCGGACAGGGATAACGTTCCAGCATTTCCTTCTCGTGCTTCAGATCGTTCAGATAGGCCTCAGTCTTCAGATGGGTGCCGATGGTGGTCTCGAATTTGACCAGCTGCGTATTGGCGACGTCCCAGCGCTGCGACGAGCTGTTGATAATGTCACGCTTGATCTCCTCGATCTTCTCCGCATCGCCGACGGGCACTACGTCCACGCATAGATGCTTTGCCAGCAGTGGCTCTTGGCCAAAGTCAAAACAAACGGCCTGCCGAAAGGTGCCATAGATTTCGGTGTGAAACTCAACAGAGATTTGATGCTCGTGCATTGGCGGTGCCGGTGGTTGCTGTGCATCGGACGACGACTCGGTCGCAGCGTCACTCTTTAACGCCGCTTCAGCGGTTGATGTTGAGCTTATTGCGGCGATTGTGTTGGCGGCAGTTGTGGACGCTTTAAAATTAACCCATTCCTGATCGGATTTCAGTTCGACCTCAGCGCAGGCAGCGCCCGTTTTGATCGCTTTAATGGCAAAATGATTGCGATGCGCATCTTGCAGCAGCGCTACAGCGCGTAAGGGCCGACGTGACTTTAGCACGAACAACCATTCACGTATAGAGCTCTTTGAGCTGATGCTCGTCACCAACTCCTGCTCGCACTGATCCTGTACATCTTCGACCTTTTCGGTCATGATGCATTCAGGTGCGGTCGCTTGTATCCAACGTTCGAGTATTTGCTCGGTGTACGATTTGCCGTAGAGCTCCTTCTCACAGGCCTTCTGCAGTCGCATGCGTCGGTATTCGAAGCGCTCCTTCCACTCGTTTAGTTCGTCGAGGCCGTGCGCTTCGACGCACTGATTGCCGTACTGGCAGCTTTGTGGCTCGCTGTACGACTCACACAGACTGTAGGAGTCCAGGGTGAAGCCGCGCGGTGGCGGACGCCACTTCCAGTCACGTCCTGGAGAAGAGAAGAGCGAAATTATAAAATGTTATTTATTCTCGTTTGGGGTTTTTTTTTATTGGTTACTACGTAGTTGTAGAGCTAAAAAAGAATTGAGCGATTAAAAGCAGCTACCATTCAAATTTGTATAAACCATTTTCTGTTTTAGCTCAACGAATGTTGTTGAATGAGTATTTTAAGGAATAGAACGATATACCCAGGCTTCACACTAAGAAGCTAAATTCAATCTCCGTACAAAGAACAATTAACTCTTCGTTCTAAAGAAATCAATTCAGTCTTCGTAATAAGGTCATTTTACGCTTCGGAATTGAGCACTCGAAAAAGAGCGTGCTCGTTAGTAAACAATGTTTCAGTGTTCATGTGTTCGAGTCGAGCAACATTTGTTAGATCGCCGCTGTTAAGCGAGAAACACGAGCTAACCACACTTCATTCATCCAACGGAGCTGAGCATGTAACATTGTACTAGCTGCTCGAGCTGCTGTTAAATGGAGTGCTTGAAATGGAGAGCGCTCCTACATTTCGAGCGGCTCAAAGTTGCTCGCTCTAATTTAAAGAGCGAATAAGAGTTATTGGCTTTTATTCTTGTTTATTATTCATTTTTATACAAGTACATACCGGGACGTTGTGTTTGGTTCCGGCTCAATAGAAATTTATTTCGGAAAAAACAATAGTTTTGAAGAACTTTGAGTGCTTTCTTCTAATAAGATCAAGTCTTTGTACTAAGATCATTGCCGAATTCGTACTAAGAAGATTAATTCAGTTTTTGTACAAATATAAATTTCGTTTCGTACTAAGAACAACTCAATCTTCCTTCTAAGAGGATCAGCTGAGTCTTTTTTTTTTTTTTTTTTTTTACAAATTAACCAACGCTCAGGGGATGCCCCCTATTCATGCAATGCACAGTGTTGATCGTAAGAAGGGATGATAGGTTAAATGGAGGGGGGAAAGATGGAGTAGTGTCGGTGAATGTTTGTTTTGAACTTGCCAATATCAAAAATGTCGGGAAAAACGGACGCAGGGAGATTGTTCCACAAACGTGTCGTGCGACTGAAGAACGAATTATCTCTATAATGCGTGGTTCTGTTGAGAGTCGAGTGGACTACGAAGGGATGGGCTTGATTTGATGCCCGAGTAGAACGAGAAAACACACGACCTGGTGGAATCAGGCCATGTATTTCACTCGAACACTTTCCGTTGTAATACCTATAAAACAGGCTTACACACCCAACGGTCCTTCGGTGCTCAAGAGAACCAATAGACGATGAAATATTTTCATCCCCTATCAAATATATCGCACGTTGTTGAATTCGGTCCAGGAACTCCAAGGAGGATTTTGAAGCTCCTGCCCAAATGTGCGAATTGAATTCCATTTTAGGCCGAATATAGGTGGTGTAGACAGTACGCAGGTCAGCAGGAGTGAAGTATGTTTTACACCGTTTTAAAAAACCGAGGCACTTGGCAGCTTCTTTCGACACATTAAATATGTGATCATTCCAACGGAGATCACATTGAATTGATATGCCCAGAACGTCAAGAGCAGCTGACTGCGCAATATCCACAGCACCCATATTGAGGGGAGGGAGGAGTGAATCCATTCTTTTGTGAGATAACAGACAACATTGGGTCTTGCTTGCATTAAAATCTACTCTGTTTGCAATACCCCACTCGGAGATTGATTTAAGGTCATTATTGAGCGTGTCATTCATAGTGCGTCTTTTACTCTCAATCTCCAAAGAGTTTGGGCGCTTGTTGAACGAGTATGAATGACAAATGTTACTGTCATCTGCAAAGGAATGAATTGGGTTCTGGGTCAATGACAGAAGGTCATTGATAAATACCAGAAATAGGGACGGGGATAGGACGGAACCCTGCGGAACTCCAGAATTGATGGAATGTTGTTCTGAAAAAACACCATCCATCGCAACTCGTATAGAACGACCCTGAAGAAAACTCGATATCCATCGAGTAAAAGATTCACCGACACCAAATGCAATTAGTTTTGAAACGAGGGCTTTATGCCACACTCGATCAAAAGCCTTGGAAATATCGAGAGCAACAGCCTTACTCTCCCCGAAAAGGTGAATACATTTATTCCACTTTTCGGAGAGGACCGCCATCAAGTCCCCTGTGGATCTGGCCCTACGGAAACCATATTGGCGGTCACTGAGCAATTCGTTGTGCTCAAGATAGTTCACAAGGTGGAAGTTAATTACGCTCTCCATTACTTTGGAGAGTGCTGAGCATATTGCAATGGGTCGGTAATTGGCAGGGTTCGTAGCCTCGCCCTTTTTCGGTACTGGCTGAACATTGGCAACCTTCCAACAAGATGGAAAAACTCCTGTCGTGTAGGAGATGTTGAAAAGGTTACGCAACGGACAAGCCAGCGTTGACGCGCACTTCTTCAACACATGGGCAGATATGCCATCTGGCCCAGAGGCTTTGTTAATGTTGAGGTTTGCTAAAACCTTTTTAACTGCCCGAGTTCGAAAATGAATTTCCGGCATTGCAGAAGAAACAAAATCTACGACGGGCAGTGGTTGATTACTATCCGGGAGCGTTGAATTATTTGCAAATAATTCTGCCAAGAGATTAGCTTTATCAACCGGGTCAGTGAAGGTCTGGCCATTCATAATAAGAGTTGGAGTAGACGATGTCGTCTGATTCTTCACTCTTTTAACGAATGACCAGAAATTTTTACTACATCTATGGTAGAGTAGGACCCTTTTGCGCGCGTTTTGTTCGTGAAGAAACTTTTCGCGCAAGATCACGGCATTACAGCGATTCCTAGCCTGTATGCGAAGTCTTTCTGTGTCAGCATTCTTGTTAGAACGCCAATTTTGAAAGGCTTCCTCTTTCGACCTGACTGCAATCCTGCAAGTCTCATTAAACCATGAGTGGTCCTTGGGTTTAATGCTAATTTTTTTAGAAGGTATGAAGGACCGCATACCTAATAAAATAATATTTTGTACCATTGTAGCCGCGGCATTTATGTCTCTGTCAGCGAAACACAATTTCCAATTAAAGTTACGAAAAAAATCATTTAACGCAACCCAATTTGCTTTTTCGTAAAGCCATACAGTCCTCTTCGGGGCTTTAATCGAAGAGGCGCGTAAACTAGAATACGAAAACTCAGCGGAAACAGTACAGTGGTCGGAGTTACCAAGAGGTGCAAGGACTTTTACATCATATTTTTCATGATGTGAAGTCAGAAAAAGGTCTAGGACTTTTGGGCTTTGCCCACCGACGCGTGGAAGGTACGTCGGTTCCTTCACCAATTGAGTGAGTTGATTGCACTCTGCAAACAGCTCAACATAACAACCCTCCTGTGTTGGAAGACCCGAGTGGCTCAACCAAGTGGCGTTGTGCACATTAAAATCGCCCGCAACAACAATTTCACTGCCTGGAAATTGCTCCAATATATTTGAGATCGAATCAGATAAGGCATCCAGCTTATTACAGGTGGAAACCCTATCTAGATTCGGACTCCTATAAAGAAAGCACAAGTGCATGATGTGTGTTTGGATTTTGAATTTAACCCAAATTGTATTAAATTCGCTATCCGACACACTATGCTGTTGCTGCAGTTGATACGCAACGTCACTCCGAATAAATAGAGCAAGGCCCCTATGGGCAGAGAATAATGGCAACAGGTGATAACCAGGCACATGAAAATCCAGTGGATCTGTACCCTCATGAACCTGGATCTCACATAGTGCCATTATTTGAGGCCTATGGATGGACACATACGCATATACAGAGAAAAAATTCGCCCTCAGCCCACGAACGTTGCAAAAATCTATGCGGAATTTTTGCGGCATTTTCCTACTGGGCAAGTTCAAAACAATCAAACATACCACAAACGTGCAGCAGTTGACACAAACAAATGAGAGCGCAAGCAAAGCAGTGGCGAGTGTTATGCCTTAACCACAGCGTAGCTTACGCACTCAGTGCAGCATCAACCGTGCACGCACGTAGCAGGGAGTAGGATGGGGAAGGGAAGAATAACGAAAAACAAAATACAATTGCGGCAGAGGGCATAGAAGAGCCCCTTGCGTTGGCAATTGCAAATAAAAAAAAAAAATGCAGCGAGTGCAGCAACTCAGCAGCCAGCGGCAGACGAAACCGGTTTTGGTTTATTGTTGTTGTTGTGTTTGTGGATTTAATTTGTTTAGTTTATTGTTTGCGCTTTTATTTATTATATATATTTATTATTTTTTTTTTTTTGAAACTATTAAAAGACGACACTGGACTTTGCACGAATTTTAACACAAATAATTTAAATAGACGACGGACAGACGACGAACGAGTAAAAATGTAGGAGGTCTAGGCGACACGACCGTCCCCCATGGCTATGTTGACGCTACTCGATTATGAAGATCATCCTAGTCTTCGTTCTAAGATGATCAAAATAAGATCAACCTACTCCTCGTACTAAAAAGATTAACCCAATCGTCATTTTTAGAAAATCAATTCAACCTTCCTTCTAAAACATTAACACTACCATCTTCTTATGATTTTTCAGCCTTTGTATTATGAAGATCAACCTAGTCTTCGTTCAAAGTTTTCGTTCTATGAGATCAAAACAGTTTTCGTTTTAAAATGATCAATTCATTCTTTGGACTAAGAAGTTCCAATCAGTCTTCGTCTACTTAATGTTCGTACTAATGTGAATTTAGTCTCTGTACTAAAATCAACTCAGTCTTCCTTTGAAGTAGATCAATCCAGTTGTTATACTAAAAAGATTAATCCAGTCTTCGTATTAAGAAGGCCAATCCAGTCTGTGTACTTAGAAGATCAATCCAGTCTTCTTCGTACTAAGAAGATCAACCCAATCGTCGTTTTTAGAAAATCAATTCAACCTTCCTCTAAAACATTAACCCTACCATCTTACTAAGATTGTTCAGCCTTTGTATTATGAAGATCAACCTAGTCTTCGTTTAAAGATGATCAATCTAGTCTTCGTTCTATGAAGATCAAGACAGTTTTCGTTTTAAAATGATTAATTCAGTCTTTGTACTAAGAAGTTCCAAACAGTCTTCGTCTACTCTATGTTCGTACTAAACTCAATTTAGTCTCTGTACTAAAATCAACTCAGTCTTCCTTTTAAGTAGATCAATCCAGTCTTTATACTAAGAAGATTAATCCAGTCTTCGTATTACGAAGACCAATCCAATCCAGTCTTCATACTAAGAAGATCAATCCAGTTTTTGTACTAAGAATATCAACACAGACTTCGTTCTAAGAGAATCAATTTAAACTTTGTACTAAGCTTTTTACTAACCTTTTTACTAAGAGGTCTTTGTACTAAGAAGATCGACCCAGTAAGATGCCATTCGATGCATTGATACGTTATCGTCAATTAACGAATCTTGTAAACCATAACTTAAAAATTCAACTCATTTTCGAAAATCGGAGCTAGAACCATTTTTATGTCTAATATGTAAGAAATTCACATCAATATAGAAAATGCGTTCTCTGATTTTACTAAACTATTACTCGAGACGTATACAATTTACGGCAGCAACAGCCAGGCATCACAGCAGCTTTCAAGCTGAAAATCTGCAGATTTTCGGCAGACATAAGGCGCAGTTTCCAGCAATTAAATTAACCAAAAGAAAAAAAAAATGTCTGCTGATAACTGCGGAATACTTGCTACTTTGAAATAGAATTCCAAAAATATTCCATAAATCTGTTGTGGCATGTACACATTTTTGAACATGCCGATACAAACCGATTGAATCCTGCTGTACAAAGACTAACATTTTTGATAAAAAAACAAACTACATGATGTGACTTGCGTAAAATCTGCCAGTAAACTACGCTTTTATCAAAAATCTGTCGATATTCTGGTAACCTGCCGAATAATTTATCTCGGGTACTTACTTAACTATTATTTTTAAGATTTATTTATTATAATCAAGCCTTAAAGGCCATATCGTCACATGCCAAAGGGGTGAATGTGCAATTTTTGACATTTGCGTTTTTTTCACATTTTTGAATGTAGTTTATCCTCAAGTATGCTGTGCCAAGATCTCACGTCATTTTCTTGGATATTTCTAGCCACAAAAGACAAAACCAAAAGGACGAATTTGAAAAATTCAAAATCTTGTAATTCCAAAAGGGCGAATCTTTTCGTTTTTTCGCCATAACTTTTTATTGGTATAAGATAAAATAGTGGTGTAAAGGCATTTATTGTTTGTTTTCAAATCACCTATCGATCTGCATCATTAATTAAACATATTTTGCCAAACATTTATTTGCATTTGTTATTTGTAGACATTTTTTTCGTCAAAATATTCGTAATTAATAATGCTCATCGATAGATGCTTTGAAAACAAACAATAATTGCCTTTAAATCACTATTTTATCTAATACCATTAAAGAGTTATAGCAAAAAAAAAGATTCGCCATTTTGGCATGACAAGATTTTCAATTTTCCAATTTCTTCGTTTTTTTGCTACAATTTTTTATTGGTGCAAGATAAAATAGTGGTGTAAAGGTATTTATTGTTTGTTTTTAAAGCACCTATCGATCAGCATTACAAATATTTTGCCAAAAAAAAAATTCCAGCAAATAACAAATTTAATGTTTGACAAAATATTTTTAATTAATGATGCAGATCGATAGGTGCTTTAAAAACAAACAATTAATACCTCTACATCACTATTTTATCTCGCGCTAATAAAAAGTTATAGCATAAAAAACAAAAATATTTGCGTTTTGATCAGGATATAGTCTCACAAAATCCGTATTTATAATTCAGTAGGTTGTCAAAATCTATATATATTTTACATACGTGACAAATAAACCAAAATAACAGGTTTAAAAAAAATAAATTTTGCTAATTTTTTAAAGCACTTCAAATTTTCAAATTTGATTTCCCGACATTTTTAAAAATGTACATTCGCCCCTTTGGCATGACAGTGGCGATATATGATTACAAAGCATATTTTGATCAGTGATGTTTTTTTTGTGTGCTATCCCTAGACAAAATATACGACAGATAACAGACAGCCAAACACAGTTTCCGGGAGACAAAGACGGAGTTTGTAGCAAAACCTGCCTGTTCTCTGCCCAAGAACAAATGATTGAAATTGAGGTATTAACATCGACGGAAGATTGGATCTCTGCACTAGAATTGATACCCGGCACTATACCCAAGATGTTTTGGCCGATTGACCGGATGTGCAGCGGAATCAGTTTGCTCAAATCGATACCCAAATCAATGAAACAACTCTGGACCCGGTGCTTTATTACAATTTGACTTACATGTCGTAATTCAAACCTTAACAGATACAGGCAGCTAATCTGAATAAACAAGCTACAATGCAGCGTATTTCATGTAGAATTTAAAAACATTCCATAAATCTTAATGAAACATGCTTTATTAATATAGCGATGTCCGTCTCTTAGTTGATATCACGATTAAAAGAAATCAAAAAATGTTGGATCAATGAAACTCCGAGTTTAGATTACTTGTCTTGGTTTACAATTTGACGTAGTCAGTACGCAAAAATACTATAAATTCGATATACTTAATAATATTACCTAGTTATATTAATAAGTATATCGAATTTATAGTATTTTATAGTACCATTTGAATAATATTTCTTCTTATAATTTTTAAAATAAAAACCGTTTTTAATTTATCTACAACGTACCTTCATCGGACATTATCACATTCTGATGGCTCTCGGTCTGACAGTGTTGACGCAGTTCGTTGCGCGTCTGAAAATTGATGGCGCAGTAGGAACACGTGGTGCCGCTGTCGCCGGCATCAGCGCCTCCCGTCGCATGCTTGACGCCCGTCAACTTAATCGCCGACAATAGTTCGCTGGTCTTAAGCAGCGTTGCATTGAGACTGCTGTTCGAGTTGTTGCTGCTGCTGGTCGATGCATTACCATTCTGTTGCTGCTGCTGCAGCTGTTGTTGTTGTTGTTGCAGTGATGTGGCAGCCGCCGAAGCGTTGTTTGTTGCTGACGCTGTGGGCGTCTGCTGTGCGGCACCATCACGTTTCTTGAGACCTTTATTACTCAGCAATTTGCTGTATTTGTCCAGTGGCAAATTATTGGTCGCCCAATGATCGAGCTTTGTGTCTAGTATTGACATTTCATCCTCCAGACGTGTCAGCGATATTTTCTGCGTTGTCTTGTGCCCGTTGATCATTTGTATAATGGACTTGTAACGCTCCAGCGTCTTGGAGATGTCGGCAAAACTTTGCTGTCCCGCAATTTCGGAGATCCATTCGCGCACCATTTGCTCGGCCTCCTGTTGGAAACAAACAAAAAGTGTTAATTAGTATAAATAAAAAACACTAAAATTTGTCTCTTAAACGCACCGTGTATTTCTTTAGCTTGCAGAGCGTATGTATTAGCCAGCGACGCGCGCGCGAAACACTCGCCAAACAGTCTGTCTGCTCGGCCAAGAGTGCAAGCACTTTGCGCGCATCCGCCAGACAATGCTCGTACTTTGACAGCTCCAGCAGACACTCGCAGCGTCCGAGCAGACAGGCGATTTGTCGATCTTTCTGCGAACGCGTTGAGTTTGTTGTTGCGCTGCTGCCAGCGCCCAACATGCTGCTATTCGAACTGCTGTTGCTATTGTTGCTGCTGGTGTTGTTACTGCTGCTGGCACTGCTGTTGCTGCTACTGCCGCCGCCGCTGCTGCTACTATTTGTGCCCGCTGTTGTCTGCAACTGCGCCAAAATGGGGTCGTATAGAGCTACGGCGCGCGACCAACTACGCCGTCGCACCATGTCATGCGCTTGCATTTCCTTCTCTGCCATTCTGCTGTGTGTGTCCACGTTCGCTGCGCTGCCACGCACTGTGAGTCTGTTGTCTGTCTTGTGTGTTTCTGTTGGTTGGTGGAGAAAAAGCCACTCGGTGTTTTTTTTAGTGCGTTTGAAGTATTTTGTTGCTTTTAAAAATGGAAAATATCAACTTTGTTGGACTTTACAGTTTGGTGGTTACAGGTTTTGATCCTTTAGGACATGTTGAATTTTATGCTATAAAAAAATTAAAACAGACGTTTTTATTATGAACATTTTGGAAATACAATATGTGTATAGAGTTGTAGCACTTGGATTAGATTATTTGAGGTGTTTTTAAAATGGAAAATAAAACATATAATTTGTGGTCCGGGTAAAACAGTATAAGCGTATAAACCTAAAATCAGGGTTATTTTTAAAAAAAACTAGCCCCAAGAGCCAAAATTGTCTACACGAGTTTTTTCAGTTTTTATTTTTTTTAAATTTATAAAATAAAAAGAATCAGGAGCTCGGGTTTAGGCAGTTGTTAATTCATCGACGTCTCGATAATCATTGATTTTACAAATTGGTTATGAAATGAGCCTTGGTACAAATTTAACATAAATGTGTCATTTTTATAGAGCAATAATATTAAGTAACATTTCAAAATAATTATGTTTTATGTTAGTGTAAACTAAATTTATAATACTTTTTAAATCTAATCATATTTTGTATTAGATTTAACGCTTAATAACTTCTTTTATGATACCGGGATAAATCAATGAATAAAAATGATTTCTTGTTTTTTAAATTTTATATTTTAATTGATTATTGTTAAGAATACTTGAATTAACAAATACTAACTATTTTTGAGTACACCATTTGCTCTGTCGATATGTTAAATGTGACCAAAGTAAGAAAAACATCAAAAATAATGAGGATCGCGCCCGTTTTGTGGCGTTCTAATCATCATTGTGTCGTTCTAATCATCATTGTGTCGTTCTAATCATTTATGCGGCTTGTAAGATATCGTTGCAATTTTAATATAATCGCTGGTTAATACCTGAATACATACAAAAATATGTCGCATAAGTGTACCATATTACAAACGAAATTTGGACAGAGGTTGAGCTATGATACCACTTTTGGGATGAAAACGAAAATCTTTTGTTCATGTGTGGTGTGGCGCTGTTTGTCAAAAATATGAATATTCAATTTGAATTAAGAATTTTACAAAGGAGTTAAAAACAATATAAATCGTGAATGTTCTGCTAATACCAACAAAAAATGACACTGAAAAACTTTGGCTAAGGTACATCGACTGTGATTGTTAATGTATGTCATGAGTTAATTTCAAAACACAAAGCTACATTTTCGACTTATTTTTGAGTAATAAAGACTTGATATGTAAGTTGGGTGTGATGTGCACGCTTTTAACAAATAACTCATAAGGCATAATTTATAAAATTTTTGCTCCTACTATTAAAATTGAGCCAAGTTCTGATTTGGCTTTTTTTTACTGCTGGAATGTAAATTTTAGTTATTGGTATTGGCAAAAATTAGGTATTGGCAAAATTCGAAAAAGCTAGAAGATTCACAGTTTGTAATATTACAAAACTAAACTGCATCTTTTCGAAGAAAATAACGTAAAAGTATAAGAAATCTTTGGATACATTTTGAGGTTAGAAAAAATTATGTGAAAGCATTAATATTGACACCATTTTTTTTTTATAACCTACACCCATTGGTTACAGGGAGTACTATGTATGTGAGAATATTTTAGCGCCTCTTAGGAAGCATGTCCGGTGGTAAAAAGTGCATATTTTGCTGATCAGCATCACTTTTCGAGTCGATTTAGACATGCCCGTCTGTTTGTCCGCCTATACACGATAACTAGAAAAATACTAATCCGAATGCGAGGGATTTAGTTTCAATATATTTTAGTCGAAAAGTAATTCCAAGTTATAAAATGAATTAAATTAATCAACGTACTCAATCACATCCCATACGTTAGGTTGTAATGGCTGCTAAAGGCACACTTGGACCAAATGTGGTCCATTGTGATGCCAAGGATCTATTTTCTATTGCTTCTTGTTGAACCAATTTGCGCTTTTGACAATGCTATATTTGGTGTTGGAAATATCGCTCAGGTTTCTTAGGAAGTAATAGCCGAATCATTTGTTTCTTTTGTGCGAAAGGGGCTGGGCATGTACTGAGGAGGTGTAGAGTGGTTTCCTCTTCCGCCTCGTCCAGACATCTCCTACGAAAGTCAGGAGCTCGTACACCCAATCTAGCTGCATGTCTATCTATTATACAGTGGCCAGTAATAACACCAACCATTGTTCTAATGTCTTTCCTGCGTATCAACAGAAGTTGTTTAGATCTCCTTGAGTCTAATTTAGGCCAAACTTGTTTTGTAGTGGAACAGGTTGTACCACATGCCCATCTATTATTTATTTTCGTTATCGTGTTTAGATCCAGTATGAGTTTACAAATTGATCATCTCAGGCTGTATGTTAAGTGTATTTTTTATAGCCATAACTTCTGCTTGACATACACAGCAGTGGCCCGGCAGATGGAAGACTATAACCACGTTTAGTTGTTCACAGAAAACCCCATATCCTACCTTACAGTCTAGCTTATGGCCGTCGGAATAAAATTCAACAGTTTCCCGTTGTAAGTGTGCCTAATTCCCAGTCTTCTTTAGAGGGTACACCCAGAATTGTAAACTGGAGTTTATTTTAATGTACAGATTTTTTGACATTTATTTTGAATGAATGTACCGCAATACCATAAACGGCATTAGAAAGAAAACGTATGTAGCTTAATTTTGACAAATAATTTAGACTGGTCAGTGCTAAGTATCCATTAAAAATAAATTTGCAATGGAGAATGCATAGAAATATAAAAATGTATATTTTCATTTGAAAAATATCTACAAATACGCACATTTTTTGTTACAATTTCATTTCAATAAAATTCTAAAAACGTAAAAAACGTTTTGATATTGAATGCCCAATATGTATAAAGCAAAATCGGAATCAAAGTTTCCCTCAATACAAAAATGTTCTCGCATAGTATTATTTAAGTTAGTTTCCGCTAAAGAGCAGATACTGTCGTTAAGCAAGTTCGTAGCTGCAATACAAAAATCATTAATAATGCAATAAATGATAAAAAGGTTTCCAGAAATAATACATGTTACTTCCATAATATTAAAAGGTGATTTTGAAATAAAACAAAATTAAATAAAATTCACCAGATGTCTCTTCAAATACAAAAATCAAAGGATCTTGTAATAGGAAATGGTAAAAAACCTCTCGACTATAACAATTGCAAGAAAATAACAATGGTTTTGATAAAATTCAATTTACACAAAACAATTTACTAGTTTAGTCGTATAGTATAATTATATAATATATACTAGGATTTGATCAAATAATATTGATGAAATAAATACCAAAAGCCAAAAAGGTAGATGTCGGAATTATGTAAAAAGCTGTTTTTGTTTCTGAATAATGTACATTTCATGATTTCGATGTCGCTTATTTTATGATTTTCTGCAAAATATAACGAATATTAGTGATTCAATTTATAAAATTTAAATAAAGAAATAAATACTGTGATTCTGTTTTTTTTTATTAATGTTTAACTTTCCTTTGTGTATCGCAATTCGGTACACTTATGTTAAATGACTTAAAGGGTTCCTAGAATAATACACGATTCTAAAGAAGTGAATCAATTGAAACTACCGATAAACTAATTGATGTTTTCAATAGTTGGAACAGCTACAGTTTGTAATTTATACTTCCAATTTAACACTATTTAATTTTTTTATTTTTACAACATCTTACGAAATTCCTAAATTTAATTTTTTGCGTAGAGTTCACACGAAAAATATTCGTTACTGCGGTTATGGTTTTTTTTTTTTGTTATTTAGATGACCGATGTTTTTATCATTTATTTTTGGCGATAATTTTTGGATATTTTTATGTTTGGTTTTTGGTACAAATTTTAATGTAAAATTCGTCGTCTTTTTTTTTTTTGGTGTGCGGTTTACTTTTCGTGTATTTGTTGATTTGTTTCTTTTGCTTTTTCACCGAAAAAAAACTCTTTTTTTTTGTGTTCTTTACGAGTTCAACATTTTTCGACGTTTTTCTTCTGCGCTGTTTTCTTCTTCTTCATCGCCGTCAGAGTGTACAGTCATTTTCTCTTTTAGACGGCGACCCGATTTTGCATAATTTTCAATATTATTATTTTAGAAAATTTGCAACAAATATATTTTCAATACTTTTAATATACGTTTAGCACCTAAATTATTTCGTTTGCCGCACTCGAATTGGTTTCCAAAACGCAGTTCAACAAATTTTTGCTCCGTCTTCGATCGGCTCCACAACTGCTTCGACAAACGACGACGACGAAGAACCACGAACCAGGGATGCCAATTCACTTCTATTATCATTTTTTTTTTAATTCCACAAGAAATACAATTTGCCAAATCCCTCATGCACAATTCCGTCAAAAACCACAAAATTGTTTTTTTTTTTAATATTAATCGAAAAATTAATTAAAAATAAAATAAATTTGGAGAACTAAAACACAATTATTATATTTTTTTTTCTGCGTGAATTTATGACAATACTTAAAATATAGGGTTATGATATATTCTCACTGAGACAAAATTATATCCGTTCACACTAGAATTTGCATTATATTTAAATCCGTACAAATGATTTTTGTATATTAATGTTCTGCGTTGACTTTATAAACGTTTTTCTAACATTAAAATGATTATTTTATTAAAAACAGCTCGTAATTTACAAAGACAGACGGTATATACAGGTTAAGTCATCTTTCAAAATTCAGTCGCCATTTACTTATTTTTTGAAAGCAGTTTGAAAGATTCAACATTTGTTTACGAATATTTCAAAACAAAACATCAATGCATTGTTTACAATTTCATAAAAACAAATAATATTCAAAATTTTAAATTTCAACATTTTGCCAACTTTCAAGATTGTTTAGGATCCAAAAAAACCACAGTGATTGGCAAAAGTGATAAAAGTGAATGTGTGCAGTGAAATCTTAATAAAATCTCCAATTTGCAATGCAAAAAAAATTATAACCTGAAAATAAAGTTTAAAATGACAATTCATTCTTGTATTCTAAAATTTTCTTCTTGACATTCTCAGCACACTGTATGTCAATTAAACGTCTAGATGGTCTAACCTGCATATACTTCAACCATGGTATAATCTATATTTTTAAATTATAATTATTTTGTATAGTATGCATGCAGGTTTAACTTTAATTATCAATGAGGTGGCCATTGTTGAACAATATAAATAATACAACCGACGAATGGGATCGATATGTAAGATGTGGCAATTTATATTGTCACCTAGGAATTGGTTTGCTCCATAAACCAGCGATAAGAAAAAGGCAATTTTGTTAGTGTGCAAATTATTTTTTTTTTGTTACGAGGTTCATATTCAGTTTAGTCTCAGCATTTTACAAAATGTGCTGAAGCGATAGAACTCAGTATTCATAGAATATACGCTTCCAATTAAACTGTAACAAAATTACCACATTCTGCGTGTTTTGTACTCTGCAAACAATCATCAAATACTTTTGGTATTACAAGAAAGGTATTCTGTTTTAATATGCAACACTTTGTCACAATATATTTAGTTATCGTATTTTTATAAATTATCTAATTCGACCCATACCACGTACAGAATATTTTATTGCACTTTCTGCGTATTTGTATCCCTGAAAAAATATGGCAACCCTGACACGAACATCGTTTTTACCTCTTCGCGAAAGCAGTTGAAAGTCAAACACAAAGCGCAATATGCAAGAAGTGACAAGCAGAATGCCAAAAAAAATAAATAACAACAACAACGAAAACGCAAAGACAAAATGTCAAGCAATGCATAGCAGCGAAAACAACAACAAATGGCAGCAGCACAGTGTGAGGTTATGTCCGCCGCCAGCGCACAAAACAAAATGTCAAAATGCGCACATATAGAATTTTGTTGTTGTTTTTGTTGTCTTTGCTAACATTTCGATTTCAACAAAATTTACAACAAAAAAGCATTAAATTCAATGCTATAAAATTTCACCGGTTTACCTATTTAATGTCTCTTTTTTTACTACATTTCTATTTAGTTGATTTACATTTTAGTTTTCTTTCGATTTTTTCACTTTTCTCAGTTTTTTTTATTCGCTGTTTCGGTGACAGCGCAAAGCCTAAGCAGCAGCAGCTGTCATTTGGCAAATTTTACTTTTTCCTGTTTTCACATTTTCCTTAACTGCGATTGCAATTATTTGCCACTTCCACAATGCCTACTTACCTTAGTTTAAATTATTTTCACTTTACACTGTTTTAATTACAAGATTTTTACATTTTGATCAAGTGAAACGCAACACATCAATTGATAGGAATTAGATTACGAAGTCGATTCGCCTCGTCGGCGGCGTCCCGTAAAGCCGTTGTATATTCAGAAGAACGGCCGCTGTGATCATCGGCTTGTTCAGCTGCTGAAAATCATTCAAATGTATCGGCCAAGATTGTAATCGTTTGTGCCGCAATCGAATTTTACTTGAAGGGGCACTGAGAGAACAAATTCAAAAACGTTTGTTTACAAATTTTACATGAATATAGATTGGAATTCGATCGAAAACTCGGAATTCGGTCGAATTCATTACAATTATTGGTAACTGGTACAAATGGATGAGTTCACAATAAATATGTGGTTGTGTTCATAATTTTATCACATATGAAAAAAATGACCTGAAAGCTCGAGAATAATTTATAAAAACCAAAAACTAAGTTTAACTTGAACTGGGAATCATTTGGAAAGTTGAATCATAAATCATAAAATAGATTTATAATAATTTTAGTCTTTTAGAATTATTTTGAAAATTATTAAAAAAATATTTTAATCTGGAATTAAATCGTAACTTAAACAGACATCCGTTTAAATTCATAAATTCAAAAAATATATCCCTTTCCACAAAAAAAGATAATATTTCAACGATTTGTTTTCAATAATTTACGACTAAAATGTCTCTATATGAAAAACTATGAAATAAAGAATGTGTACGTATTACGCCCATTTTTAGCACTCATATTTTAACAATAAGTTTTCAATTTCATTACTATATCTTGAAAACTTTTTGAGTTATTCGTTCCTAATGAGATGGGCGTGTCCGTTAACCGATTTGGCTCATTTCTGAAGTCAGAACTATTCTTTGGCATATTGAAATAAAATTTCATCGCATTCTGACCGATAATTCGCAAGTTTTTATGGTCGTAATATAAAATACTGATCCGAAACGTGAGATTAAACCGAAAATGATATCAAATAATAATTTGTATCGGTTTAATAGCTGATTTTAATATTTTTCTCTATTTATAAATATTTCGATCAAAAACTGTAAACGTTTTCGAAATTTTTCAATATATATATATTTTGTATACAAAATCCTAATCAGGTGCATATTCTAGTGAGGGACGTCAAATGCTAAATAATTAAAACCGTAGTAAAATCCATAATCGAAACCAACCCGATATCAATTTAAAACCATTTTATTTGTTAGATTAAAAATATAAATTGTTATTAATTTGCGGTATTTTTTTTGTCGGGTTTCAAAATTGTTTTAAATAATTATGAAGCATTACTTCATAAATTCTTTTTTAATTTAAACACGGAACGTAAGAGAAAACGGAAACCATTCTAAAAATGCTCAGTAGCATATATTATTCACAGAGAATATATTTCCTTTGATACGTCATTCCGATTCCAAACAGATATCGTGAAACGATAACTCTTCATCAATTTATTTTCTAAAACGATTCATGATTCAATAAAGATTGTAGAAAAGTAAAGCACAAAGCGATATACGAGAAAAGATAACTGTAAAATATATTAAATTCAACATCGTGACTTTGTGCTGGACTTTAAATTGGCTTAGGAAAAATTTTAAATTATATTTTTAAACAAAATGGATCTTTTCAAGCGCGCATACAGAGGTTTTTATAATTATTAAATTATATTTGTATAAAATATTTTTGTAAATGTATGCTCTTAAAAAAAATACAGATCCCAAATCACCGCTGACGCCGGTCACGCCCATGCCCACACACAATGCATTCAACTTCGTTACTGGTAATCCACAGCAAAAACACATTATAGCCGCTGCCAGACCCTTACCCAGACGTTACTCCAAAGAGTTTTTAAAAATTCGCGATTGTTTCGAGGCATCCGATAATCCATGTGAGGTTAAAATTCAAGTACAACCACCCGATGAAAAAACACCAAAATATGTGCGTTCGCCACATGCGCCACAAGCGCGTCGCCTCGCATACTCGCCACATACACCCAACAACAATTGCAATTGCAACCAGCAACAGCAGCAACATTATAAGAAAGCCTCACCGGTACCGCCGCCCAGACTCTGTCCAAAAACCTTAGCGATTTTGACGCGTCACGGTCAGCAGAAATATGCGAGTCTCTTTCAGCGCGAAGAGATTGACTTGGAGATAATGCAATATCTTACTAATCAGGATCTGTTGGCCATGGGTATTTGTTGCACCGAAGATCGCATGGTTTTACTGGATGCGGCACATTATGCCGCAAGGTACATAAAATATAAAAACTCTAAATGAATGCAGGCATTATTTTTATTTAGTATAATTCTTAATTTATTTTAATCGATATAACTTTGTGATTTTTATTGTTTGTTAGTGATTTGTTAATGTCTGTTCAATGTTTTAATTGTGATTTGATTTGTCAAAATAAAGTATATTGTCATTTAGTTAGTAAATTGTGTGATTTTTTTATTTATTTCTTTTTATAAAAACTATTTGAAAAATTGTTTCGTAATATATAGACAATTTTTAGTATTTTATGAAACTTTCCACTAAGAGATTTTCTTGGTTAGGTCATACAAATTCTTTATTCTTCTTTATTTCTGCAGATATGACATGAAATCTTTGACTGCAATACTATTAAAATTATTTTTTGCAATATCGCTATTATTAAACTGTGGTAGTAATTTACTTGATTCGGATAGACATTATAATGTCCTGATCATGTTGGTTATGTAATTGGTCAGGTTGTGACAAGGTAAATATAAAATTACCAGTTCCCTATCTGATGTTACCCGATTTTTTACTGAAAAAGACAACGCAATAGGCAAAAAGTGAGCATGCAATAAGAATAAGCATGATATTATCAGATTACTGGCATAGGTACTTTTTATTGAAAATTGGTGTAATTTCTATTAGGGAAGGAGTTCTTAGTAGGGCTGTGCGATTAATCAATTAATCAAAATATTGATTAACAAGAAAAAAAACTTCTTGGCTATGTAGTTCTATCGATGAAATTGACTCCCAAACGATGAACCAGCGATTTTCAAGGGATTTCAGAAGACTGTGAATAACTAATTAAATAAAAGAATTAAAATTGGTGTAATTTCTATTAGGGAAGGAGTTCTTAGTAGGGCTGTGCGATTAATCAAAATATTGATTAATCAGAATCCTGATTAATCAGAATCCTGATTAATCAGAATCCTGATTAATCAGAATTTCGATTAATTGATTAATCATAATTTTGATTAATTGAAAATGAAATAATTTTATTCAACAACATTTTGTCAACTTAAATAAAGTGAACATTTATTTTTAAAATAATTAAAAAATGAAAGGAAGTGTTTTAAATGTTCAAGAACCATATAGAAATATAATAATAGTTTGGCGCTATAGTCCTGAAGAACTTAGGCCGAGCTCTCTCACCACTTTGAGTAAAGTATTTTTAAATAGTTCACTATAGAGAAAATAATTAATCAGAATTTCTGATTAATCAAAATGCCGATTAGTCAATTAATCAGAATCCTGATTAATTGATTAATAAATGTTCTGATTAATCGAAAATCTTGATTAATCAAATAATCAGACATTTGATCAATCAAAAAATTTGATTAATTAATTAATCGCACAGTCCTAGTTCTTAGCCTTAGAATGTTTACAAATTATTTAAAAAACCTTAATACACAATAAGTATTTTTAGAGAACAGATTTTTTACAGAGCATTGCTTTGTAATACTTTAATTTTCGATCATCTTGAATAAATTGTACAGAGAAACTACCAAACAACATATATTTCGAGATTAGGTTTTGTTAAAAAAAATTAAACATACAATTTTTGTAATACTTCAATCTCTAGGCACTCTTGTAGTAAATAGTCTGTAGAATTTAACCACCAAAGGATTTATCGAAATTGCTTTTCCATTTTTTTAAAATATTAATAACTTTTAAGGTTGAAAGCTTTTAATATTTCATTCAGTACTCTTAAAATATGTGTTTTAAATTTAATTATGGTTGGAAATAGTAGACGCTTCAATTCTACGTCTTCGACATGAACTTTGACCTCATAGAATTCGCTTCTTTAGCATAACAAGAAAAAAACTTCTTGGCTACGTAGTTTCTATCGATGAAATTGACTCCCAAACGATGAACCAGCAATTTTCAAGGGATTCCAGAAGACCGTGAATAACAAAAAATTAAATAAAAGAATTAAAGTTTTTTTTTTCTTGGATCAGATATATTAAATCCATAAGATTTCAAGGATGATAATTTTTATTGCTTTCTTATTAAGTAATATTTTTAAGACAATTTTATTCTGAATTTCAGGACTTTTAGCCAAAATTTACATTTACTTTTTTACTCGATAAAATTTATCTTGATTTTATCGGTTAATATCTTATTTTTCGTATTATCGATAATCGTTTCATTTAAAATCGTTTCATTAAAAATTCCTTAGATAATACCAATAACACAAACTGCAACTTTTACTAATAACTAAAGCTAATAACTAAAAACTGAAACTTTTATCGCATTTTTACAATGCAATGAAATCCTTGGTTTTCTGCAACGTCATCATTTGAGCTGTGAAAAAGCAGCAGACCTCGTCGCCTGACTTATTTGTCATCGCCAGTCATCACCAAAGTGGTTGGTGCTGTTCAATGTTTGATGAAGGATTAAAATTTGTTACCGATTGTTTAAATTTTTTGTTTATTTATTATTTTTCTTAGTATTAAATCGAAAAAGTCTTATTAAATCTTTAGCAAATATTTTCAGTAATAATTAAATCAGTATGTTCAAATTATATATATAAATTATACATGTTATGCCTTTTCAAAAATGGTATTAGTATTAATACGATTTTTGAAAAAGCATAACATGTATAATTTATATATAATTCGAAATGTACGTATTTAAATCTAATTGAAATGTAGGTCTCTAAAATATATAATAAAATAAATCAACACATTAAAAAAGTAATTTTCAAAAATAATTTAACGCATAATTGTCGTATAATTGTCAAGGCTAGCATTAATATTTAATAAATGTCCATATTAAATATATTTGAATCTAAACTAATTTTTGTTTAACAATATTTTTGTAATATTTTAAATATTTATTGAAAGGAGCTTTAAAACATTTTATATAAAACCAATACCATTCATTTATATATATATATATATATATATATATATATATATATATATATATATATATATATATATCGTCGGTGATGCTGCAAAACCGCCTATTTACATTTTCGAATACCTCTTACAAAATGAATTTTACAGAAGAAACAAAACTGTTTTCAGTCTCAATTCTGCACTTACTTTATACAAAATTAAGTATGTCATAACTTATAAAGGCATTTATCTAATTTTTCCGATCAACATATCATTAAAAACCTGATTATAACTAAAAACCAGTTGGGAAGGTTAGATCACATGGGAAATTTTAAAGTAGGTGTAATTCTGATAGTTAGGATTATCAAAATTATAGTCGGTCTAAGCCGACTATAAATACCCTACACATATGTGTGGTTACCATTCAAAGTGATATATAGGTCACCAGGGTATACGAATCCTGAAAATAACTACAAACATTTAATCGCTGAAGAATTTCCATTCATTTGATACCCATATTTACAAATGTGTAGGTGTACCGAATTTCGATTTTTTTTTTGTGAACCACAAGTCTTTTTGCCGGAAAACATTATTATAATGTATTTGAGCATGATATCAATATATATTTGACCAAAAAAGTTTACCTAAGCACGTATACATAAAAATTGATCTTTATATGAACATTTTATATGAGGTATTTGAACATAAGTGGTCGGATCATAGGTCACAATGGACCGATCTCGCCAATTTTTTCGCACATACAGCGTAGGTATATTAGTAATCTAAGTTATAAGTTTCATTTATCTAGCTCTTCTATTTTAAAAGTCTTAGGGATTTCAACAGACAGACGGACAGACAGACGGACAGACAGACAGACAGACAGACGGACAGACGGACATCGCTAAATCGACTCAGGAGGTCATGCTGATCAAGAATATATATACTTTTCCATACCGGAGATGCTTCCTTCTGGGTGTTACAAACGGCGTACCAAACTGAATATACCCTTTCACTCTTAGTGCAGGGTATAATTAGGCGTAATTTTCACATGCAGTTAGGCGGTTTTGCAGTATCATCGACGATATCTTTTTTGTTATAATAATTTTTATAAATTATGCAGTTATATTGATATACAATTAATGTTTTGTTTATTTGAGTAATATTTGTATTTCTAAACAGGCTTAACTAGCGTGTTTTCGCAATTAGTATTAGTAGTTCATTGACTTGTTCTGAACGTTTTTGCGACGTTGAAATGCATTTAATTAAAATTATAAAAAAATTCTAAATGTTCTCCGACAATATTTGTGAAGTACTTTGATCTCTTGTCCTTGTCTTTTTTCAAAATTATGTAAATTTTATATATCGGCGTTGTAGAAGACATGTTTTTTTTGGGTTGGTGCATCTCTATATAAATGGGACATTCTATGTCAGAATGACCATTTACGTTTCATAATATCAATGAAGGATTTAAGTATTTTTCATTTATTTTGTAGTTACAAAAACTACACTCAAATTTAAATAGAAAATAGTTAACATCTATCAAATATTTTCCACTGTAAAAATTCACTCATAATTATATATTTTTTTCAAATATAATAATTTTTACATTATATTTTTATTTGATTAAATTTTAAATTACACAAAATATAACAATAGCACTATAAAATTAAAATTGAACATAAAATTTGAATTTTACTTAAAATTTTACTAAATATATATATATATATATATATATATATATATATATATATATATATATATATATATATATATATATATTTATATATATATATATATATATATTTATATATATATATGTTATATATTTAAAATTCACTAATAAAACAATTCAAACACTTATTTAAATTTTAAAATAAGAAATGAAATATTGTATTCAAATTAGAAAAATGTCACTAATAATTTTTAAAACATTTGTTTTTATAATACATTTTTATATATATATATATATTTTATTTTTATTATATTTTTTTTTTTTTTTTTAACTTTTTTATTTTTGATATTTAATATTTTAATATTTTTTAAAAACTATTTTTTTTATATACTAAAATGTACACTCAAAATGTTAATTAATATATATAATATAAATATCATTGCTAGACCAATGAATGGTGTACAATTAATTTTGATTGCTGTATTTACGTCGATTATTTTTTTCTGTGTACAAAAAATGGAAAACGGCAACACTGCTCATACTGAGGATAGTGATAAAGTATCATGCAATATTTTATATATTACAAAAATCACATGCAACAAATTCCTTTTATTTTCTTTCGAAGTATACATTTTTAGCAAATACACACACCTTTACCACACATCATATAACATTTTTATTTCGAACTTTCGTGAGATTATTTAAAATTTAATTTTTAGAATATGTTTTCCTTTTAAAATATTTAAAATAAAAATATCTTTCTAAATTAAGAATAGTTTATTTCAGCAAGTTTAAATTTTGAATGATTATAAAATTTTCCGAAAAAGACATATGTAAATTCTTATCTAACTTAATAATAATAAAAAAAAACAAATATTATAAAAAAAAGTATTTGAAAACAAAATTTTAAATAAAAAAAAACTTTTTATAAAATTTTAAATTTACATAAATATTTTAGTATTTTTAATAGTATGTATTATTATTATTGAACAATTTCTTGTTCTCATTTATTAATATTTTTCAATTCATTTAAATCAATCATTTTTCTTGTAATTTCAACTAGTCAATTTAAATAATATTTATTTGATAAACTATGCATTACACTAGACGCAATATTCAACCGTGGTCACACTGCTTCATTGTTATTGTTGCTACATTCGCGTGTGTTCGTGAGTATTCGTGATTTCACGTTGTGCACAGTGTTGCCAGATTTTATTTTAGAAAACCTGCCTCATTCTGAAAAAAAAAATTTAAAGTTAATTTGGTGTTATTATTATTTATATACTTCGAAAATTATTAAACATTATAATTAAAATTTAAAAACTATTTTCTGATAATTATCAAAAAATAGAGTTTAAAATAGACGTTATCCGATAACTTTTAACTTTTTTTTTCTTTTTATTACAGGTTTATAAATATTAAAATAACAATGGTAAATTGGTAAAATTAACTGGGTTATAACATAACGAATTATATGGCTTTTAAAAATGTGCAATTCTGTCCCCAATTCCGTCCAAAACATGCTCAACGGAACAATCCCAGTATACCACAACTCAGACCTTCCAATTGCTTCAAACAATTCTTACATATAATAATTTGATATCAGTAATACATATATAGAATTTTTTTTAAAATTTTCAATTCGACCTCACACCCAGAAAAAAAATCCCTCAAATCCCATTAAAATTGGTCAATAGGACAATTATTGATTTAATAGTATACAAAAAATAAATCTTTTCATATAAACTCAATGGCAATGTCATGGTATTTTCTAGTATTTAATGGTGTTTTCCGATTAAAATAATAATTTATCCTATTGACTATTTTTAATAGTAAAAAACTATTATTTATATAGTATTTTTTTCTGGATGCAGCCTTAAATTTTGGAAAATTGCCTTTGATTTCAGAAAAATTAATTGGTATCTCACAACACTTTCGTTCTGATATCGAAACGAATGACATACTAAGGGCCGTTTTCACAATATCCAGTTAAGTGTTTTAATTCCATTTGTTCTATGGGTAACTCTAAGTTAAAGTAGCAGTTAGAGCTTATCCGAAGATGGTAAAAACGGTCATAAATGACATAAACTCAAATGTTTCCGATATTCAAAAGTCTTCCGAAAAGTTATAATTCTACATATATATAACACTTTGCTTTGACAAAATGTCCAAAGTAGTTTTATAAGCATTTAAAGACAATAATGGTCTTTTATACGGCTTTTAAATTATTTCATTAGGTCGTTGTATACTAAACGTAGGGCAGTGCAATTAATCGATTAATTAAACTGTTTGATTAACTAATTTGTGATTAATAAATAAATTGATCAATACATAATTTGATTAATCATTAAATTGATTAATCAATTAATAATTTCAGCGTCGCAAAATATTTTCAATTTTATTATTTGTATTATTTAAAATTATATTTTGATAAAATGTTTAAAAGATGTTCAATATATTTATTTTTTAATTTTTAGCTAACCAAAATTCTCATTAACCAATTGTTTAGAAACTTGATTTATCAGAAAAAATAACTTATAGATTATCAATTAATCAAGATTCTGATTAATCAAAATTTGGATTAATTTAATAATCGCACTGCCTTATACACACAAAAATTCACCAACAACCAGGATTCATCATATTGAAGATATCACTCATTGAATTGAAATCGTATTTTGTAATTATTTTCATTCTCAATTTGCACACTCTTATAAGATATTTAAATAAATATGGTTTAATAAATAAAATTTTTGAAGATGAATTCTAAAATCTTTACAACTTTGTTTCGTTTTCCAAATCAACTAAGTTAAAAAAATAATAAATAAAAAAATGTATAAATAAAAAAAAAATTAAAATATTGAAAATAATTCTGCATATAATGTCATATTAACAAAAAAGAGTCCAAATATGGCTAATTTAACTGCATAGGCTTCTATTGAATTATTTATAACTCGTATCAGAGTGGCTCAATTGTAACCATATCGACGCACCTTACGAAAACTATTATATATTTTTTCCCTTACGAAAATAAATATGTTATCTTTTAAGTTTAAGAATAAATAATTTGTTTTTAAATCGAAAATTAATGTAACAGTCAAGGTTTCTTATGAGACAATAACAAATGATCTCGAAAACCCTAAAACTGGACATGTTCATAGGTTCTAAAAATATTTATAATAATAATAGTTCGACGATAAAATTCTGAAGAACCAAGGCTCACCATTTAAACATGTTATATTGTACACAAATAGCGGGACATACTATCTTTACTACACCCAGAAAAAAATTCCCTCAAATCCCATTAAAATTGGTCAATAGGACAATTATTGATTTAATAGTATACAAAAAATAAAAATTTTCATATAAACTCAATGGCAATGTCATGGTATTTTCTAGTATTTAATGGTATTTTCCGATTAAAATAATAATTTATGCTATTGAATATTTTTAATAGTAAAAAACTATTATTTATATAGTATTTTTTTCTGGGTGTACTCTTTTTGATGCTGCATTCGCTGTGTTCGAACCAGCAACGATTCGGCACACTACCCTTCTGAGCCACCGATATATTATATAGTTATGCATATTTTATATCATTATAGCGTACATATTTTAAATTTTGTCAAACAAATTTTACAAATGTCAATATCAAAACATAACAGCAACACAATATGATTTTAAAAATATGTATTTCAATAAAAAGATCCTTGAAAAAATTAAAGCATAATTATTTTCCACAGACAACTGTTTGTTGTATTATTTTTATGTGGAAACTCAAAAACGTTATAATATTTGCCATTTAAGTAATAATTAAATTGTATTCGTTTAAAAGTGATATAGTATCTTTCGTACGAAATGGGCGTCGATATATGATTGCTATAGAAATTATTTTGCATATAAAATAAAAAAAATTGAGCTACATTTTTGATATTAAAAACCTTTTTCTGTTTTTAAAAAATAGACGGTATTTGTTTTTGTATTTTTTAAAGCTTGTCTTGTTTTCTAAAAAATAAGGTATACACCAAAATGGTATACCGAGTATTGAATGCTCTACATAGGTTTGAAGTCGTGAAATTGATGTTTTTTATGAACTCTAGAAAATATTTAGACAGTTTAGATTTTATTTCTATAAAATGATAAATTTGTCTGCGCGTTTCTAAAATATATTCTTTCAAAATTTCACAAAGTTTGAAATATATCCGGAACAAAAATTCTGTCAAATATTCAGAATATTTTTGGTAAACACAAAGCAATAAGTTTAAGTTTGTGGGAAGTATGTTCTCTGGAAATATTCCCTAAATATTCCTGAAAAATGCCAGAAATTTGGTCTCGGTTATATTACATATAGAGTTAACAGTTAGTTAGAAGAAGTACTGTACTGTGTAATATAGAATCAGAATTAAAAAAATATGTTATATAGGGAAAAAACCTGTTTGGTCTCTCAATAAACTGGCAAAAACAAAAACCGCCAATATGGCAACACTGTGTACGCTTCAAATAAATGCGCGATGTTGTCTGTTGATTCTTTAGTCTAACTTTGCCGCTCGTCGTAGCAGGTGCGCTAAACGGAAGCAGAAGAATCACATCGAGTGACGGACATAGAACAGAACAGAAAAGTGTTAAGAATTTTTAAAGTGTTTGAAATTGTGTTATTGCTTGCAGCAACTGACTGTTGAAAAATCGAATTTAAAATACGTTTTGAAACTTGTACTTGGCGTGTGTAAATTGCGGACAGACGGATATAAAAGCAGTCGGTCGATTGGTCGTTCATTCGTTCGGTTGGTCAGTTAGTCCGCTGAGTGTTGTTGGCTGCTATTTTACGTCTTTGTTTTTATAATAATTGTTGCTGCTCTTGTTATTGTGTTGTTGGCGTTAACTAATATTGTTACTGCTGATATTGTGTTTGGCGGTGTTGTTTGTTGCGTTAGGCCGCGTTTAAAAAAATTGGATTTGCGAAACTGCATTAAATTCGAAATTTGAATTTTATTAAAAATAAAAAATAATAAAAAAAATAAAAAACAGCAACTGCAACTGTTGCCGAGCTGCAGCAGCAGCGCTGAACGCATTCGAGAGGCGGTCGACAAACGGAATTTCAAAAACTACTACAGCTGGTAGGTATTTTAATTTTGTATTTTTATGTTTTAGTAATTAAGTAATTTTGATTAGGCCACTGCTGCAATCAAAAATTAATAAAATTATTAGAAAGTTTTGTTCAAAATATAAAATTAAAAAAATTAATTAAAAATACAAAAATATAAAAATATAAAAATATAAAAATATAAAAATATAAAAATATAAAAATATAAAAATATAAAAATATAAAAATATAAAAATATAAAAATATAAAAATATAAAAATATAAAAATATAAAAATATAAAAATATAAAAATATAAAAATATAAAAATATAAAAATATAAAAATATAAAAATATAAAAATATAAAAATATAAAAATATAAAAATATAAAAATATGAAAATATAAAAATATAAAAATATAAAAATATAAAAATATAAAAATATAAAAATATAAAAATATAAAAATATAAAAATATAAAAATATAAAAATATAAAAATATAAAAATATAAAAATATAAAAATATAAAAATATAAAAATATAAAAATATAAAAATATAAAAATATAAAAATATAAAAATATAAAAATATAAAAATATAAAAATATAAAAATATAAAAATATAAAAATATAAAAATATAAAAATATATAAATATATAAATATAAAAATATAAAAATATAAAAATATAAAAATATAAAAATATAAAAATATAAAAATAAACATTTTTTGAAAACGAAAATCTGTATACAACAATCAAACATAAACCGATATTGAAACTAATATGAACGGTTTCAATTTATATCGGTTTCAAACGGTTTTTTTAAAATGGTATACAAAAATTATTGAAAAAATATTTTCTAGTATTGAAATTTTTAGTATTTATTTATTTTGATTTTTTTTATATCGTCACTGTGTCACTTTAAAAATTAGTAAACTTTATTTTTTTTTTTCAATTTATTTTATTATTTTGGTTTATGCATCAAATATTATAACGTATATAAAATATCTTTGGATTTGGACAACTTGCTAAATTATAAATATGGATTTTGTGAGGCTATATCCTGACCAGAACGCAAATATTTTTTTTTATACTTTAACTCTTTATTTGCGCAAGAAAAAAAGTAGTGATTTTAAGACATTTATTGTTTGTTTTTAAAGCATCTATCGATTGGCGATAACTTTCCAAATATTCATTTGCCATTTATTATTTGCCAGAAAAATGAGTGATAAAATATGTTGATGATCGATAGGTATTTTAAAAACAAAGAATTAATGTCTTTAACCACTATTTTATATTGCACCAATAAAGAGTTATAGCAAAAATTCCAAGAAATTGGAAAAATTGAAAATCTTGTCATGCCAAAAATACGTATCTTTTCGTTTTTTTTGCTATAACTCTTTATTGGTGCAAGATAAAATAGTAATGTAAAGGCATTTATTCTTTGTTTTCAAAGCACCTATTGATTGTCATCATTATTTAAAAATAATTTTCCAAACATTTTTCTTGAAAATGATATAAATTCAAAATTTTTTTTTATAAAAATGATGATAATCAATAGGTGCTTTAAAAACAAACAATTAATGCCTTCACACCAATATTTTATCTTATACCAAGCAATAGTTATGGCAAAAAAACGAATATATTCGCCCTTTTGGCATGACATCATTTTCAATTTTCCCAATTTCTTGGCTTTGGATCTGGTTCCATTTATCAAAAACTCTAAATCTATATCGAAACTTTAAATTGAATCCAGTATAAATTTATCAAAAACTCTAAATCTATATCGAAACTTTAAATTGAATCCAGTATACCGAAATCATTTCATATTAATTTCGAAATCGCAATTTTTATTCGATTATGTTCTTATACTTGATTTAAAGTTTTAATTTCCTAAAACGAATCGTGTGACTGCCAGACGATACGTTTGAAATCACTTCGCCCTAAAATTGCTATAACGTAACATATTGGATCGTTTAATGGACCTGATTTAAAATATTACAGTCTTAAAACGAAACGTGTGACTGCCTGACGGTTCGTTTGAAGTCACCTCTCCCAAAAATTGGTATAACGTAACTTATTGGATCGTTTAATGGACCCGTTTTAAAGTTTTACGATCTTAAAACGAATCGTGTAAAAAATAATAAAAATGTAAAAAATAATAAAACGTAACCTAAATATTGTCTTATTTTGAAGTATTTCGGTCTTAAAACAAATTGTGTGAATGTCAGGCGATATGTTTGAAGTATAATGTAACCCATTTCTTTCGTTTTATACATCCCTTCATTGGTCTTATTTTACGTTTAAGAGATATATATCAAACACAATCGCAAATAAAAGCAAAAATATATTAATGAATTTCACAATTTTTACGGTTTAATTTATTTAAACAAATTTTAAATTATTATAAGTTAAATTAGTTACTTCACTTGAAGTTTTAGCGCTGTAATTCGAAACGAATGACTATTAGAAGGAAGTGATGAATGGGTGAATTTTCAAAAATTTCAAAGTTTTAAAAGTCAAGTAACATAAAATCCGAATTCGTGTTACGAAATTTGGACATCAATTTTCGTTTCGTCGTTCATTTTGAAATACAGAAAGTGGGTATTAATTCAAATTCGTGTTACGAAATTTGGACATCAATTTTAGTTTCGTCGTTCATTTTGAAATACAGAAAGTGGGTATTAATTCAAAAAACTGCTGTCACTCGAATTTCAGAGGATTTTTGAAAATTTCGTATGTGTTTCATTTTATTATAAAATATTGAATATGAAAATATTGAAGTTTAAATTTATAAAAATTAAATATAATAAAATGATTAGTAAAGAATAAAAAAAAACTAAATTTAGATTAATTGAAAATATTTTTGTAGCTTAAAAATCACAATTTTTGCAAAAGAAAATGCATTTTATTGCAATTAGTTTAAGAGTTATTGGCGCTTATCTTTAAATAAATCACAAAAAGCTTTATAAAATCAATGCTAAAATAATAAAATTAAAAATATAAAAAAAATGAAATTAAAATCATTAAAACTCATCTTCAACTTGGCATAATGCAATTAGTTAGCAAACAGCGGCGCAAATAATCATAGTGAAACGTAACTGACGCCTAATTAGAGTACAAAAAACCATCTTGCGAATGGAGGAGATACAGACCTCACACACACACCCAATATCCACAAAACATCCATACATAGTCAGTCACAGCTCATAGCCTCAGATTCATACGGTCTTTGTGGCGACTTTAGCGGACATCACGGATAATAGAATAGAATGACACGACCAGCAGCAGCATCATCGCTATTGTACAGTGGTGCAATTTTCTCATTAAAAAGATATAACAAATATATATGACAGAAACTCACATATTATGATTAATCTTATTCTCTCCTGATACTGCTAAATACCAATTCGATAGAATTGTTTTTTTTTTACTATTCTAGATTTTGATTTTTCAATACAAAATAGTAGATATCGAATACGATTCGTTAAAATTTCTGAGAACCAAATTCAACTCGTTTATTAAAATTTCGTTTTATTTCAAATCCAGCGAATTTATTTTTTTGCTGTTCCAGAATTCGATATTTCAATTCAAAATCGATTTCATTTATCGATTTCATTAGAATTCAATTCGTTAAAGTTATTAAAGACCAATTTCAATTAGATTTTTGCTGTCTAATATAGAAATTTCAATTGAATTCAATTTCAAAAAATTTTCTTCTTGCTGTTCGAGAATGTTCCAGAATTTTCCATACCAAATAGAGTGGTAATAATAAATAAATTCAATAGTGATTTGTTCAAACTTGAATAAATTTTTAAATTTGTTTCTAAATTCATTAATCAGTATTCAGGACTGATTATGGTACTGAGGAGTACCTGAATAATACACCCAGAAAAAAATACTATATAAATAATAGTTTTTTACTATTAAAAATAGTCAATAGGATCAACTATTATTTTAATCGGAAAATACCATTAAATACTAGAAAATACCATGACATTGCCATTGAGTTTATATGAAACGATTTTTTATTCTATACTATTAAATCAATAATTATCCTATTGACCAATTTTAATGGGATTTGAGGGAATTTTTTTCTGGGTGTACATATGCTATTGAATACTGGCCTGAATTAGGGATGTCCATCTGAAAAAACATCGATGTTTTGGTCGATATAATACATCTACTCGTTACGTCGATGTTTTTCTATGTATCGAACAAAAACATCGAATTTTTCGATGCATCGAATGAAAAATTCTTAGGTAAATAATTTAAATTTTGATGAAGATTTTATAAGATTTATATGTCAAATAACCAAAGTGTTATTCTTATTATACAAAATAATTATGGCGTTGGGAATCACAAAAGTCTAAGTCTATGTTATATCATTTTGAGAAAGACACGAAAACCATGTATGTAGCAAATTGTAATTTAAAGTGTTTAATTTCAAATAGAATTCCATAAATAATAAAATTTAATTAAATTTAGCTAGTTTCGATTAGCAAATATGAATTTAAGTGGTGGTTCGATATATCGAAAAACACATCGATGTATCGAATAGATTCTGAGGTTTATATTGCATCGGAAAACATCGATGTATCGAAGCAATATATCGGGAGTTTTCAAAACATCGATGTATTTTGGACATCCCTAGCCTGAATTGAACAAACCTTGAACAGTTCTGAATATTCGAACTGAATTTAAACGATAACCTAGAAGTCTTAAAATTTAAAAGCCTTAGAACGTCGAAACAGATAATGTCGAGACAAAAAATATTTTTGAATAAGCTGTCTGTTTCGGTAGATGAACTCATCACAACAGTATTTTAGATAATCGGAATTCTGACTAGGCGTAGATGATGTTACTAATCGGTTGCACGATCTCCTTTTAAAATTTATCTGATATTTTCCAAGGCCATAATTAGATCCCGGTCGGGCAGTTTGTCTTTTTTTTAGGGAATTGGAAATTCATTAAATTTTTGTTCTTATCATATCCTGACCAGTTACAAGATAATTCTGAACAGCAGCGTTCACACTTTCCCGCAGTGTAAAAGTAGCAACTCATGATTAAAAAGGTACTAGAAATGAGTAAAATGCTTTTCTTTTTTACACAAATGTAGAGTAAATTGTTAAGAAAATTCTAAAATGGAGCAAAATACAAATTCGGAATCTAATTGGAGTACATTGCACTTAAAAAAAATACGCCATTGTTGTATGTAGTAAAATCTATCAATTTAAAATGAAAAGTAGTAGATCTGCTCCAATCGGAGTAGAATGTGAACACTGCTGATCAGTTTATGATCATGTCTACCATATTAGTGCTAATTTATCCGAAGAAATTCCGATAATTTCCCTATTGGTTCACCGCAAATATTAAAAACAATGACGAAAATTAAAATTAACCAAGTTTGTCATTTATTTTGTTGTCTTATTCCGAGATCAATGCGAATAGACAGAGAATTCACATTATATCGCATATATTCGTAGCGATATCGAGCGTCAAATTTGATCTATATGGACCTATATGGTTGATATCGATACGTTCTATCGATGTTTTTTCGGTAGAGAAGTTTTTTCGAGATTGCTTCATAAAGTATTTTGATAACGATGTGATAAATATTTAAGTATCGTATCACGTGAAAGAAATTGAATGTACGAGAATTTTAAAACAATTAGCATCGATAAAGCATTTTTTTATCAAAATTATTCAAGAAACCTTCGAGATATCAGAGGTCTCCGGAATTAAAAAAAATGTATTTTTTTTTAATATATTTAAAATACACTGAGTGAAAAATGATAAAAATAAATAAAAAATAAATAAAAGTTAACACCTTTCATCTATCAATTTTTTAATATATTTAAAATACACTGAGGGAAAAATAAGAAAATTAAATAAAAAAAATTAACACTTTCAGACCCGTTTTTCACCACTTGTCATTTCAATTTTAAATACCTTGCAATGTAATTTGAATAATATTCCCAGACAAAATTTTTAGTAGGATCAGGGCAGTTTAGAAATATTTTTCAAAACATTCAAGCAAAGAAATGATGCATATTTTATGCTCGTTCGCAAAATATGCCTTGAGCACAGAAAAAAAATTGAAAAAAAAATTAAATTATTTGAGAATTAATATAATTAATTAGAAAAACGAGTTATTTAATCAAAATGGTTAGTGTATATGCTATGGGTTGGAGTATATAGCATACACACCAACCGACTTCACAAACTACACAGTTTTAAAGACACTACAGTTTTACAGATTCTACACAGTTTTATAGACACTACACAGTTTTACAGCCATTACACAGTTTAACTGGTACTATTATTCGGTTCGTCGGGTCATTTTTCGGTACATCGTGAGTATATCATTATATTCTTCTCTCTTATCAAATTTAATTAATTGATAACAATAGTTAATGCTATTAATATAATTAATTGGTTAAACGAATTATTTAATCATATCGCTTATGGGTTGGTGTGTATGCTATAGGTTGGTGTCTATGTATATATATAGCGTACACACTAACCGACTTCACAAACTACACAGTGTTAAAGACACTGCAGTTTTACAGATTCTATACAGTTTTACAGCCACTACGCAGTTTTACAGACACTACCCAGTTTTGCAGCCAAAGTTTAACTGGTACTATGGTTCGGTTCGTTGGGTCGTTTTTCGGTACATCGTGAGTATATCATGATATTCTTCTCTCTTATTTATCTCTAGTAGTGACGTGTGAACATGGTTCAAACTTTGAACAACATGTAGTAAGTAAATTAATTCATATAAAATAATAAGATAACAAAATATGTATAAAAAAAAAATATGTATAAAATAAAAAATACAAATATAAATAAAATAATAAATATATAAAATAAATACCCAAGTAACACAAAGTACTGATTTCGTCACGAATTTTGGACTTCGTTAGTTGTGCAGTAGAAATTTAAATGGAAAAAATGTAGAGTATTCCTTTTCTCATGACACAGTTTGTCTATATATCGATTTTCAATTTTTTTTTTAAGTTTGAATAGAATTTTTCAAGTTTTAATACAGATTTCTACATTGATTTCGATTCTTAGCCAAGAACCGGTTCAATTCTACGTATCGATACATTTTCGTTACATGTTAATCTACAGATTCAGACTAAGTTACTTGGGTAACAATTAAAAAAATATTCTTCTTCAGAGGGTGTGTTAATTACCTTTAATTTTCGTTCAATTAATTTTTTAATTAATATGATTAAATATTTAATCAATACAATTAAATTCGTATCGGCTATAAGCGAATACTATCACCAATAAAATGAATACACACACCAAATTGAGCGAATACATACACCAAAGTAAGCGAATACTTTCAACGCGGGAACAGCTGTTGCCAGCAAATGCGATTGCTAATATGAAGATGTGTACGCTAATGTAATTAATAATTTAGTCGTCGCAGTTTAATTGTATTGATGTACCTTTTTCGTTATATTTACGATTTTTTCTGTGAATCTGACATTTCACAAAATCAGACAACCTGCTAAATACTTCCCAAAATATTCCGTTTATAAAGGGTTTTTCAACAGCGACGCTACAAAAGTAGAGTGACAGGGACAGCAAACGACGCCACATTTCTTGCCGCTCTTTTGACATTTCTCTTCAGTAAGGTTTGCCATTTCATAATGGAAAGATATACGAATTCGAATTTCGGTAGTAAATTTTAATAATTTCGACTCATTGTTGGCTCTTGAAAAAAAACTTTTGTAGCGCTCTTATTGAAAAACCCTTTATATGGGTTTGACCGAAATATGCTTGAAAAATTACAGAAATTTTGTCTTGAGAAGGTAATAAAAATAGTCATAATTCATTTATGGGTCATCAGTTTTATTTTATTCCAAAAGTATTAAAATTCAGTTACAATAAATTTTGTTATATCATTTATTTCTTAGTGTATAAATAAAAAATTTAAATTCTTTGTAATATGTTATTGAATTTGGTGGTTAATTGGATTATATTATGTTTGATATCTGAGTACAATAAATACATACTACCAAAAATGCTGTAAATTTTTAGAAAAATTTATAGGTTTTAAATTTAAACTGTCGATATCGATCAAAAGAGATTTTAAAGAATTTAACTATATCCTATAAATACAATAAAATTTCATAAAAGCTACTGTACGACGACACAGTGTCTTTCAGTTATTTGTTACGCTTGTTTGTGGAGCTGTCTTTGTGACCGTCCGTCCGTCTGTCTGTCTGTCTGTCTATCCGTGTGTTTTTCAATACGTCCGTCTTACTGCCGCTGCGCTGCGCCTGTTTGTTTTGTTTGCTTGTTAGTTTTTTTTATATTTTTTGTTTGTTTGTTTGTTTGCTGCAGCCTCTGGTGCTGCCTGACAATAAAAATCTTATTTTTTAATATGTGTCGAATGAATGCGTCTCCATTGGTGGAGCTTGCGGACATGCATTTCTATAGAAAAAAAAGACATACACACACACAAAGACCGCACACACTGACAGATAAAAGCCACACTGACACATACAGACAAATACATATGCCCTGCATTTGCACACACGCACAAGAGGACAGACGTACAGACGAACAGGCACAAACAAACGAATATCACAAATTGCAGCGCCACGGATTTGAGTTTAAAAATTATGACAAACAACCTAAAAACGACATTAAGTTGAATAAGAAGACAACAATGTTTAAGGAATAGATGTAGGTGAAAGAGGATTATGAAAGAGAATAAAAATAATAATAATAGTTTGGCTCTACAATCCCGTATAGAACTTAGGCTGAGCTCTCTGAAATGGAATAAAAAGAAGTTAATAAAGACGATGTGAATGAAAAAGAATTAAATAAGAATGTTGAAATAATAAATAATAATAAAAAGAAATACAAAAATTGCTATTTAATAATTGAAATAACAAAATAAATTGAGTGATGTTGAAAGATGATGTATAAAAGAAGTATGAAAAATTAGAAGATTAAAAAGTTAAAAAATGTATATACCAGAAATATAAATAGAAGAATAGAGAAAATAGTAGGAATATTAGAAAATCTATGTAACGCAGAAAAACGTTAAAATAGAAGTAATAAAAAAAGTAACAAGATGAAATATGTAATAGAAGTACAATAAAAATAAAATAGTTTATTTGATTAGGTATAGAAAATAGAGGAAGAAGTAAAAATAGAGGGAGATATAAGTATAAGAAATAAAAGAGTGTAACTAATTGAAGAAGCTTAAAAAGTAGATTATGCCAATGCAAATTAAGTAGAGCAAAAAATGAAAAAGAAATAAAAGATCTAGATGAAATATAAAAACATTAAAAAGAGATGAAGTAAAAGATAAAAAAAGAAACTAAAATTAAAGATTTTAAAGAAAAAACAAAATGTGTGTTGAATAAGTAAAAAAAAAACATAAAATAGAGGAAAATGGTAAAAAGGCGTAGATGAAGTAGTCGTAGAACACATTATTTTTTAGATGTTCATGAAATTAAAGTATGATAAATAAAATCAAACAATTGAAACAAATAGAATAGAATAATAGATAAAATTAATAAATAGAATTAATAAATAGAAGTAATATAAGTAGAAAATGTACCTAAAGCGAAAGAAGGTTAGCAGCTGAGGTCTACGAATAGATTTTCTAATTAAAAAAGTATAAAATAATTAATAAAAAATAATGGGAGTTACATAGTAATAAGAGGGAATTAACCGAAATATAATATAAAGTAGGAGAAATTGTTCAAAAGATGTAGTGATGATGTTTAGTATGACTAAGAATTTAAAAGAGGCGTAGAAAAATGTAGAAGAATAGTGGAGACAACAAGTTAAAGCAGTAAAAAAAGTGGAAAAATAAATAAATGGAGTATTAGAATTATTAGAAGTAAAAGAAAAAGTAGATAATGTAAAATATGTGAATTTGTGGACAAAGTTAAAGATGATGTCAAAGATTTTGTAGAAGGGAATAATGAGTAAAATTTTAAAAATAATAGAAATTGTTGTAATAAAGTAGAATTCAATGAAGTGGGAAATGAAAGACTAAATAAGGGTAGAAGACGTAAAAAAGTATTAACCCTTAAATGCCCACGGATGAAAATCCAAACTTTGTTTAACGAATTTTATTTAATCTTCCCGCTCTCGATTTTTAAAATATTTATTGATCCAAGCGCCACCGTTTGCGCCGATTCCCGTTTGAAACAAACTTCATTTGACGGCTGTATATCCAGTAAGGGTAACCAACCTCAAGAAAATTAACTTTTGTAAAATTGCGTACTTTCAAAAAAATATTATTGTCGAAATCGAAGCTGAAAAAAATATTATCATGATCGCTGTAGTAAAGGGTTTTTCAATAAGAGCTCTACAAAAGTTTTTTTTTCAAAGGTTTTTTAACAGGGACGCTACAAAAGTAGAGCGACAGAGACAGCAAACGACGCCATATTTCTTGCCGCTCTTTTGACATTTCTCTTCAGTAAGGTTTGCTATTTCATGATGGAATGATATACGAGCCAACAACGAGTCGAAATTATTAAAATTTACTACCCAAATTCGAATTCGTATATCTTACCATCATGAAATGGCATGAAGAGATATGTACTAAATTTTTATTTACTTTTTGTATTGAAATGTTTTTCTGAGGACAGGGAAATAACTGAAATATAATTTAAAGTATGAGAAATTGTTCAAAAGATGTAGTGATGCCGTTTAGTATGACATAGAATTTAAAAGAGGCGTAGAAAAATAGTGGATAGAAAAAGTTGAAGCAGTAAAAAGTGGAAGAATAAATAGATGGAGTAGAAGAATTATTAAAAGTAAAAGAAGAAGTAGATAATGTAAAATTAGTGAATTTGTGAATAAAGTAAAAGATGATCTCAAAGATTTTGAAGAAGTGAATAAAATGGTAAATTTAAAAGATAATAGAAATTGTTGTAATGAAGAAGAATGGTTGTCAATAGTGACATATTGTCTAAGACGCCGGGACTCTTTGTTTGTTGCCACCAGGTACTTCGTCTTGTCCTCGTTCACCGTAAGACCCATTCGACGCTATTCCCTCTCTAAACTGGAGAATGCTGCACTGACTGCTCGTACGCTTTGCCCAATGATGTCGATATCATCATCGTACCCGAGCAGCATGGAACTCTTGTTGAAGATAGTGTCATTGTGATGGAGTTGTGCAGCTCTTTTAATCTTCTCCATTATTAGGTTGAAAAAGTCACACGATAGGGAATCGCCTTGTCTGAAATCTTGTTCGTTACGGTGAGGTTGTTCCCAATTCTCACTGAGCAACGTGTGTCGCTGCAAAGCCTTATGAGTTTCGCAGGTATACCGAACTCAGGCATGGTGGCGTATAGATGACTCCTTATCGGACTGTCGAAGGCAGCTTTGTAGTCGACGATAAGGTGGTGGGTGTCGATCTGCCTCTTTTTGGTCTTTTCCAGGATTTGGCGCAATGTGAAAATCGGTTCTATGATGGACTTGCCAGGTCTGAAGCCGCAATGATAAGGTTCAATCAGTCTGTTGACGATGGGCTTTAGTCTTTCACATAATACGCTCGTTAGAACTTTATACGCGATATTGAGGAGACTTATCCCACAGGGCAGAGTATACTGAGATTCTATTCGCTGGGCATGCTTTCTTCCGACCATATTCTACTGATGAGCTGGTGCATGCTCGTTATGTGCACATCGCCTGCGGTCTTAAACAACTTCGCAGACAGACCTTCCGATCCTGCGGCTTTGTTGTTTTTCAGCCTGTTGATCGCTGTGCAGACCTTATCACAGTCAGGCGGCGGTATGTCAACGCCGTCGTCAGCTACTGGGGTTGTCAAGCTGTCTTCTCTATCGGCGGAGTAGTTGTTGTCATCACCTGCTAGAAGATGAGAGAAGTGCTCTCTCTCTCTATAATCTCAGTGTACCCTGGACATCTGTTACTAGAATCCCGTCATCGAGCTGACAGGAAGAGGGTTCGGTCTTTAAACCTCCGGTCAGGCGTCTTATCTTCTGAAAGAATTTTCGAGCCTCGTTCCTGTCGCCATGCATCTCAATATCTTCATACTCGCGTCTTTCTAATTCTCTTTTTTTGCGCATGAATAGATGTCTCTCTCCTTCCTCTACTCTCTGTATCGCTTCTTCGCGGCTCGCGAAATACCGACTGCAGGGTGGCTCTATATGCAGCGTCTTTCTCTGCAGTGGCTGCGCGACACTCTTCGTCATACCACCTGTTTCGTAGTGAAGATAATGGAGATGAAATTGAAAGAAGAAAATCAGGAAAAAAAGAAGAACATAACTAAGAATAGAGAAGAAAATTAAGAAGAAAGTCAAGAAGATAAATAAAATGAAATAAATAAAATAAAATAACGAAAAAAACTAAGAAAATATAGAGGAGAATACAGATGAAAATAAAGAAGATTATAAAGAACACAATTTAGAAGAAAATATAGAAGAAAAGAAAGAAAGAAAAAACAATATTAAAAATGAAAATAATTAAAAATACAATAATGAAAAAATAAAGAACAAATTTAAAAATAAAATATAGAAGAGAATATCGATGAAAATAGAAAATAATGAAAGTAGGGAAGAATGAAAATAGGAAATAAAAATAGAATGAAAATGGGAAAAAAACAAGACAATAAAATCAAACAAAGGCGGATTATTTTAAAATAAAATAATTTTAAAAAATGAAAGTTAAAAATGAAAGAGAAATACAGAATAAATAAAAAAAAACAGAAAGTGAAAAGATAAAAGAAATAATGAGTAAAATAAATACAGAATAAATAAAAAAAAATGAAGTGAAAAGTTGTAAGAAATAATGAGATAAATAAAAATAAAGAACAAAACAAAAATATAAATGGAAATTAAGAAGGAAAAAAAGAAAAACGAAGTAGCGTATATAACATAAAACTTTAAACAGCAGAATAGATAAAAATTAAAAAGAGAATAAATTAAGAAATTAAAAAAAGAGAAACTAAAGAAGAAATAAAATAGAAATTAAAGAAGAGAAAAAAAAGACAATAAATAAAGAAGGAAAATAAAGAAGATTATAATGCGCTAAATAATGAAGAATAAAAGGATGCAAAAAAGAAAAAAAAAACCAGAAAATAGAAAAAAAGAAAATATTTAAAAGAAAACGAAGATAATGCAGAGAAAATAAAGAAAATAAAGAAGATTAATTAAGAAGAATGCAAAGCCATGCCAAATTGACAGTGCACCCAGAAAAAAATACTATAAAAATAATAGTTTTTTACTATTAAAAATAGTCAATAGGATAAATTATTATTTTAATCGGAAAATACCATTAAATACTAGAAAATACCATGACATTGCCATTGAGTTTATATGAGAAGATTTATTTTTTGTATACTATTAAATCAATAATTGTCCTATTGACCAATTTTAATGGGATTTGAGGGAATTTTTTTCTGGGTGTGCGAATAGAGGGAATTAAAAGAATGAATGGATTAAGAGGAATGAAAAGGTGGCAGTGAATAAATTGGTGGCAGTGAAAATGTGGTGACAGAGAAGAATAACAACGTGGTGCAATGCAAAACCAAGAGGTAGCTGAAAATAAGACTTAGAATAACGCGTAAAAGAAACAAAAAAAATATGTTGTTTGCCTCAGCAAAACAACAGCAGAGACAACAACGACGACGACGAGGACAACAATAGCAACAACTACAACTGAAATAGCAAGTGCAACTGCAGCGCGACAACAATAGTCGCGGCTGCCACACGGCGTAATTGCAATTTGCGTAATTTGTTTGAATGTGTGTGTGTGTCTTGTCCTAAGTGTGTCTCTGTGTTTATCTCTGTGTGTCTGTCTGTCTGTTTTTGCGTAGAAGATTTACTTGCATTATTTGCTTTTGTTGTAGTTTAAGTTGTTGCTGTTGTCATCGCCTTTATTTATTCTTATTGTTGCAAATTTAAATGTTGCGCGCTGCTTCGCTGCATTTTAATTTATTTTGTTTATTTTTTTTTTTGTTATTTAGCATGTTACTCTTTTTATGCTTTTTGTTGTATTTTTCACTTGTTTTTTGTTATTGCGCAAACTGAATATAAATAAAATGCATTTCACGCAAAATTCAACAGCTGCTTGTCGCATTTTTTATTTTATTTTTTTTTTAATTTTTGTATGCTGTGGGCCATAGTTTTGGCCAAGTTTCGCATTTGCGTTTTCCGCGTACGTGTTAAGCAAAGCTAATGTCGTCGTTGTCGTCGACATTCGTCGCAGCAACAGACGTGCGCGGCAATAGCAATAGCAACAGCAATAGCTATAGCAAAAGCTACTGCAAAACGTAGCGTATGCGTGATTTTTAATGCATTACGAATTAATGTTGCGTATACGCCAGAGCGCGCGCGCGCGCCTTCATTTAAATGCATTCGCAATGCAAATGCGTAGCCGCTGCGTTTTTGATTTACTGTGTTGGGCTACCGCTGAATTTTACAGAATTATTGTACAATAAATGTATAATATTATGGCACAATAAAAGCAGATTTTTTTTTATAAATAAAAAAATTTATTGTATAATTCTCTGGATATCTCAAGGTCCCTGGCATCAATACACGAAGTGCAATAATCTTCTAAAATTAAGAAAACGAATTTGTCTCAAAAGCACAATAGCAAAATTGTATAAAAAAAATTTTTATAAATTCATAAAAAAATGACTTTAATTTTTGTTTGCTTTATAAGTACTATTTTATTACAATTTTATTAATAGCTGCAAAAGTAATAGTCCAAAGTATAAAATTTTCAAAATAAATATATTTCGGAGTATACCCCTAAAAAATTTTTTGGGAAAAAATAAATTCTGTATGGATGTTTTTTATTATATTATTTTATATTAAATTAGAAATACAAAACTAGAACTATTGTTTTTTTTTGTCACCATTTACCATCTATAATATTTTAAGAAAATTTAACCAATCTCCGAAGCTTCGTTCTCAATTAATAACGATTTGAAGAAAATTTCAGGTTTGAAAATTAACCTATAACATATTCCAAATTAGACTCATAATAATTTAAACAGCTAATTCAATATTGAACATTCACGTATAAAATATTGTTACGAAAATGCAGTCTACAGAAAACTGCTCCACAAGTTTGTATCTCTGGATTGTGTACAAAATAAAAATGGCGTTTGGTTTAAATTACAACAATTAACTTTATGAATTCACATTAACTAACTACTTTACTAATTATAAATTTTAACAATTGCTGCATGTCCACAATTTAACTCGACATTGTTCACACACGAGATGCACTCGACCACTTTCCAATCACTACTGCATACATCAGTTCGGCACTCTTCGACATGTTTCGAGAACCTTCTACACTTTTCGTGATTGATGCATGCTATGTGCATCTCATTCGCACTCATGTGTTTTAATGCTCTGATCTTTCATATCTTTCTTGCCTATTGTCTCATTGCACTGAACGATCTTCGTCTCCTTCTAACACATTTCTTCCGAACGCTGAATGTTCTTGCATCTCATTTACTCGCATTCATTGCTTGCACAATTGAGAAAATTACATATTTTTGTAACAATATAATACTTTAACGACGACACACTGTTGTCATTTTAAATTCGATTTTAAACAGACCATAATAGTTTAGGTTAATCACGAGACTGACATAATCTTGATTTTTCATGGCCCAAGTAACCACTGATCAAAAATTGTAAAAAACATATTTGGAAAACATATATGCACCTTTTATGTTGATACCCTCGCAGCAAACAATTATTCTTTAGTTCCAAAGTGGTGGCTCTGTACATGTGTGGTACATACGCAATAGTATATCAAAATGCTGTGATATACATATAAGTCATACATTACTTTGTTTCCTTTAGGAAGCAAAATAGTGGCAAAATTTTAAATGTATTTTGTGCCATATATGTTGCAAGTATAGAATGAAGAATAGAATAAGAAAATATCTATAAACAATATAGTAAATTAACTTTAAAATGAAATAAATGTGTATTATACACAAAATATGAAAAATTTGTGTTGATAAGACAGCCTTAATACCCTGAAGTGTAGCGGACTAGTTGAATACTAGTATTGGTCTAGTTTTCCGTAGACACTCAACTAGCCCGAATTCGACCCCATTTTCATACAATGAACTGTAATTTTTTCAATGCTCATGTCCTACGATGTGTCAATTGTCCCCTCTTGCATTACATTTAAGTAGTTTTTAAACTAGCTTCTTGTAACCAGTCTATAGACTAATTTTTTACAGACAGTCTATAAACTAGTTTCTTTAATCCCTCTCTAAACTGGTTAATATTTAACAGTTGAAACACTATAGCTGTAAGCTATTCAACGACAATTGACATAGTCAAGCGCATCAAAATCTATGTTTTCGCTGCCTAGTTCATGTGGACCGAATGGTTGAAATTGCTCCAGTCAAGAAGGCTTGTAAAATGAGACTTTATGGTGGACAGCGTAGGAGAGAGCGATTGGCTCGTCTTGTTATCAGCAGCCAAGCTACGGTTTTAAAGGTTTTTAAAATACGTTATTTGTTAAATTGTACAAGTCCATGGCGGAAAGAAATAAAACAAATAGCACGATGGAACCCACAATATAGTTCAAAAGAAAGATGTTTCCTGCAAAATAGATAAATTAAATATAATTTGTATTTCATAATTTATTTTGTTTTTGACAATTTTGACACGTTCCTCTACGAACAAATTTTTGAACTGTTTTTCTCTGCATCCATTTTAACTAGCTACCAAACTAGAAACATGGTTACTAATATGAATACTACATATATATGCTACTAGTTTAGATTTCATTGCAGGGTAGTATAATTTAATAAATATCAAAAATCGATATATAAAATTTGTTTGTACAAATTGAAGTTTTTAGGTAGGCGTAAAAATTAGAGGAGGTAGGATATAATGTTTACCACGAACACTTGAAACATTTGTTAAATTGTGTTGGAATTTACCCAAAACTCAGTTCGTAAGTCATTATGTATTTTACAACAACTGTGTTATTACAAGACAAATATTTTCGTTGATGGCACGGCTTAGGATCTTAACCCTTAAAAGCCTGACTTTTTTTTTAGCTGAAAAAAAATTATGTTATAGAAGTCGCGATGCTGGACAACGTTTCTTCTACGACTTAGCTCATAGGTGTTACTCACTTGGACCAGATCAAAAATTCCTCGTTGGTTTCTTGCGGAACTACTGGACACCCGGACTTCAAAATTGAAAAAGTTAATTTTGTACTTAAGAATTTTTGAAGCAAAAGACAAGAAATTTTATTCTGAAAACTAGTGGAGAATGTAAAAAAAAGCATAAAAGTATGAATATTTGTGGTTTGTTTTGATGAAACAGTTCTTTTTTTATGGATTCACTCCGGCCATTGTTGATGTCATATTCAAACCATTTATTTTCTAGCACTTATTCTGTTCGAAAATCAGGAATTATGTAGTTTGTAAACAACAAACTTAAAAAAAAACATAAAAAAACGTTTCTATAGAATTTCACATATGCTCAATTTTGAACTCCCGGTGCCTGATGGTTCCGCAAAGAACCAACCAAAACATCGAAAAAATCCACTAAAATAAAAAACCAGTTGGGAAGGTTAGATCACATGGGAAATTTTAAAGTAGGTGTAATTATGATAGTTAGGATTATCAAAATTATAGTCGGTCTAAGCCGACTATAAATACCCTACACATATGTGTGGTTACCGTTAAAAGTGATATATAGGTCACCAGGGTATACGAATCCTGAAAATAACTACAAACATTCAATCGCTGAAGAATTTCCATTCATTTGATACCCATATTTACATATGGGTAGGTGTACCGAATTTCGATTTCTTTTTTGGTGAACCACAAGTCTTTTCGCCGGAAAACATTATTATCATGTATTTGAGCATGATGTCAATATATATTTGACCAAAAAAGTTTACCTAAGCTCGTATACAGTAAAATTGATCTGTATATGTAAATTTTATATGAGGTATTTGAACATAAGTGGTCGGATCATAGGTCACAATGGACCGATCTCGCCAATTTTTTCGCACATACAGCGTACGTATATTAGTAATCTAAGTTATAAGTTTCATTTATCTAGCTCTTCAATTTTAAAAGTCTTAGGGATTTCAACAGACAGACAGACATACGGACAGACAGACAGACGGACAGACATACGGACAGACGGACATCGCTAAATCGACTCAGGAGGTCATGCTGATCAAGAATATATATACTTTTCCATACCGGAGATGCTTCCTTCTGGGTGTTACAAACGGCGTACCAAACTGAATATACCCTTTCACTCTTAGTGTAGGGTATAATTACAGTTATTTCAAACACTTAAAATAGCTTCTAGATACAACAGCGATTACGATAATATTTTTTTCAGCTTCGATTTCGACAAATTCACCACAATCATATTTTTTTGAAATTACTCAATTTTACAAAACTTAATTTTTTTGAGGTTGGTTGCCCTTACTGGACATACAGCCGGCAAATGAAGTTTGTTTCAAACGGGAATCGGCGCAAACGGTGGCGCTTGGATCAATAAATATTTAAAAAGTCGAAGCGGGAAGATTAAATAAAATTCATTGAACAAAGTTTGGATTTTCATCCGTTGGTTTCTGGCGAAACCAGTGGGCATTTAAGGGTTAATTATTTTTAATCTAAACAAGTTCCACTAGTTCAAATTACAGTTCAAGTTCCAAATAGGTGAAACGACACTTTAATGGATCCAAATTTGTGGCAAATAAGCCTCGCCCCGTGTATTTTTGGCTGGAAATTGTGTGGCAAAAAAGTATATTACATCATTAATAACAAGTACTTTAATGGCAACTAGCAGGGACCCATGCTTCGCTTTGTACGTTTTTTATTGGTGTTATAAATGTAGTAATCAAAACAAATATAATTCTCCGCCAAAACAACTTTTCTCAAAGACAATTCTTTCTCGGACTTTTCGCCAGTAGGTTTTTCAAGTAAAAGATTCAGTGTGGTGAGTTTTGGTGTGGTGAGTTTCAGTGTGGTGAGTTTAAGTATGGTGAGTTTTAGGTTGGGGAATTTCAGTGTGGTAAGTTTTAGTGTTGTGAATTTCGATTTGATGAATTTGGGTATGATGAGTTTAAAGAATTTGGAGTGGTTGGTATAACCTGGTGTGAAATATCTTGATGTCACTATAATAACTGTCAACATTCACCATCTTGAAAATGTACCTTCTATTGGGGGTACCACGCCGAGTGGTCCAATAATTCTTGAATTTACATAGAAACCCTGAAATATGAATTTGACGTTTTATTTATTCTTTTACCAAAAAATACATGTTTTCCATATTTATCTCAAATGTATGTTACTTTACCATCGTTGATCTCAGACGAAACATTTACTAAAATTGAATTTGTTTATCTGTTAATGCTATAGGGATATTCCATTTAAAATCAACGAACGGATTTTCCCTACCCCCTCAAAAATATTTTAAATATGGCACCATTGCTGTACCATGTTAAACTATGACAATTTTTAAATTTTGGACCTCTAGCTAATAGAGTTCCCGAAATATGACGGGTTAAAAAGAGAATAAAAAGGTGAAAACTCACGAAGGTGGTTTAACTTAATTGTATTTATCTGCAAAACTAAGTTTACGTACAAGGTCAATTGAGGTATCATTTGAAAGGTATAAAGATTTGGAATATAATTTTATTTATGTATCCAAAGCTTAAATGTCATTATCACATGATCTAAATTTTGGAATGCAATTTCTCAAAAACCCATACTTTTAAAAGTTTCAAAAAAAAATATATATGTTCTTTCCTATTTTCTTCATAACATTTGTGTTAAATTTTATAAGTGTATTCGTATTGGTTCCTGAGTTATAAATGAAAATGTATAATCAAGTTAACTTAATTGCGTTTATCTAAACAAGTAGTTTACATACATAGGGTTTTTCAATAAGAGCGCTACAAAAGTTTTTTAAATAAAACAAAAACGGTTTTGGATATCAATGAAATTCTTTATTCCTTTAAAAGTACGTTCGATGCCATTATGTATGGAACTCGATTTCTTTTGCATGACCACCACGGGCACGCTTGCAGAAGTCCAGACGCTGAACCCAATTTTCGACGGTTTTCAAGCATAAATCGGCCGATACTGCTGCAATTTCACGTTCGATATTCGTACGAAGTTCATCAATTGTCGCTGGCTTGTTGGCATAGACCATAGACTTGACGTAGCCCCACAGGAAATAGTCTAACGGCGTCAAATAGGCCGAGGCGGCCAATCGACTGGACCATTTGGTAAGATAACACGTTCTCCAAACTTGATTTCCAATAAATTGATTGTGGCATTCGCTGTGTGGCTTGTGGCGCCGTTCTGTTGGAACCACATGTCCTCTAAGTCCATATCATCCAATTGGGGCCAAAAATATTCGGTTATAATTGAACGGGAGCGATAGTAACGTGCCGGTCTTGATAATCACGGAAGAAGTACGGCCGAATGACTCCGCCGGCCCATAAACCGCACCAAACCGTAATTTTTTCGGGATGCAATGATGACTCATGGAGTACGTGTGGATTGCTGTCTGACCAATAATGCATATTTTGTTTATTAACGAAGCCATAAATCGGACGTAGCTCTCTTAACGTTGAGGCCACTGACTCCGAATTTCGGTAGTAAATTTTAATAATTTTGACTCGTTGGTGGCTCGTATGTCTTTTCATCATGAAATGGCAAACCTTACTGAAGAGAAATGTTAAAAGACTGGCAAGAAATATGGCGTCGTTTGCTGTCTCTGTCGCTTTACTTTTGTAGCGTCCCATTTGAAATATCTGTATATCTCAAAAACCCATATTTTTAAATAATAAAAATTAATTTATATTTGGGCAGATTTTCTTCTGGACATGTTCGCCTAATTTCATTCTTTCGGTTCATGACAAAAATGTTTTGTTTTTTTTTATTTTTTTTTTTTTACAAATTAAGCAACGTTCAGGGGATGCCATACATATTTCTTAGTTTAATATGAGAAAATACTCACACAAACGTTTATCAATTTTAAAGAGGATAATGCTTAAATTTATGATTTTTTCGTTGATTTAAAATGGAATAGCCCTATATAAATAATTTATAAAATACTTGCTATTTTTGGGAATGTATAACTTTTTTATTTCAACAATTAAATTAGTAAATAAGAAGTTTTTTCTTTTGATTATTGATTATTTTATAATATGCACAATATCATACAAAAATTGATATTTCCGACGTGAACCACATACGAACTATAACAATTTCAACATTATATTATTCACTTTATTTAGTTTTATACGCTGAAATTCATCTTTTGTCCTTCCAATGAAATAAGATAGAGTATAGAGGTTTAAAATATTAATGATTTACTTTGTAATTCATCAATTGAAATTATGAATTTTAATTCATTATTATATTAAAACTGTCTGTCGTCTTTATGATGTAAAAATAACTTTTTTTTTGTAAATAAACTAAGATTTAAACAGTTTTTCTTTTTTTTTCTGTGTTTACTTTTTAACTATATACTTGAGATATTTATAGAAATTATTCCAACACCAAATATACTACACATTAAAAGTGCACAATAATAAAACTTTTTTAACTGAAAAGAAAAGTTTTGTTTGTGCACATTTAAGGCATTTTTTTCATACATATACGAGGCAACTCAATACTAAGTATTATGAAACTACGCGATTTCATTATTTTGTATTTCCTATACATTTCTATGAAGCGCTGCACTCGACGCAACTTTGTAACTTTTATAACTTAATTCAAAATTAATCTTTTACTTACGATATATACGACATAATGAGGCTAATCATGAAAGTCCGTAGAAGGCATTAAAAAATAACCCCTAAATGAAGTAATCATCAAGTATGAAATAAAATACACCCCAAATAATATGATTTTTCATGTTATTGCATTTGAAATTAAACCCTGTTTTGGGAATTGTTTATGTTTTTTTTTTTGTACATATTTAGACTTTGGGGTTATATTTTTAGGTACTGAATTTATATTACAAAAATATAAGCCCTAATGAAATAGCCGAGAGTAAATTTGTTTATGTTAGCCCTTTTTCATAGCCGTCACTGATCAGAATACGGTAAAGCAGCATCCCTATCAAGGGCCACCTGACATATGCCTGATCAGATTCGACTACGTGAAGCCTAAGTTCAAATCTGGATCTGATTCTTGAAAATCATTTTAATTTAAACATTTAAGATTACACAGATAAAAAGTACATCATATTGATGAATTCCGTTCTTTAAACCATGATTCATTGTATTGAAGAACCATTCATTATATTAATGACTAACGACATCAATGTTATGAATGCGATCATAAATATGGTTAACTGTCGAAAAAGTGTTCTTGAAATTGTGAAGAATACGTTTCATCATATTAATGAACAAGAACATAAAATACAACATATTTTACTTCATACTGAAGGATGCTGTTCATCAAACCAAATTTCAATCAACATATTTATTTTTCGTTCATTTTTTGCCGTACTTCTCAGTTCTCAAGTAGTTCTTGTATGCTATTTCTTATATAATACTTGCTCGACATGCATAAATTAGTAAAATATTTCATAATTTCGTCTTTGTAGAACGAAAAGTCACCAAATATATTTTCAAAATGCCAAATATTCATATACAAAAATCTTTATAAATCTTTTAATTTGTAATCGATGATCTCAATTTTACGACATGATAAAAAAATGCAAATCTATCATTTCTTTTTATCATTTACTTTTTATAATATTAATCAACAAACTCGAAAATTTACTTTTTTATAAAAATGTACTTAGTGACTTTTCGTTCTACAACGACGATATATTTATAATTACAACTTTTTATTAATAAAAAGTTATATTTATAGAAAATATAATTAAAAAAAATAATTTGTTTGAAAATTTATTTTATGAAAATTATTTTTTACGATTTTTTTTTTCAAAAAAAATGTTTTTCGTCCAAATTTTTTTTTTCGATTTTTTTTTTTAATATTATATTCGAGATTATTTGTTAATTATTTTTTTGAGGATAATGTTTTTTTCGGAAAAAAAAATTTCAAACATTTTTTTTAACATTTTTTTTTTATTATTATATTCATAAATATTATGAACAAATTCATCAATATGACGATTCATATTCATTGTATTGAATATTATGTTCTTCACTATGATGTTCGATAGTACGAATAATTTCATATATATAATGAATGTATTCATTCATCAATTGTCATTTAATGAACGGTGGTATCAGTATGACAAATATGGTAGTTGCTGAAAAAATTCATAATATTTATAAATAAATTCATTATATTGATGAATTTTTTTTCTGTGTACTCTTTAAGACTTAAAACGTTGAGTTGTAGACAACTTTGTTTGTTCATACAACTATTATTTGTTTGAAAGAGTTCGAATCCGTAAAACGAGATTCAGAAGAATTAAAACATGCGTCGAATCAAGGATTGAAACCTAAACGAAAAACAGTTTCGATTTCGGTTTAAAGTTTTTAAAACGAAACGGTATTTCGGCTATACCGAATACCGGTTCCAAGTTACGGTTTCGATTTCGGTTTTTATATTATTGTTTTTTTTTTCCATATATTTTAATCTCTACAATAAGAAATGTAAATATTTTACTAACAGAAGAACTAAAAACGATTTAAAATTTCGCTCGATATCATCTTTAAAATCGAAAAAGAAATAATCTCTTATAGTTAAGATAAAAATTCTGACAACGAGATTGAATTAATTAATGTTAGTTCTGGCACTTACAAAAATAATTGTAAATTTTGCTCTTAAAATGTACATATATTATTTAAATAAAGGCATATTTTTTTATAAATATCTCAGTTTTCGTTGCTACCCTGTATAAATCGCATGACAATAGACAGACGGCCTATATTTTACTACACGGCCTGTATTTTAGTACAACCATCCAGTTGGCAACAAAAACTTATTGTACAGCAACAGCCACGAGTTATGTTTGTTGTACAAAACAATTTCCAGCAAAATAAACACAAAAGAAAGCATAAAAATACAATATTGTTTAATTTCAGTGCAAGTGCGTGCTTCACAAACAACAAACGATACTGGCGTAGCATATTTTTTTTGTAGTTATGAACGAAAAAACTAACAAAACACATGCATAGTCGCACTACGAACGACACTAGCGTAACAAAAAAAACAAATAGCTTTGTCTATTTTGTTCTTGGAGTTGCGTGTGTTTTTTGTCGATTTACTGTGATCACAAGTTATCGAAGAAAAAAATCGCAAAACAAAGTTCAGACCAAAGTCCAACGTTCTAGAAAATATTATTTTTCAAAAACTCAACATATGTGCTCAACATGTTTTTATCCACAAATATGTTATTTCGAGACTTTCGATTTAAATTTTTTTTTCGAATTTTAAATAAAATATTTTTTGACGTTTCTCATAATTTTTTAAAAACTGTTTTAAAACCGTTATAAAATCGAAACCGTTTATAGCGGTTGTGGATAACAGTTTATTTCTGATTTTCGTATAACGGTTTTGGTGTTAAAAATGAATTTTTAATGGATTTCGGTTTCGATTACGGTTTCAATCCTTGCTTCGAATTGAATATGGTTAGGAAACTTTCGTATAACGGTTTCGGTTATGGTTTCGATTTTAAAAATGAAAAGATTTTAAATGGATATCGATTTCGGTTACGATTTCAATCCTTGCTTCGAATTGAATATGGTCAGAAAATGGGAATTATCTGGCAACAGTATAACAAGTTTGAATAACGTTTTGGCACTGATATTGTAGCCTTTAGCATTCCAAGTAACAATTCCTACCAGTATCCATCCAGTATCCAGCCAGTTTTACTAGTCACTTGTCGAGTAATTCGCGAGCGATGTCTCGCACTTTCGAACCATAAATTTGGCTATAAAAACTCTTCGGTTTCTGGATATTTCCCAACCAGTAACGGACCGGTTCTTGACTAGTTTTAGTGGCAGTAATCTTCTGTTCAAATCCATACCAGTAACCGACTAGTTTTGGACTAGTTTTAGTAGCGGGGATATTCTTTTCAAATTCCTACCAGGAACCGACAGGCTTTCGACTAGTTTTTACTGGGATATGTAGAAGTATTTGAGCTGTCTAGTAAATTATTTCTTGGAATATAGCAGACGCTATTTGAAGTCAGCCAAGCTTAAGTACAAAATTATTTTATCATGAACAAAATTTCCGGGTATAATTTTCATTTCATTTCAAATTTAACTTGAGCATTCGTTTAATCAATATTGATTTTTTTTTCAGAATTTGGTAGATCGTTTTATCGAGCGCTATTTAGTTTACAGAGGACAGAAGAGTTTTTGACTAATTTTAATTTAAGGTATCTCCTCTTCAAATCCCTACCAGTTTTTGACTAGTTTTATTGGCAGGGGATATTTTTTTCATATTCCTAATAGTAACCGACAAGGTTTCCACTAGTTTTCCATGGAAAAATAAGCAGTATTTGAGCTGTCTAGTTTCATTACAAATTTAACTTTAGTTTAATCAATTTTGTTTTTATTTTTCAGAATTTGGTATGTCGTTTTATTGAGTAATATTTAGTTTACATATTTGGGAATTATTTACATTTTTTTGGGTTTCATTAGGTTTTTTTTTAAACAGTTCATTGGACTAGAAATAGCGTTATGAAAATGTAGTCTTATAATAAGAAAATATTTCATATTTGAAAGCAAAGTTTTGCTAAAATACGCAAATTTTCATTATTGTATTTCCATATAACATATAACATACACAGAAAAAATAATCGACGTAAATATAGCAACCGATATTAATTGCATTCATTAATCAATCCAACAATTAAATTCATTAATTCAATGAAAACATTTGCTATTCTTCGTTATATAAGCAATTGCGTTCGTTAATATGAATATTTGTACGTCAATGCAGCAAACAATTTAGTCGACGCAGTTTTAGCAAATATAATTGCTGCATTGACGTATAAATATGAATAACAGCAAACGGAATTGTTGATTTAACAAAAAATAGCAAATGTTTTCATTAAATTAGTGAATATCATTGTTGGATTGATTAATAAATGCAATTAATATCGGTTGCTATATTTACGTCGATTATTTTTTTCTGTGTAGAAATTAATGAAAACAACTATTATACGGAAATTATCTAAATTTTTAATATTTTCATATAACATAGAAATGAGGCTCATTGTAAGAACAAAGTTTTCTTATTTTAAAGAAGTTCTTTTTTCTTTTAAAAAGGAAATGTTGCTTATTTTTAATGGACATTTTTTCTATATTAGGGAATTTAAGGGTTTTTTTTTTTAGGAAAAAGTTTACTTCTTTTATAGAAAAAGGTTTCTTAAACGAAAATATTTAAGTTCATATTTCTTTAAGTTTTCAATGTGTAAAGTGTTGTTGAGTTTTTAAAAAAAAATTTAATTAATTATATCTAAATTTACTAATCTAACTTATAAATGACCCAAATATTTCCATAGATTACAAAATGAAATTAAATTAATAAAATAACTTAGATCAGCTACAATTCAAGACTATTTGAAATTTGGAATCTCCAGATTTATAACCTGCAATAAATTCTTATTTCGTAATTAGGCTACGCTGCCATGTAATATAAAAGAAAAAAGAAAAAAATGGTGGAATTTCTTTCTTTTTAAAGTTCATTCATTAGTCACATTGGTAGCATAACTCAATGTCTAGAGCTACTCCTGCTCCTGCTCCTGCTTGGTGCTGATAAGGAAGGAACAGCATTAATTTGCGTGGCGCTTGTAGCCAAGGCATAGCATTAATGCGTTTACGCAGGACCTTTTCAATAAAAATAGCTGCAACATCAAAGTATTGTTCGCTGTTGTTGCTATTGTAAAATGCCCGCTGCAGCAACATTAACAATTAGAAACCCTAGCAACAGCAATAAAATTGCTCTGGGTCACCCAATCCTAACCCCATTAAAATGACACCCCCAGTGCGGCCTCAATAAATAAACCACATCGCACTTGATATTTTTTGGATGTTGTTCTTGTTGTTGTTGTAGTGCTGTCCAACCTTTTCATTTGATTAAAAATTGTCTTTTGTTTTAAACAATTTATGCGCTGCAATATTTTGTTGTTTGTTGTTGTTGGTGCTTCCGTCTAACGTTCGACCAACAAACGTCTGTTCTTCCGTTCATTCATGTTTTCATCCGATTGTACATCTGTCCTAGTGACTACACAGTTAAAAAACTTGACATTAATAAAACATAATTAATAAAATTAAATAATTAAATAAAAATAGTAATTAATATAACACAAAAGTTTTGCTAAATTTACAAAATTTTGCTAAATTAACAAATTTTATTTGCTTAAATAGGAAATCGTTTGGCTGATATTGCAAAAAGCTTCATTCAACTGGGATTTTTAGTTTATATTCATTAATAAATACTGCAAAAAAAATGCTGTATATAACAATATAATATGTTATAAACTATATTTCATAAATTTAGCAAAACAGTTGATTATATTAACTAATATTTTTCATATTATTCCATAATTTCTTTACTTTTACAATTAATTAATTTGAACAAATGTTGATTTTGATAAAATTAAATAATTAAATAATAATATTAATTAATATTAATTAATATAACGAACAGTTTTGTTAAATTTACAAAATTATGCTAAATTAACAAATTATATTTGCTTAAATAGCAAATCGTTTTACTGATATAGCAAAAAGCTTGAATCAACTGAGGTTTTTAGTTCATATGCATTAATTAATACTGCAAATAAAAACGCTGTATATAAAAATAGAATTTGTTATAAACTATATTTCATAAATTTAGCAAAACAGTTGTTTATATTAACTAATATTTTTGTTCAATATTATTCCATAATTTCTTTACTTTTGCAATTAATTAATTTGAACAAATTTGGATTTTGATAAAATTAAATATAAATATTAATTAATATTAATAAATATAACCAACAGTTTTAAATAATTAAAATTAAATAATTAAATAAAAATAGTAATTAATATAACACAAAAGTTTTGCTAAATTTACAAAATTTTGTTAAATTAACAAATTTTATTTGCTTAAATTGTAAATCGTTTGGCTGATATTGCAAAAAGCTTTATTCAACTGGGATTTTTAGTTTATATGCATTAATAAATACTGCAAATAAAATGCGGTATATAACAATATAATTTGTTATAAACTATATTTCATAAATTTAGCAAAACAGTTGATTATATTAACTAATATTTTTCATATTATTCCATAATTTCTTTACTTTTGCAATTAATTAATTTGAACAAATGTTGATTTTGATAAAATTAAATAATTAAATAATAATATTAATTAATATAACGAACAGTTTTGTTAAATTTACAAAATTTTGCTAAATTAACAAATTATATTTGCTTAAATAGCAAATCGTTTTACTGATATAGCAAAAAGCTTGAATCAACTGAGGTTTTTAGTTCATATGCATTAATTAATACTGCAAATAAAAACGATGTATATAATAATAGAATTTGTTATAAACTATATTTCATAAATTTAGCAAAACAGTTGTTTATATTAACTAATATTTTTGTTCAATATTATTAAATAATTTCTTTCTTTTTGCAATTAATTAATTTGCTGTGTTAACAAATTTCGATTTATCAATGTCACTTGCTGCATTGTTTTAAATGTTATTGATTTTATTTCAATTAATATTTTCGTTAAAATAGCAAACACAACTTGCTACTTATTACTCAGTTAAAAACGTAATAATGCAAACTTTTTAATAGATTTATCAAATCAATAAAATTTACTATTATTTCTCATGAAAAAATTAATACACATAACAAACAATATTGCTAAATATACAATTCATTATATAGATTGTATTATACTGTATTATTTTGCTAGTTTATTTAACAAATTATGTTTGCATTTAATATTTAAGTTTTTTGCATTCTTAGCAGACTTTTTAATAAATTTATCAACACAATATATTTTACTAATATTTCTCATAAAACAAATTATAAATATATCAAACAATATTGTTGATTAATATTATAAAAAGTGATTGATAAATTTTTAAAGTTGAAAATTCAACTAACAGATTTACATTTTGTTATCAAAATTGAGATCATCGATTAAAAATTGACAATTTTTTAAAAAAAATTGTAAATGAATATTTGGAATTTTGAAAATGTATTTGGTGACTTTTCGTTCTACAACGACGGTATATTATATTATACAGAATTATTATCTTAGTTTATAAAGAAAACTATATTTGCAATTATCGGAAGATTTTGTTAACTCTGGTTTATACATGACCTAATGAATTTGTAGATTCAGCAAATTTTATTTGTTTCTATGTAAATTTTCTTGTAAAAACAAAGAAGATTTTTGGTAATCACAAAAGGTTTTCTTTAGCAGTAAAAAAATGTTCTAATCCGACAAATGTTTGTTAACCAACTAAATATTTAACTAAACAGTGATTGTCATTATAACAAAGAAAATTGCTAGTTGTATTTGATAAATTGCTCAGTAATTATATTTTTAAAATAGAAATGCTTTCGTTTTATACACATGAATTGTATTAATTTATGCATACAATTTGTAGATTTAGCAAATTATCTTTGCTTATTGATAACATTATTTTGTTGAAACAACAAAGAGGTTTGTTAATCAGCAACTACTTGACTAAACGAGTTTGGTTATTTAAATTGACATTTAACTGATACAAAAATGATTTTGTTATGTTAGCAAGAAATGTCGCTGATATTGTTTTAATTAATATGTCTGATTAATATATTAATTAATACAGCAAATGTATTTAAAAATAAGTTTTATTTTTAATAAATATTTTTAATATTCGTTTTGCTGATTACAATTCATTAAATGTTTGCTATATTTTCAAAAGAAATGTACATTTACAAATTAAAGCATTTTAATACAAATTTCAATAGTCTGATTTGAATGCAAAATTCTACTTTAATGAATTCTGTTGTAAATTAAATATTTTAAATCTTGTAAATCCTATTATTTTTCGTTAATCTAAGTAAACATTTTTTTTAGCAATTAAATTCATTATATTAACATTGAGTAATATTAATATTTATTAATAAAGCTTTTGCTATATTTCAGCAAAATTTTAATTAAATTTCTTATAATTTGACTTTTTATAAATACAACAAAAGTGTTTTGTTGCATTTACTAAGAACATTACGGATGGAAAAGAATAGTTAAAAATTTATTGTATGGAAAATTGGATTTTGTAAGAACTACTTTAGCATCTCCTATAATTTTAAAGTTTTGAAAACAATTACAAGTTTTTTTTTTGAAATTTAATAAAATTTACATTAAACTTTATTTAATACAGCAAACGATTTTGTTATACAAAAAAATTAGTATTGAATTTGTTACAATTAGAGGTTTTGTAAATACAACAAAAGTATTTTGTTGCATTGATTAAAGTGTTTTGTTGCATTTACTATGAACATTGCGAACAGAAAAGAATAGTTGAAAATTTGTTTTATTGAAAATTGAAAATTGGTAGAACTGCTACAGCATCTTCTATCATTTTCAATACCATGGAAACAATTATAAGTTTTGAAATTTAATAAAATTTACAATAAACTTTATTTAATACAGCAAACGATTTTGTTATACAAAAAACATTGCATTGAATTTGTTACAATTAGAGGTTTTGTAAATACAACAAAAGTATTTTGTTGCATTGATTAAAGTGTTTTGTTGCATTTACTACGAACATTGCGAATAGAAAAGAATAGTTGAAAATTTGTTTTATTGAAAATTAGATTTTGTAAGAACTGCTACAGCATCTCCTATCATTTTCAATTCCATGGAAATAATTATAAGTTTTGAAATTTAATAAAATTTACATTAAACTTTATTTAATACAGCACACGATTTTGTTATACAAAAAAACATTGTATTGAATTTGTTACAATTAGAGATTTTATAAATACAACAAAAGTAAATACAACAATTTCTTATAATTTGACATTTTATAAATACAACAAAAGTGTTTTGTTGCATTTACTAGGATCATTACCATTGGAAAAGAATAGTTGAAAATTTGTTTTATTGAAAATTTGATTTTGTAAGAACTACTACAGCATCTTCTATTATTTTCAATACCATGGAAACAATTACAATTTTTTTTTTAAATTTTATAAAATTTACATTAAACTTTATTTAATACAGCAAACGATTTTGTTACACAAAATATATTGTATTGAATTTGTTACAATAAAACGTTTTGTAAATACAACAACATTATTTTGTTGCATTGATTCAATTCATTGAAAATCAATTAAAAATTAGTTGTATTAAAAGTGGTTAGTGAAAGTGGGTAGCAGTTTTTCGTTACACTGACAGAAACCATTTTAGATGATTAAACAATTTATTTAATTTTATTAACATAGTAGTATTTTGCTGTATTGACTAAAATCTATACCATTTAAAAACCACTTCAAAAATTAGTTGTATTGAATAATTTTTTATTAATTCAAGGAAAACCATTTAATTTTTGAACAATCAAATTCATTATATTTATTAACAATGAGCTATTATTGTTGCATTTACTAAATACGTAGCGTATTCAAAACTAAATAAAAATATGTTATTTTTTATAAGAATTTTTAAAGATTACTGTAATACCTAACTTCTTTTGTTACAATAAGACGGTTTGTAAATACCACGGAAAGGTTTTGTTGTATTTACTAAAATCTATAACATTTAGAAATCAGTTCAAAAATAAGTTGTATTAAATATTTTTTTTGATAAATTCATGGAAAACCATTTAATTTTTTGAACAACCAATTTCATTGTATTTATTAACAATGAGTTGTAATTGCTGCATTTACTAAATATGTAGCGTATTAGAAACTCATTAAAAATTTGCTATTTTTTATAAGGATTTTAAAAGATTACTGTAATACTTAACTTCTTTTGTTACAATAAGACGGTTTGTAAATACAACGGAAGTGTTTTGTTGTATTTACTAAAATCTATAACATATAAAAATCAGTACAAAATATTAGTAGTACTGAATAATTATTGGGTAAATTCAACGAAAACCAACAAATTTCATTATAAAATTCCTTTATAAATAAGTCGTATTGAATTTTGTAAATACGACGAAAGTGTTTTGTTGCATTGACTAAAAGAACTTTATTCATTGAAAATTGATTAAAAATTAGTTGTAGTGGATATTCTTTAATGCAATAAAACCATTTTTTTGTAAATTCAACGAATATAATTTTTGTTGTTTTGGAAACTGAATTAATTTAATTAAATTTGTGTTTTAATTGATATAGTTAACTATTTCGCTATATAAGTATTTTAAAAGATTACTGTAATACTTAACTTCTTTTGATACAATAAGACGGTTTGTAAATACAACGGAAGTGTTTTGTTGTATTTAATAAATTCTATACCATTTAAAAATCAGTTAAAAAATTAGTTGTATTGATTAATTATAAGTCGTATTGAATTTTGTAAATACGACGAAAGTGTTTTGTTGCATTGACTAAAAGAACTTTATTCATTGAAAATTTATTAAAAATTAGTTGTAGTGTACATTTTTAAATGAAGTAAAACCAATGTAATTTTTTTTGATACATTTTTTGTTTTTAGTAAATTTTTTGTTTTTTTAAAAGAATTTTTAAGAGATTACTGTAATACTTAACTTCTTTTATTGCAATAGGACGGTTTGTAAATACAACGGAAGTGTTTTGTTGTATTTACTAAAATCTTTAACATTTAAAAATCAGTACAAAAAATTAGTAGTACTGTATAATTATTTGGTAAATTCAACGAAAACCAACAAATTTCATTATAAAATTCCTTTATAAATAAGTCGTATTGAAGTTTGTAAATACGACGAAAGTGTTTTGTTGCATTGACTAAAAGAACTTTATTCATTGAAAATTTATTAAAAATTAGTTGTAGTGGATATTTTTTAATGCAATAAAACCAATTATTTTTTTAAATTCAACGACTGAATTAATTTATTTAAATTTGTGTTTTAATTGATATAGTTAACTATTTCGCTATATATAGGAAACTTTGTGCGGAATAAGTTACAATTAAAAGTTTCGCAAAAACAACAAAACTATTTTGCTGTATTAACTAAAAACATGAAATGAAAATCGTTTAAAAGAAAGAGTAATTGTATTAATGACATTTATATTTGCTATAATTACGATTTTTATTTTCCGTGTAATTGTTCGTCTAACCCACTGGCGGATGTTGCCGTTATCTTGATGAACTTAAGGTCGAGATTAAATGTTGTGCCTCTGCAAATGTTGCTGTTGCTGTGAATGTTGTTGCTGCTGCTGCTGTCGCTGCCAATGTTGTTGCTACTGCTGCCGTTTCCTGTTTAATTGCTGCTCGAGATGTTAATCTTTGAAATAAAGTACGAATGAGCTGCTTAACGGCATAAAATTAGAGGAGTCCAGTTACAGTGGCAACACGGCTGCAGTGGCAGCGTTGCCACACTGTCCGTTGCCGCACAGTCGGCGAAAGCGACTAAAGTACAAAATGACGTCTGAAAGGATTTCAGTGGGTCTTTATTAAATCGCAATGCGGTTGAGATAATACTTGAATGTATTGTATTCGAGTGACTGTGTGTGTGTAGAGAATGTGTGTGTTATAAGTATAGAACATGTACGTGTGTGTGTGTGTGTGTTAAAAATGTCCTGTGTCTTTCTTTGTATCGCACTTTATCTATGTAATAAAAGCCGCCGCAGCAGCCACACGCCACAATTAAACGTTTTTAATTGAACTGCAAATGAAATAAAACTGCACAAACTCCAAATAAATTTAATCAGTGGTTGTGGTTTTGCCTTATTGCTCTTTTGAAGCTTAGCTCTTCAATTAAATGGCACAGACAGCAATTCCTTGGAAATCACTCTCTTTGCAATAATAATTACAGTTGTCTTTTAATTATATTCAATTAAAATTGTATTTGTGGACAATGCTATGAACAGTTTTACAATGAATTTAAATTGTTTCACGATTTATTTTCAATTCGAACAAATATATTTTTGAAATTTTAAGAAGATGACTTAATAATATAAGAACTAAACAAACTAAAAGGATATTTAATCCAACTAAAAGAAATAAAAAATAAAAGAAATAGAAAAATAAGAGAAATAAAAAATAAAATAACTAAAAGAACTGAAAGAAATAAAAGAACTAAAAGAACTAAATGTACTAAAAGAACTAAAAGAACTAAAAGAACTAAAGGAACTAAGGAACTAAAAAATTTAAAAGAACTAAAAACTAAAAGAACTAAAAGAACTAAAAAACTAAAAGAATTAAAGAACTAAAATAACTAAAATAACTAAAAGAACTAAAAGAATTAAAAAAACTAAAAGAACTAAGAGAAATAAAAGAACTACAAGAACTAAAAGAATTAAAAGAGCTAAAACAACTAAAAGAACTAAAAGAATTAAAAGAACTAAAAGAACTAAAAGAACTAAAAGAACTAAAAGAACTAAAAGAACTAAAAGAACTAAAAGAACTAAAAGAACTAAAAGAACTAAAAGAACTAAAAGAACTAAAAGAATTAAAAGAACTAGAAGAACTAAAAGGACTAAAAGAAATAAAAGAACTAAAAGAACTTAAAGAACTAAAAGAATTTAAAGAACTAAAAGAACTAAAAGAACTAACAGAAATAAAAGAACTAATAGAACTAAAAGAACTAAAAGAACTGAAAGAACTAAGAGATCTACAAGAACTAAAAGAATTAAAAAACTAAAAGAACTAAGAGAACTAAGAGAACTAAAAGAACTAAAAGAATTAAAAGAACTAAAAGAACTAAAAGACCTAAAAGAACTGAAAGAACTAAAAGAATTAAAAGAATTAAAAGAACTAAAAGAATTAAAAGAACTAAAAGAACTTCTTTTAGACAAAAAGAACTACAAAAACGAAATGAACTGAAAGAATTAAATTTAATAAAAGAAAATAAATTAAAGAATTAAAAAAAGAAGTAAAACAACAAATATAATTAAAAAATAACTAAAAATAAAAAAGTAATAGAACTAAAAACACTTAGTCAACAATGTTACAATTCGAACTGATTTATAACACAGTCCAACACAAAAAAGAAAAATAATATAGTTAGGTAAAGTTATTCCGGTGTTTTATAAATTTACGTCTATGTTTTGTTAATTTGATTAAAAATTTAATAAAAATACAGTCTTTAGATTTCAGATAGTTTTTGTATTTTGAAACGAATAGTGATTTTCTATGAGAATCATATTTATGAAACGTTTTTTAACCTTATTTTTCGCAAGTTGGCATGGTTTTATGTGTAATAAATATGCGTTTGTAGATTTTTGATTAAAAGTATGTACAATAAAAATGAGACAGACCTATGAAATTAAAAAAAATACTTCATTTATAACTTTTTTTCATCCGAAAGTTGAAAGACAGATAACTATTATCCTATTGATTTAGAATTCTAATTTTAAAATAATCTTTTTAAAAATGTAAAAACATTTTTCTCCATACAAACAAGAACTAGTCTAATCCATAGTCTTATCTTTTAGGTTATTTTTGAACCATAATAACTTTATTTAAAATGATATAGTGTTCATTAAATGCGAAGCAATGAATTCTTAGGTTTTATAGCCTCAAAATAAAATCTGCTTAAAATACACAAAATTGTTTGTGCATTTTACGAAAAATTTCGTAAAGTTTATTTACGCAATATTTCGTAAAATACACCAAGAAATGTTCCTTAATTTCCTAAAAAAAAACATTTTTTTTTGTGTATGCTACGAAACTATTCGTAGATTTTATCTACGAAGATCATTCGTAACTTATACGAAAGATTTTCAGTTTTGTTCGTACTTTAATGAATTTTGTACCTTTTTATTTTTACGATTACATTCGTGCATTTTACGAAAATATTCGTTCTTTTAACGATACCATTTTATGAAACAATCGTAAAATTTTGAATACATTCATAATATTTACGCATGAATTAATAATTTTAAGAATATAATTGTAGATTTTACGAATACATTTGTATTTTGAATGAAAACATTCGTAACTTTACGAATAAATTCGTTATATTAGTATTTCATTAACAAAAATATTAAAAATATGCACTGATTTAAAACTTTTGACCCAAACGGAACTACCGCAGAATACCAATTAAAACTGTTTGCACTCACAGGAAAAAAATAATCGTCGTAAATACAGCAACGGACATTAATTGAATTAATTAATCAATCCAGCAATGAAAATTCACTAATTTAATGAAAAGGTTTGCTAATGTTCGTTAATTCATCAATTCCGTCTTCAAATTAACAAACGGAATTGCTGAATTAACGAAGAATAGCATTAAATTAGTTAATTTAATTGCTAGATTGATTAATGAATGCAATTAATGTCGGTTGTTATATTTACGTTGATTATTTTGTTCTGTGCTGATGCCAATTAAAATAAAATGCAGCTCCAAGTGCTAGTTGACGCAAACGTATTTCTCTTTTTACTAATTGTCTGTATAAAACACGAATGTTTCTTAAAATTCCTACATATAGCTTTAAAATTTACGAACGTTTAGTAATTTATTCGTAAAATGTAATGCTAATTTTACAAAAAAAAAAATGTAATAATTTATACGAAATATTTGTTATTTTGTTTTTATTTTAATTTTACGAATATTGATTCGTAATATATACGAATCGTTCTTTAAAAATAAGAAATTTATAAATGTTTCGTGTATTTTATAAATTATTTGAGTATTTTACGAAAAAAAAAATACAAAAAAATATTTCGTAAAATGTCCTTCGTTATTTTGAGTGCATTTTCAAATGATTTCCCAGAAATTTACTAGACACAAAAAGCATTTTTCCGGTTCTAGAATGAACGCTTTCTAATAGTAATTTCGGTAGGTTCTACCAGGGCAAATGATTAAATGTATTTACAAGGAATAAAATCCGGCTTAGTATTGCAGATCTTAATAGATATTATAACAAAAAAAGATTTGCATTATAATATTATTAATAGTAAGTATGTAAATTATTTCATTAGTATTTTACGTAATAATATTGTTTAATTTAAAAAAATTTATCATGTAGTCGTTGTAAATGTTTAACTTACAAATTAAAGTTTAAAAAAAAATACAATAGTTTCATTACAAAAACCTTTATATAACTGATAACCTAGATATTTTGATTTTTTTTTGCTATTTTTTATAATATAAGTCAATAAAATAATTAAAGTATTGAAAGATTGCAGCGTCCGTGACTTTAGTGGTTAGTGTGTTGGATTACAAGGGTCCCACGTTCAAATCTAGAGTAGTTCAAAACTACTAAAAAATAAAAATAATATAAAAAAAAAATATTTATATCTAATAAAAACCTAAAGCTTGTAAAATACCATAAGTAAATGATTTTTGTTTTAAATTTTTAAAATAAATAATTGTTATTGCTGACCATTTAAGAAATGTCATTGTCAAGACAAGACATTGACTTGAAGGATTTTCTGTGATTCAACGCTGTTACACATAACAACCTTCAGCGAATACTATGGGGCGATATGTTTCGAATATGGTACGTTATATAAAAAAAAGCTTTTTCAGTGTCAGCATCTTAATTGGCTGTGGTTTTTAAATGCCTTACAATTGTAAAGTTATTCAACGCATATTACGCATTTATTTTATTTAACAATGAGCTCAATACAATGTGTTTAATATATAAATAAAAAAATAAATAAATGAATAAATAAAAAAATAATAATAAATAAAAAATAAATAAGTAAATAAATAAATAAATAAATCAATGAATAAATATATAAAAAATAATATAAAAAAATAAATAATATAAAATACAAAAATTAAAAGAAAGTATAAAAAAAATTAAATATTAAAAAAAAAAAAATTAAAAAAAAATAATTTAAATCTTTTAATAAAGTTTAAAAATATTTAAATTTATTTAAAAAACAAAACAAGTATAAAAAAATATTTAAAGATTTTAAAAAGTATAATATATAAAAAAATAAAAAAAAAGAAATTAAAGAAAAAAATATTTAAAAGTTTTAAAAAAGTATAAGAAATATTCAAAATTGTTTAAAAAAACAAAACAAATTCAAAGATTAAAAAAAGTATAAAAAAACATTTAAATATTTTTAAAAGTATAAAATATAAAAAATGAAAACAAAAATAAAAAATTAAGAAAAAAATATTTAAAAGTTAAATAAAAAAATGAAAACAAACAAACGTTTTAAAAAAGTATTAAAATATTTAAATTTTATAAAAAAAAACAAAACAAAAATGTTTTAAAAAATGTAAAATTTAAATTTAAAAAATAATATATAAAAATATTTAAAAATGTGAAAAAAAAATGTTTAAAAAATATAAAAAAAAAAAAAATATATATTTCAAAATAAGAAACAATATTTAAAAATTTTTTAAAAAAGTTTAAAAATATTTAAAAGTATTTAAAAAAAAAAAACAAATTCAAAATATAAAACAAAAGTATAAAGTTTTTTTTTAATATTTTTAAAAGTATAAAAAATTAAAACAAAAATAAAAAAAATTGAAAAATATATTTAAAAGTTTTAAAAAGTATAAAAATATTTAAAACTTAAAAAAGAAAACAAAACAATAATGTTTTTAAAAATTGTAAAATATAAATTAAAAAAAATTATATAAAAATATTTAAAAAAGTGAATTTTTTTTTTAAATTAAAAAAAATATATTTAAAAAAAAAAAAATTTACTAGTTTTAAAAATATTTCAAACTATTTAAAAAAAAAAAACAAATTAAAAAAATAAAAAATAATGTATAAACAAATATTTAAATATTATTAAAAGTATAAAATATAAAAAATGAAAAAAAAAGAAAAAATATTTAAAAACTGTTTAAAAAATAAACAAACAAAACAAATTCAAAGATTAAAAAAAAATATAAACTAATATTAAAATATTTTTAAAAGTATAAAATATAAAAAATGAAAACAAAAATAAAAAATTAAAAACAAAATATATTTAAAAGTTTTAAAAAAGTATAAAAATGTTTAAAACTTAAAAAAAAACAAAACAATAATGTTTTCAAAAAATTGCAAAATTTAAATTTAAAAAAAAAATATATAACAATATTTAAAAAAAATATATATTTAAAAATAAGAAAAAATGTTTAAAAGTTTTCAAAAAGTTTAAAAATATCTAAAAAACAAATTCAAAAATTAAAAAAAATATTTAAATATTTTAAAAAGTGTAAAATATAAAAAATAAAAAAAAAGAAAAAAAAATATTATAAGTTTTAAAAAAGTATACAAAATATTTAAAACTATTTAAAAAACAAAGCAAATTAAAAATTAAAAAAAAAGTATAAAAAAATATTTAAATATTTATAAAATATAAAAAATGAAAAAAAGAAAAAAAATATTTAAAAGTTAAAAAAAAAAAACAAAACAATAATGTTTTTAAAAATTGTAAAATTCAAATTACAAAAAAAAAATTATATAAAAATATTTAATAAAGTGAAAAAAAAATGTAAAAAATATAAAAAAAATAAAAGTTTTAAAAAAGTATAAAAATATGGGTCTGGTACGATAAGTCGAAATTTAAAATATCCTAGGTACTCTAGGATTCATGCGGAGAGGTTTAAATATGCTGCCTTCAAAATACCATCTTTGAATTTAGCTTCAACACTTATAAAAAATCAACAAAAATTTCGATTTTTTTAAATACTTTTTTAAGGACATGAAATTCGAAGTTCAAGGTCATATGTACCATTGGTTATATGTTCAAGAATTTTCCAAAAGATTGTTTTATTAGTTTTAAAACGAAACCTTATCAAAGTTTCTAGCATCAAGGGATATTTCAATAGGAACCACCATACAAAAGTTATCATTGCTAATTTTTTAACTTTGGACTGTATTTCTGGAAAAAGTGATATCATTGGAAATAGTAGTAGGAAAAAAAATGGTGAATGCAGATCCCGATTCCCTTTATCATTTGCCAAAATATCATTGAAATCGAAGAGAGTGAGTTGCAAATCATACGAGATTTGGTGTGGGCTTGCTCATATAGGATTTGAAATTTGTATTTAATTTTCGACATTTTTTGATCCTATAAAAAAAATGTTTTTGTATTTATAGTTTAAAAAATTTGTCGACATTTTCTAGCTTTAAAATATTTTTCGACATTTTGTGATTCGGCCAAATATTGTTTCGGCGTTCTAAGGCTTTTATAATTTCGACATTTTAAGGTTTCGACATTTTTTTTTCGATATTTCGTACGGATCCCTAAAAATATTTAAAACTGTTTTAAAAAACAAATACAAAAACTACAAAAAAGAACAAAAAATATTTAAACATATTCTATTTGAAAAAAAAAAAATTAAGAAAAAATATTTAAATGTTTTAAAAAAGTAAAAATATATTTAAAACTGTTTAAAAAAACAAAAATATTTTAAAAAATTATAAAATTAAAAAAAAAAAAAATTATAAAAAATTTTGAAAACTTTAAAATATATGAAAAAAAGTGAAAAAAAAAATATATATTTAAAAAATAAAAAAAAGAAATATAAAATAAAGTATTAAAAAACAACAAAACCCATCTGCGTGACTGTCTGAGGACGCGGCTTGAGTTCAATGCGAGCCGCTTTAACAAGTTGACGTTGCGTCGCAGCGTCTGGCGTAATATTGACAAATTTGCATGCAGCTCTTTGTTCTTGTTTTTCTTTATTTTATTTTTCTGCAAATGTCAAAAAGTGTTTAAACGTGACGTGCGCGCGGCTGCGCCTACGAATGCGTTGCGATGCGCTTGCGCACGCGCGCATATTTAAATAGTTGCAACAAGTGCAGCGACAAAAACCACAGAAAAAAAAAACGTTGCGCACTTGACCTTGAATTGCACAGCAAATAACTTCATTATCATTTATTATTATGTGAAATTTTTGTTAAAATAAAATAAAATCAATAAAACAAAAAAATGTATTCAGGGTGATCCGCTTTGGGTGCAAATATTTTAGAGAAATATTTGGATTTCTTGGTCCATTTCATGATTAAAATAGCTCTTGAGGTAGGGTCCATTTAAAACACCCAATTATATACAGGGTGTTTTTAAAATTTATTTTGGAAAAATAACTGAGAAAACATTAAACAACTATTCTAAGTGAAAATTTTGTAAAATAGTTATATAAAATAGAATTCTTTCAAAACCCAGATATTGTTTTTTATATTAAAATTGTATTTTGCGCAATTTGAGAATTTTGAGAGCACTACAAGAAGTGCATCGCCAATATTAAAATTTTACTAGAAACTGTGATTGATTATCTGTAAAATGAATGTAATATTTTTGCTCTGCGCTATAAATTGTAGAAGTTATAATTAAAAATACGGTTGTACAATTTTTTCTAAATCGAAAACACCCTGTACATCATGGGGTGTTCCAAATACATCCTAACAATCTAGAACTATATTTTTTTTGATGAAATGAACCAAGGAATTAATAATAATAAGAGTTTGGCGCTACAGTCCTGTATAGAACTTCGGCCGAGCTCTCTCACCATTTGAGCTGTGCGTGTTATATTTGTACTCAATTGCAGTTTATTGCCGAATCCGAACGGCGGGTGAGAGCTTTTCATAGGCAATGTTTTACTCTCGTAGGTTTGCCATTTACTGCCGAGAGGTAGCGCGGTATAGAAAAATGTTTCTATGAAAAGATGTTGTTAGCCCCAGACCAGGCTTGAACCGGCGACCTTTCGGCTCGCAGTCCAACGCACTAACCACTGAGCTACCGCGGCTACGATCCAAGGAATTAATCCCTAAAATATTTACACCCCAAAGCGGACCACCATGTATAAATATTAAAATAAATTAAGAATTATCATGTCTACGTTTACGCCTTCTAAGGGACATTACAATATCCGAATAAATTTAATATACCTCTTGTACCCCATCGCTGATACAAATTTACCCTATTAGTGCTGACAACAGATTATGATCTAGTACAATTTCTACTAGGGATATTTATAAAAATATAAAACAATCAATATTGAAAACAAAAAATGTACCCCATCCCTGGTACAAATTTACCCTATTAGGGATGACACCTGATTATGATCTAGTACAAATTTTACTAGAGATGTGTATAAAAAGTTAAACCAATAAAAATTATTATAATTTTTTAAAATATAAAATATATTATAAAAATAATGATTTTAATTCAAAAATATAATTAAAAATCCCATTATTTTGTAAATTTTTTATTTTAATAATTAAAAGCTATTTATTAATTTGTTGCTATTGCTGATGTTGTCATCATCATTATTGTTGATACGATTTGCTGCTTGTTATACGACCCACATTTGCTTTGTAGTCACATTCATTAATATGCATTTTGTGATTTTATGTTTCGTATCTAATTGCAAAGGGTTGTCAGTCATTTAGTCAGGCAGTCAGGTGTTCATCTTGATCGTGACAATAAAAAACGGCCAATTAAAAAGGAGTGTCTGCCTCGGTAATCGTCTCCATAATCTTTAGTCGTTGACTATAGTCCATAATACTAAAGTTTTTTTTTGTTTGTTTTTGAAGCGTTCCATTGAATAACTTTGTGGATTAATGGTATTAGTGAGTAGGTCATATTATAGTAATTATGTTTAGTATTAGTATAGAATATATAAATATAGCTGTTATACAAAATGCTTCTATAATTGGAGCACTTATTTCAATCATTCTGTGCAGATAGACCTTCAAAAGTATCAGTTACTTTTTGTACAATTATTTAAAAAGTCTCACAAAAGATTTAGTTGGAAACTAAAATTTTGCATATTATTTATAATACTTTAAAATAAGATTACCCTTGCAATCAAAACTTTAGGTCTTTTTTAGCCAAAAAGATAATTCAAAAAATTGAAATAAATTTGATTTTTGATAATTTTAAGATGGACAGGAGAGTGTCCTCTCAAAAAATAAATAATTACCTGGTTTATCGTTAAATTAAAAAATACTAACCAAAAATTTAAAAAATGGTTTTTGGATAATCAAAATAATTCGCTTTTAGATTCAAATATCTTCTAAAAAAATCAGAATATAAACATTCATTAGTATTATATATTTGAACAAATGTTTTTGAAGTTTCCTCTGGAAATACTGCACTCTATAGTTTTGAATGCATTTTGCAAATGACAGTCGACAGTACTATGGTGAAGTCTCTCGGCCGACTTCATTGTTTCATTGGTGTCAAGTACTGTCAAGACATTCAAAATATTTAATATTGACACCACTGTCGCTAAACATGAAACGAATACAGTGGGTGCAGCGAGTGAGCGAGTGAACGAGTAACGAGTGAGAAGACAAACATTGAAAAGAACAACAAATCTGCCGCCCGGCGTCTGACGGCAGTAATGTTGTTGTCGGTATTTATGTGTTAATAAAAAATACAACAAACATTATTTAAAAAAAAATATGTTAAAAAAAACGACGAAAACAACGCTTTCGTCGAAAAACAATATATATAATTAAATGAAAAAATTAAATAATGAAAAAATAATATTGTTCGATAAATAAAAAACTTAATATAAAATATTATATGATTTTCTTCCCTGCAAACCTTTTGAGTCTTTTATGACTCCTAAATGTGTCATATTTATGAGTGTTACCCTCATATATGAGCACTTAAAAGAGTCTAAAAAGGCTCCCGGCTCCTGGGTAGAGGGCCCCATTTTATGAGCCCAAAGACTCTCATATTTCAGACTCTTTGTTACACCTAAATCACTCATATTTGAGCACTACAAAGTGCCCAAAAAGTCTCCTATCCCCTGGGTAGAGGGCACCATTTTATGAGCCCAAAAACTCTCATATTTCTGACACTTTTATTACTTTTATTACTCCTGAAACACTCATATTTGGCTCTAAAAAGACCCCAAAAAAGCTACAGAAACAGCGCTTTTAAGAGCGCATAAATACGCGTATTTTTGATCTTTTTAAAATATTCTTAAAACATTCACATTTTTGAGAATTTCCGGACACCACAATTACTTCATTTTTGGAGTTTTTCATTCTTCAGAAATATAGAATGTGTCTGAAATGAATCCAACATAGTACATATTCATGTTTATCTTAGTCCAGACATCCGTGAGAAAATGTATTCATTTTAAAAAAATCCATTAAATATTTAGGTTTGTCTGTTGAATTTACACTAATATTTTATTATTTTTTATTTGATTTCAAATTCAAAACGAATACAAGTTTATCAATTTTATTTAAACAGTAGGCTCCTAAAGCCAGCATAAATAAAATACTTTTATGACTCCCCTTTCTGAGTGCTCCTAAAATACTCTTAAATTTGATGATTTTATGAGTTTGATTTGAGGTGGCTCCTAAAACGATCATGAATGAGACTCTTTTATGAGTCAAATTTTTGAGCCTTCCTAAAACATTCTAAAATACATAACTTTTATGAGTCTATTTTCTGAGCGCTCAGCAACAAATTTATTTTTGATGCTTTTAGGAGTCTAATTTATGAGGGTTACCAAATAACTCCTAAATATGTATCTTTTATGAGTAATATTTTTGAAAGCTCCGAAAACCGTCTTAAATGAGATACTTTCATTTTCTGAGAGCTCATAAAACACTCAAAAATTTGTCTCCTTTATGACTCGAATTTCAGAGCGCTCCTAAATTGCTTAATGGGTTATACCTTCTGGATTTTTTTTTATATTTCAATTTTATTAAAAAAAAATTTAAAATGCACTAAGTACTCTGTGTCATAAGCAGTTCATTTCAGTATTTGAATTTTTATTTCACATCACATTCACTGCAGTTCTGTTTTGTTTTGACAGTACTTGGTGCTTTGTTGTTTTGAGCATGACATTCATTTGATTTTCAAGCATAGAGTTGACGATAGCAAATGTTTTGAAACAAAGTGAATGTCTAGAAGTGGGTTTCAAATACACTTGGGCAGATGTCTAATTATTATATTCAAATTAGTTTTGACAAATACGAAAAAAATTGATGTAAAGTTGTGTTATATATTCAAAGAAGTAGCTGAAAAGGCTAAAAATAATCGATTGATAGCAATCAACACTTTAAAGTTTTTTTTTAGAGTTGATATATGACATACGCATTGGAAAAAGTTATTATTTTTTTGTACACAGAAACAAAAATGTACATAATATTAATGAATTCCATGCTTCAAAACATGATTCACTGTATTGAAGAACCATTCATAATATTAATGACTAACGCCATCAATGTTTTGAATGTTATCATACATATGCAGAACGCTTGGTAACTGTCGAAAAAATGTTCTTCAATATGATGAACTGTATTCGAAGAATACTTTTCATCATATCAATGAACCAAAATATAAAATACGACATATATGTTCTTCATATTGAGAAACGCTGTGCATTAAACCAAATTTCTATCAACAAAATTTTTTCTTCGTTCATTTGTACCGTACTTCTCAGTTCTGAAGTAGTTTTGAATGTTATTTCTTATATAATGCTTGCTCGACATGCATAAATTAGGAAAATGTTTTATAATATATTTATTTATAAATACAACTTTTTGTTAATAAAAAGTTATATTTCCCTAGTTGAACTTGTAAAAGAGTCATTGTATGGAAGTAATCATTAAAATTTTCACTAGTGTATTTTAGAATATTGACAATAATAGAATTATCATCGTAAAATGTATAATACAAACCAGTTTATTTACGTAAATCGGATGATATTCGTGAATTTTCACATTCTCTAATAAACATATAAATATATACAAAATACATACAAATTATATGGAAATTTCTCAAGTGTCATTTATATAACGATCACATTACTCAAGTAATAAATAAATTTCAGTCACGTTCATTTTCAATAATTGATTAAAATTAAACTATAAAATGTTAAATTAGCTATTATTTGTATTCTCTAAACCTAAATGTAAAACTAACTACACAATTAGTCACTAATTGTGGGGGCAGTAAAAAACAAATAACTATCAACACTGAAGCTCATAAATGAAGGTTTTTCAAATGAATATAATTCATCATTTAGTTATTTGGTGTAACTACTTTTTTTTATTAAAATCTAAATGATGAACGTCTAAATTATTACTCCCTGAACTCCCTTGTAAAAAAACGATATACGATATAATTCATTTCAAAATCGGTCGTGGGACCACACTTTGAATTCATTAATAAAATTCTATGAACGTACTCAATTTGAACATATAAATAACACGGAATATGTAAAAAAATTGTGCTCAAAAAATGTTCATTGTGACCTAACCTTCGAATTGAAAATTTTTTGAGTTTTCATGTTAATTTAGTAATATTGGAATATTGACATTTATTTGTATATTGAAATTATCAGTGTAAAGGAAAATTGTATATTTTCTGAAAATAGATTTTATAAATTAACTGTATTTTTTTGTATTCTATGAAGTTATTGAAAAGGGCCTAAAATTTTGATTTAAATCTTCTGAAAAACTTTACGTCCTAGTCTGCCATGTCACGAAGATCCTCGATGTCTCAAAGGTTTCTCAAACTAACTTCTATAGAATAGTTTGATATTGTTGCTTTATCGCATCTAATTATTAAAATTGCTCGGACATTCAATTTTATGACAAGATAGGATATTTGGTGACTTATAACGTAAAACGATTCGAAAACATGCAGTTCTGAAACATTTTTTCAAAAGATGCAGTGAATCTGCGATTAATATTCCATATAATTTTACAAAATGGTATACACTTCCCAAAATATTCAATTTGTCTGTGTGTTTACCATAAATATGCCTGAAATATTCCTGAAAAAAAGCCAGAAATGTTGTCTCGGTTCATTTCGTCGTCGTTTTTGTTTTATTCAATTTAAAAAAAAAAAATCTGTCACTGGAAACCTTCAAATATTTGATGGGAACTGTTTTTCTTTAAGTGTTTGCTTTGTTATCAATTCGATTTCGCTATGAGAATGTGTCAGATATTATTAGAATTCTCCTGCATCTCGCATGGATCTCGTAAAGATATCGTGCAAATACAGGTTTAATTGAGCAAAAAAAAACTGAGTCAAAATCAGCACGCATGAAATATATACAAATAATGTATGGGGCTAGATTCCCGGGATTCCCGCTAAACATTTTAAAATAATGATCTAGTTCGATAGGTGCATTAAAAAACAAACCAATAAAAAATGAAAGCAAAAAAAATAATAAATTGGAAAAATTTAACATCTTGTCATGCCAAAAGGGCGAATCTTTTCGTTTTTTCGCCATAACTCTTTAATGGTACAAGATAAAATAGTGGTGTAAAGGTATTAATTGTTTGTGTTTAAAGTACTATCGAACTGCATCATTATTTAATTTTTTTGCCAAACATTTTTTTCTGCAAATAACAAATGGCAAATTAATGTTTGGCAAAATATTTTTAATTAATGATGCAGATCGATAGGTGCTTTAAAAACTAACAATAAATGCCTTTGCCTTACTATGTTATCTTGTACCATTAAAGAGTTATAGCAAAACATTAAACAATTTTCCCTTTTGATTTTGTCTTTTGTGGCTAGAAATATCCAACAAAGTGACACGCGATTTTGGCACTGCATACTTGAGGATAAACTACATTCAAAAATGTAAAAAAACGCAAATGTCAAAAATTGCACATTCGCCCCCTTTGGCATGATAGTGACGATATATCTTCAAAATTTACGAAAATTTACTTTCGTAAAAAAATTGTACTAAAAAAATAATATAACGAAAGTTTCCTAATTTAAACGAAATATTTGTAATTTTGTAGTTATTATAATTTTATGTAATACTTATATACGAATCGTTTGTAAACAATATTTTGGAAAATATAATTGATTTTATTATATTGTATTGTTTTTTTTTATTTACATTATATAAAATGTCGTGAAATAATAATAGCTGTATAAATACTCTAAATTTACTTTTTAATTATTTTCACATATTATTTAATATATTTTCAGATATAATGAAATTTCCAGGGATTCTTGGTTTTCCCGGGAAATATAATTTTCTATTTTTCGTTTCCCGGGTTACGCTATCTCTCGAAAATCGTTACACTCTATATGGGATTCCTGTAGGCAAAATCGTAGTGATTAGTGCAATTAGCTAATTGAAACATTAAAAGAGTAAAGGTCTAATCAATAAACGAATTAATTTCGACTTTAAAAGTAGTATAAGGTTTCTTGAGAAATTATCATATATTTATTTGTCGAATATCAGCAACTTTAAAGGCGACTTTAATTTAATTCGGTTCAGTTTACCAGTCATATTTTTAAATTAAACTTAGTTTAAACTAAATATAAATTCGTTTATAGTCATTATATCAAAAATATTAAAAATGACATATGAATTGGTTACTAAATGGTTATCTGTCTGTATATTTTAAAGACATGCGGCTGTTTTTATTAGGAACTATGAACGTTTTACAAATGTAAAAAACTAAATTTGAAACTGGACTGAATTTTGACTGAATTTGAAATAAATTTTGTGAAATAATATAAATTTAATAGTATTTCATCAAATTTTAATAGTTTTCATTATAAAACATTCATTAGTATACGAAGCATTCAATTAATTGTACTGAATATTTCAAATACTATAAACTAGAAAACATGAGAATTTGTTATATTGTACACTCAGAAAAAAAAATACTATATAAATAATAGTTTTCTTACTATTAAAAATAGTCAATAGGATAAATTGTTATTTTAATCGGAAAATACCATTAAATACTAGAAAATACCATGACATTGCCATTTTTTGTATACTATAAAACTAATAGTTGTTTCATTGACCAATTTCAATGTGATTTGAGAGAATTTTATTCTGTGTGTACATTAAATGTACTATAAAATCAATAGTTGTTTCATTATACCTAGTGTACGTAATTTACGAATGGACGTTTATAAAATGTAGCACAGTGTAATATTTAATGTAGATATTATATAGATAGATAGATACTATATAGGTATGATATAGTTATACAAAATAATAAGACAGATGATGCCAAACAAAACAACTAAGCGCAGCACTAACAACTACAATTAGAGCCGGTTGTTATTAAAATGTGTGAATCCCGATACAATAGCAGCAACAAAGGCGGGCAAATGCGGGCTGTGATAAAGACGTATTAAAAACGGGTTTTTGTTTTTGTATTGTGTTGTGTAGAGCTTTAATAATGATAATTACTTGAAAAAGAAGAAGAACATTGTAAGATGAAAAAAATAAATTATAATAACTTTGAAAAGAAATCTGTAGATGCTGTAGATGGCGCTGTGGGGGGACACCAACCTGTAGTTAGACTTAATAATTAATATATTTTTTTCATTAATATTTTAATTTTTGTGTTATTAATGTTTTTTTGTAATTTATTTTTATTTTTAATTTATTTGTTTTCTTGAAATACTTAATATTTGTAGTTTTTATTAATATTTATATTGTTTTTTGCGCTTTGTATTTTGTTTGCATGTTTTATTTATTTATATTTTTTTTTATTTTTTTTTATTTTTTTTTTATTTTTTTTAATTTTTTTTTTTATTGTTTCTTTGCTTTAAATTGTTTTCTATTAATATTCAGCAATTTTCAAGATTTATGCAAATATTGAAAGAGCGTTGAACGTTGTGTTCGTTGAGTTGTTCAAAGTTTCGTCAAGTTTGCGCCGATCGGGTTTTAGAGCTAACGCAGCTGGCGCTCAGCTGTTTGTTGTTTACATTGCGTCGTATTTATGCGATACTTTTGCTGGCAGCAGTTACAAAATACCTGCAGCCATTAGCTACGATACTTGTTGTGGTTTAGAATTTTTTTGTTCGGTGCGCTGCTGTTTTTTATGTCGTTTTTTTTTGTTGTTGTTGCATTTATTTCGGTGAGCTCATGGCGCGTGACGCGGGTCCATTTAGCAGTAGCAGCAACGACAGCTGTTGCAGTGCTAGGTCGTCGACGGGCCCCCTCCCGATGCTGTGGCTGGTGGACGCAAGAGTACACTAAAAGTAACAAGTGTCATTTAGTAGTTAATGGTAACCTTATGGTACGTACTAGACATCTGCACAAATGTATAATAAACTCACTACAAGACAGTCATTTCATTTTAAGCTCAGCACTGTCACACACTCTATGCTTGAAAATCAAATGACACTCAACAAGACAATCTCTAAAATTCTGTACACTGAAATGCATTGCACTTGACACTCAGTGCATTTTACATATTTATTTTATGTATATCATACTTACTATGTACAACACGTAATACATTTCATTTTAAGCCCAGTACTGTCACACACTCTATGCTTGAAAATCAAATGACACTCAACAACCAACCAAGTAGTGTCAAAATAAATTGCAAAAAGACATATTCAGGTGTAGTAAACTCTCGAAAATTCTGTACACTGAAATGCACTGCACTTGACACTCAGTGCATTTTACATATTTATTTTATGTATTTCATACTTACTATGTTCAACACGTAATACATTTCATTTTAAGCCCAGTACTGTCGCACACTCTATGCTTGAAAATCAAATGACACTCAACAACCAACCAAGTAGTGTCAAAATAAATTGCAAAAAGACATATTCAGGTGTAGTACACTCTCTAAAATTCTGTACACTGAAATGCACTGCACTTGACACTCAGTGCATTTTACATATTTATTTTATGTATATCATACTTACTATGTTCAACACGTAATACATTTCATTTTAAGCCCAGTACTGTCGTACACTCTATGCTTGAAAATCAAATGACACTCAACAACCAACCAAGTAGTGTCAAAATAAATTGCAAAAAGACATATTCAGATGTAGTACACTCTCGAAAATTCTGTACACTGAAATGCACTGCACTTGACACTCAGTGCATTTTACATATTTATTTTATGTATATCATACTTACTATGTACAACACGTAAAACACTATAAATTGAGTGCACTGAAATGCACTGCACTTGACACTGTGTTCTCAGTGTATTTTACATTTTTTTGTGTATAATTCTAACTCTTAGGAATTTTCATCGAACGCCGAGCGGCAAATTTGTTGTTGTTTTTAATGTTAGTCCTTTCACTATGAAAGTATTGTTGTATGTTAATCGTTGCGTTCACTCACTGTACTCGTTGAATTTTCAGCGATAATAGTGTCATTTTCAGCGTTGAATTTTCAGCGATAATAGTGTCATTTTATTTTGTTTTTCAAGACATTGAATGTCTTGCAGAAAAAAAAACACTTGACAATTGTCAGTAATAAAATAAATATTACAGTACTCTTAAATCGCTGGAGAGACTTCACTATAATACTGTAGACTGCCATTGCAAAATGCACTAAATAGTGTACAATGTAGTAGAGCATAATTTGCAGGGTGAATTTCAAATATATTTGTGCAAATATCTAGTATCTACATATCGTCACTGTCATGCCAAAGTGGTGAATGTGCTTTTTTAAAAATATTGGGAAATCAAATATTAAAGTTTGGAATGCAAAGAGGTAAAATTTATTTTTTAACAATTTTTTTTGTCATTTTGGTGTATTTATCAATTATTATAACGTATATAAAATATTTTTGGATTTGGACAACTTGCTGAATTATAAATATGAATTTTGTGAGGCTATACCCCGACCAAAACGCAAATATTTTTGTTTTTTATGCCATAATTCTTTATTTGCGCAAGATAAAATAGTGATATAAAGGCATTAATTGTTTGTTTTTAAAGCACCTATCGATTGGCATCATTATTTAAAAATATTTTGCCAAACATTAATGTGGCATTTGTTATTTGCAAGAAAAATGTTTGACAAAATATTTTTAAATAATGATGCTAATCGATACGAGCTTTAAAAACAAACAATTAATGCCTTCACACCAATATTTTATCTTATACCAATAAAAAGTTATGGCAAAAATCCGAAAAAATTGGGAAAATTGAAAAATCTTGTCATGCGAAAAGGGCGAATCTTCTCGTTTTTTTGCTATAACTATTTGTTGGTGCAAGATAAAATATTGATGTAAAGGCATTATCTGTTTGATTTTAAAGCACCTATCAATTTGCATTAATATTTGAAAATAATTTGCCAAACAATTTTTTTGCAAATGCTAAAAATTCAAAAAATATTGATGATGATCGATAGGTGCTTTAAAAACAAAGAATTAATGCCTTTACATCACTATTTTGTCTTATACCAATAAAAAGTTATAACAAAAAAACGAAAAGATTCGCCCTTTGGCAGGAGAATATTTTCAATTTTTTGAATTTGCCCTTTTTGTTTTGTCTTTTGTAGCTAGAAATATCCAATAAAACTACACACGATTTCGGCACAGTATACTTGAGGTAGAACTACATTAAAAAATGTAAAAATAAACGTAAATGTCAAAAATTACACATTCGCCCCTTTAGCATGACGATATATAAAAAGTTTTTTCGCTTTGTGTATACATTTTTCTATTAAATTTAATAGTATTTGAAATGTTCGATTCTATTAACTCATTAAAGGCTGCTTCTATTATCCGATTTCGATTAAACTTTACACAAACAAATTTAGGGCAATTTTATTGCATATCGTCGTTGTTGAAAATTCCAAATATTGATTTACAAAAAACTTTATATATCTGTCAATTTTTAATCGATGCTCTTATTTTTTTTACCACATGATAAAGAAATGTAAATCTATGAATTGGTTTTTCAACTTTAAAAATGCATCAATTCCTTTTTGTAATATTAATCAACAAACTCGAACTTTAAGGTTTTCATTAATATGTATTTGGTTACTTTTCGTTCTACAACGACGATATATATCATGCATATATATCATTCTATATTGATTTTCTTGAACACCGAACATGTTCTTTCGATAAAAATTTAAATATATGATAAGAATAATCGAATTTAACTTGTTTCACTGAACTTTATTGAATGCAATTCGATTGAAATAGGTTTATTTACAATTTTTATTGATTCTCATAAGAATTCTCATAAGAACCCTTGAGTGTTGAAGGCCGTTTTGAAAGTATTACAAAAGAGTACCCTCAAACGAATTCTATAAAAAAATAACATTGCATTATGAAACTTAAAAGCAAACCCGTAATCGATAACAAAGCAAAATAAAAGAATAAAACAGTTCTTCGTTTTATTTTTTTATGATAATTAAAATCTCACTATTTGACTAACACAAATTCGATAACTTGTAATGTAATCCTTTGAACATAAATATGTTTGAACAAAAACAAAAATATGTTTGGCTGTTATAATAATTATAATAATGTTTGTAAATGCAATAATACTTTTGTTTGCATAAAGCTCCAAAGATATATGTAATGCCTGCAAAATGATGTTTCGGTGAGCCCTTTTTTTTGCAGTGTTAAAGAAAAATGTTGACAGACTCAAGAAATATTTTTTACAAAGATTTTGAACTAGACTCAGACAGAATTTGTATAAAATGCTTCCTTATTTTTTCTGTCCGCCTCTAAAATATGCCGGGTAACTGTCTATAAAATTCCAACAAATTTCTCACGAATATACCATAAAATTAATAAAATGTTTCTGAAAGGACTTACTATTGTTATTAAGAGATATCATATTCTAAAGAAATAAAAAAAATAAATTCGGGAATAGAAAAAAACAAATTAGACCTAAAACTAAAATACGCAGGAATATTATCAAATATTTGTTATAAAAAGTATTCATACTTTTAACCAAAAATATATTTCCTAAAAAATACTATAAAAACCCTATTTATAATTTTCAAAATTAATGGCACAACAAATATTATATAAAGCATATTTTGCACCCAGATAAAAATCCCTCAAATCCCATTAAAATTGGTCAATATGACAATTATTGATTTAATAATATACCTAAATTAAATTTTTTCGTATAAACTCAATGGTAATGTCACACCCAGAAAAAAATACTATATAAATAATAGTTTTTTACTATTAAAAATATTCAATAGGATAAATTATTATTTTAATCGGAAAATACCATTTAATACCAGAAAATACCATGACATTGCCATTGAATTTATATGAAAACATTTATTTTGTGTATACTATTAAATCAATAATTGTCCTATTGACAAATTTTAATAGTATTTGAGGGATTTTTTTTTCTGGGTGCATGGTATTTTCTAGTATTTAATAGTATTTTCCAATTAAAGCAATAATTTATTCTATTGACTATTTTTAATAGTAAAAAACTATTATTTATATAGTATTTTTTTCTGGGTGCGTATGTCAGTTTCGATAAAAATTAAAATATTTCAAAAGAAAACATAAAATTGAATTCGTTTTACTAAACTTCGTTCGAAATATAAAAAGGTCCTATTGAACAAATGAATGCTGAAATAGAAAATAAAACAGATTTGAGCCAGTTAGCATTTTCAATTAATAGCTGTAACATGCTCGAATATTTTCAATATTATTTTAATAATAGTATGCATCCCATTGATCAGTTATAGTACAATTAATTATATAGAATTTTTTTCTAGGTGTAACAAAAGTGTATTGTTGTTTATTTTATAGTATTTTTTCTGGATGTGAATACCAGTTTCGATAAAAATTAAAATATTTCAGAAGAAAACTCAAAATTGTATTCGTTTTACTGAACTTCGTTCGAAATATAAAAGTTTCCTATTGAACAAATGAATGCTGAAATAGAAAATAGAACAGATTTGAGCAAGTTAACATTTTCAATTCGAATTCAATTGATAGCTGAAACATGTACGGATATTTTCAATATTATTGTAATAATAGTATGCATCCCATTGATCAGTTATAATACAATTAATTATATAGGATTTTTTTCTAGGTGTAACAAAAGTGCATTGTTGTTTAATTTTGTTGTTTTTAGTTTTGTTGTTTTAATTTTTTTTTTTGTTTTTTTTTTTTTTAATTTTTAATTTTTTGTTTTTTATTTTTGTTGCCTGTGAGCTTGAATGAGCTTGACCTTGTAACCAAATACAAGTGTCTCTCAAAGCTACAAATTCAATGTGCTGTGTATATCTATCTCTCTTGGGCACAATCTCCCTCACACCTTCTCTCTCACCCAATCTAGCAGTATCTAACCGTTCGTATCTCAGTTGTATCTATGCGGTTGGGTCTAAGTAGCTGATGACTGACTTTGCTGTAATTGGAAAAAGTTGAGTGAAAAAAAAAACAATTATTTGTGTTTTAATTTTATTTGTGGTAAAGAAATTCACACCACATTAGGTGGACACGTTGTGTTTTATTTATGGCATCTGTAGTTAGTTGCTGCTGTAAATTGTATCTGTCAGATACAGGTGCTGACTGCGCGGCACAGCAGCGCTAACTGGCGACCTATATTGGAATTTATTGAAATACGACTGGCTGCATAAACTGTAGTTGAACTGTGTTGAAAGAATAACCGCGAAATAATAGTCAATAAAATGTTTTATTTATGCATTTTGTAATTTTTAAGATTATCTTTTAGTTATAATTAGTATCTACTATTAAATGTTTTAAGAAAAATATGAGGGAAATTGTTTCTTTTCGCATTAATTATTTTTTGTAAATATCTTGATTCAAATAGTGTTTGAAATTAACACAATTGATGCATAATAAAAACTTTTTAAATAATTGTCTTTTATTTCTGTTTTATTAAATGCAAAAAATAAAAGCAAATTAGATTTGGATATTTTACAAAAAATTCTAATAATTCTTTATAAACTAATTTTCATTTTAAAAAAGTCTAATTGTTCAATGGAAACTATATCTTATGGAAGTCGTTTATAAGTTTGAATACAGATGTGAAAAATAAAAAACACCGTCTAATAAAATTAACAATTAAATTATATTGTCTGAGTAAAAAATAAATCTTGGCTGTTAATTTTTATTATTATGTGAAAATTAAAACAAATCAAAAAAGTTGAATTACGTCAGCGTCAAATAAATCAAAGTAAAATTAATTTATTTACACTATTTTTTTGTACGTGTAGTAATTAAAATAAAGTAGAAATTTGTAAAAACAAAATTATTCTGTATCAAAAGATATAAATTAAATAGTACTCGATTTGGATGGGACTGAAAAGTGAAGAGCATGTTGAGGTTCAAATGGAAAATCCAAAACGTCAGCGAATATTATTATCTATATATATAAAACTCTTGGTCCGTCTGTCAGTCTGTCGGTCTGTCGGTCTGTCGGTCTGTCTGTCTGTTTGTTCCAGCATCACGTCTAAACCACTGAACCGATTTAACTGAAATTTTGTAACAGGATACTATGGAGTCCGGAGGGTGTCATAGGCTATATAAGGGCGCGATTGGACAAAGGGGCGTGGTACCTCCCATACAACCTAAACATTCCAAACGACATAACTCAGAACATACACAAGCTAAAAAGATGAAACAAAAAATTCAAATTAAAAAAATAATATACAAAAGCAACCACACATTAAAACTCACCACAATGAAACTCACCACACTAAAATTCACCACACTAAAACTCACCACACTAAAACTCACCACACTAAAATTCACCACACTAAAACTCACCACACTAAAACTCACCACACTAAAACTTACCACACTAAAACTCACCACACTAAAACTCATCACACTAAAACTTACCACACTAAAACTCACCACACCAAAATTCACCTCACCTAAACTCACCACACTGAAACTCACCACATTAAAACTCACCACACTAAAATTTCTACTGTGAAAAACTCTACGGGGAAGAATTCTACGGGAAAGAAATCTACCGGGAACAGTTCTACCGGGATGAGTTCTACGGGAAGATTTCTTCCGGGATGAATTCCACCGGGATGAATTCTACGGGAAGATTTCTACCGGGAAGAATTCTACGGGAAAGCGTTCTATGGGGAAGAATTTAACGGGGCAGTCTGAAAAAAAATTGTCTTTGAGAAAAGTTGTTTTGGCGGAGATTTATTATTTGACTACTACATTTATTATACCAATAAAAAAACTTTCACAGCCAAGCACGGGCCTCTGATATAAATAATAAAAACGTTTTTTATATTAATAAAATCGCACCATATCTTTTAATTCACAAAATCTTGGCACGAGTCGTGCACGAGTCCAGCTAGTTATTTATAAAATTATTTTATAGGTAAAGTCATTTTTTTTACATATTTACGACTTTGTTCCTAAAGTTTTTAGTTTTTTAAAATAAATCACAGGCAAATTCCAGAAGTTAAAAAAAATTCACTACTATTTGTTTTTAAAATTAGTTTTTATTAAATTAAATTAAGATTTAATTTTGTAGTTTATCAACCAGACTATTTGGAAAACCGCGGCTGTTTTTAAAAATATCTGGCTATTTTTTTTATTTTACTACGTTATCAACAAGTCTAAAATATGAATTTTAACCCGAGCTAAAAATTTCAAACTGTTCGGTGATTGTCTAAAATGTTTAGCCTAGAAAAATATCCAACTAGCTGTCAAAATTAAAAATAACCATGTAACCTTCATAATACCAACATAAATTAATTAATAAAAATGATTTGTTGGTTTTTTATATTTTACATTTTAATCGAATATTGTTAAGAATACTTTAATAAAAATACCAAAAATGTTTGAGTTTATAAGTTAATTTGTCGATTTAATATACGTCAAAACATACAATGCACCATTTCGCTGTAAAAAGACGAAATATATTGGTTATTCTTTGAACCCTTTCGGAACCCATAGCGCCTAACCCACACGTGAAGGGGTATAAGTAAATACTACTTTTTTAATCCATTGACTATAGAGAATCTGTAAATAAAAAAAAAATGGTCTTCATAGACGAAAATGTACATCATATTGATGAATTCCGTTCTTTAAACCATGATTCATTTATTGAAGAACCATTCATAATATTAATGACTAACAACATCAATATTATGAATAAATATGAAGAACGCTTGGTAACTGTCGAAAATGTATTCTTCAATATGATGAATTGTATGTGAAGTATACGTTTCATCATATTAATGAACAAGAACATAAAATACAACATATTTTACTTCATATGGAAGAAAGCTGTTCATCACCCAAATTTCAATCAATATATATAATTTTTTTGCCGTACTTCTCAGTTCTTAAGTAGTTTTTGTATGTTATTTCTTATATAATGCTTGCTCGATATACATAAATTTAAAAAAATATTTTTTTGAAAATATGATGAACAAATTCATCAATATGACAATTCATTGTATTGAATATTTTGTTCATATATGGGCCATTCCACACCAAATCGACCAAAAAAGTCAAATTTGAGATTTTACCTTTTCGATCTTAATAAACTTTTGGCAACTGATAAAGGGTATCGAGACATGCACTAAACAATTTTTTTTCCGACCACTACTTCCAGAGATACAGTGGCTCAAAGTTGGAAAAAAAGTGCCAAAAATCACTTTTGTACTGTTGTTCATATTTAAATATCTCTTGAACTAGAAATACTAGAAACTCCGTTAATGGCTCGTTTTAAAGCTAATAGAACAAGCTTTTAAAAAAATTAAGTTGTAATTTCCAAACGGTAACATGTGGCCCGTGGTCATTATCCTTGCACTTCAAAATTGTGGTCCTTAAAAAGGACCCTTTTTAAAATTCTGAAAAAAATCGTAAATTTTCGTCAATTTATTGTTCATGTTCATGCAAAATTTCAAGATGGTATTTTGATTGCATCATATTTTAAAAAATAATTTTCTAAATTTCATGGAAATCGAAGAAGGTGAGTTCCAACCGCTGGTCGATTTGGTGTGGAATGGCCCATATATAATGAATGCATTGTCATTTAATGAACAGAGGTATCAATATGATGAATCTGGTAGTTGGTGAAAAAATTCATAATATTTATGAATAAATTCATCATATTGAAGATTTTTTTTTCTGTGCAGTGTTATTCATTTAACTTATAGTTTCGTTTTGGTATATATTCATTATTAAGAAATTAAAAGTTATGTACGATTTTAATTCTCTGCTATTTTTTAACTTTTATATTTTTTGTCTACAAATACTCATATTTTTAGATTTTCTACCTTTGCCACAAAAGGAGTAAAAAAATTACTTAAAGTAGTCAATAATATAAATATTAAAATTATGTGGCCATTCTGACATGAAATAACCCTTATGTATCTATAAACATAGTATGAGTTTTAAATATTGAGTTTATAAATCGAATGCCTTCGCTAAGCCTTTTAACAATGCATAGAATTGTATTAAAAATAATAAAAAATTGTGTCGTAACCAAATTCTTCAAAAAGGTAATTACGATAATAAATTTTATTTCGCTTTATTTCAAATTTGGACCGCAAAAGTCGAAAAAATTACTTTGCAGGGACATGCTACTAATATAGAGGTTTCTAAAACTGCAATAAAAAAATACCAAAATGTTGGTTACGATGTTCTGCCTGGAATTATTTTAATATAATAAATCTGTTTGTTCGTTTCTTTGTACGTTCTCCGTCTAAACGGCTGATCCGATTTTTGAAATTTTTACCATAGATGCGGATGGTCTGGACAAAATGATAGGCTATATATGGACGGGATTTGACAAAGAGGCGTGGCACCTCCCATACAACCTAAACTTTCAAAACGATATAACTCGGTACTTTCACCAGCTACGAACATGAAAAAAAAACTCAAATACAATACATAGGAAATTTTAAAGTATGTGTAATTATGATAGTTAGGATTATCAAAATTATAGTCGGCTTAGACCGACTATAATTACACATATGTGCGGTTACCATTCAAAGTGATATATAGGTCACCAGGGTATACGAATCCTGAAAATAACTACAAACATTCAATCGCTGAAGAATTTCCATTCATTTGATACCCATATTTACAAATGGGTAGGTGTACCGAATTTCGATTTTTTTTAATGAACCACTGGTCTTTTCGACGGAAAACATTATTATCACGTACTTGAGCATGATGTCAATATATATTTGACCAAAAAAGTTTACCTAAGCACGTATACATAAAAATTGATCTTTATATGTACATTTTATATGAGGTATTTGAACATAAATGGTCGGATCATAGGTCACAATGGACCGATCTCGCCACATACAGCGTAGGTATATTAGTAATCTAAGTTATAAGTTTCATTTATCTAGCTCTTCAATTTTAAAAGTAGTAGGGATTTCAACAGACGGACAGACGGACAGACAGACAGACAGACAGACAGACAGACAGACAGACAGACAGACAGACAGACAGACAGACGGACAGACGGACAGACGGACAGACAGACGGACAGACGGACAGACAGACGGACAGACGGGCATTGCTAAATCGACTCAGGAGGTCATGCTGATCAAGAATATATATACTTTTCCATACCGGAGATGCTTCCTTCTGGGTGTTACAAACGGCGTACCAAACTGAATATACCCTTTCACTCTTATGCCCGTAACTTCAACGAATAGATATCTACTGGTGCTTAGTTATCTATCGTGTAAACAAAATTTCGTAACTTCAACGCATAGTTAAGGAGTAAAAACACCGGATAGGTAAGAGATATCTGTTCGGTACGAACACCAATAGATATCTACTCGTTGAAGTTACGGGCATTAGTGTAGGGTATAAAAATTAAAGCAAAATCACAAAAGCAAAAGCATAAAACAAAAGCAAAAATACAAAAACAAAAGCAATAACATAAAACTGAAGGAAAAACACAAAAAGAGGAATGAAAAAGAAAAACAAAAATATACAAAAAAAAAAGCAAATTGTTTTTTCGACATTGTTTTTGTCGGCCAAAAAATATTTTTTACAAATTATTTTTTTTTTTTTAATTTTTCGAACATTGTTGTTTCTTTTGATTTTTTTCAAATTTTTTTCAAATGGTGATTTCGACCATTGCGCCACACTAAAACTCACCACACTAAAATTCACCACAGTAAAACTCATCACACTAAAACTCACCGCACTACAATTCACCAGACTAAAACTCACCACCAGACTAAAACTCACTAAAATTCACCACACTAAAATTCATTACACTACAACTCACCTCACTAAAATTCACCACATTAAACTCACCACAGTAAATTCACCACACTAAAATTCACCACACTAAAACTGTAGCCGCGGTAGCTCAGTGGTTAGTGCGTTGGACTGTGAACCGAAAGGTCTCCGGTTCAAGCCTGGACTGGGGCAAACAGCATCTTTTCATAGAAACATTTTTTTATACCGCGCTACCTCTCGGCAGTAAATGGCAAACCTACGAGAGTAAAACATTGCCTATGAAAAGCTCTTGAGCTATGAAAAGCTCAATAGTTGTACTCTCCATGGATGATTTCTTTAAATCAAGAATCTCAAATAAAATGCGATTCCATTTGAATGTGGGTTAGGTTTTTATGATTTGTTAAAAGATTTGTTAAAGGATTTGTTAAAGGATTTGTTCAAGGATTTGTCAAATCTTATAAATCAAATTATGACCAAACATATTTTTAATTGAATAGCCAATTATTTTGAAACGCAGAAATAATGCTATATATGGGTGCTTCTTCTTTATACTATTCTTCATCCTCTGCTTCTTTGGCTTTAGCTTTGGCTTAGCGCTTTCCGCAGTACTGCGGACTACACGATGCTGTTTACTTTGAACCGCTTACTGCAGCCCTTACCTCCGCTTAGTCGCCGTCATCATCGCCACAACCTTTGAATGTAGTTCAAAGTCTTGCGCAACAACAAAGCCCCACATTTATTCAACATTTTCGCGTAATCGCAACAAGTTTTCGTCGAAACTTTTCCGTTTTTTCAACATTTCTTTTTTTTTTTTTTTTTTGCAAGTGCAACTAGCGTTTAATCCGATTTTGTGCTTTGGCCAGAACCCTTAACCGTGGCTTAGTTACGCGCGCACGCAACAACGGACGCAGCGGACGCATAAACGGAAGGTAGTAGGTCTTTGGTGGTGGCCATTTTCAAAGAGTCGCCGGGTGCAAGTGTACAAAGTAACCGAGACGGCAATAGAGATATTGAGACCAAAAAAATAATCAAAATGCGTCGAAAAGCGCAAAAGACGAGGAAGAAAAATAAATGTGAAACCCACAGAATATATGCGCGCTGACATTGGATTTAATCGCGTGGAAGACAAACGAGAGGGATGCGCGCAAATTTTTTAGAATTGCATTTTAGATGCTGCTCCAGATGGCTATATATTTTGTAATAAAACTTCAAATATATTAAACATTTTTTTTTTTAATTTTTTGGTTTTAATATTAATAAAATGTAAAGAATACTTTGAAATATACGAAAAATGATTCAGTAAGTTGCGCCGTCTATTGGTTAACAAAGTAAAATATTCGAAATGCGAAATGCGATGAAAGAGTCAACACTTCTCAATCTGAATCGATTTCGAATTTTCATTCTAAATGCAATTCAGTACTTTTATAAATCAATTTTGGAACGTTCAATCGAGACACAACCTAGTCATATCTCGGAGACCTGCGATGCCTCACTAATAACTTCGATAAAAAAGCCAGATTACAATTTTAAAAATTCTCCTACACCAAGGAAAAAGATAGGTAAATCTAACAGAAAGAGACGGTTAAAATTGCAGATACCAAAAAAAAAAAGAAAAAGCATAAAGTGAACCTACTAAAAATTGTTCTAATCAGGGATTGAAATCGTAACCTAAACCGATATCCGTTATATATACAATATATATCATTTTAAACACCACCAGTACTCTAAAAAACTTTCAAAAACATTTATTTTTAACTTGTTTTCGATATGCAGTAAAAATATATTAATTTGATTATAACCCTGGATGAAAAGTTGATGTCATAAAGGGACGCTGCAAAAGTAGAGCGACAGGGACAGCAAACGACGCCATATTTCTTACCGCTCTTTTGACATTTCTCTTCAGTAAGGTTTGCCATTTCATGATGGAAAGATATGCGAGCCAACAACGAGTCGAAATTATTAAAATTTACTACCGAAATTCGGGGTCAGTGGCCTCAACGTTTAGAGCGCTACGTCCAATTTATGGTCGTCATAATCGTCCTAGCAGATCGACAATTGAGCGTCTAGTGGAAAAATTTGAATCCTCAGGCACAGTTCAAAATGTTCCCATGCCAGTGAGGCAAAGAAGTGCCCATAGTGTCGAGAATATTGGTACCGCTGAGGCTTCAGTTGAAGAAAGCTCAAATGTGTCTCTCACACGTCGTTCTCAAGCGTTGGGCATCTCTGTGACGTCCTTGTGGCGAATTTTGCGAAAAGATCTTGGCCTACATCCTTACAAAAGCAAATTGACGCAAGAACTAAAGCCGCTTGACCACCAGAAGCGTTGTATGTTCGTGAATTGGGCTGAGCAACAACTTGAAAATGATTCGGATTTTCATCGAAAAATCATCTTCAGCGATGAGGCTCATTTCTGGTTGAATGGCATCGCCAATAAACAAAATATGCGTTATTGGTCGGACAGCAATCAACACGTACTCCCTGAGTCATCATTGCATCCCGAAAAAATTACGGTTTGGTGCGGTCATTGGGCCGTACTTCTTCCGTGATTATCAAGACCGGCACGTTACTGTGAATGGGAATCGCTACCGTTCAATGATAACCGAATATTTTTGGTGCGGTCATTGGGCCGTACTTCTTCCGTGATTATCAAGACCGGCACGTTACTGTGAATGGGAATCGCTACCGTTCAATGATAACCGAATATTTTTGGCCCCAATTGGATGATATGGACTTGGAGGACATGTGGTTCCAACAGGACGGCGCCACAAGCCACACAGCGAATGCCACATTCAATTTATTGGAAACCAAGTTTGGAGAACGTGTTATCTCACGAAATGGTCCAGTCGATAGGCCGCCTCGTTCGTGCGATTTGACGCCGTTAGACTATTTCTTGTGGGGCTACGTCAAGTCTATGGTCTATGCCAACGATTGATGAACTTCGTACGAATATCGAACGTGAAATTGCAGCAGTATCGGCCGATTTATGCTTGAAAACCGTGGAAAATTGGGTTCAGCGTCTGGACTTCTGCAAGCGTGCCCGTGGTGGCCATACAAAAGAAATCGAGTTCCATGCATAATGGCATCGAACGTACTTTTACAGGAATAAAGAATTTCATTGATATCCAAAACCGTTTTTGTAGCGCTCTTATTGAAAAACCCTTTATTAAGAAGCACTTGACAATTGTTTTAATTTTTTAAATGCAAAAACATGGCCAAAAATTGCAATTTCCCACATTACCCCATGTCCCACTTTACCCAAGTTTTTTTTTGTTGAAGACATTGTAAAATATGGAAAATAAGAAATTTTATACAAAAACAGAAATCAAAATCGAAACCGTTACTTGGAACCGGAATACCGAAACCGTTTCGTTATAAAAATTTAAAACCAAAACTGTAACCGAAATACGAAAAAACGAAATCGAAACCGTTATTCGTTTAGGTTTCAATTTTTGGTTATAATAACCCCGTCCATTAGTATTTGGCACTGGGATGATTCTAAGAATTTGTAAGAACCAAGTTTTTTTTTAAATCAATTCGTTTACGAATTTTATTTGCTTTTAAAATGAATTGCATATCATATTTTCGTAGCCGCGATAGCTCAGTGGTTAGTACGTTGGACTGCGAGCCGAAAGGTCCCCGGTTCAAGCCTGGACTGGGTCTAACAACATCTTTTCATAGAAACATTTTTCTATACCGCTCTACCTCTCGGCAGTAAATGGCAAACCTACGAGAGTAAAACATTGCCTATGAAAAGCTCTCACTCGCCGTTCGGATTGGGCAATAAACTGTAGGTCCCACCACTTTGAGTACAAATATAACACGCACAGCTCAAAATGGTGAGAGAGCTCGGCCTAAGTTCTTACAGGACTGTAGTGCCAAACTATTTATATTATATCATATTTTCATAATAAAAAAAAAACAAAAATGTGTAGCAAACAAATTTGAAAAATTAAAAATCCTGTCAAACCAAAAGGGCGAATCTTTTCTTTTTTTTTTGCTATTCTTTTTTATTTGAGCAAGATAAAATGGTGATGTGAAAGCATTAATTGTTTGTTATCAAAGCACCTATCGAAATAAGTGAATTAATAAAGTTTATTGTTATAATATAACCCAAACATAAGAGTGTTTTTAATTTGTACACCATCCAGAGATACGAACTCGTAGAACAGTTTTCCGTAGACTGAATTTTCGTAACAATATGAAATTCAAATAAAACCCTTTAACGAATTGATACATAAAACTGGAAAACAAGTTGATTTACCATCAAAAATAGTTTATTTGCCATGAAAAATAGTATTTCATGGTAGTATAATAGTACTAAATAAATATTTATATATATATATATATTTTCATTTTTCTTTTAATAAACCTTGATACAGTTGCATCAATTACTTTTTTCGATTAGATTAACCAATCTTCTCTGTGTTTACATTCTAAATCCCAGTGTGCCGTTCGATTCCATGCTTCGAGACTGTTTCGAGATATCAGCGAATTTATCGATTACGTTCTCGATAACGATTCTCGTCTCTATATCATACTACAATTCGTTCAAAGATGTACGCAGATAATCTAACGAGATAATGAAGTTTTCTTGTTACGTGAATTATTTTCAAATAGAACCGATTGAAAACCTCAATACGTATTAAACTCCATGGAAAAATAAAATTTATACAACGAGCATGGTACCATAAAACACTCTATATCGTTCAGAAATCTGCTAATATTTGAGCACTAAATTTCGTTATAGACAAAGAATATTCACAAATGGTTTTTATTTGTAAAAAATAAATTTTCTAAATTTTTATTTGATATAAATTCGAAATAGCAACCAAATCTATTAGATTCTCGTGTTTTCATAATTAATTTCGTGTTTTCATAATGTATGAAAAGACATCAATTGCAAATCAGAAATTTCATTGCAACATGTGAATTGTATTTCAGAAATGCCATTTGAAATTAAACATTCAAATCGATTTCAATTATAATTCAGAAAAGAAATTTATTTTCAAAATACATCAATTGTTATTCATAACTTTTTATTTTGAATTCAGAAAATATCAATTAAAATTCATTGCTTTCCATTTGGAAGTCACAACATATCAACTGCATATATTCTGAATACCAAATTAAATTTTATAAATTTCATTTGATGTATTCTTAAAAAGAGAAAAGTTACCAGGCGAAAGGTCCTGGTTTTGATGCCACCAACTGTCAACCTCTTTGTTATAGAAAATATTTTCCTATATGACGCTATCTCTCGGCAGTCAATGACAAACTTACGAGAGTAAATATTACCTAGATAAGTTCGTAACCCTTCGTTTGGATTCGGCATTAAATTATAGGTACCACCATTTTGAATACAAATATAACACGCACAGTACAAACGACGAGAGAGCTCGGTCTAAGTTTTTCACAGGAATATTGCGCCAAACTATTATTATTATTATTATACTGAAACTAAAATAGACTTTTTGAATTTAATTTACATATTTTTTTATTAAAGCAGGCATTTCTGAATTACAATTAATGTCTTTTGAATCTCCAATCGATGTACCCGATTTAGTGATGTCTGTTTGTTTGTATTTCTGTCTGTTGAAATCATGATTACAGAAAAACTAGTAGAGCTAGAGCAATGAAACTTCAAAGTTAGATTACCTACAAACTTAGGTTGTCTGGTATTGAAAATGAGCATGTTCGGTTTATTGTTACCTAGGATCGGAGCACTTATGTACAACTAGCTCATATATAGTAATTCGAATTTATTTGAAATTAAATACAATTAAATTTTAGTATGAGATTGCAAAACTATTTAAATACAAATTAAATATTTTTTAATATTATAATCTCACTTTAGGCTTTATTTACATTTTATAAATTATGTAAATTTACAAAATGAATTTTTAAAATAAAACAAAAATTTGCGGACCATGCCAAATTTTAAGTGCAATATAAAAATAAATTCCAAAACATTGTTTTAATTTTTTTTGTTACTCTTTTTTGTTTGTTTTAGTTGAGTTTACAGTTTGAACTTGTTAACGCAAGTTTGCAAAGTTTAACAAAAATTCGTCCTGCAAATGCTGTGGGGAGTTTTCCAACTCATTATTTGCTCATTTGTAAGCGGCAAGTAACGCTCTACGCTGTACGAGTATGTGAGCGGTTTTATTTGCTAATGCAAAAGTTGTAGCTACTTTTCAAAATTTTTTGAATGTTTAGTACTCAAATACCCCAGTGAGAAGAATTCGCATTTATCATACCACAATGGTTCATATATGTTAGGTTAAAAAGGTTGATGGCCTATAACATTTTTGAACTTCAATGTGTTGATTACATTTTTAATATAAATGTCATTTTTTATGTGTTCATGCATGATATATTATTGATGTTGTCAGACGTGAATGTGGTAATGTTCATAGTGTTTATGACATTTTTTAAATAAATGTCCCTCTTGCCATGCATGACGATGTCAAATATGCCAGACATTGAAAATTCATCGATAAACTATCAACTGATATTGTTTAGAATTTATCACATTGCATGCATGACATGTATTTAATGATGTCAGGTATGTCAGCCATAGATCATTCATCGATGAACGTGTATGTGTTACTGACATTTCATAAAGTATATAATCGAAATTCATCGATAAACTATAAACTGATATTGTTTACAATATATGACATTTTCGTGCATGACTTGTATTTAGTGATGTCAGGTATGTCAGCCATAGATCATTCATCGATGAACGTGTATGTGTTACTGACATTTCATAAAGTATATAATCGATAATCGAAAACCAGTAATCGATGAATCTCACATGTGGTAATGTCTGATATCATTTTTACCCCGCAATGTATTGCGAACATTTTCATATAAATGTCCATTTAGTCATGTATGACATATTGATAATTTTGACTATGCCATGTGTATCAAGCAAAGAACATGAGTGAATTAATGACATAGCATTTTTTACTAGGTATTATTAATGACGTTTTTATTGAAATGCCCCAATTGTCATGCATGACATCATATTAACGATGTCAGACATGTCATCGATGAAAGTGAATTTGGTAATGACTGAAAGCATTTTTGGCACAGCAAAGTATTGATGGCATTTTCATGTAAATGTCCACCATATCATGCATGACATACTAATGACGATGTCAAGCATAGACTATTCATCGACAAGTGGGAATATGACAAAGACATTTCGTAAAGAATATAAGTAAGACATGCCAAAGGAAAATCAAATTATACAGTTTAAATTGCTTTAAAAATGAGTGAAATTTAATTTTTCAAACAGTTTTTTTTTATTATTTTGTTTTATTTATCAATAAGCATAATTGATTTGGACAACTTACATAATTAAAAATACGGATTTTGTGTGGCTATATCGTGACCAAAACGCAAATATTTTTGTTTTTTTGCCATAATTTTTTATTTGTACTAGATAAAATAGTAGTGTGAAGCAATTAATTGTTTGTTTTTAAAGCACGTATCGATTGGGAACATTATTTGAAAATTTTTTTTAAAAATTTATTCGAATTTTTGTTTTTTGCAAGAAAATGGTTTGTCATATTATTTTTAAATAATGATGCTAACCGATAGCTGCTTTGAAAACAAGTAATTAATGCCTTTGTACCACTATTTTATCTTGTACAAATAAAAAGTTATGCAAAAAATACGAAAAAATTCGCCCTTTTGGCGTGACAAGATTTTCAATTTTTCAAATTTTGCTATTTGCAAGCGATAACTTTTTATTGACACAAGATAAAATAGTGGTGTAAAGGTTATTAATTGTTTGTTTTTAAAGCACATATCGATTGGCAACATTATTTGAAAATAATTAAAAAAAAAAATTCGAATTTTTGTTATATGCAAGAAAAATGTTTGGTAAATTATTTTTAAATAATGATACCAATCGATAGGTGCATTTAAAACAAACCATTAATGCTCTTACACCACTATTTTATATTTTATCAATAAAAATGATCGCTTGCAAATAGCAAAATTCGAAAAATTGAAAATCTTGTCACGCCAAAAGGGCGAATCTTTTCGTTTTTTTGCCATAACTTTTTATTAGTACAAAATAAAATAGTAGTGTAAAGTAATTAATTGTTTATTTTTAAAGCAGCTATCGGTTGGCATCATTACATAAAAATATTTTTTTGAATTTTTTATTATTTGAAAGAAAATTATTTTTAAATAATGATGCCAATCAATAGCTGCTTTAAAACCAAACAATTCATGCATTTACACCATAATTTTATCTTGTACCAGTAAAAAGTTATGGCAAAAAAACGAAGAAATTCGCCCTTTTAGCGTGACAAGATTTTCAATTTTTTAAATATGCCCAATTGGTTTTGTCTTTTGTAGCAAAAAAAAAATTCAAAAAAACCATACACGATTTTGGCACAGTATACTTGAGGAAAAACTACATTCAAAAATGTAAAAAAAAATGTAGAAATGTCAGAAATTACACATTCGCTCCTTTCGCATGATAGTGACGAAGTGATAAATTGACATCTTCGGTGTGACATATTGTTTACAACATCTGTGTAGACATAGTCGCCAACGTAGAAATTAAAAATATCCACGATACATCTTTGTTGTATATTGTCCTCAACGAAGCGAATTCCCGCTGGGGCATCAACGTGTCGACTGGGTGCGAAATGTAGCGCATACGCCACCGTGTCTGCATCCTGTTTATTTGCACATTAAGTGGAAGCGGCTTAAAAAGGAGTTTGGCAAAAAGTTTTGTTGTTGTTATTACTACTACTATAGATGTTGTTGTACTTATTATTATGTTGTTGTTGTTTTTGTGTTTGTTGTTGTTACTGTCGCTCACTTGTTGGTTTCAGCTGTCAACGATTGCGGAAGCAAATGGCAAATGTTAACAAACTGCAGACTACGAAAACACACTACCAAAAAAACCACAAAAAACAAGACACACGAAAAAAACATTGAAGCTCTAAAATAAGAAATACAACAAATTCTGGCGTTAAGATTGTTTGGCCAAAAACCGTAGAAGATGAATAAGAAATAGAAAAAGAGATAGTCGAAAAAGTAGCAACAACCTTAAAAGAAGCTGTGGTGCTGTCAAAGCTAAATATAACATGTTGCAACTAATATCACACAGAGTGTGGTCAAATATCGAAAAACTCTTAAAATTTAGCAGTTTTCTATAAACCAATCAACAGATGTTAAAAATCGAAACATTTCCGAATTATTGATTTTTTCATAGATCCTTGTTTGGCGATAAAAATCAGCAAAGTGCTAAATAAGACAAGATTACTTTAGAAAACGATAGATCGCCTATTTGAAAAGTGAAACAATTACCAGAAAGTTACGAAATTTTAACATTATTACAATCTAATGTTTAAATCAAGACTTGCAAGACAATCATGAACCATTTAATTTATTTTTTATTTGACTGTTTCTGCCGTTATTGTGTTTGAAATACATTCATAGCTGTAGTACAGGGTTTTTCAAATGTGACGCTACAAAAGTAGAGCGACAGGGACAGCAAACGACGCCATATTTCTTGCCGCTCTTTTGACATTTCTCTTCAGTAAGGTTTGCCATTTCATGATGGAAAGATATACGAGCCAACAACGAGTCGAAATTATTAAAATTTACTACCGAAATTCGAAGTCAGTGGCGTCAACTTTAAGAACGCTACGTCCAATTTATGGTCGTCATAATCGTCCTAGCAGATTAACAATTGAGCGTCTAGTGAAAAAATTTGAATCCACAGGCACAGTACAAAATGTTCCCATGCCAGTGAGACAAATAAGTGCCCGTAGTGTCGAGAATATTGCTACCGCTGAGGCTTCAGTTGAAGGAAGCCCAAATGTGTCTCTCACACGTCGTTCTCAAGCGTTGGGCATCTCTGTGACGTCCTTGTGGCGAATTTTGCGAAAAGATCTTGGCCTACATCCTTACAAAATCAAATTGACGCAAGAACTGAAGCCGCTTGACCACCAGAAGCGTCGTATGTTCGTGAATTGGGCTGAGCAACAACTTGAAAATGATTCGGATTTTCATTGAAAAATCATCTTCAGCGATGAGGCTCATTTCTGGCTGAATGGCTTCGTCAATAAACAAAATATGCGTTATTGGTCAGACAGCAATCCACACGTACTCCATGAGTCATCATTGCATCCCGAAAAAATTACGGTTTGGTGCGGTTTATGGGCCGGCGGAGTCATTGGGCCGTACTTCTTCCGTGATGATCAAGACCGGCACGTTACTGTGAATGGGAATCGCTACCGTTCAATGATAACCGAATATTTTTGGCCCCAATTGGATGATATGGACTTGGAGGACATGTGGTTCCAACAGGACGGCGCCACAAGCCACACAGCGAATACCACAAACAATTTATTGGAAACTAAGTTTGGAGAACGTGTTATCTCACGAAATGGTCCAGTCGATTGGCCGCCTCGGTCGTGCGATTTGACGCCGTTAGACTATTTCCTGTGGGGCTACGTCAAGTCTATGGTCTATGCCAACAAGTCAGCGACGATTGATGAACTTCGTACGAATATCGAACGTGAAATTGCAGCAGTGTCGGCCGATTTATGCTTGAAAACCGTCGAGAATTGGTTTCAGCGTCTGGACTTCTGCAAGCGTGCCCGTGGTGGCCATGCAAAAGAAATCGAGTTCCATACATAATGGCATCGAACGTACTTTTACAGGAATAAAGAATTTCATTGATATCCAAAACCGTGTTTGTTTTATTTAAAAAAAAAACTTTTGTAACACTCTTATGAAAAAACGCTTTAGATTATAGTTAATGGTAATACTTAAGTATTGACAAATATGTCGATGCATATTTCATAAGGATTGTTCGAGTCGTTCAGAAATTATTGGAATTAAAAAAAAAATAATATTAACTTAATCTCGAAAATACGCGATAATACACTTCATTCTATCGCATGATACAAACATAGAGTAAATAAATCCAAAGTTTCATCTGGTTATCTCTTTTAAATATATAAGTTACAGGCATATATAATATCATTGAACTTTATTCCAAATCGTCCATTTTTTCACAACAGCAAGATACAGGGTTTTTCAAATGGGACGCTACAAAAGTAGACCGACAGGGATAGCAAACGACGCCATATTTCTTGCCGCTCTTTTGACATTTCTCTTCAGTAAGGTTTGCCATTTCATGATGGAAAGATATACGAATTCGAATTTCGGTAGTAAATTTTAATAAGTTCGAATCGTTGTTGGCTCGTTTATCTTTCCATCCCTGTCGCTCTACTTTTGTTGCGTCCCTGTTAAAAAACCCTTTACATCTACATCAGTTCGTTATCCGATATATTGTCCTTTTATCTCTTATACAACAAAAGTTACAGATTTATGAGACGCAAAAGTACCTAATGACCCACTGTGCGATGACGTTTTAGCTGAATTTAATCAATATTTTTTGACTTTAAACAAATCTTTAAATCATATTTCATCAATTTCCAATTAACGCAAAAAGAAAACACATTAAAAAAATATTAATTACATCAAAAGATACAGAGTTTTGACCGATGAAAAACATTTCTGAATCACTGTGCGGCGGCATCATCGAATCCTTATTTCATTCGTTATCGTTTGAATTTTTTTAAATACTTTAAATTATTTAATTCATTTACTTAATTTTTATCATACGAATTTATTTTATGAAAAAGACTTTTTAAAATCATAGTGATTTCTGTATTTTTAACATTTTTAAAATCTTGTTCAATAAATATTTACAACTCTACAGATTATTTTTAAAATCGCTATAGTTACAAAAACCTATTATAAAAATAAAATTTTGCACAGAGTTTCAGTATTCAAATTCAAATTTTTGAGTACTTCCGAAAATCATGAATTTTAACATTTTTGGCTTCAACATTTAGCGACGTAGTGCGTCTGTGTGTTTTAATACTTTTTCGTCTGCCTTTTTTTTATTTATACTTTTTGTTATTCGTTTGATTCATTTATATATTATTCTACTTCTTCTTCTTTGTCTTGTGCTACAACTTCTGGTTTTTCTTGTTCACTTGTAAAACTTCTTCAAATAGATGTCTAGAAAAAAAGAGCCGCCACCGTCACATTTCAAGTGATGTTTTTTTCTTATTCAAGTTGATTAAAGTTCAACTTAACCTTGAAAGCAATGAACTTGTGACACAACAACAACAACAATAATAATATATTACAAAAACAATAAAATATCAAACAACAACAAAAAAAGTTCTTCAAACTCACGGAAAAATTATGAAATATAATTGGTAAAATAATTAATTATTGATGTCTGCACGTTTTGAAAGTTCTTATGGCCTAAAGCTCTTTTAAATCAAATTTTTAATTATTTAGTAATAAATTTGAATATATTACCGGTAGTATTGATATCATGCTATAATACACAAACCAAAAAAAAAACCTGTTATTCATTGAACACATGAATAATTCCATTTTTTGTGATAAATTGAATTTTCAATGAAAATTTGAATTTTTAGTAAAAATTGAATTTTTGGTGAAAAATTGAATTTTTAGTGAAAAATTGAATTTTTATTGAAAAATTGAATTTTTAGTGAAAAATTGAATTTTTAGTGAAAAATTGAATTTTTAGTGAAAAATTGAATTTTTAGTGAAAAATTGAATTTTTAGTGAAAAATTGAATTTTTAGTGAAAAATTGAATTTTTAGTGAAAAATTGAATTTTTAGTGAAAAATTGAATTTTTAGTGAAAAATTGAATTTTAAGTGAACAATTGAATTTTTAGTGAAAAATTGAATTTTTAGTGAAAAATTGAATTTTTAGTGAAAAATTGAATTTTTAGTGAAAAATTGAATTTTTAGTGAAAAATTGAATTTATAGTGAAAAATTGAATTTTTAGTGAAAAATTGAATTTTTAGTGAAAAATTGAATTTTTAGTGAAAAATTGAATTTTTAGTGAAAAATTGAATTTTTAGTGAAAAATTGAATTTTTAGTGAACAATTGAATTTTTAGTGAACAATTGAATTTTTAGTGAAAAATTGAATTTTTAGTGAAAAATTGAATTTTTAGTGAAAAATTGAATTTTTAGTGAAAAATTGAATTTTTTAGTGAAAAATTGAATTTTTAGTGAAAAATTGAATTTTTTAGTGAAAAATTGAATTTTTAGTGAAAAATTGAATTTTTAGTGAAAAATTGAATTTTTAGTGAAAAATTGAATTTTTAGTGAAAAATTGAATTTTTAGTGAAAAATTGAATTTTTAGTGAAAAATTGAATTTTTAGTGAAAAATTGAATTTTTAGTGAAAAATTGAATTTTTAGTGAAAATTTTTATTTTCAGTGAAAATTTGAATTTTTAGTAAAAATTTGAATTTTTAGTAAAAATTTGAATTTTTAGTAAAAATTTGAATTTTTAGTGAAAAAATTGAATTTTTAGTGAAAAATTGAATTTTTAGTGAAAAATTGAATTTTTAGTGATAAATTGAATTTTTAGTGAAAAATTGAATTTTTAGTGAAAAATTGAATTTTTAGTGAAAAATTGAATTTTTAGTGAAAAATTGAATTTTTAGTGAAAAATTTAATTTTTGAATTTTTAGTGAAAAATTGAATTTTTAGTGAAAAATTGAATTTTTGAATCGACTTTGTTTTTTTGCAAAATTGAATTTTTAGTGAAAATTTGCGCTTTTAGTGAAAAATTGAATCTTTAGTGAAAAACTGAATTTTTAGTGAAAAATTGAATTTTTGAATCGACTTTGTTTTTTTAGTTTTTAATAGAATTTGAATTTTTAAAGAAATATTGAATTTTTTAAATTCGTCTTATGATATTCTGTACCTCAAAAGCCTCTCAATTTCCCTATTTTTTAATTTTTCCCTATTGTTTAATTAAAAACCCTAAAATGAGCACTCGAAAATCGCATTTAGTATGTAATGAAATACGTAGTTATTTGGAACAAAGGCATGTTTTTGACTTTATTTGTTGAATATTGTTGTAGTTGCCATTGTTTTTGTTGATTGTTGACATGGCTGTTGGCGCTCTTTTGTTGTTGCCTAAGCAACATTCTTAAGAATTAGTTTGTTGTTTGTTCGTTGTTTATTGGTTGTTTGCAAGTATTTGCCATGCAAATGAAATACAAAATACAAACAAAAACTGGAAGTAAATGAAAGCAACCTGCGCTCCTACGCTCCTACGCACACAGACTTGACTAATATCTGTTTAAACAAAATACATATATGACCCAGCGGGAAAAAACGCGTTTAAAGTTATTTTCAGGCACCTTAACTAAGAACACAATACGCTTGAAATGCAGTTGCTCTATCTATCTCTCTTCAAAGAATATAATAATATGTATAATTTTCTTATAAATCCGAGAAAATTGTTTTTTTTTTTTGGTAATAAAGAGACCATCAATGTTTGAAGAATCTCGCATTCTCATTGTTTTTTTTTTTTGGTAATAAAGAGACCATCAATGTTTGAAGAATCTCAACATTCTCATTTGTTGGTTCGTACAATTCAATTTAAAAAATAAAATATGAAATAAAAAATATTTTTTAACATAAAACGTTTTTAATGAGCCAATATACCTCCCCACGTTTCATTTTAAATCATACAAAAAATTCACCGTAAAAACGTTTTATATTAAAAATATTTTTTATTTTTGTTATTTTTTTGTGTCAGATAGAATTTCGTCTGATCGGAATCGAATGGCCTAATATTATGAAAATTAAAAATATTCATGTTTCAAAGTGTCTTTAATATGGAACCATGGCGATAGAACCATAAAAAACCAGATAGCAAGAAAACAATAATATTGAATTGTCATTCAGTTTGAGGCAATATTTAAAATATTTATTTAAATTTGTACCGAACATACAGACAGACAAGAAAGCCACCTAATAAAAACGTTTTAAAAAAGGAGATATTTTGAAAATTTTATTTTAATAACATTACACAACAAATGACATGTTACCCCGGGATCCTGGGGTAATTGCGATTTTTGAATATGTTTCTACATTTTTAGAAAAATAACAGTGGCCAAGTCTAGCTCAGGATAGTACCCAATTTTATATCTACTATTATAAACGTCTACTATTATAATCAATTATTTTTATCGCTTTTCGAGCAAAATTCCAAAAAAAAGTTCAATAGTGAGTTAATCATTGTTCATTCTTTTTATGGAATAGAGTCCTTAAAAAAATAAAAATTACTCGTAAGTTCTTTCTTAGAGCCTGACCAAAATGTATTCCACTTTACCCCGGGTTACATTATATTTTTCTAATTAAGACCTCATACTCCATATTTGATTATTGTTTAAAGTTTTAGAATTATTATTTAAAACAAATAAATGATAATTTCTCGTGTTTTTCTATACATTTTGAACTTTGACTTTTTTAGTTTGTTGCCAAAAAAGTTATTTAATGTATTGTGTATTTCCTTTAATAAACAAAAAAATGTAAATATAATTTATTTGTACATTAAATAAATTGAGTTCTTACCAGTGACGCGTTTATAAATAAATGGATGCATTTTTTTGTGAACATTTTTTTTTGGAATTTCGCATAATGTCGCACAAAACGAACATATTTCTATTCGTGTTTATGTTTTTATATGACACTTCCCAACTAACTAATTTGTGGCAACATAATGGACGCCACACTATTGTGATTAAAGTTATAAATAATGCGAAATATACTTATTTACCAGCCAACAAGCCCCGGGCCGAGGTTTCGTCGCCACAAATTTGGATCCATTAAATTATCGTTTCACCACTTTGGAACTTGAACTGCAATTTTAATTGTGGAACTTGTTTGGATTAAAATTAAAAGTAATAAAGTTCCTAAGCAGTGTCATAAACGTAAATGTTTTGTTGTGTAATAACACAGCTTTTAAAAGAGATATAATGACAATAATATGCTACGGCATAATAATCTAAGTCTTTGCAAACAGAACTTTGGGAAAATGACAACCCGAATTTAATAAACAATTCATGTTTTTGCGTTAAACCTTAGATCCTATCCCCTCTAATCATATTTCCTCTAATCCTATCCCTTATAAATCACAGCAATTTTTTTTATTACGTATGTTCCACACATGTTCTTAGACACCGCTTTGGAACTAAAGAAATCTCACAACACTGCTTTGCAACACTAGTGTGAGAGGTAACGTAAAAAGTACACATATATCTTCAATAATATTGAAATCATTAAATTAACGGAACTGAATTTTTCAAATAATTTCATATTCAATAGACATCTATGAATTGATATAACAAAAAATATTAATACTTGAACCATAAAATCAGTGGTCGTACCAACTGATTTTTTTTCTGAGTGTAGTATTTGTAAATAAACACAAAGAAGGTGAGGTGGATCTGTCCAAAGTAATGATCACGCAAAACATGTACATATTATTTACAGCTTATTTCTATGGTATGCAGTATGAAACTTAAATAAGAAATGTATCTTCTAATTTGGTTTCTGCAAATCACTCTTAAAATATTGAAATGAATGACAAATTCACTAATATAATTTTGGGTTTTAAATTATGGTTTTGGTGTTCTATTTTTAATCAATAAAATTGTGTTATTCTTAAATTGTTTATATAAATTACAACATATATGCTAAAACCAGTAGAATTTAGCTTTGCTTAAATACAAAATCGAGCGCTGAGTTTGAGGCCCGTTGGGTGTACAACAACGCACACACACATAGACATATATATCACACATGCAGAAACCACGAGTTTCGCTGCAATCATTTCACTTGTTTGCACGAATATAATTGAAAATTTAATTATTTCATAGACGCATTTTCAAATGCTGTGGTTTATGACGATCTGCTTAAGTGTTTTGTGTTCATTGTTTTTTTTTTTTTGTTGTTTGATATTTTGATAAAGTACCAAAAATTAATTTAAATTGTTGATAATTTTTGAAAATTTTGCAATGATAATATAATAATTATTAAAATTAAATAATTCATAAAATTGGTTAAAAATAAAATATTTTTATTACGTAGAATAATATTATAAAAGAATTCATTTTCAACAGACATTGAAGCATAAAATAAGATAATTTTATTCTACAAAGAATAATGTAAGTGGTAGTATATCTATATATATAAAACTCTTGGTCCGTCCGTCAGTCAGTCTGTTGGTCTGTCTGTTTGTTCCAGCATCACGTCTCAACCGCTGAACCGATTTAACTGAATTTTTGCAAGAGGATGCTAAGGAGGCCGGAAGGTGTCATAGGCGATATGGGTGGGATTGGGCAAATGGGCGTGGCACTTCCCATACAACCTAAACTTTCAAAACGACATAACTCGGCACATACACACGCTAAGAATATGAAACAAATACAATAAAAAATACAAAAGCAAAAACACAAACACAAAAACAAAAGCAGGAGCTAAAGCAATCACACAAAAATAAAACAAAAACACAAAATCAAAATTAAAAACATAAAATCAAAAGCAAAAACACAAAAGCAAAAACACAAAAGCAAAACAAAAAAAAAACAAAAACATTAAAACAAAAGCAAAAACACAAAAGGAAACCACACAAACAAATACAAAAACACAAAAGCAAAACAAAAAACAAAAGCAAAGACACAAAAACAAAAGCAAAAACACAAAAACAAAAGCAAAGACAGAAAAAAAAACAGAAAGTAAAAACACAAAAACAAAAGCAAAACCAAAAGCAGGATCTAAAACAATCACACAAAAATAAAACAAAAACACAAAATCAAAATTAAAAACACAAAATCAAAAGCAAAAACACAAAAGCAAAACACAAAAAAGCAAAAACATAAAAACAAAAGCAAAAAACACAAAAGGAAACCACACAAAGCAATACAAAATCACAAAAGCAAAACAAAAAACAAAAGAAAAAACACAAAAACGAAAGCAAAGACACAAAAACATAAGCAAAGACACAGAAGCAAAAACAGAAAGCAAAAACACAAAAACAAAAGCAAAAGCAGGAGCTAAAACAATCACACAAAAATAAAACAAAAACACAAAATCAAAATTATAATTAAAAACATTAAATCAAAAGGAAAAACACAAAAGCAAAAACTCAAAAGCAAAACACAAAAAAAGCAAAAAAATAAAAACAAAAGCAAAAACACAAAAGGAAACCACACAAACCAATACAAAATCACAAAAGCAAAACAAAAAACAAAAGCAAAGACACAAAAACAAAAGCAAAAACACAAAAACAAAAGCAAAGACACAGAAGCAAAAACACAAAAACAAAAGCAAAAGCAGGAGCTAAAACAATCACACAAAAATAAAACAAAAACACAAAATCAAAATTAAAATTAAAAACATTAAATCAAAAGGAAAAACACAAAAGCAAAAACTCAAAAGCAAAACACAAAAAAATCAAAAAAATAAAATCAAAAGCAAAAACACAAAAGGAAATCATACAAACAAATACAAAAACACAAAAGCAAAACAAAAAACAAAACCAAAGACACAAAAACAAAAGCAAAAACACAAAAACAAAAGCAAAGACACAGAAGCAAAAACACAAAAACAAAAGCAAAAGCAGGAGCTAAAACAATCACACAAAAATAAAACAAAAACACAAAATCAAAATTAAAATTAAAAACATTAAATCAAAAGGAAAAACACAAAAGCAAAAACTCAAAAGCAAAACACAAAAAAATCAAAAAAATAAAAACAAAAGCAAAAACACAAAAGGAAATCATACAAACAAATACAAAAACACAAAAGCAAAACAAAAAACAAAACCAAAGACACAAAAACAAAAGCAAAAACACAAAAACAGAGACAAAAACAAAACACAAAAGCAAAGACACAAAAACAAAATTAAAAAAAAAAACAAAAGCAAAAACATTAGTAAAAACACAAAAAAAAACAAAAGTAAAGATACAAAAGCAAAGACACAAAAACAAAAGTAAAAACACAAAAACTCAAAAGCAAATTCACTACACTAAAACTTAAAAAAAAATTATATAAAAAGTATTTTTTAACATAAAACGTTTTTAATGTGAACTATAATGATCCAATATACCTCCCCACGTTTTATTTCAAATAAAACTAAAAATTCACCATAAAAACGTTTTGTATTAAAAAATATTTTTTATTTTTCTTATTTTTTGTGTCAGTTAGATTATTTTCATCTGATAGGAATCGAAAGTCCTCATATTATTAAAATTAAAAATAATCATGTTTCAAAGTGTCTTTAATATGGAACCATGGCGATAGAACCATGATGAACCAGATAGCAAGAAAACGATAATATTAAATTGTCATCCAGTTTGAGGCAATATTTAAAATCTCAAGTCTGTAGCTCATCGCGATGGTAGTTTAAAATTATTTACAAAATTTGTACCGAACAGACAAAAAAGCAACCGAATAAAAACGTTTTAAAAAAGGAGACACAAAAACAAAAAACAAAAGTAAAAACACAAAAACAAAAGCTAAAACACAAAAGCAAATTCACCACACTAAAACTTACTACAATATAACTCCCTACACTAAAACTTCTACTGGAAAAATTTTACGGGGAAGAATTCTACCAGAAAAAAATCTACCGGAAAGAATTCTACCGGGAAGAATTTTATGGGAAAGCATTATATGGGGAAGAATTTTACGGTAAGATTTCTACGGGGAAGCACAGTCTGAGAAAGAATTGTCTTTGAGAAAAGTTGTTTGACGGAGAATTATTTTTGCTTTGGTTACTATATTTATAAAACCAATAAAAAAAAACGTCCACAGCGAAGCACAGGTCCCTGATATAAATAATAACATTTTTTTGTATACAAAAAAAATCTTTGCACGAGTCGTGCACGGGTCCAGCTAGTATATATTTATGTTAAGTTTTATAAAAAACGAATGAATGAATCGCGAGTCAGGCTTTAATGGGTTAAACAATAAACTAAATAAAATGTTTTTTTTTTTTTTATATTCTTGGGTTTGTTTTTTTTTCTATATTGAAGCTTTAAAAATTTTATAATATATATGCATAAATATTTTCTCAATACTAATAGTTTAACATTTGTCCCTCTCTAATACAAACTATTGCCCCCGAACTATAACATTTTAAAAACAATGACACTGGAAATTGACTCGATGCCATTAACACTATTAAATATCAACGGAATCTGCATAATTCTCGCATGAATTAAAATGAATTAAAACATCTTCCTTCGGTGTTTAGTGACTGTCATGTCGAGATAAACAGCATCGAGATACTTCAACATATGGCGTTGCCACACGTTGCGTTTGCAAATGCGTTAAGCTGCCTGCAGACCCAACCAATAGAACAACGAACCAACCGACCTACCTAACGACCAACCTACCGACCAACTGAACGAACAACTGACAGACGACAGGTCGACAGTTATGCAGCCTGTGGAAATTGCACAATGAATGGCGACGTGTTGCTGCCGTAGGTGCGTTGAGGGGAAGGGGAGTGCGGTAGAACCGGAGGAGATGAAAATATGCTAAGCATGCAAAGCCTTTTATAGCAGCGCACAACATGCAGCATGCAGCACGTGTATGCAATGCTATTTATGTCTGTCTGTCTGTCTGTTTGTATGTATGTCTCTCTCTATGTGCATGTGTTGACTGCTGCTTGCATTGCTTGTGTGTGTGTTTGAGAGTGTGAGATGTGAGTGTGCGAGTGTGCAATTAAATAGAGCTGCCAGCAGAGAGTGAGTCAAGCAATTAGCAATTAGTGTTGCCAGCATGTCGTGCAAATAAAAAAAAAACTTTAGCAGCATCTACAGCATAGCATGCAGCCGAGTTTTATTTATGCTATCAAATGAATTAGAACAAAATACGAATAACAACAGCATAAATTCAAACAACAAATATCAACGAAATTAGATGACAGTTAAATGTTGATAATATTTGAAAATTTTAATGTGGATTATACAAGGGATTTTTAAAATATACGAGAGGTATGAATTATAGTTTAAATAATTATTGTGTTATAGGTGAAATATGTGTTTGGTGTGTATACACTGAGCCAAAAAAAAAAAATTATACAAATTGAGCAATAACATACATATTTTTTTTATTTTGTTTTTGTTTTTGGTTTTGTGTTTTTTATTTCCTTTTTTTTCATTTGGTTTTTGATTTGGTGTTTTTGCCATTGTGTTTTTTTATTTTTTTTTATTTTGTGTTTTTTTATTTTGTGTTTGTTACTTTAGGTTTTGATTTGAAATTTTGTTTTTTTTTTTGTTGCTAAAATATTTTTTTTGGATATTCTGTTATTTAGTGTTTTTTTTTTAATTTTATAGTTATTTGAATTTCTTTTCGTATTAAGTGTGATTTTTACTTTTTTTTTTTTTATTTTTTTTTGTTTTCGTGCTTTTGCTATTGGCTTTGATTTTTTCTAGTGTTTTTTCTTTTTATTACATGTTTTAGCTTTTTTTATTTGGTATTGTTTTTGATTGAGATTTGTGTTTTTTGCTTTTATTTTTTGAATTTTGTTTTTCTTATTCTTGTTTTGTAATTTGTTTTTTTTTTTCATTTTGTGTTTTTGATTTTTTTTGTGTTTGTTTTTGCCTTTGGTTTTTTGCTTTTATTTTTTGAATTTTGTTTTTCTTATTCTTGTTTTGTAATTTGTTTTTTTTTTTTCATTTTGTGTTTTTGATTTTTCTTGTATTTTTTTTGCCTTTGGTTTCGTGTTTTTGGTTTTGAATTTTTAGTGTATTCTTTTGAGAATAGCTTTTGTATTATATTTTGTATTTGAATTTGATTTTGTTTTTGATTGGGATTTGTGTTTTTTCCTTTTGTTTTTGATATTGTTTTTGTTTTTGCTTCAGTTATTTGGTGTTTTTCGCTTTAGTTAGATTTTAGTGTTTGCCTTTTTGCTTTTGATTGTATGTTTTTTATTTTTGGTTTTGGTTTTGATTTTAAGTTTTTGATTTTTTTTATTGCTAAAATATTTTTTTTTGTTATTCATTATTTTGTGTGTGTGTTTTTTTTTAATTTTTAGTTATCTGAATTTCTTTTTGTATTAATTGTGATTTTTACTTTTAGCATTTGTTTGCGTTTTTTTCCTTTTCTTTTCTCTTCTTTTCGTTTTTGCTTTTGATTGTATGTTTTTACTTTTACTTTTGGTTTTGATTTTAAGTTTTTGATTTTTTTTTATTGCTAAAATATTTTTTTTTGATATTCTATTATTTTGTGTGTTTTTTTTAATTTTTAGTTATTTGAATTTCTTTTTGTATTAATTGTGATTTTTACTTTTAGCATTTGTTTTCGTTTTTTTTTTTTTTCTTTTTTTTCTTCTTTTTCCTTCTTTTTTCTTCTTTTTTCTTCTTTTTCTTTTCTTTTCTTTTCTTTTCTTTTCTTTTCTTTTCTTTTGTTTTCTTGTTGTTGTTTTTTATTGTTGTCTTTGATTTTTAGTGTTTTTTTTTGATTATATGTTTTACCTTTTTTTTATTTTATTTGGTATTGTTCTGGTAGAGATTTGTGTTTTTTGTTTTTGTGTTTGATTTAGTGTTTTAAATTTTGTTTTTCTTTTATTTTTATTTTTGTTTTGTATTTTTTTTTTTTCATTTGATGTTTTTATATTTAACTTTTTGCTTTTGATTGTATGTTTTTACTTTTGGTTTTGCTTTTATGTTTTTGCTATTATTATTGATAAGCTATTTTTTATTATTTTGTAATTTTGTGTGTTTTTTTTTTAGATTTTGAGTTATTTGTGTGTTTATTTTTTGTTTGTTTTCTGTTTCTATTTTAAATTTAGTTTTTGTATTTTTGATTTGTTTGCATTTTTTTATTTATTTATTTATTCATTTATTTCTTTATTTCTTTATTTCTTTATTTCTTTATTTCTTTATTTCTTTATTTCTTTATTTCTTTATTTCTTTATTTCTTTATTTCTTTATTTCTTTATTTCTTTATTTCTTTATTTCTTTATTTCTTTATTTCTTTATTTCTTTATTTCCTTATTTCTTTATTTCTTTATTTATTTATTTATTTACTTATTTATTTATTTATTTATTTATTTATTTATTTATTTATTTATTTATTTATTTATTTATTTATTTAGTGTATTTGTTTTTTTGTGTGGTCCGTTTTTTTGGTTGTTTTCTATTTTGGCATTTTATTTTTTGTTTTTGCTTTTATTGTGTTCTTGCTTTTAATTTTGTGTATTGGCTTTTGTGTTTTGAATTTTATTTCTATTTGCTATTTTGTTTTTTTTTTTGTTTGGTTTTTATAAAATTTTATTTAGTTTTACGTATTTCTTTATATTATTTGAGTATTTTTGTATTTGATTTTTTTTTTTATGTTTCATGTGCTTAAATGTTGTTAGTACCGAATTACATATATCATATAGACAAAATTTTTGGCAGGATCAGGCCAACATAGAAATAGTTTTTCGAAAGATTTCGAGCGGAAAATGGTTGTATCAATCGCTGCCTACTATCTGCCCATTCATAAATTATGCCGTAAATCTGCCATTGAAACTTCACAAAATTTTACAACCTGCTATATACTTTGCAAAATATTCCATTTATCTGTGTGTATGCCGGAAATATGTCCGATATATTCCTGAAAAATTACAGAAATTATTACTCGAGTCGTATTAAATGTTTATGTTGTATGGGAGGCGCTATGCCCCGCTGTACTATGCCCCACTGTACTATCGCTATGCCCCGTTGTACTATCGCATATGTACAGCCTCCGGACTCCACAGTATACTCGGGCAAAATATCGGTGCAATCAGTTCAGTGGTTTAGACGTAATGTTGGAGCGTTTTATATATGAGCCGCTCAGAATTTTTCAAAATAATAAAAAGTGTGCTTTGATAAATTAAAAATAAAAAAGTGGTGTTCATCAATTTGGCAATTGAACGGCTAATAAATATATTTAAAAATAGAAGTCTAAAAATAATTTCGATTTTTTCCTTTCTTTCGACTTTGTTTGATTTATATTTATTCTCAAAAAATATGAATTGTCTTTTTTAAAAGTTTTCCATTTGAAATCAAAAAAACACCAGTTGAAATTCCAGAAAATTAAAATTAAAAGACATCAATTGAAATTCAGAAATTTCATTTGAAAGTAAAAAAAATCAATTGATTTTCAATTAATCCCTTTGAAATTTTTAAGACATCAATTGAAATTTAGAAATCCCATTAGAGATTTAAAAGACATCAATTTCAAATCAGAAATTTAATTTAATTTGAAATTCAAAAGACATCAATTTAAATTCAGAAATTCCATTTGAAATTCAAAAGCCATCAATTTGAACTCGAAACTGTTAGATTACATTTTTTGCAAAAATCATGGAAATATAATTTAATAATCTGTATATGTTCTGCAATAAATAATAGGTACTACTTAAAATTAATATTTTCTGTGTTTGACCGGTCATAACTTTGGTGAGATCAATCGTACTTTCATGTAGTTTATTTTAAAATATTAGTTAAAGTATTCTCAATGGAATATAAAATAAATGTGATCAAAAACTAAAATCTGTAAAAAGTTAAAAATCAAAATATGTTGAAAAACACGAAAATTGTCATATTTTTGTATTACATAATAACTCAAAAACTTGAGGCAATCTGAAAAAACAGAGTATGAAATAATGATTAGAGTCTTGAAGTTCATCGGAAAATCATACTTAGATCGCTGATAATTCTTTTTGTTATCCCTTGTTATTATTTTAATGGGTAAATAGCATTAAATACTACACAATACTATTAAATGCTATTAAAATGAAATACTATTAAAATGAAATACTATTAAATATGAAAATAATTTTCAACAGTTTAATATTTCTTAATCTCGTTCAACTCTTCAAATTCAAAACTGTTTCTATTACTTTACTTTATTCTTTATATTTTTTCATAATATTTTATATATTACTTAAACTTTGTCGAACTTGACTTCATGCTTCATGCAAATTTAGTAATTTTTTCACTTTTCATGCATTTTTCGCTAATTTTCCGAGTTTCTCTTTTGTTTCACTAAAAAATAGTTAATATTTTACATGTTATTAAAAAATTCCTAAAGAGTTTAAGGCATTTATTGCCGCCTGCTGCAGATTTTTTTTCATTTTCTATTTTTTTTTGTTGCCTTTGACCGACCAGCCAACGACCAGGCATCTTTTAAAATAGATTAAATTTTTAAGCATGGCTTTTGGAACGCGCGCGCAAATATTTCTGTGCAGGTATTCGTCATTGTTGGTGGAATTGTTGTTGCTGCTGCTGCTGGTGCCGTGTTGCATCACGACCAACGTATTTTTAACGACAGTGTTAAATAACGTCACGAGTTGATGTTGCTGCGGCCATTGCTGCAATTGTCGCACGAAAGTGCAGCGGTTACGCAGGACAGACATAATTGAGCTGGTACAAAGGACGATGCGAAGCATGGTAGAAGGGATTTTTTTTGAAGAATGTTATGAATGGCGTTTCAAAGAGTGAAATTATGATGAATATAAAAAGCAGAAATTCCATTTAAAATTCAAAAGACATCAATTGAAATTCAGAAATTCCATTTGAAACTCAAAAAATATCAATTTAAATTCAGAAATACTGTTTGAAATTTAAAAGACATTACTTAAAATTCAGAAATTTCATTTAAAATTCAAAAGACATTTACAAAATTTATTTGAAATTCCAAAGACATCAATTGAAATTCAGAAAATCCATTTGAAATTCAAAAGACATCTATTGAAATTCAGAAATTCCATTTAAGATTCAAAAGACATCAATTGAAATTCAGAAATTACATTGGAAATTCAAAAGACATCAATTGAAATTCAGAAATTACATCAAACTGATATTCAGATATTCCATTTGAAATTCAAAAGACTTCAATTTAAATTCCGAAATTTCATTTGAAATTCAAAAGCCATCAATTGGAATTCAGAAATTCCATTTGAAATTTAAAACACATCAATTAAAAATCATAAATTCTATTTGAAATTCAAAAGACTTCAATTTAAATTCCGAAATTTCATTTGAAATTCAAAATCCATCAATTGAAATTCAGAAATTCCATTTGAAATTTAAAAGACATCGATTGAACTTCAGAAATTTCTTTTGAAATTCAAAAGACAACAATTGAAATTCAGAAATTTCATTTGAAATTCAAAAAACATAAATTGTAATTCAGAAATTTAAATTAAAATACAAAAAACACTAATTGAAATTCAAAAATTCCATTTGAAATTCAAAAGACATAAATTGAAATTCAAAAATTCTCTTTGAAATTCAAAAGATATCATTTGAAATTCAGAAATTCTTTTTGAAATTCAACAGAGAGAAATTGAAGTTCAGAAATTCCATTTGAAAGTCAAAAAAGATCAACTGATTGTCAGAAAATCCCTTTGAAATTTAAAAGACAACAATTTAAATTCAGAAATTCCGTTTGAAATCCAAAAAAACACCAATTGAAAATCAGAAATTCCATTTTAAATTCAAAAGCCATCAATTTAAATTCGGAAATTTCACTTGAAATTCAAAAGACTTCTTCTATTGAAATTTATAAATTCTCTTTGAAACTCAAAAGACATAAATTGAAAACCAGAAAAAAAATTGAAATTCAGAAATTTCAATTGAAACTAATATTAAATTTAGAAAATACACTTTTTCGACTATATAATTTTTGAAAAAAATTCAATTTTAATATTTACTAAATTTTACTATTCGTGATTACCACTCACAGCAAAAACACATTTTACTTTACTCGTTGTTGCTGCTTTGGCCTGTACATTAGCACTAGGTGGCACCACCCGTGGTCACCAAACAAAGCCTTGTAGGGTTTCGCTAGATATTTCAACAATTCAGGTTCAAAGCGTAGAAAATTCAATTGCGAATAAAATCGAATTTACACAGAAAGGCGACGACGAACGAAAGTGTAAAAGAACCAATGATAGAGATAAAGATAAAAAAAAGAAGAAGAAGAAGCTGAACAAAAATCTACAACTACTAGTAGCAGGCCATTCATAAAAGACAAAGCGACGGACGACCTTGCAATACAAAAAAACAAACTGCAATAGCAATGACAACAATTACAGCAACAACAACATTGCTTTGAAAAATAGCAACATGAACAGGAATTGCCGCAACAGCAGCAACAATAACACTGAATACCATGACAACAACATCGTATAGCATGACAACAGCAACAACATTGAATATGATGACAACAACAACATTGAATAAAATGACAACAACAACATTAAATGCATTTACAGCAAAATACTCTGCACTGAAAAAGAAGTTGAACTATTCAACCAACTAACGGATTCATAATATTGACGAAATAATTCATAAGTACTATGAATACTTTAAGTTGTTCCCAATTGTCATTTCTACCCCGTAAAATGTATTTACCAGAACAATTTTTTCTCGAAAAATTCTCGCCCGAGACAATACTTCGCCGAGAAAATAATTCGACGAGACAATACTTCACCGAGAAAATACTTCGACGAGACAATACTTCGCCGAGACAATACTTCTCAGTGTCAATAATTTCACTACAATTATTTTCCGAACTATTCTTGATTTTTTCCAGGCCAATTCTCTCCGATACAAACTTCCCCAAGACATTATTTAACTGAGACATTCATTCTCGACAAAATTCTCGCCCGAGAATACTTTGCCGAGACAATACTTCGCCGATACAATATTTTGACGAGACAATACTTCGCCGAGACAATACTTCTCAGTGTCAATTCGACGAAATTTTCACTACAATTATTTTCCGAACTATTCTTTCGCGGACAATTCTTACTGGGATGTTTTTTTCCGGGACAATTCTCACCGATACAAGCTTCTCCAAGACATTATTTAACTAAGACAATTCTTCAAAAATACTTCCCTGAATGACCCTTATACAGTTATATTCGAAAACTATTCTTCCCAGAGAAAATGTTTCCAGATAACTTGTTCCCAGGACAATACATTCACGGTACATTTTATTCCCGACACAATACTTTTCAGTGACAATATTTTCACGACAATCTTTCTTGGACAATTCTTCCTAAAAAATTTCTCCGATAGAAGCTTCTCCAAGACATTATTGAGCGGAGACAATTTTTCAAAAATACTTCCCTGACACAATGACCTTTCGGAAAATATTCTTCCCAGATAAATTTTTCACCGGACAATACTTTCACGGTACATTTTATTCTCGACACAATACTTTCCAGTGACAATATTTTCACAACAATCTTTCTTGGACAACTCTTTCTAGGGTAAATTTTCTCCTGACAATGATCCACGAAACAATTTTCCCCAAAGACAATTTTTCACCGAAACAATGCCTCCCAATATATTTCTTCCCCGAGACAACACTGCCCGGAGACAATAATTCCTAGAGGAAATACATCTAGGAAAAGATGACAGCTGCATTGCTCAAAAATGGAACCATGGAACCCAATGGGCGGTGGTGTGAGAATTCCCGGTCGAAGTATGGAAACATGGAGAAAATCAGTCGATAAAGAGACAAGGAAACTCGAAAAAAGTTAGAACGAGTTAAAGGCTATTGCCAAAAATCGTACACCTAGTCGTAGTTGATGCCCTATGTCCCGCTAGAATTTAAGAAACTGAAGAAGAAGAAAATAGAAGTTCATCCACGTATAGAACTTCCGCACAATTCTGCTAAAATTCCTCCCCAAAACTGTTTATCCAAGACACAATTCTTCCCAGACAATTTTTCGCGGCAAATACTTCATCAAGACAATATTTCATCTTTATCTCAATAAAACGTTCCATCAGACAATAAAGTCAGTTCTTCACCGAAACAATTTTTTCCACTGGGTAATTCCACATCAAATCGAGAGGGTTTTAAATTTTTTTCCCTCGATTTTGGTGAAATTTAGTTAAGGGCTTTGAATATATAAAAAAAATATAAGTGGATTTTTTTCGAAATTCGAAAATTTCACAAAACTATGATGCTTCAAAAAAACACAACTTATTCTTATAGAGCTAACTTCGAAAGCCATTATCTAGGTCAGTAAAGTTGCAAAATGGATATTTTTGGTGTTTATTATGCTAAGAATTGAATGTAGTTTTTGATTCTGGTTTATATTATTTTCTTATAATTCGACTTATAATTATTAAATTATTGTAAAGTTTTCGAACTCAAATTTCGGCAAAAACAGCTATTTTTATTTTGCTCAATTTTTTTTCAAAATTAGTTCTATTATTTTTAAATATTCTCTCTGTAATTTGAAGAGGTGTTTTTTTTGATATAAGGAAGAAATAATTTTTCGTATATAACATATTTTTATCAATGAGAAAATTTTAAAAGTGCAAATAACGAAAACATTTTTTTGAGCTCTTTAAAATTTTTTTCAAAATTACGTCTGAACATTTGTAATATACATCTGTAATCTATTTGTTATACATAATTTTAGTTATTGATTCATATTTTCTTTATATAGACTTTTGTCGTGAACTTGTTAGTTATGTTTTCAAACTTTACTTTTTCGAAATTCTTCGTACGGAAATGTCTAGGGTAATTCTCGATTAAATTTTTCGAAAAACAATTCTTCACCGAAACAATTCTTTCATGAGAATTCTTCCGTCAGACAATTCATCACCGAGGTTCAACCGAAGTCAAGAATTTTCTCTGGGAAACACTCTACGAGGAAACGAACGGATATCTAGTCTAGTCACGTACTTAGTCTAGTCACGTGCTTAGTCTAGTCACGTACTTAGTCTAGTCACGTCCATAGTCCAGTCACGTACTTAGTCTAGTACGTGACTGGTTTCTCGGGGATAGTGAACCGGTCCTCATTCTGTATTTTTATATTAAACCAACGGGGATGAATTAACACCTGAATCCTATAACAGAACTGATCTTCAAGATCCTATTCTTAGTCGGTACCAATGGTACCGGTCACCAAACATGTATAGTTATTACGAACTATCTCCTTTCCTTAAAAAGCCGGCTTCAGCAGACCAGGGGTAGCGCGCTGGACTTGCATTCTGAAGGTCTCGGGTTCGAATCTCGGCTTTGGCATGGGCGCTCGTGGTGATATTAACCACAAAATCGTAGGGAATAGATTTCACATTTCAATGAATTAGTCTGTCTGAGTGCGGGGGATCTTAGTAGATATTCAAAAAAAAAATCTCATTTCTACATACTTTCAATTCTTCACTAGCAATTCTCTCTTGTTATAATACTTCCCCGATATAATTCATCTCTGGACAATACATTCCCGAGACAATTTATGCTCGAAAAAATATTTCCCTAGTCATTATTTTCGTGGCAATTGTTCATCGAGATTATACTTTCAAAAACAATAAAATTATAATATACGTAATTTTTTCCCGTGACAATTCTTCCTGCATACCTTTGGACTAGAACAGTGATATGTCCTCTTTTTACCAGTCAGGTGATAGGTTATTTCAGAGCAATTGACACCTTTTCCCGCAGAGTATTTATCCGCGAAAAATGTATCCCTGGATTATTCTCTGGAATGTGTTGTTTCGGAGAAGTATTGTCTCGGGGAAGTATTGATTGTATCAGCAAAGAATTGTCCGTGAATAAATTTCCCGGGAAAAAATAGTATCGAGAATGAAGTGATTGAAAAATCATTGCACGGTAAAGACATATCTCGGGAAAGATGAACTCATTTCTCGGAATGAATTGGTCGACTCGGAAATACTTTAGAACTAAAATTAAATTTGATGATACAATCAATATTCGGGGAAGTTTTGATTGTATCAGCAAAGAATTGTCCGTGAATGAATTTCCCGGGAAAAAATAGTATCGAGAATAAAATGATCGAAAAATCATTGCTCGGGAAAGACATGTTTCGGGAAAGATGAACGCAATTCTCGGAATGAATTGGTCGACTCGGAAATACTTTAGTTCCAGAATTCAATTTGAAGTATTCAACAATATGCTAAAGTGTTAGTTGATTTAAGTTTAAATATGCAAATTTATTTATATAATAAAACATTTTTTCTGTGTGCAATATCTGTGACACCTAGAACAGCAACAAACAAACAAACGAACCAACCAACGTTGCCACCATCATCAAAGTAACGCAATTTGATTAGTTTTCACTTTGAATTGTTTTAATTGTCTGGCATTCAGCAGACTCGGTATCTCGTAATACTTCCTCTTAGCCATGTTAGCAAATGTCATTTGCTGCTCTCATGCATTTAACCAAATTATACCGTTAACTTCACAGAGTGATGACTTTAGCATAGTGAGTCAGTCAGATGCAAGTGACAACGTGCAAATACATTCTGACTATACCATGCCATAGTCGAATGGAAAAGGTTTTCATTTCGGTACGAGTGATAATATGAACTCTACAATGATATCAGAAAGTTGGTGATGTTGATGATAATGATGAAACTTTATGCAAGGGTATTTTAGAATATCTCCCTTATGAGTGACGTCTTATTAGTAGTTCTTGAAAGATAACTTTGAAATAATAAATTTGAATAATGTTTTAGTCATATGGTATTTATGTATGATTAGCATTGAAACTTTAATCTAGTGATAAAATTAAATCTATTGATACCATTAAAACAAAGTCAGGAATTTAGAATTCTTGATGGAACTGAAATAAAGTGATAAAACTAAAAACGGGTGATGAAATTAAAATCTGGTGTTTAAATTAAATCTAGTGATGGTATTAAAATCAAGTGATGACATTAGAATCTGGTGGTGAAATGAAATCTAGTGATGAAATTTAATATAGTGATGAAACTAAAATCAAGTGATGAAACTAAAATCTAGTGATGAAAGCATAATAAAGTGATAAAACTAAAATTTGGTAATGTAATGAAATCTAGTGATGAAACTATATTCAAGTAATAAAACTAAAATCTGGTGATAAAATTAAATTTATTGATGAAACTAACATCTTTGTGATGAAACTAAAATCTTGTGATGAAATTAAAAATTTGAAACAAAAATCTGGTGTTGAAATTAAATTTGGTGATGATTCTAAAATCGAGTGATGAAGCTAAAATCAAGAGATAGAACCATATTATGGTAATGCCTTTTTTATGTGGTAATGAAACTAAATTCGGCTGATGGAACTAAAATTGTAATAAAACTAAAATCTGGTGATGATCTGATATCTAATGATGAAACTAAAATTTGGTGATGAAACGAAATCTAGCGATGAAACTAAAATCTTCTGTTGAAACTAAATCTGGTGATGATTCTAAAATTGAGTGATGAAACTAAATCTGGTGATGATTCTAAAATTGAGTGATGAAACTTATATCAAGTGATAGAACCATATTATGGTAATGCCTTTATTATGTGGTAATGAAACTAAAATCGGCTGATGGAACTAAGATTGTGATAAAAAAAAAACTGGTGATGATCTGAAGTCAAGTGATGTAACTAAAATCTGGTGATGAAACTAAAAGCTGGTAATGAAATAAAATATAATGATGGAGTACAAATTATGTGTTTACATTAAAACTTAGTAATGAAATTCAAATCAAGTGATAAAACTAAAATCTGCTGATCAAACTTAAATCTGGAAATGAAAATAAATCTGGTATTGGAACTAAAATCAAGTGATATAACTAAAATCTGGTGATAAAATTAAATTTATTGATGACACTAACATCTTTGTGATGAAACTAAAATCTTGTGATGAAATTAAAAATTTGAAACAAAAATCTGGTGTTGAAACTAAATCTGGTGATGATTCTAAAATCGAGTGATGAAGTTAAAATCAAGAGATAGAACCATATTATGGTAATGCCTTTATTATGTGGTAATGAAACTAAAATCGGCTGATGGAACTAAGATTGTGATAAAACTAAAATCTGGTGATGATCTGATATCTAATGATGAAACTAAAATTTGGTGATGAAACGAAATCTAGTGATGAAAGTAAAATCGGATGATGAAACTAAATCTGGTGATGATTCTAAAATTGAGTGATGAAACTTATATCAAGTGATAGAACCATATTATGGTAATGCCTTTATTATGTGGTAATGAAACAAAAATCGGCTGATGGAACTAAGATTGTGATAAACAAAAAACTAGTGATGATCTGAAGTCTACTGATGAAACTAAAATCTGGTGATGAAACTAAAAGCTGGTAATGAAATAAAATATAATGATGGAATACAAATTATGTGTTGACATTAAAACTTAGTAATGAAATACAAATCAACTGATAAACCTAAAATCTGCTGATCAAACATAAATCTGAAATAAAAATAAATCTGGTATTAGAAATAAAATCAAGTGATATAACTAAAATCTGGTGATATAATTAAATTTATTACTGAAACTAACATCTTTGTGATGAAACTAAACTCTTGTGATGAAATTAAAAATTTTAAATTGCTGTTGAAACTAAATCTGGTGATGATTCTAAAATCGAGTGATGAAACTAAAATCAAGTGATAGAACCATATCATGGTAAGCCTTTTTTTATGTGGTAATGAAAAACAAATCGTCTGATGGAACTAAAATTGTGATAAAACTAAAATCTGGTAATGATCTGAATTCTAGTGATGAAACTAAAATCTGGTGATGAAACTAAATCTGGTGATGATTCTAAAATTGAGTGATGAAGCTAAAATCAAGAGATAGAACCATATTATGGTAATGCCTTTTTTATGTGGTAATGAGACTAAAATCGGTTGATGGAACTGAAATTGTAATAAAACTAAAATCTGGTGATGAAACTAAAAGCTGGTGATGAAATTAAATATAATGATGGAATTCAAATTATGTGTTGACATTAAAACTTAGTAATGAAATTCAAATCAAGTGATAAAAATAAAATCTGCTGATCAAACATAAATCTGGAAATGAAAATAAATCTGGTATTGGAACTAAAATCAAGTGATGTAACTAAAATCTGGTGATAAAACTAAAATGTGTTGAAGAGACTAAAATCAAGTGCTAAATAAAAAATGTACACACAGAATAGATATTTGTTGCGCCAACCAACTCTTTGCCCAACCAACTTATTCAGTTCTCTCAACCGTAGAGTTGTAGTTCTTACTACAACCAATTTCAAACTGTTTTAGAACAATTTAGTACAGATTTAGAACCGTTAGGAGTGTGTATATACTAAAAATTTCATGTGTAGAGGCTGATATGGTAGTTGCGCCAGCAAACTTGTAAACCATTCGATTTAACCGATTGAAGTTTGTTGGTACAACTAACTTTTTCATTCTACCAACCTCATGTCAAAGCAGGATTTTTCTTTGTGTATGCTTTTTTGCAATAACTAAAAAGCGATTTTTGGTTTTAAAGCTTTCTTTTTAGTTTCAATGTTTCAAGTTGCAGAGCATCCAACATATTTTTCCCAATTTTAATCATTCTAATGTTTATATGTCTTCTCAATATAGCTGTGAGTATTTGAAAATAACATTTTTATTAATTAATCAAATGACTATTACTTAATTAAACAAAAATTGTAGATGGTTTGATGTAGTCAACTGTTTCACTGTTCAGACCACAATGTACGTTTGCAATGTATTTTGACAAATTGTAATTAATAAATTGCAAACACAAAAACCTTACGAAACAATAGAGAAACAAACGACCGCTCAACTTAAATAAATAAATGTTACGAAAATACAAGAAATTTGTGAAATTTCTGTCATTCACCGGGAGCTAAACAAAGCAACCACCTAGTTTTAGTGAATTTGACTTTTTCTTTTTTTTTTTTTTTGAGATGATGAAAACGACGACGACGACTTCCAAGGATGTCGTTAGCAGTAGCGTCAAGAGCGGCATTTTGACTCGCGCAACTCGGAAAACAAGAAATCAATGGTGTTCTTCAAGCTGCTGCTGCTTCCGCTAGTTGTTGTGGCTTTTGTGGTTGTTCTCGCTTTTGTTCACATTTGAGCTTACTGTGGTGGTACTACGTACGAAGGTACTATTGTAGCCAGTAGAAAGTACTATGTGAATCGCGTGAATTAGAAATTGAAACTTTTAGTTTTGAAAACTATAAGAAATGTTTAAGAATTTTATAATAAAGGGTTTTTCAACAGGGACGCTACAAAAGTAGAGCGACAGGGACAGCAAACGACGCCATATTTCTTGCCGCTCTTTTGACATTTCTCTTCAGTAAGGTTTGTCATTTCATGATGGAAAGATATACGAATTTGAATTTCGGTAGTAAATTTTAATAATTTCGATTCGTTGTTGGCTCGTATATCTTTCCATCATGAAATGGCAAACCTTACTGAAGAGAAATGTCAAAAGAGCGGCAAAAAATATGGCGTCGTTTGCTGTCCCTGACGCTCTACTTTTGTAGCGTCCCTGTTGAAAAACCCTTGAAAAAAACTGTAGCGCTCTTATTGAAAAACCCTTAAAAACTAGAGCGCTCTTATTGAAAAACCCTTATTAAGAAAACAAAAAATAAACCTTTCATTAACTATTGCAAAATTTGGAACCGCACAATTTTTCCCCGATAATTTTCCCCGATAATTTTTCCCGACAATTGATCACCAGCAATTTTTTATCGTGATAATTTTTCCCCGAGATAATTCCTCTCCGGAGAATATGTTCCCGTGACAATATATTCCAAAGACAATACTTTGCATAATCCAAACTTCCCAGAGTCAATTATTTTCCCCGAATTATTTTCCCCGAAATAATTAGTTAATACTTTCCACAGACAATAATTATCCGATACAATTCATTCTCGAGACTATTCTTTCCTACGACAATACTTCTCGCTCGAAATTATTCGTTCCCAAGATAAATTTATTTCGAAAATACATCCCCGAAACCATAGACAATACTTCACCAATACAATTCTCTCATGACATTCCTTACCCAATACAAGTAATTCGCGATTACTTTTCTAGATTATTCATTTCCGAGACAATACTTTCCCGCAAAATTCTTTCCAAGAAACAATACTTCATCAATAAAAAAAACCCTCCTCACGACAATTCTCCCTCGAGTTTATTTCTTCGTGAGACAGTTATTTCTCGATATTATTCATTTTCAAGATTATTCTTCCTTGGACAATTCTACACCTCCAATTCTTTCCCGAGACAATACCTCCCCGAGTCAATACTTCCCGTGTAATTTTTTCACGAGATTATTATTTCACGAAATTATTCTTTCCCGAGATAATTATTTTTCGAGATTATTCATTTCCAAGATAATACTTCCCCAAAAAAAATATTTCCCGAAACAATACTTCATCAATAAAATACCTCCCCAAGATAATTCTCCATCGAGTTTATTCCTTCGTTAGACAATTATTTCTCGATATCATTCATTCTCAAGATTATACTTCCTCGAACAATTCTTCACCACCAATTCTATCCCGAGACAATACCTCCCTGAGTCAATACTTCCCGAGACAATACGTCCCCGCGTCAATACTTCCTGAGACAATTCTTTCCCGAGATTATTCTTTCCCGAGATAATTATTTTTCGAGATTATTTATTTCCAAGACAATACTTTCCCGAGAAAATATTTCTAAGTAACAATACTTCACCAATAACAAAAAAAATTCCTCCCCAAGACAATTCTTTCTCGAGTTTATTCCTTACTGAAACAATTATTTCTCGATATTATTCATTCTCAAGATTATTCTGGCCCGGACAATTCTACACCAGCAATTCTTTCCCGAGACAATACCTCCCCGAATCAATACTTTCCGAGACAATTATTTCACAAATTATAATTATTTCTCGAGATTATTATTTCTCAAGATTATACATTTCCAAGACAATTCTTGAACGAGATTATTCTTTGTAAAGATAAGTATTTCTCGAGATTATTCATTTCCGAGCCAATACTTACCAATAAAAAAAATACTTCCTCGCCAAGACAATTCTCCGTCGAGATTTTTCTTTCCCGAGATAATAGTTTCTCGATATCATTCATTCTCAAGATTATTCTACCCGAACAATTCTACTTCACCAATTCTTTTCAGAGACAATACCTCCTCAAGTCAATACTTCCACAAGACAATACTTCTTAGAGAAAATACATCACCAATAGATTTATTTTTCGACAGTATACTTTCCAGAGAAAATTCTACCCGAATTAATTCTACGCCGGCAATTCTTACCCGTTACAATTCTTCCACGAGGCATTTCCTTTTCTGACAATACTTTTCCGAGCGAGAAAATATTTCACCAATAGAAGATATTTCACCGATGCAATTCTTTGCCGAGACAACTCGTTTTTGAATAGTAATTCCCCGATGCAAGACTTATCAATCTCCGAAACAAACTTTTCTCGAGATAATTCATTCCCGAGACAATTCTTCTTCTACCACGACAAGTCTTCCCTTGGACAATTTTGTTTCGAGAAAATTCGTCGTATTCTTTCTAAAGGTAATACTTCTTCGGAAAATTCTACCCGACAAATCTTCCCCGAAACAATTCTTCCACGAGACAATTGTATGTTTTTCGGACAATTCTGGGAATTCTTGCCATACACCAATCTTCACAGTAAAAATTACTTTCCAAACGAATACCTTCCCGAGACAATCTTTTCTCGAGTTAATTCTTTTCGAGACAATCATTCTTCTACCACGAAAAGTCTTCCCTTGGACAATTTTGTTTCGAGAAAATTCGTCGTATTCTTTCCGGAGGTAATACTTCTCCGCAAAATTCTACCCGACAAATCTTCCCCGAGACAATTCTTCCACGAGACAATTGTATGTAGATGAAGCATAGAATATTCATGATTTTTGGACAATTCCGGGAATTCTTACCAGACATCATCCTTCTAAGTAACAATTACTCTCCAAAAAAACAAAAACAATTCTTGCCCGAGACAATCTTTTCTCGAGTTAATACGAGACAATTATTCTTCTACCACGAAAAGTCTTCCCTTGGAAAATTCTGTTTCGAGAAAATTTTTCGTATTCTTTCCGGAGATAATACTTCTCCGGAAAATTCTCCCCCGACAAATCTTCGCCGAGACAATTCTTCCTCGAGACAATTTTTCCCCGAGACAAGTGAATAATATACACAATATATAGATGAAGCATAGAATATTCATGATTTTAAACCCTAGTTCTTTGGTTGCAGCATCCGTACACCTTATGATTCATAGTTCTACTGGGTAACTTTTGTTAGCATTTTATGCTACGCCTGTTTATTCGCGCTTTTGTGTGCGTGGATGTGTGAATTGTTTTGTATGTTGTGCTTGTTTTCGTGTAAAATGCATAAAATATGATAAATGCAAAATATGTGAAAACATTGCACTTTGTAGTGGGTCTTAAAATTGCTGTTTCTCATGGTGTTGTTTGTCTCATATGTTTACCTAGACATTCGGAAGGTTGCGTTGCAGAAGTTCAAGATGAAAATCATTACCGTCGCCTCGTCGAAAAAATGCATTTGTCTGCGTAATTGCGCTGACATGCGACACTGAGATAGACGGACAAACTTGCAGACAGACAAATATACAGATGATAGACATACATAAAGGCAGACATTCAGTCACACGAACAGACAGACGGATAAACATACATGCATAGTTAAATGTGTAATAGTATCTATGCGTTATGCTGTACGTATAATAAATAGACAAATTTTAAATATGTTCATATTTATAATTTGTGTTCTCTAAATTATCTTTTATTTTAAGCTTTTTTTGCAGACTCTCAGTACATCTACTTTAACTATTTTAAATATAAATTAAAGAACAAGTCTCAAAAGAATTTAGAACCACTTTATTTACAGATTGTGGATGATTGAATTATGCCAAATCAAACACAAACGTAGTAAATAAACTGCGTACTTAGTATATTTTGTTACGGTTTAATTCTCGAGTTCATGTTACGAACACTTACTCACCGACAACTCTTTCCGGATGCAATTCTTGCTCGAGACACTTCTTCCCCGGACAATACTTACACATTAAAATTTGTCCACAGACAATTGTTTCCATGGACAAGTGAAAAGTTTAGCGCAAAAATTCTTCACCAATTCATCTTCACCAATTCTTTCCCGAGACAATACCTCCTCAAGTCAATACTTCCCCAAGACAATACTTCTTATAGAAAATACATCACAAATTGAATTATTTTTCGATATTATTCCTTCCAGAGAAAATTCTTCCCGAGATAATTCTACACCGGCAATTCTTAGCCGTTATATTAAGTTTAGCCAAATGAAATACAAACGTAGTAAATAAACTGCGTACTTGGTACATTTTAACAGCGTTTAATTCTCGAGTTTAGGTTACGAACACTTATTCTCCGACAACACTTCCCGGAGACAATTCTTCTCCGAGACACTTCTTCCCCGGACTATACTTCCACATTACAATTATTTTACGGACAATTCTTTTCTTTGATTATTGACGGCTTTCGCGCAAAAAGCAGTCAAATCCATTTCTAAACTTTTCTGGGAAATGGCACCTAGCCACTGACCTATGGAAACTAAGTTTGGGTAACGATTTTCTAATATATTCTTTAATATTTGACTTATTGTTTCTAGTATTCATACATCCTAGAAGTCTTTGTAGATACCTTGTACAATTTCTCCCTCTTTCAACACACATCAATTATGCTTTATAAAAATTAAATATTTATTAAACATTTACCACAAATATTAAACGCATTAATTACGACTTCGTCTCTTCTGTTGAACTGTTGAATCTGTCATGAGGCAATAAATACAAGTAGTTGTTTAGCCTGTGGCCAATGTGGTTTGCATAAATTAACATAAATTAAGAAGGCCAACATGTCAGACTCTGACTCTGGTACTTGGCCAGAAGGTAGCCATGCAATTTGTGCGGTACATCAGGGTTTGGAGTGATTTGTGTGTCGGGTATTGCTTTGAGATGCATAAGTGCACTTTGGGGCGTTGCTTTGACAAATAAACATTAATCTTTGTTTCACCTCTGTGGTTCAGTTAAACTACAAAATTAGAAAATGCATTTAACATATGATTTATTTTAATACCCTCTTTTGCAGTTCGCACCATTAAATGATTTAAACATGTTAAAACTGCTGGTGGTCTTGACAACGTCGAGCTGTTTATTGGCTTCAGTGAATTCTGGAGAACCAATTGGCACGGGCGGCCCATCACTGATATACGAGGGAAAAGATGCTTTGCTCACGTGTGTCGTCTCCGATAATCGTGGTAATCACACGGTTATCTGGAAGAAATCGGATGAAATACTGACGGCGGGCATGGTGCGTGTGACAAAAGATCAGCGTATACGTGTGCTGCATGACGAAAGTAAGTGTAATCATATAGAGCAATCTCTTTCTGGGAGAATTCAATTTTACTCTTTTTATTGTTTACTTATTGAAATTCTAGATCCACGTGGTCATATTCAATCGGGTGGCGAAGTCTGGGTGTTGTTTATAAAGAATTTGAAACCTAGCGATTCTGGTAGCTACGTATGTGAACTGAACTCGGATCCGGTATTGCGCAGCATACATGTGCTAACAGGTAAGATATACATTTCGTATAAACATCGAACCGAGTCGAACGTTTTATATACCTTTCCCAAAATTATTGATGTAGATCAGTAATGAAAACATCCCGATAATCAACTCTTTCTTCCAAGGTCGAATCGGGATGTCTCGGACCTTGTTTCAACTTTTTAATATGAACTTGCTCTTAACTCTTAGTCTAAGGGCCATTTTCGCCATTTTCGATTAAGCCAGATTAACTTAGAGTTACCCCTCGAATATATGGAATTGAAACACTTAACTGGATATTGTGAAAACGGCCCTAGGGATTAAAATTGTATACAGATTTGGAGAATATGGAGATCATTCCTGAATTTGATCCTAATCCTGACCTTTTAAAATACTCTACGGAAAATTTGTATTAACCTAAAGGGCTTAAGGTATCTATGAGGTGTCAATTAGCCCTTTCTAAAAGTGACAGAATTAAGACCGATTACCGATTAGAATTTTCCAGTAGGTTATTTACAAAAGTCAAGATTGAGGTTGAAATTAAGACTAGATTGCCGCTTCGTTCATCAAGACGTACTCTTATTTCAAAAACTAATCCATCATCGTCTTTTGAACTTTCTTCTCTCAGTCAAGGAAATCCCCACCGCAAACGGCAACTCGGCGGCTGCCTCCACGCCTTCCGAAGCCACCGATCTCTTTCTCGTGCCACCACCACTTGATGCCACCGACAATCGTTCCTTCTGGCGGCCCAGCATTCCGCCACAGATCTCACATGACTTTACAGAGTGTTGTGAACGCGCCAACGTAACTGGCGGTTGCATGGGTTTCTGTAATGTGCACAACATACTCGACGGCACGACCGGCACTGAGCCCGAAGCCTGCGAGAAGGACTTTCCGAGCATAGTGCGTTGCATGGCCGACGGACGCAATCATGTACCCTGTTGCGTAGAGAAACAGATACCCGATATTTGTCAGGATATGTGCCGTGGTGAGTATTCCCCATTTACGGATTTGCTGAAGTCACGCGTCTCGTGTGTGCAACACACACTCAGCGGATTGCAGTGCATATTACAGGGTGTTCAAATGATACCCAGCACACCGGTGGGCGTCTCCGCGGATGGCATTTCCGAGACAAGTGCCACAGTGACATGGTCGCCACCAGAGAAACTCTCACATAAAGTACAATTCTACAATGTCAGCGTAATATCGCTACACTCCTTTGATGAGGATGTTGGAGATGGAGATGTAAATGAGGGTGAAAGCGATGCTCACATAATGAATATTCGTTTGCCCAGTAATAGTACTTCCGTAATACTGGATCACCTTCTACCACTTACAATGTATTCAATTGAAGTGAAGGCGGTCAATGATTTCGGCTCGAGTTTACCAAGTGAACGTCTGCGTATCTTTACGCACACCAGCGCCATGGAAACGCGTGAATCGAAGTTGCCGTCAAATCTGCCCGCATTACCGGATATACGCAGCTGTTGCGAATCGAACGGCATGACGCATCGCATGTGTCTGGACAAAATGTGTGATCCACAAAAGACGGATTTGGCTACATTGCCAGATTTTATGGTATGTGCGCCATGGTCCAATATAACATTTGAATGTTTGGCCAATAATATCGATCATACACCATGTTGTCGCACGCGTGGCATACCGACGGCATGTTTTCCCCTGTGTTCCGGCAAGGTAACCAGTCTGGACTTTAGTCTCTTCAAGTATGTTGTTTTGTGTAACTTAATTTTGAACAGTGTGATATTTAAATATTCCCTGCAGATGCCTTCGTTTTATGTCTGAGTATAGCAGCTGCCTGTTTCAGGGCTATGGCGTACTCGCGAGTCCACCAACGAAACTGCGCACCATTGTCAAAACGGATAACTTTGTCATTTTGGATTGGAACAAGCCAAAGAAATTAGCCGACTCTGTGGAGACGTATCATGTGAAATTCCGACGTCTTGGTGTGGGCGATGACTACCTCTCGGTGGAGAAGGTTAATTTTAAAGGTGTCCCTTTTTAACTTTTCACTTAATTAAAGTCTCCTTACAGAAATATCCTCCTCTAATTTTGGAAGGACTTGAAGCCGATATCTACTATGAATTTTATGTAGTCTCTGTGAATGCTTATGGCAAAAGTGAGCCATCACCTCGTCTAATAATCCGTACGAAACCCGCTGAGTTTACCGATGAACTGTCTAACAATTACAATATGACCAAATGTTGTCAGGCCTCTGGTATGTTGCCGCAATGTGCACCACTCTGTACGTACAATATACGGCTGTCGGATATCGAACGACTGGGTCCAATATGTCGTGCTCAGATGTGTAAGTATACTTATTTTAGAATTATACATATATTATTAATTGACGTAAATATTACGTATAACATTATTGTTATACGTGATCAACATAACATGTGGATGGAAAGTTTAATCAAATCTTGAAATCGCCAAGAGAATTAGTTGAACGTAGACATATCCCAAGGGTTGAGCTTACTTTATGGATGATATACGAATGTATATAATTCAATAACATTTTATTTTCAGCAATAATGTTAAAATTTTTATAAATACCCAAGAAACTTGTAACACTTGAAACACAGAGCCTCCTAGATAATCGAAATCACTATTCTGTCAACGAGGGCATTTTTACGACACATTTAGCCAGTGTTCGTCGACGTAGATACCAAAACTGAACATAAACGTACCGACAAATCCTATGACCCGTTCATTTATCGCCATATTTTGTATTTTGAATACAAACGCTTTGAATAAGAGTTTGCTGTACTCATTAAACGAACTGAACCAATTGCCTCAGTAAAAACTCCGTCCTAATGCGAGCTTTTTTTGCCGTTTACACTAGAATGCTTTAGTTTCTATGGATGTAGATGCAACAACTGAACATAAGAGAACCGTATTTTGAATGCATTCCGTTGGTAAATCGTTTTGCTGTACTCGATAACTTACAAACTACAACTTACCAACTACACAAGGGTTTGCTGTACTCATTAAAAGCTGTACTCAATAACTTACAAACTATAACTTAGAAACTACTCAAAGTTTTGCTGTACTCGCTAAACGAACCGTACCAATCTGTGTCAGTGAAAACTTCGTCCCAATGGCAGTGTTTTCTGCCGTTTACACTGGAATGCTTTAGTTCTATGGATGTAATTAAAAAAAACTGAAAATAAGAGAACCACCAAACTAGTTAATATGGCGAACTCTTCCGTATTTTGAATACACTCCGTTTGTAAATCATTTTGCTGTACTCGATAACTTACGAACTACAACTTACAAACTACACAAGGTTTTACTGTACTCGTTAAACGAACTGCACCAATTTGTGTCAGCAAAAACTCCATCATAATGTCAGTTTTTCTGCCGTTTATACTGGAATGCTTTAGTTTCTATGGATGTAGATACGAAAACGGAACACAAGAGAACCATCGAACTGTATCACTTCGTTTATATGACGAACTCTTCCGTATTATGAATACACTTCGTTTGTAAATCATTTTGCTGTTCTCGATAACTTACGAACTACAACTTACCAACTACACAAGGTTTTGCTGTACTCGTTAAACGAATTGCACCTATTTGTGGCAGTAAAAACTCCGTCAAAATGGCAACTTTTTCTGCCGTTTACACTAGAATGTTTTAGTTTCTATGGATTTTAATACGAAAACTGAACATAAGAGAACCGCCAAACTGTATAACTCCGTTTATATGACGAACTCTTCTGTATTTTGAATACTTCTGTATTTTGAATACTTTTGTATTTTGAATACACATGTTGCTGTACTCTATAACTTACGAACTACAACTTACCAACTATACATGGTTTTACTGTACTCGTTAAACGAAGTGTACCAATTTGTGTCAGCAATAACTCCATCACAATGACAGTTTTTCTGCCGATTATACTGAAATGCTTTAGTTTCTATGGATGACTCCCTTTATATGACGAACTCTTCCGTATTTTGAATACACTCTGTTTGTTAATCGTTTGTTGTTCTCGATAACTTACGAACTACATCTTCCGTAGTATAAAGATGTAGATGATCTTGATGAAACTATAACTATATCTTGATAATTTTTTTTTCGATCTTGAGAAAACAAGTTGTGCAAGGTAGAGAGTGTTAGTTCCTGTGAGTACTTGAGAAAGGGAAAGGTCCACGATAAGGGGAAAGGTCCACGAGCAAAGAGATCCCTATATGCGATGAGGCTAGTTTTTCCGGAGGGCGTCTGGCCCAGATATTCCCCTTGCGACTGGGCTATTTTAAAACTGGGTACACAGCCTAGTAGATTATCGATACGGTATCTTAATAAAATCAAAGTGAAGATAGGGGATGTACTGAGAAGAATGAAGATTGGAAAAGGAGGGACGGGTGTACATCAACCCGATGATCAAGTGACATTACCGAGTGTTGTAGTATTAGATCCACGAGAATGGAAAAGGTCCACGAGCAAAGAGATCCCTATATGCGATGAGGCTAGTTTTTCCGGACGGCGCCTGGTACCCGGATATTCCGCTTGCGACTGTGCTAATTTAAAACTGGCCTAGTAGATTATCGCTACGGTATCTTAATCCAATCAAGGGGAGAGAGGGGATGAAATGGGGAGAGAGGGAATGGAATGGAGAGAGAGTAGGATGGGGCATGGAGTGACGGGGGTACCTCAAACTGACGATCAAGTGACATTACCGAGTGCTGTTATTAGAGAGTAACAAACACGTGGGACTGTCACCTGACCTTAGCTAATAACCATCACCAATGGCCAGTACAAAGCATTGGAGATAACTGTGGTGATTATTACCAATCGATACCCACTAGGTGGGTTTGATAATAGGATTTTTGTCAACCTCTAGCTCAACACCAGAGAATTATAACTGATAGTTTAGGTTAATGTTTAAGAAGAAGAGGAGTGGCATAATATACGGAGTTTACATAGCTCAAACTGTGGTCCCATTTATGTCTCTGATGTTCAGCATTAATTAAATTTAGCATTAACTTTATTCGATTTCTGTTTCTCTGTTTTTTTAGCCATTTTTGCCCGCTGTGCTGCCGGCGGACGCGATCACACTCCCTGCTGCACGCGACGCGGTGTCATTCCCAACTGTATGGCACTCTGTCGTGGCGTTATGCCGCTCGCACCCACAACGGCCAGTTCCAACGATTGTCTCTCTTATGCCGGCAACATATTGCAGTGCTTCGAAGAAGGTTTGTTGTTTGTCAATTAGCACTTGCTTCTCAAGCAAAACTTGCGATAACTTTGCAACTGAAACGTGTCAACTTTTGTTTGTTTCTCTATTTGTTTCTCGCACACACAAACATCACAACAATATAGGTACTGAGAATATACCCGGTCCGGCCGAAGATGTGCACGTCACCGCAGTGTCAGGCAACAGCATCAGTTTGGCTTGGTTGCAGCCAGAGTTCGAGGGCGTCAACACGTCAAACACCACAGCAGAGGCAACAACAGCGTCCGTCGCAACAGACACCGATGCAGCAACAGCAGCAGCATTTTTCAATGGCGGCGGCGATATTGATTTTATTGTGCAATATGGAAAAGTCAATAACATGACCATGTATGAGACCGTGGCGAAGCTGGAGAATGTGAGTAGCATGTGATGTGATGATGTGTTGTCTGCTTGAGGCTTTGATAATCGCATCAATTTGGTTGCCTTTGAGTTTAACAGTAGCAGCAACAGCATCAGCTACAGTAGCAACATATTGGCTATATACAGAGATGTTATTGGATTCTCGGTTTATTGACACACATTAACGAGTTAGTCAATAAAACGATAATTGCGCCTTGTTAAACAAACTATTAACTTGTGCGAGGGGGTGCTTTTGATTATGAAGATGTTAAAAACTGATATATCAAATGATAACTTTGTTTATCACAAGATGTATTTTACAAATATTTATTTATTATGTCGTCGATGATACTCTGCATTTTCGAATACCGTTTACAATATGAATTTTAAAGATGAAAAAAATACTGTTTTGAGTCTCAATTCTGCACTCCAAAATTAAGTATGTAATAACAGATAATGATATTTAAACATATCGTTTAAAACCGGATTTTAAGCCAAAATTATGCGTAATTCTTGAGTCGATTTAGCGATGTCTTTATGTCTGTCTATCGGCCTGTTAAGGTACGATTTCAGAAAACAGATTGTTGATCGAAACTCAGAAATAAGGTTATACCCACGTTATCTAGAATTGATCTGTTACTTGTATATATAGTCCTCATATTCCCATAATTCATTATAAATAGGAAAAAAAGGAGTGATTCGTAACGAAATTTTGAATTTTTGTTTTTATAAATTTCAAATTTAAGTGCAAACAAAAAAAAGGAAAATAATGGGGTTTAAAAATGTGATAAACCATTGGAAAGACAATTTAATTGTTTAAAATATGAGTGATAAATTGGTATTCATTTATCAACAGAATATACTTTATATGCATTTCTTAAACACCCTGTATCTCAAACTGGGTGCAAAATTAGACACATTTTTATTATTTTATATTTTTTTGAGGCATAGAGAACCGTAATTATTGACATCGATGAACCAAACACCTTGTATAACAGTAGGACACGAAAGACTTTTATTTTACCGACCGATGTGAACATAGTTTTAGATTCTTAAATTTTTTTTTGGCACGGTCCAGACGATTTTTACAGAAAATACCTTTAAATTTCACCAAAATTTTACAATCTCCCGCGGTACAATCTATATATATAAAACTATTGGTCCGTCTGTCAGTCTGTCGGTCTGTCTGTCTGTCTGTCTGTTTGTTCCAGCATCACGTCTAAACCGCTGAACCGATTTAAATTTAAATTTTGCACCAGGATACTATGGAGTCCGGAGGGTGTCATAGGATATATATGGGCGAGATTGGACAAAGGGGCGTGGCACCTCCCATACAACCTAAACTTTCAAAACGTCATATCTCGGCACATACACAAGCTAAGAAGATGAAACAAAAAACTCATATACAAAAAAAAAAATACAAAAGCATAAACACAAAAACAAAAGAAAAAATTAAACACAAAAACAAAAGTAAAAGCACAAAACTTAAGCAAACACTCAAAAACAACAGAAAAATAAAAAAAGGATAGAAAACAAAATCAACCACATTAAAATTCACCACACTAAAATTCACCACACTAAAACTCATCACACTAAAATTCACCACACTAAAACTCACCATACTAAAATTCACCACAATCAAATTCACCACACTAAAACTCAACACAATAAAATTCACCACACTCAAATTCACCACACTAAAACTCACCACACTACAACTCACCACACTAAAACTCACCACACTAAAACTCACCACACTAAAACTCACCACACTAGAACTCACCACATTGAAACTCACCACACCAAAAATCATAACACTAAAATTCACCACATTTAAATTCACCACATTAAAACTCATCACACTAAAATTCACCACACTAAAACTCACCACAATAAAACTCACCACTCTAAAATTCACCACACTCAAATTCACCCACTTAAACTGACCACACTAAAATTCACCACACTAAAACACACAACAATAAAATTCACTGCACTTAAACTCACCACACTAAAATTCACCACATTAAAACTCACCACACTAAAACTCACCACACTAAAACTCACCACATTAAAAGTAACCACAATAAAACTTCTACTGGGAAAAACTCTACGGGGAAGAATTCTACGGGAAAGAATTCTACTGGGAAGAATTCTACTGGGAAGAATTCTACGGGGAAGCACAGTCTGAGAATGAATTGTATATGAGAAAAGTTGTTTTAGCGGAGAATTAGTTTGGTTTTGGTTACTACATTTATAAAACCAATAAAAAATACGTCCACGGGTCCCTGATATAAATAATAAAAATGTTATTTATATTAATAAAATTGCTCCATAACCTTGCAGTCACAAAATCTTTGCACGAGTCGTGTACGGGTCCAGCTATTTCTGACATATTTCTCGACTATTTGGGGCATATTTAAGACGAACACACCAATAAATTGACGTTTGTGGAAAGTGCAGTTTTTCAAATTTTGTGGAATTTGTATCGTAGATGCTCGACATATTTTTAGGAACGGGCAGAAAATAGGCAGCTTTTATTACAAACTTCGTTTACGTTTTTTTTTAAATCTTTTTATAATTTTTTTTTTTATAAATTTTTTTTTTTATGTTTTTTTAAATATTTTTTTTTAATTTTTCTTTTGGAAACATTTTTGTTTGAATTAATTTTTTCGGAAAATATTTGGAAAAAAAAAATCTATTTTCGGAAACTTTTTTTTTTTTGAAGAAACATTTTTTTTTTAATTATTTTTTTTTAATAATATTTTTTTTCCAACTACATTTTTAAGCACATTTTTTCCAATTATTTAAAAAAAAAAAAATATTATTTTGAAAAATTCGTAAAATAATAAAATTTTAAATTATTCATATATATTATGATTATATTCATCAATTCAATTCATTGTATTGAATATTTCATTCTTCACTATGATCGATACTATCGAGCTATGAATAAGTTTATATATATAATGAATGCATTCATCAATATGTCAAATAATGTACCGCTTTATCAATATGATAAATCTGGTAGTTGGAAGAAAAATTCATAATATTAATGAATAAATTCATAATATTAATGAATAAATTTATCATATTGATGAATTTTTCTGTGTAGGAACATCGATACTAGTGGTACTCTATTTTTTTGTATTAATTCGGTACATCAATCGTATACAAGTACATTGTCTCAATATGACAAATGTTCAATAATCCGTAAACCGTGACATTTTAAATAGCTAAATTTATTATTTTTAAAATTTTGTATTTCACAAACTGTCAGATTTTTCGTGTAGCGTCCAGAGGTTAATCACTGACTGCAAAGGGTTCGAATACGTGTCCCTGATACATGAAAAATATAATTTATGTTTCTATACGGTGTTACATCCAGACAACCATTGGCAAAACATCCAGAGTAAACATTACATTGAAAAGCTCCTCAACCCAACGTTGGGATTCGTCATTAAGTATTGAGTAAAAGTACAGCGTACAGCTCAAATAGTGAGAAAGGCTTGTGCTATTTAGGTTCTTTAGAGCTGTTGCGAAAAAACTCCGTATTGACAAAATTTCCCTGCCTGACCGTTCATTACTATTTGTTTTAATAATTTTGTTTATTTAGATAAAAGGTTGTTCAAATCATTTTTAAAATATATTTTCGTTTTATTTCTTGTACCTATGTATGTCAGAAAAGTCGGTTTTTAAACCATTCCATTCCTTTACAAGGATTTTGAACCTCTTTCTTGTTGAGTACTCAGAATTTGAATATCACATAAGAATTATAAATAAAATGTAAACAAAATTGCATAAAATATGTCTTATGATGGTACATTATATTGCAATATGAGGTACATCAAAATCGTGTAGTATTTTGTGATATAAAATATCATTTTATTATGCCTCACTGTATGCTTTTTAGAATTCTGATATCTACTATTTCGAAATTGCATCTTTCTGAATAAGATCAGTCGATATTGATATTAACTATTTTTAATTAATTTTTTTTCTTTCTAAAATCAATTTTACAATTCTGTTTAATTTGACTAAATATTTTGAATTCGCATTTAATCTTTCAAAAATAATATTGATTATAATTTGAAAAGCTGCCTTACTTAATTTATTCTGATGTAGAATATGAACATTCTTGAGAATATGAAAACCTACACTCAAAAAATAGTTTCCTCATAATAAGGAAAATTAACTTGAAATAGCGTTAAAGATAAAATTTCCTCATATTTACGACATATTTATCTTATAATTAGGAAATTTTTCTTTTATTAAGGAAAAACCTATCTTAATATAAGGAATCTGTTTTCTGAGTGTATAGCATTTATCGTAAATTCATTTCGAAATACAGAAATTCAACAGTGTAGTTTTAGGATCAGAAACAATTATTGTCATGTATCATTAAAAATGATATTAGTTAATGTTGTTAAAGTCTTCTACTACATTAGATTTTTGCAAATATAAACAATAGTGATGCCGTACATCTTGAAAAAGTCAATATTGTTCACGATACTAAAAACCAACAATATGCATTTGCCATTGACTTACTTTTGACATAGTGCCGCGTAAATATTGCCATTTTTAATGTCGCAACAGCAACTAAATATTTGGGTACATAGCAACTTAGTTGTCATTGCCAATTTTTGCAATAAATTATTTAAACAAAAAAAAAAAAAAAATCATTACAAATGCAATTAACACCTCACAACTGAAATCAGCATCAAAGCGACAACAACAAACTTAAGAACTGATAAACTGAACAACAACAACAACAATAGTTGTAGCAACAATAGCAGACGAATCTTCATCATCAGTAGCAATAGCAGCAAAAGCAATAGCAAAAGCAACAGCAATAGAAGCAGCATATGATGCGCATTTTACGCTGATTTATGTTGCCTTCAATCAGTCAACATTGTTGGTCACACATATTTGACACATGTTGCTGCTGTTGCTGTTTCTTGTTGTTGGAATTTTATTGCTGCTGCTGCTGTGCTGCTATTGTATTTAGCCAGCTCCAAATACCAGTGATGTGATGTTTTGGTATCACAACAATTAATCAATGATTTCGCCTCGCATTCTCACATGCGCTAATTACACTCTTACCCCTATTCATGCGCTCTCCCTCTTTTCCACGCAATTAGGAACTCACCACAAATGAGACCAATATTGACTTGATGAATTTGGAGCCCAATTCATTGTATCGCATTATGGTGGTGACGCGTGGCAGCTACGGCACATCATTGCCATCCTCCATGTTGCTGATCAATACGACAGAGTCCACGGCAAAAGGTGAGTAAAACAAAGTTTTATAAAAAATGCACATAAATTAGAGCACACGCACACGAGCAGGTGCGCTTTTAGAGACTTTGATTCAAATGTGAGTAGCAAGTCACAAATTATTTTTAACATCTCTGCGCTTTCTTTTTAAATTTGAATTTTAATCGATTTTGTAATATTTTATACTTTTTTTTATGCTCATCTTTGAGCACTTATTTATGAGCAGCTTATTTTTGACTTTCAAAACTCATTTTTTTTTTAAATAAAATTCATTATTATTTGGATTTCTTTATTTTTCATATTCAAATTACAATCACTTTTCCTGTAAAGACTCACGAGCATATGCGTTATTAGACACTTTACTCAAATATGATGAGATATTCATGAAATATTTAGTACATCTCTGTGCGATATTTTTAAATTTCAATTGTAATCGATTTGGATATCTTTAATTACAGTTTATTTATGGCATAATGAATAATAATTTCTGAGCAGCTTTTCTTTGGCTTGCAGAACTCATTTGTTTAAAATTATTTTCAATATTATTTTGTTTTTTTTTTTTTGTTTTTTTTTATATTAAAATTACCAACAATTGTCATTAAAATGGGCATTTATATATTTGAAATAAAATTCATTATTATTTTGATGTTCCACATTTTTTATATTCGTATTACAATCACTTGTCTTGTAAATGCTCACGAGCATGTGCATTATTAGACAGTTGACTCAAATATGAGTAGATAATCACGAATTATTCAGTACATCTCTGTGCGATCTTTTTAAATTTAAATTGTGATCGATTTTGTTATCGTTTATTACAGTTTTGTTATATCCATATTTGAGCACTCATTTATGTGCAGCTCATCTTTGCCTTGCACAACTCATTTGTTTGAAATTATTTTTAATATTATTTCGATTTTCTTTGTTTTTTTATATTAAAATTATATTAAAATTACCATAAATTGTCCGGTAAATGAGCATTTATATATTTGTAATAAAATTCATTATTATTTCGGTTTTTCATATTAAAATTACAAGCATTTATCCTGTAAAAGCTCACGAGCATGTGCGATATTAGACACTTGACTCAAATATGAGTAGATACTCACGATAATCACGAATTAAATACATCTCTGTGCTATCTTTTAAAATTTAAATTGTAATTGATTTGATTAACATTTATAAAAGTTTAGTTATGTCCATCTTTGAGCATAAATTAATGCGCTGCTCAACTTTGGCTTGCAGAATTCATTTATTTGAGATTATTTTCAATATTATTTAGATTTTCTTTGTTTTTTATGTTAAAATTACCAACAATTGTCATGAAAATGAGCATTTATATCCATCTTTGAGCTTTCATTTATGCGGAGCTCGTCTTTGGCTTGTAGAACTCGTTTATTTGAAATAATTCTTAATATTATTTAGTTTATCTATGTTTTTCATATTAAAATTACCATCAATTGCCATGAAAATGAGCCTTTAGTGAATTAGAGTGCTCTTTATTAATACTCTCCATCTCTGATTTGTTCTAGCACTTCGCAATAATTCAACATATGGCGCCCCATCACCCCCACACTCCCTGGCCATAACAGCGCACAGCGCCACCTGGATGCAACTGACTTGGCAGCCGCCCGAGTACTCACATCCGCACGAAAAGATATCCTACAGGTTTGTGTCTTTGCTATATTTATAAATTTCATTTTAGCCGATATACAAACCATATGTACTTATATTTGTACTCATTCTTTCTTTCTCTTAACTTAGAGTATATCACAAAGCCATGAAATCGGACAAATTTATTAGAATCGACTCAAAGGTATCCTGGCTGCGCATGAATAATCTAAAGCCCAGCTCACAGCACATACTCTATGTGGAGGCTGTCGGCGAACGCGCTACATCTTTGCCCTCCGAGACGCTGGTCGCTTGGACGGATCCGGCGTTGCCAGCTTTTGTTGATGTACGTGTCGAGCATGTGCCAAGCTATTATTTAAAAGTATTAAATTCTTTTATTGTCATTTACAGCCACCCACTATACATCCCGCGGACAATATACCCGAAGGTGGCTCCATGACAATATTGTGTCTCGCGCTGGGCAATCCAGCGCCGACGATTTCGCTCTATGTTGGTGGACATTTGGTGCGTCAGGATGCTTCACGACACATGGTCACCGTGGTGCATAACGTGAGCGCGGATATGGAGCACGTGAGCTGTTATGCGGATAATGGTTATGGCATTCCAATGCAGGCGACACGCAAGGTTAACATTTGTTGTAAGTACTGGCTGAACTGTTGTAAGCTCACGCACACACATGAGTATGTGCGATATCTATTTAATTGAATGAGCGTGAGCAAGAGATTAAAGATTTGCAAAGAATTGTTTACTACCACTCAAGATCAAGTACATATAAACACTCCTCATATATGAGCACTAATGATGGTAATCTAATGCCTCATAAATGAATATGACTCATATATGAGTACTAATGATGGTAATCTCATATTAGTCTCATAAAAGAATATTACTCATAAAGTTGTGAAGCTTACGCACACTTATGAGTATGTGCGATAGGTATTTAATTGAATGAACGTGAGCAAGTTTTCAAAGATTGGTTAAGAATTGTTCACTACCAACCAATGTCAAGTGCATATAAACACTCCTCATATATGAGCACTAATGATGGTAATCTCATACTAGTCTCATAAACGAATATTACTCATAAAGTTGTGAAGCTCCCGCAAAAACATGAGTATGTGCGATAGGTATTCAATTTAATGAGCGTGAGCAAGTGTTTAAAGATTTGTAAAGAATTGTTCACTCTAACTCTGGGATCAAGTGCATATAAACACTCCTCATATATGAGCACTAATGATAGTAATCTCATACTAGTCTCATAAATGAATATTACTCATAAAGTTGTGAATTTTTAAACTTATTATTTAATGAGAAATTTTCAAATATGCGCATTTCTTATTTCTATTAAATGAGCGCACACACACATGAATATGTGCGATAGGTATTTAATTGAATGAGCGTGAGCAAGAGTTTAAAGATATGTAAAGAATTGTTCATTCACACTCTAAGATCAAGTGCATAAAAACACTCCTCATATATGAGCACTAATGATGATAATCTCATACTAGCCTCATAAATGAATATTACTGATAAAGTTGTGAATTTTAAAAGATTTTAATAGATAAAGTTATTATTTAATGAAAAATGTTCAAATATGCGCATTTCTTATTTCTATTAAATGAGCATTCATATTGCGGCACCTTTGTTGAGATTGTACTATGGCCCAATTCTTTTTGCTCACGAGCAAATTTGCCAAAGCTGAAATTCTAACCCATAAGTGTTTACCTCTTACCTTTTACTAGTGGTCTACTCGAAACACCTCGAAGCTTTTCATGCATATTCATAAATGAACAACTAATTAGTGATGAGTAAATGCAAGAGCAAGAACAGAATATTAAAGTTGTGTTCTTGCTTTTGTATTTGAAAGATCGTTCTTGTTCATGCATCGGATGAAAAACAAAAGTCTTGCACTCATTAGTGAAGAGTAAATGTTAGAGCAAGAAAAACAAGAGTCTTGCACTTTTTACTCACCACTACATCTACTATCACAATCACCTTTCTTTCCTAGATGCACCCAAAATCCAGGCATCCGGCATCACCGTGGCCTACATCGGCGAACAAGTCGAACTACGCTGCACCGTCGACTCGAAACCCGCACCGAAAACCATCTTCTGGCGTGATCACGAGGGTCGCATACCCGTTATACAGGGTGGCAACTATGACATTTCGATGCGCACCAACGACACACATCCCACGTTGTACACAATGATGCTGCGCATCAATAAGGTGCAGGCCACCGATGTCGGTGACTATTTCTGTCATGCGGAGAATCCATACGGCACCGCAACAACAGCTGTTTCGGTGCGCATACGCAGTACGCCCGCGCTCAATCGCAACGTGAGCGCATGCTGCTCACAAATGAACGTTTCGTTGGCCTGTCAAAGCGCGTGCAGTTACTACATAGACATCGATGCTATTGCCGATCGACCCGAATGCATACTGGATTTTGACAAACTCATGTACTGTGCCGCCGATGGCTCCGATCATCGTTCGTGCTGCGCAGAGGCGCATGTGCCGCGCAAGTGCCTGAACTGGTGCCGCGGTGAGTCAGTGCGTTCCAAAGAGATTTGCAGCCTGCAGTATGCGCGCACTATAGTCGGCTGCTTCGAGATGAATCGCGAACGACTGCCGGGACCACCCGAGAATATAGCGGTGCAAGTGCTGTCCGATCAGGAGGTGGCGATTAGCTGGGATCCGCCCACCAAGAATCCGAATGTGGTTGATGGTTATCGTATATTCTATCATGAGGCGCCTGGTAGTCATGCGGAGGCGACTGACAATGATGTGGCAAGTGGTAGTGGTGGTGGCAACAATACAAATTTGTCGCATAATGTGACGGAGGTGCGTCGCATAGATGTCAAGGAGACGCGCGTCAATATTGAGGGTCTGAGGAAGGATGTGCTCTACGAGTTGGTGGTCAAAGCTGGCAATACTTTCGGTATGTTTTGTTTGCGATAAATTTAAAAATTGTATAATATATATATTTTCTATTATTACAGGCGCTAGTATTCTAACAGATCCTATAAAATTCACACTCGGCGATCATCATGTCACCTCTGCGACCACGTATTCGCATGCGATCGGCACCGTCAGTGGCATTATTGCCAGCATTTTGGCGATTGTGCTGGCCGCATTGGCGATTATTTTCTATCGCCGACATCGTGCGAATCACAAGGCGGCGAATGGCGTTGCGTTCGAGAATCCCACGTATACGCGTGGCTTGGAGCAGGTTCAGGTGAGCGAATAAATTAAAATTTCAGAAGAAACTAAATCAGTCAGATTTAGAAGTACATACAGAATATAAATTAGTTCTGCCAACCAACTCATGATCTAAAAAATACGGTTCTCTTTACTGTTAAATCGGTTCTTATAGTAAAAACTAAGCTAAGGCTACAACCGATTTTGAATAATTTTGGACAATTTGGTGCATATATTTTTTATATAATTTCAAACGCCAACTGAATGGTGTAGATCCAACAACCAATTTGTAGATATTTCTATTTAATCGAATAAAGTTAGTTGTTACAACTTACTTTTTCATGTTTCGTGTTTTTGCAAATTTGTTGTACATATTTGTGAACGGTTGACAGCAAAACTAAGCATATAAAGTTTTTCACAGTTGTAATAACCGAATGAGGTGATTAGGCATGAAGTTGGTTGCCGCAACAATTTTTTTTTTATATTTTTTGATATTTAGTTTAGTTGGTTGCCGCAACTAATTTTTTTTTTGATTATTTTTGGATATGTAATTTGAATTTAAAATTTATAAAGAAGCATTAAAAAAAATTAATTTTGGAATTTTATAATTTTATTATAAAAATTAATATTATTTGTTAATGCAATAATTGGACAAAGTTTATTTTACCGGCAACCGTTCCAAAATCCAAAATGGTATTCGCACTGCTATAATTATTATATTGCTGAAATTTAGCAGTTTTTTGGCAGTGGCCATTAAAATCTATTAAATTTCTCGAGACAAAATATCGGACTTTTCTTTGAACTATCCGAAAAACACACAGGTAACTGTTATTTGCTGGATAGCGCATGGCACCCCCAAACAAAATTTTGGACAGTGCCGAGGAAATTTCCCCAGACAACATTTTTGGCAGGGTCGAAGCAGTGTTGAAACCTTTTTTTTTCGACATATTTCAAACAGACAAAGGCGGAGTTTGTTTCACAAGCTGACTGTTTTCTGCCCGTTCCTCAAATATGTCGTGAATCTGCCATTAAAAGTCTACAGTAATTTACAACCTTTTATAAACTTCCAAAAATATTCCATTTATCTGTATGTTTGTCGAAAATATGTCTGAAATATTCCTGAAAAATGCCAAACATTTTGTCTCGGGTTAGAAATATTTTTTGAGAAAGATTTTAAACAGACACAAGCGATGTTTGTATCACAATCTGTCTGTATTCTACCCGTTTCCGAAATATACCGTAATTCTGCCATTAAAATTCCACAAAATTTTACAATCTTTTATGCTCTTCCCACATTCTACCGTAATTCTGCTATCAACGTTTTACAAAAGTTTACAACCTGCTATGCGCTTCCCAAATTCTTACATTTTCCTGTGTGTTTGTCGGAAATATTCAGCAAATCTTCCTGATAAATGCCAAAGCTTTTGTCTCGGGACGTTATCAATTTTTGTAGAAGGCAGATTCCCGGCACATTTATGGTAAGCATATAAAATAGGCAACTTTAAATAGAAACTCTGCCTTTATTTGTTTATAAATGCAAACTAAAATTATTCTAAACTACGTCAGCATAATGCCAAAAAATTTGTGTAGGGTCGATAATCTGTTATACGCTTCCTAAACACTTCCATCTGTGTGCTGGGTGGTAATATGTCAAATATTCAACTACTCAAAAAAGTTTACAGCAATTTTACCTAAGATTTGAATCAGCCAAATGCCGAGTTTGTATAAAATACAGCATTTGTTCTGCACATTATATAAAAATGCCTTGATTCTGCTTCTGAAATTCCACAAAATTGGATAACCTGCGCGAGATAGAATGTTTGACATTTTTTATGACTTTTTCAGGCATACAATGACAAATGGAAGATTTATGGAAGTGTAAAGGCTAGTTAGACCAAATTTTGGTTAGGCTCGATGCAGTTAAGAAACTTTTTTTCGAATGATTTTAAACAGACAAAGGCAGAGTTTGTATCAGAATCTGTTTGTTTCTAACCATTCCCTAAATACTACGAGAATCTGCTTTTAAAATTCCATAATATTGAAGAAACTACCAAACACTTTATACAAACCTCCATTTATCTGTGTGTGTTTCCGGAAATATTCCTGAAAAATGCCAGACTGACTTGATGTTGAAATGATGTTGTGATATTTTAAAGGCAGATTCCCGTCATATTTTGGGTCTGGGCATCTTATGATATAAACTTTGCCTTTGTCTGCTTAAAAAATCATAAAAATGTTATTAAACCACTTCGAACCTGTCAAAAGTTTTATTTAGGATAACTGAGACAAAAAATATACCATTCTAAAGTGATTTGTGAAGTTTTAAAAGCAGTTTCCCGGCATATTTTGGGTGTGGACATCTTTTGATATAAATTTTGCCTGCTAAAAAAAAATAAAACTGTTACAAAACCGCTTCGAACCTGTCAAATATGTTATATAGGGTAACCGAGGCTAGCAAAAAAAAAAGCCATACTGACATGATTTTATGAAATTAAAAAAGCAGATTTTCGGCATATTTTGGGTGTGGACATCTTTAGATATAAACTCCGCCTTTGTCAGATTAGAAAATAATCAAACTGTTACAAAACCGACTCGAACCTGTCAAAAATGTTATTTTTGATTTAAGTTTAAAAGGCAGATTTCTGGTATATTTTGGATCTGAGCCTTTGACTGTTTAAAAAATCATAAAACTTTCACAAAGACGCCTCGAACCTGTCAAAAAAAAATTTATTTTGGTAACCGAGACACAATTGGTGCCATTTTTCTGGAATATTTAGTACAAATTTCCGATAAACATACAGATAAATTGCATTTTGTGGAAAGCTAATAGCAGATTAGCAAATTTTATGGAATTGAAAAAGGCAGATTTCCGGCATATTTTGGGAATGGGCAAAAAACAGACAGCTTTCGATGGAAACACCGAATTTGACTGTCTACAAACATTCGAAAATATACTTCTTAACTGCGTGCCAAAAATTTTGTCTAGGGATACAACTGATAAACATGGACTAATCAATTGCAGCAAATTGTAGACTCAACGATTAAAAAATTGGACAGATATTTTTTTATATTTTTAAATTGAAATTCAATGTTTTAAAATTTTTAAATATCCATCCATATATTGGTGAATTTTCCCTCTACAATAAATGTTTCCTAATGAACCCAACAAACTGTTTTCCAAATATAAGTTATTCTCTGGTTGGTTTTGGTCAAATTCCTTAAAATAAAACCTTATTAAATGGTTTATCTGTATTTAGTAATCTTTAAATGTTTCGTTTTTATTTTTTGTTCAATGTTATACCATGCTATCATAACTTTAATGTATGTATTTTGAAATATTTGTTTTTTGTTACATTTTTTTTTTCGATATGTTCACCGATAGTTGCCCACTGTAACATCCGCCATTACGCACAGCGGCAGCGTGAGCGCGCCCGCATCACGTGATGTCACAGATGGTGATGCGCACACGACGACGATATCGCACGAAGTCAACCCGACGATATACGAAGAGCTCAAACTTGGTCAAGAAGGTGCTGGATTTAAGAAACTTGTGCCATAAATGCCAAAAATTATATAAAAAAAAACCATATAAAATGTGGAAAAAAAAATAGAAAAAAATACAATTTTTCTATTTTCGTAGTATTTTTTTCGTAGTAATAACAAGTGCTTTTCTACTACATTTAAATTTTATTTTACTTTATTATTTTTTTATTTTTTTGATAAATTGTATTATTATATGCGTGTAAGTATTGTATTTGTAATTGTAATGGTATTTTGTGAGTATGTGAGTAAGTACTATAGGCTAAAAATTAAAAAAAATGTAAAACATTCTGTTGAGCCTTAATTGTTGAGAAAAACTTGAAAATTATATAAATATTTAAGTTATTAATTATTAATTAATAACACAGTTCGATAAAAATTAAAATTTTCAAAAATAGTAGAACTCGGTCAACGGATTTCGATATATTAGCCGATTAAATACACTTCAAACGGTATTTTAAAAGTTAACGTCTACTCTTTTTGAAATTAGATCCAAAGTATAGATTTAAAAGTGTAAATACGTTTTAGAAAATATTTACTATATGCCATCTTTTTGTATAACAATCGATAAATTTCGAAAAAAGATCAAATTTTACCCGAATGAAAATAATTAATAAATTTAGTTGGAAATGTAGGCCCAGAATAATGTCTTAAGCGTCGAAATATGTATCGATTCAAAAAATAAAATATACAAATAATGTACAACTGGGGGAAAACTAAATTTTAGACAAAAAACACATCATTCATAAAATACTTACTCCATAAAGTTTGTTGATAATTTTTGAATTTGATAATAGAATGTTCAATTTTTGATATAAAACTCAATGTGCATAAAATTGTAGTTAGAGAAATTTTGCAAATGGGTAAAATCATATATAACCAAAAAACGGATATTCCCTACTCGCTCAAATTTAATTGAAAAAAATTTTGTACTTTACGAAACAAAACAAAATTTTAAATTTAGAACATCTTGGACAAACTTTAATGATTCCCGAAATATTGTGACTTGAAAAGTGAAAAATTATTATTCTGCGTATTCTAACAATAGAAGTTCAAAAGAGATATCGTTGGAAAAGTATTGAAATTATCTTTAATGTAACTAATAAGTTTTGAATATATGGAATTTTGAATTAAATTTTATCAATTTCAAACAGGGTTCAGCAATACTCATAAATGAATATTCAAAATTATTCACTCACGATAAATCTTCATAAATGAATACAAAAGTTCATTATTTTTCTTCAAACTTCACGAGCGAGTAAGCAAGAAAAATCCGACTTACTCGATATTCTAAAGTGAACACTCGTTATCGAACAGAATTTGGCTGCTCATGAGTACTCACATTCGCTACATTTTTACTCCTCATAAGAGATGAGCAACAACATTTTTTTTTCTTCTGTTCATATTCAAAAGTGTTCACAATCAAATTGGCAAATCTTTTTATTCACATGTTGAGTGTAGCCTTTGAAGAAAATTAAAACATATCCCAAAAAGTGGGTAAAAAAAAAAACAATTTTTGACCCAAACATTTTTATTGTGGAAATCGATTTCGGACATTATGGAATGCCTAATGGTTGGAGTGGTCAAAACCAATTAATCCAAACAATTTTTGACCTAAACATTTGTATTGCGGAAATCGATTGCGGACTTCATGGGATGCCTAATGATAGCATTTGGAGTGGTTAATGAGCACCAATAACCAATTTTTGACCACAACACTTTTATTTCGGAAATCGATTGAGGACATCATGGGATGTCTAATGGTACCATTTGGAGTGGTCAGTGAATAAAAATTGTACCTAAATTTTATATTTATCGCTTCTGAATATGAATAACATAGACAATTTTAGTTGCTTCACCTTCGTGAATAAAGAGCAAACAGTAGAAAATCATTACTCTCGTTCACGAGCAACGTGTTTCAAATCTATAACGAGTATTCACTTTTGATCGTACTCATCTGAGGCAACGAGTGTTCATGAACTGTGAAGCAACGATATGAAATTTGTGTTCACGTTCATGAGCATGAGTGAAAGTGAGTGAGTATTTCCGAACTCTGATTTCAAAGAGGACTATGTCTAAATTGCATAATTTTTACGTTGATTTAAAATGGAATATCACAAATATGGACTAAAACCAACTTTTATATCGAAATCGATCTTTGATACAAAATTTAAAACGAAACCGAAACAAAAGTGAAACTCGAAATCAAGGCACGCAAATAAACGGAACCGTTTCGGGTTTTTAGCAACCGAAATCGAAACCGTTGTTATGAAAATTTGTGAAACCGAAACCGTTATATTAAAAATCTTGAAATCAGAATCGGAACCAATATTTTAAAAGGTTTTACTAACTGATTTAAAAATCTTTTTCTTGATTTTTATATTTACACCCAGAAAAAATACTATATAAACAATAGTTTTTTAATATTAAAAATAGTCAATAGGATAAATTATTATTTTAATCGGAAAATACCATTAAATACTAGAAAATACCATGACATTGACATGGAGTTTATATGAAAAGATTTATTTTGTCTATACTATTAAATCAATAATTGTCCTATTAACCAATTTTAATGGGATTGAGGGAATTTTGAATATGGTTTCGTTATTAAAATTAAAACGAATTTAAATGGATACGTTTGCATTTTAAATTCTTATTCAATATAACGATAAAAATTAACTTATTTTTCAAACTACTTTTAAAAAAATCATAGACTTTTTTTTAGCTAATATATTGGAATCCGTTAGGCGAGTTTTGTTATTTTTCTTAGAGTCGACCTATGTAAATGTTTAATGTTGTAATTGAAAATTAAAAACCAAAAGTAATACCAGCTCTGTAATATTTTGTAATGCGCGCTTTTTGTCTTTTCCGCGCTCGCTCTATCTTCTTTCTTAACTCCTCTCGTATCTCTCCTCTTTCCAATCTCTCTGTAAGTACCTAACCTAACCTTAAAATTAAAATAAAATTAAAAATTCCCTTAGATTTAGTTTTGTATATAATTTGTATTACGCATAACTATAGCTCTTAATAAAAAAAAATAAAAAAAATAGTTAAATTGTACAAAAAAAGAAATAAATAAAAAACCTATAAAAACCTATTAAAAAAACCATACAATCTAATTATTTTTATAGTTTATATATTTCGTGTATTACAATCAAGTAATTTTATATTTTGTTTTTTTTTTATATTTTTTCAAAATATCCTCGAGCACAGAAGCGCTGCGGGTCAAAGTGCAGTGGGTGAGTTTGAGATTGGGTCAACTGATGCCAAATTGTTGTTTTTTTTTTTGTTGTTGCCGTTACAGAACTTTGATTTATGAGTTGTTTTATAATTTATTTTTTGTTACCTTTTGTATTATTTTTCACTATGTTTTTTTTTGTATTTTTTGTGCGTTTATTGTACATTTTTATTGCAGGCCTACGAATTTTAATTACAACAGTAACAACAAAAAGAGTACCCAGAAAAATAACAACAACATCAAGAAGAACTACAACAACAACAATAAGGCAATTAGTTGCCCGTTGGTTGAAGGACGTTTGTGGTGCGTGAGCGAACGTCATTATTCGGCAGCTGCGGCTCGAATGCACACTTGAATAAAATTTATTCGTTTGCTGTAAAGATTTATAAAAACCAAAAAAAAAATACGACAAAAAACGACCATTTTTATTGATGTTAAAATTAGCACGAAATTATTATATAGTATATACTATTAATTCCAAAAAACATATATTTACATATCTATAATATAGATGTTCTACATACAGGGTTTTTCAAATGGGACGCTACAAAAGTAGAGCGACAGGGACAGCAAACGACGCCATATTCCTTGTCGCTTTTTTGACATTTCTCTTCAGTAAGGTTTGCCAATTCATGATGGAAAGATATACGAATTCGAATTTCGGTAGTAAATTTTAATAATTTCGACTCGTTGTTGTTCTATCATGAAATGGCAAACCTTACTGAAGAGAAATGTCATAAGATCGGCCAGAAATATGGCGTCGTTTGCTGTCCCTGTCGCACTACTTTTGTAGCGTCCCTGTTGAAAAACCCTTAAAAAAACTTTTGTAGCGCTCTTATTGAAAAACCCTTTAGAGATTATCACTTTTTTTAATTATAAGTTTAAATAAAACATATAAAAAAATACAAAAAAAATTGTTGATATTTTGAATTTTAAATGCGTTTAGTTATTTATTGAATAACTCCATTGGAGACTATATTAAAAGTCTTACCGAGCCCTTTTTCATTTTTAATCGACTCAAGAATCACAATGACCCACAAAATTCTATATCGATTGATTTAACATTTTTAAAATTCTATTTACGATCATTTAATTTTCTTATTTTTTTTTTAATTTTTAAGTTATCAATTAAAATATTCCTCGTGTCTTCGGTTCACCTTTTGAAATGCATACTTGAAACCAGAAATCAGAAATAACTATGAACCTTTTTTTCATTCGGTTTTTCAAGAAATACTATAAATTTTTTAAAACTTTAGTACAACACATTTTAAAAGTCCATTATTCAAATTAACTTTAAAATAGTCCACGTCATATAAAGGGGTTTTCAACAGGGACGCTACAAAAGTAGAGCGACAGGGACAGCAAACCACGTCATATTTCTTGCTGCTCTTTTGACATTTCTCTTCAGTAAGGCTTGCCATTTCATGATGGAAAGATATACGAGCCAACTACGAGTCGAAATTATTAAAATTTTCTACCGAAATTCGGAGTCAGTGGCCTCAACGTTAAGAGCGCTACGTCCAATTTATGGTCGTCATAATCGTCCTAGCAGATCAACAATTGAGCGTCTAGTGGAAAAATTTGAATCTACAGGCACAGTACAAAATGTTCCCGTGCCAGTGAGACAAAGAAGTATTGCTACCGCTGAGGCTTCAGTTGAAGAACGCCCAAATGTGTCTCTCACACGTCGTTCTCAAGCGTTGGGCATCTCTGTGACGTCTTTGTGGCGAATTTTGCGAAAAGATCTTGGCCTACATCCTGACAAAATCAAATTGACGCAAGAACTGAAGCCGCTTGACCACCAGAAGCGTCGTATGTTCGTGAATTGGGCTGAGCAACAACTTTAAAATGATTCGGATTTTCATCGAAAAATCACTGGTGTGAAGATAGCCCACTTTTTTATCCCACTTTTTGGTGAATTCGCCGCATTTTTTGTTGAACATTTTGAATTCGCCGTAACGCAAAATGTCCAAAAATAGGTAGTTAAAGGCTAAATTAGCAATATAAATCAAAAATACCATCAATTTTATCATTTCATTAACACAAATAAACACCTTTTCAAGTGCCATATGAAAAAAATGCATTTTTTGAAACTTGAAAAAATCGATTAAAATGAAAGACCCCATTGCAATTTTTGGATATGTTAAAGATTATGGTCCAGTCTAACTTTTATTTCGAAAAATCGTACCAGCCCACGAAAAAAATCAGGATGGCTCATGGTGAAAAATGCTTTTAAATATGTTCAATTTTTCAGATTTAATAAGGAAAAAATGCATTTATTGAAACTTGAAAAAAACGCTTAAAACAAAAAACCCCATCGCAATTATTGGATATGTTAAAGCTTATGGTCCAATCTAACTTTTATTTCGAAAAATCGTACCAGCCCACAAAAAAATCAGGATAGGTCAAGGTGAAAAATGCATTTAAATATGAGACATTTTTCAGATTCAATATGGAAAAAATTCATTTCTTGAAATTTGAAAAAAATGCTTAAAACAAAAAACCCCATCGCAATTTTTGGATATGTTAAAGATTATGGTCCAATCTAACTTTTATTTTGAAAAATCGTACCAGACCACAAAAAAATCAGGATAGGTCATGATGAAAAATGCATTTAAATATGAGCCATTTTGCAGATTCAACATGGAAAAAAATGCATTTATTAAAACTTGAAAAAACACTTAAAATGAAAAACACTTAAAAAATCAAAAATTTTCCGCATAAAGAATGAGATAGTGGTCCTTAAACAACAAAATCGGACTCAGTCTGAATGCCATTTAACAGAATAAAAAAAAAATTTCGTCAGTAAAAAATAAAAGTTATATATTCTTATGAATTTCAAAATTATAAACGGCGTATGCCGTGCGCTAACTTCACAAATTGTGGGATAACTCCAATTCGCCGCGATGCGCTATCTTCACACCAGTGAAAAATCATCTTTAGCGATGAGGCTCATTTCTGGTTTGGTGCGGTTTATGGGCCGACGGCGTCATTGGGCAGTACTTCTTCCGTGATGATCAAGACCGGCCCGTTACTGTGAATGGGAATTGCTACCGTTCAATGATAACCGAATATTTTTGGCCCCAATTGGATGATATGAACTTGGAGGACATGTGGTTCCAACAGGACGGCGCCACAAGCCACACTGCGAATGCCACAATCAATTAATTGGAAACCAAGTTTGGAGAACGTGTTATCTCACGAAATGGCCCAGTCGATTGGCCGCCTCGGTCGTGCGATTTGACGCCGTTAGACTATTTCCTGTGGGGCTACGTCAAGTCTATGCCAACAAGCCAGCGACGATTGATGAACTTCGTACGAATATCGAACGTGAAATTGCAGCAGTATTGGCCGATTTATGCTTGAAAACCGTCGAGAATTGGGTTCAGCGTCTGGACTTCTGCAAGCGTGCCCGTGGTGGCTATGCAAAAGAAATCGAGTTCCATACATAATGGCATCGAATGTACTTTTTCAGGAATAAAGAATTTCATTGATATCCAAAACCGTTTTTGTTTTATTTTAAAAAACTTTTGTAGCAGCTCTTATTGAAAAACCCTTTATTTAAGGAGTACCTCAATCAAAATATTTTTTATCCAGGATACTGAAATCCTGCTGTATCAAATTTTTCCACTAGACGCTCAATTGTTGATCTGCTAGGACGATTATGACGACCATAAATTGGACGTAGCGCTCTTAACGTTGAGGCCACTGACTCCGAATTTCGGTAGTAAATTTTAATAATTTCGACTCGTTGTTGGCTCGTATATCTTTCCATCATGAAATGGCCAAACTTACTGAAGAGAAATGTCAAAAGAGCGGCAAGATATGGCGTCGTTTGTTGTCCCTGTCGCTCTACTTTTGTAGCGTCCCATTTGAAAAACTCTGTACTTTTCGAGTTATTGGTTCATAAAGAGTTATAAAACAGTGACTTGTATGGGAGGTGGGCGTGTCCGTTGACCAATTTGGCTCATTTACATTGACAAAACTAACTTTTGGCTAAAAAGTATTGAAACGAAATTTTAACGCATTCTAAGCAGTATTTCTCAAGTTATCGTGTATACGGACAGCAAGACAGACGGACAGACAGACAGACGGACATGGCTAAACGGACTCGGGTGGTGATGCTGATCAAGAATATATATACTTTTCCATACCGGACACGCCTCCTAAGGGGCGTTACAATATATGCACAAAGTTAATATACCCTGTACCTCATAGGTGTAGGGTATAAAAACTGGCCTTATTCAATGGGCGCGGAGCGTGTATTTATTTGAGAGATATTTTTTATTTAAAAAAATATATGTCTTTGGTTGAGAGTTATATGAAAGCATTTATTTTATATGTAGCAGAACACTTCCCTGAAAAAACATTTCCTCGAAATGGACACTTCCCCGAAAAGGAAACTTCACCGAATGGACATTTCTCCAAAATGAACATTTCAAAAACCATAATTTGTTCACATATTTTATTGCGGAAATGGATAGCAAACATTATTAGAAGCCTAATGGTACTCTTGAAGTGGTCCATGACCTCCATTTTCGAAAAAAAAAATATTTTGTGATTGTCCAAATGCGTTTCATTACGTCAGCTAACTCTTTCTGCAAATCCAAATCTAAAATTGACCTCCTTTATGCCGACCTTTACCACTCCAAAGGGTACCATTAGGCTTCTAATGATATCCCCTATCGATTTTCAAAATAAAAGTTGGTGGGTCATAAATACGTTTTTGACCCCCTTTTGGATCTCATGGACCACTCGACAAGATACCATTCGATTACCAACGATGTCTGCTATCGATTTCTGCATATACATAAATTCTCATCTTTTATTTTTTACAATGAAAGGACCGAAAAAAGACCGAGATTTGATCATTTTTTCCGTAGAAAATTGCAAAAATGTCATATACAGAAATTTTTTTCATTAAATGATTACCAAAATGCTATATTTCAATTAAAAATAAAATTAAAATGGTAGCAACAAAATTATTGTATATAAATACACTGAGTAGCATGAAAACTTTAATCAGTTTCTGCAAACAATCTTTATATGATTTTGGTACATTTCTCTAATACAAAATATTACATTTTAGAAAATGAATTAATGGATTCAACATTTCTCTATAAAACAGCATCATTAGATTGTTGAAATTGAGACATTGAAAAATGATCTTTTCGCCAAAATCCCATTGTGTATCATAACAATTGCCTATCATTATTATAAAATTAACTTTACATTAAAAATCAGCTTTTGGTCATTTTATTCTTTAGGAAATATTTCAAAAAAGACGATAATAGTTGGCACAGGCTAAAAATATCTCCCAGCAATTCTTGAACCCAAATTATGAAATGACCCTAAATGTGATGTAATGTTTTTTTTTTGAAAAGTGTCTATTTTAAGCCGAAACACAAACCTGCAACATTCCCAAATTTTGGCAGGTTTTTAAAGCCTGTTTAGAAAAATTCTTGCTTGTCAACTAAAATGGGAAATATTTAACGTTTCATTATAAAATATAACAATTAATTTTAAGAGGAAAAAAACGAATCAAATTGAGACACCTACTTAAAAAACCATTTTATAGTACAAAAAACCAGAGTTCGTAAAAATACATTCGCGAATGAAAAAATTTCATTCTTTTCATTCTTATTCATTCGGAGAATGTATTTTAAAATCATAAATTCTTTACGAAAAATTCTCTCGCGAGAACTATTAGTTTTAATTCTTTTCACGAATTAATGAAACGACAAGAATATTGCTTTTATTCTTCAACAATAAGAAAGAAATGATAAATTCGCATGATATTAAAATTTGCGAATGAAAACAAATGTAAATAAATGTTCTTTTTCATTCTTTTTATATATAACTTTTATGGATAAAAAAAGAAATAATTGGAAGGTTTCTATGGACAAACTGGCTCGATTAGGATTTGGCCAGAACGTCATTGGAACTTTTTTGGGTCAAACTGTTCCAATGGGATTTGGCCAGAACCCAATTGCGTCATTGGACATTTTATTGGACAAATCGGTTCCATTGGGATTTAGCCAGAGCCCAACTGCGTCATTGGACATTTTTTTTGGACAAATCGGTTCCATTGGGATTTGGCCACAACCCAACTGCGTCATTGGACTTTTTTTTGGGTAAATCTGTTCCATTGGGATTTGGCCAGAACCCAACTGCGTCATTGAACTTTTTTTTTGACAAATTGGTTCCAATGGGATTTGGCCAGAACCCACTTGCGTCATTGGTCTTTTTTTTGGGTGAATCTGTTCCATTGGGATTTGGCCAGAACCCAACTGCGTCATTGGACTTTTTTTTGGGTGAATCTGTTCCATTGCGATTTGGCCAAATCCCAATGGAACAGATTCACCCAAAAAAAAGTCCAATGTCGCAAGTGGGTTCTGGCCAAATCCCAATGGAACCAATTTGTCCAAAAAAAAGTCCAATGACGCAGTTGGGTTCTGGCCAAATCCCAATGGAACAGATTCACCCAAAAAAAAGTCCAATGACGCAAGTGGGTTCTGGCCAAATCCCAATGGAACCAATTTGTCCAAAAAAAAGTCCAATGACGCAGTTGGGTTCTGGCCAAATCCCAATGGAACAGATTCACCCAAAAAAAAGTTCAATGACGCAGTTGGGTTCTGGCCAAATCCCATTGGAACAGATTCACCCAAAAAAGTTCCAATGACGCAGTTGGGTTCTGGCAAAATCCCAATGGAACAGATTCACCCAAAAAAATGTCCAATGACTCAAGTAGGTTCTGACTAAATCCCTTTGGAACAGATTCACCTAAAAAAAGTCCAATGACGCAGTTGGGTTCTGGCCAAATCCCAATGGAACAGATTCACCCAAAAAAAAGTCCAATAACGCAAGTGGGTTCTGGCCAAATCCCAATGGAATCAATTTGTCCAAAAAAAAGTCCAATGACGCAAGTGGGTTCTGGCCAAATCCCAATGGAAACGATTTGTCCAAAAAATGTCCATAACGTAAGTGGTTTCTTCTAAATCCCAATGAAACCAAAAATAAAATAAAATGTATAAAATAGGAATAAAAAAGAATTATTCGGAATATTCTTTTTTAATCAAGAACATTTATATACATGAATTTATCATTTCAAAAGTTCGCGAGAGAATGAAATTCAAAGAATTTTAAAAACATTCAAAAATTCGCGAATGAATGAAATGAAAAATTCCCAGAGAGAATATTCTTTGGAGAATGAATGTATTTCAAATATTCTACGAACCCTGCAAAAAACCATATTATTTGGAAAATAAAGGGTTTTTCAACAGGGACGCTACAAAAGTAGAGCGACAGGGACAGCAAACGACGCCATATTTCTTGCCGCTCTTTTGACATTTCTCTTCAGTAAGGTTTGCCATTTCATGATGGAAAGATATACGAATTCGAATTTCGGTAGTAAATTTTAATAATTTTGACTCATTGTTGGCTCGTATATCTTTCCATTTTGTAGCGTCCCTGTTGAAAAACCCTTGAAAAAAACTTTTGTAGCGCTCTTATTGGAAAACCCGTTATAAGAATTGTCTGGTAAGTAGCTCCAACCATCTTTACATACTCTATTGGAGAAAATGTACTTCGTTTGCCACATTACTAATTTTTCCTATTACATATTCTTGAAGTTGCTTAGCCTATTTATTGATTTTAGGGAGAATTTTAAGAATTTGTATTTTTGAACGGTTTTATGATAACCTTTATTCGCTATTCTCGAATCTATAAACCATTTTGCTCTATGACGTTTGGTTTTCTCAGTGTATTCAGTCAAAATATTGAAATAAAGATTGTTAAAATTTGATATGAATGAAGACATTCATATTTTTTACTCGATCAATTTATTATGGATTTTCATGTTTGATATCTTATTAAACGCAGAAAAGTTAAACGTTCATTATAAAATATAAAATTTTATTGAGTCGGGGCAACAACGAATCAAATTGATACACAAAACACATCTTCTTAAACACGGTTTGTCGTCCATAAAAATCATATTAAAGAAGGAATATAAAAAATGTCTGATACATAGTTCTACTCAACTCTACTGCCAAATTTTATTTAGTTTAATTTAATTTAGTTGCACAATAAAATTTTCGAACTGAATTTCCACAAAAACTCTGTATATGTTTTAAGTATTTTGTTATATGACAAAGATTTAATTAATTCCAACGTGTCACACAATAAAAGGTGTCTCACCAAACATGCAAAACGTTCTACAGCAAATACATAAAACAAAAGTATACACATCATAATCAACGCACCTCATCATCGCAACAATAAACTTTGGGTTTGGGCTGTCAATTAAAGTCATGTCTGTGTTGCCATTTTAATTAAATATGGTGTGCAAGGCAAGACAGACGCACAAATCGTAAAGGTGTCACGATTAAAGCCAACTCTTTCCCAGTGGTCGAACACAGCCACTGAGAACCAACTAAGCAGACCCCACCGCCTGCCTTCAGAAAGGTGCACAGGACACGATTTTAATGTGCGACGTGTGAAGAATGTTTAAAATTAAAATGCGCGCCATAAATTTGCAATGTGACGGACGCGCAACGTCAGACGCACACAAATGAACACGAAGTGTAACGGCAGCCATTTAAACGGAGAGACACACGAACGCATATGCAGCACAATCGACACTTATAGCACACACTATTAGACAAACACACACAGGCAGACGGACAGACAGACAGACATTGCACACGCAGTCACACACAAACACATAAGACTTAGTCTGTCAGTTGGTTACCTCACATACGTTTTAATGAGCGCATTAACATCAACAACACCGGAAACAGCGCCATATTGACGCGCAACTTAACCGGAAAGCGGAAGCAGGACAACAGCAACATATGGCGACGCAGCAGCACACACAGAGAAATGATCGATGATAAAAAAAGAAATAAATTTTAGTTGTTGCAACCAAATTGAAATTGAAGATTTCAATTTAGTCGATTCTTTTAAATTTTGTTATATTTATTGAAATCGGGGGCATTTATATTCCGCTTTGTTAATAATTATATTGAACCAAATCCTATTTCTTTATATGAGATGTTTAAAAAAAATAATTGTTAGTTGTTGTAACCATATTTATATTAAATGAATCTATTCAATTCTACTAATTTTTTTAAATATTTTTAAATTAATTACACATTACACATTTACATTTTTCTTATTTATTATATTGAATATAAATCTAAAGAACGACGATAAAAAAGGAACTAAATGTTAGTTGTTGCAACCAAATTGAAATTGTAGGTTTTAATTCAATCAATTCTTTTAAATTTTGTAATATTTATTGAAATCAAACGCATTTATATTTTATTTAATTAAATACACATTTAAATTAGTTGGATGTAGAACTACCATTTTTATTTTATTCGGTTGTCACAGCAGATATTTTTATACACATTTTAAAATGCATTTGACATAAAGTTAAAATAAGTTTTTTTCTTAAATTTCTTATAATTATATTGATCCAAATGAATAAAAAAAAATTATAAGAAATGAATAATAAAAATAATTGTTAGTTGTTGTAACTAAATTTAAATTAAGTAAATCTATTCAATTCTATTAATTTTTAAAATATTTTTTTATTTTAATTTACATAAATATGTAAAGCGACGATAAAAAAGGAAATAAATGTTGGTTGTTGTAACCAAAATGAAATTGTAGATTTCAATTCAATCAATTCTTTAATGTTTTAATTATTTATTGAAATCAAGTGCATTTATATTCTACTTTATTAAATATAAATTTTAATTAATTGGTTGTAGTAACTGTTATCTTTAATTTATTCGGTTACCACAGCAGATATTTTTACACACAAATAAAAATACATTAAAGTTAAAGGAACTTTTTTTCATTTATGATAATTATATTCAACTAAATTTGCAGTTGTCACAGCAAATATTTTAACACACAATTTAAAATGCATTTACATAAAGTTAAAATAAGTTTTTTTCTTAAATTTCTGATAATTATATTGAACCAAATTCTATTTCTTGTACGAGATGTTTAAAAGAAATAATTGTTAGTTGTTGCAGCCAAATTTAAATTAAATTAATTCAATCTATTCAATTCCATTAAAGTTTTATTTCAATTTAATTACATATATAAATATTTAATTAATTTAATATAAATTTCAATAAATTAGTTGTTGTAAATGCAATTTCACAATTTATTCGGTTGTCACAACAGTTATTTTTAATTGAATCTATTAAATGCTGTAAAATTTATTTTAATTCACTACATATTTAAATATTCTAATTTATTCAATATAAATTTCAATAAATTAGTTGTTGTAAATGCCTTTTCACGCTATATTCGGTTGCCAACGCACATTTTTATAAATGAATATAATAAATTATATTAAATGTTATAAAATTTATTTAAATTCACTACATATATAAATTCTTTAAATTTTCTAAAATATTGAATATAAATTTCATTAAATTGGTTCTTGTAAATGCAATTTTACAATTTATTCGGTTGTCACAACAGTTATTTTTAATAGAATCTGTTAAAATCTATTAAATGCTGTAAAATTTATTTTGATTCACTACATATATAAATATTATAATTTATTCAATATAAAATTCAATAAATTGGTTCTTGTAAATGCAATTTCACAATTTATTCGGTTGTCAGTGCAGAGATTTATAATATGATTCTATTAAATGTTATAAAATTTATTTAAATTCATTACATTTATAAATATTCTAATTTATATAATATAACTATCAATAAATTGGTTCTTTATTCGGTTGTCAGAGCAGATATTTTTAAATAAATCTATTCAATTATAATAAATGTTAAAAAATTTATTTAAATTCACTACATATCTAAATATTCTAATTTATTAAATATAAATTTCAATGAATTGGTAGTTGTAAATGTTATCTCACAATTTATGCGGTTGTCACAACAGTTATTTTTAAATAAATCTATTTAATTCTATTAAAAGTTGTAAAATCTATTTAAATTCACTACATATCTAAATATTCTAATTTATTTAAATAAATTTCAATAACATTTTCTTGTATTGGTATTTAACAATTTATTCGGTTGTCACGGCAGATATTTTTACACGCAGATAAAATCTATTTTGGCATATTATTAAATTATATATTGAAACAATTGTTATGGGTTTATAAAGGGAACTTATCTATTGCCAGATGATTAAAACTAATTATAGTTGTAGTAACCAAATTTTTATTGTGGTGTTATCATTAATTATAACCTTAAAAAACATTTCTTACTAAGAACTGCATTTATAATCTACGTTATTAATTATGAACGCTATTAAATATAAAATTAATTTTTCAAAATTCTGAATTGTGACCTTGAAAAAACGCTCGGTTTAGGAGATACAGAATTTCCAGGAAAACAGAAATTTCACCTATGAATCCTTGATATTCAGTGAATCGAATGGCATTATTACATTTTCTGTAAACAAAATCCCAGTATTTTTTTATAAAGAAAAAACCAATACAAGTGTGACCCATCTTTCAAAATTCTGAATTGTGACCTTGAAAAAACGCTCGGTTTAGGAGATACGGAATTTCCATGGATACAGAAATTTCACCTATAAATCCTTGATATTCAGTGAATCGAATGGCATCATTACATTTTCAAATCCCAGTATTTTTTATAAAGTAAAAACCAATCCAAGTTTGATACATTTTTTAAAAATCAGAATTGTGACCTTGAAAAAACGCTCGGTTTAGGAGATACAGAATTTCCAGGGATACAGAAATTTCACATATGAATCCTTGATATTCAGTGAATCGAATGGCATCATTATATTTTCTGTGCAGAATTCTCCCCCATATATTTTTCTAAATTCGTGCAGAATTCTCCACCATATTTGATTTTTGAAAATGTTATTTTTTAATTTTTTCGGTTGCGTCAACAGTTATTTTTACACAGCGATGAAATGTCATTTGACACAAATTTAAAATACTGTCGTATAATTCGTGATTAATCAATTGAAACCAATTATATGACTTTCAAAGTGAAATTACCTATTGAGTTTTAATTAAAATTATCTAAATATTAATTTTTATTAAGTTATATTAAAATTTCAATAAATTCAAAATTTGTTCGGTTCCCACAACAGATATTGTAATATTTAATAACCAAAGTACTAAAAACATTTACTACTTAAGCTTGTAATTCAAATATAAATAAATTCAAATTTTATTCGGTTACCATAACCGACCTTATCATATATTCAAGATGTCTATATTTAAATAAATTCTTTTATATGTAATAATATTATATAATAATCAAAGTACTAAAAACATTTACTACTTAAGCTTATCTAAATATTTAATTATATTAAATTCAAATTTCAAAAAATTTAAAATTTATTCGGTTACCATAGCCGACCTTATCATATATTCAAGATGTCTTTTTTAATAAATTGTTTTATTATATTTAATAATATTATAAAAATAAAATTAGTTTAGTTACGTCAACCATTTTTTGCTAATGTTTGCAACTACTTAATTATCAGTTAGGAGCACCGAATTTGTAATTGCAGCAAATGATTTGATTGTCAAAACAATTTTCTTTGCTGTGTACCGCAATAGCTATAGCAGCATCAGTAATATCAACATCAGTAATGAAGAAACGCGCCATAAAACGTTTTGAACGATGCCGTTGCCAAAAGTGTTAAAGCCGTAGTGCGTGCTGCGGCTCCTGACGTGAAAGTCTGTTGCAGCTATCGCGCAGTGCGGTTGGCTTTGTCGAGTTTCACGTCCACCTCTTTTTCTTCCACTCTACTGCTTTGTCTTCTTTTTTTTTTTCTTTCTCTCCGATTGCTAGTGGCAGCACCGCTTTGGCACTGGTTGCGGCAATAGTTGCAGCTGACGTTTGAGGCAACTACTTTGCTGGCAACATTACGACGTTGATAGATGAACAGTGCGGCACAGAGCAACATAGGGCAACGGCTGTGGCAGCAGGGACAACATGCAACAGGATGGTTGGAGGTGATGCGGGTGAACGGCGGCAACAGATTAACCTGTCTCACTGACACGCCGCACCGACAACAACGTCGTCGTCGTCGACAACCAAGCCAAAGGTTGTGAGTGCCATTCATTAGAAAGTATAATTAAGTAAACAGAACACACACACACACACACACAGCCACCCACACACATGGACGTATGCTGCATGGACACATACACATGGTTACACATACACACGCACATCTGCACATAATTTATGGTACAACCCATTAGGTAAGTCGCTTAATAATGACACCGAAATGATATGACATAGTCATAATTCTGGTTGGTTTATTCTATTAATACACACTATATTATTACTTTCGATATGCTTACGAGATCAATCAGAGATATAGGAGAATTCACACAATATCGAACACTTTCTTGTAGCGTTATCTCGTATGCGTCCTATCATAATTTTCCGTTTGTAAATTTTGCGAAATCAGATTGTGAAAGGACTCAGTCCATCTGCTGTCCATTTTTCGTATATGTTTTTTAATAGTCAGTTTTTAATATTCAATGGTCGCACAGACTCCTGGTAATCATGAGAAATAACAGAATCCGGTACATATAAATCACTTTACCCCTGGTTCCACCCAAGAATCCATTTAAAAATCAAGCGATACAAAACTTACAAACTTTCCATCTTAAGCAAGATTGATAGGCTTATATGTCACCAAAAAAATCAATAAGCCCCACCCCGCTAAAAATAATAAACTAACTTTTTTATAAAATCCAAAGAAGGGTATATCAAAATATAAAAAATGAAATAAAAAATATTTTTTAATATATAATAGATATCTTCACAAATGTATTTGAAGTTCCCTCTGCATAATATTCACTACTGCATTCAACAGTATTTAGTGCTCTTCAAAAGTTCCTCAGCTTCCCAATACATCTTGAAAAAAACGTTATAAATTCCAGTGACAGATTTTTTTGTATTAAATGAAATAAAAACGACAACGAAATGAATAAGTACGCGGAGGGAAAAAAGTTCTAAAATCCAGAAGGAATCAAGAAGAATACGGAGTGATATACGCTAAACCGAAAATTTCTTAATTTCAAGAAATGGATTTTCTTAGTTGTCAAAGAAGTAACTAAGTAGAATTATTCTTATATTCAGTTATTAATTTCTTGGGTATCAAAAAAGTAAAAAGTTTGTTTACTTTATTGACAATTAATTCTTGAATTTTAGTAGTATTTTATTGATATTAGTCAAATTCTACTATTTTTCTTTCTAACCGAATTCTTCTCGAGTTTTAGAATTTTATTTCCCTCCGTGTAAACAATAGTTACTGGAATTTTTGGTAATACCTTTTCGTTTCACGAAATAAGGAGATAATAGCGTCTGTAAAATGCAAATAAAAGCCATCTTAGTACATCCAACTTTTTCAAATGTTGGCCGAAAAATGTATATAATATGAAAATATGATATGCACTTGTATTTCAAATGCAAATAAAACCTTTTAACGAATTGATCCAAAAAAAAACTGGGAAACACTTGTATTTTATTTCTTTGCGTACTTTATGAATATATAGAATTTTCTCAAATGTGCAAAAGTTTAATTAATTTTAATATATTTTTTTTGTTATGTTTTCGTCTACGGTATTAACAATTAATTTTTCAATTCCTGAATTCAACTTTCTTAATTTTTTTTTTAAATAGTTGAATTTCGAGAGCGAAACGTCAGAGTGACGTTTAATATTAAATAAAAAAAATTTCTTTGATATAATATTGAATACATTTAGAACTTACTTTAAACAATCAAAAAACTAGCACAAAGTAAAAAAACCATCGACAGGAACGTGCAATGATATAAATAATGCTACTAATTGAAATGTCTAAAATGTGCACAATTAAATAATTTCCAACTGGGTGTGTGGTTGAAACAACTGCTGTGTTGAATTCTTTGCGCATAAAGATGGCGTTGACGTACGCTGTCACGTGTATAAGTCACACGACAAAGCGACGCTCGAACACCTGTAAATACAACATGCATGCATGTGTGTGACTGTGTGTATGTGTTTATCCGTCCGTCCGTCTGTCTGTATAATTATGCGTTAGTGTGACTGCTGACATGAATATGTATGTGATGGGTGCCATTGACTGCGGGTGTGTGTGTCCTATTGTGTGTCTGCGTAAACATTTGAAAAATTGCGTTAAACCGTTAAGTGTGAATGTAATAAGAAGCTTTAATTATCGTTATGCGTATATGTAGATGTGTGTGTGTGTGTGAGTATGTGCTGCCATTGTGTGTGTGAAGTGTGCTTGTGTTGAACTCATTAATTGCAGTAAAAACTACAGGAACAGTAAACGCTTAATCGCTTTAGCTCTGTTGGTGTCGACGTTGAAGGGTTACATCTTCGCAGGCACCCTCTTGACACAATTCAATAAAGCGTTTTATTAACAGCTCAAAGTTAAAAGTTACAAACTCTTGGTAACATAGACAGCTACAACTACACATCACACATATACATTCACACCCACACACATGACATGGCACGCCACGCAGGAAGTGAAGAAGTTACCTCAAGAAGTTACCTGCATTTTACAAAAGGACTCCCTTTATATTGGAAAACTTGACTTTAATGCGGGGACAAAAAGTGAAATTTACACTTTTCTTTGTTTGATTAAAATTTTACTTAGCGCTTATTATACGCTGTTATTACAACCACAACCATATTATGGTGATCTATGGAAATAATGAAATGTTTTGTGCTATAAATATTCTCAATGAAATGTAGGAATCTCTGGTTTTATAATTTAGTACATCATAATTAAATTAATTAAATTAATTACATTTAATTCACAAAATGGTTTATTATTCATATAAAGCCATATTTAAAATAAATTCAATAATCTATCACGAATTAAAAATTACTATCATGTACAATAAAATATTGTACTGAAATAAATTTTATTAACATTGCAAAAATACTAAAATTTCTAATTGTGGTTTCGATCTTTTGTGTTTTTCTAAATCACATATACAAAAACAAAAAAGAAACCAAAAAGTTAAAAACCCAAAGAAGAAACAGAACACAGAACTAAATCAATAAAAACAGCTAAATTAAAAACACAAAAACAGAGAAATAAAAAGAAACATAATAAGAGAAACAAAAGGTAAAACAAAAAAGCAACAGAAAAAAAAAATCAAAAATACAATAACAAAAGCATATATACCAAAAGTAAAACAAAATCAAAATCAGACACGAAAAAACACAAAATTAAAAGAACGAAAGTAAAAACAATACCACAAAAACAAAAACAAAAACACAAAATAAAAAGAACAAACAAAAAATAATATGCAAAAGTGAAAACAAAAACAAAGAGAAACAAAAGGGAAAACTCAAAAACAAAAGCAAAAAAAAAATACAAAAACAAAAAAAAAGTGATAAACATAAAGTAAATCAAAATCTAAAACACAAGAAACAATTGCAAAAATTAAAGTAAATACACAAAAACAAAATATAAAACAAAACCAAATACGAGAACTCTGCGGATAAAACAAAAAATCAAAAACAATACCACAAAACTAAAAGCAAGAACAATAATACTTAAACAATAGAACAAACACAAAAGGAAAAGCAAAAGTGAATACAAAAACACAAAAAGTAAAAAGAAAAACAAGAGTAAAAATATAAGTAAAAAAACGAAACCAAACACGAAAAAACTGTAGAGAAAACACAAAATTAAAAGCACGAAAGAAAAAACAATACCACAAAAACACAAATTCAAAAAAACAAACACAAAATAAAAAGCAAATGTGAAAGTGAAAATTAAAACAAAGAAAAACAAAAGAGAAAACACAAAAACAAAAGGAAAAAATAAAATAAAATTACAAAAAAAAAACTAAAGCGAATTTACCAAAAGTAAATCAAAATAAAAAAAAAAACAAAAATAAATGTAAAAACACAAAAACAAAAACAAAAACAAAACACAAGAGTAAATACCAAAAAAAAATGTAGATAAAACACAGAAACAATATCGCAAAACCAAACTCAAAAACAAAAATACTAAAACAAAAGAACAAACACAAAATAAAAAGCAAAAGCAAAAACACAAAAACAAAAAACCAAAATAACGGAAATCACAAGAATAGAAAAAAAAAAAACAAGAACGAATATACCAAAAGTAAATCAAAAACACAAGAAACAAGAAACAAAAGCAAAAATAAAAGTTAAAACACAAAAACAAAAAACAAAACAAAGCGAACACTAAATTAAATACGAAAAAACTGTAGATAAAACACAAAATCAAAAACAATACCACAAAACCAAAAGCAAGAAAAAAATACTATAAAAAAAGAACAAACACAAAAGAAAAAGCAAAAGTGAAAACACAAAAACAAAAAAGTAAAAACAAAAAATTAAAAACTAAAACAAAAACAACAAAAAAACCAGAACTCAATGACAATCTCAAAAAGAAATTCAAAAACAGAAACATCAAAAAGTGTAAAAATAAAAAAACTAAAACAAAATAAAGAATAGAAAAAAAAAAGAAAAACAAAAACAAGAGCGAATATACAAACAGTAACTCAAAATCAAAAATAAAAGTAAAAACACAAAAACACAAAACCAAATACGAAAAAACTGTAGATGAAACACAAAATCAAATACAATACCACAATACCAATAGCAAGAACAAAAATACTAAAACAAAAGAACAATCACAAAATAAAAAGTGAAAACAAAAACACAAAAATGTAAAACCAAAAGAAAAAACCAAAACACAATGACAATCTCAAAAACAAATTCAAACACAGAAACGTACAAAAACAAAAGCTAATATACCAAAAGTAAATCAAAATCAAAACAAAAGCAAAAATATAAGTAAAAACACAAAAACAAAAGCAAACACAAAACAAAAAACCAAATACGAAAAAACTGTGGATAAAACACAAAATGAAAAACAAAACCACAAAACAAAAAGCAAGAACAAACACAAACTCAAAAAAAAAGGCAAAAGTGAAAGTGAAAACAAAAACAAAAACAAAAACAAAAAAGTAAAAACAAAAACATAATCAAAAACATCCAAAAATACAAAAACAAAAGCGAATATAACAATAGTAAATCAAAACAAATGCAAAAATTAAAGTAAAACACACAAAAACAAAAGCAAAAACAAAAGCAAAAACAAAAGCAAAAACAAAAGCAAATACAAAAAAACTGTAGTTAAAACACAAAATGAAAATCAATACCACAAAACCTAGAACGAGAACAAAAATACTAAAACAAAAGAACAAACACAAAAGAAAAAGAAAAAACTAAAGTGAAAACAAAAGCACAAAAACAAAAACAAAAGAAAAAACCAAAACACAATGACAATCTCAAAAACAAAATTAAAAACGTATATACCAAAAGTAAATCAAAATCAAAACAAAAGAAAAAACAAATACGAAAAAACTGTAGATAAAACAAAAAATAAAAAACAATACCACAAAACCAACAAAATCTAAAACAAAAACATCCAAAAATACAAAAACAAAAGCGAATATTTCAAAAGTAATTCAAAATCAAAAAAAAAGTAAAAACACAAAACCAAAAGCAAAAACAAAAACAAAACACAAAACCAAATACGAAAAAACTGTAGATAAAACACAAAATCAAAAACTATACCACAAAACCACATAACCAAATAGGAAGTGAAAACAAAAACACAAAAACAAAAAAGTAAAAACAAAAACAAAAACAAGAGAAAAAAACCAAAACACAATGACAATCTCAAACAGAAAATCTAAAACAGAAACATCCAAAAGCGCAAAAAAAAGAAAAAACAACAAAAACAAAATCTCAAGAATAGAAAAAAAGAAACACAAAAACAAAAGCATAAATCATAAATTAAAATAAAAGGAAAACCAAAACAAATATAAATATAAACATAAAAAACAAAATTATCAAAAACACTGACAAAAAAATTAAACAGAAGTTAAAACGCGAAAACAGTAAAATAAAAACAAGAGAATAAAAAAGTTGAAAATAAACTTTAAGAAAATCCTACAAAAAACCAATAAACGATTAATAACAGCATAGAGTTTTTTTAATTCAGAAAACATTTTTTACTACACTTTTTTTCAGTATGTAGTAGAAAATGAAACGCTTGTTGCGCAGTCCGGTTACAAAATATTTAAACTATAAAGTATTTCTAAATTTAACTGCCAGAAGACATAAATGCCAAAAATCCATATCTCTGACAGATTAAATCTAGATAAAACATTGCTTTCTAAAGAAAGGGAAAATCCAGGAAAATACAGTACTAGAAAGTGAAAAACATTATGTTGAAATATGGACACTATAAAAATCATATCATTTAATATATAAATAATAGTTTGGCGCTACAGTCCTGTATAGAACTTCGGCCGAGCTCTCTCACCAATTTGAGCTGTTCGTGTTATATTTGTACTCAAAGTGGTGGGACCTACAGTTTATTGCCGAATCCGAACGGCGGGTGAGAGCTTTTCATAGGCAATGGTTTTACTCTCGTAGGTTTGCCATTTACTGACGAGAGGTAGCGCGGTATAGAAAAATGTTTCTATGAAAAGATGTTGTTAGCCCCAGTCCAGGCTTGAACCGAGGACCTTTCGGCTCGCAGTCCAACGCACTAACTACTGAGCTACCGCGGCTACGTTTAATATATTACAAATATATTTTTCAAAGCGATGAGTGGGTGGTGGTACTCGTTATTCCATTAAACTTCAATAGAATTTGTAGGGTTTAATAGTTTTTTCCTGTGCAAAAATCAATATATGTAAGTTGCTGCTGAAAATACTAAAAATAGTTCAAAATATCACGAAGGCCAACAAAAAGTGCGTCAGTATTTTAAGTTCATTTTTTAAATATACCTTACGAAATGCGAATACCAAACAAGTTGTGCGCCTTCAATATAACTTGATGTTAAAAATACCTATAGCAAAAATACTTTAGATTCTTTCATCTGCTACTCTGTTTTTAATTTTATTTCTGATACAAACTTCTTTTATGACGTCGCGATGTTGGCTACATTGGTTCCATATTCTGCTGCCATTTGTCGTCTAAGTTTCTCAACATACTTTGAAGAAAATTTTGATTTATATGCAAATTGTTGCTTGTTTACAACTTAACATTTTTCTTTTTTTTTTTGATTTTTTCTCATTTTAGTTTTCAAACTTTTTTTAGAATTTGCAGCATGGTTATAATTTGCAATTTTAATCGTTGGCAATCGGTACCGTCATTTTTAATTGGAATTTTCAACAGCAAAAAAAAAACAATAGCAACAAAAAAGTAGGTATTAATTAACTGTTTGTGAAATACGACACTCGCGAGCAATTAATATTGCCAATGGGTGTTACTAAAATAATTGAAATCATTTTAATAAGTTGATGGTATTGTGAATTTTTGAATTTAAGAATTTAACGAAATAAAAAATTTAAATTCAACACATTTTTGTAATGTTGAAAAATATTTTTATAAGTTCTATAAACTTTGAGGGTTTGACAAAAATTAAAATAAATTAAAAAACTAAACCAAAAGGAAAAATAAAAGAACAAAATTAAGGGAAATATATATGGAAAAACATTGAAAGAGAAAAATAAAGTGGCAAAATGAAAAGGAATATGAAAAATATAAAGAAAAGGGAAATAAAAAGAAAACCAGATGAAAAAACAACAAAATAAAAAAATAAATATAAAATTAGATAAAAAAATATCAAATCTAACCGGAAACTGTAAAGACAACTGAAAATAAATAGAGAGGGGAAAGGGAAAGAAAACGAAAAAGAAATAGGTTATAGAAAAAGAAAATAAGAAAAATTAAAATAAAAAAATAGAAAAATAAAAATATATAAAAGAAAAGAAAAAAAAAGGAACAAGAAATAATGAAAATAAAAGTAAAAAAAAGAAAAAAAAGGAAAGAAAAGTAATGTAAAGAAAAGAAAAAAAAAGAAAAGAAAAGAAAAGAAAAGAAAAGAAAAGAAAAGAAAAGAAAAGTAAAGAAAATAAAAGAAAAGAAAAGAAAAGAAAAGGAAACATACTGGAGAAAAAAGTAAGGGATAAAAAGAAAAATGTAAGAGAAATAAAATGAAAAAGAGAAAATAATAAAAAAGAACAGATAAATAAAAAAATAAATTAAACATATAAAAAAAAACAAAAATTCATAAACAAAAAAATAAAAAAAACAACATTCAAAAATATTTTAAAAGCTTTGTTGTGCTTTTAAAACACCAAAAAAGTACAAAGACAAATAATTAAAAACAATATACACCAAAAAGCAATACAAACAAATTTCTAATTGAATTCGTTTTATAGAACTTTAACGGATTAGTAAATCAAAAGCTTTAAAAAAGTGTACTTTAATTTTTGAAAATACTGGATTCATTTTATATATTTTATCCAAGGATTGAAACCTAAACGAATAACGGATCCGATATCGGTTTTCTTTCTCGTTTCGGTTTATGTTTTAAGTTTTTATGACGAAACGGTTTCGGTATACCCGTTCTAAGTTACGGTTTCGGTTTTGATTTCGGTTTTTGCCCATCTTGCCCATATTATTCCAACTAAAAAAATAAATTCTTCTAACACAAGAATCAATAACTTAATCATTTTAATCATGTTTAAAAAAAACTAGCAAGGAATGTTAGGTCACATGGGAAATTTTTTTGAAGTAGGGATATTGTGATAGTTGTTGTGATAAAGTTAATAAGAATTATGAAAGTTATAGTCGGTCTAAGCCGACTATAAATACCCAAAACACATATGTGATAATATGTGCGGTTACCATTAAAAGTGATACATAGGTCACCAAGGTTTACGAATCATGAAAATAACTACAAAATAAAAATCGCTGAAGAGTTTCCTTTCATTTGATACCTATATGTACCGAATTTCGATTTTTTTTTTTTGAAACCACATACGGCAAACATTATTTTCGATATTTATTTGACCAAAAAAGTCCACTTAAGCCCACATAAAGTAGAATTCATCTGTAGATGTAAATTGTATATGAGGTATTTGAAAATAAGTGTTCGGTTCACAACTCACAATTGACCGATCATGCCAATTTCTTAAATATATAAGTTATCTTAATTAGGTGTTTTATTGATCTAGATCTTCTACCCTAGTAGAAATTTGCCCGATGCGCCATCGGGAAATGATCGGGTTTTCGTTGGGTAATCCCTATTAGAGAAAATATGATCATTGCTTTTGCATGCCCTTATCATGCTTACCATAGCAGGGTTTACATTATCTAAACAGTCAATGTTCCCGATCATAGCTACATTATTTGTTCCTGATAATGAAATTAGCATCAGGCAATGATCGAGATTAATGAGAGAAACCCTATTATGCTCGGGCTCAGACAAGGCAATTGTCGTGTAAATATTAAAATGGGGAATTGCCCGATCAGTACATGATCATGGCCTGAGGTCAATACATGATCAGGACACTGTGTTACAAGGATATTATAGGCCTCGTCATATACCGTTCATATCAAATAATGACATATTCACTTCATGACCATGGCTCTACCAAAATTTCTACTAGGGTAGTTCGTGATTTTAACTGACGATGGAACTCACTCAATCGACTTAGGAGGTCTTGCTGATCATGAAAATATATACTTTTCCGGATATGCTTCCTTGTGTTAATATTTGTTTGCAAAAAACAACGTATTTTGTAGAAGAAGAAGTTTTTATTTTGGGAACCCCAGATCTTATTAAATAATATTCAAACATGCCTTGTACTTGTAACATAATTGTTCTGTTTTTATTATATTTTAAACCGTTTAAAATCGATATAAAAACGAAACCGTTTATATCGGTTTTGGATATCGGTTTATTTTTAATTTTCATATAACGGTTACGGTTTTAAAAATGAATCGGTTTTAAACGGATATTGGTTTAGGTTTCGGGTACGGTTTCAATCCTTGATTTTATCTAATCATCGCTACCTCTCAAGAGACTACTTCGCTACCTCCCGGTGAGAGACAGAGAGTTCGGCCTATGTCTTTCAGTGCTGTAGTTTCAAACTATAATATCACACCCAGAAAAAAATTTCCTCAAATCCCATTAAAAATGGTCAATAGGACAATTATTGATTTAATAGTATAAACAAAATAAATCTTTTTATATAAACTCAATGGAAATGTAATGGTATTTTATAGTATTTAATGGTATTTTCCAATTAAAATAATAATTTATCCTATTGACTATTTTTCATAGTAAAAAAACTATTATTTTTATAGTATTTTTTTTCTGGGTGCATTTAAGAATTTAACCAATGTTAACGATTATACTTCATAAAATTATTTTCTTTATATTAATCTGAAAAATTTTTGTAATCGGGATTTTGATCAATTGAATTATTGTGACGAGAGATGTCGGGATCCCGGGATTTGAATTCAAACTGATGCCGGTATCATCGTTAGATCCCAGGATATTCGGGATTACAAAAACTGCTAGTAGATCAATTTTTAATAGTTTATTCAAAAGTCTTTCAATTTTGTCAACATAAAAAAGTCTGTAATAATGAAGTAGAAATGGCGCACATTGGGAAAAACATAGCAAAAACGCTCGCATCGCCTGTTTTAAGCGCTAGTTTCTACATTTTTTGGACTAGATACTTGAAATTCTGATTTTTCAATAAGAGCGCTACAAATAAAATAAAACAAAAACGGTTTTGGATATCAATGAAGTTCTTTATTCCTGTTAAAGTATTATGTATGGAACTCGATTACTTTTGCATGGCCACCACGGGCACGCTTGCAGAAGTCCAGACGCTTAACCCAATTTTCAACGGTTTTCAAGCATAAATCGGCCGATACTGCTGCAATTTCACGTTCGATATTCGTACGAAGTTCATCAATCGTCGCTGGCTTGTTGGCATAGACTTGACGTAGCCCCACAGGAAATAGTCTAACGGCGTCAAATCGCACGACCGAGGCGGCCAATCGACTGGACCATTATGTGAGATAACATGTTCTCCAAACTTGGTTTCAAATAAATTGATTGTGTTATTCTCTGTGTGGCTTGTTGCGCCGTCCTGTTGGAATCACATGTCCTCCAAGTCCATATCATCCAATTGGGGCCAAAAATATTCGGTTATCATTGAACGGTAGCGATTCCCATTCACAGTAACGTGCCGGTCTTGATCATCACGGAAGAAGTACGGCCCATAAACCGCACCAAACCGTAATTTTTTCGGGATGCAATGATGACTCATGGAGTACGTGTGGATTGCTGTCTGACCAATAACGCATATTTTGTTTATTGACGAAGCCATTCAGCCAGAAATGAACCTCATAGCTGAAGATGATTTTTCGATGAAAATCCGAATAATTTTCAAGTTGTTGCACGTATTTTTCTGAAAATGTGCATTACTCTTATATAAAGTCCATGGAGTATCCTATCCATAAATAAACAAACCAGCAAATGGGAGTGGCAACTCCCACAGAACTTTAAATTTGGATGTTTATCATCTTACTTAATCTCACCACACCAAACTCATCACACCAAAACTCACCAAACCAAAACAAGATATAAATACTCTGCACGGGTTTCGTTAAGATTTGGAATATAGGTACATCCTACAGGCCCAGAAGAAGATCACTATATAGGTTTCGTCGATCACACCCACTTTTTCGTCCATTTTTAATGACGATATAAGTCTCAGATTCAACGCAAAATCGCTGAACGTATTTTTCTGAATATTTGTATCCTAAACTATAAATTAACAAGATTGGACAGAGTGGAGTGGCACCTCCCATATAACTCAAAAATTCAAAATGTTGTACCTCAGTACAAATGTTATCGATTTTAACTAAATTTTAAATTCTGATGTTACTTAACTAACTAAAACTCACTATAGTAAATTCACCACACTAAAACTCACCATATCAAAATTCACCATACCAAAACTCACCATATCAAAATTCACCGAACAAAAACTTAATTTCAAACATTTGCACAAAGTTCCTTAAAATTTGGAAGATTATCGTAGAAACTCAGAAAAAGTTAACAAATTCAGTCAGAAATATTATAAATATTTTATATGTTAATTAAATCACTCCATATCCTTATATTCACAAAATTTGTTGCATTTACAAAAGGTTTTTATTTTTACTTTAAAAAAATGTTCATAATTTTTTACAAGCCTTTGAAAGAAATCACTGAAAGTATTTAGTCGTCTTTACCCACAAAAATTTCACTTTATTTGCATTTCCTCAAACTGTGGCATTCGACATATCATGTTGCGATATTACAGGGACCCTGTAATTTCGTCCATAATAGTTGACACACATTAATTGCCGTAAGTAAAAGTTCCGCGAACTATAGTCGCGCTGCATTGACTCTTACACACACCATCTACCCATTTTCTATTAGCACCCAATTCGGTAACATTTCAACTCCACTTCACCACCATACCACATACCACATAGCTCATAGTTCTTTAGTTTTTATTTCCACTTCTCTTCCAATCGTCGCTTATCTCAAACATACAAAATAAACGAACGTAAAATTGAATTTTGTTGATTTTTGTGTTCGTCGTTCAAAGTCCAAAACCGAAAGTGACCAACACTATAATCCTGCAACTTCCCTCAACCACTTTCCATCACTTTTGGGTATTTTTTTTTTTTGCCTAGTTTTTGACATTTTGTTGCTTAAGTTGTTGACGTTTGACGCTATATCGTCTTTTGTATTTTCGTACTTAAGACCCCTCTCCCCCTAGCAGCTGTAATATTATTTCACACTCAAAATACTCTTCATGTTACCAAATATTTTCATGCACAAAATACTAAATCCTCTTTGCTCTTAGCCTGCTTTCTTGAAGTCACCTACCTCGAGGTCCTCTCCTGCCTAAATTCGCCATTCTGAAGCCCTCTTCTTTCTATTATCTCCTTCCCCAAAGTCTTTAACGCCCAAATTAATTGCACCTCTTCGGTTGCACCGGCCTAGGTTGGCCCCACTGTGGCAACCACAGTCGATACTCGCTCGTTCAGGCAGAATGACTTTTGCATGACTTCGGGGCGCCAACTACTTGACGCTTCAAGTAGTTGCAGAAGCTGTCGTTTTTATTGTAGTTGTTGCTTTAATACCTTTTATTGTTGTCGTTGTCGTTGTCGTCGTCGTCATTGCTTTGTACTTGTTGTAGTTGTTCCTTCGTTTAATGGTCGGCATTAAAATATTGCACGTCTTTGTTGTGGCACTCAATGGAAAATCTTTGGGAAAAATCCCTACTTTTTTGTGGGTTGGCGCGGTTGATATGGAGCGGGGGAAGTAGGCTAAGGGTTTTGTCGGCCAAAACTAAAAAGTTTTTAGAGCGGACGATGGACTCTGCGCAGTGTGTCTGAGATTTGACGATATGTGCTACAGTTATACAGTGGGCATATTTTGTAATATTTGTAATATTTTGTAATAAAAAACAATAAAAATAAGCAACAAATATAATTTTAAATACTGCACGGCATAATTCATGTTCAAGATTAAATCATAGGAGAAAATATTCAGAAAAATTATACAAAAATTAGCTAATAGAACAGTTATTGAGTCAATAGTACCTACACCCAGAAAAAAATACTATATAAATAATAGTTTTTTACTATTGTGCCAAACAGCACTTACTGTGCTTAAAATACTTTAATATTTTTGTTTTAATTTTTTAAATATTCCGTTTTTAGAAATTTTATTTATCAAAATTTCTAAAATTGATTTTCATTCGCTTTAGTTTCTTCAAAAATAAAGGTTTAATCGTTTTCTAAAAATTATATTTTATTAAATCCGTATCGCGATATTGGTGACCCCGAAGTGCGCAGGGTGAAGGGTCCGAAACCGCACGCAGTTCAACGTTGCAACCCAGACATCCGCACTACGTCTGGACACAACTATAATACACTTCACGTCGCAACGCGGCTCCACTCCACAGCCACGCGGGCCTACGTCTCGAACCAGTCCACAAGTACACGCTCAACGCACACAGTATCGACTTCTCAAAGTACGCAGCCCGACCTTTCAATGTAGCCCGACGTTCCAAAGCAGCACGACGTATCAGCTGCCCAACGTTTCAACGCTGACCGACGTTTCAACGCAGCCCGATGTTTCAAAGCTGCACGACGAATCAACGCTGCCCGACGTTTCAACGCAGCCCGATGTTTCAAAGCTGCCCGACGAATCAACACTGTCCGACGCTTCGACGCAGCCCGATGTTTCAATGCAGAACGACGTTTCAAAGCAGCCGACGTTTCGACGCATCACGACGTTTCAATGCAGAACGACGTTTCAAAGCAGCCGACGTATCAATGCAGCACGACGTTTCAACGCAGCACGACGTTTCAACGCAGCACGACGTTTCAACGCAGCACGACGTTTCAACTCAGCACGACGTTTCAACGCAACACGACGTATCAACGCTGCTCGACGTATCAACGCTGCCCGACGTTTCAACGCTGTCTGATCTTTCAATGCAGCCCGACGTTTCAACGCAGTCCGACGTTTCAACGCATATCGACGTTTCAATGCAGAACGACGTTTCAACGCAGCACAACGTTTCAACGCTGCTCGACGATTCAACGCTACCCGACGTTTCAACGCTATCCGACGTTTCAACGTATCTCGATATCGTTGCACTGGAGGGGGAGTATGTGGCAAACAGCACTTACTGTGCTAAAAATACTTTAATATTTTTGTTTTAATAAATTTTTTTTTAGAAATTTTATTTGTCAAAATTTCTAAAATTAATTTTCATTTCTTCAAAAATAAAAGTTTAATCGTTTTCTAAAAATTAGATTTTATTTAAATTCGATAAAGCGATACTATTAAAAATAGTCAATAGTATAAATTATTATTTTAATCGGAATACACCATTAAATACTAGGAAATACCATGACATTGCCATTGATTTTATATGTAAAGATTTATTTTTTGTATTTAATAATTGTCCTATTGACCAAATTTAATGGGATTTGAGGGAATTTTTTTCTGTGTGTATACAAAAAAAATATGTTCATATAAACCCAATATAAAATTAATAGTATTTAATAGTATTCTGAGGTATTTAATGGTATTTACCTATTAAAATAATAATTTATCCTATTGACTAATTTTTATAAGACTTATTTCTGAGTGTATTATATCAGAATATGAGTGTATTTATACTAAGAAAACAAACATGTTTACCACAAATATAACAACTCTGATATCAATTAGCTTGCAAATTACTTAAATCGTATTTCAATCAATCATCTTTCAAAAATGCAACAAATACGAAAATTAATGCAGACAAACATCTTTCAAACCTACTAAAAATAAGATTATTTGTAGGCAATCTCAAGTAAGCATCTTAAAAAATAATAAATACTTGAGAAATACTTGGTAAAGATACTCTATTACACTTTTTATAAAGCCTTTGACGCAAGAATTGTACAAATAAGTAGGACTAATTTACAGAAGAACTAACGATTTTGTCATTATGATGAACTGTAAAAAACTATTCCATCTCGACTTGAAAATTTCGCATCTTATGTAATTTTTTTCCCTGACTGCCTTACAAAAGGAAAAAGATTTTTTTTTACTTTTTTACTAGTTCATTTCGTCGTAGTTTTTGCTTTATTTAATTAAAAAAAATTGCCCACTGTAATTTCTGATGAATTTGGTTTCTTGATCAGATAGCAATGATATTTTTCTGTCAAAGTTACTAATAAAATCTAGCTGTCAAAATATTTAGTAAGGTTTTTCATTTTGCCGTGCATCGTTTTGTGTGGTTTATTGCATGGCAGGATAATCGGCGTACATAGACAGTTCCCCGAAAGCCATTTGCTCGAAACCCGTTTTCCCGAATTGTACGTTTTCCCTAATGAATGATTACCCGAATCGACGTTTGACTGAACGGCCGTTTGCCTCGATGAACGTTTAACCGAACGGCCGTTTCCCTGAATGGACATTCGCCCGAATGGAAATTTTACCGAAAGCCATTTGCAGGAAAGTAATTTTCCCGAAAGCCATTTGCCTGAATAAACGTTTGATCGATTGCCATTTGTCCGAATGGCCGTTTGCCCAATTGGATGTTTGACAGAAAGCCAACCCGAATGGACGTTTAATCGACAGCAATTTTCCCAAACGCCATGGAAAGGCATTTTCTCGAAAGCCATTTTCCCGAATAGACGTTTGACCGAAAGCCATTTGTCCGAATGGCCGTTTGACCGAAAGCAATTAGCCCGAATGGACGTTTGGCGGAAAGCCATTTGAATGGACGTTTGACCGAAAGTAATTTTCTCAAGTGAACCTTTGGCCGAAAAAAATTTTCCCGAATGGACGTTTGACCAAATGGAATTCGGACAAATGTACATGAACCGTAATCGACCCATATTTCTTTCGAAATAAGAATGAGGACACCGTTACCGTCAATGGTCTTGGATATAGAATGGATGTTAACTGATTTTCTGTGGCCAGAGCTCGACAACATCGATATATCCGAACTGTGTTTCCAACAAGACGGCGCTCGATGTGATGAAGAACAATATTGGCGACTGGATTATCTCACGTCCAGCCTTCATCAATTAACCGCCGAGATCATGCGATTCACCTCTCGATTAATTTCTTTGGGGGTACGTGAAGTCCATACTTTATGCTAACAAGAAAATCACTTTGGCCAAACTGGAGGCCAACATTCGAGACGCTATTTCCGGAATAATAACAATTTATTTACAAAATTTAAATTATTTTGAAAATCTTATGTTTTATGAAAACTTTAATTTTCTCTATGTAAATTTTTAAATTTTAAACAGAAAATTAAAATAGAAATCATGATTTAAATAAATATATCTAATATTAAGAATCTAAATAAATGCTTATTAAATATTTGTATGGTTCCGGACGATAGCACAGTAGTCGCTGACATAGACCAAAAAAATAATCAAGGCAAAAGTTTGGTACCTAAGATGTCATTCTTGAAATCTATGGTCATTAGACTGACAATGGATTTTCATGAATTCAAATCGAGAAAGGGTCAACAGAAATAGAAGATTAGTGCGAATGAGATGAAAATGACGTGTAAATAGCTACTCGTTAAGTGTAGAAGAATGTGGAAACTTCTAAATTCAAACTAAAGGGTTTTTCAATAAGAGCGCTACAAAAATTTGTTTCAAGGGTTTTTCAACCATCAACCATTTCCATCATGAAATGGCAAACCTTACTGAAGAGAAATGTCAAAAGAGCGGCGTCGTTTGCTGTCCCTGTCGCTCTACTTTTGTAGCGTCCCTGTTGAAAAACCCTTTATATGCTACACATGTTTACACTCATGGAGATAGTGACAACTTACGACTTCTTGCCAAGTGACGAAGTTTATAGAAACTTCCAGAATTCAATAATGCTTACGCAGCGCTTTAGTTGTGATATGAAAGTAGAGTAGATTAGTGCGTCAGAATAGTCTTAAAAGAAGATTTACTTTAAAAATATCTAGTTGTAGACCTAGTTTTAAAATATTTACTAGTTCTGGAACTGATTCAAAATTAGAATTAAGTATTAACTATTAGTTAAGAACTACACCCAGAAAAAAATACTATATAAATAATAGTTTTTTACTATTAAAAATAGTCAATAGGATAAATTATTATTCTAATCGGAAAATACCATAAAATACTAGAAAATACCATGACATTGCCATTGAGTTTATATGAAAAGATTTTTTTTTTGTCTACTATTAAATCAATAATTGTACTATTGACCAATTTTCATGGGATTTGAGGGATTTTTTTTTTCTGGGTGTAGGTGATTTTCCAAAAAGGTCTCGTGAGTGAACATTGTCAAGGTGGATAACACCTTATTGTCCCGACCCATTAATTTAAAAAATCATATATTTTCTAAACAATGCGCACACATTTGCCCCACTGTACACACTGTTTGTTCATCACATGAATCACGTTTAAATAATAATAATAAAATAAAAACAAAACAAATTTCTTCAAACGCCAATGTCCTGCATGTGCATGTGACGGACGGGCAGATGGACGGGCGAGAGGAGATGGCGCAGGACGTAGAACTCATACCACGTGGCAGCAAATGGCGACCACAACCTGACAGCAGAAACAGCAGCAGCGCTGTGCATGTGGCATGCACACGTACGGCAAAGGTGGACAGGCACAACAACAACAATAAAAACAACAACAATAAATACAACAACTATAAATGCAACAACAATAAATACAACAACTATAAAAACAACAACAACAATGAGTACAATAGCAAGTAATGTTAGACGACGATGAAATCGCGCCGCATGCGATCAGCAGCAACAACACTACAAGAAAAGCAATAAAAAAACAGTCAACGTGGTTTTCTTACAATTTTCTTTGTTTTATTTCCATTTTTTTTACTATTTGTGCCACAATTGTGCATGGAAATTAGCAGCGAAGCAGTCCGCGTGCCATATGACCGAATCGCGTCGCGAGTAAAGTCGAATGGAATCGAAGCGAACCAAGCCAAACCAAACCAAAGCAAACCTGGCGGAACTCAAGTGAACTGCGGCGCACCGGACCGCAGCGAGTTTGCGACGCACGGCACCGTTGGACAACGATTACCGAGCCGACTGCTGAAACACTCAGACGTCGCCAGGCGCTGGCTCCGCGAACTCTTTTTAAATTTGAATTTGAAGTTTTTAAACAAAATAAAAAAGGACAAAGTAAAAACAATAAATACCGCCCGCAAGTTTTCGAAATTACAAAAGCGAATTAGTGCAACAGAGTGGCACACACAGTGTAGTAATTTTCAATAAAGTGCGGAATTTGCCAAAGTCAAGGAGTTGAAGTTGAAGGTATTTTGAGCGGTAGAACGTACGGAGGCGGCGGGGTCTAAAACGGAGATAATTCAATGAACTTTTGTGATAATGCTAAAACTATTTGTTAAAGTCAAATTAAAGAGGAGTGGAGAGACAACCACTACTTTTTGATTTCAAATGTGAAAAAAAAGAATGTCCGAATTTTCTTTAAATGCAGAATGCACTCAGAATTTATTTTGCATTTGGAGAATTTTAATTTTTTGTGAACTTTTGTATTCAAGTATAATTCAAAATTTAATTTTATTTTTTTGTAATTTTTTTGTTCTATATTTTATTATATTTTTTGTTCTATATTTTTTTATATTTTTTTTATATTTTTTTATATATTTTTTTATATATTTTTTTATATTTTTTTTTATAAATTTTTATATTTTTTTATATTTTTTTTGACATTTTTTTATATTTTATTTTTTTATATTTTATTTTTTTATATTTTATTTTTTAAATTTTTGTTTTTTTTTATATTTGTGAGATTAATTTATTTCGTTTGACAAATAATTAAAAAAACATATTTAAAATTTAGAAATATTAGTAGACAAATTTCTTTAAAAAAATATATATTTAATAATAAAATTATTTAAAAAAATAAATATGTAAAACTATAACATAAAAACATAAAAAAACAAAAATAAAAAAAAGAAAATAAAATAAAAGATGAAAATCAAAGCAAAGCAAAGAAAACATCAAATTTAAATTTAGTAAAAATAGAAAAACAAAATGAAAAATTAAAATGTAAAACATAAAATATAAAAGAAACAAAAAACAAATTCAAATACAGTAAGAAAAGTACAAGAAAAACTAAAATACATGAAAAATACTAAATTAAAAAAATATCAAAATTAAATAATTTATTTTACGGGCTCAAGTTTTAATTAAAAATCCTCTTTAAAGATTGAAGACTCTGTGAAGACTCAGACAGTGCAACGACGAGTTGGAAATTGTCGGCAAAATGACGGTAAAAATATTGTAATCGCCAGGTAAAATTTTAAGAAAATGTTAAAAATAGAGGCACCTGGGGTAAAGTAGAACATAAAGGGTGAAATCACAATTTTTGAACATGTCTTTTCCATTAGAAAAATTAAAACAAATATCAAGTGAATCTTAATATGACAAAAACTTTTTCAACCATGGTTAAAATCAAATTAATATCTTTTTCATAGCATTTCGAGAAAAAATGAAAAAAAAGTTTTTCAATTTTTTTTTTTTAGAATCAATTATGAAATCGATTTTTTGTCGATTTAATTAAGATGGCATATTTATAATGATTGGATGTTATATATTTTTTAAAATAAAAACTAGTTTTGCAAACAATTTAACATTGCTTAAATGGTGCATAATTAGGTTCAAATTGTGATATTGTGGTAAAGTGGGAAACACTTTCTGGGGTAAAGTGGGAAAATATTGTGCTATATGTATCATTTAAATGGTTTAAGCAGGATAAAACTTCTGCTTAAATGGTGCAAAGTTATGATCAAATTGCGATATTGTGGTAAAGTGGGAAACACTTTCTGTGGTAAAGTGGGAAACGTAATTTAAGCAAACTTTGTTGTAATTTAAAAAAAAATATATTGTGCTATATGTATCATTTAAATGCTTTAACCAAGAAAAAACTTAAATTACGGCCACAAACCACTGAAAAGCAACATTTTGGCTTCACCTGTGATAAGATCTAAAAATGTAGAAGAAATCCGAAAAGCAAACTTTTAAAGTAGCAAAAAGAAAACATCGGTAAATATTCTTTAACTTCATCAGAAGAAGCAGAAGATTTTTGTACATTATGCATGAATAAAATGCCGAAGAAATAAAATTTCAACAATTCAGTGAATTGCAATATTCCAAACTTGAAATGTGCGAACTTGACGACCAGCAACTACAGCCGTCTCCATTGTCACTCAGAATATTCTGATTAGTAGTAAATGACCAATTTTTTTTTGTATTTTTCTAACCTAACTATTGAGATATTTATAAATTTAATTGTTTTTCTTCATATTAAAAACTCTTGTACGGTCTGTCTGTTCGTTCAAACATTACGTCCAAGCCGCTAAACCCATTTGACTGAAATTTTACACTAGGGTGCTATGGAATCCGTATGGTGACATAGGCTATATATGGGCGGGATTCACAACGGTGCGTGGTACCTCCCATACAACCTTAATTTTCTAAACGACGTAACTCAGAACTTACACCTTGGTAGCTGGTGATGAAACAAAAAAAAATAAATAAAATACAAAAAAATAAATAAAATACAAAAAAAAATATTACGTCAACAAAAACACAAAATACAAAACATAAATACAAAACAAAAACACAAAAGCAAAAACACAAAAACAAAAACAAAAAAGAAACAACAAATACAAAAACACAGAAAAAACACAAATACAAATCAAAAACAAAAAAGAAACAACAAAACCAAAAACACAAAAGCAAAACTACAGCGAAAGCAAAAACACAAAAATGAAAAAAACCAAAAACATAATAAAAAATACAAACAAAAATGCAAAACCAAAAACAGAAAATTAATATCAAAAACTAAAGGATAAACAAAATCACAAAAAATAACAAAAACAAAAGAAAAATTGCAAAACCACAAAAAATACAAAATATAATCAAAAGAACAAATAAAAATGAAACCAAAGACACAGATATAAAAGTTAAAAAAACAAAAACTCAAAAGCAAAAACCAAAACAGACAAAAAAATAACAAAAGAAAAATCACAAAAATGAAAGCAAAAACACATATAAAACATAAACAAAATCAAACGCAAAATAAAACCAAAGACACAGAAATAAAAGTTATAAAAAACAAAAACTCAAAAGCATAAGTAAAAACCAAAACACACAACAAAAAAACAAAAGGAAAATTACAAAAATAAAATAAAAACACATGAAAAACACAAACAAAATCAAACGCAAAAAAAGAAAAATAAAACCAAAGACAGGGAAATAAAAGCTAAAAAAACAAAAATCAAAAGCAAAAAGCCCAAAAAAAAAGAAAAATCACAAAACAGAAAGCAAAAACACAAATTTAAAGGAACAAATTAAAACAAAAACACAAAAACAAAATAAAAGCAAAAACAACAAAAAATCCCAAAAGCAAAAAACACAGAGAAATACAAAAATAACAAAAGCGAAAATACAAAAAATAGCAAAGACAAAAAACACAAAATAAAATAAAAAAAATAAAAAAAATTAAAGAAAATTAAAAAAAATTAAAATAAAATAAAATTTATTACAAAAAAAAATCAAATATAAAATAAATTAAACCTAAATAAAATATAATAAAATTAAATAAATAAATAAATTGAAAAAAATTTAAAAAAAAAAAAAATAAAAAAAAATGAAACGAAAGCAAAAATAAAATAAAAGCAAAACCGATAAAGCAGAAAGAAAATCCCAAAATCAAAAAACACAGAGAAAATAAAAAAAGCAAAAACTCAAACACAAAAAATAGCAGAAACACAAAATAAAATAAAAAGAAAATAAAATTAAATATAATAAAATTGAATTAAAGAAAATTATATAAAATTAAATTAAATGAAATAAAATAAAATAAAATAAAATAAAATGAAATAAAATAAAATAAAATAAAATTAAATAAATAAATCAAATATAAAATAAATTCAAAATAAATGAAATGAAATATAATAAAATTAAATGAAAAAATATATATATATATATTTTTTTTAAATTAAATAAAATAAATAGAATAGAATAGAATAGAATAGAATAGAATAGAATAGAATAGAATAGAATAGAATAGAATAGAATATAATATAATAGAATAGAATAGAATAGAATAAAATAAAATAGAATAGAATAGAACAGATCAGAATAAAATAAAATAAATTTTTTTCGTTTCATTTTAATTCATTTTATTCTGTTCTATTCTATTCTAAATGAAATGAAATTCAAAATTAAAAAAATAAAAAGGTAATAATATTAAAATAAAATAAAAAGAAACAGAGTACAACAAAATACAATTAACGATAATAAAAAAAATAGTCAAATACAAAAAACTTTCATTAATTTCAACACAATACACTTTAATACAATAAACTATAATCAAATATGTTTAAATGGATTGAATTAAACTGAAATAAAATGAAATACAATTAGATACGATCAAATATGTATATCAAATCAAGTAAAAAGTATGAATAAAAAAATAAAAAAATGCGATTAAATACAAATAAAATAAAATAAAATCAAATAAAATCAAATAAAATCAAATAAAATAAAATCAAATAAAATCAATAAATTCTTATAAAATAAAATACAATTAAATAATTCAAATTCTTAAAACATAAAAAACAAATAAAACTAAATTAGTTAAATTCAATATTTACATTTAATAGTAAATTTAGAAAATTACATAATTTAAAAAAAAAAACAAATCATAAATATTCGTAACCAATAAAAACTGATTACAATTTCAAAATCCAAAAAACGGAGTCGATTTTTCATATTTTAAAGAACAAAAATAAAAACTATAAACACAAATATGGTTATATTTATTATTAATAATACTAATACAAACAAATTACAAAAAATAATAAATTCCAAATTAATTTACAAAAAAAAAAATCAACACTCAAACAATTAAAACATATTTTTGGCTCACATTTGCCGGCGGTGTCATTAACCTAGTTAACGCCGGAAGTGGCGCTGACCCGCCGCATACAAACCACAAACTACTCACACACAACACACACAGAGCACCAACACTAACGAACCAACTAAGCGACCGTTGTCTGCGAAGAGCAACATTGTTTTTTTTTTTTTTTGTTAATAGCACACGTCTATTTGTTTGTGTGACGCATTGCAACGTGTTGCAATTTACGCTCTTTTGCTAACTTTTACTCGTTGCGTCGTCTCGCCAAAGACTAACGAATTTCTTGTTGTTGTTTTTTGTTGCAGTGCAAACTTTCTACACACGAGTGAGTAGCTGCAGCAACGCATTTCAATTTGCAACGAATAGCAAAAATTCGTTACATTCGATTAGAACGAATTTGGCGCACGAAGCTAGCAGAACTAGAACGAGTGACGAGAAGGCTAAGACGAGAACGAAGCAGAAGAAGACGAATACTTATGCTTGCGGGCATAAGACACGAAGTTGGGCGAACAACAAACAAAACGAAGTGGTAGACGACCGACCGCGCTAAAGTGAAGAAAACAAAAAACTTAAATTACAAGGACAACAAAAACTAGAGTAGTAGTCGTTGTAGTTAAGAAAAACACACAATGTCCGCCAACAATGACGGCAACGAGTCCGGTCTGCCCAACGAGCAGCCGCCTGTGGACGGCAACGAATCGCCACAACTTAGTTCGCGGCCACAGCTCGAGGGTAACGTTTCGCAGACGCCATCGCCAACGCCGACGCAAGTGAATGATAATATTAACCAAAACAACAACAACAATAATAATAACAACAACATAAATACGCCCAGCAATCGCAGCAGCCCGCACAAAAGTCCTTTGAGCGTACGTCGTCACTTTCAACAGGACAGCGATCACGATGATGATTATGATGATGATGATGTTGACCAAACGCCGCTAGGTGGCAACGCCAACAATCATCACATTAGTAACAGCTACGGCGGTTGGCGCAACGGTGGTGGCGGCACCAGCCCTCAGAACCACAACAACAACAATAATCATCATCATCACAACAACAGCAATCCGCACATGGCGGACAACATGAGCGAAATGTCGGAGCAGCCGCCCATTGTGCCGCTGCTGCGCTCCAAGTCACGTCCAGAGCTGCCAACGCATCATTTAAGCAGCGGCGGTGGTGCTGCGGCTGCTGCAGTTGCGGGCGGTATAAGCAGCGCCGCCTCACGCTATTCGAATCTCTCCTACTGGAAGGCGCGTCGCGTTGTGTTCTATCGCAACGGTGATCCATTCTTTCCGGGTGTTGAACTGCGTTATCGGCCTGGACGCGATATCACCTCGTTGGACGCGTTGCTGGATAAGATCTCGCCGAAGATGGATCTGCCGCGTGGCGCACGTTATGTCTTCTCGATGGACGGTGATCGCAAGTATACGTTGGATGAGTTAGAGGATGGCGCTAGTTATGTGGTCTCCTCGTTTAAGGCTTTCAAGGTGAGTGAAAAGAAATGAGTAGTTTTATGAGTGAGTACATTTGAGCGTGAATAGAGTGTTGAGAAAATACGTAGTTGGAGAGCAATCAAATGAGTGAGTAGGTCAGTGAAGAAGTGAGTAAAGTATAGAGTACTAAAATAATAATATTGAGTGACAAGTAAAATAGTATATCACGTAGTGAGTGAAGAAATGAGAGTGGCAGTAAGTAAAATAGTGAGTAAAACAGTGAGTAACGAGTAAAATAGTGAGTGAATTAGAGCGTGAAGTAATATGTAAAGAAGTCAGTGGAGTAGCGGGTGACGTAGTGAGTGAAGTAATGCGTGAAGTAGTGAGTTAAGTAGTGAGTGAAGGAAGTAGTTAGTGAAATAGTAAGTGAAGATGTGAGTGAAGTATTTATTAAGTGATATAGAGAATGGAGTAGTTAGTGTAGTATTTAGTAAGTGAAGTAGTGAGTTAAGTAGTGGGTGAAGTAATGAGTTAAATAGTGAGTGAAGTAGTGAATGAAGTAGTTAGTGAAATAGTAAGTAATGTTCTGAGTGAAGTGATATAGAGAATAGGATAGTTAGTGAAGTAGTAAGTGAAGTAGTGAGTGAAGTATTAAGTGATGTAGTGAATGTAATAATGAATACTGTAAGTGAAGAGTTAGTTAATAATTAATAAAGAGTTCGTGAATAGTGAGAGAAGAGTTCGTAAAGTAAATATTTAGAGAGATAGTGAAGTAGTGCGTGAAGTTGTTAGTGAAGTAAATAGTAAGTAAAGTAATGTGTGAAGTAGTGAGTAAGATAGCGAGCTATTTTGAAATTAAAGTGAGTGCTGTTGTGAAAAAAACGTAGTAAGTGAAGTGGTGAGTAAAGCATTGCATGAAGAAGTGAGTACAGCAGTTCTTGAAGGTTTGACTGAAGTATCACTAAAGAGAGTAGATTATGAAGTAGTGAGTGAGATATTAAAGGATGTTGGGAGTAAAGTGATGACATACTTATTGAAGCAAAGACTAAGTGATGTAAAAAAGTAGTAAGTAAAGTGGTGAGTAAAGCAATGAATGAAGAAGTGAGTAGTGAGTACAGTAGTTCATGAAGGATTAACTGAAGTATCACTGAAGAGTGAAGCTAATGAAGTAGTGAGTGAGATATTAAAGGATGTTGGAAGTAAGGTGATAACATACTTATAAAAGCAAATACTAAGTGATGTAGTGAAGATAAAGTAGTGAGTGAAGTGATGAAAAAATAGTAAGTGATGTAGTGAGTGAAGTCATGATAATAGTAGTAATTGATGTAGTAAGGATAAAGTAGTTTGTACAGTGATGAATAAAGCAGTGCATAAAGTGATGATTAAAGCAGTGAGTGACGAGTGACTTAAGATGTGATTGATTCAGTGAATTAAGTAGTGAGTCAAGTATTGAGTAATGTAGTTAGTAACGAAGTGAATGAATTAGTGAATGAATTTGTAAATAATATTAGCATATAAATGATTTAACATTTTGATGAAGAATGAGAAAAGTTAGTAGAATCAACGGTTAAGTAAAGTAAAATAGAATATTAGGTAATATTGACTATTATGTGGATAAAATCAATCTGAGAAAATTTTGTCAATAAAGAAATTGACAAAATTTTAGGTTGAGTAAATGCAGAGTATTGAGTAATGTTAGGGTATTGATTAATATTGAGCAATATGTGGTGAAGAAGTAGCCACGGTAGCTCAGTGTAGAGGTTAGTGCGTTGGACTGCGAGCCGAAAGGTTCCCGGTTTAAGCCTCTGCTGGGGCTAACAAAATCTTTTCATAGAAACATTTTTCTATACTGCGCTACCTCTCGGCAGTAAATGGCAAACCTACGAAAGTAAAACATTGCCATTGAAAAGCTCTCACCCGCCGTTCGGATTCGACAATAAACTGTAGGTCTCACCACTTTGTGTACAAATATAACACGCACAACACAAAATAGTGAGAGACCTAAGTTCTTATAGAACAGTAGTGCCAAATTATTATAATATTGACTATATTGACAAAATATATCTACAAAATTAAGAAATGAACAACATTTTAGATTGAGTAAATGCGGTGTATTGAGTAATATTAGAGTATTGAGTAATATTATGCAATGTTAAGCAATATGTGGTGAAAATCTAGGGAAGAGGAAGTGGTTTAATTAGTCCAGTTTAATACTTGACTAGGGAGTCAAGGGTTAAGTGTAAAAGGGAGTGAACATTTTACTTTACTAAAAAAAGTTGGTAAAACTCTGTAAAAGTTATAGAAAAGTAATAGAAGAAGTACTTAGTAGAGTAAAAGGTAAAAAAGTATATAAAGAATTAACTAGCCGCGGTAGCTCAGTGGTTAGTGCGTTGGACTGCGAGCCGAAAGGTCCCCGGTTCAAGACTGGACTGGGGCTAACAACATCTTTTCATAGAAACATTTTCTATACCGCGCTACCTCTCGTCAGTAAATGGCAAACCTACGAGAGTAAAACCATTGCCTATGAAAAAGCTCTCACCCGCCGTTCGGATTCGGCAATAAACTGTAGGTCCCACCACTTTGAGTACAAATATAACACGCACAGCTCAAAATGGTGAGAGAGCTCGGCCGAAGTTCTATACAGGACTGATGCGCCAAACTATTATTATTATTATTAACATTACAGAAAAATTATTTCAACTGTTCTAGTTCTGGTACATTTATATGAAATTAACCGGGGATTTAACATTCTCCTAAAAAAAGGTAAATTGAATCCACATATACCCGTAAAAAGGTCTAGGGGTAAGGGTATAGTATCAATTTACCCCTTCTTAAGTCAATGCCGTGTTAAAATAACTAGTTGGTTTCATAAAATGTATGTTTTCCATGCTATCTTTTGCTATCACACCTCATCTCTGTTTCGTTGTGATACCGAGTGATTCCAAAGTTAAAATGTTTCTAATTTTCTCTATCTTTCGTTATCACCCCATGTTATAAGACGGTGAAATTGTGATGACGAGTGATAGCGAAAGATAGTATGGAAAGCATGCCTAAAGGTTTCAGAATTAAGACAGTTGATATGATTTCTGCCATAGGGTACTTTTTAAAACTTTACTTTACTAAGCAAGTACTTCTGCTAACTACTTCTACTAAGCAAGTACTTCTGCTAACTACTTCTACTAAGTAAGTACTTCTGCTAACTACTTCTACTAAGTAAGTACTTCTGCTAACTACTTCTACTAAGTAAGTACTTCTACTAACTACTGCTACTAAGTGAGTACTTTTAATACTATTTTTTTTCTACTAACTACTGCTACTAAGTAGTACTTCTACTAACTACTGCTACTAAGTGAGTACTTTTAATACTAATTTTTTTGGAAGATATTACCAAAATCTAATTTTAAAACAAAAATTTCACACCCAACAACACAAATACCTTGACTCCTTTATTTGTATTTCAATGGAATAATTGAACCAATTCTTCTTCGCTAGATTTCCATCATATATAAAATTTTCCCATAGGGTATGTAGAAAAAAAAGTAAGTGAAAAGTATGTGAATCAGTGGTAAGCCTGATATAAGACGTTACTAATTCAAAATGTAATTAATACACATATGAGTTATTTTAATGTGAGTAATTAAAAGGAGTACATATGTGAGGAAGTAATAAAGTGAATATGTGTGAGTGTGTGTGTTTGAGTAATTTGCGGTTATGCGTTTAGAAATTAGCAAAATGATTTTTTTTTCGTATTTTTATTATTATTATTTGTAATTTTCACGAAAAATATGCGCGCAAAATCAATAAAAATTTGAATATTTATTTTTTTTTTTGTGTGTGCGCTCAGATTTCAGTTTGATTTCCATGCGACTGGGTCAGCGTTACTGTTACGTGTATAATTTCTAAAGTATTGTTATTGTTGTTGTTGTTTTTGTTTTGGCCATAACAACAAAGTACACAATAACAACAACAAAAACTACATTAGAATATCCTTCGTACCCTTAATAAATAAAGAATTCGGCCGTAGCGTGCAATCACTTTCGTTCTCCTTCGAAAGAAAGTGAAATTCTTAGCATGCTTTGATTATATGGTGCGCTCATTCACTAAAGCGTGCCTCCTCGATCTCTCTCTCTCTCTTTCACACCCACTCACACTCTATCTGACACACTATACCTCTTCGTCGCTCTCTCCTTCTTCAGCGCTATTTCTGCAAATACAACAAGGAGTTTACTGCTAATGGCTCTAACACGCAAAATCTAACAATTAGCACGCGTCCGAACTAAACCGAACCAAACCGAAACACATAGGTACTTGGAGACCCTTGCACTGCTTCGCTCTGATTAAACTGTTCTGTGTTTAGTAGCGGGTGACGTTGCTGCATGCAACTTCATTCATTTGATTGTTGTCGCGTTATACCTCCTATCAGTTACTAACCACATACTTAAAGTTACTATTTATCAAAACTGTTTGACGACCATTAACTTTATGAGATTTGTGGGATAACCTTTGAAACATACTTAAAACGTTTTTGAAATATGTTTATGACATATGACAAAATGTCACCATTGGCGAATAGGTCTTAAATGCGGGGGATACCATTTGGCATGAGGAGTCACTATTTTGTGATATAGGACGCCTTTTTGAGTAGTAGAGTGAGAGTGTTACTACTTAGGTTGGGATATTCTCAAAATAAACAAGAAACCAGCTAGAAAGATAAGGTGACATGAGAAATTTTGAAATGGGGCCATTTGAATTTTGAGTAAAATTCATATAATTTGAGTACCTACATCCAAGTGAAAAACCTTTAAATATCAAATATTGTCATGAAATTTGAATATTAGGAAAAGTTGGTTCGAGACGAGACGAATTCGCCAAAATACACGCAGAGAAAAGAATGTGGTTGTGATGATCATATTTGAAGGGCATCATACTATGATGAGGGTTATGGTTGTAGGCAATCATATACTATGTCTAATATAATCCTCAATGACAATATCGTCAACCTTAATATGATCCTCAGTGACAGTATGCCAATTTCACATAACTATACTGTAGTCCTATTCCAACCAAACTATGGTTGTCAGTGACCATATACAGATTTCACACAATAATACTAGGGTTGTCAGTGACCATATTATTATTCCACACAACCATACTATGGTTGTCAGTTACCATATACAGATTTCACACAATAATTCTAGGGTTGTCAGTGACCATATTATGATTCCACACAACCATACTATGGTTGTCAGTTACCATATACAGATTTCACACAATAATACTTGGGTTGTCAGTGACCATATTATTATTCCACACAACAATACTGTGGTTGTCAGTGTCCATATCTAGATTTCTTACAAACATACCACACTATGGTTGCAGTGACCATATTATGATTCCACACAACCATACTATGGTTGTCAGTTACCATATACAGATTTCACACAATAATTCTAGGGTTGTCAGTGACCATATTATTATTCCACACAACCATACTATGGTTGTCAGTTACCATATACAGATTTCACACAATAATACTAGGGTTGTCAGTGACCATATTATTATTCCACACAACCATACTATGGTTGTCAGTTACCATATACAGATTTCACACAATAATTCTAGGGTTGTCAGTGACCATATTATGATTCCACACAACCATACTATGGTTGTCAGTTACCATATACAGATTTCACACAATAATACTTGGGTTGTCAGTGACCATATTATTATTCCACACAACAATACTGTGGTTGTCAGTGTCCATATCTAGATTTCTTACAAACATACCACACTATGGTTGCAGTGACCATATTATGATTCCACACAACCATACTATGGTTGTCAGTTACCATATACAGATTTCACACAATAATTCTAGGGTTGTCAGTGACCATATTATTATTCCACACAACCATACTATGGTTGTCAGTTACCATATACAGATTTCACACAATAATACTAGGGTTGTCAGTGACCATATTATTATTCCACACAACCATACTATGGTTGTCAGTTACCATATACAGATTTCACACAATAATTCTAGGGTTGTCAGTGACCATATTATTATTCCACACAACCATACTATGGTTGTCAGTTACCATATACAGATTTCACACAATAATACTAGGGTTGTCAGTGGCCATATTATGATTCCACACAACAATACTATGGTTGTCAGTGTCCATATCCAGATTTCGTACAAACATACTATGGTTGCAGTGATCATATTATGGTTGTCAGTGACCATATTATTATTCCACACAACCATACTATGGTTGTCAGTTACCATATACAGATTTCACACAATAATACTAGGGTTGTCAGTGACCATATTATGATTCCACACAACAATACTATGGTTGTCAGTGTCCATATCCAGATTTCGTACAAACATACTATGGTTGCAGTGATCATATTATGATTCCACACAACCATACTATGGTTGTCAGTTACCATATACAGATTTCACACAATAATACTAGGGTTGTCAGTGATCATATTATGATTCCACACAACCATGCTATGGTACTCAGTGACCGTATCATAGTATGCTCAATTTAACACAGTTTTATCACACACAAAAATTTTGTTATGGATATTATAATTTAACACAAGCGAGTACTTAATGTAACTTATTAATTTTTTTTAAAATATTGTGTCTGCATTTTAATAAAATAAAAATTAACGCGTAAACTTTCGCATATGTATTTATTTTTAATAATGATACTACAAAAAAACTTGACTATTCGCATCCATAGCCAACATTAAAGTGAGTAAGAGATAGTAAAAAATGCCATTAAGTGAGAATTATATAATTGTAAATATCATAGTACTATATTATGATCAGTCAATATCATAGTGTAATTAGTATTGACCATAGTTTGTTCGTGGCAGTCTGTATCGTAATCATAACATGGTTCTTATCAAGCATATTATTTCTCTGCGTGTATGGCAAAGTGGGTTTTATCAAAAACGCTTCCAAGGTTTTAGTTTTATATAAGGTATATTTAAGGAACTGTTCGAATTTTATATCGCGATCAATGCCAAACAGTGTACAAAGAAAACTAAGTTCTGATATTTAGCACTTCTTTTATTTCTTGTAATCGTCATTTCAACAGTCTTAATCGACTCAGGAAGTTATGCTGATATCGAATAATCTCTACGTACCGTTAAAATGGCTGACCAAATTTCTGCCACTTTAAGTTTATGGTATTAAAAAGATAATACTATATAATATTCAAGGTCGCACCTAGAAATTCACGATACCATGTTTCTCCTATCCGCCCGTATAACCAGTATCGAATTCACCAGAGATCAATATTTTCCAACAAAAAGTTTTGCATCATGGAGCTAAAAGAAGAAAGAACAAAATTACGATAAGAGAAAAAATGGGACTAAACCCAGGTAAACTTGTCGGCAGGGTCAAGACAATTTAGTAACAAGTTTTCTACCAATTTCAATAAGTCAAAGACGGACTGTCTATCAAAAGCTGTCAGTTTTCTGCCGATTTTCAAAGTATGCCGTGAATCTGATGCGATGGTGTTTTCTCAGAACAACATTCCATCAATTCTGGAGTCCCGCAGGTCTCCGTCCTATTCCCGTCCCTATTTCAGGTTTTTAACAATGACCTTCTGTCATCGACCCAGAACCCAATCAATTCCTTTGCAGATGACAGTAACATTTGTGATTCATATTCAAGCACCCAAATTCTTTGAAGATTGAGAGTAAAAAGCGCTCAATGAATGATACACTCAATAATGACCTTAAAACCATCTCCGAGTGGGTTCATGGACACAGAAAAATCCTTTTTTGGCATGAGGTTGGAAGAATAAAAATTTTGTTGTACCAACTAACTTCATTCGGTTAAATCGAATGGTTTACAAATTTGCTGGCGCAACTTCCATATTGGCCTATACACTTGAAATATTAATCTATACACACTCCTAATGGTTCTAAATATTTTCTAAATTGTTCTAAAATAGTTCAAAATTGGTTGCAGTACAAACCACAACTCTTTTCATTTTGACAATAACATCCGACTTAGGGGTTGAGAGTACCGAATAAGTTGGTTGGGCAAAAAGTTGGTTGGCACTACAAATCTCTATTCAGTGTGTGCAAATAGAGTTTATTTTAATGCATGCAAGACTCAATGTTGTCTGTTATCTCACCAAAGTATGGTTTCACCCATCCCTCCCATCAAATTGGGCTCTGTGGATATTGCGCAGTCAGCTGCTCTTAACCTTTTGGGCATATCAATTCAATGTGACCTCCGTTGGAATGATCACATATTCGATGTGTCGAAAGAAACGGCCAAGTGCCTCGGTTTTCTGAAACGGTGTAAGACATACTTCACTCCTGCTGACTAACGCACTATCTACACTACCTACATTCGGCCTAAGATGGATTACAATTCACACATATGCACAGCGACTTCAAAATCTTCTTTAGAGTTCTTGGATCGAACCTAACAACGTGCAATATATTTAATAGAGAATGAAAATAGTTCATTCTCTATTGGTTCTCTTGAACACCGAAGAACCATAGAGTGTATAACCCTTTTTTATAGGTATTACTATGGTAAGTGTTCGTGGGAAATACATAACCTGATTCCACCAGGTCCTGTGTTCTCTCGTTCACTCGGTTCTCAAAAGAACTACGCATTACAGAGTGAATTCGTTCTTCAGTCGCACAATACGTTTGTGAAACAATCTTCCTGCGTCTGTTTTTCTCGACATTTTTAATATTGAGAAATTTAAAGCAAATATCCCCTGACACTACTCCATCATTCCCTCCATCTCCCTTTAACCTATAATCCTTTCCTACGATCAACACTATGCACTGCGTTGGTTAATTTGTAAAAAAAAAACCTTAAAATTTAATATACTGTCATCTGTGTATTTGCCGGAATAATGCCGAAAATATTCCTGAAATATGCAAGACATTTTGTCACGGGAGTTCTCAAGTTCGAGTTCGAGAAATTCTGAATTTTTATTTTTCTGTCGACTTTGTTTCATTTGTAAATCAACATTTTCGTTCGAAAATTGAGGATCTCATTTTCAAAATTGTGTTCAGAAACTGTTTATACTAGGTATACAGAAAGAAATACTAAAGATATGATGAAAATAATAAATGTGAAAATCATATTTTTTCAATTTTTTCCACCATTGTGTTACAGTAATTTTCCAAATGCTCACAGAACTAAAAAATAAAACATTTTTACATATTTTTCCGAAATATTTTAGATAGAAAAATGTCGAATTTGTACCAAAGACTGCTTATTTTCAGCACGTTCCTCAAATATGCCGTGAATATGCGATTTAAAAAGTTATATACTTCCCAACACATCTGTTATTATCTGTGTGTTTGCCGGAAAACTGCCCAAAATAATCCTAAAAAAATGACAGAAATTTTGACTTGCGATATCAGTTTTTTAAATTAAAATTCATAATTCGACCCAATTGTGTATAAAAAAGTCATATATAATTTATGTGTTAAGTGACATATTGAAAAATTACATGATGTATATTTCTCTAAAACATATCAACTCGTGAGTTACATTACTCAATATTTTTGGACCTTATTATGTTATATAATTAAAATCGTATAAATACGAGTCATGAAAATATGTTAATTTCATATGTTCAAAGAACTTGGATATAATTTTAATTTTTTAACTTCAGCTTTAGACTCTGACTTTAAATTATTGAAGTAATCTCGTCAAAAAAAGTCTTAATTTAGCATAAGATTTGAAAGAGTTGCAATTATTGCTAGACTCATTTCATGTCCACCTTCAATTAATTTATCCCTGTTAAATTACCGTGTTGAATTACCATTTCCTTCTGATATATCAGCTCTGCCTTCGTAAAATTAGCTACTAAGACTTTCAACTTTGAGTTTATAGAATTAACCTTGATGTAAAATTGCTAAAATAAATTATTAATTTTTACATTATTTAGTAATAAATATTAATATAATAATTGAATAAATCCTTTAAAACCTAGATTCTATAATGGGGTCTAGGTTATGAAAAATGCCATGTTTAACACGTAGCAATTAAGTCCATCACTATTTTCGCCGCACCTACGAAAACAAAGGCGAACTTTTCAAAGTCACTCTCGCGCGTGTTTGTTACTCTATAATTTACACGTCGAGCTCTCTCCTCTCTCTCTGTGTGCGCTCTGCTCTACTTTGGAACGTCTGGTGCGCTCCTTTGCACGTTGTAGCTCTATGCACTACTGTGCTACTGTGTTCTACAATAGGGGGTTGAAGTGTGGCAAAAGGCGTCGCAACAAAAAAACGCAAACTCATTAGGATGCATATCGGCAGCGCAGCAACTGCGCAGTACGCAGTAAATGAGTGTTTTTGTTTTTTGATGTTGCTGCGTGCGTTGGACTCATTGTTGCGGGCAACACGTTGCGTGGCGTACATGAGGCCGATTGCGCTTTTTACGTCTTTGACTTTAACTACTTTTTCACCTACCTTTTAACTACCCCCTACCTTAATTTCTTCTACTACTTTTTCGACTACTTCATTTTTTTTCTGCTGTTTTTTTGCAGCTAATAAAACTGCGCTGATTACGGCCAACAAATTATAGGGTTCAACATTGTTGCTGTGCATTGTATTCATTTAAGTTTTTTTTTATGATTTTATTTGATGATTAAAATATGAACTTACAACAGCTGAAATTACAACAACAGTTGCACTGCAGGGTGCAGTTAAAAGCAACAACAACAACAACTTGTTAAGTGGCAAATTTGCCAAAAGGCTGCAGGTGCGCCAGGACCTCACCTAAAAATGCAAATTGCGAAAAATATTTAGTTGCAAGGTCAGCAATTTCTGTTGCTGCTGTTGCTACTGTTGTTCTTGATGTTGCTGCCGTTTGCAGGCTGGCAACAAACTGCGCGACTTGTAAACAAGATTATATTGGATTATGATGCATTACGTGCTGGTGACAGGCAACACACACACATAATAAAACTCATGTAATATCCCAGCTGGAAATGCACATTTTGATGACCATCGTAATAATCGTTTTCAATAAAACGACAATTGTTATTTGCAGGAAAAATGTTTGCCAAAATATTTTTAAATAATGATGCCAAATGATAGGTGCAACAAACAATTAATACCTTTACACCACCATTTTATCTTGCACCAATAAAGAGTTATAGCAAAAAAACGAAGAAATTGAAAATATGGTCCTGTCAAAAGGGCGAATCCTTTGCTATAACATTAATTGTTTGATTTTAAAGCACCTTTCGTTTGGCATCATTATTTTTTCAAACATTTTCCCAAACATGTTTCCTGCAAATGATAAAAATCCGATAGGTGCTTTAAAAACAAACATTTAGCCTTTACAACACTATTTTATCTTATACCAATAAAAAGTTATTGCAAAAAAACAAAAAGATTTGCCCTTTTGGCATGGCAAAATTTTACAAATTTTCGAATTCGCCCTTTTCGTTTTGTCTTTTATGACTAGAAATATCCAACAAAATCACATACGATTTTGGCACAGTATACTTGGAGAAAAACTACATACAAAAATGTTAAAAAAATGCAAATGTCAAAATTATACATTCGCCCCTTTGGCATGATAGTGACGATATGATTTTTGTTCAATTTCAATACTAAGGGTGTGTGCTAAGGTTGGACTAAATTTGATGTGTATGATAATGGTGAACGCCGCATAATCTACACTCAGAAAAAATACTATATAATTAATAGTTTTTTACTATTAAAAATAGTCAATAGGATAAATTATTATTTTAATCGGAAAATACCATTAAAAACTAGAAAATACCATGACATTTCTATTGAGTTGAAGCGTTGAAACGTTAGCAATTTAGTCCAATTCGCATATTTAGAATTTCTAAACAATTGCATAATAAAAAAATTAATATAAATAAAATAATTGATAAATTGATAAAAAGATGGGAATTTCATATGTACGCATTAGACTGACAATGATTTTGTATGAAAAAAAAACATCGAGTTTAATTTTGAAAGCCACCCCCTAGAAATGCTGAAATGAGAAAATCGATGTGAAGAGTTTTCAGCGAAATTCGAATATGGGAAATGGACCTGCCGCACTATGGGTCAGAAACCGCATTAGCGTCTCATAAATACTTTAGGTAAAAGTCATCGGAAATTAATGAAATAAAAGGTTTTAGAAAGATAAATTATTTTTTGTATTATTATTATTTTAAATATACGAAACACATGCTCAAACATGAAAAAAATATTTATATTTTTTAAAGATTTTTTGAGCAATATTTTTAAGTGCCTTTTTTCGAAATGTTTCGAACCAAAAGTATATTACGGACTGCGTCGAATAAAATTGTCCGCTACAAAAATGAAAAAATCAAGAAATCTAGTAATCGAATTTTTATAGAATAAAATATTTTATTTTGCAAATTATTTTTAGATCTAAAAAAAAATATAAAAAACCTGAAATTATTTTTTTTTAATAAAAAGTTTTAATTTTTCCGGAACCCCTTCCATTAATGTTGTAATAGTAGTGTCCGACCGACACCCTCACAGCTGCTGAAGACCACTTTCTTTTAAAGTCTTGAAGGTCATTGGCCACTTTTTTTGTTGTCTTCATCTCCCTTTTTACTAAAGCCCAGTATCTCTCAATCGGCCTGAGTTCTGGACAGTTTGGTGGATTGGCTTCTCTAGGCACCAAAATCACTGCATTTTGTTGGATCCACTCTAAGGCCGTTTTTCTGTAGTGACATCATGTTGACGTAAAAATGGAAGCAATCTCTTTTGCAAGCATTCCTTCACATATATTTCGCTATTAATTGTACCCGATGTCACGAATGAGCTGCTCCTTTTTCCACAACTGCAAATTGCCTGCCAAACAAGGAATTTCTTTGGGAATTTTGTCATTTTTTTTTTATTTGAATTTTTCAGCGATATTTCCTCGAGAATCGGCTGTATAAAATTCCTACCCAGGTAGCTGAGAAAAGTCCGCTAAAACATAAGTTTCGTCGTCCATTATGCAGCAATCAAATTTTTTAAAAAAATCTTGGTTCAGCTTTTTAGCTCGTTGTTTTGCGGTCTCATTCCTGACGGCATTTCTATCCGGAACTTTTTGGACCTTGAACGTCTTCAGCCCAGCTTCTTTCTTAGTCCTGCGCACGAAATATTCTGAGCAATCCGCCTTTCTCGCCAATTTCCTTCCGCATATGCTTGGATCTTTCTTTAAAATATTCTTCGACTTTTCACGATCATGTGGGCCTTTTTTTACCAGAACCTTTCTTCCGATCAATACTCAGTTCTTCCTTAAAGCGGTTGATAATGCGAGAAATGGTCTTAGGGTTAGTCCTACCTCCGTGGCAATTTTTTTGAAAGACCAACTAGGTTGTTTTTGAAAAATTTTAATTATATTTTCTCGCACTTCCACTTCGTTTGCCATTTTCGCGTTAAATAAATTTTGTATTGACTATAACTGACACAAATTATTTTCTGCCATTTAATCCAGAGCTACTATGATCAAATTTTTTTAATTTGAATCTTGCAATAGCACATTATGGGAAGATATGTAACGGACAATTTTATTCGACGCAGTCCTTATGTGGTACAATTTTGGAATTTTGGTATGATATTCAGCTTTCAAACAGTGCTTTTAAAATTGTTATGATATGCTTATATACACTGTTAAAAATTAAAGAGTACGTGCATATTTTGAATTCTAAAACTTATACTTTGGTTGAAGTTTTAACTATCGCGCTGTTCCTCGCCGAAAGAAATTTTAATGAATTTGTGTATACAATTTAATGGTTATTCATAAAAACTAAAAGGGAAAGTGCGCAAAAAATGTCAGAGCCAAAAATGTAAGATGGGTAAAAAAAAATATATATATTTTTGACAAAAAGAAATATTTGTAACGCGAATGAGTTAATTAAATATAGTTTGTGATACTACTACCGCCCAGCATTTAAATGCATATTTCATAAAAATTGGTATAGCCGTTCGGAATTTATAGCAATTTCATTAAAAAGTAATTTAACCACGAAAATATGTGATTACTACCCTTCATTATAATATTTATACTACATAAACATAGGACATCTTACTGCTGGCATTAATACAAATAATTTGATTGAAAATCATCGAAATCGGTTATTACGTTCATGTTTTATTACGTTTTACCTTAATGGACGAAATACAAGAATTTGCGATTTTACTACAGCTGTTATTCAAGGATTATGCACTGAGCTTGATAAAGGGTTTTTCAACAGGGACGCTACAAAAGTGAAGCGACAGGGACAGCAAACGACGCCATATTTCTTGCCACTCTTTTGACATTTCTCTTCAGTAAGGTTTGCCATTTCATGCTGGAAAGATATGCGAATTCGAATTTCGGTAGTAAATTTTAATAATTTCGACTCGTTGTTGGCTCGTATATCTTTCCATCTTGAAATGGCAAACCTTACTGAAGAGAAATGTCAAAAGAGCGGCATGAAATGGCAAACCTTACTGAAGAGAAATGACAAAAGAGCGGCGCTCTTATTGAAAAAACGCTTCATATGAAAAATTTCACATCCGCTTGTTCGATTCTTTCCATTTTTGGAACATAGTAAGATACTATCAATATATAACTAAATACAAATCTTACAGTTAAATATGTAGCAAAAATTTACATTTTTCAAAAAAAAAAAATTTTTATATATGAAATAAGCCACTCCCTGAATTCCAAGTATTCTAAGGTGCATCTATAAAATAATGTAATTCAAAATTTAAACTGTTTATCTCTTAAATCAAAATAAATAAGTGTTAAAAACACCTTTTTCAATTTTCATATAAGAAAAGTGCCACTCCCCTTTTTCATATTTTCTCCATTTTCACAGAAAGACCAATAACTATATTAATCCAAAATTTCATTAATTTATCTCTGTTAACAATGCCAGGGTTATACATTAAACTTTTACATATGAAACTGTCACTCCCCCTTTTCAAATTGCACCCATTTTTATAAAGGAATAATGTACTATTACAAGCTAACTAAGTTCATAGTTTCGATCATTTATCTCTTAAACTTCAAAAGTTATTGGCTAATAAATGCGAAAATTATTTTTATTGTTTTCCGATTCTACTCATTTTTAGACTATCGCAAGATACAAACATAGAGTAAATAATTCCAAAGTTTCATGAATTTATCTTTTAATATACATAAGTTATAGGCATATATAATATCATTGAAATTTCGTTAGTAAACGAAATTTCTTTAAAACACCAAGATACACCTATTAACTATTTGTATCCAAAATGTTATTCATTTATCTCTCATACAACACAAGTTATAGATTTGTGAGACGCAAAAGTGCTTTCTGGCCCACTGTACTGCATGCATCAGTTCGACACATTCGACAAGTTTCGATATGTTTCGAGAACCTTCTACTCGTTGGTATCTCATGTTATGTGTTTCTAATGCGCTGATCTTATATCTCTTTCTCGCACATTTTCCCAGTGCGCTGAATGATCTTCCGTCTCTTTCTAACACATTGCTTAGTGCACTGAATTGTGCACTGAAATCTCTTGCACAGTGGAGCAAATTACCTCTTTTCGTAACAACATTTTATTAATTTGCATACAAAATGAAAAAATCGATGAAATATGAATGTGGAAATGGTTACAATTTTTTCTATATACTCATAAAACAATCTCATAAAAACCCATTAAAATTTGTCAATAGGGCAATAGCATACAAAAATTAAATATTTTCATCTAAACTCATAATGATAATTTGCAGAAACAATAAGTGATAATCTTCCTCTTGCTCTTGCACAGGTACATATCGTCACTGTCATGCCAAAGGGGCGAATGTGCATTTGTAAAAATTTTGGGAAATCAAATTTTAAAGTTTGAAGTGCTTTAAAAATTAGAAAAATTTAGTTTTTTTTCAATTTTTTTTTGTTATTTTGGTTTATTCACGAATTATTATCACGTATGTAAAATTTCTTTGGATTCGGACAATTTACTGAATTATAAATACGAATTTTGTGAGGCTATATCCTGACCAAAACGCAAATATTTTTGTTTTTATGCTATAACTTTTTATTAGCTTAAAATAAAATAGTGATGTAAAGGAATTAATTGTTTGTTTTTAAAACACCTATCTATTGGCATCATTATTTAAAAATATTTTGCCAAACATTAATTTGCCATTTGTTATTTGAAGGAAATTTTTTTTGGCAAATTTAAATAATGATGCCAATCGATAGGTGCTTTAAAAACAAACAATTAATACCTTTAAACTACTATTTCATCTTGCACAAATAAAAAGCTATAGCAAAAAAACGAAGAAATTGGAAAAATTGAAAATCTTGTCATGCCAAAAGGTCGAATCTTTTCTTTTTCGCCATAACTATTTATTGGTACGAGATAAAATAGTGGTGTAAAGGCATTTATTGTTTGTTTTTAAAGCACCTATCGATCTGCATCATTACTTAAAAATATGTTCTTGCTAATAACAAAAATTCGAAAAATTGAAAATCTTGTCATGCCAAAAGGGCGAATCTTTCCTTTTTCGCCATAACTATTTATTGGTACGAGATAAAATAGTAGTGTGAAGGCATTTATTGTTTGTTTTTAAAGCACCTATTGAACTGCATCATTATTTAAAAATATTTTGCCAAACATTTTTTCCTGCAAATAACAAATGGCAAATTAATGTTTGACAAAATATTTTAAATTAATGATGCAGATCGATAGGTGCTTTAAAAACAAACAATAAATGCCTTCACACTACTATTTTATCTCGTACCAATAAATAGTTATGGCGAAAAAGGAAAGATTCGCCCATTTGGCATGACAAGATTTTCAATTTTTCAAAGTCTCCCTTTTGGTTTTGACTTTTGTGGCTAGATATATCCAACAAAACGACACGCGATTTTAGCACAGTATACTTGAGGAAAAACTACATTCAAAAATGTAAAAAAAACGCAAATGTCAAAAATTGCACATTCGCCCCTTTGGCATGATAGTGACGATATGTATGAGTTTGCTCTTGTAATATCATTTTTGCTCTTAGTTCAAGAATCCTGCAAATTTAATGTTATGACAGGTCTACCTATCTGCCTACATTTTTCTAATTAAAATTAAAAAATCAAAACATTAAATTTGCAGAATTCTTGCACTAAGAGCAAAAATGATAGAGCAAGAGCAAACTCATACATATGTACCTGTGCAAGAGCAAGAGGAAATTTATCACTTATTGTTTCTGCAAACTATCATCAATACATTTACAGTTACTTTGCGGTTATAATTTTAGTAATTTTTCATAAAAGGAAAAAGTTTTTGAATAAATAAATAAATATTTTTGTTTTTTTTTTTGTTTTCTAATTTTATTTCAAATACATAAGTTTATAGATATTCCTATTGGGTGTTTATTAATAGCTGATTATATCCACTTTTATATGATGCATGTGTCGGCAACACAAATTGGCCGGAGTCCTGCGCGACCAATATTGCCACCCAAAACCCAATAGGTACTATGCACAACACATTCAGGCAATTTGCGTTGATTTTATATTGTGGCTGTTGTGCTTTTTCGTTATTTTTCTTTTATGATTTTCTTTTACTTTTTGTTTTAAATTTTATTTTTTAATGAATATTGGCGCGGTCTCGGTTTCGCGCCACATCCGTTGCGGCGTTACCAAAACCGTGCTGCAAATGATTTTTACAATGATTACGCGCGAATTTAATTGCGCGAAGGCGTTAAGGCCAACGGCAATAGGGGGGCCTATATTTTTTATTGTATTAAATGACAGGTATTAACGACGGACGGACCTGCGGTCATTTCGGCCATTTTGGGTGCAGTTGGCCGAAAGGCGATAAAGAAATTATTTGGCTGTGCAATAATTGAGGCTTGATTTGAGTTTTTTTTTTACTTTTTTAAAAGTTTTTATTACATTTTTTTTGTTTTTTATTTTTATTATTTTAAAATTTTTTGTATCTTCTCATACGGCAGCCACTTTTTTTTGTTGAACTGATTGCATTTTTCAGGTTGAATTTATTACATATTGATGATCAATGAGATTCTTTAGCTGTACAATTCAATAAAATGCTTTTTAATTACGCACTATTTGTAGCTTCCAGTGGGTTACAATGTATCTGTGATGTATGTGTCCAATGTATCTGCAAGTACGTGTCTGCATTCCTGTGGTCATTGGTTTTATTTTGTTTTTTGGTGCCCAAACCAATCACTGCAAATAATTAATCGACCCGTGAAATGCGATTAAAAGTGTTTCGTATTTATTTGCGCCACTTTGTGGCTTAATATTAAAATGCAATTTATTTTTGTATCTGCGCGATACACTTTCATCGAACTCATTATGCGAATGGTGGGCGTAAATTTTTATTTTAAGTACCGCTTATCAATGATTTTACATAAATTACCTACATATTGTAATTATATAAAAATCTTTATATTGGTTTCAGCATTACATTTCAGAGCATAATTAGCTGATTAAACAATATAAAAAAAAAAAATTTATACGCGATCTTAGTATGATATGGAACGATGGAATTAATATTTATTTAATTTATTCAATCTACGGATTTGTATACATTTCAAAAAAATAAATATTAATTTCATTAAATAACTCTTACAACAAATGTATATCATTTACATTGTGCCGCTTAAAAGATATTGCATCATAGTTCTTTCGAAAATTTGCAATAACCTTTGTATTGTCGGAAATAAATTTATAAAACTAAAATTGAAAGTTTATAATTGCATCACCAATCACAGTTGCGAATCTGCACAGAAAAAATAAATTCATCAATATGATGAATTTATTCATAAATATTATGAATTTTTCTACCAACTACCAGATTCATCATATTAAAACCACCGTTCATTAAATGACATATTGATGCATTCAATGTACATCATATTGATGAATTCCGTTCTTCAAACCAGGATTCATTGTATTGAAGAGCCATTCATAATATTAATGACTAACGTCATCAATGTTATGAATGCTATCATAAATAGGAAGAACGCTTGGTAATTGTCGAAAAAGTGTTCTTCAATATGATGAACTGTATGTGAAGAATACGCTTCATCATATTAATGAACCAAAATATAAAATACAACATATATGTTCTTCATATTGAAGAATGCTGTTCAGTAAACCAAATTTCTATCAACATATTTATTTTTTCGTTCATTTTTTGCAGTACTTCTCAATTCTGAAGTAGTTCTTGTATGTTATTTCTTATATAATGCTTGTTCGACATGCATAAATTAGTAAAATGTTTTATAATATATTTATAAGATATTGTCTTAACGTGCTCAAGGTCCAGTCGGTACAAATTGGGTGTTTTGTACCAACAATTCTACATTTCAAGTCGCTTACGTAGCAAATTGCTGCACGCAACAACAACTTTGGCAAAATCTTGAGTTGATGCAGTTTTTGCATTTTTGCTTTTGGTTCTATCTTCAATGCACATAATTCTTATTGTGCTTATTGGAGAAGGAAAACTTAAGCAATTTGAAATGTAGAATCTTCAGAGAAAGATCGCTGATGAAGCCCCTGCCTCTGAAACACTCACTGCATTTTGCCAATTGTTTGTTGTTTTATTTGTTGGTACAAAACACCCAATTTGTACCAACTGGACATTGAGCACGTTAAGACAATATCTTAAAAGTATCAAAAGAGGTCGTAAAACAAAAACGTTTTATAATATATTTATTATAATTACAATTTTTTATTAATAAAAAGTTATATTTTTTTTTTTTCGATAATTTTTTTAAAATTTTTTTAATGTTATTTTTTAAATAAAAACACTTTTTTTTTATAATAATTCGAAAAAAAAGTGTTGTAAAATTTTATTTAAAAAATAACAGAAAAAATTGAAAAAAAAAATTTGAAAAAAAAAAACTGAAAAAAAAAATTCGGACAAAAAAAAATTGTCAAAAAAAAAATTGTTGGAAAAAAAAATTAGTTCGAAAAAAACTTTTTTTTTAGAAAAAAAAAATCTGTTGTTTTTCAAACAAAATTTTTTTTTCAAAATATATTTTTTATAAATATAACTTTTTATTAAAAAAAAGCTGTAATTAAAATAAATATATTATAAAACATTTTACTAATTTATGCATGTCGAGCAAGTACTATATAAGAAATAACACACAAGAACAACTTGAGAACTGAGAAGTATGGCAAAAAATGAACGAAAAAAAAATATTTTGAAAGAAATTTGTTTAAGAAATTTGTTTAAAGCGTTCTTCAATATGAAGAACATATATGTTGTATTTTTATATTTTGGTTCATTAATATGATGAAACGTATTCTTCATATACAGTTCATCATATTGAAGAACACTTTTTCGACAGTTACCAAGCGTTCTTCATATTTATGATAGCATTCATAACATTGATGGTGTTAGTCATTAATATTATGAATGGCTCTTCAATACAATGAATCATGGTTTGAAGAACGGAATTCATCAATATGATGTACATGTTTTTTCTGTGTAGGATGATCTATGTTCATGATGTGTTGTATGACTTAAAATAATTGAAATATACACAACCATGGACACGAAACCCAACAAAATTTAAACAAGACAACTCGATCGCTTTTGAATGTTTGGGAAAATCCTAAAATTCTAGGAACGTTTGCTCTTGATTAAAATGCAAAAAGATGAAATTCACGTTTGAAAAGTTAATCGAATTAAAATCAAGGGGACATAGAAAAACCGTTATCTATAACATGACATTTCACAATGTTCGAAATATATGAAATTGAAAACGTTAAATCGAAATATGGTACATGACATTTCGTATCACCATCAATTTCGAGTGAAAGTGAAATGCAGAACATGTCCGTATACCCAAAGTCAGTGCCACTTTTTGGCTAAAACATATAGACACAAAATTTCATCAAATACTGACCATTATTTTTCAATTATGTGGTTTCGGACTAGAGATGGGTGCGTGTCTGTTTTTGATGGCACGGGCACGTCGATAGGTGACACGCACGAGCACGAGCCCGACGACTAAATTTAAAGGCACCTGTAAGAAGCACGATAAAACACGGGATATAGAAACGCATGATGAAGCACGGAAAACACTAAAACAAAGCACGAAATCATGAAACTAAAAAAAATCTTTAATGAGCGCGTGTCTTATTTTAGAGGCACGATCACGACAACAGCTAGCACGCACGGAGATTTGCACGCACGAATTTAGATTTTTCGGGTGTGACACGAAAAAAGCTCGGCACGCGCGCATCTCTCTACAGACAGGCTAAATGGACTCAGGTAGTAATGCTGATCAAGAATATATATATATATATATATATATATATATATATATATATATATATATATATATATATATATATATATATATATACTTTTCCGTACCGGAAACGCCTCCGTTGCAATATATCAAAAACTTAATATACCCTGTAGCTCATAGGTGTTTCTAACATAAAAGCATTTCCTGTGGTTCCAGACGGGAATTTCGTATGCTTAAAGCTTTAATATCTCGAAGGAAAATTAATGAATTTACTTAATTTTGTGCATGTAGTATTTAAATAGGACTAAACATCTGCAACAAATTATAGAATTATATACGGTAGATCAAAAGATATAATAAAATAGTGGGCGTTCCGGACGGGACGAAAACAGAAATAAATATCGAGGTTCATATGGATATGCCAAAATGTCAGCATATTTTGCGTACAAATAATTTGTTTGAAATATTTTAAAAAATAATTGAAATCATGTGCTTTCTTTGTATATTTACACTTTGTTTCTATAGTTTATAGTTTTTTCATAAAAAATCACAGACAAATTTCGGACAGGACATTCCGGACGGAACAAAAAATCCGTATAGAAATTATCAGTACGATTTTTATAATAAAAATACTTTTTGCGTACAATATATTTTTTTGAATTATCTCTCAACATAGCTGGTATAATTTACTTTATTTTTGTATATGAACACTTTGTTCCTAAAGTTTACAGTTATTTCGTAATAAATGTCAGAAAAATTCCGGACGTTCCGTATGGAAATTTGCACTACGATTTGTTGCTAAAAATAATTTTGTATATGACAATATCAAGAAACATTATTACGAAATGAAAAGTGAGGTACTATTCAACTTTCCAGATGTTTTTAATTTGATATGTTTTATACTGTAGTTTTACATTTTTGGTTATCAAAGTTCCGGACGGGACAGATTTCAGTTAGCTGTCAAACATTTCTAGAGTTACTAGGATGTTTACATTTTTGAGAATACCGAGGAAATTCTACTTTAAAAACAGTGAATTCAACTCTTTAACTCAGTTTACTATGGTAATAAATGTATTTTTTTGGTTCCGGACGGGACATCGAAAATCCTTATACAAAAATCGAGGACAATGGTAGTCATATTCTTGCAGAGTGAATCTTGTACTTTTTCTTGCAGGTTCAGTCTTGTTCTTGCTGCATGCACAGAAAAAAAAATGTACATCATATTGATGAATTCTGTTCTTCAAACCATGATTCATTGTATTGAAGAACCATTCATAATATTAATGACTAACGCCATCAATGTTATGAATGCTATCATAAATATGAAGAACGCTTGGTAACTGTCGAAAAAGTGTTCTTCAATATGATGAACTGTATGTGAAGAATACGTTTCATCATATTAATGAACCAAAATATAAAATACAACATATATGTTCTTCATATTGAAGAATGCTGTTCATTAAACCAAATTTCTATCAACATATTTTTTTTTCATTCATGTTTTGCCGTACTTCTCAATTCTCAAGTAGTTCTTGTGTGTTATTTCTTATATAATGCTTGCTCGACATGCATAAATTAGTAAAATGTTTTATAATATATTTATTATAATTACTACTTTTTATTAATAAAAAGTTATTTTTATAAAAAATATATTTTTGAAAAAAATATTTTTTTCGAACAATTTTTTTTTTCGAAAAACTTTTTTTTCGAACAATTTCTTTTTTCGAATTTTTTTTTTTTTCGAACCGATTTTTTTTTCGAACAAATTTTTTTTTTTTCGAACAATATTTTTTTACGAAAACATTTTTTTTTGTACCAATTTTTTTTTCGAACAATTTTTTTTTCGAACAAAAATTTTTTTTTTGAAAATTTTTTTTTTTCGGAACTATTTTTCTTCCCTAAAATTTTTTTTTTCTGATAATTTTTATAAATTTTTTTTTCTGTTATTTTTTAAATAAAATTTTTAAAACACTTTTTTTTGATTTATTTTATAAAAAAAAAATTTTTTTTGAAAAAATATTATGAACAAATTCATCAAAATGACAATTCAAATTCATTGTATTGAACATTTTGTTCATATATATAATGAATGCATTCATTAATATGTCATTTAATGAACGGTGGTATCAATATGATGAAACTGGTAGTTGGTGAAAAAATTCATAATATTTATGAATAAATTCATCATATTGAAGAATTTTTTTTTCTGTGAGTGTCTGGCATTTCTGTAAATAATTATCTAGAAAATATTCTCTGCTTTCCCCAGATAAAATTTTTGGTAGGGTCGAGGCAGTTCACAAAAATTTTCTCGACATATTTCAAACAGACAAAGGCGGAGCTGTCTCTTTTCTGCGCATTTCCAAAATATGGCGTGAATCTGCCACTAAAATGCCATCAAATTTTACAATCTGCTATACACTTCCAAAAATATTCCATATAGCTGTGTGTTTCCAGACATTTTGTCTTGAGTTATTAATTGAATAACAAATTTTAATTTAAAGAAATTATGAAATTTGTATTTTTGATACCCAAATAGTTATGACCAACAAAATTTCATTTTTGCTGTGGCAGTTTTTACAAATTTTGTATTGAATTGGAGAGAAAATGGAGAGAAAAACTGTTTGTTCGAGAGTAAAAATGATTAGGCAAAATTCAAAATATACAGAAAAAACTTTTTAATAAATAAATATTTTGCTAATATTAAACGTATTATACAAAATGATTTTCATATACAAAAAGTAGTAAAAACTAAAGAATATAATTAGAACTTTGAATTTGAGATTTTATATTTTTATTTAAAAAAAAGTTTTTAAATGGCAAACTTTTTTTTAAGCAAACTGGCACTAAAGTTGAAGGCAATGCGTGTCACTCATTCGCAGTGCAACGCCATAAAAGTTATATTTAGCATTGTAAAAATGAAACACTTTAGAGTAATAAATGGAAAAAGTTTTAAGAAAAAACGACTTCTTTGAATTGTCATTTATTATCAAATGAATACAAACATTTTCAAAACATTTAGTTAAATGCATAAATTATGCTTTTTGGTGCTGTCTGTCTGTCGTCAACGTCAACGAACTGCGTGCTTAACTTGAATTGGAATTGTAATAAAATGAAAAACTTGAACCCAACACCAATAAATAAACATGTGAGATATATTAAAAAACTTTGAGTCAACATATTTTAAATGTGCAACATAATAGTATTCGGAATGTGGCATTTTGTAGGCAGTATTTCGTCGTGCTTTATCGCTCGACGGACGCCATTGTTGCCGATGACGTGTGCCACCGTCTCGATGTTGCCGCCAAGAAGAATGCAATGCGGATACGTCACACTGGGTTTTGCCCACATTTTATGCAAATTTTGCGTTCAAGGAAAGTTGGTCCTTTGCCGATGTCGATTTCAATCCAATGTTGTTTCGGTGCGCCTCGCCTTGCCGCAGTTAAATGTGGGCAAAAGTGAAAAGGATTCGTTTGAAAAGGATTTGTTTACGCTTTGAAATAGTTTTGAAGTAATGTTGCTATTGTTTTTTAGTTGGCATTTTGTGCTAGTTATTTTTTAATTTTTGGATTTTTTTTTTATTGTTTGAAATTTATTTTTATTTTATATTTTATATTTTATATTTTATATTTTATATTTTATATTTTATATTTTATATTTTATATTTTATATTTTATATTTTATATTTTATATTTTATATTTTATATTTTATATTTTATATTTTATATTTTATATTTTATATTTTATATTTTATATTTTATATTTTATATTTTATATTTTATATTTTATATTTTATATTTTATATTTTATATTTTATATTTTATATTTTATATTTTATATTTTATATTTTATATTTTATATTTTATATTTTATATTTTATATTTTATATTTTATATTTTATATTTTATATTTTATATTTTATATTTTATATTTTATATTTTATATTTTATATTTTATATTTTATATTTTATATTTTATATTTTATATTTTATATTTTATATTTTATATTTTATATTTTATATTTTATATTTTATATTTTATATTTTATATTTTATATTTTATATTTTATATTTTATATTTTATATTTTATATTTTATATTTTATATTTTATATTTTATATTTTATATTTTATATTTTATATTTTATATTTTATATTTTATATTTTATATTTTATATTTTATATTTTATATTTTATATTTTATATTTTATATTTTATATTTTATATTTTATATTTTATATTTTATATTTTATATTTTATATTTTATATTTTATATTTTATATTTTATATTTTATATTTTATATTTTATATTTTATATTTTATATTTTATATTTTATATTTTATATTTTATATTTTATATTTTATATTTTATATTTTATATTTTATATTTTATATTTTATATTTTATATTTTATATTTTATATTTTATATTTTATATTTTATATTTTATATTTTATATTTTATATTTTATATTTTATATTTTATATTTTATATTTTATATTTTATATTTTATATTTTATATTTTATATTTTATATTTTATATTTTATATTTTATATTTTATATTTTATATTTTATATTTTATATTTTATATTTTATATTTTATATTTTATATTTTATATTTTATATTTTATATTTTATATTTTATATTTTATATTTTATATTTTATATTTTATATTTTATATTTTATATTTTATATTTTATATTTTATATTTTATATTTTATATTTTATATTTTATATTTTATATTTTATATTTTATATTTTATATTTTATATTTTATATTTTATATTTTATATTTTATATTTTATATTTTATATATTATATTTTATACTTTATGTCGAATGCCTAACTTTGTGCAAATATTTGAAATTGTTGCGCGTGGTTTTCAAAGTGTAACAGATACTTTCAAAACTTACCGCCCAAGTGTCTCGGTGTGCTCGACGCAGGAAGCGCTTCGCCGTGCCGCGCCATGTTTTGCCTACATTGCGCCATGTTTGCGGCCATTGGACGACACAATAAAAATGTCGCGCATTCATCGCCATTATTAACAACTTTCGCTTTAATGCAAATATGGCAGAGTGAAGACTTTTGTGGGGATTTGGCTAAAACATTAGAGCCGTTTAATGTTGTTTGTCTTATTGTTGTTTTAGTACTTGTTGTTGTTGTTTTATTTGTTACAAGAACAAAGCGCATTAATGCACATTATGAAGGAACTAGTTCAACCGGAAATTCAATTGAGACGTCGTCGTCAGTGTCGTTTTTTGTGTAGCGCACATGTTATGTTCTGCTTTTTTGTTTTTGTTGGTTTTTTAATATTCTTGTTGTTGTTGTTGTATTTTCTTATAGTTGTTGTTTTTCCCCCATAGTTATTGTTTTCGCCCTTAGTTGTTTGAATTATAAAGTAAATGTACCACATCCGACACTTGATTCGTATTCCAAAAATTCGATTTTTTATATTCTGAACAACGGTTATTATTACATTATATAGAAGTAGTTGAAAATGTGCAAGCTTTTTAAAAAAACAATGAATTTACTTTAAACATTCAAATTACAAAGTGTCGGCAATTAGATGCATGGGTATTTGCATGGCACGTAATGCCGACATAGGTGCAAAAAATATAAAAATATTGCATTAATTTAATTTAGCAGTTTCTCAATAACTTTTTTTAGTTTATTTATTAGCTGTATGTTTTTTCTATAATAGCAATTCCAAGGACTGCGCAAAAAAAATTGCCCATCACATGATTTACTTTTCTTGTATTAAATATTATAAAAAAATCAAAAAATGTTTTGTATGTAGCAGGGTAAGAAATGAAAGGAACACTAATAGGGGTACATATGGCAAAGTGGGAAATTAAGGTAAAGTGGGAAATGTGGAAAAAGGCCCTCTGTTTTTAAATAGAATTTCCACAGCATTTTCAAAAACGTAAACATCGATTTCCTAGTAATTCTAGAAATTTTTTGACAGCTAATTGAAATCTCTTACGTCCGTATCTTTGAGTACCAAAAGTGTAAATAAATATCAAAAAAAAAAAAATTAAACATAAAAAAAACCCCTGAATATTCCAATCGTACATCACTTTTTATTTCGTAATAATGATTATTAATATTGTCAGTAAAAATAATTTTTAGCAAAAAATCGTAGTGTAAATTTTCATACAGAACATTCGGAATTATTCTGTGATTTATTACGAAAAAACTATAAACTTTAGGAGCAAAGTGTTTATAAACAAAAATAAAGTAAATTATCTCAGCTAGCTTCTAAATTATCAAAAAAAATATATTTGTACGCAAAAATTTAAAAAATTTGAAGAAAAAGAAGAAATTTTTGTTCCGTCCGGAATGTCCTGTCCGAAAATTTTCTGTGATTTATTATGAAAAAACTATAAACTTTCGAAGCAAAGTGTAAATTTACAAAGAAAGCACATGATTTGAACTATTTTTTAAAGTATTTCAAAAAAATCATTTGTACGAAAAAATGTTTGAAATATCCATATGAACTTTTTTACTTCCGTTTTTGTGTCGTCCGGAACTACCACTATTTTATTTATACATTTTGATCTACCATATAGAATTCTCTAATTTTTTGCATGTGTTTAGTCCTATTTAAATACTAAATACTTTTGACATTTCTCTTCAGTAAGGTTAGCCATTTCATGATGGAAAGATATACGAATACGAATTTCGGTAGTAAATTTTAATAATTTCGACTCGTTGTTGGTTCGTATATCTTTCCATCATGAAATGGCAAACCTTACTGAAGAGAAATGTCAAAAGAACGGCAAGAAATATGGCGTCGTTTGCTGTCCCTGTCACTCTACTTTTGTAGCGTCCCTGTTGAAAAACCCTTGAAAGAATCTTTTGTAGCGCTCTTATTGAAAAACGTTTTACTTGCACAATATTAAATCAAGTAAATTCATTAATTTTCCTTCGACATATTAAAGTTTTAAGCGTACGAATTCCCGTTCGGAACCGTTCTATGATATAGAACCAACTAAAGAATTAAAAAAAAATAATTAAATATATTAAATGTATTTTTTTAAGGCAGTTCAAAACGTTTCCCACTTTACCCTAGTCTATTTGTAATTTCGTAAAACGAAGATGCGTCCAATATTTAAAAAATGGCAAGCAAAGTAAGAAAGGAAGTAAGAAAATTAATGGTGAACATTTCAGAGGATCACCCTCAGGACCTACAAAAAATTGCTCGGGATCTAAATATTGACACAAACACAAATTCGGTGGGTATTTAATAGGTATAAAGTAGAATCTGCTTACTATACGGAAGGCAGGTTTTGGGAGAAATTAAAGGATCAGTAACAAGAAAAAATCCAAGTTGTTCAGTGCCTTGTTCAAGAAGAATCCCAATATTTCAGGCATAAAAGTAATTAAAAAAAAGTTATTATGCTGATTTTTATTATATCTTCTTCCTAATTCTGTTATATGTTTTTGGATATCTCGTATCAAATATGATACGAAAATTAAAGAAATAATATAAAAAACGAAAAGAAAATTAAAAAAAAAGAAAAAAAAAAGAAAAAAAAAGAAGAAAAAAAAAGAAAGATAAAATAATATAAAATATAAGAAAATAAAAAAGGAAAGCAACGAAATAAAACAAAAATAGTAGAAAATAGTAGAAAAATAGTAGAAAATAGTAGAAAATATTAGCAAATAGTAGAAAATAGTAAAAAATAGTAGAAAATAGTAAAAAATAGTAGAAAATAGTAGAAAATAGTAGAAAATAGTAGAAAATAGTAGAAAATAGTAGAAAATAGTAGAAAATAGTAGAAAATAGTAGAAAAAAGTAGAAAATAGTAGAAAATAGTAAAAAAATAGTAGAAAATAGTAAAAAATAGTAGAAAATAGTAGAAAATAGTAGACAATAGTAGAAAATAGTAAAAAATAGTAAAAAATAGTATAAAATAGTAGAAAATAGTAGAAAATAGTAGAAAATAGTAGAAAATAGTAGAAAATAGTAGAAAATAATAGAAAATAGTAGAAAATAGTAGACAATAGTAGAAAATAGTAGAAAATAGTAGAAAATAGTAAAAAATAGTAGAAAACAGTAAAAAATAGTAGAAAATATGCGGTATCCACCTATTTCTCCAACACGTAATCTCAAATTAGCGAAAATGAGTATGATGCACGGACATTTCCCTAAAATTAATTACCTTGAAATGTAAATGAGGGATACGGATAACGATTATCAATATTTGTACTATTAAAGGACACAATTTGTCATATCAGAGATTCAGATTATATGGCAGATAGACGTGGCAGTCGACTAATCATTTAATTTTTTGATCACAACCATCCTACCAAAAATCTAAATTTCAAATTTTATCGAACTAGCTCATTTCATTCTACTGTTTTTGTGATTTCGAAAGGCACACTTTTATGCTCTATGTGTAAGAAAAGGTTGAATTTTGAGGCTAAAAATTCATGTGGTGCACAAATATTCAATTATCCTAAAAACTTAATAACTTTTGAGATATTTTATGAAAATATGTTCAAAAAAAATTAATCATTCTCTCTATACCGATTCAATGGTGTATGGAGCAAACTAATTTTTAGTTTATATCATTTTGTGTTATAGCCCAGTCCAAAGCGCATATTCTAAAGAAAATATACCAAATTTGGTATCCAAAATTTAATAATTATTTATTATCAAATCAAAATAATTTAATAGAATTTAATGTCTTTGTTCATAAATATTTTATATTTTTATAAGGACAAAATTAAATATTCTATAACTCTGAAAATTATGAAATATACGTAATTGCTTCAGTTGTACGTCAGGCCCTCAAAGCATATATTTAATATATTGGGAAATTTTACTTTTCTTATTTTTCCTTGATTCAAAGTTGCAAATTCCTTTGGATATCGCAATTCGGTACATTTACGTTAGTGATTGGTTTTCTTTATGGATCTGGTTTTTCTTAGGTTAATGGTTTTCCATTTGTTTGTTGTTTTCTGCATATTTTCCTTTTTGATGTCGTTGTTGTTGTTCTTGTTGTTTTATTGTTTTGTTTTATTTGTTGCTGTTAAGTACATCTACCACTTGACCACATAGTTACTTCAATGCAAAATGTCTCCATTCGACAGACAGTCGAGCGCTGATGTCGCTGCCACTCAAGAGTTTCGCGCAGTTTTCACTGCAACGCGTTACGTTGCAGTTCACGCGAATGTGTGTCACTTACCGTCGTCAGACATTGGGCATTTCCATGGGTTTTGTTGCACAAATCAAGAACTTTATATAAGAGGCTCCAAAAAAAAACGAGAGAGAGTATCGCGTGTTTAATAAAATTAAATAAGATAAAATAAAATAAATATTAAAAAAATAAAAATAAAACAGGACAAAACAAAAACTAAAAAACAGAAAATTAGATAAAATAAAAAAAAATTAACTGAAATAAAATAAAGAAAAATAAAATGATATGAAATAGAAAAGTAAAACTAAACGGAAAAAAATAAAATAAAGAAAATTAGCAAAAGCAAAAAAACTAAAAAAAAAAAAGTAAACAATACAAAACAAACAAAAGAAGTAAAGTAGTAAAGTAAATTACTGAAGAGAAAAGTTGGAAAGTGAGGTGAGGAGAAAAATAAATAAAAAAAGGAAGAAAAGGAAAGAAAAGTTAATAAAAAAATGAGAGAATAAAATATAAAATAATAGAATAGAATAGAAATCAATTGAAAATAAAAGAAATGTAAAAAGAGGAATAGTAAATAAAAGACAAGACAAGAAAGGTAACGAAAATAAAATAACAGAAAACAAAAGAAAAGAAGAAAATAAAATAAATGAAATAAAAAAAAAGAAAGAAAGAAAATAAAAAGAAAATAAAAAGAAAATAAAAAGAAAAGAAGAGAAAAGAAAATAAAATAAAGCAAAAGAAAATAAAAGAAAAGAAAAGAAAAAAAAAGAAAAAAATAAAAGAAAAGAAAATAAATAAAAGAAATAAAAGAAATAAAAGAAATAAAAGAAAATAAATAAAAGAAATAAAAGATATAGAATAAATAAAAGATATAAAATAAATAAAAGAAATATAAAAAATAAAACAAATAAAACAAATAAAACAAATAAAACAAATAAAACAAATAAAACAAATAAAACAAATAAAACAAATAAAACAAATAAAAGAAATAAAAGAAATAAAAGAAATAAAAGAAATATAAGAAATAAAAGAAATAAAAGAAATAAAATAAATAAGAGAAAGAAAAGAAATAAAAGAAATACAAGAAATAAAAGATATAAAAGATATAAAAGAAAAAAAGAAAGGAAAGATAAAATAAAAAAATTGAAAATATAAGAAAAGAAAATAAAAAAAAAGAAAAGAAAAAAAAAATAAAGAAACGCAAAGAAACGAAAATAGTGGAAAATTTACTAATAGAAAATATAAGAAAATTAAGGAAAAAAAGGAAAAGAAAAAGATAAACGAAACGAAAATAAGAGAAAATAAAATAAAAGAAATAAAAAAATAAAAGAAATAAAAGAAATAAAAAAATAAATGAAATAAAAGATATAAAATATATGAAAGATATAAAAGAAATAAAAGATATAAAAGAAAAAAGAAAAAAGATATAAAAGAAAAAAAAGAAAGGAAAGATAAAATAAAATAAAAAAATTGAAAATATAAGAAGAGAACAGAAAAGATAAGAAAAGAAAAGAAAAGAAACGAGAAGAAAAAGAAAAAAAAAATAAAATAGTTGAAAAAGAAAGAGAAAAATAGAAAAGAATATAATAGAAAAAAAAATAACAGAAAAATAAACTAAAATAAAATTAAAAAAGTTTTAAAATCCAAAAAAAAATTTTCTCTGTCGCTCTACTTTTGTAGCGTCCCTGTTGAAAAACATTTTAGAAGTAATTGAAAATGTGCAAGCTTTATAAAAAAAAACAATGGATTTACTTTAAACCAAGGATTGAAACCGTAACCGATATCCGTTTAAAACCGTTTCATTTTTAAAACCGAAACCGTAACCGAAACAGTTATTTGAAAATCAAGAATAAACCGATATCCAAAACCGATATAAAAGGTTTCGGTTTTATACCGGTTTAAAACGGTTTTTAAAAAAGTATCAAAAGAAACAGAGAATTCTCTAATTTTTTGCATATGTTTAGACGTATTTAAATACTACTTGCACAAAAGTAAATCAAGTAAATTCATTAATATTCCTTCGAAATATTAAAGTTTTAAGCGTACGAATTCCCGTTCGGAACTGTTCTATGATACAGAACCAACTAAAGAATTAAAAAAAATTAAATGTTTTAAATGTATTTTTTTTAAGGCAGTTCAAAACATTTCTCACTTTACCCTAGTCCATTTGTAATTTCGTAAAACTGAAGACGGGTACAATATTCAAAAAATGGCAAGCAAAGTAAGAAAGGAAGTAAGAAAGTTAATGGTGAACATTTTAGAGGATCACCTGAGGGTGATCCTCTGAAAGGAAATAGTTGAAGAAAATAGTGAAAGAAAATAGTTGAAAAAGAAAGAGAAAAATAGAAAAGAATATATAAGAAAAAATAAATAAAAATATAAGAATATAAAATAACAGAAAAAATGAACTAAAATAAAATTAAAAAAAGTTTTAAAATTCAAAAAGAAAATTAGCAACAATTTTTAAAAGACAAAAAATATATAATAATATTTAAAATCAGAAACAATTCTTGGAATACTGAATAGAAATAGAAAAAAAATATAAAAATATAAAACTAGATTACCTAAAGAAATTAATCAAAAAAAAAATTATCAAGAATAATTAGTATAACCTATAAAAATACCATTGCATGTCCTATTTCCTATAGTGTCGTTGTGATATTTGCTTCAAAGAGACATAAAATTCAATTACAATACCATAAAAAAATAAAACACATATAAAAAATATATACCAAATATAATTCGCATAAAGTAAAATTTATGACAAATCTAAAAACCCCATAAATCATCGTTGCTAAAGAACCCTTACGTGCAACATATTCATTAATTTTCAAACACCGAAATAAGTGCGCACACGTTGAAAGTATTTGTGAAAATATTTGTGGCTAAATAATATTATTGCCATAAACCAAAAAATATATAGATTTATAACCAAACAAAAAAAAAAACAAACAACAACAACGAAATGGCCTTTAATGAGAAGCCGTCATTGCGTGATTTTTGGGCCAAGGAGGCAGCACTGAGCGCCTTCATAAATACCACAAATGTAATAATGTTTATTATGTATTTATAGTAATTAAAATTTGTTTTTATTTATTTTTTTGTAGTGTGTAGGAATTGGATTTTAATCTGTTATAATAAAATATTAATAATTTACATTACTAAGTATTTAGTAATTAGTAAATATTATAAATAGAAATTTGTAAAATTGTGTTAAATGCAAATTTAAATATTACTCATAAACGACGCTCATCGACGTCATGTGTTACTCATACAAAATATTATTGCATTAATACTACACAATACGATTTGTTCTATAGGCCGTATATAATTTTTATATAATTTGAGGATGCAGACTTTTACTGCATGTCCTGATTTTTCTCAAATCCTTGCAGTTTGCAATTAATAGATTTTCTAACTTTTTACGATCTTTTTATTGTTTGCAACCCTTATAGAGCTAATTTAAAAAACATCACCTAATATTTCAGTGCTAGGAAATCCAAGCAACCATTTGATTTATTAAGTAGTTTCTTAAAGGTTGTAAAAGAGCTTTTCTAAAAAATTTTAAATCATTGATACTCTTGTAAAAGTGTTATTCTAAATTTGGAGTAATTAAACCACTGCAAAAGTAACACTTAACTATAACAGCTACTATGAAACCCTTGTAAAATCGTTATGCAAACATTTGGCTTACTTAAAACACCGCAGTTACAATTTTGTTTATTATTTGCTACTAATAGCTTGTCTAAGTTTAACGATCTTTTAAATGTTTGCAACCCTTATATAGCTTATTTCAAAAAACATCACCTTATAGGTTACTGCTAGGAAATTCAAGCAACCATTTGCTTTATAATGTAGTTCCTTAGAGGTTTTAAAAGAGCTTTTTTAACTAATTTTGAAACTAAATACGTTATACTCTTATAAAATTCTTATGCTAAATTTGGAGCAATTAAACAACAGCAAAAGTAACAATTTACTATACCAGCTACTATGAAACCCTTGTGAAACCGTTATGGAAACATTTGGCTTGCTTAAAACAGCGCAGTTACACTTTTCTTTATTATTGGCTACTAATAGCTTGTCTAAGGTTAACGATCTTCAGTTTAATGATCTTTTAAATGTTTGCAACCCTTATAGAGCTTATTTAAAAAAACATCATCTTATACTACACTGCTAGGAAATCTAAGCAACCATTTGCTTTATTATGAAGTTCCTTAGAGGTTGTAAAAGATATTTTCTAACAAATTTTGAAACTATATACGTTACTCTCCTACTCTTTAAAATTCTTATGTAAAATTTGGAATAATTAAACTACTGCAGATGTAGCAATGCAAGCTACTATGAAACCCTTGTAAAACCCTTATGAAAACAGAAATTAAAATTTTTCTATACTAATTGCTACTGTGCAAGCTACTATGAAACCCTTGTACAACCCTTATGAAAACAGAACATCGAAATTACAATTTGTCTATATTAATTGCTACTAATTACTTGTCTAACTTATGAAGAGCCTATTTAAAAAAAAAATTGTGCAAGCTATTATGAAACCCTTGTAAAACCCTTATGAAAACAGAAATTACAGTTTTTCTATATTAATTGCTACTAATAACTTGTCTAACTTATGAAGTGCTTATTTAAAAAAAAAACTGTGCAAGCTACTATGAAACCCTTGTACAACCCTTACGAAAACAAAACACCGAAATTACAATTTTCCTATATTAATTACTACTAATATTTTGTCTAACTTATTAACAATCTTTACATTTTTGCAACCCTTATAGAGCCAATTTATAAAATTACCTTATATTTGAGTGCTGAATTTTTTTAAAACCTTTTGAATTAGCCAAAGAATCCTTTTTCTATATAATTTGAATGTGTTGATTTTGACTGCGTTTTTCAAAAATTACATTAAAAAATTTAGGTGCTTTTTTGCTACTTTTTAGACTAACAAAATTATAGAAATACAAAAGCAGTTTTGCAAAAACTATGAATGCAATTTTAATATAAGCAGTAATGCTTAAATCGAAAAATATTAAAACAGGACTTTTCCTGTTTTAATATTTTAATAATGTTGCGCATAAGTCATGTGCCACCAATTCTCAGTCATCGTTTCAATAGCACTTTGAAATGCTTAGTACTATTTTATGATGTTAAATAAATTTACGAAAATATACAAATTTAATTTTATTTATATAATTGCATTCAAACCAGACAAATACTAGAACATTTGTAAATGAATTCGTCAAAACACTTTTAACGCAATTTTACTTTCAATTGTCAAGGCTCTATTCAGCGACTTTTTAGACTAGATAAATTATAGAACAGTTAGAAAAGAATTTCTCTAAAAACTTTAAACGCAATTTTTCTTGCAATTGTCAAGGCTAATTTTAATATATAAACTATTACGAATATTTTGTTAATTTTTCAAGTTGTTTGAAGCTGAAATCGAAATATTTAAAATGATGTTACTCATACGTCATGTCCCATAATTTCTTAGACTACATTTTAACTGGTCTTTGAAACGATGGATACTATTACATTCTATTTAAAATATATATTTAAATTATATATTTTTTTCTTTTTTTAATTACATTAAAAATTTCAGTATTTTAGCTATTTCTTTTTAGACTATCAAAAAATATAGAGCATAACAACAGCAATATTTAAAAAAATGTGAATGCAATTTTACTTTTAATTGTTAAGACTTTTTTTAATATTAAAAGAAATGTAAATGTTGTACTTAGTCTTCAAAATGTTTCCAACTGAAACTTAAAATTTAACTAAAAATTGGCGCCACAATTAATTGTGAAATTTTGATTAATACTTACATTAAAACAATTAGTACTTTCATACTTTTGTTTTATAAAAATGGTAAATAAAAAAGAATATTATATACATCTTTTTTTTTGAAAAATTACATTTAAAATTCCTTTCATTCACTTTTCAGACTACTAAAAGATAAAACTTTCAAAAGTAGTTTTTCCAACAACATTTAACGTAATTTTGTTATGAATTGTGTAGGCAAATTTTAATATAAAAATAAATGCCAGTATTCGAATTAGCCTTCAAGATGTTACTAACTGAATTTAAAAAAATTGTCTTAATCTTAATGAAATTTTAGAACTTTACACACGAAATTTTGCTATAAAATTTAAACGCGATTTTTCTTCTAATTGTTAAGACTAATTTCAATATAAAGCGAAATAAAACTATTTTAATTATTTTTCATGTTATTTTGAACTGAAATTAAAAAATAACATGATGTTGCTCATACGTCATGCGCCACCATTTCATAGCCAACATTTCAGCAGGACTTAAAACCGTTTAGTACTACAATTTTTTTCTTCAAAAAAATATAAAATTATTTTAAAAATAAATTTTAGTTTAATTTTTGTTAATTTCATTCGAAATTTCCGTCCCTTTTCAGCCACTTCTTAGACTATAAAAATTATAGAACTTTAAAAAAGAAGTCTTTTAAAAAAATTTCAACGCCAATTTTCTTTAAATTGTTAAGGTTAATTTTGTATAAAATTTATGTTATATAGTACCATTAGTTTTTAAGTTGTTTGATGGTGAAATCGAAAAATTTAAAATAATGTTTCTCTTACGTCATGAGCTACAATATCATAAAATTATAGACCTTTTTAAAATTAGTCTTTTCGGAAACTTTAATCGCAAATTTTCTTTAAATTGTTAAGACTAGTTTTGTATAAAAATTATATTATGTATTACAATTAGTTTTTAAGTTGTTTGATGTTGAAATCGAAAAATCTAAAATAATGTTATTCATACGTCATGAGTTACAATTTCATAAAATTATAGACCTATATAAAATAAGTCTTTTCGAAAACTTTAAACGCCATTTTTCCTTAAATTGTTAAGGCTAATTTTGTATAAAAATTATTTGATCTATTACTATTAGTTTTGAAGTTGTTTGATGCTGAAATCAAAAATTTAAAATAAAGTTGCTCATACGTCACGAGCCACTTTTTCATATTAAACGTCACAAAAGTTTTTAATACTATTATTATTGGTTTTAAAATACGTAAAACTATAAAAATATATTTCAATATTAAATATTTATTGTTTATCTTTAACATTTCGCATAGTATAAAATATATGAAAGAAAAAACAAAATTTCCATTTATGTCAATTTGCATAACAAATAGTTTTTTATTAGACTGCTCTTTAGCAAACACTATAAAGAAACGCCTTGAATTTTGCACTTGTCATAAATAATTGCAATTTATTATATTTGAGAAATATTTAAGACGCCCACAAGTGCTGCCAGCAGAAATACCTTTTAAGCCATAAATAAACTTATTAGTCGGGTGAATAAAATACCCAACATTATTTGCCACAAAATATTTTGCAATTAATGCCAGTAGCAGTGGCAACCTTATTAATTATGTATTTGGCGCATATGGCTCATAAATCATTGGCAGTCACCACCGTTGGCCGTTCTTTGGTCGCTGCGTAAATTGGCTGTCAACGCATAACTGGGTTAAATCCTTTCACCACAGCCAGCGAGACAAAGCGATGAAGTGGCAACAATTTTATTAACGGAAACGAAACAAAGAAAAAAAATCATAAAAAATACCCCAAAATATAACAAAAGACGGCCAAAACAAATAATAAAGAAATTCGTTATACACCGGATGCTTTGCATGTCCTGCTGACATGTGTTAAAACTGTGACAGCACAAAAGCAGTTTATTAAAGCAAAAAACAAATTGCAAAAATGTCATTTTTAATTAGTCGACATTTCGTCAAAATAGAACACAGAAAAAAAACTATGAAAAATTTATGAAATATACTCAAATTGCATAGAAGCAAAAAGGGTTCCAAGTGCGAGTAATTATATTCAAATGAAATGAAATGTAATTAGCATGCATTAAATATTAGGTTACGCCGAATCACATATGCAAAACCACAAAATGCAAATTTAGCACAAGAAATTTTTAGTATGTGTGTGTTTTTCGCTTTTTACATGTTATGCATTTTATTTGCCAAAGTTTGTGTGACATGAAATATTTTGCGTTTAAATGATTTTTATTTTTAATTTTTTTTGTAAAGTAGTTTCAAAAATAATTGTAAGAGTTGGGTAGCATAGGTCGGAAACACTGCCAGGCTCATATTGCAATACGTCACAATAGCACGTGTGATAAATGTAACCAGTTGGAAATTCATCATCATTAATTTTAATATAAATTATAATAATACTTTTTTATTACTTTAAATGAAACGCAACTTATTAGAAACTTTTAAATTACTGTGCAAGTTTCATTCAAACCCTTCTAAAACCCTTAAACAACCATTTGATTGTAATATTTAAAGATATAAATCTCCTTTTGCTTTAAAATAACTAGTGCAACTTACTAAAGAGAGTTTTACCTTTTAGAACCATTAGACATACGTCATCTAATAATTTAAAATTCGTCTTGTAATTGTGATAATTAGAAACTAGAGTACACGTTACTTTAAAACCCTTCTAAAATACTTATACAACCATTTGATTATAATATTTATAGATCTAAATCTCCTTGAGCTTTAAAAGAACTTGTGCAACTTACTAAAAAGAGTTTTACCTTTTCGAACCCTTAGACAAACGTCTTCTAATAATTTAAAATTCGTCTTGCAATTGTAATAATTAGAAACTACAGTACAAGTTACTTTAAAACCCTTCTGAAACCCTTATGCAGCCATTTTATTGTAATTCTAATATCTGGCAAAACCATTATTTTTGCTACTTAATGGCTTCAATTCAACTAACTATATATTCTACCTTTTAGAACCCTTAAACATACTAGAAATCTTTAAAATAGCTAGACCAACTTTTTAAAAACTGTAGAACCCTTGTAAAACAGTTATGCACACTTTTTGATGTATTAAAAAACTAACATTATTATTATTATCTACCAAATTATCTACTAAATCTATTATTTAAAAAAAAAACTGTACAAACTACTCTCAAACCCATGTAAAACCCTTATGCAAACAATAATTAATAATTGACATATCTAAAAAAAGACCATTTGTTCTATTATTTGATACTTGAATATTTTTAAATAATGATTTCCTAGTACAACCTATATACATCTAGATTTAAAAAACGAATTTAAATAATTAAACTGAACAAACTACTCTAAAACCCTTATGCAATAATTGACGTAATTAAAGCTTGTTCAACTAATTAATAAAACTATTAAAGCTACTCTCAAACTGTTGTAAAACCCTTAACTGAAGTAATAATATACTGACGTCTTGGATACTTGAAGATTTTGAAATTATAAAACCCTTGTATATACATTATATAGCTAATTTATCAAAAACGAGCTTCGAATTGGTAAACTGTACACGCTGCACTTAAACTTTTGTAAAACATTTATATAAACATTTCACATAATTAAAACAATTACAATGCCAACAATTTGCTCTATTAGCTACTTACAGATTTTAAAATAGCTTATTCAACTAATTGAAAATACAGTAGTATCTACTCTCAAACCCTTGTAAAACCCTTTAGCAAATATTTGACTTTGTTAAAAGAGTAACCGAGGTATCAATTAGTTCTATTATTTGAAACTTGAAGATTTTGAATTCGTTTGTTCAACCAAATAAAAATCTATTCAAACGACTCTCAAACACTTGTAAAACCCTTATGCAAACAGTAATTAGTAATTGAAAGAGCTAAAGAAAAAACCATCTGTTCTATTATTTGATACTTGAAAATTTTGAAGTGATGAAACTTTTATACAACTTGTATACATTTAGATTTAAGAACAAGTTTTGAATTATTAAACTGTAAAAGCTATTCTCAAACTTTTATGCAAATACTTGACGTAATAGAAACAACTATCACACTAACAATTTGCTCTATTATTTACTATTTGAAGATATAGAATAGCTTGCTCAACTTATAAAAAAAAACTATAAAAGCTACTCTCAAACCCTTGTAAAACCCTTATCAAAATTGAAAAAACAATTTATTCTGTTATTTGATACTTGATGATTTTGATATAATGAATTCCTTGTACATTCACTATAAAGCTAATTAAAGAAAAAACGAGCTTTAAATTATTAAACTATACAAGCTGCTCTCAAACTCTTATAAAACATTTATGTAAACATTTGACGTAATTAAAACAACTACAGTCGCAACAATTTACTCTATTAATTGCTACTAACAGATTTGAAATAGCTAATTAAAAAATACTCTTAAGCCCTTGTAAAACCTTTTTGCAAATATTTGACGTAATTGAGAAAGTAACCGAAGAATAAATTAGTTCTATTATTTGATACGTGTAGATTTGGAAAGAGTATGTCCAACCAATTAAAAAAAAATCTATAAAGTTACTCTCAAACCACTGTGAAACTCTTATGCAAATAGAATAAATTGTTTCAAAGTAACAATTGGTTCTATTAGTTGTTACTTCAAGTTTATCAAATCCAAGATTATGAAATCCAAAGATTTTAAAATCCAAAGATTATGAAATGCAAAGATTAATCCAAAGAAATTCAAAGATTATGAAATTCAAATATGTAGCTGTACTCTCAACCCCTTATAAAACGCGTATGCAAATCTTTGAAGTATTTAAAATAGCTATTGAAGTAAGGATTTGTTTTATTTTTTTTACTTTAAAACTTTAAAAAAGCAAGGTTGCTACTTTTTCACGATCTTTCTTAGCCTTACATTAAACTATGAATCCGTTGTATAACCCTTATAAAACTAAATTTCAAAAACTTAGCTTTTATAATGTTTTGATTAAATAATATTTAAAATATAATATCGGATTGCCCAAGTATATACTTTAAAAGTTGAAGTAAATAAGGTTGCTACTTTTTAATGATCTTTCTTAGCTTTACATTAAACTATGACTCCCTTGTACAACCCTTATAAAGCGAAAGTTCAAAACTGAGCTTTTATAATGTTTTTATTAAATAATATACTAAATATAATACCACATTGCCTAAGTATTTCTTGAGATTGAAATTGTAAATAATAAGTGCTTCGATTTTCGATTTTTATCGATATATTTATTCTTTTTGAATTTATTTTCAATAGTTTTTTTTTACAGAAACTGTACTATTGTATACACACAAAGAACTAGGTATGATCCAAGTAGGAAAGGCTCTGAAATAGTTTTTTTTTTTTCAATTACATCTTCAAAACCTGGGCATACCTATATTCTATTCGAGGAATCGATTACTTCAATATGGGTTTGTCGTTGCGAGTAGTTAATTGATTTTCTTTTGCAATTCTTTACTCTGAACCTGTTTCATTTTTAGGTAAATTTCTTTAGGAAAATTTGTTTTATTCCGAGTAGGTTTGATTGATTGATTGATTGATTGAAAAGAGGGGGGAAAACCCCTCTGTGCATCGCACAGAGTACACCTAGGCCATAAAGTAGGCCCGTTGTGACCCCTCGGAACATGAGTCGTCTGTAATATGTTGTAGCTGTTATGCTACTCAGTGGAGTTTAGAAATTCCGTGGATTTGACAAATTTTCTTAGTACTTTCCAGTCCAAGCTTCCCAATTGTTTCAATGATGAAATAAGTGGAGCTCCGAAGTGGATGAATCTAAGTCTGGCAAATGCCGGGCAGTGACACAAGTAGTGTTCAAGCGTCTCTGTCTCTTCCTCACAGGCCTTGCAGAAGTAAGAGTCGACTCTTCCCAATTTGAAAAGATGACCTCTTAGCTCATTATGTCCCAGTGAGGATGCCTGTGTATTGTTTTAACTCCTTTTTATTAAGCGTTAGAATTTTGTTTGTTTTGGATTTTTTCGGGGGGCCCCATAGCCATTTAGTTGCTTGGCCCTCGCTCGATTCTTCCCATGATTTACTGTGAAGTCGATAAGCCCATGAGCTCATCTCGTTTTTTAGAAATTGGAAAGGTCTGCCGGTTATGACTGAGATTGTGTCCATTTCTGATCCATTTCTCGCCAATTCGTCGGCTATTTCGTTCCCCTCAATGTTACAGTGTCCTGGGACCCAGATAATGTCCACAGTGTTAACAAGTAAGAGATCAGCAAGGGCCTCTTTACATTGTAGAACCACTCTGGATTTCACCTTGTCCGTGGATAAAGCTCTAATGGCAGCTTGGCTGTCTGAGAAAATTTTAATACACTTGTCTACACAGTGAGTGCTTTGTATAAATTTAGCCCCTTCTGTTATAGCCACTACTTCCGACTGAAAGACGGTGTTGTGGTCATGCAGACGAAGGCTTTCTTTTGCAGAAAAGGCTTCACAGAAAAAGCCTGCACCAGTGTGACCGTTTAATTTTGATCCGTCAGTGTAGAGGTGGATCCCCGGATTGCTAGACAATACTTGGCCGTTGTCCCATTCCTCCCTAGTCGGGAAAGCGAACTTTGCGGCGGTATGATTGGTTTCCTCCGGGATGCGGTCGCAGTTCCAATTACCTGTAGAAACAGTATTAGGAATTGAGTTAATTATGGTTTGGTGATTGGTTAATGTCTCGGAATTGAGCCATCCCCCAAGGATGTTTAGTCGAGCCGCTGCTACCGCGGCCTCATATTTAACTTGAATTTGTATTGGGCGTATATTTAGAATAGTCTCAATAGCTTTGGTCGAAGTGGTAGACATCGCACCTGAAATGCCGAGACAACACGCCCGTTGCACTTTCTCGAGTGGTTTGATGTTACATTTTCGTCCCAAAGCTGTCCACCATACAAGTGACGCATATGTTAGTATTGGTCGTACAACGCTGGTGAAAATCCAGTGGGTCATCTTTGGTCGAAGTCCCCATGTAGGACCAATACATCTTCTGCAGGTTGCCCAAACCCTAACGGCTTTTGTGGCTCTGCTAGCTATTTGTGCCTTCCAGTTAAGTTTAGAATCCAGGATAACTCCAAGGTACTTGACTTGACCTGTAAGTGCCAGTATCTCTCCGTTTACCTGTGGAAGAGGATAGCTAGGTAGCTTCCTTTTCCTAGTAAAGAGACAGATTTCAGTTTTTTGGGGGTTTATATTTAATCCCCTAGGTGATGACCATTCAGCCAAGATATCCAAGGCTTCTTGGATTCGTCTAGAAGGGAGAAGAGGATGTGTCCCCGAGGCAAGGATGGCGATGTCGTCTGCGTAGCAGACAGCATGTAAACCAGCCTCGGTTAGTCTTCTTAGGAGACTGTTTATGGTGACGACCCAGAGTAGCGGTGAGAGAATGCCACCCTGTGGGGTACCGCGAAACACCCTTCCCCTTAGGGTAATATTGCCCTGCTGACAAGTGATGGATCTGTTGCACAGTAGGTACAAATCATCTTAGTAAACATTGTAAACTTAACTCTTAAATCTTTTTTTTTTAATTTTCGTATAAAATATATCAATTTGAAGGTATTATGGTTAGGATTTCAATCAGAAATTCTATCAGAAATTGCCATATCAAATTTAATTTCTCTGTCATATTACTCTATTGCATATACTAATGTATACTATTTTAGCTTCGACAGTCATTTTTTATTCTTCGAATTATATCTAAAAAAATATTCAACCTAAATAATATAGATTAAATTTGAAATTCAAATTGACCCTATTATAACCTATTCTTTAGTATGTCCCATTATATTTCTGTTAATTCTATTTTATTTCATTATACTATTATATATCATTATATCCCATTTTATTTATCATTATATTTCTATGATAAAATACACAGAATAGAAATCTGTTACATCCACCAACTTATACCGTTCTCTCAACTGCTCAATCTGTACTTCTTCTTAAAGAGATCGTATTTTTCAGTACAACAAATTTATATTAATTTTAAAACAATGTAATTTGAGTACATGATAATATTTTAGACGCCAACCGCATATGGAAGTTCCCTCAACCGATTTGTAAAAATTTCGAGTTGGTTGTTATAACTAACTTTTTCGTTCTTTCAAACTCATGGCAATTATTTCCCCACGGAAAAGAATTGCCTGGCGAAAATCGACTTTGGAGAGAATTGACTTTGAGAAGAAATGACTTAGGGAAAAATTATCCTGGAGATAAATTGTTGAGGAATATTTGTTCGGTGATGAATTGCCAGAAAAAAATTGTACACTTCCCATCATAAAAACTATTATACCAAAACCATAAATATATTCATGTCCCACTCCATTCCCTTCTAATCTCACAACCGCTCTATTATCGCACATAAATTTCCAACTGAGCTTGTGTAATATAATAATAAAATTAAGTATTTCTCATAATTACCAAAACATGGTCAACAAAATCTTACCATATGCATCTAGTATAGATGTCATGCATGCAAGTAATTAAGTCGTCGAACCTCGACCTCGTTCCCCAACTAATGTTGGACTACTTAACACACTCCAGAGTTGGACTTTATCAAATGTTACATAGTAGCTCAAGTATTTGGTGTTTTTTTTTTAATTTTTTTTTCTTTTAGTTTTTACTCATATTTTTTGGTGACAGCACCATCCGCATATTGAGGGTGTTGTGGAAATGGTAAAAAAAACGAAGGGTCGAAGAATCGCTTGGTGGTTTAAGGAAGCAAGTAGCAGGAAATTGCGAGCGAATTAATAACTTTTTATGCTTGAATATACAAAAGGTAAAATAGCAGCAGTACCAGTAAAAGTAGCAAAACAAAAAAAAAAGTATTTCAATAAAACACTTGAATAAATGGAGCAAAGTAACAAAATTTCTGTCCGCACTGTGCTGGATTTTGCAAAATGTTTTCAAGTTATTTCATAACTTGTTGTTTGGCTGTGAATTGTTTTAAATGGTTTATGCATTTTTGGGATAACTGCATCATACACTGGAAATATTTAAACCGAAGTGTGAATTATAAACATCGGGAGTGGATTCTATGATTCCAAAAAATAAGAAAAAGTTAAATAAAAAGATGTCATATTTTGCACCTAGTTTATGATACAGGGTGTTTAGTAAATGCTTATTACTTATTTGGTTTATTCAAGTGAATAAGTTATAAAATTAAATCTATTGATATATGAATATCAATTTTTCACTAACATTTAAGTCAATTAAATTACCATTCCAATGGTATATAACATCTTCGAATCCCATGATTTCTTCCTTTTTTAAAATGTACGTAAAGTTGAAATTTACAAATAGATAAATGCAAATTTTTACTTTGTCATTGGTTTTCTCAAAATTTCGGTATATCACCTCATTTTTTTCTAATTTATAATGATAGACCAGTTCATTCTCAGTATTTTCATATCAAACACAGTAATTTTAACTTGGTAAGAAATGCTGCAGAAATAATTAAACAGTAGCGGTTCTTGTGATTTGGTGGTTGAAATTAAAAAAGAAAACATTATTATGTTTGGAAATATGATCAGAAAATATGTTCTGTGAAGTAATATGATAATTATTACAATTTTAATAAATGTTTAAAATTATTTCTCGATTATTTTGAAATTTTTTTTTTTTTAACCACCAAATCACAAGACCCGCCACTGTTTAATTATTTCTGCAGCATTACTTACCAGTTTAAAATCACTGTGATTGATTACAAAGTACTGGGAATGAACTGATCTATAATTATAAATTAGAAAAAATGGGGTGATCGATAACGAAATTTTGAGAAATTCAATGACAAAGCAAGAATTCGTAATATTACTTTTGTAAATTTCAAGTTTACGTACGTTTTAAAAAGGGAAGAAATAATGGGATTCGAAGATGTGATATACCATTGGAAAGGTAATTTAATTTTCAAAAAAAAAACTTAAAAATTGTTATTTATTTATCAATAGATTATACTTTATAGCAAATTTTCTTGACTAGCGTATGTCAGTAATATGTTTCTCTTAAACACCCTGTATCTGAAACTGGGTGCAAGAGTAGTTTTTTATTTTACAATTTCTTATTTTTTTGAGTCAGTCATATTACCTCATTCATTATTGATATCCATGAACCAAACACCCTGTATATAGTACTCATTCTACAGCATACTTTGTTTTTTTTCTTTTACGAAATATATAAGAGACTTTTTCTGAAAGTTTTTAGAATAAGTAGAATTTAACAAAACTTTAAACATACTTTTTTTTAATTCTCAGGAAATATTATTTTTAAAAAGTGTGTATACCCAAGTAAACATTGGCTGTATAAAAAGGCTTGTTAAAGCTCTCACAAAGGCATTTCCTACAGATAGCTGTAGTATAGCACTTTTAATTAAAATTGCAACTATTATAAAGCTATCAATAATAAATAGCTTTTAAAGACCTTACCCTGCTATTATAAAGCATGTACACTTCTATTTTACAGCTAGCTGCAATGCTCATAATTAGCTGTTTAATTACGCCAAAAAGTTTGTATAAGGGTTTGAGAGCGGTTAGAAGGTTGCTTGTGCAGCTTTTGCATTTTTTATAAATTGCACAAGCTCTTCTACAACTCTTAAGCATCAGCTAACGTGTTACTTGGGTAACTTTCAATAACTTTTTTCCATAAGAGCGCTACAAAATTTTTTTTAAAGGGTTTTTCAACAGGGACGCTACAAAAGTAGAGCAACAGGCACAGCAAACGACACCATATTTCTTGCCGCTATTTTGACATTTCACTTCTGTAAGGTTTGCCATTTCATGATGGAAAGATATACAAGCCAACAACTAGTCGAAATTATTAAAATTTACTACTGAAATTCGTATATCTTTCCATCATGAAATAGAAAACCTTACTGAAGAGAAATGTCAAAAGAGCGGCAAGAAAAATGGCGTCGTTTGCTGTCCCTGTTGCTCTACTTTTGTAGCGTCCCTGAAACCCTTTAGTTAAAAATACCAAATATTTATATTTTTAATTTTAATAATACTAGACAATAAATAGAGGCATTTTTTTATTTATCCACGAACATGTTGTGATTTTTCGATAGACTTCAAAATTCAAACCACGACCTCATACTCATTTTTTTCAGATGGCTTAACATTTTTGAGTTATTACATAATACAAATACTTTCTTAATTAGAATCTTGAAGTTCATCGAAATATCATACTAAGATCACCCATATTTTTTTGTGCGGCATAATTTATTCGGTAAAAATATAGTGTCTATAATGTGTCTATTCACAAATAGGCTTTGACAGACAGTTTTTTTATAAATAAAAAAAAATAATTATTATTATGTTTTTCATATGACAGAAATGAAGTCATTTTTAAAGTATTCACATTTATTTCAATTAAGAATTAATTTTATTATCACATCGTCTGTCAAAAAAACAATTTTTAGTTGCACAAATGAATAAATTTTAAGAAATATTCAGTAAATTAGGACTGTGCACACAAAAATCTGCTCTTAGTAGGTATAAAGTTAAAGCAATTTTAAATTTTCCATTGTATGGGAGATGCCACGTCCCTTTGTACTATTCCGCCCACATTCTATGTGACGATTACAATGTTTAATATAATCTTTTGATTCGATTTTTATAACTCTGCTCTTAGTAGTTAAAGAGTTATAGCAATTTTTAAATGCCACACCCCTTTGTACAATACCTCCCACATTCCACGTGACGATTACAATATTAAATATGATTCTTTGTTTTGCTTTTTATAACTCTGCTCTTAATAGATAAAAAGTTATAGCAATTTTAAAGTTTTCGTTGTTTGGGAGATGCCACGCCCTATTGTTCAAATCCGCCCACATTCTATGTGACGTTTACAATGTTAAATATGATTCTTTGTTTCGATTTTTATAATTCTGCTTTTAGTAGGTAAAGAGTTATAGAAAAGTTTTCGTTGTTTGGGAGATGCCACGCCCCGTTGTTCAATCTCGCCCACTTTCTATGTGACAATAGTAGTTTCAAATATGAAACTTTGATTCGATTTTTATAACTATACTCTTAATATGTTAGTAGTTATAGCATTTTTTAAAGTTTTAGTTATATGGGAGGTGCCATGCCTATTTTTCTAATCCCACCCACATTTTGAAAGACGATAAACAACCACAATATACATTACTGGACCAAATTTCATGACTGTGGCTGTCATAAGTACACAGATATTTGCAATTAAAAGTTCAGGTTTGCCACACCCAATTTGTACCTTGTGCACCTCCCATAGAAGGTACATTTTCCAGATGGTGTATGTTAACAGTTGTTATAGTAATATCAAGATATTTCACACAAGAGTATCAACCACCACACATTTTTTAAACCCACCACACCGGAATTCACCACACCAAAATTCACCACAACGAAACTCACCACATCAAAATTCACCACACTAAACCTCACCACTCTAAAACTCACCACTAAAACTCTACGGGGAAGAATTCCACGGGAAAGAATTCTACCGGGAAGAATTCTACGGGAAAGCGTTATACGGGGAACTCAACACACTAAAACTCACCACACTAAAATGCACCACACAAAATGCACCACACTAAAACTGACCACACTAAAATTCACCACTCTAAAATTCATCACACTTTTTTACCATACCAAAATTCACCACACTAAAACTTAGAAAAATAGCCGCGGTAGCTCAGTGGTTAGTACGTTGGACTGCGAGCCGAAAGGTCCCCGGTTCAAGTCTGGACTGGGGCTAACAACATCTTTTCATAGAAACATTTTTCTATACCGCGCTACCTCTCGTCAGTAAATGACAAACTTACGAGAGTAAAACCATTGCCTATGAAAAGCTCTCTCCCGCCCGCAGGACTGTAGTGCCAAACTATTATATTATTATTCAAAACTTCACTAGGAAAAACTCTACGGGGAATAATTCTACGGGAAAGCGTTCTTCGGGGAACTCACCACACTAAAACTCACCACACTAAAACTCACCACACTAAAGCTCACCACACTAAAATTCACCACACTAAAACTCACCACACTAAAACTCACCACACTGAAACTTCACTGGAAAAAACACTACGGGGAAGAATTCTACGGGAAAGAATTCTACCGGAAGAATTCTACGGGAAAGCGTTCCACGGGGAAGAATTTTACGTGGAAGATATAAAAAATAAAAATGTTCTTTATATTAATAAAATCACTCCATATCCTTGCATTCAAAAAATCTCGGCACGAGTCGTGCACGGGTGTTGTTAATCATTACTATTTCGTTTTTACAAATTTAGCTACCTTTGAATATTTGTCTAAAGAATATTAAATAAAATGTACTGTGTTATTAAAAAAAAAACTGTTTATACAAATTAACGTTCATCCGTTGCTACCTTTTTTTTGTTTTTGTTGCGATTTGATACTACTTTTGTCTACAACTTTTGTGAACCCTGGCGAGCAGTCTAAGTTGAAAATAATTTCTCTCAGTGTGCAAAATTATGCAAATTTCGCTTTCGTTGGCGTATAGACTCTTTCTTTTATTTCATTCAAATTCACGCTATCATATAATGCGACGGACCACTCGAAACACTTTGCAACTTTACTTCTCAGGCAACAAAATACAAACACATGTTTACTATGTAGACACAGTTAAACCGATTCATATACAGCGGTTATACAGACAAACACAGCACGAGAACAGCAGAACAGTGCTACTAGAGCCGCATAACAGCCGCTCTACAGCTGCAGAAGTAGCTGTCGTCACAGCAAGAAACGAAAGTGTAGTGTGTGCCAACGACCGTTAAGTGCTGCGTTGATTGTTGAAAGTAAAACATCTGGCTACATTGGCAATATGTGCCTCTTTTACTCTATTTTTTCCAGACTACTAACCTCACTTTCTGTCTCACTTTATGGGGGATGGGGAGGTGGCTGGCTACCTACGTTAGGAGGCTCGCGCTAGCGTCTTGACTCGCGTATTTATTACTTTATCGCGCGGTGAGTAGGCGAAACACAAAAGTTTTAGGCACAACACAAAAGGCACATCTAACTTCAGAGAGTTTCTTGGGTGCTGACCAAAAAACGCCAACTGTTGGCTGACCGCCGCACGACAGGCCATGGCTTTTGCGATTTGTATGCAAACCCCCTTCCCCCTCCTTTGGTCAATTTACATGGCTTTGATTCTGTGGTGTTAGTGGTGGTACCAACGCCAAAACAACGGTTAAGAATTTATGAAAACGATTTCTTTGCGCCAGTTGCTCGACAGACACAGACGCCGCAATCGGCATGAGCGGCACTAAAGCAAAACAAATATTAAAAAATAAATAAATAAAATAATAAAAATAAATTTAATATAAATAAAAATAATTAAATATTAAATTACGAAAAGTGAATAAAAATAATATAATTTTACGTGTTTTGTGTCAATTAAAAAAAAACTTTTAATTTTATTTGTCTGCCAATTGCATAAGTTTAAAAAGTATTTTTTATAAGTGTGCAATAAAATATTTGCAATAAAATATTTGCAAAAGAATATTAATAATTCATATTTCGTAAAGTAAAAAGCAGTAAAGAGCCTTGAAACCCAAACGCCTTGACATAAAGTTGCATTGTCGGAAATGTGTTTTTGTCGTAAAGTGCCGATGTCCTCAAGTAGCCTGCCTTAAAGTAGTCTGTTTTAAAGTTTAAGGGTTAATATATTAAAGTAGACTACTTTAAAATGCCCTGTTTTAAAGTAGGCTGCTTAAAAGTAGCCCTTTTAAGTAGATTGTTTTATAGTTGCCTATTTAAAATAAGTCTCGTTCAAAGTAGCCTATTCTAAAGCAGCCTGTTTAAAAGTATCCTGTTTTAAAGTAGTATGTTATAGTAGACTATTTTACCGTAGCATATTCTTAATTCGACTATTTTAAATTAGGCTCTTTTTTACAGCATTCTTTTTAAAGCAGATGGTTTTAAGGTAGACTATTTTACAATAACCTGTTTTAAGTGATTTCTTTTAAAGTAAACTGTTTTTCAAAATCATGTTTTAAAGTAGCATTTTTTAAGTAGATAAGTTTTTTTAGTACTGAAGTAGCCTCGGCTTCCTTTGAATTAGACTATTTTGGGAGACTGTTTTAAAAATGTCCATTTTGAAGTAACATCTTTTAGAGTAGCCTGTTTTAAAGTAGCTTGTTTTATGGTAGACTATTTTACCGTAGCCTATTCTTAATTCGACTGTTTTAAATTAAGCTGTTTTTTACAGTAGACTGTTTTAAATTAGGCTGTTTTTACCGTAGCCAGTTTTAAAGTAGATGGTTTTAAGGTAGACTATTTTACAATAACCTGTTTTAAACTAATCCTATTCCAAGTTTTTCGTTTAAAGTAGACTGTTATTCAGAATCATGTTTTAAAATACCCTTTTTAAGTAGATACTTTTATTAAGTAGAACTGTTCTAAAGTAGCATCGGCTTCTTTTAAAGTAGCCTGTTTTAAAGTAGCGTGTTTTATAGTTGGCTATTATACCGTAGCCTATTCTTAGATAGACTGTTTTAAATTAGGCTGTATTTTGCAGTAGCCTGTTTTAAATTAGGCTGTTTTTTACAGTAGCCTGTTTTAAATTGAACTGTTTTAAAGCAGACTACTTTAGAATATCCTGTTTAAAAGTAGTCTTATTCCAAGTTATTTCTTTTAAAGTAGACTATTTTTCAGAATCCTGTTTTTAAGTACTTTTTTTTAGGTAGATAGTTTTACAGCTGCCTATTTTAAAATAGAGTCGTATAAAGTGAATCTTTTTAAGTAGTCTGTTTTTAAAGTAGTCTGTTAAAATAGCCTTATTTAAAGTTTCATCTTTTAAAGTAGCGAGTAGATTTTTTTTTAAAGAAGACTATTTAAAAGTTGGCTTTTTTAGTAGCCTCTTTCAAATAAGCAAAAAGTAGTATATTTAAAAGCAGCTTCTTTAGAAGTAGCCTCTTTCAAAGTAGCCTTTTTTAAAGTAGCCAGTTTTAAAGTAGCTTGTTTTATCGTAGCCTCTTCTTTAGTAGTCCTTTTTAAATTATATCATGTGGCTTCTTTTAAAGTAGTCTGTTTTTAAGTATATTGATTTAAATTAGTTTGTTTTAATAAAAACATTTTTAAAGTAGGCTGTTTTTCGGGATCCTGTCATAAAATAGTCTGTTTTAAAAAAGCCTGCTTAAAAGTGGCCTTCTCTAAGTAGACTGTTTTATAGTTCATATTTTAAAGAAACTTTATTCAAAGTAGCCTGTTTTAAAGTAGTCTATTTTAGAGTAGACTGTTTTAAAGTAGTCTATTCTCGAGTAGACTGTTTTAAAGTAGTCAATTTTAGAGTAGACAGTTTTAAAGTAGTCCGTTTTTAAGTATATAGATTTAAAATAGGTTTTTTTAAAGAAAACTTTTTCGAAATCGTGTCTTAAAATAGCTTCAAATAGTCTTAAAGTAGCCTGCCTAAAAATCTCCTATTTTTAAGTAGATTATTTTACAGTTTGTTATTTTAAAGAAGCCGCCTTCAAAGTATCCTGTTTTAAAGTAGCCCTTTTTAAAGTAGTATATTTTAACGTAGACTGTTTTAAAGAAGCCTCGTTCAAAGTAGTTTGTTTTAAAGTAGCCCATTTTAAAGTAGTATATTTTAAAGTAGACTGTTTTAAAATAGCCTGTTTTATATATTTTAAAGAAACTTTATTCAAAGTAGCCTATTTTAAAGTAGTCTATTTTAGAGTAAACTGTTTTAAAGTAGTCTATTTTAAAGTGCACTGTTTCAAGTTACCTGTTTCAAAAAAAGCCTCTTTTAAGAATGTCGCTTCTAATAAGTTTTATTTAAATAGGCTATTTTAAATTAGTCTATCTGCTAAAGTAGCATAAAATATCTGCTAAAGTAGCCTACCGTAAAGTAGACTGTTAGGTATTGCATTTTTAGGATACTCTATTTTAAAAAAAGTCTATTTTAAAGTACCATTTTTTAAAGTAATCTATTTTAATGTACCTTCTACTAAAGCAGATTATCTTATCTCAGTAGACTGTTAGATATTGCCTTTTCAGGTAACCTTTTTTTAAATAGTATGTTTTAAAGTAGCCTTTTTTTAAATAGTTTCTCTTAAAGTAGTCTCCTTAAAGTACCCTCTATTAATGTAGCTTCTACTAAAGCAGATTATCTTATCGCAGCTTCTCTTAAAGTGTTTTTACTCAAAGTGCCTGAACTCAAATAGACTTGACTTCTCACAGCGTCTTCACCCCAAGTGCCTCATGCTTTAATCTCATTAAAGATTTTCAATTTACTGAACGCATATTTTTAAATATATAAATCAAAAATCTGCCAAGCAACAAATCTGCTACAAATCATCCACGTATCCTGTAAAGAAGCGGCTGATTTTTAAATGTACGACGACAGCGATGAAAATACGCCGTTCGTGATGCTCTCATCGCCAACGAAATCTTGGGTTTGCCTATTTTATTTTATTGTTTTTTTTAAATTATTAATTACACAATGGGTATTCATAACAACTGCGTAAAAATCTCGTAAAAAATTAAATTTACCTATAATTTGACTTGAACGCACATAGCACTATGTAACACTATATAGCACTATGTAATTTTTTATTCGAATCTTTTGTTGCCCTTTAATTTTTATTTAAATTAATTAAAATCGGTACACAACACAATTTAATAAACAAAAATGTTCTTTAAAAAAATTCTTTAAATGTTTTATTGACATCTAATTAAAACGAGAACATAATAAGGGTATTCATTTCAATTCGTATTTCCTGCGTATATGCGTATTTTGTAAAAAATCTACACTATAAAGCTTATAATTTTTACTACATACACATATACAAAGTAGATACGAAGTGAAATGAATATCCCTAATATTTATGAAAATATGTTTTTTATTTTTCAAATAAAAAACTCATAAAATATAAAATATATTTTCGTAAATTTGTACTATTTACGATATTTACAAAATTTACGAGTTTAAATCTTTACTTTTACAAAGTTTCCCAGTTGAATAGTTCGCAAAATAACTTTTACTATTACAACTCAAAAGTCGAAAACTGTTTGCTTAATTGTCAGTATTTTGAATCACTTATCACCAAGTCAATATGTGGTATACTTTCGCAAAAAAAATTACCCTTCAATTGTACTATTCAATTTTATTTCGAAGTCAAAACAACGAAACTACTATGTTTCCTATATTGCCTGAATTTTGTACTATAATAAATTTCAAAAAAATACTTGACTTTAATTGAGAAAAAAAACAACACATTTTCCATGCATTTTGGTAAATTCTGATCACAGGATATGAAATTAGAAGTATATCTAATCCTAAAAATCATTAAACGGAATAAATAGGTTTTACTATAATACATCACACCTTGCTAAAGTTTTCTGTGGAATGCCCCAAATAATGGATTATTCTAAAATACTTTACTACTTGTTTCTTGAGTGTTTTAAAAACTTTTTTTTTTTATATTTTGTTATTTTACAAATAACAAATTATCATATAAATATCTGAAACGTATACATTTTTGTAATAGGCATCGATATATTGTAGAATAAAGTTGTAACATTTATAATTCATCAAATTCTAATCAAGATTCATAAAAAAGAAAACACACATCTATAGTCAACTTGATTTATTGATTACGATGGAGCTATACTCATTTTAATGCAGTAAAAAAAAAGTTGCAGTATATTGGATAAATTTGTGGCTCTGATGCCGAAAATGGCATCAGTTTTTTCAAATTGACTCTAGTTTTTTAGAAATAGTCCATTTTTAATATCCCATTATTTTTGTCTTCTTTTATATTTAAAATTCTAACAAAAGATCAGTATGAAATTATCAAACTTCATATATTTCATGCATTTAATATAATTTTTCTAATATTAAAAATATAATAAAAAAATTAATTTAAAAAAAAATGAAATCTATAAAACAAATCTGTTTTTCTGCTTTTTCCAATTTTGTTTTAGTCGCACATGTGCGAGCTATATGAGGATACAGTGAGTCTCACATTTTTGATTTTTTTCAGCATCTGCGTGCTATATGAAGCTCATATGCAACTCAGGCAATTGAATTTTTGAATTTTGTACGCACACGTGTGAATATATTGATGCTCAATTGCTACTCACAATTGTCTCGCACATGTGCGAGCGAATTATGTCTTCTATGCGGATGCATATTTGGATTACTGTGAGCGCACACATGCGACCAGTGCGGCACAGTGCGAGCATTTTGATATCTGGGAATATTAAAAATATAATAATAATATTAAAAATAAATAAAAATGTCAAACAAATCTGCTATTTTTTCAAATTTCGTTTTAGTCGCACATGTGCGAGCTATCTGAGGCTACAATGAGTCTCACATTTTTGTTTTTTTTTCAGCATTTGTGAAGGCTATATGAGGTTCATATGCACCTCAAACAATTTTTCTCGCATTTGTGCGGGCTATATGAAGCTCAATAGCGACTCACACAATCGAATTTTTAAAATTTTTATTTTTTCAGCATTTGTGAAGGCTATATGAGGTTTATATGCGACTAACAAAATTGATTATTTTAATTTTGTATCGACACGTGCGACTATATTTATACTCAAATGCGACTCACAAACTTCTCGCACATGTGCGAGTGTATTGAGCCTCTTATGCGGACGCACATTTGGATTACTGTGAGCGCACACATGAGACTTTTTCTGATGTGTGCACTCATAGTATGAGCACAATTTAAGTATTTTGCTATATACAATACAAAGTAGTGTTAAAAATAACCAAACATGTAATAAAATAAACTGAATTTAATTTAAAGTATTAATTTGTAATTCTTTGAAAATTAAATTGCACTTTTTAATATCTTTAAAAACATATTGAAGAATTTACGATTTTTTCAAGTCCACGCTTTAAATGTGCTGCTCATATTAGCTGGCTACTTGCAAAGTTTTTGTTAATGATTTTTATGACGTTTCTTTATAATTTAAACCCTTTTTTAAAACATTTTATATTATGCAGTCACCAGAAAAAATGTTTTATTATTCAATAAAAATAATAAAAACAATTAAAATAATTAGCTTGACAACAATTTAAAATAGTCAAACTAAATCGCAAATCATGTCTTACACGCTGCAAAAAAAAGGGCTCCCCCAAACATAATTTTGCAGGCATTACATATATATTTGGAGCTTTATGCAAACAAAAGTATTATTTCATTGCCAAACATTATTATAATAACAGCCAAACATATTTTTGTTTTCGTTCAAACATATTTATGTTCAGAATGAATAATTTTTGGCGTTCTTGCAAACATATATATTTGAATGTGAAAAACATTTTATTTACATGTAAACATATTAATGTTTACATTTAATTTTAATGTAAAAATTGTAAATTTAGTGCTAATATCTTCTTTACACAAAATTCGTTTTTCCCTATTTTTAACTTACATTTTTTTATTTATATTATATAATTATAAACTTAAACTTTTATTTTATTTTTATTACACATATTTTATTTATACCTAATAATTTTATTTCCATATATTGTTCCTATTTTGAGTTCATCATTGGAAATTTCACAAACAGCCACTATCTGGTTTTAACAGTTATTGGCGGTAATTAAACAAATTATTCCACCAAAAAGAACTTTTGAACTATATGAAAAGTATAAATGTGAGTGTTACTGAGTGCTAAAAGTAGGCAGCGATGTTATTTAATTGTGATATCGTAATGCCAAACATACATATAATCAAAGTAGTGCTATTATTTTTAAATTCGTTGTCACCCAGTAACAATCACGAATGACCAAATACATATAATTCAAAGAACTTTTTATTGACGTTGGGTGTGTTAAATAGCGGAAATATCAAACATACATATATTAATATCTGAGTTAAAAAAAATATAGTAAATTCATGTAAATCCGCGATTAAAGCAATTTATGTTTAAATATCGTATAACAATATTTCAATCTGAACAAAATAATAATACAATTCAATTATGATGTAATTAGATATTACTCCCAATATTTATATGATGATTTCGAATTACGTTATAATTACATTCAAGCATATTCAAACAAATCTTTTCTATCCGTGTATTATCCCAAAAAAGATTGTATTTGACAGCAAGCATTTAAAATTATTTTCAGCAAACATATTTTAATTCAAAATTAAAAGAATTTTACAATAATTACATAGTTTCTGAATTGATAACGCTTTTACCATTATTGTGATTACCAACCTCATTTCAAAGATTTGTAAACTCATGTAAGTTTTGTTCAAACATATAACATTTGCTGCAAAACTGATTTTTTACTGCGTGTACTTAAAAGTAACCTATTTAATAATATCAAAAAAATTAATAATCTGATAATATCGAAAAAAGAACCTCAAAAGAAATGTGTATTTGTTCCCCTTTGTTATATTTTTGAAATCACGCAACAGATGGCGCTGTTGCGCTGTAACCTTGTTAACCGTCACAACCACAATTTTATTAAAATTTACTACGCATCCGAAATTATTTGTGTGCAAATAAATAAAAAAAGTAGCGCACACATAAAATATAAAACAAACACTAAAAATAATTGCAAATTATATAAATATGTTTTTTTTTGTTCGTATTTCATGTTAATTGGATTTGGTTGGTTTTCATTGATTTCGGCTGCGTGTCACATACCAATTAAATTAATTCAAATATTTTCGCGCTTTACTTTGACGTCCTGAAATGGACAGACGTTCGCACATATACAACCACTTATGCTATATATTCACCTACCTACACTACCTACAGAAACATTGATTCATAACGTATATTGTTTTTGTATTTCCAGCCGGCCAGTTACGGCAAAAAGAACGGCATGTGGTACGCATCGCCTGGCAACCAGGGCTGGGGTTCAAAGCCGGCCAGTCGCAAGCCATCCATCATGGAAGCAGATCTGGGCACATTATCAACCACATCGGGATCAATAAAACGTAGCGCCGGACGCGTCATACGTATCATCAATAATCTGGATCATTCGGTGCAGGTGAGTAACGTTGGATGACTTTATTTGGAACGCAGTACAATTATATTCTACATTTGCTTTGGTGAACTATAACACTATTGAAATGACTACTTTATCTAATAGAAGATAAAATTGATAATATTAATCGAAATGAATTTGTTTTATAGAACTTTAACGAGTTCAAATCGATACGAAATTAAAAATTCGAATTCTGTATCATTCATAGACAAATTAAGATTTTTATCGACAGCTGGAATTCAGTACCTCCCAGTATGCCATTTGTTTCGATATCGTTACAAGATAAATGCGAGATATAGAAGAAATCAATAGATATCAAAAATTATAACGATATAGAGCAACAATCTATCGAAAGTTTCTCGGTATAACAAATTATTCCAATTCGAATCGATACCCCACACAAAAAAATAATCGACGTAAATATAGCAATCAATATTAATTGCATTCATTAATCAATCCAGCAATGAAATTCACTAATTTAATGAAAACATTTGCTATTGTTCGTTATATAAGCAATTGCGTTCGTTATATAAGCAATTGCGTTCGTTATATAAGCAATTGCGTTCGTTATATAAGCAATTGCGTTCGTTATATAAGCAATTGCGTTCGTTATATAAGCAATTGCGTTCGTTATATAAGCAATTGCGTTCGTTATATAAGCAATTGCGTTCGTTATATAAGCAATTGCGTTCGTTATATAAGCAATTGCGTTCGTTATATAAGCAATTGCGTTCGTTATATAAGCAATTGCGTTCGTTATATAAGCAATTGCGTTCGTTATATAAGCAATTGCGTTCGTTATATAAGCAATTGCGTTCGTTATATAAGCAATTGCGTTCGTTATATAAGCAATTGCGTTCGTTATATAAGCAATTGCGTTCGTTATATAAGCAATTGCGTTCGTTATATAAGCAATTGCGTTCGTTATATAAGCAATTGCGTTCGTTATATAAGCAATTGCGTTCGTTATATAAGCAATTGCGTTCGTTATATAAGCAATTGCGTTCGTTATATAAGCAATTGCGTTCGTTATATAAGCAATTGCGTTCGTTATATAAGCAATTGCGTTCGTTATATAAGCAATTGCGTTCGTTATATAAGCAATTGCGTTCGTTATATAAGCAATTGCGTTCGTTATATAAGTAATTGCGTTCGTTATATAAGCAAACTATTCCATGGTAAGCAATTGCGTTCGTTATATAAGCAATTGCGTTCGTTATATAAGCAATTGCGTTGCCGGCCTCAGCAGTCCAGAGGTAGCGCGCTCGTTATATAAGCAATTGCGTTCGTTATATAAGCAATTGCGTTCGTTATATAAGCAATTGCGTTCGTGTTAGCAATGGCTTTTAAGAAATTATTGGTTTGATTTTTATATGACAACATAATGTAATAGCAATGATTTTACACTCAAAATAATTTCTAGGGCATTTTACGAAATATTTTTTCGTAATTTTTAATTTCGTAAAATACACGAATAATTCGTAAAATACACGAATAATTCGTCAAATACACGAAACATTTGTAATTTCTATTTTTTCCCAAATAATTTTTTAAGAAAGATTCGTATATATTACGAATCAATATTCGTAAAATTAAATCAACAAATATTACGTTTAAATTACACACTTTCGTTATATTAATTTCTATTACAATTTTTTTTACGAAAGTTTAACATTTTTTACGAATGAGCTTTACACATTATGAAAAAATTACTAAACTTTTGTAAATTTTTAGGCTATATGTAGAATTTTACGAAACATTTTTTACGAATCATTAGTAAAAACAGAATTCAGTTGCGACAAATAGCATCTTGAAGCTGCATTTTATTTTGACTGGTTACACACAGGAAAAAATCCAAAAAATCCAAATCCACAGGAAAAAATCCATATGAATCGTCATTTTCATCGAGAGTTTTTAAGCAATATTTTATTTAATTAGAATCGCGGGCGCAAATAGATTGTTATAAATACAAAAAGGTATAAAATGTGTTCTGTGTTCATTCTGTTGCATCAAAAGTTCAAAAGTATCATATTTATTATTTTTCAGATATTTGTGAGTCGTCATTTTCATCGTAAATTTTTTTAAACAAAGTATTCGTGTATTTTACGAAAGATTCGTAAAATGTTTCATAAATGTACGAATGCTAATGTACGTAAAATGTACGAATACTTTCGTAAATCGTACGAATACTTTCGTAAAATGTACGAATACTTTCGTAAATAGGTACACAAATATTCTATAAATTACGAATCTTTCGTATTATATACGAATGGCTTTCATACATAAAATCTACGAATAGTTTGTTAAATAAACAATTAATATTCGTAACTTTATCATTTATTTACGAAAGTTCTTTAGTGTTTTTTACGAAATATTTCGTGGATAAATTTCACAAATATTTTCATAAAATACACGAAGCAGATTTTATTTTGAGTGTAAGATATGTCACTTGAATGTTCTCCTTCTTAAAAAAGGTACTTTCAAATTAAAATTTCGCCTTAAATGTTAAAAAAAATCAAAATTTCTTAAAATAATTGTTTCGTTATAAAGGGTTTTTTAACAGGGACGCTACAAAAGTAGAGCGACAGGGACAGCAAACGACGCCATATTTCTTGCCGCTCTTTTGACATTTCTCTTCAGTAAGGTTTGTCATTTTATGATGGAAAGATATACGAATTAGAATTTCGGTAGTAAATTTTAATAATTTCGACTCGTTGTTGGCTCGTATATCTTTCCATCATGAAATGGCAAACCTTACTGAAGACAAAAGTCAAAAGAGCGGTAAGAAATATGGCGTCGTTTGCTTTCCCAGTCGCTCTACTTTTGTAGCGTCCCTGTTGAAAAATCCTTGAAAAAACTTTTATAGCGCTCTTATTGAAAAACCCTGTACATATACTTAATTACATGATGTTAAACTGAAATATTATATCATAAAAAATATGAAATTAAAATAATTTTTTAATATAAAACGTTTTTAATGTAAACTTTAAGGATCCAATAGATTATATTATTTATCATCCCACGGTTTCATTTTAAATCATACAAAAAAAATTCACCTTAAAAACGTTTTATATTAATAAATATATTTTTTTCAGATCTTTTATTTTTTTTATTTTTCAGTTAAATTTTCGTCTGACAGAATTCGGAAGGCCTAATATTATTAAAATTAAAATTACTCATGTTTCAAAGTAGGCGCGTAGCTCAGTGGTTAGTGCGTTGGACTGCGAGCCGAAAGGTCCCCGGTTCAAGCCTGGACTGGGGCTAACAACATCTTTTCATAGAAACATTTTTCTATACCGCACTACCTCTCGGCAGTAAATGGCAAACCTACGAGAGTAAAACATTGCCTATGAAAAGCTCTCACTCGCCGTTCGGATTCCGCAATAAACTGTAGGTCCCAACACTTTGAGTACAAATATAACATGCACAGCTCAAAATGATGAGAGAGCTCGGCCTAAGTTCTTAAAGGACTGTAGTGCCAAACTATTATTATGTTTCAAAGTTTCTTTAATATGGAACCATGGCGATAGAACCATGATAAACCGAGGCAATATTTAAAATCTCAAGTATGTAGCTCTTCGCGAAGATAGTTTAAAATCAATTTCAAAATTCGTACCGAACAGACAGACAGACAAGCAAGCAACCTAATAAAAACGTTATAAAAAAATAATTTCACCTCATTTATTCAATAAATATTTTATATATTCCTTAGAATTTTGAACTAAAAAAAGCATTATCAATCTCTAACTTTGATGGCTTTCTTTAAAAGTGGTTTATATTACAAAAGGGCCTATAAGCTTATATTCAAAATTCCTATGATATGCTCTCCATTTTATTTTTGTGAAATTGTGTCAACCCAAAAGTTAAATCGAAAAGATTAACATTTCAATTTAAAATTTTACAACTTAAAATACAATGAAATCAAATAAGTTAAGCATTCACCAATTTTTTAAAATTTGTTCAACAATTTTTCCGAGACTTAGTTCAAAGTTACAAAAAATATGCCAACAATAATTTTTATATTATTTTTAAAATTAAAATATATCGTTTTAAAGCAAATAATAGAAACTTTTGGAAACGTAACTTCTAAACATGAATATGTGACCAGTGTTCATTTTCCTTGCACTAGAAATTTGATGTGCACCCTTTTTCAAATTACGATACAAATAATACATTTTTGTCGATTTATTACAAATGTTCGTACCAAATTTTCAGATGGTATATTGAAGACATCATATTTTAAAAACATTTTTTCCATAATGTATTGAATTTTTATACCCTACACTAAGAGTGAAAGGGTATATTCAGTTTGGTACGCCTTTTGTAACACCCAGAAGGAAGCATCTCCGGTATGGAAAAGTATATATATTTTTGATCAGCATGACCTCCTGAGTCGATTTAGCGATGTCCGTCCACCTACCCATTTGTAAATATGGGTATCAAATGAATGGAAATTCTTCAGCGATTGAATGTTTGTAGTTATTTTCAGGATTCGTATACCCTGGTGACTTATGTATCACTTTGTGTAGGGTATTTATAGTCGGCTTAGACCGACTATAATTTTGATAATCCTAACTATAATAATTACACCTACTTTAAAATTTCCCATGTGATCTAACCTTCCCAACTGTTTTTTTTTTTTTGGAAAATGAAAATTGAAAAAATTTGGCCAATGCATATTCCGATACCCTTTAACAATAATTTTAAAATTCACGAAAAGAATTATCTTTGGGAGTTATTGTCAAGAATTGTCACGCAGTCAGAAAAAATATAAAGGGTTTTTCAATAAGAGCCGCTACAAAAGTTTTTTTAAATAAAACAAAAACGGTTTTGGATATCAATGAAATTTTTTATTCCTGTAAAAGTACATTCGATGCCATTATGTATGGAACACGCTTGCAGAAGTCCAGACGCAGAACCCAATTTTAGACGGTTTTCAAGCATAAATCGGATGATACTTCTGCAATTTTATGTTCGATATTCGTACGAAGTTCATCAATCGTTGGCATAGACTTGGCATAGCCCCACAGGAAATAGTCTAACGGCGTCAAATCGCACGACCGAGGCGGCCAATCGACTGGACGATTTCGTGAGATAACACGTTTTCCAAACTTGGTTTGCAATAAATTGATTGTGGCATTCGCTGTGTGGCTTGTGGCGCCGTCCTGTTGGAACCACATGTCCTCCAAGTCCATATCATCCAATTGGGGCCAAAAATATTCGGTTATCATTGAACGGTAGCGATTCCCATTCACAGTAACGTGCCGGTCTTGATCATCACGGAAGAAGTACGGTTCAATGACGCCGCCGGCCCATAAAACGCACCAAACCGTAATTTTTTCGGGATGCAATGATGACGTACGTATGATGGAGTACATGTGGATTGCTGTCTGACCAATAACGCATATTTTGTTTATTGACGAAGCCATTCAGCCAGAAATGAGCCTCATCGCTGAAGCTGATTTTTCGAATTTCGGTAGTAAATTTTAATAATTTCGACTCGTTGTTGGCTCGTATATCTTTGCATTATGAAATGGCAAACCTCACTGAAGAGAAATGTCAAAAGAGCGGCAAGAAATATGGCGTCGTTTGCTGTTCCTGTCGCTCTACTTTTGTAGCGTCCCCGTTGAAAAACCTTTTACCATAAAATTAATAGTTTTAACTATTAAAATTAGCCAATAGGATATTTGTCCGATAAACTATTAACTTAATCGGTGAATCCTATTAAATACTACAAAATACTATAAAATTTATTTGAGTTTGTATGGAAATATTTATTATTTGTATACTATTAAATCAATAACTGTCCTATTGACAAATTTTAATGGGATTTTATGAGTGTTTTTTCTGAGTGCGGGGCAGAATTTTTTTTCGGAAATTATTATCTCAGGCAAGAATTGTATCGTAAAATAATATTTCAGTGAAGAATTGTCCAGAGAAGAATTATCTGCGGGAAAAATGGCATGGGAAAAATTAAAAAAAGTTAAAGTTATCTGATTCCCTAGTAACTCTGGGGCGTAAAGTATAAAAAAGTGTTTAGTAATTTTTCTTCTACAGCAATAAAAATGCAATTACTGCGCATAATTTTGGCAAATATATTTAATATCAATATTCAACTTGTATTATACAAAATCACATGTCTTTAGCCTAATATCAAGTGCACCCAAAAGCCAAAGCCAAACCTTGAATTGAACTATTGGCATTCAAAATCGCCCACAAAAGGTTCCAGCCATAGCTACAAATGCAATTAGCCTTTTTCACACCTTCAAGCCAAATACCAAAAAATACCAAAAACAAAAAAAAAAAACAAATTCGACAAAGTAAAAAATCAATCGACGCCAATTTCGTATTCAAATTGAAGTCACGGCCAATTTGGCAGTTTCCCTCGCGAATTGGCCAACTTTGCACAGACCCCCACCCCAAATAGTACAACCAACAGTATAGAGACGGCCTAAGGGTGTTGCAACCCTGACATAGACATACATAAAATAACTGAAAAATCAACTATACAATCGAAGTAGTGTCGAAGGTGTGAACGGATGCGGTAAATATTTTTCGACAAAATGTCGGTTCGTTTCGAATGCAAAACAACAAAAGCTACATATTATTGTAGCGTGCAAATATTACCAATCAAAAGTAAAAAGAAAATAAGAAGAAAAATATAAAAAAAAACTTTAAAAATTTAAACAGCAGTTATGAAAACTGCAAATTATCGTAGATAATAATGCAATGGCTGGAAGTCGGGTGCGGCTTGCGTGCCGCATGTCAAAAGTTGCTGAAAATTTTCTGAAAATGATTCAAATATTTTAAAATATTTCACTCTAAATGATGAAAATGTTTCACCCACATTAAAGTCATTATGTGCCGCACCTGCAACTTATATAGTATAAATCAATTCAATTGATTGATATTAAATGATGTAAAACATAAAAAGAAACCTCGTTTGTAACTTCTACAGTTGGCCATTTCTGGTCGGGTATGCAAATTACAACAAAAGCATGAAAATTTGAACTAGCCGAACTAGTAGAAGAAAAAGAAGCAGTAGGAAAAACTGTGCATTGTCCAAGGCCAAGGACATGAGACAAATACAACAACAACAAAAATGTTTGTGTCGTGTTTGCGTTTTTTTAATTTAAGGCAGGGTTGTGATTTTAAAAAAGTATTTTTTTTTAATGCTTTTAAGAAGAGAATTTTTTCAATATTAAATTTCGATTTTTCTATAATTTCACACAACCGATAATGAGTAAAACAGAGATTTAATTTAATCTTTTGATACAATTTAGTTTACGACTGTTTGGGAATTCGAAAAATTTATGCAACGTATAAATTTTATATACAACGTTTAAGTTAATTGAGTTTCTTAAATCATGCATTGAAAAACAAAGAAATAAAGGTTTTGTTTTCGGTATTTTTTCTGCTATAGTTCAGTTTAATTATGGTTTCTGTTTGAAGTTTTACGGTTTCGATATACCGTTGCCATGTTATGATTTTGGTTACGATTTCGGAATCTGCGTTCTTGTTACTTGCACTGTCTATATTTTAAATCTATTGAACAAAAAAAAGGGGGATTTTACTGACACATGAATGAATATCCTCATGCTGAATATCCTCACCCTCAGAATTAGAGATGGGCGCGTGCCGTGCTTTTTTCGTGTCACGTCCGAAAATCTGAGTTCGTGCGTGCAAATCTCACTGCGTGCTAGTTGTTGACGTGCCCGTGCGTGTCCGTGCCTCTAAAATCAGGCACGCGCCCATTAAAGATTTTTTTTTTTTAGTTTATACTCCAATTTAAAAAACTTTTTATTTCCAGCATCAGAAAATAAAAATTTCGTCGTATTTTAAACAGGGATAAACACACTTTGAAATATCGGTGTCGGTCCCACACATCATTCAATAACGGTTCCGATTCCGGTTATTTGCGGTCCCCGACAGTACCAATTACGGAGAGATTCCGATTCAGAGACATTAATTTGTTAATAACTGACCGTAAATTACCGGTATCAATCTATATATATAAAACTCTTGGTCCGTCTGTCAGTCTGTCTGTCTGTCTGTCTGTCTGTTTGTTCCAGCATCACGTCTAAACCGCTGAACCGATTTAACTGACATTTTGTCAGGATACTAAGGAGTCCGCAGGGTGTCATAGGCTATATATGGGCGGGATTGGACAAAGGGCGTGGTACCTCCCATACAACCTAAACTTTCAAAACGACATAACTCAGCACATACACAATCTAAAAAGATGAAACAAAAAACAAACCAGTTGGGAAGGTTAGATCACATGGGAAATTTTAAAGTAGGTGTAATTATGATAGTTAGGATTATCAAAATTATAGTCGGTCTAAGCCGAATATAAAAACCCCACACATATGTGTGGTTACCATTCAAAGTGATATATAGGTCACCAGGGTATACGAATCCTGAAAATAACTACAAACATTCAATCGCCATTCATTTTCCATTCATTTTCCATTCATTTTCCATTCATTTGATACCCATATTTACAAATGGGTAGGTGTACCGAATTTCAATTTTTTTTTTGTGAACTACAAGTCTTTTCTCCGGAAAACTTTATTATCATGTATTTGAGCATGATGTCAATATATATTTGACCAAAAAAGTTTACCTAAGCACGTATACATAAAAATTGATCTTTATATGTACATTTTATATGAGGTATTTGAACATAAGTGGTCGGATCATAGGTCACAATGGACCGATCTCGCCAATACAGCGTAGGTATATTAGTAATCTAAGTTATAAGTTTCATTTATCTAGCTCTTCAATTTTAAAAGTAGTAGGGATTTCAACAGACAGACAGACAGACAGACGGACAGACAGACGGACAGACGGACATCGCTAAATCGACTCAGGAGGTCATGCTGATCAAGAATATATATACTTTTCCATACCGGAGATGCTTCCTTCTGGGTGTTACAAACGGCGTACCAAACTGAATATACCCTTTCACTCTTAGTGTAGGGTATAAAAACTCACCACACTAAAACTCACCACACTAAAACTCACCACACTAAAACTCACCACACTAAAACTCACCACAATAAAACTCACCACGCTAAAACTCACCACACTAAAAATTCACCATACTAAAACTCACCACACCAAAACTCACCACACTAAAACTCACCACACCAAAATTCACCACACTAAAACTCACCACACTAAATTCACCACACCAAAACTCACCACACTAAAACACACCACACTAAAACTCACCACACTAAAAGTTCACCACACTAAAACTCACCACACTAAAACTCACCATACTAAAAACTCACCACACAGAAACTCACCACACTAAACTCACCACACTAAAACTCACCACAATAAAACTCACCACACTAAAACTCACTACACTAAAAATTCACCACACTAAAACTCACCACACTAAATTCACCACACCAAAACTCACCACACTAAAACACACCACACTAAAACTCACCACACTAAAACACACCACACTAAAACTCACCACACTAAAAATTCACCATACTAAAAACTCACCACACAGAAACTCACCACACTAAACTCACCACACTAAAACTCACCACACTAAAACACACCACACTAAAACTCACCACACTAAAAATTCACCACACTAAAACTCACCACACTAAATTCACCACACCAAAACTCACCACACTAAAACACACCACACTAAAACTCACCACACTAAAAATTCACTAAACTAAAAATTCAACACACTAAAACTCACCACATTAAAACTAACTACACTAAAACTTCTACTGGAAAAAAATCTACGGGGAAGAATTCTACCGGGAAGAGTTCTACCGGGAAGAATTCTACAGTAAAGCGTTCTATGAGGAATAATTTTACGGCGAAGATTTCTACTGGGAAGAATTCTACGGCGAAATATTCTACTGTCTGAATTGTCTTTGAGAAAAGTTGTTTTGGCGGAGAATTATTATTTGGTTACTACATTTATAAAACCAATAAAAACTTCCACAGCGAAGCACGGGCCCCTGATATAAAATATAATAATAATGTTTTTTTATATTAATAAAATCGCTTTATATCTATGAATTCACAAAATCTTGGCACGAGTCGTGCACGGGTCCAGCTAGTTTAAAAATATTTGTGGAACTGTAATCGGAACCCATACATATGTATTTTTTAGGTTGGAACCGGAATAGGAACGTGAATCAGAACCGGTATTTTTTTAATATTGGAACGAAAACTGGCACCGATATTCCGATTCTTTGCAGTCTCAGAGAGGTCCCTCTAATAATCGAAACCGATTCGATTTTTGGAACGGAGCCGGAATCGGAACCCATACAATTTTAAATATAGTTGTCGGGCTCGTGCGTGTCACCTGCGTGTTCTGCGTGCTCGTGCGTGTCCGTGCCATTTAAAACAGGCACGCGCCCATGTCTACTTAGAATATTATTCACATATCAGAAATGTAGTTCTAATATTGTCATAATTTAAAAAATTGATAAGAAAGTATAAAAAAGTAATAATCGAAACCGTTTCGATTTTTGGAACGGAGCCGCAATCGGAACCCATACAATTTTTAGCTTGAAACCGGAATCGGAACCGCTACTTTGAAAATCTTGGAACCAAAACCGGAACCGATATTATAAAGGGTTTTAGTCTCTGTTTATAATATTTTCACATTTTGCCTTCATGTGATTCCGTGCTTTTTTCTATATTCCGTGTTTTACCGTGCTTCTCGTGCGTGCTTTTAAATATAGTTCTCGGGCTCGTGCTCGTACGTGTCACCTATCGGCGTGCTCGTGCGTGTCCGTGCCATTTAAAGCAGACACGCGCCCATCTCTACTCAGAATATTATTTACCTATCAGAAATGTAATTCTAATATTCTCATAATTTAAAAAATTGATAAGAAAGTATAAAAAAACTCATCAAAAATTAAAGTGGGCGGACCACGCCTATTTCTAAAATATAAAAGCAGATTCATAGATTTGTTTTCAATAATTTACGACTAAGAACCGGGAAATACTATAAAAAAAAGTGTGCTATGCCCATTTTTGAAACACTGATTTGTAAGTGAGTAGCCGCGGTAGCTCAGTGGTTAGTGCGTTGGACTGCGAGCCGAAAGGTCCCCGGTTCAAGCCTGGACTGGGGCTAACAATATCTTTTCATAGAAACATTTTTCTATACCGCGCTACCTCTCGGCAGTAAATGGCAAACCTCCGAGAGTAAAAACATTGCCTATGAAAAGCTCTCACCCGCCGTTCGGATTCGGCAATAAACTGTAGGTCCTACCACTTTGAGTACAAATATAACACGCACAGCTCAAAATGGTGAGAGAGCTCGGCCTAAGTTCTGATAGGACTGTAGTGCCAAACTATTATTATTATTTGTAAGTGAATTCTAACAATACGTTATAAATTTTATAAATATATCTTGAATTAGTATTTTGTAACCGGGATGCGCAACGGGGTTTTTCTGTATTTTTTTTTAAACCATTTTTTTAACAAATTTATTAAATTTCTGTTATATATTGAAGAAATGAAGTAGTAACAAAAATATTATGTGAATTATAACAAAAAAAAGTTAATCGAAATGAAATTTTTTTTTTGTTTTCGTGTTTTTGCTTTTTGTTAGTATTTTTGCTCATTATGTGTTTGTTTTTTAGTTTGTGTTTTTATTTTTGATATGGTTTCTGCTCTTATTAATGTGTACACCTTTCGAGTTTTTCCCGTTTTTGTTTTTCTTTTGTTTTCACTATTTTGCGTTTAACTGTTTTGATGTTGATTTTGTTTTTGAACTTTTCTTTGACTTTGTGTTTTTGTTTTTAATTTTCATGATTTGTTTTTATTTTTATTTATTTGCTTGTTTTTTTTCTGTTTTTACATTCATATAAACATTTTTGAGTTTTTACTTTCGTTTTTGCATTTTTACTTACGTTCTAGTATTTTTTTTTTTGTGTTTGTATATTTGTGATTTTGAGTTTTTGCATTTTTTTTGTATTTTTGGTTTTGTTTTTGTGTTTTTCTATTGCTTTTGTGATTTAGTTTTTTTCATTTTTTGTTTTTTTTGCATTTTTTTTTGTTTTTATTTGTCTTTAGATTTTGTATTTTATTTTTGTTTTTACTTTTCTTTTTGTATTTCTGCGTTTGTTTTTTTATTGTGGTTTTGGTATTCTGTTAATTTCAGTTTTTGTGTGTGTGTTTCTCTTGTATTTTGTTTTTGCTTTTGTTTTTTATTTTTATTTTGTATTTTCGAATTTGTTTTTAATTTTCGAATTTGTTTTTAATTTTTGCTTTTTGTTTTAACTTTTGTTTTCATGTTTATGTTTATGCTTTTTATGTTTATTCTTTTTGATTTTGGTTTTGTTTTTGTGTGTTGCTTTTGTGTTTGTGGTTTTGCTTTTGTTTATGTGTTTGCTTTCGAAAAAATATATATATTTTTTTTTTTTCAGAAAATTAAAACTATTTTAATATCAACTCCATATCTATAACGACAAAGACAAAAGAATCATTCAAGATAGGTTCGTTTTTATCGATAACTCATATTCGATCATTTTCTTAACTTGAAAAATATCAAAAATTTGGGCCTTTAAAATACATCAATTCGATATCATAAGATATTTTTTGGTTTATTACAAAACATCTAAGCATAATTTTAATATAAACGAGTTGGGAAAGTTAGGACACATGGGTCGACTTATATAGTCAGTCGGACCCGAGTATGGAATACCCTACACTTTTGGTGGAGATATTAATGTTTTTAATAATACTGAACCTCCCCACCCTCAGAATATTATTCACATATCAGAAATTTACTTCTTATATCCCCAGAATTTAAAAATTGATATAAATGTATAAAAAAACTTTTAAAAAGAAATTTGAAAAATATAAGTGGGCGGACCACGCCTATATTTATAATTTTATAAGGCTAATATGTCATAGATTTAATTTTAATAATTTACGGTTCAAACTTCCACTATGAAAACCCGGGATATAATAAAAAAAAAAAGGTGAGCGGATCACGCCCATTTTTGGACCACATATTTTGAATTCTAACTATATGTTTTAAATTTTATAACTATATCTTGAATACTTTTCGAGTTATTAGTTCGTAAAGAGTTATAGAAAAGTGACTTGTATGGGAGTTGGGCGTGTCCGATTACCGATTTGGCTCATTTTCAAACTCAATTCCTACTTTTGGCTAAAATATATTGAGACGAAATTTCATAGCATTCTGATCAGCATTTCTCAAGTTTTTCTGTATACAGACAGCAAGACGGACAGACAGACGGACATGGTTAAACGGACTCGGGTAGTGATGCTGATCAAGAATATATATACTTTTCCATACCGGACACGCCTCCTAAGGTGCGTTATATGCACAAAGTTAATATACCCTGTACCTCATAGGTATAGGGTATAAAAAGCCAATATCCATTTTTGTTTTCAAAATATTTGCATCTAAAGTAAAACAATGTTACTTGCCAAATCAACTGCATTCTTCACGAGTACCAGACATTTATGAATGAATATAATTTGTAACACGTGTTGGAGCCAATATTTACTAGCATTCCTTGACCTTTGTGAGTCAAAACAAAATATCCTAAAATTACAGTTAGCGCTTAACACGTACGCCCACCAAACGACAGGAAGCCAAAATTTCTGACAGACAAAAATTGCGTTGCAACACTTCAAATATCCGTAAAATTATAAAATTTACATAAGCTATGAAATAATTTTATACCGAATAAAAAAATTGCATCAAAAAATAAAAAAATTAAATTAAAAACAAATAGTAGACATTTTTCAACATGACGTCAATGGACTGGAATGTTATAAAGTTTATGTGACTGCAAAAGTTTTCGTTGCTTTTTTTATTTTGTTGGTCTAGTGACGATATTTAATGTGACCATAAATAAAATTAAGAATTAAGTGAAAAATGCACGTATGACGTATAAACTTTGAATAACTGTGAGTGAGTGATATTATATCAAAGGTGTTACATGTCCCTTGCACATGTCAATGGTTTTCGAAACGGAAGCGCACAACTGCAAATGACGTCTACAGTTAAAACCTTGACCACTATGACTTAACAGATATAGATAGTTATCAAAGGAAATGGTTATCACAACATAGATAAATACTGATGAAAGCTTTGAGGGTAGTGGCGAAATTAATCAAATAATTCCACATCATATAGAGTAGGGTTTTAAAGATTTAAATAAAACATGGACAGTTTCTTTGGATAAGTAAAAAAATAATCAAGTCTATTTTTGTATTATGTAAAATGACTCCCTGATTCTGAAAATACGGTTTAAAATTTTTTCTTTAGATAGGTTTACGAGATATCGGCCAATGACTTTTGAACCGAGTTTTCATAAAGGTGGTAGCATATTTTTTTTAAATATCTCGCGTTCTAAATAAGTCATATGATCAACTGTTATATCAAATGAAAGATATTTAAATATCAAATTAATATTTCCTACAATAATTTTAAATTCGTTTACTCGTTTAAGAGAACTCGATATGAGAAGTTGAAAAAAGATTTTTTCAATCAAAATTTAAATCAAAATTATATTTAAAAATTGGAAAAAGTTAAAACAGTTTGTAATATTCCAAAATTAGTCCATACTCTTTCAAAGAAATTAAGCTTTCAATGACAACAATATATAGATTATATTTGAGGATAAAAAAAAATATGTGAAAGCGTTATAATTGAGTACTATTTAAAAGGCATAAAAATGTAAATAAGTGGATCACGCCCATTTTTTAGCTCGTATTGATAGAAAGCAAAAATACAAAGGAAATAACAAAAAGCAAAAGCAAAAATTAAAAACAAATTCAAAAACCGAAAATAAAAACACAAAAATAAAAGCAAAAGCATAAAAACAAAATACAAAAGCAAAACACAAAAACTGAACCAAACAGAATAGCAAAAACACATAACCAAAAAAACAACAGCAAAAACACAAAAACAAAAATGAAAATGCAAAAAAAAAACTTGAAAACAAAGCCAAAAACATAAAAACTCAAAATCACAAAAATTCAAAAACAAAAGAAAAAATACAAAAACTTCAAAAATAAAGCAAAGTAAAAACTCAAAAACAAAATCAAAGCAAAAACACAAAAGCAAAAAGAAATAAAAACAAAAAATTAAAAAAAAACACAAAAAAACAAAACATGAAAATTAAAAACAAAATCAAAGAGAAAACCAATCTTAAAAACATAATCAAAAAGCAAAAATACAAAGGAAATAACACAAAGCAAAAGCAAAACTTAAAAACAAATTCAAAATCCCACAATAAAAACACAAAAACAAAAGCATAAAAACAAAATACAAAAGCAAAAGTCAAAAACTGAAATAAACAGAATAGCAAAAACACATAACCAATAAAAAAACAAAAGCAAAAACACAATAGAAAAACAAAAGCTAACAATAGGAAAAATCACAAAAACAAAAGTAAAAACACAAAAACAAAAGAAAAAATGCAAAAACATGAAAACATAGCCAAAAACATAAAAACTAAAAATCATAAAAATACAAAAACAAAAGAAAAAATACAAAAACTTAAGTAAAATTTCAAAAACAAAACAAACTAAAAACTCAAAAACAAAATCAAAGCAAAAACACAAAAGCAAAAAGAAATAAAAACAAAACAAAACATGAAATTTAAAAACAAAAGCAAAGTGAAAACCAATCTCAAAAGCAAAATCAAAAACAGAAAAAATGAAAAAATACAAAATAAGCAATAGTGAAAACAAAAATAAAACAAAAACGGGAAAAACACAAAAGGCTAACACATAAATAAGAGCAGAAACAAATATTAAACAAAAAAATAAAATCAAAATAAAAAACAAACACATAACGAGCAAAATCACTAACAAAAAAAGGGGTAGCAAAAGTAAAATCACGAAAACAAAAAAAAAACAAAATTAAGTCTCATATGAAAAATTCAATTTTTAGTGAAAAATGGAATTATCACTGTTAAATAGAATTTTTAGTGAAAAATGTAATTTTGAGTGAAAAATTCAATTTTTAGTGAAAAATTCAATTTTTAGTGAAAAAAAAATTGAATTTTTAGTGAAAAATTGAATTTTTAGTGAAAAATTAAATTTTTATTGAAAATTAAATTTTTAGTGAAAAATTCAATTTTAGTGAAAATTGAATTTTTAGTGAAAATTTGAATTTTTAGTGAAAAATTGAATTTTTAGTGAAAAATTGAATTTTTAGTGAAAAATTTTTTTTTTTGTGAAAAATTGAATTTTTAGTGAATATTTGAATTTTTAGTGAAAATTTGTATTTATAGTGAAATTCAATTTTTAGTGAAAATTTTAATTTTTAGTGAAAAATTGAATTTTTAGTGAAAATTGAATTTTTAGTGAAAATTGAATTTTTAGTGAAAATTGAATTTTTAGTGAAAATTGAATTTTTAGTGAAAATTGAATTTTTAGTGAAAATTGAATTTTTAGTGAAACATTTTATTTTTAGTGAAAAATTGAATTTTTAATGAATATTTGAATTTTTAGTGAAAATTTGTATTTATAGTGAAAAATTCAATTTTTAGTGAAAATTTTAATTTTTAGTGAAAAATTGAATTTTTAGTGAAAAATTCAATTTTTAGTGAAAAATTCAATTTTTAGTGAAAAATTCAATTTTTAGTGAAAAATTCAATTTTTAGTGAAAAATTCAATTTTTAGTGAAAAATTCAATTTTTAGTGAAAAATTCAATTTTTAGTGAATATTTGAATTTTTAGTGAAAATTTGTATTTATAGTGAAAAATTCAATTTTTAGTGAAAATTTTAATTTTTAGTGAAAATTTTAATTTTTAGTAAAAATTTTAATTTTTAGTGAAAAATTGAATTTTTAGTGAAAATTGAATTGTTAGTGAAAAATAGAATTAGTGAATTTTTATTAATAGTGAATAATATTAGAATAAATATTTTTCATTCTGAAACCAACAAATTGTTTTGTGTCCTTGACAAACACTAATGCTTTTTGTCCTGTGTTAATCAAAATTTGTGGCCTGACAAATGCATACTTAGGGTCAATTTAGGTCACAGACTGTAATAATTACAATCATTTTACGGTTTCGCACAAAAGCATAGCCTATATTCCCAAAAGAAAGAACACAACAAAAAAAAACAGAACAAAAGTATTAACCAGACATCAAATCAACGTCTAGAGCCATGACAGAAAATCTATGTCCTCCCTGAGGCTGTTCGCCGGACGCAGACGTTGACCGGAAGTTGCGTGATTTCTTCATTTTGACTTAGTGCCTGCTGTACCGACGACGCACGACTCAAGTGATGAAAAGTCACCGATATACGTACGGCACATGCAAAAAGTAATAATTTATAATATGCTATTAGTGCTGTCGTGTTGTTGTAACGTTTACAAAGCACAGGATATGCTGTGTCCTAATTGCAGGCGTCACAAAATGGCGTCTTAGGGTTTATTAGTTGGCACGTGGTTGCAGATTTTTTGTTTTATTATTTTTTTTTGGGAATAATACCTATATTTTTTCTATTATATATTTCTTCTAATTTCAGTGTCGCGTTCTACTAAACTTGCGAACTTCGCAGCCATTCGAAGATGTCCTCGAGGATTTGGGTCAAGTTTTGAAAATTAATGGAGCTAAGAAAATGTACACGGGCACCGGGCAGGAGGTAAGTACCATGTCCATATGCAAGTGGGCGTAAAAGCAGATTTATGTACTCGGGAGTATGGGGGAGAAACAATTAAATGTGGCTGCTGAAAGTTGAAATCAAATAGAAAACGTTGTTTGACAAATTAGCAACATTACGCAGTGTTTTTATCATGATACTATTGTGGCGACAAATATTTGTCGTGAAAATTATGATGGATGAGAAATGTCTGCGAATAAAGTACAAAGTATAATGTACTAAATTGCTATGTATAAAGGTTTTAAAATACGACGTATAAAGTACTAAAAGTACCTCGTATAATTTACTTAATTACTACGTATGCAGTACGTAATAGTACCATGTATAAAATACTAAATGATGGCGCATAAAGTGCTTTGAAATACCACAATTCAAATACCAGAAGTACATGGTATTATAGTACTTTGTACTATAAATGTACTTTGTACTATAAATGTACTTTGTACTATAAATGTACTTTGTACTATAAATGTACTTTGTATAAATACTACGTACTTAATAAATACGTACAAATTATATAAATGTACCACTTATGCTTATAAATTATTATGTACAAAGTACTAAATATGCAGTACTTACGTACTATGTATAAAGTACTAAATTAATAGTACCTATTATGTACAAAGTACTAAAGGTAGAATGTAGAACGTACAAAGTAAGTACTATGTATGTAGTACAAAAGGTACAACACAAATAGTACTTGAACGTACCATACACAAAACCAAGCAACAATTCCTACTAGTTTCCTACCATTATCCATCCAGCCTTACGAGTCACTTGTCTAGTTTGTGGCAAGTAAATCTACCAGTTACTCGCAAGCGATGTCAAGCACTTTCCAAAAACTGGCCAAAAACTTGCCAGTTTTTGAACAGATTTTGACTAGTTTTTGATCAGTTATTGACTAGTTTTATGGATCTACTCTTCAAATCCCTACCATTTTTTAACAAGTTTACTGGTGGGAGACCAGTTTTTGACAAGTTTTACTTGACGGGATCTACCCGACCAGTAACCCTATCAGTAACCGACCTGTTTTTAATCATTTTTTTGACAGTTTTTGACAAGATTTACTGATAGAGATCTGCTCTTCAAATCCCTCCCAGTAACTGACCAGTTTTTGACTGGTTTTCACTTGCGAGTATATACTCCTCAAGATCTTACCAGAAACGTACTACGACAATTGGCTTCAAAATACCTTTTTATTTTTCAGGTACGCAGTTTCTCACAACTGCGCAACGAGTTCGCCGATGTCGATACATTCTATCTGGCCACTGGCACTGCCATGATTGCCGGCTCGCCCATCCGACGTTCGCGTTCACGCCCATCGGTTGTTGCCGCCGCGCCCATACTACCCAACGAGGAGTTGCCGAAGGTGCCATTGCGCGGTGCACGACCACGCAGTAAAAGTCGTCCGCGCATTCTCTATGCACCCGAGAGTGAAATACTACGAGCGAATGGCGAGTACACGATGCTGGACATCATGAAAGAGGAACCAACAAAGGTAACCATACGTGGTTTACGACGCACCTTCTATCCGCCAGTGCATCATGCACCCGCGGATAATTCGCCACCGGACAAGAAGTTGCAGCTGCAGTGGGTGTAAGTTGCATAGAGGTTATGGAAATTTATATTACATACTAAGCAACTAATTTCTTAACCGTAGACATGGCTATCGCGGCATTGATTCACGTCGCAATCTCTGGGTGTTACCGTCGGGTGAATTACTTTATTATGTGGCAGCTGTGGCCGTTTTGCTCGATCGCGAAGAGGATGCACAGCGTCATTATATTGGACATACGGAGGACATCATGTGGTGAGTTTTTTGTTTTGCTGAAATCGAGTATAGTAAATCTAGAATCGATTCCAAACCGATGTCCCAATTTTCTCCGATGTCCCAATTCTCTCTCATACTATTAATTTTACACTCGCTAATATTTTCAATTTCCCTTTTTTAATTCGAAAACTGTTACTAACTCTCTTAAGTGACCCTTACAACCGTGTGTCGGTCTTGGCCGTTGAAATGAAGCCGCGCCAGTCGATTCTGCTTTGACGCCAATTAGAAATACCAAGCGTTGTCAGGTTGTCCTCATCTTGAACTTTTCAACTTGGACGCCCTCTTCTATGATGTCCACCTTCGAGTCTCGATTCAAGCACCTTCTTGGCTGGAGTGTTTTCATCCATTCGTTCGACATGACCTAGCCAGCGAATCGGCTGGACCATAGTAGAAATTGTAATAAGGTCATGACAAGGAACTGATCATGACATTTTTTCTTTATCATAACCCGATCAGTTACATGACGAACATGATCTGGACATGATCATGTCTACCCTAATAGGGTTAATTTCTACTAGGGGATCTTGATGCGTTGGACTTTGTCAATGTCGTCAAATAACTCATACAACTCATGGTTCATCCTGAATCAATACTCGTTAGCAAAGCAGATAGGGCCAAAAATTTTACGGAGAATCTTTCTCTCGAACGCTCCTAGGTGGAGGTCAGCGGTGGAGGTCAGCGGTGGAGGTCAGCGTCTATATTTTTGCACCGTAAAGTAGGACGGGCATGATGAGTCACTTTGTCCGGCAACAGAAGGTTCTACTTCACAATTGCCTACTCAGCCCAAAGCACCAGCTGTTCTCCATTTAATCTCCAGGCTGACGTCGTTGTTGCTATTGATGCTGGATCACAGATAGACGAAGTCCTTCACAACGTCGAAGAGTGCTCTACTTCTCAATTGCCTACTCAGCCCAAAGTACCACCTGCTCTCCATTTAATCTCCAGACTGACGTTGTTGTTGCTGTTGATGCTGGATACCAGATAGACGAAGTTCTGCACAATGTACAAGAGGGCTCTACTTCTCAATTGCCTACTCAGCCCAAAGTACCACCTTTTCTCCATGTAATCTCAAAGCTGACGTCAATGTTGCTGTTGATGCAGGTTCCTACATAGACGAAGTCCTTCACAATGTCGAAGATGGCTCTTCTGCTCAGTTGCCTACTCATCCCAAAGTACCACCTTTTCTCCATTTAATCTCCAGGCTGACGTCATTGTTGCTATTGATGTTGGATCCCAGATGGACGAAGTCCTTCACAATGTCGAAGAGGACTCTACTTCTCAATTGCCTACTCAGCCCAAAGTACCACTTTTTCTCCATTTAATATCCAGGCTGACGTCGTTGTTGCTGTTGATGCTGGATCCCAGATATTCACAATGTCGAACTTGTGGGTGTCAAAATCCGCGTTTTGTCCAAGACACACGGACTCTTTTTTGCTTGTTGACACAAGGAACTTCGTCTTGTCCTTGTTCACCGCTACACCCATTCGACGCGACTCTTTCTCCAATTCGGAGAATACTGCGCTGACTGCTCGTGTGCTCCTGCCAATGATATCAATATAGTCGGCACATGCGAGTAGGTTCCCCACATATGTTTTTTTGTTTTTGTTATCACTCAAGGAATTTTCTTTAACAATCGTTATTAAAACTTTTTCTTCATTACCTCTCACTAATTCTCAGCATGGATGTTCATCCCTCACGTGAACTCGTTGCCTCCGGCCAGAAAGCTGGACGCGATCGCAAATCGCAGGCTCATGTGCGCATCTGGAGCACTGAATCCTTGCAGACGTTATATGTTTTCGGCATGGGTGAGCTAGACAGTGGCGTTACCGCTGTCGCATTCTCGCAATTGGTAGGTACACTTTAAACTTCTGTGAGTTGCCCGTCTATATGTTCGCTCCTTATTTCTTTTAGAATGGCGGCAGCTATATACTAGCCGTGGACAGCGGTCGCGAGAGCATACTCTCCGTCTGGCAATGGCAGTGGGGTCATTTGTTGGGCAAAGTCGCCGTAAGATTTTTTTATATCCTCCTTACTTTCTTCATTTATTTGTTATACTTTCTTTGTCAGACTCTGCAAGAGGGTCTTTCCGGCGCTGCCTTCCATCCACTCGACGACAACTTAATCATCACACACGGACGCGGTCATCTTGCCTTTTGGCATCGTCGCAAAGATGGCTTCTTCGAGCGTACGGACATTGTGAAACAGCCTTCTCGTTCGCACGTGACCAGCGTACAATTCGAACCGGATGGCGATGTCATAACCGCCGATTCGGATGGTTTCATTACCATATACTCGGTGGATTCGGATGGCGCCTACTTTGTGCGCACTGAATTCGAGGCGCACAACAAGGGTATCGGCTGCCTGATTATGCTGGGCGAAGGTACTTTGCTGTCCGGTGGCGAGAAGGATCGCAAAATAGCTGCCTGGGATTCACTGCAGAATTACAAGAAGATTGCAGATACCAAGGTACCTTAAACTAGGCCCATTTACTCTGCATTCTTATATCGCATTCTTCTGCGTTAGTTACCCGAGACCGCTGGCGGTGTACGCACCATTTATCCGCAACGTCCCGGACGCAATGACGGCAACATCTATGTTGGCACCACACGCAACAATATACTTGAGGGCTCGCTGCAGCGTCGCTTCAACCAGGTGGTCTTCGGCCATGGCCGCCAGCTGTGGGGCCTGGCCGCACATCCGGAGGATGAGTTGTACGCTACTGCCGGCCATGACAAGCACATCGCTTTGTGGCGCAAACATAAACTCATCTGGTCCATACAGACGGGCTACGAGTGCGTCTCGCTGACCTTTCATCCATTTGGCACTGCGTTAGCTGCGGGCAGCACCGAAGGTCATCTGTTGGTCATCAATTGCGAGAATGGCTCTGTTATGTTGACGCTACGAGTCTGTGGATCGCCACTGAATTGTGTGGCCTACAATCAAGGTGGGTAGTGAGGCGCAAATATTTCAACTTTTTATATTCTGTGCTTTTTAGTGGGCGACATGATTGCCATGGGTTCACAAAATGGCAGCATCTATCTGTTCCGCGTCTCACGCGATGGTTTCTCATATAAGAAGGTCAACAAAATACGCGGCTCTCAACCGTTGACGCATCTGGACTGGAGCATGGACGGCAACTTTGTGCAGACTGTGACGATCGATTTCGATCTGCTCTTCTGGGATGCAAAATCGTTGTCGCCCGAACGAAGTCCCATCGCCATGAAGGACGTCAAGTGGCTGACGAGCAACTGCACCGTTGGCTTTATGGTCGCTGGCCAGTGGAGCAATCGTTACTATGGCAACACCAGCACGATTATCGCAACATGCAGTCGTTCGGCCACGCAGGACATGTTGATCTCGGGTGATGCCGAAGGTTATCTGCGTTTATTTAGGTGAGTTCAATGATGCGATACTCACATACTTTAGTTCCTCTTCACTTTCTGTCTCTGATTCTGCAGATATCCGTGCATCAGTCCACGCGCTGAATTCCACGAGGCGAAAGTCTACTCTGGTATGTTGGCCTGCGTACGTTTCCTGTACGGCGATCATACTGTGATCACTGTCGGCGGCACAGACGCATCTCTGATGGTCTGGGATCTGGTGGAGGAATAGCTGAAATGGCCACCGTGGCGCACAGCTGTTCAGTATGAGGCACGCTACACGGACTACTGGCGACGACGCACCAGCAAAGTGTCATCCACAGCGCTGGACAGTGACTCCATGGAGTAACATTTTTGTATCGTCGTATGTTTAGGTTTTACAGACACAAGGTCTGCGTGCCGTGCCGCCTGAGCAGCTTTAATTTTGCGTTGAGCTTTTTTTGACAAAACTTTCGGAAATTAGTAGAATTTTAATTTTTCTTGGTAGTATAAGATAATGATTAAATTTGATCATTGCATAGTTTTAGGTGAATCCAAGTGCAGACCATTTTAGAGATTTTGAAAAACGTAATTATAAAATAACTAGCGCAATTTTAATTTAGAATATTTTTACATTAATTTTATATTATTTGTATTATTTAGATATATATCTTATCAGCAATGCTTCCAATATACTGATTACATTTAATGCTTGCAATATTTTGTTAAATTAAATTTTTGAAAATATAATTTTATTTTAAAGTTATTGTCTTCATATCGAAAGCTCCAAATAGTAATGAAATTCTTCCAATACCATAAATACAGTTAGATGGACTTTTTAAAATATTTCATAGCTAAAGTTAATTTTTTATATAGGAGGTTATAGAAGGTTAATCCTAAACTTTAAGAATTAGTATGTTTTTTTTATCTTATGTTACAGTTTATTATATTATGTGATATGTCTTACATAATGTCATCTGTTATGTCACTCTATTTCCTTCTGTAATATCAGCTGTTTTCTCTTCTGTAATCTCAACAGTAATATTAAGATAATGTTAATTGCTATGTCCCCGTAAATGCTATCTGTTATGTCAGCTATGTTATCGGTTATATTTAATTTCATTTGTTATGTCTTATATTATAAATAAAATTAGGTTTGTTGGTTTAGTATTTAATTTACTTTAATATATGCTGATCTTGTTTAAACCTGTCATATTTATTTGCAAAAAATGTTATGCCTCTGTAAGTTCAGGTTTAAGTAATGTTTAACTGGAATATCTTATGTTAAGTTCTCTACAGTTTTATTGTTGTTATGTTCTTTCAAATATTTTCTGTTTTGTCATCTGTTAAGTCATTTAAAATTTGAGCTGTTATGTCCGCTGTCAGTTGTAGTTTAACTCGATTTGTGGGTTAAACGTAGTGTAATCTCAGAATTCAGTTTTACAGAGACTTACTTTATTAATCTAAAATATATTTTCAATTGCTGCATTCAGCGAGCTGAGCAATTCAGTAATATGTGCCTGAATTTCATGCTAGCCGCGGTCGCCATTTTTTCCATCGATAAAGGTTTACGCTACAATTGTGCTATCTTTGTTATCGATAACATTTGATTACATTCAATCACATTTTAACTCAAATATTTATAAACAAAAACGGCAGTTTCGCAACTGTTGAGATCACTGAATGCAGCCAATGTCTTGATTTACAAAATGTTTGCATAAAATAATCCGCTGTTCCAAATGAGAGGAATTATTCGTTGACATTTTCTAGTACACTAAGAAAAGAAAGACGATTACCAGAAATATCCCAGCCAGAAATATCACAAATTATTTAAATCGCATTTGTGTGAACCATCTCTCAAACATCCGTCAAATACGATAAATGTTGGTAGCAACCATCTTTCAAATTTACGATTATGTATAGCAACCATCAATTAAACATCTGACAAATAGGAAGATAGTTGATGAGTATTTGGAAAAGGTACTCCATTAAAATTCGCGGAGTAATTTTTATTGAATTGAAAGAAAATTAATCAAATGTATTTTTAATTATTATAGAATTAAAACAGTATACTGTTTATACATCGCCATCGTAATTATAATTCCTTCGAAGGTAAAATTGTAAAACGACTTGAAGTTTCTTCGCAGAAGAACCAAGTCAGACCGGCGATGCTGTCATAAAAGTAAACTCTGAAAAGAAATATTTTCCATCACGTGTTGATAAAAATCGCAGTATATTTTATTTTCACTTTTACCATTAAAATCTAATATTTGAGTTGGCACTTTTTTATACCATTTGATTTACATCATTGTTGTGGATAAATCGAGCGTAAGGAAAAAGTACGGCATTTTCTTTTTTATGTTAATCAAATGTCAAAATACCTTAAAAGTTTTGCTGCAAGTGTCCAGGAACTCTGGATGTTTGCTATCAGTCAACTGTAAATATCTCAATTTTCATTGCTGTTGTGGCAAACATCTTGTAACTATCTGCATATACGTCATATTTAAAAAATATTAATAGTTTTGCTGCAACTTTATTGAAACTTATGAAATGTTTAAATATTTGCTACAAGGCGTAAATTTAAAAGGATAGTTGCAGCAAGACTTTCATAAACATCTTGTTTTCTTAGTCTAATGCCATATGTATCCGACTTGTCTTAGTTCATTTTAAACTTTCACTGTAAAACAGCTATCAAAGTTAAACGTCGTTTAAATTCATGAGATGTTTAAATATACAAAGGTTAAACTAAGTTTAAACTAGCACTGTAAAACCGGCCATATGTAATATAATCTGCTCTGTCTACATCTATGTTATCGTAGCATTATCTGTTATGTCTGAATGTCTTATGTATTGTCATCTTTAATATTCACTGTAATGATGACATTTATCTATTATGTTATCTGTCATGTTATCTGTTATGATATCTGTTATGTTTTATGTTATAAACTATGTTAAGTCTATTTTTTTCATTTGTCTTTTATTTTAAACTATTTAATTCATTTTTAAACATGAAGTAATTATGTTTCTACCATATCTATGTTATGTATATTTTATGAAATGTCTCTGTCCTCATTAATGTCTTATGTAATCTCATCTTTATGTCCACGTTAAGTCCATGTTATGTTATTTCTTACATTAACTGTTATGTATTAGGTTATGTTACCTAATATGTATTCTGTTATAAACTCTATTAGGTCTACTATTTTATTATTTGTCATTTATTTTAAATAGCTTTAGCATTTTTCAAATATCAGGTAATTATATTCTTTCAATATGTTATGTTTTATATTTTTTATGTTATGACTCTCTTCGCATTTATGTCAACGTTATCTTTTAACTTCACTGGTATGGTGATACAATTAGCATATTCACAGTTTCATCGTATTTTAGTATAATATTTGTACCACGTAGTATATATACGATACAATAATACAAAAACGTAAATTTGTTGTTGCATCTATTATAAAAGTGAAATACCACAAGTGTTGAATTTGAGAGTAGCCCTGAGGCATGTTTTTTAGTGTCGTATTTTGTGAAAGGAAGAAAAATTGTGAAATTGAAGGCAAATAGTGCATATAAAATGTAAATTTATTTGTTTTTCTTTTCAAATCGAGGAATATTTATGATAATTTCAAAAAATTGCCGTATTTTTACAATATCGTACCAATACCATTTGTTATGTTATCTGTTATGTCTTCTGTTATATATACAAATGCCATGAAACTGTGAATGCGCTAAATGTCATTTGTTATGTTATATGTTATGTCTTCTGTTGTAACCTCTATTAAGTCTATTTATTTTAGTAATTTATTTAAAATTATTTAATTCTTTTTCAAACATATGGTAATTACAGTAATTATGTTATTTTAATTATATATGTTATTTATATGTTAAAATATGCCTACACCCTGAAAAAAAATATTATATAAATCATAGTTTTTTACTATTAAAAATATTCAATGGGATAAATTATTATTTTAATCGGAAAATACCATTAAATACTAGAAAATACCATGACATTGCCATTGAGTTTATATGAAAATTTTTATTTTTTGTATACTATTAAAACAATAATTGTCCTATTGACCAATTTTAATGGTATTTGAGGGAAGTTTTTTCTGGGTGTATGTAAAGTCAGCAGTATTGTATATTTTCTACTATTTTATGTCCATTTCTAGAAGTCTTATTTTTATTTTAATATATTCTATGTATATTTAAAAATTCAGCTAAAACTAAATTTTTTATTTTATTCCGCTTCATGCTCCATTTTTATTGACTGCCATTTTCTTTAAATATCTACAGCCACTGGTGGTACCACTAATTTACAATTAAAATAACAATAAACAAATATCAATAATTTTATACAGTAATAAAAAATAAATGAGATTCATAAATATTTATATATGTTGACACAAAAATGTATATTTTAAAATTTTAAAAAAATCTAAAACTAAATTTTAATTTATTAGAAAAACATATTTATTTTATTTTTTATAAATGAAATCTGCATTTTTGGTTTTAATCGGGCATGTTCTAAATTTACTTTTAATTAAAATTCATATATTTAACGACAAAAATCAATAGAAATAGATATGTTTATTTTATAAAGAAAAAACTTATTTTGGTAATTTTAAATTTTAGAACGATTTTCATCGGAGTTTGGAACATAATATAATTACTTTTAGTTATTTTATTTATATTTCAAAATTACTCTGTATCATCTTAACTTCCACAGATTTAAAACACATGTATGTATGATATTGAAGAATGCAATATTTCACAATTATGATGTACGTTGAATTCATAACATACATAATATATATATAAGAATATAATATTGAGCACAATTTTGAAATTGCAAAAAAATATGAAAAAAAAATGAATAACAACTAATGTTGAGGGTGTTACACAAGAAATGTTAAAGGTAAATAATAAAATGTTTACTATATGAAGGAAGTTGTTTTATTTCAAGTATTACCAGGGAGTATATATATGATATAGAGTTTCTATACATGTAGTTTCGCTGCCACATTTTTCAAATAAATTCAAACATTGGTTATGAGGAAATTGAAACGAAAATGTTGTCAACAGACACATTTTCAAAAGCCAAACTCTGATTTAAAATATTTAAAATTTACACACAAAAAAAAATTGCTTGGCGTGCAGTTGTTTCAACGAATATTCATTTGCATCTACCAAATTTAGTCAGCCTCAACTGAAAATCATTTGTGGTAAACAATAGTATGAAGGGTAACCAACTATAGTTGAAGCAACTGCAACATTGATTGGCAAAACAAACTTTTTATACATTTTCAATTTTTTTTATGTCCATTGCTACGGCAACTAAATTCAAAATGAGAAATAACCAATATTCAGTTGACTTAACAGATAGTTGGTTATATTGGGTAAATTATAAAACATTAGGTTGTAGCAACCAATATTTATTAGATTCAACTGCGAAATCAGTTTTCTTGTATAAAAGCGATGCCGACAAGGCAACTATAAAAGCGAGGACAAAATCAGTCACACAAGCTTCAGATTTTTCACTCCGTTTTTTTTGTGCTGCGGACAGTGCGTGCCACGTGTAAAACAAAATTTGCGCTGTTGTGACACTGACTTCGTGTATGCAACACGTTGGAGTAAATTGGGCAATTTCTTATAATTAAATTGGCTACCACAACTAAACAAATTGGTTGTGTCAACTGTATTCATTAGTTGTGTGAACTGATACTCGGTGTTGCAACAACTGAATCAGTCGAATGATGACAGACCTAAATAAATCGGTTGGCAAAAAAAAGACGGTTGCACCAACTTATTCGTTCTTTAACTGATATATAATGCCCGTAACTTCAACGAGTAGATATCTATTGGTGTTCGTACCGAACAGATATCTCTTACCTATCCGGTGTTTTTACTCCTTAACTATGCGTTGAAGTTACGAAATTTTGCTTACACGATAGATAACTAAGCACCAGTAGATATCTATTCGTTGAAGTTACGGGCATAAGGCGTCGGATTGCGTATTTTGGTAAGTTTTGTTGCAATTCGCGCACAGCTCCACTTTTGTGGATTGTTTTAAATATATTCAGACATTCGCACCGATACGAATTCCACCATCGTATGGAGATTTACTTTGATTCATGAAAATAATTTGAAGGAACCTAATTTGAATATGGAAATAAGAAACTCTGAAGGATGGCGATGTCAAGCAATATTTACTTCACATATTTTAGACAAATATTAAATAGAAATTAGAAATTAAAAAAGATTTTTCAAACCATTTTCCTTAAGAATTCTGCACATCCTTTCACACACTGCCTGCTTCATTTACTATTTTAAAACATCACTGAATTTTTAACGTTCCATAAACATAGTTGCCAGATCGGTGAGAAATTTTCCATTTGTGGTATTTTTAATAGCTGTCGGCATTAATAAGTAATAGCGAAATAAACGTAAACATGCTCTTACACACAAAAAAAAAAGTGTGTAAATATAACTAAAATGTTAATCAATCCAATTAATTTTTAATTGAAACTCAGCCGATGTAACTTTTAGTAGCATTGAATCCCATATTCGTAATAATGAGAATATGTTAATTGGAGAAATATTAATTAATTTTTTTGTCATATTGATTATATTTTTTATTGGGTATTTTTAAATAATTAATTAATTAATTAGTAACATCAATTAAAAATTTCATTCGATAGAAATTGGATCAATTAAATATTTTGTTAAATTAAATAAAATATTTTCGAATATATAACATAAAATAAATATTAAATAAGTATTTATACTGTTTGATATGCTTTGTAAATGTTTTACCGAAGTCAGTTTTCACAACTTCTGCAGGTGGGCCAATTAATTGAGTCAAACATAAAATTTGATATTCGCTTTTTAATGATTCAATATGCAACAAAATGACCATTATAAGCTGTTTGTTCAAATTCTTGACCTCAAAAATAAATTGAGCCCTTTAATGCTTTAATAACATAACATACACTAAATAATGTAATATTCTGTTTTAAAACCGCAACGTAGAAGAAAATAATGTTAGAAGAAACTGAACGACGCCGCCGACGCACGAGACGCACAAACAAAAAACAAAATGAAAGCCAGAAGAAAAAAACAGTGTTGCAATTTAAGAAAATGAATAAATCAAAAGTAACAAATAAAAGTAGTTAATACAATTAAAGATTTAGTTGTATTGAAATTATATTAAATTAATTCCTATTAATATTTTAATTAAATATATGTGTAAATACAATTAATTAATTAGTAAATACATTCATATTTTTAATTGAAATACGATTTTGTTTGCTATTAATATCAATTGTTATATATACGTACAATATTTTTTTCTGTGTAGTAAGTCAGGAGTTTTAGCATTTTTAAATTTTTTGTTATATGGGAAGTGACACGCCATTGTGCAATTCCGTCCAAATTCTCCACTCCCATAAAATCCATCCGTTTTTTTGTATGTTATCCACTTAAAAAATTCAAGATTTTTGGATTTTTTATTTTATTGATTTTTGAACGTTTTTCGAATTATAACTTACGAAATATATTTTTGGTTTTCAGGGAACAATTTATATTTTGAAAATTTAAGAATTTCTTGTAAACCACCAAATCGAAAAAAATTATTTGAACCACTGCTGGATGAAATCTCTAGTGAAGATGGTAATGAAATGGTTCATATATTATATTAGCCAACTTACCCTTTATGTAGATCCAAATAATTTAATGATGTAGTCGCCGAAACCATGGATTTAATTTAAGTCAATTCTATGCCAATTTTTAAATCGGTAGATATTGATTGAATCTAATAGGTTCTGAAGAGTTGTCGTGTTATAAAGAGGACATTCAAAATAGATTTCATCAGGCACTTAGGCCGTTTCATTTCCTAGTCCATATTACTAATTCAGTATACAGAAAAAAAGAAGAAATGTTTAATATAATCTTTTGTTTCGTTTTTTTTAAACTCTGCTCTTAGTAGGTAAAGAGTAATAGCAATTTTAACATTTTTTGTATGGGAGGTGCCACGCCCCATTGTCCAATCCCGTCCATATTTTACGTGATGATCGGAAATTGAAATATGAACATTTGATTTGTATAACTCCACTCTTAGTATGTCAGGAGTTAAAGAATTTTAGATGTATTTGTTATATGAAAGGTGCCACGCCCCTTTATACAATCCCGCCTACATTCTACGTGACGATTCTACTTTTTAATATGAACCTTTATTTCAATATTCATAACTCTGGTCAGGAGTTATAGCATTTTTAAAGTTATGGTTATATGAGAAGTGACACGCCCCTTTATCAAATTCCGACCACATTTAGCAAATATATAAACAACAACAAAATAAATTACTGAGCCCAATTTCATGACTGTGGCTATCTTATACAGATATTTTGAATTAAATGTTTAGTTTTGCCACGCCCATTTTTGTACCTTGGGAGGCAAATTTCAAAAAATCCCTTCGTACTGCGCTCTCACGTCGGGTAATCAACACCCTGTCAAAATTACAAGTTCTTAGGGTCCGAAACCACTCTTGCATTGACACGAACAAAATACAAAAAGAATCAGGTAAATCCGTCGGTTCGTTCTCCCGTGATGCTCTGGCACACACAGGACATTTCATTTTTATATATATATAGATATATAGATATAGATATATAGATATATAGATATAGATTCGTGTCGTAATCTACAGTAAATTTAACTTTTTTCTGACGATTAACTGTTGAGAAACATTTATATAATAGCAATAAATAAGTTAACAAGAAAATTGTAAATAAAAAAAAATATGGGAACAATATGTTAATTAAAACAAACTGAAATAAAACCGAGAACAAATATAAAAGTAAAAAATCAGTCACTGAAATTTTTGACAAAAACACTTTTAGTTTTGTTTTACGAAATTAGGGGGTTGAAATTTTTGATTACTTGATCAATCTTTCAAACACTTTGGAAAAAAAAAGTAAATGGCGCTTGAATTTTGATATAATTCAATATATAATTAAACCAACTTCGACCATGTTAGTAACTTTACGGAGAAATTTATCGTACAACAGATAAAATTATTCAAACTTAGCAAAAATAAAATAAAACTCCATTTAGGATAGCAAATTTACAATCGAATTTTTAAATGCCATGGGAAACATTTTTCTCATTACAATTATTTCGATTTTAAAGACAACTAACTTTGGCTGAATATACTATTACCCTAGAAGTAAGAAATGGCAATGTGTACTTATTTATGTTTAGTATATAGTACCCTTATATGTCTTTAAATACCGAAACTCATTTTAAATTCTCAATTAATTCTCAAATTCGTTAATTACTTTTTCCAATTTTTGTTGGCAAAATTATTAAATCCACGCAAATGATTATTTAGTGGCATCCCTGCACTAGTGCTCTTCAGTGTTACTCGGTCATTGTGGCAACCCTCATTCGTCAAAATGTCAAAATCAAAATACCTCATTCGTCAAATTTATTTCATTCTCTCTTTCTTCGTCAAAACGACTACCAGTTTATTTCATTCTCGCTCTTTCTGGCGAACGAATCGAATTCAATAACTTCAAAAATATCTACTGAAAAAAATACAAAAAAAAAAATAACGTCGAGGAAGAAAATTTGGAGGAAATCGAAACGAAATCGTAATTTTCGTCTGCTGCTCTTCATTCCTGTTTCAGTTTATATCCTTGGAGGATGCCTTCTGCTTCAAATAACAACATTAAATTGGAAAAACAAGCCTCCGTCGGCTCAAATGCTGGAGGTAGTGGTGGCGTAGGTGGCGGCGGTACGCTGCCATTGCCGCCTGGTGGACAGACGACGACAACGACCATTGAAGCGACAACTGCAGCAACGGCCAAAAACAATGGCAACAATGAGACAGTGTCCGCCGCCGCCGCAACCGCCAGCAGCAATAACAATGCCGCCGCGAGCACAAAGGAGAAAAGCGCCAATGCAGCAGCAACAGCGGCCATCGCTGCCAATGACGCCAACAACCCAATGAAGCAGGCGTTGATCACCATCGATCACAAGATACGCAACATGGAAAAACGCAAGGTAAGTGAGCAATATATTTAAAACAATTTTGAATGGTGGTGGCCCTGAATACAACGATTAGCATCGTTGGGCGGTTGTTCGTCGACGTAGCCATCGGTCGGTTCAACGACATACGTTGTTCGGACGCGTCCATAAAAAACACGCAGCTGCTTTGTGAATCACAAATGTTTCATGTAGGAATTAAGTAAATGACGTCGCAAATTAGTCAGAATTCCTGTCTCCAAAAGTGTTGATAAAGTACCAAAGAACCATAGAAGAGTTTAGCAAAAAAAAAAAAATTGCAAACTTTTCTAGACGCATTATTTGCAACAATGGCGGCCGGCTTCTGCTACCTGCCTGCTGCTTAACATTTCGCATAGAAATTTTGCACAAATTTAAAATCATTTTGATCTATTCTACAAATAATTGCATGGAAAAAGGATTCTGCATTTTTTGCTATTTAGTATATTTTTTCCTTTTTCTCATATGCTTTTTTCGAGTTTTTTTTTGTTGGTTCTTTTCGTTTGCTGTTCGTATTTATTCGCCAATTTCGCGACGCCATATTTACATGTGTTCCTCTCCACCCCACTATTCGTTGGTTAGTTCTTTGTTGGTTTTTGTTCTTTTTTTTGTATTTTCGTTGGTTGTGTGCGTGTGTTTGTGGAACTCGTTTGTTTCGCTTTCGTTTAATTCGTTTTCTGTTGCTAGTTGTTGTCTGTCTTTTGGTTTTCTTTCGGGTGGCCTTTTTCGCATGGTTCCACTTTTGTTTGTGTGTTTGTTGCACGCTGCACAATCATTCGTAATAAAGCAAAAAAAAAAAAGTGCGATTAGAGACTTTGGCGCAACAGGGTTGCCAACTAATTAAATACAAAAAATGTATTTTAACCCCTGAACACTACTTGTATTTTTAAAGTTAAAACCCACTAATTTAATTGTTTGCTCGGGAATATAGATTTAATTTTCATATAAATTAAATAAGAGCATATCTTATATTGATGCTTTCATATAAAAATACATTTATAATTATAACATCATTGTGTTTAAAATATTAAAATTTTGGTATGTCCTAGTTTTTTGGCGATATATTTAACATAAGCGAATTCATCTAAGTGCCTCTTTCTGTATATCTAGATGAAAGTGACTTAATTTGAAACCAATTTACTGAGTCACTGACTTTCAAATGCGTAATTTAAAGCATTTCTTTAATTTCACTCCAAAAAATAAAAATGTCACACAATATTACTGAATTCGTTTAATTCCTTTAAAATTACTCAAAAATGTTTTACAACAATCACTGTATAAACCATTGAACAATAACAAGGTAGTATTATACCAGAGCGCCTCTCTCAAATTTTCTTGTCCCATACAGGATTTTGACATAAGCACGGGACGTTTGACAGTATCAGTTTGGGAATGTTTTGAGCAACATTTTTTCGTGAAATTTTTGTTTCGTCGTTCGTTTCGAAATACAGAAACTGGGTATAAATTAAAAATTATATATTTACAAATTTAAAACTGAATTTTACGGATTTGTCTATATTATATTAATTCGCAATAAAATGCTTGGTATATTTTCTACAAAAATATAAATGTTCATATCAAAACTAATTAAACATTTACGAAAATCAGTTGTGTTTTATTCTTCATATCCAGTTTAGCTTCGAAATTGTATGTTTCCCTTCACGTGGATCAAAAAATGTTTCTTTGGAAATCTAGTAAACAATTGAACGAAATGAGCTACATCGACTAAACTTGGTATTAAGAGTATATATACTGGCAGGTTTATTGTGATAAAAAAACCATGGTTGATCTACCTCCCATATATCCTGAACCTCAGATATGACAGAATTTCAGAAGTGTTCAATTTGTTGGGAGAATAGTATCAATATGTAATATTTTTTACACCAGAAATGTGCTTTGGCTTTATTCGTCCTCATTTAAATTTTATTTCCATAAAATTTCAAATTCAAATTCCCTTCATAGTTTTTCTTTTTTATATGGTAATGGAGCAAAACTAATTTTAAGTAAAATATTTGTTTTTATACCCTACACTAAGAGTGAAAGGGTATATTAAGTTTGGTACGCCGTTTGTAACACCCAGAAGTAGCATCTCCGGTATGGAAAAGTATATATATTCTTGATCAGCATGACCTCCCGAGTCGATTTAGCAATGCCCGTCTGTCTGTTGAAATCCCTACTACATAAACAATTATATACCTACGCTGTGTGTGCGAAAAAATTGGCTAGATCGGTTCATTGAGACCTGTGATCTTACCACTTACATTCAAATACCTCATAAAATTTACATCTACAGATCAATTATACTGTATACGTGCTTAGGTAAACTTTTTTTGTCAAAAAATATATTGACTTCATGCTCAATTACATGAAAATAATGTGTAACCAAAAACGACTTGTGGTTCCCAAAAAGAAAAAAAAATCTAATTTCGGTACACCATTTGTAAATATGGTTATCAAATGAATGGAAATTCTTCAGCGATTGCAAGTTTGTAGTTATTTTCAGGATTCGTATACCTTGGTGACATATATACCACTATTAATGGTAACCACACATATGTGTAGGGCATTTATAGTTGGCTTAGACCGACTATAATTTTGATAATCTTAACTATCATAATAACACCTACTTTAAAATGTCCCTACTTTAAAATTTCCCATGTGTTCTAACCTTTCCAACTGGTTTTTTCTTTGAAAAAGGTACTCGATATGCTATAGAGAAGCATATGCCTCAGTCTACAATATTTATATTTATGACATTTCTGTGTTTGAATTTTTTGACAGATTTTTATAATATTATATAATTAAACTTCATTGAAAATAAAAATATTTGCTTTGATTTCACTTCAACAACGACGATGAAGTTACTTTGCGTTCCAAGACAGCAGAGACCCATTTCGTTTAGGGCTTTATAGTCTGAATAACAATTTTCAAAAATTTTAATATCAATCTTGTGATTTTTCAATGTTTGTTTGGAGAATTGGGAAATCACACGATTCATATTAAAATTGTTTTAAAATTTGATTTAAAGTTGGACGTTCCTTCATTGGTATGATTCAGGCTTAAGCAATGATTTTAATTTTTAATTATTTATCAAGTGAATTTACTTTTTATTGCAAGTATAGTATATAAATTGACAAAATGTTTATACCTTGAATATAGAAAAAATGTGTAATTATTTAACTGTCAACTTGTTGGCAATTTTAGCTAATAAAGGGACGCTCTTTTGACATTTCTCTTCAGTAAGGTTTGCCATTTCATGACATTACCATTTTTTCACGGGTATTTATGAAAAAGATCAGACCATTCAAATCTTCCAAAATGGTGAATAAAATGTCTTTAATCCCACAATAAACAAATTGGCTTTTCAGAAAGAATGTTGGCAACCATGCTTTTGTCTGTTACTAGGAATGCTTGTTAAAATAAATATATATTAATATAAATAGTAATGGTTATATATATTTGTTTTAAAAGTGTAACCCTAAACTTAACCTACCAACAACTAACAACATTTCGTTCGTGCAAGTTTACCGTACTATGATAATCTAAACACATATGTTATTGAAACATAAATAATTTTTTGCAACCGCTGCACATTTTTTACAGACCAAATTGGAATCGTATCGCGCCATACAGCTCAGCGGCAAGGAACTCAGCACCGACCAGAAGGCTGCCGTTGCCAAGTACGATGCCGTGGCGCAGACCCTTGAATTTGCGCGTGATCTATCCAAGCAGATGCTGCAGTTTTCGAAGGATAACGAAAAGGAACAAAAGAAGCAGGCACGCAAGGTAAGCAACAACATTCTACACACTGCTGGATTGGCATAAATTGAATTTTATAAAAATTGCTTTTTGCAGGATTTGATTACGAAGGCGCACGCTGAGACCGCCAAGGTACGTGAAGTGCTCATCATACAAAACATTCTGTCGTGTTTCTCGGATGAGGCGGTGCGCGCAGACTTTGCCAATGGTGACAATGGTGCCGTGAAATTGGAACCAGGCGACTTGGAACTGCTGGAGAAATTGTAAGTTGTCTTGTTAGAGACCTTTTTTAACGACGAGTACTCATGGTAATGCATAAGTATTCGTTACAAACGTAGTAATTACTTTTTATTCTTTTTGTATTATTTTTATTAATATTTTATAACTATTTTAAAAACCGTTGTAACTGGTATAAAATCGGTTTAGATTTTAGTTTTTAATAACTATTTCAGTTTTGTAAATAAATGAAAACAGGGATAAATGTTTTTAAAATTACTCGAATTATAAGATTTTATTCATTAGTGTTATAAGGGTTACCGGGTACTTGTCATTACCCGGTTTACGAATACTTTATTATTTAGAATACATTCTTTCAGTCAAGAAAAATAATATAGAAGGTATTCATTATCTTTTTTTGGATGCCAATTTCGTCTACATCAAAAGTATCCATTATAATTATTTATACCCTACACCTATGAGGTACAGGGTATATTAACTTTGTGCATATATTGTAACGCCCCTTAGGAGGCGTGTCCGGTATGGAAAAGTATATATATTCTTGATCAGCATCACTACCCGAGTCCGTTTAGCCATGTCCGTCTGTCTGTCTGTCCGTCTTGCTGTCTTGCTGTCCGAATACATAATAACTTGAGAAATACTGATCAGAATGCGATGAAATTTCGTCTGAATATATTTTATCCAAAAGTAGGAACTGAGTTTGAAAATGAGCCAAATCGGTCAACGGACACGCCCACCTCCCATACAAGTCACTTTTATATAACTCTTTCGGAACTAATAACTCGAAAAGTATTCAAGTTATAGTTATAAAATTTAAAAGGTATTGTTAGAATTCACCTAAAAATATGTGGTCCAAAAATGGGCGTGATCCGCCCACTTTTTTTTTTCATTATTTCCCGGGTTTTCATAGTGGAAATTTGATCCGTAAATTATTAAAATCAAATCTATGAAATATTAGCCTTTCAAAATCTTAAATATAGGCGTGGTCCGCCCAATTACATTTTTCAAATTTATTTTTTTAAATTTTTTTATACTTTAATTTTTTTAATTTATGGGGATATAAGACGTAAATTTCTGATATATGAATAATATTCTGAGGGTTAATATCCCCACCAAAGGTGTAGGGTATTCCATAGTCGGGCCCGACCGACTATAAAAATCCGCCCCATGTGACCGAACTTTCCCAACTCGTTTTTTTTTAATCATGTTAATTAAAGTAACTGTTTTTTTTAATTATTCGTTATAATCTGATTACTTTCTTTTACGTTTCTTTTTTTTTTTAATTAATTTTTTATTTTTTGTTCACTTGCCAGTTGCCTGGACATTCAGACGCGTCGTCCGGAGTCTGTGGATGACATCGCATTTGTCACCGCCGCCCAGAAGGCAGCCGAGTATTTATCCATGACCATTGACGGCCGTCCCAAGCCCTACGGCGACACCACCTACGAGAATTTGCGTCGTGTTTTCAGTCAGATTCAAGAGTGTGGCTATCTGGACAAAATCTATTTGGCGATTGTACCCGAAGAACCATTTTCTGATGCCAACGAGGAAATTTTGTCTGTGGCGGACGCTTCCGGTGGAGACGTTGGTGGTGGCGGCGTTGATGATCTCGTCAACACTGGCGATGAAAATTCCATTGAAGAGACATTGGATAAGCTAAGCGTTTCTGATGAATGCCAGCAACAGTTGCCAACGCAGCAGCTACAACAACAGCAGTTGCCGCCAGCAGCGCAACAGTTTATGGACAGCAACAATATGAACGGCGTTTATTTGCAGCAGCAGCAGCCACCACCACAGGAGGTAGCATTAGAAATGCAACAGCAGCCAACGCATCAGCAGCAGCAACATCAGCAGCAACATCAGCAGCACCAACAACAACAACAGCAGCAGCAGTCAAATGCCATTATGTCGCAGCTGCCACCGCAGGCTATGCAGCCTCCGAACGGTGCCGCTTTTCATGCTGTAAGCGGCGCTTTAATGCAAGTACCGTCCAATTCGGGCACAAATACGCCGGTGCAGGTGGCCATGTTTGCAGCGGCACCACCGCCACCAACACAACAGCAGCAACAACAACAACAGTTGCAGCCAAGTCAACTACAACAGTTGCCTCCACCGCCACCAGGCAGCATTATTGCCGTGCAACAGCAGCAGCAACAACAGGTTGCGCCACCATCAGCACAGATGTTGCCACCACCACCGCAGCATGCGCGCCAACTACAGCAACAGCAGCCACCAGCAGCTGTCGCCGCTGCTGTGCAGCCAGTGTTGCCACCAACTGTCGCTGCAGGTCATTTTCCACCAACCACCGTGCGCGCCGTCGAGCAGGCCTACTTCAAGCAACATCATCATCAGCACCAACATCAACAGCAGCAACATCAACAGCAGCAGCAGCAACAACATCAGCAGCAGTTTATGCAGCACATGCGGCCGCTTTCGGAAGTCATTGGCGGCGGCAGTTTCCACTTTCTGCAGGACAGCGAGTTGGACTCACCAGATATGAACACCGGAGCGATCGTATTTGAGCCGCAGCAAATGCAGCAGCAGCCAACGCAACAGCAGCATCAACAGAATGCAAACATTTTTCAGCAGCATTTAGAGCAACAACAACAACATGAACAGGAGCCGAAATTAGTAGCCACGCTGCAACAGCAACAACAATTGCAGCAGCAACAGCAAAATTTGATGGTCAACAATATGCCACCCGAGCAGCAACAGCAGCCAATTCCACAGCAGCCGATACAAAGTCAAACATTTACTAACCAATCATTCCCGCCCATACCGGTTGCTGCCGCTGTCAGCAGCAACCCCAATGTCATTTTTCCGCAGCAACAGCTGCAGCTAGAGAAGCCGCAACAGTTGCCGCCACAGCAACAACAGCTTTTCTCGCCGGTCAATGTTTTGCAACAGCAGCAGCAGCCACCGCCGCAGCCCTTGATGCAGCCGCAGGATGCTGTGCAGCAGTTGCTCATCAAAAGCGGCGAGCTGCAGCAACAGCCGCCAATAATGATTATGACGCGCATGGCGCCGCCAGCACACATGCAACCACAACAACAGTCGCAGCAGCAACAACAACAACTTCAACAGCAACAAACACCCATTGCTGCCGACAGCTTTAGCTTTGAAAATGCTTTAACACAACAAATACAGCAACAAATTGCAGTGCTTAAAGTATCGAATGCTGCTGCTTTGGAGGAGCTTAATAGCGGCGCACTTGTTGGCAGCACCAACAACAACAGCAACACTGCGGAAACGCTCAACGATTGGGAGCCAACGCCCGCCAAGAGTGGCAGCGGGGTGCGTCTGTCAAACAACAGCAGCAGCCAGAAAACAGCGGCAACTGTTGTCGCCACCGCCACTGGTGCTGTTGCCGCCGCTACAACTACCGTCAGCAGCGAGCCAACAACCAACAAATGGAGCAGCGAAATGAATGCGGTCAGCACACCGCCGCCGCAACCGACGCAGAAAAAGAACGAATGGTCATCTTCTAATAGCGGCGGCTCCGGTGGAGGCGGCGGCAGTTACAACGAACAGCAGCGCGATGATGGCGCCAATCACTGGCAGCAAAATGATGGTGCTGCTGGCGGTGGCGGCGGCGGTGGTTACACGCGTGGACGCGGCGCCAATAGCTACCAGCGACGTGATGATCGACGCGGTGGTGGTGGTGCCGGCGGCGAACGTGATGAACGTGGACGCTCCGGCGGCTATCGCGGGCGCAGCAGCAACTACACCAACTCGGCGGCGCAAAATGGCGGACGCAATAGTGGTGGTGGTGGCGGCATGTATTTCCGCAACAATGACAACTCGACGTCGTACTATCAAAATGGCGGCGGTGGCGGCGGCAACGTCTACAACAGTAACAAAGACGGCGGTGGTGGCAACTCGCGTTACGAGTCGGGCGGCGGCAGCTATCGGGGACAACGCGGCGGCGGCGGCAACAACTCGAATAACAATGCGCGCAACGCGCCGCCCCGTTCATTACCCAGAGGTGGTGGCGGCAGCAGCGGCGCCGGCGGTAACAACGCTCCAAACACCTACATCAACAACCGACAGTCCAACCGGCAGCCGATGCAGGATATGGCGGAAGTGTAGAAAATAAAATTTAAAATATATTAAAAAAAAGAAGGAAAAACAAACAAACGAAAAAAACTGGAAAAGCAGCAAAAAGAAGTTGAAGCAGCAGTAAGCGAAGCAGAAGGCAGACAAACGTAAATCGATACAACAAACTATATGCAAATTTATATTTAAAGAAAATGCAACAAAAACCCAACAACAACTATAATTTAATTTCATTTCAGAATGTCATTTCATTTAAATGTTTTTTTTTTTACTATTAATTCGTATTTTTTATTTTCATTTTCCACATCAACCACATAAACTGTATGATGTAATGATAACCGCAACGTGTTCTAAACCAGCGGCAAAAAAAATAACGCAGCAGCAGCCAGTAAAACATCAACGGAAATGAATTTGAAAATTAAATGCGCAAAAAAACGAGATAAAATATATTACAAAAGAAAAGAAAGAAAAAAAAATGAAAACAAAAAGGAAAAAATTGCAAAGAAAAGAAAAAGTATTTATGCCTATTATTAATTAAAAAATATTATTACTTATTATAATAATAAAAAAAACAAGCAAATTATGTTATATATAAAATAATAATAATCAACAATTAAACTTTAAGTAACTTTGAATATAATGTATAATCATTTTCATTTAAGAAAACCAAGCTCCCAACAAAAAAAAATAAACAGTTGAATCAAACTCTCCAACAACCGCGACATCAATCTACACATATTAAAACCAACAACACGAGTCATGCGACATATTAAAAAAATTTGCCACCCATTATATACTACACAACAACAAAAACCATGGCTCTTCAAACTATACACAAAATTCGAGCACCTCAAGTCGTACTACGTAATTCGAATCTTCACATGCTACACAAAACATCGCCCCATTTGCAAAGGCCATCATTAAATGCATCAAATAAACAAAAATATAAAATTCCAGTCTACACGCAGTTTCACCAAAGACTTAAAAATATTTCACATTAATCTTATTTAAAGTGTACTGCATAGGAAAAGTGTGTCAGCTCTTAAAAAATGCATTAAACAATTGTCTCGTTTCTATGATTACCTTCATAATTTGTACAGCAGAAGGTAGTCCATATTAGTTGCATTTGTTTGAAACAAAAATTTTAAATTAAATCGCATTTTTTGAGCGCTTCTCTTTTTCCTGCGCAAAATTCTGTTTAGTACATTTAAAATTTTGTATAAATTATTAGTCTTTGGTTTTTGCCCCACCATGACGCCGCCATATTCTTCTACACTTTATAAAATAATATTGAATCGTAACAGTAACAAACAAATCAATCGCTAAATCAACAGAAACAACTTAATAAACAAATAATATTTCTTTGAATTTTACATTTTCTTTTAGTTTATCTCGACAAGGGTTTGAAAAGCAAAATCTCTGTGTTCGAAGGTCGGTACATTAGTGCTATAGATGCAAAGGTCGGAGAGAATCGCATGAAGAAAACATCGAAACGCACAAAAGAAAAACCAGTAAGGAAGCTTAGGTCACGTGGGAAATTTTAAAGTACGAATATTGTTCTAGTTGATGTGATGAAGTTAGTAAGAATTATGAAAGTTATAGTCGGTCTAAGCCGACTATAAATACCCTACACATATGTGTGGTTACCATTCAAAGTGGTATATAGGTCACCATGGTATACGAATCCTGAAAATAACTACAAACTTGGAATCGCTGAAGAATTTCCATTCATTTGATACCCATATTTTGAAATTGGTAGGTGTACCGAATTTCAATTTTTTTTTTTTTTTTTGGAAACCACGAGTCGGTTCGCGGGAATATATTATTTTCATGTATTTGAGCATGAAATCAAAGGTCGCAATGGACAGATCTCGCCAATTGTTTCGCACATACAGCGTACGTATATAAGTAATCTAAATTACGAGTTTCATTGATTTAACTCTTCAATTTTTTCAGTAGTAGTGATTTCAACTGACAGACGGACATGGTAGGTCATGCTGATGATTAATATATATACTTTTCCCTACAGAATATGCTTCCTTCTGGGTGTTACAAACGGCATACCAAACTGAATATACCCTTTCACTCTTAGTGTATGACAACATTTTATATTTTGTTTTAGTGTACGTTGAAAAGGGTTTGAAAAGCAAAATCTCTGGGTTAGAAGGCCGGGGCTGTAGGCCAAAAATGTAAAGGTCTGAAAGAATCGCATGGAGAAAACCCCGAAACGAACCAAAAATAGTCTGCCAGTTTCGAGACCACTTCAGCGGTTTAGCAAGTAGCCGTAATTGACAAATCTGATCCTGAAAACAGTATCAATTCAGAAAGATCGCTACTTGTGAAGAACGAGAGTCTCAAGGATATGATGTGCATCGAAGTCGGTAGTCAAGCCGACTACATTTTCGATGGTGAGGAATAGCACAAAGTGGTGAAAATCGACATTCTGGTCGGTTCTTCAAGCTCAACATAGCCAAAACGACGAAGGGAATGTACCTCCCTTCGTTATTGACAGGCGCTAAGCGCAGCTGACTATTACTGAGGGATTACTCTGTAACACAATTCGAAAGTGATATTACTCGCATTCTAATAAATGGTACTTTAGTAGCATTCAAATTAGAAACATTCGTATTAAAACACACAAAGTAACAACCTTTGCAATTCCGTTAGATTGTGTGATATTGCTTCGTAACCCTTTGTTCATCGAATAGAATTGAATTTCGTATAGCATTGATTTTCGAATCGCAAAACAGAGTAATCCCCCTGGTTTCGAAGAAACCAATCGATGGATGGACATTTTGAGGCATTTTATGTAATCATTAAATTCGGAATAGTCAAATCGAATTTAAAAACAAAATATAAAAAGCAATTGGAATTCATTCAGCATCGTAACAAGATACAATGTAACATTTGTTCGAATGCAATACATTAACCTTTCAAATGGAGAGCAGGCAATGGTATTTTCCCAGCCATCTAGCAGACAACTTTAAAAACGCCTTACTTAACACGTCTAATGTTCTTTGAAATTGTCTATTAGAAAGGACTGGGGAAATAAGAGTTGTATTTATTCCTAAAATGGGATTCTAGCCAAATGTTAATCTTCGTTTTTAGTGAAAACATTGAATTCGGAATAGTTAAATTTATTAAAAAAAAGCAATTGGAATTAAGAGTATTCAACCAGAATCTTAATTATAGACTAAGTAAATAATGAATGGTATTAAATTCGTTTTAAAAAATGTCAACGGATTGAAATACATTTACATTTCATTGAAAAATGGAATATTGAAATAGCAAAAATAACAAGTTCGAACGAATTGAAATTTAAGAACGATTGCAATCGGAAGGTGGAACATGCCAAATAATTTATTTTCGATTGAATTGGTATACAAGTATTTCTAGCGAATCGTTGTCAAATATATGAATATCGGTCGAAGAAAATTTCAAAATGAAAATCCAATAAATATCATTAATTCGATTTATATGAAAGTACCTACATTAATTTCAAGATATATAAGAAAACATTCTAGGACCCATTTTTAAGCTTCGATAGCCGCATTACATGTTGAACGTATCTCAGTATAGAAGTTTGTGATTTTCCAGATGTTGGTCAGGAAATATAAAATGATTGCATTTTAATATGAGTCAACAACATACAAACAAATTTTTAAAATGTAATAATACAAAATATATGAATACTTTTATTGCTAAATAATTACAGAATAAATTTGTAAAATCACAAAGGGCTACGCTACAAAAACCACTTTACAAACACCTCAATTCTTTTGTTTCGGTTCTTCCTCTTGAGCGCCACACAAAAACCATAGCCCACCGACAATTAACATGGAACCGGCCACCGTCAGCAATGAGATGGGCTCGCCATAAAAGCAGGTGCCTAAAATAAACTATAGCCATCATTAAACCAATAGTAAAAAAATGCATTTTAATAATGTGTTCGTACTGAGATCATATAGTTGGAGGCCGCTGTCAGCACAGTAGCGGTCAATGTTTGTTCGGCTGCCTGAAGCGCCCTCAGAAAATAACGCCAATTGAGCAGATTGCAAAGTACCATCAGCACCAGTGGCAATGCATGCAACAGAGTGAATTCTACAAAGAATGATTTTGAAAATATTCAAATTAAACAAAAATTCGTACCAAGGTAAGAGTTTAGATCCTGCCTCCAGATCTGCAGCAATCGCTGAGAGGTTAGAAAACCCGGCAATTTGCCAAAGAAACTGCCGCCCGCTGCAAAGGCGCCTGCCAAGAAACTATAGCGATATTCTGATACGTTATTCATGTTTTTAATAAAATGTTTATATATAAAAATTGATTGAAATAAACAATAAGAAATTCACGATACAAAAACAGCTGTTCTTTTGTTTATTTTTTTGTTCTATTGTGAATTGGTCATACTCTGTCTTTTTTTACCCTACAGTAGACATAAGCTGTGTATTTGAATTACTCAATAAGAAAATAATATATATAAAAAAAATAGGCAAACCATTTTTTTATCAACAAGCCTACATAAGTTATATATTTTAAATTTTGTTAAGATGTAAAATGTAAGTTCCTACGTCCAGTAGAAAAAAAAAATTCCTTATATACCCAGCAGATTTTAGAAGTACTTTGCAACCACTTTGGCAATTTATAATGTATTAGAGTCGCTCCAAAAATGGTTCCAGAAGTCGCGATGTCTACACGAGCAAGTACTTTTCTGTCAGCTTCTAAGAGAAGTGAACGGAGAAGTACATCTCGATTGGCTTCTACTGCAATGTGTTGTGGAACCACTTTAAGTACTCTCTTTAAATTTCTCTTTTTACTGGTTGAACAACTTCTCTCCCGGTTCCAAAAGACGTAGTTATGGAATAACGTCCGATGGAATTACTTTTGGAACTACTTCTAAAAATTGTTCCCATGGAATGACTTTTGGAACTACTTCTTAAAATGGTTCCCATGGAATGAATTTTGGAACTACTTCTTAAAATGGTTCCCATGGAATGACTTTTGGAACTACTTCTTAAAATGGTTCCAATGGAATTACTTTTGAAACTACTTCTTATAGTTCCCATGGAATAACTTTTGGAACTACTTCTTAAAATGGTTATCATGGAATTACTTTTGGAACTATTTCTTAAAATGGTTTCCATGGAATGCCTTTTGGAACACCTTCCACACATTGTTTCCATAGAATACAAATACAATAAATAAAATTGTTAATTTCATTTTTATAAAACTAATATAATCAGGAATATTTAAATTTTATAGTATATTAAAAAATTTAATATTTTCATGGACATTTTTGCTCCTGAACTTATTATATTTTTGAGGTTGATATTCTCCAGCCATTATATGGCCTTTTTGCCTATGACACACATATTATTAATTGAATTGTTGATTTAGAATACGCAGCTAACTTTATTTCTTTAAAATACAATATTTCAAAGAGGTTTGACACGTTTTTGTATATTCTCAATTACATTCTAAAAGAAGCGAACGTGGAACGCCAATGTGAAGTTACTGTGCCGTCAGTACCAATTCAGGTTTTAAGCCATTGTTAGTATTTCTTATATTTAAAATATATGATAATTTATACTTGTGTATTTATTTTTTATTAAATATTCAGTGTCGAATGAATTAATTTGAATATTTGTTTAAATTTAAATTTTACTCTATTTTTTATCTTTTTTATTAAAAACATACCACATGGTTACATTCCAAAAATCATCAGCAAATTTATTTTTTTTAATTTAAAGTGAATTTGTCTTATTGGGCTTGAAATGATCCCAAAAAAAACATTAAAAATGTTTAAGGTTTAAAATAAAAAATATTTACTGAAAGGGTTAATAATGTCCGATACCGACGAAAAGGTATTGCCGTGCATTTTTAGGACCGTATAATGAACTAACCCAATAAAACAAAAACCTGGATATTAAGTGATTTTCGAATGTATATTGGACATGGATATCGAAGCTTTCAATGGAGAAAAGCGGTCAATTTTTGTAATTGTAAGTTTGAAAACCATAGCGTTCTCCAGCCAAAACTGGTAGCTTTTTATCCAATTGATTCTAGCCTTTACCGACATCGAGATTTAACTTAATTGCAAGCGCATATATATCCCTAATTAAAGGTTTAAATATAAAATAAAAGAAGTTATAATACTTTATATTAAAAGGAATTAAAGTATATTCTACAGCTGCAACAGCACTGGGTTGCCACTGAGTAAATTTGTGTAGGGAATTTCGTGTTAAGTTTTTTTAACTTCGAAAACCAACGTTGGAATAACATTCATTTCTTCGGCTTGATCATGACATTACCTCCACACTGGTTATAAAAGAAAATTCTCCAAATTTATCGTACCTTAAACTCATTGGTTATTGGGCAACAGGATAAAGAACGGGGAACAGGAACCGAAAAAAAACGCAAGTCAATCAATTGAAAGACGAAGTACTGGACGAAGTACTACGTCGAAGTGAATTTTTGAAAAATAGTTATAAATGACTATGTTTACTACGCCACGTTGTCGGAATATTTTCATTCACGCCGTAGTCGAAAAAGTAGTTATGAATAACTACGTTTTGCTCTCGGTGTGTAAATTTGTATGAATACTTTTGTTGTATTTTATTACTATTTAATTAAGATCATTATTAGCATTATGAACGAGACTAATAAATAACATTCGTAATATTAACGAACGCCGTACTTCAAAATCTTTCTATGTGTTAGTAAATCTCGATTGATTAACACAATACGTAATATTGACGAACGCGATCATCGGTTGACAATTGATTAATTTGTTTGTCGTATTGATGTACAAGTTCGTTGTATTTACGTCACTTTTTGGTTCTGTGTATCAACATCACTGGAATCGATTACTCGATTACTACTAAATATCGAATGAACTTATAAGATTACCCAATTACCCAAAATAAAATTATCACTGATAAAAATCATCCAAAATCTGAAGTCTCACAGTTCGACAAATCTATTGTTATAATAATATAAAAAATCGCATCAATTCTATAATAAATGCAAATAAAATTTTAAATACGCACAGCTGTGCCAACCAAATCTAGGTGGATATAAAACTAAATTTTTGAAAGTGTATCGTATTTTTTGTGGTGGAAATGACAACGGAATTTAAATAAAAACTTTGTGAAAAAGTGTACTAAGTAAATGCGCAATATTGTTGTTGTATTTGATGCAAGTGGAAAAATAAAAACAGCAACAACAAACAAAAATCGAAACATTACTTCGTGTGTATCTGTATCCTGCGAACGAAGGACATTTGGACACTTTGTATTATTTTTTTGTTGTTGCTGACTGCGCTGTCGTGTAAGCAGCGAAGCATAGAAAAAGTAGATGAAAAAAATCGAAAATCTTGCAAAATAAAAATCAAAGCAAAAGTGCAAAAACAGAAAAACAGGCCGCGGGCAGATCTTATTAAATAAAAATAGCAACAGCAGTTGAACGTCGCAGCTGTAAAAGCAACAAAAACCCACAAGATTATTTAAAGGGGGGTGAAATGCGGCGCAGTGCATTTGTGCAGCCGCCGATTAAGTGCTATTCACAATAGAGACAGTGCATTCAATTCGCTCTCGTTCGTTGAGACAAAAATAAAAATCAGCTGCTGCTTTCGCTGCAATTCGCAAGTACGAAAATTCGAAGCACAGTTCGAAAAAAAGACATTTTGTAGAAGACGAAAGAAAAATAACAAAAATAATAAACGTCGCGCACAACTTTGTTTTTATTATATTAAAAACGCTCGCCTCTTATCAATTAATAGGCAAAAACAACAAAAGAAATAAATAACAGCAAAAGTAGAAAATAAAGCGTTGCAAATAAACAACAGACAGCAACGTTGGTTGCAGTGCCGTCTGATTTCTTGCGTGTGTCTGGACAAAAATTGCTGCCAAACTGGAGCGAATTCCGGAATATTTGCGCGATACCGTCGACTGGTTAATGGGGTAAGTGCATGGAGTTTGGATTGTAAAACTATTTAATTCGTCAAAAGAAAATTTAAACTTTAAGCCAAGCAGTATTTTTTGGCTCAGATGCCACCTCAGCTATTGTGTGGGCCTCATTTTTGTTGGCCGTTGATGACGCCAATGTTATGCGCGCTGCGTCAGGATAAATCAATAAAATTGTTGGGTTTTTCCTTACTGCCTTACTTTAGACATGTATTGTGTAATCAACATTTGTCGCATATGTTGTGTGTGTGAAAAATTATCGAATGCTTTTGTCCAAAAATACTTATTACGTCATGGCTGTGAGGACTAATGTGGCGCCGCGTTGAAGATGTCCACACGTCACAGGACACTGCGGTCTACCATGCAGCTACGCATTTGCAAATGAAACAGCTGTGAACTTTTTTTTGTAAACTGCTAATAGTTACTAATCACTAATTTTCAATATTAAGCTGCTCAGAAAATTTGCGAAACTATGCGCAGTTTTTAAAATTTGCAGAATACATATAGGGTCACTCACGGCTCATAACTGCAGAGAACTGATTAGTTTTAATATCCAGTATGATTCTGTCATCAAGAATATTTTAGCTTAGTTTCACACAGATATTAAAATCGAAACCATATGGTTTTATATTTATATATTCAAATCCTAAACCAGCAGATGAAACCAGTATCCTAAATCGATATGCTTCGGTTTTATAGTGATTTAAAACAGTTTTGAAATAGTATAAAAAACGATTATAAAATAGCAAAATAATATTTTCAGTATTTCAGTGACATTAACATTATTTTTTATACATTTGAACATAAAGTTAATATATTGTTACGAAAAGAGGTAATTTTCCCCATAGTACAAGCAATAATGGGACGCCAGCCAATTCAGCGCACTAAGAAATGTGTTAGAAAGAGACGGAAGATCATTCAGCGCATTGAGGCAAGAAGGCAGAGAAAGTAATAGAAGATCAACGCATTAAAACACATGAGTGCGAATGAGATGCAAATAGCATGTAGCGTTCACGATAAGTATATGTTCTCCAAACATTTCGAAGCGTGTCGAAACTTGTCGAACTGATGCATGCAGTATATAAGGACGCCACATCTGAGGCACCGCACTTCAGTAGTGCTTGCAAGTGGTCGAGTGCATCTGGTGTGTGATCAATGTCAAATTAAATTATAGTCATGTAGCAGTTGTTAGAATTTATAATTAGTAAAGTTGTTAGTTAAATTAAATTAATAAAGTTGATTGTTGTAATTTAAACTAAACAAAAGAGTGCTTTCATTTTGTACACAATCCAGAGATACGAACTTGTAGAACAGATTTCCGTAGACTGAATTTTCGTAACAATATATTTGAGCTGAAGATGTTAGTGTTTATGAGGTATTTGAATAAGAGTGGTCGGTTCACAGGTCAAAAACAAACGATCATGCCCATTTTATATGACAGACAGAGTAGGTATATTAGCAGAACTGGAAAAAATCCGGATTTAAAAAAAAATCCACTCCACTGGATTTTTTTTTGGTTTTTATTGAATTTTTTTATATATAACATAATTTCAATAGGATTATCGGTTTATGAAGTTATTCCTTACCTACGAGAGTAAAACATTGCCTATGAAGAGCTCTTTCCCGCCGTTCGGATTCGGCAATAAACTGTAGGTCCCACCAATTTGAATACAAATATAACACGCACAGCTCAAATGGGGAGAGAGCTCGGCCCAAGTTCTATACAGGACTGTAGCACCCAACTAGATTTAATCATTAAAAATGGCTTAGAATTGGATTGAATTATATCCATAGTTTCGGAGACAACTATTTATATAATTAAATTAATTTGGATCATAAGGGCCAATGTTGATTATGTTGGCTAATATAATCATTTCATTTTTCGATTTGATGGTTTTTATCCAATTTTCAAAACCACAAATATCTTTCATATGTTATAATTCGAAAAATGTACAAAAATCAATGAAATCTAAAAAAAAAAAGTAAAACCAGTTGGGAAGGTTAGATCACATGGGAAATTTTAGAGGAGGTGTTATTATGATAGTTAGAATTATCAAAATATAGTCGGTCTAAGACGACTATAAATACCCTACACATATGTGTGGTTACCATTCAAATTGGTATATAGGTCACCAGGGTATACGAATCCTGAAAGTAACTACAACCTTTCCATCGCTGAAGAATTTCCATTCATTTAATACCCATATTTACAAATGGGTAGGTGTACCGAATTTCGATTTTTTTTTTGGTAACCACAACTCGTTTCGCAGGAAAACATTATTTTCATGTATTTCAGCATGGTGTCTATATATATTTGACCAAAAAAGTTTATCTAAGCACGTATACAGTAAAATTGATCTGTAGATGTAAATTTTATATGAGGTTTTTGAACATAAGTGGTCGGTTCTCAGGTCACAATAGATCGATCATGCCAATTTTCTTGTTTAGACAGCTTAGATATATAAGTAATCTAAATCTAAAGTTTCATTGCTCTAGCTCTTCTACCTTTTCCGTAATCGTGATTTCAACAGACAGACAGACAGACAGACAGACAGACAGACAGAAGGACAGACGGACAGACAGATAGACAGATAGACGGACATCGCTAAATCGACTCAGGATGTCATGCTGATCAAGAATATATATACTTTTCCATACCGGAGATGCTTTTTTCAGGTAGTTACAAACGGCGTACCAAACTGAATATACTCTTTCACTCTTAGTGTAGGGTATAAAAATCATCGTTTTTTTTTATGTGGATAAAATCAAAAAAAAAAGGATGGATTTTTTTGAGTGGAGAAAAAAAACCCAGTCCTGTATATAAGTAATCTTATTTTGAAGTTTTATTGATCGAGTTCTGCTAGTTTTTATGTAATTCTGATTTCAGACAGAGGGACATCGGTTATGCCGATCAAGAATATATATATATATGAATATATATATATATATATATATATATATATATATATATATATATATATATATATATATATATATATATATATATATGCTTTTCCATACCGGATATTCTTCCCTCTGGGCGTTACAAACGTCGTACCAAACTGAATATACCCTTTGTCTGTTATTGTGGGGTATACAAATTACAGACCCTTAAACAACTTGTTTTCCAAAAAACTTTACTTGCAAATGTTCTTTAAATTATCAAGACTAATTACAATATACCAACAAATACTAATATTCCAATAGGTTTTTAAGATTTTTTCATATAAACATTAACAATTTTGATTTTTTAGACTTTATTTTTAATGATTTTTTTAGCATTTCGGATGTAATGATAAATATGAAAATGATTTATGGTTATACAGAGCATAGTACAAAGTAACAATTAAAATGACTCAATTTTCAATCGGTACTCGTTTTTAAAATATGCTCTAGCAATTAACACAAGTTTTCGTTAAAAACTTTTTAAATATAGAAAAGTGACTGAAAACATAAATTTTTACCCGAATTTTTCGCAGAAAAGCTACGTAACAGGAAAAAGCAGATTATACACACCCAGAAAAAAATCATGGTAAATTGATAGTATTTCAATAGAAAATCATTAATTTATACCATTAAAATTGGTCAATAGGATGCGTCCCATTAGATCTGTAATATTGAAACTCTTAATACAATGTGTGGTTGTACCATAAATTTTATAATGTGATATTTTAATTACAATAAGAAAGACCTATACAAATTTAATGATACGTATTATTAATTTTATGGTATAGTCGTATTACATTTTCCTAATAATTTATTAAAACAAAAATGCATTTTAGTTAATTTATTGTATATATTATTTAACCATTAAAACAACAGTATTTTTTCTTTTTATAATAATAATATTTAAATATTTAATTTTAGGGTACTGAAATTTTCAAATACTATTGAATTAATTAGAAAACTTTGATTTAAAAAGAAAAAACTATTAATACATGAACCATAAGATCAATGGTCGTACCATAAAGTACTTAATGGTACATTTTCTTCTGAGTGCAATAAGAATAAGCATATTTTAAAAATGAAGTAATGATATTTTCAGATTACAGGCATAAGCATTTTTTATTTAAATAAAAGACTACCAAAATTATGGACACAGGGCATATTTTAAAAAGTAGATCAATTAGAAAAAATTTAGTAATTATGTTTGTTAGTTAGTGCCTATGCTCTTGATACCCATAATAATATTTCTTGTTTACTATTAGATCCTAAATGCTAAAAATTAATTAAGAAATTGTTTAAAAAATCATTTTACGAGTTTCGATCCAATTATCTTGAAAACGAATTGGAATATTGGCATTCATTAGTATATTAAAATTAGTCTTGACAATTAAAATAAAAATTGTATTTAAGGTTATTTGTAAAACAATTTTTTAACAGTACATTATTTGTTTTATTCTAAGTAGTGGGTTGACAACTGCTTAAAATTACGATTGAAATTTTCTCAAAAAACGTTACTAAATAGGAAAAAACTGAGTATGCAGTCAAAGTCAAATTATATAGAATTTATGATGTATCGGAGGACCATGGGAAAAAATCATATTGATTAGTGTTACATGCAGTTGTTATCCACTTGTGATGCTTTGAAATCTGCTGCAAGAATTGAAACTGGGTTCAAGTCTATGTTTCTATGATAAATCGAAAATAAAACTAACTGATAACATCACGAAATGTACTATTTTTGACTAAGAAACAACAAAGAAATCGATTAATATTTGCAAAAGTGCATTATGTTTGGGTGGGCCCAATACTCTGTATACGTTGTAGAGTTTAATTGCTACAAAATGACACAATAATGTAATAAGGATCAAAGAAAAATAAATTACAATACAAAAAGATCTCAATGTATCTTATGCTGCGTGGTCGCATCAAAGTGTTGGTCTTGATGTCGACTGCTGTGAGTCGGCAAATCATAAATATTGATTATTTTTGCAACACAATCTAGAGCAATGCAAAAAGGGCCGTCACGATTTGATGGTTGCGCATTTGCAAAAAAAAAAAAAAAAAAAAAAAAAAACAGAAAATGCATTTAAAAATACATTATTGAAACCTTGAAAATATAGAAACCTTAATTTAATTAAACCGCTAGCACAGTGGAGCGCAAACAAAAAATGACACGTTTTGCATTCTTTTTTCTATTTTCTGTGTGTTGCGGCAGTCAACTCATATTAATTAACAATAGATAAAAGCACATTTTTATTGAATTAAAACCACTGTGCAGCATTGTTAGAGCCACTTTGAAAAATTGTTTAGCAGTCCGAGTCATCAGCAGCAGCTCGTGGTTGCCTTGTTAGGTTTGCTGCAAAACAGTTGCATTTTGCTTATTAACTTCTTCAAGTGGCCGTCGTTAATATAATTAAATATTTTTTGAAAAAAAAAAAAATAAAATAAAATAAAACTTCTGTGCGTCCTGTTCTCATCATGTTGTGGGCCATTTCGAATCTTACCGGTGGCAATCGTGTCAGTCGTGCCATCCTTTTGCGCTACTCCGCCGTGCCCTTAGCTGAGAGCACAGACTCGGCTGCACAATCGCCCGTGGCCAGCACTGCTGCAGTGCCGCAAACTCGCAAGATACCAGGACATGCGGTGCCACGACATGCCGCAGCAGCTATGCAGCTACCCTTGGATGTCGAGGAGACGGTGACCTGTTTTTGCAGGTTTGATTTTTTTTTAAATATTTAGCCTCAGCTGAAAATTACTAAACTGATTTTTTTAAAGATACTAAATATGTCGTTTAGGTAGTGTGAAAGTTTTAAATGTTATCGATTCAAATATCAAATTATATTCAGTATTATTTTATAAGATTTTTAATCATCAAGTTTTTATTAATAAGTTTTCATAAAGTATTTTTTGATGTGTTAAAAAAGCTCCGGGGTTTAAATGTTATTTGAATCCATTTGTTAATTTCAATCCCTTTTTCATAAAAATCGCTTGTTATACCCTACACTAAAATTGAAAGGGTATATTCAGTTTGGTACGCCGTTTGTAACACCCATAAGGAAGCATCTCCGTATGGAAATGCATATATATTCTTGATCAGCATGACCTCCTGAGTCGATTTAGCGATGTCCATCTGTCCGCCGTCTGTCTGTCTGTCTGTCCGTCTGTCTGTTGAAATCACGATTACAGAAAAAATAGAAGAGCTAGAGCAATGAAACTTTAGATTTAGATTACTTATATATCTAAGCTGTCTGAACAATAAAATTGGCATGATCGGTCTATTGTGACCTGAGAACCGACCACTTATGTTCAAATACCTCGTATAAAATTTATATCTACAGATCAATTATACTGAATACGTGCTTAGGAAAACTTTTTTTGGTCAAATATATATTGACTCATGCTCAAATACATGAAAATAATGGTTTCCGGCGAAACGACTTGTGGTTCCAAAAAAAAAAAAGTGAAATTCGGTACACCTACCCATTTGTAAATATGGGTATCAAATGAATGGAAATTCTTCAGCTAGTTATTTTCAGGATTCGTATACCCTGGTGACCTATATACCAATTTGAATGGTAATCACACATATGTGTAGAGTATTTATAGTCGTCTTAGACCGACTATAATTTTGATAATCCTAACTATCATACTAAAACCTACTTTAAATTTCCCATGTGATCTAACCTTCCCAACTGGTTTTCAGTAATTTTCAGATTTTATAGAATTTTTTATATAATTTATTCTAAAAAAAAAATTAAAATTGAGAATGTAGATTTTTAGGAACTTTACGCCATTTATGGGAGCCTGACAATTCGTCGTCGTCCAGTGAAAAGTCACTAAGTCATAAAATTGAGTATTGAGATAAATGGTTTTAAAGATATAAATTAGCGTATCAAATCAGAATATTTTTGGATTCAAATGGTGCTAAGCTTGTAGTATAGACAACACATTCCGCTACAAAATGCAAAAAAAAAAATAGTTTGAACAAGACACATTACTTCTTTTCTTTATCGTTCAGTGAAAAATCACTAAGTCCCATATAAACAGAAACAGTGCTCCAGTATATCAAAATAATTGTATATAATTTCAGTTTGAATTGAAGATGAAAGAACTGCATAATATTTATCATTTAATCCAAAAATCGTTGAAATCCGACCATTTTTTTGGACTCGGCACCGTTTTATTCAGATGATTGCCGTTCAGTGAAAAATCACTAATTCCCATATAAACAGTAACAGTGCTCCAGTTTATCCACATAATTGTATGTGATTTCATTTTAAATTAGAGATGAAAGAACTACATAATATCTATCATTTAATCCAAAAATCGTTGTAATCCGACCATTTTTGTGGACTCGCACCGTTTTCGACGATTTCCGTTCAATGAAAAGTCCCATATAAACAGTAACAGTACTGCAGTTTATTCAAATAATTGTATAGGAAAATCATTTAATCTAAAAATCGTTAAAATCCGACCATATTTGTGGACTCGGAACCGTTTTATTCAGATGATTGCCGTTCAGTGAAAAATCACTAAGTCCCATATAAACAGTAACAGTGTTTATCCAAATAATTGTATCTGATTTCTGTTTAAATTAGAGATGAAAGAACTACATAATATCTATTATTTAATCTAAAAATCGTTGAAATCTGACCATTTTTGTGGACTCAGCACGGTTTTTTATTTCGACAATTGCCGTTCAGTGAAAAATCACAAAGACCTTTATAAATTTGACTTATTTTTTCCCCTGCGATTATGGTAATATTATAGTATTTTTTGATATGGAATATCCATGTAGATCTTCTTCTATAGTTTAAGTTCAAAATAGATTTGATCGGCCCCTTTTTAAGGGAGTATTGTGAACTTGAGTACTTTTCACTGAACTGAATTTTTAAATATTTGGAGTTAGTGATTTTTCATTTTTAATATGTTCGGTTTGGTAAGATGTAGAACTACGAGAACTTTTCCTAAGTAAAGATGAGTTCGTTTTTATTATAGTTGCATACTTATTTCGATATTTTCGAAAAATGGACCTAACGACGTTGTTCCCATTACAATTTAAGTCAAATACTATTCTTTTCCAAAACAAATCATTTCATTGAGGTTTCTGAAACAATTCTACCCGGGACAATATTGATATGTTATATCATCAAGTAAATATAATGCGTATAATTCGTATATATTCATGTTTTTCAGAGTAACTTTGTGAACTTCCTCATCACACTCAGAAAATAGTTTCCCTCATAATAAAAAAACTGAACTTGAAATATCGTTAAGGAAAATATTTCTTCATATTAAATTAAAATTTTCTTTTTTTAAGAAAACATTTTATTTTGTATTTCTTTTATGGAAAACCCTTTCATTTACATTTTACAATAAGTATTTATATAAAAACAAAATATTTTCAAGAGATCACTGTCACCAAGATAGTGGGGGTAAACGATGGAAAGGTACTTTTATTACCTATCCAACGATGTCAATCATTATATACTCAGGAATTTTAAATTATACGAATTTTGACTCGAAAGTTTGTACTATAAGGTAACACATAAGTTGGTTTTTCAAGTGACCACTGTGACCAAGATTATGGGTGTGCACTACCCAACATAGTTCGTTAAAAATGTCCTTTAATTACCTATCTAACGATGTCAATCATTATATACACAGGGATTTTAGATTATACGAATTTTGATCCTAAAGTTTGTACTATAACGTACATCATTAGTTGGTTTTTCAAGTGACCACTGTGACCTATCGTTAGAAAGGTCCATTAATTACATTTCGAACGATGGCAATCATTATATACTTCAGATAATACGAATTTTGACACTAACCCGACTGGAAATTGGATAAGGTTATTTCACATTCGTTCCTGATCAGATTACGATAAGGCATCCCTACCATAGGTCACCTAAAATGATCCTGATCAGGGTCGACTAGGGTTATCCTTATTTCAAATCCACGTAAGGCAACCTGATCCAAACTTCATAAAAATTCTGATCTAAAACCTACATGTGACACTTAATCTGATTGTATTTCGAATTAATATAATATGATCGAGATGTTATTAAAAACCTTTTATAATAAAATTGGGTAGTAAAATTATTCTAATAAAATATTCTCAAAAATAAATGTTAAACTGAAGCGCATACGAAATACAAATTCTAATCATTTTTTAAACATTTGAAATATCTCATTGAAATATCTCTTCTGGCACGAGTCACAATTTCAAATCGGTCACAATAGTGCGCTTTGTCACAATTTCGTATTCTGTGAATTTCATTTTCTATGTTTATTGACGTAAAAGTCTGAATCAATTGACATTTGTAACAATTGTCATTGCTCGCTAGAATAGGGCTGTAAGACTCAAAACGTTGAATTTTTGTCATTGCAAAAGTTATTGAGACAACTTTTTCACAAAACTTTTTTTGTTTGAAAGGTCTCATATTTGGTAAAAGCTGTTTCAGATGAATTTAAATATACATGTTTCAGAAGAATTTAAATATACATCGAATTATATAAGGTTAGGATAAGGGTAAGTTCAGGAAGCCTGATTAGGATAGCAACTTCGAATAGCGTCACGTTTTGAATCATGCACTGATGTGAACCCCTGATCATTGCCTGATTTAAAATAAGGCTGCCTGATCAGACAATGATCGCATCCTGAACTAAATATCTATTCGGGAATGTTTGTACTATAAGATACCACAAAAGTTGGTTTTTCAAGTGACCGCTGTGACCAAGATTCGGGGGGTGCACGAATCAAACATAGTTAGTTGGAAAGGTACTTTTATTACTTACTTACTTACTTACTTACTTAAATGGCCCTTACAACCGTGGGTCGGTTTTGGCCGCTGAGATGAAGCCGCGCCAGTCGGATCTGCTTTGCGCGCGCTGACGCCAGTTAGAAATACCAAGCGTTGCCAGGTTGTCCTCAACTTGGTCTTTCCAACGCAGATTTGAACGCCCTCTTCTACGCTGTCCACCTTCGAGTTTCGATTCAAGCACCTTCTTGGCTGGAGTGTTTTCATCCATTCGTTCGACATGACCTAGCCAGCGAAGCCGCTGGATCTTGATGCGCTTGACTATGTCAATGTCGTCGAATATCTCATACAGCTCGTGGTTCATCCTGATTCGATACTCGTTAGCAAAGCAGATAGGGCCAAAGATTTTACGGAGAATCTTTCTCTCGAACGCTCCCAGTACTCTCTCATCGGTGGTGGCCAGCGTCCATGTTTCTGCACCATAAAGTAGGACGGGCATGATGAGTGACTTGTAGAGCGTTATTTTTGTCCGGCGAGAGAGGGCTCTGCTTCTCAATTGCCTACTGAGCCCAAAGTAGCACCTGTTGGCAAGAGTTATTCTCCGTTTGATCTCCAGGCTGACGTCGTTGTTGCTGTTTACGCTGGATCCCAGATAGACGAAGTCCTTCACAATGTCGAACTTGTGGGTGTCAAAATCAGCTTTTTGTCCAAGACGCACGGACTCTTTTTTGCTTGTTGACACAAGGAACTTCGTCTTGTCCTCGTTCACCGCTAGACCCATTCGACGCGACTCTTTCTCCAATCTGGAGAATGCTGCGCTGACTGCTCGTGTGCTCCTGCCAATGATATCAATATCGTCGGCATATGCGAGCAGCATGACACTTTTGTTGAGGATAGTGCCGCTTTGACGGAGTTCGGCAGCTCGAACTATTTTCTCCATCAATAAGTTAAAAAAGTCGCACGATAGGGAGTCACCCTGTCTGAAACCTCGTTCGGTATGAAATGGCTCGGAGAGGTCTTTTCCTATTCTCACTGAGCAACGTGTGTTGCTCAGGGTCATCCTGCAAAGCCTTATAAGTTTCGCAGGTATACCGAACTCAGACATTGCGGCGTATAATCGTTCCCTTATCGGAGTGTCGAAGGCGGCTTTATAGTCGACTAATAGGTGGTAGGTGTCGATCTGTTTTTCTAGGGTCTTTTCCTGGATTAGGCGCAATGTGAAAATCTGGTCTATGGTGGACTTTCCAGGTCTGAAGCCGCACTGATAAGGTCCAATCAGTCTGTTGACGATGGGCTTCAGTCTTTCACATAATACGCTCGATAGAACCTTGTATGCGATATTGAGTAGGCTGATCCCACGGTAGTTGGCGCAGATAGTGGGATCCCCTTTCTTAAGGATTGGGCAGAGTACACTGAGGTTCCAGTCACTTGGCATGCTTTCATCCGACCATATTCTGCTTACGAGCTCGTGCATGCTCTCTATTAGCTCTTCGCCTCCGGTCTTAAACAATTCAGCAGGCAGGCCATCAGCACCTGCGGCTTTGTTGTTTTTCAGCCGAGCAATGGCTGTTCTGACCTCGTCATGGTCGGGTGGCGGAATCTCAACGTCGTCATCAAGTACTGGGGTTGCCGGGTTTGCTTCTCTATCGGTGGAATTGATGAGGTCATCATCACCGGTCAGCAGTTTAGAGAAGTGATCCCTCCATATTTTCAGTGTGCTCTGGATATCTGTCACTAGATTTCCGTTCTCATCTTTACAGGAAGAGGCTCCGGATTTCGAACCTCCGGCTAGGCGTCTTATTTTCTCGAAGAATTTTCGAGCCTCATTCCTGTCCCCATGCATCTCAATCTCCTCACACTCACGTCTTTCTGCCTCGCTTTTTTTACGCCTGAAAAGACGTCTCTCTTCCCTCCTCTTCTCTTTGTATCGCTCCTTCGCAGCTCGCGTAGCTACTGACTGCAGGGTGGATTTGTACGCAGCGTCTTTCTCTGCAGTGGCCGCGCGACACTCTTGGTCATACCACTGATTCCTCAGGGGGCGTTGGAATCCAAGCACCTCTTCGGCAGCCGTACGCATAGAGCAGGAGATATGATTCCACTGCGCGCTTATATCATCGAGAGGAGGAGTGCTTTGTCTAAGCAGGTGTGAGAGTCGAGTGGAAAAGGCTTGCGTTGTCTGTTGTGATTGCAGCTTTCCGACGTCTAGCTTTCTCTGCGTTTGGTTCCGTACGTTCTTCGCAGCGCTTAAGCGTGTGCGGACCTTGGCTGCTACAAGGTAATGATCCGAGTCCATATTGGCACCTCGGATAGTGCGTACGTCCATCACGCTTGAAGCGTGCCTTCCGTCAATCACAACGTGATCAATTTGATTTCGAGTTTTTTGATCGGGCGACAACCATGTGGCCTTGTGGATATCGAAATGTTCGAATCTAGTGCTACTAACTACCATGTTTCGTGCTGCGGCGAAGTCGATTAGCCTCGTTCCGTTATCGGAAGTGTTGGCATGGAGGCTAAATTTTCCGATTGTGGGACAATAGATGGCTTCTCTGCCCACCTTGGCGTTAAAATCGCCTAGCACGATTTTGATATCGTGGCGGGGGCAGCGCTCGTACGCGTTGTCTAGGCGCTCGTAGAAGCGCTCTTTTGTCTCGTCATCTTTCTCGTTCGTCGGAGCGTGTGCACAAATTAGGCTGATATGGAAATATTTAGCCTTGATGCGGATTGTTGCCAGCCTTTCGTCCACGGGCGTGAACCTAGAGACAAGGTGGCGGAGTCTCTTGCCGACCACAAATCCACATCCAAATTCGTGTCTCTCCGCATGGCAGCTGTAGTAGATATCACAGGACGCTTGTTTCGAACAGCCCTGTCCCGTCCATCGCATCTCCTGGATAGCGGTGATGTCAGCCTTATATTTTTCGAGGACATCTGCCAGCTGGATAGAGGCACCTTCCCTATAAAGGGTCCGGACATTCCAGGTGCATATCCGTAAATCATGGTCCTTAAAACGTTTGCGTGGGTCGTCATCGTTGTAATCGGTCGTTATCCGAGGCTTCTTTTTTGTTTTCATTGGGCGCATAGGTTTTTTCCGTGGTGGGACCCAAACCCAACGCACGAACCCTCACTCTGAGGGAGATGCTCGCCACTCACTTTAGCCGACTTCTACACCGGGTGGTGTAGAGCGCCGTTTCCAGGGACTTCCACGAGGAGGACTTCCACCGAAGTGGAGGTGTCACCATTTGACAATTTGTCAATTCTGGTGACCAGTGAGTTGACTTGAGACGACACCGATCCAAATTATTACCTATCCAAATATGTGAATTTCAATTTATAATTTCAGATTATACGAATATAACTTTCAAAAATGTTGCATTTTATAAGTAACATTTTAAAATACGTCTTTAAATACAAAAAAAATATTTTCAAGTGACACCTGTGACCAAGATTCTGGGGCTACACGAACCAAATATAGTTTGTTAGCAATGTTTTTTGTTTTCTGCATAATTTAAAAAAACAAATTGTTCTGGTAGTGAATTTAAAAGAAATAAAAGTAATATTATAAATCCAATTATTTAAAAATCTATCGATTATTACATATTCCCTGGGAAATGAAAAAAAAAACATCTCTCAAAATGATTTTGTTCCCTCGATATTTTGGCATCCTTGATACAGCTGATTAAAAACGAAACCTGCACATATTGTACGAAATAAAAATAACTCAAATTTTAGCATTATTTTCCCCCAGTGTAATTGCAGAGTTTATTGTTTTGCTCCGACGATTTGCTCAGCAGCTTTGAACTAAACGAAAGTAATGTTGCAATTGTGTGAGTCGTGAGTCTTATGAGTTCGTGTTTGTGGGTTCTCCGCTGTATTGCGTAGTTGTTGTGAGTAGTTAACCAGTCAACCATGTGTTGATGCCACCACCAGTTCTGCGGCGGCTCTAACATTTGGCCTGACTGACTGCGCTGACTCTGGAAAACAGCTGATTTTTGCTGGTGCTCTGTATGCGTTGCGTTCAGTGCAACTGTCGCTGTCTCTGTTTCGCACACTACTACTGTGTCACCCAATTTAGAGAGGCTGCTGTGTTGTGCTGGGTGACGGATGACGGACGCGGCTCAGTGTCTCTTTGGCCGACTTGACTCTGGTCGTCGCCTGACATCTGTTTGTTGATTTAGTTCCTGAGTTGGTACCTAAACACATATTGATTTACTGCAGATACTAATACAGCTGAGAAAGTTACCTAAATAAATACACAGACAGACACCCCAACGGACGGACGGCCAAACACATAGACACAAAAACAAATAAATACATAATACATACCTGCAAACATAATTATTTAAATGAATGAATAAACACCAGGAAATTTGTTATTGTTCTCATTTCGGGGGCCTGTAACTATCATGTTAGCCTTGTGGGGCCCGTTTTGTGTTTGTGTGTCTTGTATTTGCACTTCTTAATAATACACATATTAAGTAGTACCCCCCATATTTTACCGTGTGTCCAAAACTTTTGTGTTCCCTTGAAACATTGGCGGACGCTTGCTTTGGCGAATGTCACGTCTCGTGTGACGTCACTGTGACGGGTGACTGTCGCTGCACGACGATGTCTAACGTTGTCCGTCTCTTGGCTCTTGTCTCTTGGTATGAGTCATCAACATCATCACACAGAATCACAGTTTATCGATTATTTTAAGATGAGATAATCAATGCAAAAATTAACCAGTTTTTTTTCAACTTTTGTTTTATTTCTTTTTTTATTCAGATGTAAATTTTAAGACTTAAATTAGAAAACATTGAAATAACGGAAATGTTTTCGCTTTTTTTTAGGTGTTAAAATAAACGATTGTCGATTAATCGTTGTTTGTTTTAAACGTGATCATTATTAAAGTAGTTATACAAGTAATATTTGTTTATATAATAAAAAGAAAAGTATTGATTGACGCATCAGCGCCTAGTCCAAATACTTTGCCCTAGGAAGACGAAACTTTGACAATTCAAAATGTTGTACAAATTTTCTAATTTCTAATATAAATGTATTACCACTGAGCCGCGGTAGCTCAGTGGTTAGTGCGTTGGACTGCGAGCCGAAAGGTCCCCGGTTCAAGCCTGGACTGGGGCTAACAACATATTTTCACATAAACATTTTTCTATAGCGCGCTACCTTTCGGCAGTAAATGGCAAACCTACGAGAGTAAAACATTGCATATGAAAAGCTCTCACCCGCCGTAAATAAATCTTGTAATAGCCCTGAAATATAAAGCTTGGTTATACGTTTTAACATCCCCAAACTAAATATAAGACAGATAACAGGCAGGTAATAGGCAACCAAAAACACATTAGCTGGACTTTTTGGGAAGAAGAATCTACCTGTTGCCTGTCTTAAACCACAATGGCAGCCTAAAATCAGATAACTAACATTTATTTATTAGAATATTTAAAAATTGGGTAGCAAAATTTTTACAATAAAATAATTTTGCTACCCAATTTTATTATAAAAGGTTTATAAAAGGAGATTTTGATCATTTTATATTAATATGATATCCAATAAGGTTTTTTTTCATAAGTGTTATATCACTTTTGCTCAAGTAGACTTTGTATCAGTATTTTTTATGGAGGTTGGATCAGGTTGCCTTACGTGGATTTGAAATTATGATTGCCCTAGTCGACCCTGATCAGTATCATTTCAGATGGTCTTTAGTAGGGATGCCTTTTCGTATTCTGATCAGGGACGGATGCGAAATAAGGCTAACCTTAACCAATTTACACTCGAGATGTTATACAATAAATGCTGACCTATAGCCTACCTAATGAAACCTGATCTGAACTTATCAAAACCATGATTATAATATGATCGAGATGTTATTAAAACCTTTTATTATAAAATTTGGTAACCAAATTCAAATTCTCAACATTTTCAAAAAATTGGAAATATTCCATTTACTCGATTGGAAATTAATTAAGGTTAGCCTCCTTTCGAAGAATACGATAAGACATCCCTACGTAAGACCATCCGGATTAGGGTCGACTGTGGGAATCCTAATTTCAAATCTACGTAAGGCAACCTAATCCATCATTTACAAAGAATCCTTATCTAAAGCTTACTTAATGGAACATGACGCTTATGAAAAAACATAATTGTATATCGTATTATTAAATATGACCGTTAACGGAACCTTTTAAATTTTTAGAACCTGTATCGGGACCGTTATTAAAAAATAGTGTAGAACCGGAATCGGAACTCAACCAATTTTCCAAAGGTTTTGAGTCACTGGTAGGGACTGCAAAGAACCGAAATTGTCACCGTTTTGATTTTTGGAACCGGAATCGTTATTAAACAAATGTGTGGAATCGTAACCCATATATTTTTTTTCGGTTGAATCGGAACTGCTATTTTTAAAATCTTGGAACCGAAACTGGAATCGATATTTCAAAATAAATGTTTAATTTAAATGCAAAAGAAATTCAAATGCTCAACATATGTAAAAATTTTAAATATCTTATTTAAACTAAAAACGTTCACTTCTTCATTGCAAAAGTTATTGAGACAACTTTGTTCAGGTCTCGAATTTGGTAAAAGCACTTTCAGAAGAATTTAAATATACATTGAAAAAATAAGGTTAGGATAAGGGTACGAACAGGAAGCTTGATCAGGATAGCAACTTCAAACTGCGTCACGTTTTGAATCAGCTACTGATGTGGAAACTGGATCATTACCTTATTTAAAATCAGGCAAGCCTGAATTTAATCATGAACTAAATTTCTACTCGCATAATACAACAGTATCATTAGCTTTGTTGAGTTGTAAAATTTTCACAAATGCATCGTAAAGCTTTTTATATTATGACTGTTCATTTCCTTGAATTAATTTCATTCCTTTTACTAATTGTATTCTCTTTACTCCGCCTACCAACTACGTTTAAAAAAATAACCCTGGTCACTGACAAGTGTCCCATTGCGTACATTGCACTTTGGGAAATTCAAGAACCGACAAATGCACAGGTATAAAAAAACACATTCTACGTAGTTTTGCGACAGGTGCGATATTCTCTGCTTCAATTTGACTTAATTACTGCTAAATGAAAATACTTGAATAGCAGGCTCTTGTTTTTGTAGTAGGTGTTGCACCTTTTTTGTTGATGTTGTTATTGCGTTGTAGTTGTTTTTGCAACAAAATTTTCCCAACAATTACGTTGCATTGTTTTACAATACAAAATTGACGGCGAAGTATAATGCGATTGGTCTGTCCGTCAGTCGGTCGATTTGAACCAGTACCTAACTAAACATTTTTTAAATTTACACAAGACTTGGTAGCAGTGCCACCGAAGTCGTATAATTCAACGAGTGATCGACTTAACAACAGCAGCGCACCTCGTTTCCGCCGTCGTCCCACTCGTTGCATCGTGGAGTTACCAACATCCTACAACAAATACAACAACTTCAACGTAAACTACTCTGGTAGCAAAGCAACGAATACAACAACGATTCGTTGTGTGTTAACAACGAGTTACACTATAACGAATGATTTGTTGGTACAACGAACGACGATTCCATATGTTTCGTCTCTGCTGTGCGCAAAATACATGTGGAGGAATACATGCGGTTGTGTGTGGCGGCCCCTATTAAAAGGCCTATTGCAAGACCAGAGAGAGAGAGTGAGAGTTCAGAATTGTTCGCTGTGAGAGCGCCAGAAAATTAGCAACAAAATAGCTGAAAAAAAATTACAAATACTAACAAGTGGCTCTAGTTGCCTTGACTGACTTTGTTTAGTGCTCTCATCTGGTTTTCCAATTTCCTGGGTTCTCATTTGACTACGAAAGGAGTAGAGCTGCTACGTTTTTTAAGAAAGCTAATATATTTAAACGTACCTCAAATTTGATGAAATTGACAAGGTGTATCAAAACACATACATTTTTTTTGCTTGCTTATCACATATTATCAGGTCCTTAATGTCCTTCATAAACAAACTCAGGACATAATGACCATATGTGATTTACTGACTTTATTTATGCTAACATTACATATAGTTATCATCAAGATAGGAGAATACAAATTTTAAAGATTTATTCTGACATCGTCAACACATATGACCGAGTAGCACCGTCATCCAAAAATCGAAGGGTGTTGAAATTTGGCTAAGATGTTACGATGGGACTCCTTCACATAATTTAAGGTACGTTGATTCGTGAGGTGTACTTGAGTTCATGCTATGGCATTTTGACAAAAACACGAAAAACGCGTTTTAAGCAACCAGTACTTTAAAATGTTAAATGTCAAATAGTTTTCAGTAAACTGTTCGTTAGATCATTTGCCTGTGTTATGTTCTCAATATGTTGTTATTCTTTGAAATAAAATCATTAATTTAGCGTTAAAGACACAGGCTCAAAGTCATTTCCCTTCCAAAAGAGTACATCGAAAAATGTTACAAAGTTCAAAATTTTTTACAACATATTCCCCAATACATGCTGATATTATCTAGAAGATGTAAAGGTTTTAAATATGAGCTTAACTAGTTTTGATTCGCAAATCTGGACTTTGTATTTAATGTATATCACCATGAAATATATTGTTAAAAAACATATGAACATTTATTGGAAAATATACCCTGCTAAATAAAAAAATGAGCGTTAATGAATTATGCATTAAAGTGCATTAAAAACCCCATGTAAAATATGTAAAAAATATCGAAATTAGAGCTTTTTATTGCGAAATTCTGGTCTTCGTTTATTTTAAGTTATGTGATTTATCAATTTTTTGATTTCCAACGTAATTTTTACATGCAATTTAGTGGTTAAATTCTCAAAATACGAAATACGAAACTCAATTTTTTCAAAAAATGGACTTAGCCGTTTTTGATTCCAAACGTCTCGATTTATTTAAATTTAAGTAGTAGTCTCTAGTTGCCCATGACTGCCACTCATCTCTGATGGAGATGACTAACCAGTTCAATATACACTTATACTGGGTGTCAGAGCACAGGGACATCGTAGGAAATGAGAAGACCGACGAACTAGCCAGGAAGGGAAACATCCAACCAGAGAAGAACAATCTGCGTATTCCCTTATCAACTTGTAAACTCATTCTGGAGCAAGTCATGATAGCGAAATCAAATAATAGATGGGCAGGTGGTACAACCTGCCAAACAGATTTGGCATAAATTAGACTCAACAAATACAACTCCTGATGATTAATAGGAAAGAAATTAGTACAATGGTTGGGGTTATTACCGGCCACTGTATAATAGGCAGACATGCAGCTATACTGGGGGTAAGTGCTACTGACTTTTTCAGAAGCTGCATGGACGAGTAAGAAGAGGAAACCATTCTACACCTCCTCTGTATATGCCCAGCCTATTCGCAAAAAAGGAACAAATGTTTCGGCTATCACATCCTAGGAAACCTGAACGATATTTCCAATATCGACATAAAAGACATACTTAGATTTGTCAACAGCGCCAATTGGTTCTGCAACGAGTAATTGGAAATAGATCCCTGGTATCACAATGGACCTCTTTTGGTCTAAGTGTGCTTTTTAGCAGCCATCACAACCTAACCAAAGTTAGTAGTCTTTATTGGCATATTTTCTACCGAGACAAATTTATTTACTTTTTACGGAATAGCTAAAAATGTGAAAAAGCATGATAGCTTTTCCAAAAAAGTAAATTTTACATATGAACTACCCGAGTGGAAATTGAGTTGAGAATACAATCATTGACTGATAAGGATTGCTTGATTTCAAATAAGGTAATGATCGGGGGTACACAGTGCTCAGTGCCTGATTCAAACCGTGACGCTATTCGAAGTTGCTATCATTGCCTATTACTTAATTAATATACAACTTTTGGCTGAAACTAGATAACGTACCAGAAAGACGAGTGCCAGAACATATCGGTGTTGTTTGTCAAAAACGATTTTTCTCGTTGATGATTTGTTTAAATATTAATAGTATGGCGCTGCAGTCCTGAAGAACTTTGGCCGAGCTCTCTCACTATTTAAGCTATGACTTACAGTTAAATGCCGAATCTAAATGGTGGGGTGAGAGCTTTTTCATAGGCAATATTTTTACTCGTATGTTTTACGTTGCCTGCCGAGAGGTACAGCGGCATAGAAAAATGTTTTCTATGAAAAGATGTTAATCCCCAGTACAGATTTAAACCTGTGTTACGGGATCTTTCGGCACCGTTGAGCTACCTCCACGATTATTAAATAAATTTAGTACTTAAATTTTATAACATATGATATACCAATGTTTTTTGGTTTATGGCTTTGGGAGATATCAAAACGCGAACTTTGTGGTCTAGGTGGGTCCATTTCCAATATTCGGACATCGATAATCTTGTAAAATAGAGCACTTATAAGAGTTGACCTTTTCTCAATTTTATTTTTAAATCATGAAAGCTATTGTCGGTCTAGTCTGCATATATAACGAGAAAATTTTACTTTATCGGTCAAAGTGAAATTTATTTTATGTTCACATATAGTCGGCGAGGACCTACTAATAAATTATACTACAAAATTATATACTTTTCTACTACCTTTATTTTATTATATCATACAATACTTAATCGAAAAAAAGGTCTGCTCTTGCGCTCTACACTCTTTGTGACTTACTGACAGACTGGTCGTCTTTGTGTATTTGTTCAATAATACTTTGTAAAAGACATTGGCTCCACTGTATGTCGTACATTGCCGTCTGCTCTTCTTCCTGCGGCTGGCTAGTGTTGTTGTGTTGCTCTCCTCATTGTCTTTTTGTTGTGTTTGTTTTGTATGCGATGCACGTAGCGCTCTTTTGCTGACTGAATCACTCAGGTTGGCTGGTCACACGGCTGGCTGGCTGACTGACTGAATGACTGGTTTCTTTGCTCTTGCCATGGTCTGGTCTGTCGTCTCTTGGATGATGATGATGATGGTGGTGTTGTTGGTGGAGTGGTGTTTGTTAGTTGCTGGTATTGGTGTCTGTTGGCGCGCGGCAGGCATTGTGTTCGCTGTTCGTTGTTGGTCTTGGTTGCTCCGTTGAACGCGTTTAGTGTAAATTTTTCTTTTGGTATGATTAGATCATTGCGGTCAACGAGTAGTGTTCTCGTAAAAAGTATTAACTGACTTCCTTGAATGTGTTTTTTCTGTTTTTTTTTGCTATTTTTTTAATGGAGCTTTAAGTTGTTGTAAGCTTTCGAATGAAGGCATTTTTCGCGAATTTTTTCACATGTTTAAATTCAATTAAAATACTTGATGGAAATTATATTGAAATACTTAATGAATGGATTGCAGTGAGAAGAAGCCTTAAAGAGAAGGTTATAACATGAAGGCTTTAAAACAAAGGCTTTATATAGAAATAATTAAAAATGTGACTTTAAAAGGAATGCTTTAAAATAAAACTTAATAAAAAAGACTTTTGAAAAGAATGCTTTAAATAAAAGACTTAAAATATATGGCTTTAAATAAAAAGCCTTTTTATAGAAGGCTTTAAATAGAAGGCTTTAAATAAAAGGCTTTTAATAGAAGGCTTTAAATAAAGGTTTTTTATACAAGGCTTTAAATAAAACTCTAAATAAAAAGCATTAAAATAAAAGTCTTTAAATAACAATATATATATATATAAAACGCTTTAAATAAAATGCTTTAAATAAACGGATTTGAATGTAACACATAAAATAAAAGGCTTTTAATAGAAGGCTTTAAATAAAAGACTTTGAAACGAACCTCTGAAGAGAAAAAAAAATAAAATAAGAAAAGTTTAAATTACGCTGTTCAGTGAATATATTGAGTGAAGGTTTTTTAAGTGAATAACTGAAATATAAAAGTTACTTTAGGCTTTAAACCGAAAGCATTTAAGTGCAATTTTTATAAAATAGCTTACAATGCGGATTTAAACTTATTGCCCTGAATAGTTTGCAATACAAAAATTTTGAAGAACGACAAACAACAAAAAAAGTGCACCGCATGCGCCACAATTTATGCAGCTGAGCGTTAACTTGGCTAACTGTCTGACCAAGTGAAAAGCAGCTAACGGTGTGTCGGTCTTTTGGTCGATTGAATGTAACTTTTCGTAGTTGTTGTTGCTTTTGTTGTATTTGTTGCAAGTGAACGAATGAACAAACGGACGCAAACGTCGTCGAAGCGCAACGCATGCATCTCAATTAGAATTTGAAATAAGAAATGATGGCAACAGTGCACAAATAGCAACAGCAATATTGGCTGCAACAGTAACAACACAAACACACATACAGCAACATTGGTAACAGCAGCAGCAACAATAACTGCTACTCTGCAAACAACAATCGTCAGCGTAACCAGACTCCGCCGCGCAATCAGTTCAACGCGCAACATGCAATGAACAGCATTAATATTATAATCATCATCATTATTAGCAATTTTACTGCAGCAGCAACAACAACATTTTTGCAATGCAACTCGTTGTTCTTCTTCCTACAACATATCCTATGACAGCTGTTGCTCTGACAGCTACTCGTTACATGACCGGAAGATATCATGGGAGAGTTAACTGACGAGTGGTAACTGAGTAGTAACTAGCGAGTGGTAATAGCGAGTTGTAACAGGAGAATTGTAATAGACGAGTAGTCAAAGAGTGGTGGTAAACGGACTAGTTGCAACCACTGATTGAGTGAGCAACTGAAGAGAAGTAACAGAAGTGCTGCAACTTGCAAAGAATAACAGTCGAAACTCTTTAATAGAATAACAGACGCTAACCGTCTAATAACAGACTAGTATTAACAGACAGGATTGCTCGATGCATCATCGTGAAATGATGGATGTGTCATCGGGAAAACCCTTTTAGAATAAACGTGAACATTGCATTGCCATAACCTTGTCATGCTTCCCATAGTAATAATAGTTTGGCGCTACAGTCCTTAAAACTTATGCCGAGCTCTCTAACCATTTGAAATGCGCGTTTTATATTTGTACCCAAAGTGGTAGGACCTACTGTTTAATGCCGAATCCGGGTTGAGAGTTTTTCATATACAATGTTTTACTCTCGTAAATTTGCCAACGACTGCCGAGAGCTAGCATCGCATAGGACTACGTTTTCTACGACAAAGATGTTGACAGTCGTTCGAATCGATTCCGGGACCTGTCGGCTCGTACTTGAACGCACCAGCGACTTTTTGGCTCGTAATCCAATCCAGTACCATAAGCAATCGAGCCACCGACGCTTCTCATAGTAGGATTTTCATTATCTGAACAGACAATGGTCTCGATAAGAGTTACTTTATTTGTTCCTTATAAGGAATTTTCAATTGGGCAATGATGATCATTGCCTCAGCTCAGTAAATGATAAGAAAACTGTATTACCTTCTGATTTGTCACTTCGTTTGTGTCGATTATCTCAACTAATGACATCTGTGAAGAGCATGTCCCTATCCAAATTTCTATTAGGATAGGGGAAGGCTGAATGGGGGGGAGTGGAAGCATATGTTGTGGAAACTACATATTATATTAATCATTTCTAGTTCCATAATTGTTATATGAAACGAACCGGTAACTTTAACACGGTGTTATCCTTGAATGCGGTGTTTTAACATGTTATACAAAGCTTTAGGCTGGAGTTATAATAGATGTAGTGTGTTTAAATGTCACCGAAAAGGGACGTAACGTTTCGATAAATGCGTACATAATATAAGTGGTTGTAATACAAGTAACGTACGTGACCGGGACGTAAAGATCCGTAGTATTTAGATTTCTACGTTATGTTCCGTGTCGGTGACATTTGAGAATGTACGTCCATTATAACTCCAGCGTTAGACCTGTCAGTAAACTGTTTTTCAATTGGAGAATTTTGAGCAAATTCTGATTTCCCAATTGTTGCTTTAAAGGTCTGTATAAAGTGTAAATTCACACTCTGCTTAAGACAACCCCATGTAAAAGGTATCTGTTCTAATATAATTGTGCCAGAACTAGGTCCGAAATATATAATTTTCTCGTAACAGATCAGATGTAACTGACGACTTCTAATAGTAGAAAACATAGTAAGGGCCTGTTTTACAGTGCTAGTTTAAACCTAGTTTAACCTTTGTTTAATTAAACGTCTCATAATTTTAAACGACCTTTAATTTTGATAGCTGTTTTACAGTAAAAGTTTAAAATGAACTAAGTCAAGTCGGATAAATATGTCATCACTGGCAAATGTCAACAAATTATTGATTATTTCTCTCATTTGGAACAGCTGATAATTTTATGCAAACATTTTGTAAATCAAGACATTGAAAATAGATTTTAGATTAATAAAATAAATGAAATATACAAAAGATCGAGCAACATTAGTACATTTGAGGATAAAAGTTTGATTTATATAATTCTGAAAGACAATGCGGGAACAAGAAATAGAGGTCGTGGACGGACAATTCAAAAAGAGTGCAACTCTCATTCTTGTGGAAAGTATCTAACAAAAACATTATGATTTTAAACGTAGTTTAAACGGCCAACGTAAGACGTTTAAAGTCACAGTAAAACTGAATTCTGATGAAACTACGTTTAACCCACAAATGTAGTAACTGAGAGAGAGAGAGTTAACTGGCGAAAGGTTACTGGCGAGTTGTAACTTATGCGATGTAAGTGGCGAGTTGTAATATGCGAAGAGTAATAAATGAGAATAATAAATGACGAGTATTAACTGACGAGTGGTAACTGATTCCGAGAGGTCACCGACGAGTGTTAACAACGAACTAGTGCCAACTCTGACTTGCACTTACCAACGAGTACCAACTGACGAGAGTAACTTACTACACAGTGTACCTGCAACACATGTACCTGACTTTTTTACTCAACGACATGATGATATGACAGTGCTCATTCACTCACTCTCTGCCCGTTTATATGTTGTTGCTCTCACACTTATTTCTACTGCATGAAAAAGGCACTATGTATTTGTGTCGACTACGACGACTAGTGTTGTTGTTGTTGTGTAGCGTGCATATACAATATTTTTCATTTCATATTTATTTCTTGTTTGTTTGACCTTTAACGGCTTTCAGTCGCTGTGCGTAATGAGCTGAAAGATACAATCTACAATTAAACAATAACATATGCTACAAAATACGACAATCACAACAACAATAATAATAATAAATACGAATAAGATTCATAACAACAACAACGATGAATATTGCTAATTGTGCAAATTATTTAAACAATCATATTCTCGTTGGTCCATTCGGGTACATTCAATCTTTCTGACAATCATTCGTATGTTCGTTCGTTCATTCGTACATTCGTTTGTTTGATTCGTTTGTTTATTCGTTGGTTCATTCTAGCGTTCGTTCGATTCGATTCGTTTCGTTTGTACGTTCATCTCGCGAAGTCAAGTCAATAACTTTTTAATTAAGCTCTCTGTGCTTGTCATTCGTCATTTGTCTGTCATGCGGTGGTATTAGGTTTACTGGGTTCAAGTGCAAAAACTTAACATTTAAAGGGTCAACATTACGAAATTGGTCAGTCTTTGACAGCAGCTACAGCAGCAAGAAAGAACAGTAGTTGCAATAACAACGAAGGTAGTGGCAACAGCAACAGCATCAAGGGTATCAAAGACAGCAACAATAACTGTAGCAGTAGCAACAACATCATCGTCGCACTGTTGACAGCGACAACTGCGACAATTTGTTTTCGAACAGCTGAAAGCAAATATTTAAAAATAGCCAGCCCAACAGGCCGCCCGCCGTTTAGCGTTGATCAGTTGACGCCTGAACGTTTGCAAAGAAGCAGTGTGTGCGTCAGTTGATTCGTCTTAGAGTCGCTCGCTCGATTGATCGTTCGGTCAGTCAGACAGTAAGTCGCTTTGCCATACAGTTGGCCGGCCGCGTGTTCGTCATCATCAGCGGTAACGGCAACACCACCTGCCCCTTTTTCTTTGTTGTATAAATTACGTGCCTTGATTCAACGATATACGTGAGAAAATAACGTAACGGCGCGAAACAAAACCGTAAAAGGCTACGTTATTGCGAAATTGTGATGAAATTTTAAAATTAAAAACTCAATAAATACAGTGTTCGCCAAAAAGCTCCACTAAATATAGCTAAAACGTTTTGCAAAAATAAGCTTTTCTGTATAAAAATTGTTTTATTTGTTATACAAGTGTTAAATAGTGTTAAAATTGCAATAATTAGCGAGATTTTGCTAAAAAAAAACAACTTAAATGTTTTGTTAATGTGAATAGAAGCATTGTGTGCCGATGCAAAACTTGAAAGCTTTGTTAAAAAGCTTTATAAGCATGTAAGCTTAATAATCCTTTAGTCTACCATATTTTAACTGTTTTAAATATATAGAAATGACTAATATTATCGAAAATTTTTAAATTTATAAGCTATTATATGTGAAAAAAGCTTAATTTCCAAGCAAGCTTTTACGCGTTTTAGCCTGAACTCTAAAATCTATTCCTAAAGTATTAAATCAAAAAAGTTTTCAAAACATTGTTCATAAATTGTATTAAAGATACTGAAAACTCTTTCAAGAACGAACTACAACATGTGTTTTCGCTTTAAAAGCTTAACAACTGTGCCTAATTGTGACATATATAAAAATGCTTTTTCAAGCGAAAGCTATACTATTTTGAATTAAACTAACAACGTATTATATTAAATTCGAATGGCAAAAAACTAAGTTTAAAGTGTATAAAATATTCTTTTCAAATCGAATGAAAAGCTTTTTATTATTCAGTTTAATTAAAAATGAATTTGAACGACTTGTATTGATTCTAATGTTTTTAACAAAATACGCATTACATTCGAATGCCGACAAACTAAGCTTAAAGCTCTGTATTTAAAATAAGCTTTATTTTTAATTTTTTTTTCTGAAAAGCTTAAAAAAAATGAAATTCAGTTTAAACAAAAGTGCTTTAAAACAATTCGAATAAGCTTTAAAAGCTTTCAATTTAATATAAATGAAAAGCTTTTACAAAAGCTTTATTAAAACAAAACTAATGTGCAATTTTTCAGTGTTTAAAAAAAATTCTACCAAAAAGCTTATATATATAGTAAGCTCTGAAGTGTTAAATTAAAGCTTTATCAACTGATACAGTATTGTTTAGAGCTTTTGACTCTAATTAAAAAATTAAATTAAGTTTAAATAAATGTGAACTTTGGAAGCTTTCAAATATAATTTAAAAGCTTTTACAAAAAATCTTTACTAAATCAAAACTAATGTGCAATTCTTCAAAGTGTTTGGAAAAAAGCAGCTCAACAAAAAAAAGCTCTCCACAAAGTATAGTAACAAAAGCTTTATCAACTGATACAATCGAGTTTTGTGCTCTTGAACTATAATAATCGGCGTGCGGTGATCTTCTGACTACATTTTATGCTGGTTTTTTATGTAAAGATTTTATTGTTTTTTTTTATTTTGTAAAACAAAATATGTTGAGATCGCCTACGCATGCGCTGACAACAACGATTCCATTGACACACGTACATGCGCAATGCGAGGTTGAACGACGGCCATTGACAGGTGCGCAATTACAGCGAAAACTGTATCATGATCACTATCAGACGACGTCGACGACAACGAACTATCAGCAGCAGCACCAGCAACATCAGAAACAGCAACTACACAAACAGCAACAACATAAGCAAGATCGTTTTGTCTCAAAGACTGCAAAAACAACTACAACGTGTTTGATATCATTAGCAAGAACAATCAGCACGGAAACAAAAACAAGTGACGCCGATAGCGGCAACAACAACAACAGCACCAGCAGCAACAACAATAGTCGCAAGTCAACAACAACTACAGCACAAGCAGCAACATCAGTCAAGTTGACAACGACTTCTGCGATTACAAATTCAAATTCAGTTTCAAAAAGTACACGTACTACACAAGAACAACAACAACGTGAAGAGCAACAACATACCTTGACCAACGTCTACTGTAACAAAGAACACATCAGCAATTTTACAAAAACGACAGCAACATCGTTGACTACACCATCGAAAATAGCAGCAGCAGCCACAATTTTATCAGCATCCCATAAACCAACAACATTACCAACAGCAGCAGCAACAACGGCGACGACAACAACAACAACTGGCACCACAACAAAGTCGCCAACAGCAATCTCAATGTCACCAACATCGCAAACACCCTCAAGAACCTCATTGTTCGATTCTTGTCACAGAAAAATACGTCTGATCGGCGGTGGGCCAGTCGCCTTTCTAGGTGGACTTGTGGCGTAAGTTTCATTTTTGTATTTGTTTAATTTCTATTTTGTTTCAAACTCTATTTAAATTTTAATCTAGTTTTTTTGTTTTATGTTTATCTTGTGATTAAAATTATCTGTCGTTTGTTTTTGAAAAAAGGCCCCCTCATTATTTCAATATACAACATACTTTGTATGCAGCACGTTTTAGAATTTTATCTCTCTGAACTCAACTCAACTCATCGTAAATTTGTGTTGTGTTCATTTCGATTGTCAATGTTTGGTAAAACAATCAGAATTCTTGCATTTCTTTGTATCTTCTTGGGAACGAACGCGCATTCATTAGTATGCCATGCGTTCATTTTTATACTTGGTATCGTTGTCGAGGTACGAGGTACTCAATTCAACACAACGCAACTGAAGCAACTTTCGCTCGTTTCAAATTCGAAGTCATGGTTAAACTATATATATATCGAATTGGCAGCACCTACAGACTTTACAAAAAATAAAAAAGTATAAAAAAAATAAAAATGTGTTAGCAGGATGACGTTTTGGAAGCGTATCATTGCAATAATTGTGTCAGTTTCAGAACATTTGAGTTTTTTTTATAGGGTCACGTATTTTTTTGAGGCCTAGTGGCCAACCAGACATCAGGTGTTTTAACAATATGTGTCTGAAATGTTGTGACGTATTGTCTACATCATTTTCATTATTGAATACTGTTGAATTCTTGCGGTACTTCACATTAACAGCTGTGCTTTTAAGTAACGATATCTTATCGAAAGATATTGTTAAACATTTTTACAAAAAACGCAAAAATTAGTTCAATTCTCAAGTGTACTTTCAAACATACTCTCTAAAATTCATTATCATAGTTATTTTGGTTATATCTACTTTGAAAAAGGCATAAACACAATTGTATATCAAAACCTTAGTAGAAATTATACTTAGGCTATGGTCGGAAACTTATCATTGTATTTTTTCCTTGTCATAAATCGACCAGTTACAAGACCTACTTAATCCGATCATGAACATATCGTCACTGTCATGCCAAAGGGGTGAATGTTGGGAAATCAAATTTTAAAGTTTTAAGTTCTTTAAAAATTAACAAAGTTTATATTTCTTTCAAAAAAATAGAAAATCTTGTCATGCCAAAAGGGCGAATCTTTTCGTTTTTTTGCTATAACTCTTTAATGGTACAGGATAAAATAGTGATGTAAAGGCAATAATTGTTTGTCTTCAAAGCACCTATCGATCAGCATCATTAATCAGAGTTCGGATTTGCACGCACGCCCGCGCCCGCGCCCTTAAGTAAATGAGAAGCAAATTTGTTTACGCATACTCTGCACTCGGGCACCACATTTTTTTTACAACACATCCCGTCGCAACGAGTGATGCTTTGCACTATTCTCGGTACCTGCCCTCGTGCGGGCTACGAAACTAAAAAGTGCAGCCCGCGCAGACGTGGAATGAGAAAATAGAGAAACATATCGCGCAAGTGCTATGATATTTATTTCGCGGGGCAACTCCGTGCAACAGCGAAAACCGACTGCCCCGGGCAGCACGCGGGGCAGTTTTTCACAGCCAGTTAATTTTTTCTTGTATGAAATTCTTATGTGGCGCATGAGCACGGCACTGTTATAATATACTGCGCAATGTTTTAATAAGTTTTAAATAAAACTATCGTTAATACAGAAATGTTTGGCAATACTCAAATACACTTTTAATCGCAGTTTTAATTTGGTTTATAAAAATTGTATAATTTAGTACAAGTTTTTCAGTGCAAGTTTAAACTTAGTGTACATTTTTACAAATGAGGATATACATTATTTTTCGAAGCCTATAATGTAGCTTTTTTATTAAAATAGATTTTTGCACATAATAATTTTTGTATTTGAATAAAAATGTTGATTAAGATTTCATGTTAATTTTATTTTTCTGTTCAACGAACAATTAAAAGATACAATTTTTATAAACCAAAATAAAACTGCGATTAAAAGTGTACTGGAGTATTGCCAAACTTGTCTGTATTATCAATAGTTTTATATAAAAATTATTAAAACATTGAGCAGTCAAGTAAAACAGTGCCAATAAAATTTACTGGCTGTGAAAAATGCGCGTGCTGCCAGGGGCAGTCTGTTTTCGCTGTTGCACGGAGTTGCCCCGCGAAATAAATACCATAGCACTTGCGCGATATGCTTCTCTATTTTCTCATTCCACGTCTGCGCGGGCTGCACTTTTTAGTTTCGTAGCACGCACGAGGGCAGGTACCGAGAATAATGCAAAGCATCACTCGTTGCGACGGGATGTGTTGTAAAAAAAATGTGATGCCCGAGTGCAGTGTCTGCGTAAAACAAAATTGCTCGTCAGTGTATGAAGAAATGGGCATGTGCGGGCGCACGCACACGGGCATTTCCGATCTCTGTCATTAATTAAAAATATTTTGACAACATTTTTTTCTGCAAATAACAAATGCCAAATTAATGTTTGGCAAAATATTTCTAATTAATGATAAAGATCGATAGGTGCTTTAAAAACCATCAATTAATACCTTTACATCACTATTTTATCTGATACCAATAGAAAGTTATGACGTAAAAATGAAAAGATTCGCCCTTTTCTATTCTCTACAATTAACTGAAGCCTCAAAGAAACGTTATAAGTTTAATGCTACGTTTTCACTTTGTCATTTTGTGTCATATTCATGTTTGAAAAATTTCACAAATTTCTTGTTTTTCATCAATCGCAAATAATCATATAATTTCCTATGCCATGGGTAATGAACATTTGAATTTATAAATGTTTTCACAACGTAATCCTAATGTGAAGAAACCCAATCCTACAAAAAAAAAGTGATGTGCAAAAGACTCTTGTACTTGTTCTTGCAGTTTTTAGAAGACAAGTTCGATCAGCCGATGCAAGAACAATAACAATAACGACTCTGCAAACACAAGAACAATAACGACCCTGCAAGCACAAGAACAAGACGACCATGTCTTGTTCTTGCATTTGCTCATCACTACACAAAATGACATAGTGAAGACCTAGCATAAATCTGTTTACTCGGACATCGAACCCCAAACCAACCGAGAAAATTCGTTCTTTAGTCGCATGACTCGTTTTGTTTTTGTAGCAATCTGCCTACGTCACTTTTTCCCGATAACATATTGGCAAATTCAAGGCAAACAACTACCGACATTACTCCATTTGTCCCACTTATCTTCAACCTATGATCCTTTGCTAAAATAAACTGCAAGAATAGGGGGCATTCCCTGAGAGTGGTTTAAATTGAAAAATAAAAAATTAATAAATTAAAATTAGTCATATTTTATTTCAATCCAGTCTTCCACTTTTAGAGCCAATGCAATAAGCATTATCGAATTCGGGGAATAACAAAATATGAAATCGCATTAGCGGTAACGGGCCTAACTCGTAATTTTACAGGAAATGCAAAATTTGAATATTATAGCTGTGACTCAGGTCGATACAAATATTACATTTGAACAGTTTGACTCATTGATTAAAAACTTGTATAGGCATTAAAGATTCATATTCTTTAGTTTTCAAGAAACAAATGCAATTAAGGCACAACTTCAAACTTATTATTAGATATATTCTGTGGTAAAGTCGACATAATGCACTTTTTCTGCCAATTTTATTATTTTTTTAGTAATACATAATATTATAAAACTATTAGCCACACCAAATAAATTGTTTAATACTTTTATTTTTAATATTATTTATTCATGAGTTTCCTACACTCAAAATAAAAAGTCTGCTATTAACAGCAAACTCTGACTGCTAAATTTTAGCACACTTTAATTTGCATTTACAACATATTTTTATCTGCAATAGCGAACTGTTTGCTGGGAATCTTAGTTCTGCTAGTGATCAAGATCGTGCTAGTGTCACTGGTGTGCATATTGCTAGTGTAGCTAACCTGCACTAGATGGCGCCATAGTCACGAGAAGCTGCAGCTAAATGTGTCTATTATTCGTAGACTCTTATTCGACAACATGTTTTTTTAAAAGAGCTATTTCTCATACGTAAAAATAATGCACGCATGCAAGAGTGAAATAAAGGTAAAATAAAAATATGAGATATATAAAAATAAATATAAAAATAAAAAAATATATCTGAAATAAAAAAATATTAAAATACCAAAAAATATATTTTTTTATTTTCTTTTTTTTATGAATTGGACAACCTGTTACACTTTCCAAAATATTCCATTTATATGTATGTTGGCCTAAAATATGCCCAAAATATTACTGAAAATGCCAAACATTTTGTTTCGGGGGGTTGTACAATTTTGTGAAATTTTAATGGCAGATTCTCGATATTTTTTTTTTGGAACGGTAAAAAAAAGACAGCTTGTTATACAAACTCCCTTTTTGTCTGTTTGAAATATATCGAAAAATGTATCTAAATTGCCTCAACCCTTCCAAAAATTATGTCTCGGGATATTTACATTCTTAGACAACATTTTTGTCAGAGTCGAGGCGATTTAAAATCCGTTTTTTTGATGATTTTAAGCAAATGCGGATTTTTTACCTGGAATATGTCCAAAATAATTCTCCAAAATGCCAAACATTTAGTCTCGGGATTTTAAAACTTTAAATTATCGCTAGACATATTTTGTGTCAAATTTACAACAGTTTAGAAACATTAAGAAAAAATTTGCGAAACTGACGATATTGTATTAAAAGCTGCCTATTTTCAGCTCTTACATAAAGTACGCCGGAAATCTGTCTTTAAAATTCAACATAATTTGAAAATCTGCTTTTTGAAAGAATTGCAAAACATATAAAGTTTATTTATTTTCTGTTCATACCCAATATATACAGGGAATTTGCCTTTAAAATTCTACAAAATTAATTGAAAACATTTGGTATTCGTTAATTCAGCAATTTCGTTTGCTAATATGAATATGTGTACGTCAATGCAGCAAATGAATTAGTCGGCGCAGTTTCAACCATTATATTTGCTGAAACTGCGCCGACTAAATTATTTGCTGCATTGACGTACAAATATTAATATTAGCAAACGGAATTGCTGAATTAACGAATAGCAAATGTTTTCAATTAATTTTGCTATATTAACGAAGAATAGCAAATGTTTTCATTAAATTAGTGAATTTCATTGCTGGATTGATTAATGAATGCAATTAATGTCGGTTGCTATATTTACGTTGATTATTTTTTTCTGTGTAGAAACTTCCGGTAATATGCTCCAAATATTAAAGAAAAAAACCACACATTTTATTATATATATATATATATCTGCGAATTTAATTTAATATATGTATGGAAGGTGAAAAACTTACTGAACCTTATTGAAGAGAAATGTCAAAAGAGCGGCAAGAAATATGGCGTCGTTTGCTGTCCCTGTCGCTCTACTTTTGTAGCGTCCCTGTTGAAAAACCCTTTATATGTGCTGTGCGTTCTTAGGGAAATAGTAAATAAGTGTATAGTAAAGCTTTATTTAGTCTTAATGATCTAATAAAATTTAAAATAACTATTGAAGTTATGTGTAAAGTTCAGTAAAATGATCATGTTGAGAATAACTATGGACTCTCCAATGGACTCCATGCTGATTACCGGAAACTTGATGATGCCTACCCTTGAATTAGAAATATATTGTCCGTGTTACTTTATCTAATAACTCTTTTTAAACTATACCTCTGATATCATAACGTATGTTAAATCTAATAAACATGTTGAAATTGTGATAATTACTACAGTGTGCACTTAAGTTCTCCCCCTATCTTTAGTCGTTTCTTATACATATCAAAAAAAAAAATAAAAAATTAAAGACTAGTTATAACTTAAAACAAAGAAACTTCAGACAATAACATCGTTTCCCAAGAGAAAGTTATGCGCTGTCGTAGAAGTAGAGCAAAGGTTAAAAAAGTGAAGGTTGAGAAAAATTAAAAAAATAAAAACGAAAAACTGTTTCATCGAGTTATAGCTAAATAGCGCTATAATCAGGTTATTTAGAGCGTACTCAACATTTGACCTTCGACTAAATTTTAGTTTAGAGTAACACTACAATTCTTAGTAGCAGCAAAGAAGTCAAATAAAAAATACTTTACAAAGATCAATCAGAGAAGCACCTTGTGATATAAAAAACAATTTTATATTTTTATTTTGAAATATGTTGAAAATTAAACAGCCTAATCAAAAATAAAAAAGAAATACCCCAAGCACAGCCAAAAATAATCTTTTATTTGAAATGCCTTTAAATAAATGACGATGCAAAACTTCTCGTAACAAATAAGCATCATAATCTGTGCGATACACAATTACCGAAAGCTCTAGATTGTTAAAGTTTTCTTTCGCAAAATTATCTAAATGTTTGACCTAATTCTATAACCTCAGGGCCCTTATTTAGAAAACTGTAATTAAAACAAACTACAGTTTGGCAATAGAAAGTGTTCAGACTAAGAACACTGCAAAAGGTCTAAAGATTAATGTAGATGAAAAATTATGGCGAGAATTAATAACTGTCGAATTTGAGTAAACGCAGCTGAATTAAGAAACAAGACTACTCGAGATTTCAGGTCCATGAAGTTATTGAACTTTGGCTTTAGTAATAAAAATGAGTGGGAATAGACTAAATTGGTTTCATGTGATGATAGTCTAGAGTTAATTTAAACAAAGAACATTTTTCTGGCATATATAAATCCTCTAACTGATTTTTTAGTGGTATGGTTATGGTACACTCAAAATAAAAAAAAGTATGCTATGAATAGGAAACTCTAAATGCTAAATTTGCTGTTTCAGCAAAATCCGACGCTTTCCTCTTTTCAGCAAACATTTTTGCTATATTGGCAAACCTTTTTTGCTACTGTTACAGACTTTGTATTTTGAGTATAAATGTTCTTTGCTAAAAAATACTATAGGTCACTGAATTCAACAATCGTCATAGGTGTGAAATTATAGATGTTTTCTAAAATAAAAATTTAGAGTCGAGCGTATTTTATACGTACTTTCAGTATCTCTTATCTTTGCAATCAAAAATTGATTTTTGTCGCATTGTGTAATATTTATTTGAATTTGTATAGTCCAACGGTTGGTTTTCATTGCTTTCAATATTTGAATGTTCCCAAAATATGTCAATCAAATATATACAAATAACTTGAATGTCAAGGGCTACTTTATAAATTTATTAATGTGAACAACATAAATAAAAATGAGGTCACTAAGTAGAACACCTAATATTTTCTCAAAATATACACTTAAGAAATTTTATTTTTAGATCTAAAAAGTTTTCAATATAAATGCAAAATATTTGTATATCACAAAATCAACAGCATGTCATGTAATTCAAGAATGTTAATTACTTAGAAAATGTAAATTCCTAAAGTAAAGAAAACAATGCTTCTTCATTCGATGAAGACAGACAATATAGTGACTAAAAAAATAAAATCGTTTCTAATTTCAATAAATGAAGCTAATTTGCGCCTATCAAAGGAGTAATCAAGAATATTCTTATTCTTTATTCGAAGAAGTTATTTTATGGCCATTAAAAGTGTAATTTCTAATTCTTCTTCTCACAAGCTACTTCGTGACTATCAAAGAAGTATTCGCTTCTAGATTCGAAGAATGCTATTAGAGAATAATTTCGCATATTTTTCTTGATTCGAAGAAATTATTATGTGATAACCACAAAAGTTACCGCGAATTCGATATTCGCGAATATTCTTCTTCATTCGCAGAAGTTAATTCGTAGGATGTTAATTCGTTGCTATCAAAGAAGCAATCGCGGAAAATCTTCTTGATTTAAAGAAGATATTTGGTGTCTATTCAATGCAGTTATTGTGAATATTCTTTCTTATTTTAAGATGTCATTTCGTTGCTCTCAAAGAAATAATTAGAAATACTCATCTTGATTCGTTGATGTTATTATGTGATAGCCACAAAAGTTACCGCTCATTTTCTTCGTGATTCGAGAATATTCTTCTTGATTCGAAGAAGTTACTATGTAGCTATCAAAGCAGTGAATGCGGAAATTCTTCTTGATTTCATTAGAAGAAGATATTTACTGTACGGTGAGCCAAAAACTTTTTGTTTTTGTTAAGTGTTGTTTGTTTCAATCCCCAGTACATAACACTTTGTATCTGGCAGGACCTTGTTCCCGCAAAAACAATATTTTTGCAATTTCCTGGCTATAAAAGATAACGCGAATATTCTTGATTTGCATATGTCAATTCTTAGCTATCGCAAAAATTCTTCTTGATTTAAAGAATGTATTTCTTGTCTATCCAATGCAGTAATCTTGAATATTCTTCTTGATTGGAAGATATTATTTGATAGCTATCAAAGAAGAAATTGGGAATATTCATAGTGATATTATGTGATAGCGACAAAAATTACCGCAAATTTTCTTCGTGATCGCGAATATTCCTCTTTATTCGAAGAAGTGAATGCGGAAATTCTTCTTAATTTCAAGAAGGTATTTCGTGTCCTATCAATGCAGTAATAGTGCTAATCTTCTTGATTCAAAAAACTATTTCGTAGCTATCATTCAACTAATCGCGAATATTTATCTTGATTCGAAGAAGTTACTTCATAGCTATCAAAGAAGTGTATGCGGAAATTCTTCTTGATTTCAAGAAGGTCTTTCGATGCAGTAATAATTCAGCGTAGATAGCTACGAAATATCTTCTTGATTCGAAAAAGATGTTTCGTAGCTATCATTCGACTAATCGCGAATATTCTTCTTGATCCGTAGAAGTTAGTTCTTGGCTATCAAAGAAATAATTGCGAATATGTATTCTCTTTTAGGCTCGAAGTAACCTCTTCGTAATTGCGATTAATAAAATAATCGCTCGTTTTCTTCGTGATTCGAAGAAGTTGCTTATGGATATCAAAAAAGTAATCACGCACATCTTCATCGTGATTCGAAAAAGTAATCAGGCATATTCTTCATGATTTTAAATAAATTACTTTGTAGACGTAACGAAGAAGTAATCGAAAATATTGTTTTTTTGATTCCAAGACGTTATTTTATGGTTATCAAAAGAGTAATCGAAAATATTGTTACGAAAATTCAGTCTACGGAAAACTGTTCTACGAGTTCGTATCTCTGGATTGTGTACAAAATAAAAACACACTAATGTTTGGTTTAAATTACAAAAATGTTTGGTTCTCACACGAGATGCACTCACTATTGAAGTGCTGTGCCTCAGATGTAGCGCCCTTATATACTGCATGCATCAGTTCGACAAGCTTCGACATGTTTCGATAACCTTCTACTCGTTTTGTGAATGACGCATGCTATTGACATCTCATTCGCACTTATGTGTTTCTAAAGCGCTGATCTTTTATCATTTTCTCGCACATTGCCTCAGTGCGCTGAATAATCTTCCATCTCTTTCTAACACATTGCTTAGTGCGCTGAATTGTCTTGCGTCGCATTTACTCTTGTACAGTGAAGCCAATTACCTCTTTTCGTAACAATATTCTTCTTGATTTAGAGCAGTTACTTCACAGAAATAAATTCATCAATATGATGAATAATCGCATTCATAACATTGTTAGTAGTTAGTCATTAATATTATAAATGGTTCTTCAATACAATGAATCATGGTTTGAAGAACGGAATTCATCACTATGATGTGTTCGCAGTGATCAAAGAAGTTATCGCTAATATTCTTCTTGATTTAAAGAAGTTTTTTCGTGGTTGCCAAAAACAAACGGCTAATATTCTTGGCGATTCACGGAAGTTATTTCTTGATTTGAAGATATATAAAAGAAGTAATCTTCTTGATTTGAAGAAGTTTTCGTTGAGCTGTATTAGAGGTATTGTTAGAATATTAACTGCTGTTTCTAAAGAACAATATTCAAATTATTATTATTTTTTTTTGATATTTTTGATACCCACGTTTCTTAATATCAATAAGTTTTCAGTTTAGCTGTATATAACTGTGTATACCTCTTGATTAATTATTGATTTAAAACATTTGTTTCTCTCCGTGTATCAACCAAAAACAAGCAGCAATGTTTACAATAGCTTTTGTGTCAACTTTGCAAGCTTTAACGTTTTCCGCTTCATTCGCTCTACGAGTACCAAACAAAAGGGCTGAAATGGCTTTCGTTTTCTAAAAAATAAAATTATAAAAAAAAAACAAACTTGATGAAATCGATAGCGTATCGAATAACCATTACGACCCGAAGCAACTAGATACTCGAGAACAAAACGTAAGCTCGATAAGAACCACTTTGAAGCTAATTGAAAACCATTAGTTGTGGAAATTATTATAGTTTTTTTTTTTGGCTAATTGTGGCTGATGGATTCTGCGGACCCAATTATTAAACCATTAGCAAACTTGGCGTGAAAATGTTTGTGTATTATTCCTGCTTAACGAATGAATGGCTCACGGCCTGCTATAATTTGTATGGCCCGCTTGGTTTGGTTAGGTATGGATGGCATGGTCTGTTTGGTTTGGCTGGTTGATGGCATGTTGCCAGTAAGAATCATTGCTCCACTGTTACTGTTGCTGCTGCTGCCTAATCGTCGCTGCTCACCATGAAGTCATTGACGCTTCGCTGCTTCGAACTACCGTTATTATTTTTATTGCTTTCCTGGTGCTTTCTTGAAGGTGGCGGGCGCTTTGGAGGCGGTTTAGGAGGCCACCTCTTGGTGGACGCAAAGGTGAAACACTTTGACATACATTCGTCGTCGTCGGTCGACCAACATTTAGAAATTTCGTTGATTATTTTTTTCTAGTTTCTACTTCATAGTTTCTGTGCTAATTTGCATTGGGTACTTGTTTGTTTTGCTATCAATTATTTTTTATTTTTTTGTATTTTTCTCTAGAGTGATTTCGAGGTTATTTTTGAAAATTTTACCTGCACCTCGGCCGCGGCTTCCGGCGGTGTTTTGGAGCGCATCGAATGCGGTCTCGGCAAGAATAACAAACGACGCGCCCTGCAGATGGAGATGACTTTTGCGCGTGATATCAAAGATTTCCAACTCGAGGTTGAAGTTATTTTGCCACGTCCCCATTACGATGATTTTGTTTTACTCAATGTCACACAACAGAACGGTTGCAATTTGCTCGCGAACAAAAATCAATTGACACTCGTTCAGATTGCTCGCTCAAATTTGGAACGTTACAGTAATTTTCCCAGTCAGTGTCCTTTTCGTGCGCATAAATTGTACTATGTACGTGGATTTCGTTGGGACATGGACATAATGCCCGGCTTTGGTCTGGAGAGTGATGTCAAGGTGTTCTTTGCGTATTCGAGGCGTCAAAAGCGCTTTTTCAGCGCCTACATTGATCTGCGACTAGCTCTGAAGTCACCCAAGAGGGCAGCACATAAATAGAAAGCATAGCTATTTCAAAATCAAATTAAATAAAGCAAATGGATTAAAGAATTTATATGGGGTTTCTTTTTTTTTGTATTTATTGTTCTGAATGGTTTACAAAATATATCACCTTTATTTGAATTTTTGTTTTTCTCCATTTTCTTTAAAATTATTGATGAAAAAAGTGTTTTTTAACAAAAAAAAATATATTCTGATTTTTTTCACAGAATTTTACAAATATTATGAAATATTTCACCAAAAAAAAAATTAAGGTTTGCCATTTCATGGTGGAAAGATATACGAGACAACAACGAGTCTAAATTATTAAAATTTACTACCGAAATTCGAATTCGTATATCTTTCCATCATGAAATGGCAAACCATACTGAAGAGAAATGTCAAAAGAGCGGCAAGAAATATGGCGTCGTTTGCTGTCCCTGTCGCTCTACTTTTGTGGCGTCCCTGTTGAAAAACCCTTTATAAGATATAACATAAAAGAACTACTTGAGAACTGAGAAGTACAGCAAAAAATGAACGAAAAATAAATATTTTGATTTAAATTTGGTGTAATGAACAGCATTCTTCAATATGAAGTATAATATGTTGTATTTTATATTCTTGTTCATTAATATGATGAAACGTATTCTTCACATACAGTTCATCATATTGAAGAACACACTTTTTGACAGTTACCAAGCGTTCATCATATTTACGATCGCATTCATAACATTGATGTCGTTAGTCATTAATATTATGAATGGTTCTTCAATACAATGAATCATGATTTGAAGAAAGGAATTCATCAATATGATGTACTTTTTTTTGGTGTTGGGAACATTTCACATTTGTTGTGTAATGTTTTTATGTAAATTTCACTTAGGGCAGGGTCTGAGTTCAATACGAAAATTAGCAACAAAGAAAGGTTCTTCAATTGGGTAGTTTGTGGCTTCGCTATAGATTTATTTGGTCTCTACGAGTCTTACACCACAAACCTGTTCTAATCTTCACTTTTGATTCAATTTCCCCCTTTATGCGACTCATAGGAGACCGAGTTGTGTAGTTTTAAGTTTGTTTTGGAACAGTTTCAATTCATAGATTTGTGATTTGTTAAGTAATTTATTTGTATTTGGTTTAATTGAGATTCCTAATATCTCATTTAGAGCTAGATTGTTTCGAAGGTACGAAAAACAATATGGTATATCGAACTATTTAAAGTTTCATTCGACGAATTGTGGTTACTTTGCAACTATCTTCCTTTAATTCCGGTATTCTCTAATTATCTTCTTTTAATTACTAAGTGTCTAGTGTCGTTCGTATCATAACAGTAAGTGCGCTGAACTATATGTCAAAAGGCCCCGTACTCCAATCCCAAAACTGTTAATATCAACATTAAGAAAAGTTTTTTTTTATATACTGCGTTTTCTCCTTACATGGGAAATCTCCGAGAGTGAACAATATCTTCCAAATGCTCTCTCTCCCAACCGATTGAATTCAGCATTGACAGAAAATCCTGTTTTAGCATGCGGTTTGTTGCAGCAGAAATACATTTGTTGTAAATTCATGTCATTAAAATAGAAGTATCTTATTTTACTATAACCGAAATGTTAGTCCGCGCAACTGCACATTCGGTTTCCGTAACCTCATGATTTCATTCTTCATTCTGTTAAAATTTAGTTTCATGAATTTGTTATGACAATTGAGTCCGTTGTTGTATCAACAAAATAATTGAGAAACGGCAATCTATCAATATCAATTAGTTCGATTGTCAGAATCTATTATAAGTAACCGCAACCGAATAATTCGGTAGGACAATTTTGTAGGTTTGCCGTAACAATTCAGTTTTCTTTGTGTAGGTCCCACATTATTAATTATAAATTTTACAGCCTTATTTGGACTATTTGGACTATATATTTGGACTATATAATTTAAACCTTCCCATTAAGCAATTAGGAGCGCTTTGAAATCAGAGTCATAAAGGAGACCAATTTTTGAGTGTTTTATGGGCCCTCAGAAAAATGACTCTTAAAAGTATCTCATTTAAGACTGTTTTTCGGAGCTCTCAAAAATATTACTCATAAAAGATTCATATTTAGCAGTTATTTAGAAGCCCTCATAAATTAGACTCCTAAAAGCATTAAAAATAAAATTGTTTCTGAAATAGACTCATACAAGTTCTATATTTTAGAATGTTTTAGGTACGCTCCAAAATTTGACTCATAAATGAGTCTCACTCATGAGTGCTCAAATCAAACTCATAAAATCACCAAATTTAAGAGTATTTTAGGAGCACTCAGAAAATGGAGTCATAAAAGTATCGCGTATTTTTGCGCTCTTTAAAGCGTGTCCACTACCCAAGTTTCTTTAGCCTTTTTGCGCTCTTTTTAGAGCTCAAATATGAGTGTTTTAGGAGTATTCAAAGTGTCAGAAATATAAGGGTTCATAAAATGGTGCCCTCTACCCAGGGGTTTGGAGCCTTTTTGAGCTCTTTTTAGAGCTCAAATGTGAGTGTTTTAGGAGTAATAAAAGTCTCAGAAATATGAGGATTTTTGGGCTCATAAAATGGTGCCCTCTACCCAGGGGTTGGGAGCATTTTTGGGCTCTTTTAGGTGCTCATATATGAGGGTAATACTCATAAATCTGACACATTTAGGAGTCTTAAAAGACTCAAAATGTTTGCTGGGTTCTTATTATTTTATATTTAAATCCAAGAAACCCAGAAGTAGGTAAAACAACCCAATGTCATTATTATATTTATGTTCTATAAAATCAAATAACTTTTTAGTTTAAAGAAATAATCTTGATATTAAAACCGTTGTTATGTGTTTTATTACGAATAACTATTACAAATTTCAAATTAGTTTCAGAAGAAAGTGAAACTATAATAGAGTTCGATTTAATATTGCTTCCGTTTAAATTATCACTCATTTCGCTACATTTTCACAAAAATTGTCATACTTAATATTGATAGTTGAATTTTTGTTTCAAATGAATTACTAATTTTCTTTGTTGAGTATTTCTCATACAGACTTCAATTTAAATCTTTTGTTTCTTTTGACTTCTTTGAACATTACACCGTATATTTCATAGTTTACCATTGATTATACATTGTCTCTTTTAGTCTTATTTAATAAACTTTTAACAAAAGAATGCATTTTGGCATTCATTAAGTTGAACTATATAATTTAAACCTAATTTTTATTTCATTTTACAAATCCAAGAAATCCAAAAACAGAAGTCGATGAAACAACCTAATTTCATTAATATCTCTGTGCTCTATAAAGTCAAATAACTTTTTAGTTAAAAGAATTAATCTTGATAATAAAACAGTTTTTATGAATTTTATTACGAAAGCCTAAACTAAATTAAATATTACAAATTGATTAACTAATCTTAATCTTTCAATATCAATAATATCAAAAAAAGGGAAACCCAATTCACATTCATTTTTATCGCAAAAGTCATCTCACAAATTTTAATAATTTTGGAGATTTAAGAACTAATCTTTATTTTCCATCAAATAACCAGTTTGTACTAAAAGTAGGTGAACATGATAAGAATAATATAAAAACACGTTATCTGTAACAGCAAAACTGTTTAAAATTAAAATATTCTATTAATTAAAAACAAGGTGGTGTTGTACACAGAAAAAAATAATCAAATAAAAGCACCGACTAATTAATTTGCTGCATTGACGTACAAATATTCATAATAGCAAACGGAATTGCTGAATTAACGAAGAATAGCAAATATTTTCATTAAATTTGTGTATTTCATTGCTGGATTGATTAATGAATGCAATTAATGTCGGTTGCTACATTTACGTCGATTATTTTTTGATGTGTATGAGATTATGCCAGCTCATTAGGGCATTTAATTCATAAAACTGAATGTAAAAACAAACAACGTACATAATATCTACGTCATACCATAGTAGGCGACAGCTAAATTAATTGTTTAAAAATATTTGAACCCGTGTATGTCTTGCGCAGCTGGCGCTGATCAACGTCAATTGTGTCGCTCGACATACGTCCACCAACCGTTACGTTTCACCCGTTCGGCCGGTGCCCCCCCCCCCAATTTGCATGGGGATCTTTAGACATTTATGCGCTGTTGGTCGTTTGCTTGGTCGACGGTCACAGGCGATTGGGAAACAACATTTGCTTGGGCAAACTTTGTGCCAAAGCTTTGTGGGGGTTTTGAGTGCTCACACCACCCGAACACCAAGCACCGTATAACGAGCACCGACGACGCATTCTAATGCTCGGACGTAATTCAGTTGCAGTGACACGGGGACATTCTCCGCATTAAATTATCGATCGAACGTTTGCGTTACCGTGTGTCTCCGTCGCGTTAGCAAGTCACGCGAGTAATATTACGTTGAAACTTTAGAAGCTGCATTTGCATTCGTTTTGTTGTTGTTGTTGTGTGTTGAACTTTGTAATTTGTGTAAAACTTGCAAGTTTTGTGTGAAACTTTGCAAGTTTTTAAATGTGCGCTGTTTAAAGATCTGAGAACGCACAGTGTGATCAATTTTGGAAAACACCTAATCGTTTTTTTTTTTAATTTATAAAAGTATTGTATAAAGTATACTTTAGAGAACTTACGTTTTGAAATTTGAAATGGTAGCTTTGATGGTTAAGGAAATAAAAATCCGTAAAATTGCAAATTTTGTTCATGCAAAATATCAAAATTCTCAAAATTAGCCCATTTGAAAAATTGTATATTACTCGCACAAATAAGTACTTTAAGAAAACAAAACGGTTCTCGAAAACTGGGTTTAAGAAGAAAATGCATCAGTTCAAAAAGCCTCATATATACGTGACCTTTTATTAATCCTAAAATATTAATATTTTTCAGAATTTTTAGACATCACTCTGTTTTTGGAGAATTTTCTTATTAAAAATACATCAAAGTGATATAAAAGGTTCGAACATTGTAGGTAGAAATTTTGGTAGGGCCATGCTCATGAACTGATCGTGTCATTATTTGAGATGATCGGGATATGACGAGGCCCACGATGTCCTTGTAACGCAGTGTCTTGATCATGTACTCACCTCAGGCAATGATCATGTACTGATCGGGTAATTCCCCATATTATTATTTATCTGACCATTGCCTTTTTAAAACATGAGCATACGAACGCACTACAAATACCCGATGAAATAAAATATCATACCTCATTGAAACATGATCATTGCATTGAAAATTTCTTTATGAGGAACAACTAATGTAGCCTTGATCGGGACCATTGGCTGTTTAGATAATGTAAACCCTGCTATGGTGAGCATGATAGGGGCATGACAAGGCAATGATCATATTTGCTCTAATAGGGGTTACCTGACGAAACCCCGATCATTTCCCGATGGCGCATCGGGCAAATTTCCACTAAGGTAGTGGACATGTTTGTCTGAGTTCAAACATTCAAATCCAAGAAAATACTGCAAATTTGTGTTTCTGCTAAACTAACACTGAATAAATCATTTATTTTCACGCGTATTCTCAAGTCCCTCTTATAGAAATCCCGAATCCAATTCTCCGTGACGCATACTCTTGTTAAGCTCTTCTAGGATTGGGGATGTAACTTCTAAATCCACTGTTTTATGTGGAAATTTGTAAGAAAAATCTTTCCTACATTTTGTGATGGCGTAATTCCGGATTCAATTCGGATCTTATAAAAACTAAATCTGAATACGACTGAAAAACGAATTAAGCCTACTTTAATGTGTTTAATTTGAGTCTGGTATACTAAGTCGAAAATTAAAATATCGAAACTAAAAATACTGAAGACAATAATGTAGAAAATAAAAATTCCGAACCTAAAAATGTCGAAAACAAAAATGTAGACAAAAAATATTGAAAAAAAATTTCGAAAACTTAAAATGTTGAAATTTAATATGGCGAAATCATTTTGTTGTCGAAAAAATAATAGAAAATGTCAAAAAAATAATAATGCCCTCATTTCAATTTGACTCGAACATTTTCAATAAACCAGGGACAATTTTTTTTTTTTTTACTTTTTTTATAGATTTTTTTTAAGGACATTATTTTTGAAGTTCATGGATACTGACCATTGGCCACTACTTAAATTTTCAAAAAGATTGTTATATTAGATTTCAAACGAGACCTTAAGAGACCTTCCTAGTATCATCAAATATTTCAATATGAACCACCACACAATAGTCTTTGACCCATTTTGTAAACTTTGAATTGCATCTCAGGGAGTGGTCGGAAAAATATAAAAAAATGGTCAATGTATATCTCGATTTTCTTTATCAGTTGCCAAAATTCAATTAAAATTGCAGAAGGTGAGTATCAACACCTGATTGGGTGGATGTGGAATGACTCAAATACGGTTTGAAATTTGCATTTCAACATTTTGATATTCCGACATTTTTTGATCCTATAAAAAAATGTTTTTGTATTTATAGTAGAGATGGGCGCGTGCCTGTTTTTGATGGCACGGACACGTACGGGCTCGCCGATAGGTGACACGCACGAGCCCGAGCCCGACGATTAAATTTACAGACACGCACGAGAATCACGATAAAACACGGGTTTTTAAAAGACACGAAGAAACACGGAAAAACAAACAAAACACGGAAAAACACGAAAAAAGCACGGAAAAACATGAAAAAAGCAAGCAAAACGTGAAAAATAATACCGGAACCGTTTAGATTTTTGGAACCAGAATCGTTATTAAAAATGTATTGAACGGGAACTGGAATTGAGACATATATATTTATTTCTGGTTGGAATCGGTACCGCTATTTTAAAAATATCGGAACCAGAACCGGAACAGATATTATAGTCCCTGTAAGGGAACGCAAAGAACCGGAATCGAAACCCATTTTATGTGTTGGTTGAAAGCAGAATCGAAACCACAATTTAAAAAATCTTCGAACCCGAACCGGAACCGATATTCCAATAGGTTTTAGTCCCTGTAATAAATAAATCAAAAATTAAGTTTGATACTGTTTTATTCTCTTAAATCCATAAGTAAAACTAAAACAACAGAGTTTTAAGAAAAGATTAAAATAACGCGAAATTTTATTTTTCTGAAGCTGGAAGTAAGGATTTTTTTTTAATTGGCGTAGAAACTATAAAAAAATCTTTAATAGGCGCGTGCCTGATTTTGGAGGCACGAACACGCACGGGCACGACAGCAACTAGCACGCACGGAGATTTGCACGCACGAACTCAGATTTTCGGACGTGACACGAAAAAAGCACGGCACGCGCCCATCTCTAATTTATAGTTTCAAAGTTTTTCGACATTTTCTAGCTTTCAAATATATTTTTCGACATTTTTTATATCGGTGTTCTAAGTCTTTTAAAATTTCTACATTTTTAAGTTTCGACATTTTGTACGGATCCCGTTTCCAGTTTCTGAGGCTTCTGAGACTTCCTAAAGATCTAAAGAGGATTATTTTATTTGCAATATTATGGAGCACTCCGAAAATAATCATAAATGCGATACTTTTTTAATTTTTTTTTTTCTGAGAGTTAAAGAAACGCTCACAAATGTTTCATATATATAATCTAACCAATAAAGCAGACTTTAAAGGAAGTAACAATTCCTACAAGTATCATACCAGTATCATTTAGTTTTACTAGTCACTTGTCGAGTAACTCGCAATCGATGTCACTCACTTTCCGACCGGAAACTAGCCAGTAAAACTCTGAGTTTCTGGGCATTTCCCTAACAGTAACCGACCAGTTTTTGACTAGTTTTACTAGCAGGGTTATACTCTTCAAATACCAACCAGTAATCTACCAGTTTTGGACTAGTTTTACTGGCGTGGATATAACCTTCAATTCTCTTAACCGACCTTTGTCGGTTAAGGGACTAGTTTCCACGGCTCTACTCTTCAAATTCCTACGTGAAACTTAGAAATATTTGAGCTGCCTAGTAAAAGCCGGCCTCAGCAGTCCAGAGGTAGCGCGCTGGACTTGCATTCTGAAGGTCTCGGGTTCGAATCCCGGATTGGGCATGGGCGCTCGTGGTGATATTTACCATAAAATTGTAGGGAATAGATTTCACAGTACAATGGATATAGTCTGTCTGAGTGCTGTGGATCTTAGTAGATATTCCAAAAAAAAAAAAAAATGTTGGTTGGGTAAATATTAGAAAAAATGGTCGAAAAACGGAAAAGCTTTATTGATTTGGCTGTAAAACTCTAATGTCAGTGAATTTCTAAATCGTTTAATGAGGTACGATTTTCAAAAACAAAAGAATTTTTCAAATCGTATTATTTATGATATTTGTTTAGATTTGTCATGAAAAATCCAACATTACTGATTTAGGGCCAGTTTTTCTGTGGTAGTTGAACTACATCTGTAATTTAAATTAGTTTAAATTTAGTGTTTTTCAGTGAACTTTAAACGTAGTTTAAACTGTCGTCGGTGGGTTAAACTACGTTTAAACTCTCGATGATTTTGACAGTAAAATGTGAGATGCGCTCTTTACGCTATGCAGTCCACACTCATGCGCTCATTTGTCTCTCCATCGGTTTCCATTTTATTAGTTTTTTGCTATTATTTGTAGCATACAGTAACACTGAACGATGACACGCACAAATTCTCACTGATATTTATTATTTCGCGCATTATACTATTCTAAATTATCTTTGTAATTTCTTGTAAATTCTGCCATTTTCGCAATTAAAATATCAGCTGTTTCAAATGAGAAAAATAATCCGCTTCTTCTTCTTCTCAAATGCTATTCACAATCGATAATTCGCTCACATTTGCCGATGCTGCCATATTTTAAGCACTGATCTGAATGAAACTTAAACTGGCACTGAAAAACTGGTCGAATAGTTAAACTACTTGAGACGTTTAGGTAAACGTAGTTTAAACTAAGTTTAAACTACCACTGAAAAACTGGCCCTTAAATATACTGTTTGAAATATGCAAAACTTAAATACTTTAAAAATGTCTCTATAAAATACATTTTAAATTTTAAAAATTGAAAATTTGAACTGTTTTTAAAAATAATAAATTTTGCCACTATTTCTCTGCATTTGGTCACACTGTGCGACGTTACCAATACGGAAAGAAAATGTCTAAACATTTTATAATGACCAGAAATCCTTGGCTGTCATTTATTAATAATTAACTTTTACTCTCTCTGTCTCTCTTTCTCACTCACTCTCTGTTTTTGTTTTCTATTCTCTTTGCATTTTTTCTATTGCTATTTCTCTGTTGTTGGTTTATATCGTGTATTTGTTTTAGCAATATTTTATTGTTTTTATTTTTTTTTTATAAACATATGAAAGCTTTCATGTAATTGCCTCTAATTAAACTTTGTCATCGTTGTTTTCATCGTTTTTTTGCCGTTACCATCGTACGATTCAAATAAGTATATGAATATTTATGCCTCTCTAATGTGACTTGTGTGACGACAGACGGACGGACGATCGAATGTACAAACGAATGAACGACCGAACGAACGGTGGGAGAATTTCTTGTCGTGCGATCACTTTGTGTCCACATTTGGTTTGACAGCCAGCGCCAACGTTTGACATGCGGAAAAGTTTTTCATCGTGTATTCTACTTGTTCTTCTATTGGCGTAATTAATGCGTATTTCAGTAATGTTATTAGAAAATTATTGTTTGGTTTAATTCGTATAAGGAAGTTTTTGTTTATTTATGAGTTTATACAATTAGAAATGTTCAAAGTACTACGTAGTCAAACATATTTACAAGATTTATTAATAGGCTCTATCCTGTTATTGTAAAAGTGTGTCGAATTTAAGATTAAAAATAAATAATTTTTTTAGCACTTATTACAACAATTTCTAAATATAAGGATACAGAGATTCAGACGTAATAAGTTCCTATTAAAATTGGAAAGTTATTAATTCAATTGTATACAAAAAATAAATATTTTCGTATAAATACAAAAACAATTTAATAGTATTTAATGGTATTTTGTACTATTTAATGGGATTTCCCTATTAAAATAAGAATTTAGCCTCTTAATAGCAAAAAAACTATTGATATTATAGTATTTTTTCTGAGTGTATAAAGCGTTATGATGAATGTAACTTGGCCGGACGTAGTGATACATAGCATTTGGATTTCTATGCTACTTTCCATTCCGGTGACATTGGAACACGTACTTCCATTATAACTCCAGCCCCTTATAACGTAAAACGAAACGAAAACGAATTCGCCAAAACACCTCCGAAATTCGAATGAGAGATTTTCTTTGAATGTAGACAAATTAAAATTTCCAAATTTGACGATATGTTTTTGCATTTCTATTGAAATATATCACTTTAAAGTAAAATGTAACAAATGGAACGAGAGGACAAATGAAACGAAACGCATAGGTTACTTTATACAAATTTATAGACGAAGTGACTCCAAACGAATCGTCTGGCAGTCACACGATTCGATTTATGTTTAGCAATTATATTTGCTAAAACTGCGCCGATTAAATTATTTGCTGCATTGATGTACAAATTATTATATTAGCGAACGCAATTGCTGATTTAACGAAGAATTGCAAATGTTTTTTTTATGAAATTATTGAATTTCATTGCTGGATTGATTAATGAATGCAATTAATATCGGTTGCTATATGTACGTCGATTATTTCTTTCTGTGAAAGCACTAATCATTAAGCTATGAACGACGCTAATGAACGAAAAATGGAAACTATGCATATAATGTGAAATTGCAGGACGGACATGACGCTGTTAATTACTCTGCCATCAAGTATAATTAGATAAACGTGGTCTAAAATATAAATAATTGTACATATTCAATGTACTCTGTACTAAGGGCGTAAATAAATAATGTAAACCAATCTAGGGACACTATAAATGCCAACAAATGGAGACCTTTTTTAATTATACACGATCTTAGTATGAATTTCCGATGGACGTCAAGAATCTAATCACTACCTCATACTCAGTTTATTCAGATTGCCTCAAGTTTTTGAGTTATTTCGTAATACAAATATATCGCAATTTTCGTGTATTTTTCTACATATTTTGAGCTTTAAAATTTTACAGATTTGAGTTATCGATCCAATTTCTTTTATATAATAGGTACACCTTAAAATACATATTTTTTGCATTTGACTGGTCATAACTTTGGTCAAATCAATCCGAATTCCATGTGGTTTATTTAAAAATATTAGCTGATGTATTCTCAATGGAATACAAGAGAAATGTGTACGAAAACTCAAGTTTGTAAAATGTTATAGACCAAAATATGTAGAAAAACACGAGAATTGGCATATATTTTTTTACGTAATTACTCAAAAACTTGAGGAAATCTAAAAAAACTGAGTTTGAGGTAGTGATTAGTAACTTGACGTCCATCGGAAAATCATACAAAGTCGAAATTATGTTCATACAATATAGATAGAAATACGATTGTAAATACCTAAAATGCCTAAATATAAAATTAAGTTCCATAATTAAATAAAGTATACAATAGTTAATGACAACATCTATTTTTCTTTCATGTAGAAATATTTTTGTAGCCGCGGTAGCTCAGTGGTTAGTGCGTTGGACTGCGAGCCGAAAGGTCCCCGGTTCAAGCCTGGACTGGGGCTAACAACATCTTTTCATAGAAACATTTTTCTATACCGCACTACCTCTCGTCAGTAAATGGCGAACCTACGAGAGTAAAACAGTGCCTATGAAAAGCTCTCACCCGCCGTTCGGATTCGGCAATAAACTGTAGGTCCCACCACTTTGAGTACAAATATAACACGCACAGCTCAAAATGGTGAGAGAGCTCGGCCGAAGTTCTATACAGGACTGTAGCGCCAAAATATTATATTATTATTAGAAATATTTTCTATTAGATAATGATATAATTTTCTACAGATGATGTTTGTCATATACCTAACTGGTCAGTCGACGATTGCGCCTACCTCCCATAGAACTTAAACTACAGATATGACATATTTTCGAAATTATCTAAGTTATAGGGCCATGTTCTGATTTTCGATCGAATTCCGATCGAATTCCAATCGAATTCCGATCGAATTCCAATCGAATTCCGATCTAATTCCAATCGAATTCCGATCGAATACCAATCGAATTTTATATAAAATTTATAAACAAACCGTTTTGAATTCGATGGCACAATACAAACAAAAGTTTTCGAAACAGATTAAAATCGTTGAAAGCAAACGGATTGAATTCATCTGAAAAATAAATGTTTGTACTCAGATATCGAATTCAAAAACGTTTGTTTACATATTTTATATGACTTTCGATTGGAATTCGATCGAAAGTCGGAACATGGCCCATACTGTTCAATTTGTAAAGTAATAGTACTAATATTTATATTCGTGGGCATGCACATTTTAAGGGAATTTATATCAATAAAATTTTACGTGTAACCAGAAAAAAATACTATATAAATAATAGTTTTTTTATTTACTATTAAAAAAAAAAGTCAATAGGATAAATTATTATTTTAATCGGAAAATACCATTAAATAAAATCATTACCATTAAAAAAAATACTAGGTCATTGCCAATGAGTTTAGATGAAAAGTATTATTTTTTTGCATACTATTAAATCAATAATTGTCCTATTGGCCAATTTTAATGGGATTTGAGGGAATTTTTTTCTTGGTGTGCTTCAATTCAATCTCTCAGAGATATTGAAAAACGTATAACGAATTTTAATTCTGTTCTCTCTAAAATGGCGTATGAAGAAAACTAATTCTCATGTGATGAAATATTGTTCAAAAGTGTCGTATGGAGCAAACTAATTCTCAGATAAGGCAATATTATTCAAATTGCTACTGAGTATTGTGAGTTATAAATAAATGTAACGTTTTTTTTTTTGATTTTTTTAATGAAATGTGTTTTCATAAACGTTGCTGCTAAAATATACGATTTTTATTTTTTAAATTTAAATATTTCAGGAGTCTCTCTCGGTTGTTTGTAAATAAATATGTCTGTAAACAAATATTTTAAATATTACATGGTTTTAAAAATAAATAAAATACCGCAAGTCCAATTATTAAATCAATAATTGTCCTATTGGCCAATTTCAATGGGATTTGAGGGAATTTTTTTCTGGATGTTCTTCAATTCAATGTCTCGAGAGATATCGAAAAACGGATAACGAATTTTAATTCTGTTCTCTCTTAAATGGCGTATGAAGCAAACTAATTCTCATGTGACAAAATATTGTTCAAAAGTGTCGTATGGAGCAAACTAATTCTCAGATAAGCCAATATTATTCAAATTGAGTGTTGTGAGTTATACATAAATATAACGTTTTTTTTTTTTGATCTTTTTAATGAAATGTTTTTCATAAACGTTGCTGCTAAAATAAATTTAAATATTTCAGGAGTCTCTCTCGGTTGTTTGTAAATAAATATTTCTGTAAAAAAATGTTTTAAATATTACATAGTTTTTTAATTAATTAAAATACCGCAAGTCCAATGACTTCTAACGTTGTATTTAATATTTTTATTTATTTTTATTGTCGTTAATTGATACTGGGTGCCGTTGTGCCGTCGACACTCGTCACAATGTATGTCACTGAGGTAGTAAATATTTATTTTTCTAGATTTATGTAAATTTATTTAATTTTTATTTCTCTCTGTCTCTGTCGTTTGCATTTTAATTCCACGTGTATCATATTTTTTATTTAATGAGTCTCACGACGCAGACCCACCGACCGACCGACCTGTGCAGGAAAAGCTTTTTTTCTTGTTGTTTGTAATTATTACAATTATTCCATTGTCTACTTTGAGTAGTTGTTGTTGATTTTGATATAGTTGTTGTCGTCAGCAGCACCAGCCAGCAGCATTTTGTTTGCAATCGCGACATGTGTGACAAAGACCCGCACTACACGTCTTCTTATCAACTGTTGTTTCCACACCTCAGAGGGCGGTGCGAGGCGGTGTCGCTGCTTCTTCCACAAAGTGCACAAAGCAGAACAAAGAATTGATAAGCAACGTCGCAGTCGCAGTCACCGTCACCGTCGGCTGTGTTACTTTAAATTTAGTTTGATAAGCAAAAAGCTTTGTGGCATTTTGTAATTACTGTGGGCTGAGGGCTGGTGTCGGTTGACTCACTTTTTGTTGTTGGTTAATTGTTGTTGATGTAATGTAATTGTTGTTGTTTTATTGCTTTTCCACCGACTGGCCATCGATGCAGTGGCAGCGACAGCGACAGCGGCAGCAGTCATGCGATAGTGGTGCTCGTTTTGCAAACAGAAAGACAGACAGCTGTGCAGATCCGCACATCGTATGACGCATTATTGAATTTTTGTCCTTGTTCGAGTTCGCGCTCTTTAATTGGCGCGTCCTTCAACGTCTACTTCATGTCGTACTTTGCAGCTGGGTAAAGCCTATTACCCAAGTAGAAATTTGTCCGATACATCATGGAGAATTTATAGGTTTTTTTTCGGGTAAATATGAACATTGTTTTGACATGTTCACTATAGTAGAATTGACATTCTCCCCTAGTAGAAATTATGTTAAGGCCATGATCGTGAACTGATCATTGATTCAAAATCCATTCATGAGCCATAATTCGACCAAGTACATGACCAACATGACCTTGCACGGTAAGGAGCCGCCACAAAGCTAATAGCTCCCGAACCTTTTTGTGGAATCGGTGATAGTGTTGTAAACAAGTTATTACGAGTAGTTCTTACTTAACACCAGAGAAGAACTGTGGTTAGGGCAAGAAATTCATTGGGTCCTATGACTTAAGAAGATTTAAAGAATATATTAAACTATCGAAGAAAAACCTGAGAATTCTAACAGGACTTCTTACAGGTCATTGTCGGTTTGCTAAACATCTGACTAGAATGGGTATACAAACGGACAGTACATGTAGATTCTGTCTAGAAGACGATGAAGATCCAGAACACATTTTAGAAACATGTCCAGCGCTAATGCGTACAAAAATGCAAATACTTGGGAATCGACAACCAAGTCCAAACGATATTAGAAAGATGAACCCTTACCATATAATCAGGTTTTTAACTGAGATAGGCTTGACGGACATCCTATATAACTATTAAAACCAGAAACCAGTATAGGGAGATGCCACAGCTGAGAATGGCTTCAGTCATGGTATCAAGCGGGGCACAATAGATCTATTCAGGGCGCGGTGTATTACCCCGAAGTAATAATAATAACATGACCTCGACCTCGATCTAACTATCCCAAAAGAACAAATTACTACTAGGTTCTTAAAATTAAATGGTCCTGCTTAAGAATACTTTATTTCAACCTCATAAGAAATTTTAAATAGCACAATCAAAACAGAAAAATCCTATCAGCCTTTTCGTGAAAGCAAATTCCCATGAATATGACTCCATTCCCAAATCTCCCATCATGAATGCAAAACTCCCACAAATGTATTCTCATCAGCAATGATTTCGAAACTTGGAATACGAATATAGGGAAAAAATTTAGCAATCAGCAATGTGAAAAATTTCGGTATTTTATTCCAGATTCTCTCAAAAATAATCCATTGAATTTAATCGGAGAATTGAAAAACGCAAATATGAATGCATGAGTTTTTTCATTTATTGCCTATTATATATTACAAGAAATATTTATAATGACATGATAAGTTTATGTGCATAGTTCTATCGAGATTTCTCCTGAAGTCAAAAAGCCCTTATTAAATGAGAAATTTCTCCCTTAAATAGGAAACATTTTTTCTTAAAATAAAAGAAAAAAATATTTGCTTAAAATAAGGAATATGTTGCCTTAAAATATAAAAGTTTCTTTAATATAAGTACATTTTTTTAACGTCATTTCAAATTTTATTATGTGTAAAAAAATAGTGTAGAAAGCGCAAAAAGGTCGCCTCAAAATCGAATAATTTAACATTTCATCGATTTTATTGGCAAAGCAGCTCTGATATGAGTTGACATTGATATAAATGCGGGTCATTTCGAAAATATGCATTACTTTGCAGAAATATTTGCAAAACAATGTAGTTACGATATTTTGCCTGTTTCAAATTTACTTTTGAAGTATATATGTTTGATAAAAATTAAGACTGGCACTGGTTTAGTATTCTACTTAGTCCCTTTTAAAAGAAAAAAAATGGTAATAAGGAAAATTAACTTAGGGCCAGTTTTCAGTGTGAGGTTAAACGTAATTTAAACATCGTTTAATTAATCTTCTCCTTTAATTAAACAACGTTTAATATTGTTCGCAGTTTTTCAGTGATAGTTTAAAATGTACGTATATCAAGTCAATAAATGTGGCAACAAAGAAAAATTAAATGAACAAAAAAATTAAATAAAAAAAAATTAAATAAAAAAAAATTAAATAAAAAAAAAATGAAATAAAAAAAAAATTAAATAAAAAAAAAAATTAAATAAAAAAAAATTATAATTTGAAATATTAGCAAAATAATGAGCAACTAGGTTAAACGATATTTTCTATAGTGGATGTGAGGATTAATTTTTATTAAAAAAGTGCAAAAATCTAAAAATAAAGTACAAATTGCTATCCGACGGGGGAACACAAAATAGCATAATTGTTGTGATATAATTTCCTCTACTTCCTCTTGAAAGTTTTATAAAGTACAAAAATCTCAAAATTAAGAACAAATTGTGATTCGATGCAGCAACAGAAAATAGCGAAAGTGTTGTGAGATAATTTTCTCTATATTCTATTAAAAGTTTAAACGAAGTTTATCGGTCGTTTAAACAAAGTTTAAACGACAAATGAAGTTCACTGAAAAATTCGATTCTGTCTTTAAACAAAGTTTAAACTACAAACGATGTTCAACTAGAACTGAAAAACTGTCACTTTGTGTTAAGGAAAAAACTTCCTCATATTTAGAAAATTTTCTTTATAATTTTTTATTTTATTTTACTACTATGAAAATAAAATCTTCCTTTAAATAAGTAAAAATGAACTTATCGCTATTTCAAGTAAAGTATCCTTAATGTAAGAAAAATGTTTTCTGAGTGTACTAATACTCATATGTTTGAATTTTCTATAACTACCTACGAATTAAAAATTAATAATTATTGTAAACTTTAAAAATGCTTTATTATTTATTTCAATATCTTTTAATTTTCTTTTTCTTCTTGTCTTTTCTTTTCTTTTCATTTATTTTATTTATTATTTTTAAGATTTTTATTTTTAAATATATATTTTAATTGTGGAACCTTTTGTTGATATTGTATTTTTTTTTCATACATTTTTTAATTTTGTACACATTTTTGTTTGCTTTATAAATAAATTTTTGTGTATATTTACAAAATGTATAATTTTAAAAAATTACAAAATCACATATTTGTCTTTTAATATACTTCAAATGACCTTACAAAAACTGCTGTATTTATGATCAATCTTTTTCGTGACACTCGTCTCGTCTTGGCCTCGATATTGTTCATGTAAATGCTAACTTAGTCATAAATACGCATTTATGATATTTTCAGTGACCGAACAGTCATAATTTTTATCTCTTTTTGTATAGAGAATAATTTCCTAATATTCTACGATTTAATAAACAAATTAAAAAAAAAAAAATTTGAATTGATAAACTATATTAAAACAGTTGTGTTTCAGAGGACAATTTATGCATTTATTTATTTATTTATTTATTTATTTATTTATTTATTTATTTATTTATTTATTTATTTATTTATTTATTTATTTATTTATTTATTATACAAATTCATCAAATACTCTAAGAAAATCGTCTATAGAATATTATTTAATCAATGGTATTGAAAAAAATAATTTTAAATGACCAGAAATATAATTTAATAGGATTTTATAGTATTTTCAAATAGTAAATAAAGGGGTTTTTTAATAAGAGCGCTACAAAAGTTTTTTTTCGAGGTTTTTTCAACAGGGACGCTACAAAAGTAGAGCGACAGGGACAGCAAACGACGCCATATTTCTTGCCGCTCTTTTGACATTTCTCTTCAGTAAGGTTTGCCATTTCATGATGGAAAGATATACGAGCCAATAACGAGTCGAAATTATTAAAAATTACTAACGAAATTCGAATTCGTATATCTTTCCATCATGAAATGGCAAACCTTACTGAAGAGAAATGTCAAAAGAGCGGCAAGAAATATGGCGTCGTTTGCTGTCCCTGTCGCTCTACTTTTGTAGCGTCCCTGTTGAAAAACCCTTTATGTAGTATTTAATACTATTTGCCGATAAAAGGCAAATTCATTATTATTAATGAATTAAAGACTATTGGAATAATAACTAAAAACTATACAATTAATGGTCTTTTTTTTCGAAGAAGAAGTTGTAATAGGGTCATTATCTGGCACTGGTCATCGTATTTTTACCTTTTTATACCAGACTAATATTCAATTCATTATTTTTAATAGTAAAGACAATTGGAATAATAACGAAAAACTACTAATTTCATGGTCTCTTTTTTTTGAAGTAGAAATTGTAATACTGAAGAAATTGTAATAGGTTAATTATCGGGATTTGTACCTTTTTATTTGTATTTGTACCTTTTTATAACTCGACTAATATCATGACAAACATAATTTGTTCATAATCATTTTTACTTGGGAATGGCTACACATTTGCTATGTAAATAAACAATTTAAATTATTGATGCTCATTTGTTTGTTTAAGACTTTAAAGAAATAAATATATCTTATTTCCATGCACCCATCAAATAATTTTCATTGCACCAAGTGTGAATTATAACTGTGTGAAACATAAATTCGACATTTTACATTTTGCCGATTTTCTGTCAATTTTATACACTAATATTAGCACTTATGATAAATACAAAAAATCCAGTTGACATTTTATAATTATTCGAGATCAAGATTCCAAAAATCTCGCATCGCTAATTTTAATTCCCAAAGCCAAACTTTAACAGTCATCTCACAACCACTCACGATTATTATTTAAATTTATGTATACAAAAAAATATAAGTTCGGTAAAGATATCCGTCATCATGAGTCATTTGTGTCTTCCGTTTGTATAAATATCCATCTTCCAACGATTCATTATTTTGCGTTTTATTCTTTTGTATTTGGAATGGTTATAAATAACAGGCTATAAGAAGAGCAAAGTTTTAAACCGGGGTTTACAAACTTTTATATTAAAATTTGTTTTATAGTTTATAAATATTGAATTCATCATAATATTTATTTTTGCTATACCATTTACTTTTGAATTTATACAAACATTTTAATGTTTCATTCAGAAATGCATTAAATGCATGTTGTGGTTTTCCATACAAAAACAACTAAATCAATGTATTTATTTATTTTTGGTAGTAAATCAAATATATATTTATTTATTTTAAAAACATTTTCTTTGCTGCAAAATATGGAAAAAGTCACATCGTTACGAAAAAATTCGTTAAATTTATCCACGAAATATTTCGTAAAATACACGAAAGAACTTTCGTAAATTTATGATAAAATTACGAATATTAATTGTTTATTTTACGAAACTATTCGTAGATTTTATCTACAACAGGCATTCGTACATAATACGAAAGATTCGTAATTTATTGAATATTTGTGTACCTTTTTACAAATATATTCGTACATTTTACGAAAGTGTTCATACTTTTGAGTTAACATTCGTACTTTTGATGAAACATACGAAACATTTTACGAATCTTTCGTAAAATACACGTATACTTTGTTTAAAAACTATAAAAATGACGATTCATTCATAAAATTATGAAATATTGTGCACTGATTTGATAAAGGGTTTTTCAATAAGAGCGCTACAAAAGTTTTTTTCAAGTGTCAACAGGGACGCTACAAAAGTAGAGCGACAGGGACAGCAAACGACGCCATATTTTTTGCCGCTCTTTTGACATTTCTTTTCAGTAAGGTTTGCCATTTCATGATGGAAAGATATACGAGCCAACAACGAGTCGAAATTATTAAAATTTACTACCGAAATTCGAATTCGTATATCTTGCCATCATGAAATGGCAAACCTTACTGAAGAGAAATGTCAAAAGAGCGGCAAGAAATATGGCGTCGTTTGCTGTCCCTGTCGCTCTACTTTTGTAGCGTCCCTGTTAAAAAACCCTTTACTTTTGACACAAACACAACTCACACAAAACACATTTTAAAACTATTTACACCACTTTGAGTACAAATATAACACGCACAGCTCAAAATGGTGAGAGAGCTCGGCCGAAGTTCTGTACAGGACTGTAGCGCCAAACTATTATTATTATATTTTATAATTATCTGCTTACGACCGCGATACCAATTAAATAAAATGCAGCTCCAAGTTGTTTTTTGACGCAGCTGATTTTTGTTTTTACTAATTATACGTAAAAAACACAATTGTTTCGTAAAATTCTACATATAGCCTCACAGTTTACGAAAGTTTAGTAATTTATTCGTAAAATGTAAAGCTCATTCGTAAAATATGTTATTCTTTCGTAAAAAAAAAATTGTAATAGAAAATAATATAACGAAAGTTTCGTAATTTAAACTATTTAAAATATTCATTATTTTGTTGCTGTTTTAAATTTACGAATATTGATTCGTAAGTAATATATACGAATCGTTCGTAAAAAACATTTTGAAAAAAATAAAATAGAAATTACAAATGTTTCGTGTATTCTACGAATTATTCGTGTATTTTACGAAATTAAAAATTACTAAAAAATATTTCGTAAATTGTTCTAGAAATTATTTTGAGTGTATCATTTATAACTTTCTCTTTATGTCTATAGTTTTTTTTGTATATTGTAAAATTCACATTCGATTGTAATACAAATATTTTTATTGCAAAAAAATTAATGTTGAAAACAAAAAAAAATTAAATACATTAAGTACTAGAATCTTTTTTTTTGCAATATATTACGAAATGGAAGTGTATAGCCGGTCATACAATTTTCTGGAATTTTAAAGCAGGATTGCCGATAATTGTAGAGACGTGCAAAAAATAGGCAGTCTTTGCCTTCCTCAAAAATGTTGGATAGAGCAGAAAAATGTATTTAAAAAATGCCCTTAAATGATACAAATTATATAAACATAAATTACTACAGACAATCAGGGGTCTACCGTAACCGCGGTAGCTCAGTGGTTTGTGCGTTGGACTGCGAGCCGAAAGGTCCCCGGTTCAAGCCTGGACTGGGGCTAACAACATCTTTTCATAGAAACATTTTTCTATACCGCGCTACCTCTCGTCAGTAAATGGCAAACCTACGAGAGTAAAACTATTGCCTATGAAAAGCTCTCACCCGCCGTTCGGATTCGGCAATAAACTGTAGGTCCCACCACTTTGAGTACAAATATAACACGCACAGCTCAAAATGGTGAGAGAGCTCGGCCGAAGTTCTGTACAGGACTGTAGCGCCAAACTATTATATTATTATTAATAAGGGGTCTAATTACATGAAGAAATACAAAAAAGAAAAAAAAAATTAAAATTAACTAACATTGACTCGTACACCGGACCAACATTTAAGCACTTTGATTGTCTTTGAAAGACTTCCTAGAGGAACTAGCGAATAAATCAACATGATCAAGAACCATATTGGTTTCTTTAATACAACGAACGATCGGATCATTACGTGAATAATTATTTTTTAAATTGTGTTCACGAAAATGAAATTTTGTTCGGATGTAGCGACAGGGGTAGTAAAAGTCGATCAGAGATAGAAGTAGGGGACATTGGATTTGATTATGTATTAAATCTCGTGTAAACATTACTGAAGATATCGTGCGTCTTTTTTTTCTAAAGAGTTCATATTAATTAAACAACATCTAGTTTAGTAGGATGGTCTTTCAAAATTCCAGTTCAATTTGTAATACATAAATCTGGTAAAGTTATTTTTTTGAATGGATTCAATCCTTATAGAGAGAAAATTAGATGCTGGATTCCAAATAGTGGAGCAGTATTCCAGGTGAGGTCTGATGAATATAGGGATTTCAGGGTGTAAGGATCGGAAAAGTCCGAAGCATTCCTTTTTAGAAACCCAAGCATAGAGTTAGCCTTATAAGTACACCCAGAAAAAAATACTATATGAATAATAGTTTTTTACTATTATAAATAGTCAATAGGATAAATTATTTTTTTAATCGGAAAATACCATTAAGTACTAGAAAATACTATGACATTGCCATTGAGTTTATATGAACAGATTTATTTTTTGTATACTATTAAATCAATAATTGTCCTATTGACCAATTTTAATGGGATTTGTAGGAATTTTTTTCTGGGTGTAATTAAGTCAATATGATCTTTGAAGTTCAGTCCGGAATCAAATAATACTCCAAGGTCTTTTTTTAGAGCACACTCTATCAAGTAATGTCGAGTTTATATAATATTACTAATAAGTGTATACTAATAAGTGTAATAAGTGTATTGTAAACTAAAAGTTATAGAGATTCTATTCAAATATTTGAAACCTAAGAGCGGAACAATTTCGATTTAAGTTATGCTATTCCATTTCGTTACGGTTTCGGTTATAAATTTTAAAACGAAGCAGTTTCAGTTTCGAAGCAGTTTTCTAATTAAACAAATTAATATTACTCAATTACATTTTCTGAACTACAGTTTACAAATTCTGAATAAAGACTGCGTCGAATAAAATTGTCCGTTACATATCTACCCATAAAGTGCTATTGCAAGATTCAAATTAAAAAAACTTGATCATAGTAGCTCTGAATTAAATGGCAGAAAATAATTTGTGTCAGTTATAGTCAATACAAAATTTATTTAACGCGAAAATGGCAAACGAAGTGGAAGTGCGAGAAAATATAATTAAAATTTTTCAAAAACAACCTAGTTGTCTTTTAAAAAAATGCCAAGGAGGTAGGGGCTAACCCTAAGACCATTTTTCGCGTTATCAACCGCTTTAAGGAAGACCTGAGTATTGATCGGAAGAAAGGTTCTGGTAAAAAAAAGGCCCACATGATCGTGAAAAGTCGAAGAAGGTTGTGAATATTTTAAAGAAAGATCCAAGCATATCCGGAAGAAAATTGGCGAGAAAGGCGGATTGCTCAGAATCTTTCGTGCGCAGGACTAAGAAAGAAGCTGGGCTGAAGACGTACAAGGTCCAAAAAGTTCCGGATAGAAATGCCGTCAAGAATGAAACCGCAAAACAACGAGCTAAAAAGCTGAACCAAGATTTTTTTTTAAAATTCGATTGCTGCATAATGGACGACGAAACTTATGTTTTAGCGGATTTTTCTCAGCTACCTGGGCAGGAATTTTATACAGCCGATTCTCGAGGAAATGTCGCTGAAAAATTCAAATCAAAAAATGACAAAATTCCCAAAGAAATTCCTTTTTACGCCAACATGAAGTGTCCACATATTTTTGGCCTGACCTCGCTTCATGTCACTACAGTAAAACGGCCTTAGAGTGGATCCAACAAAATGCAGTGATTTTGGTGCCTAGAGAAGCCAATCCACCAAACTGTCCGGAACTCAGGCCGATTGAGAGATACTGGGCTTTAGTAAAAAGGGAGATGAAGACAACAAAAAAAGTGGCCAAAGACTTTCAAGACTTTAAAAGAAAGTGATCTTCAGCAGCTGTGAGGGTGTCGGACACTACCATTACAACATTAATGGAAGGGGTTCCGGAAAAATTAAAATTTTTTATTAAAAAATATTAATTTCAGGTTTTTTATATTTTTTTTTAAATCTAAAAATAATTTGCAAAATAAAATATTTTATTCTATAAAAATTCGATTACTAGATTTCTAAGTTATGATCTTCCATTTCGTTACGGTTTCGGTTATAAATTTTAGAACGAAGCTGTTTCGGTAATTCATGTTTTTCTAATTCAACATATTAAAGTTTCAGAACTACATTTTACATTTTCTGAACTACAGTTTACAAATTCTGATTATTAAATAACTATTCTGAAATACATCTTGGTGTAGTTATTTTTATTTTATGTTTCGATATTCCATATCGTTACGGTTTCGGTTATAAATTTTAAAACGAAGCAGTTTCGGTTATTCATGTTTTTCTATCTAAACAAATTAATGTTTCTGAATTACATTTTCTGAACTACAGTTTACAAATTATATTCAATATATTCAATAACTATTCTGAAATACATATTTATGTAGTTATTTTTAATTGATGTAGTATTTTATATGTAGTAATTTTTTATGTAGTATTTTTTATTTAGTATTTTTCATGTAGAATTTTTTATGTAGTATTTTTATGTAGTATTTTTTTATGTAGTATTTTTTATGTAGTATTTTTTATGTAGTATTTTTTTATGCAGTATTTTTTGTAGTATTTTTTTTTGTAATTTTTAGTAATCGAATTGATTTGAAGCAAGACACAAATATAATTATTTTAAAGACATTTTTATGTGTTTTTAATACAGTCTTTTTTTTCGGGTGTAGAGTAGACAAATCTTGTTAGTGTTTTAGTTCAGGAAACGGAAATGTATCAGATTTCAAGTCCTTTAATAGTTTTTGTTCTTTTTTTTATTTTTATTGCACTAAACAAAGTTTATTTCTTAGTAAGTGTGATAAGAGCGGTAGTTTTAAAAAATATATTTTGTTTACTTCCGCTTTTTTTGTTGGTGTTTTTAGTTGAGTTCTACTTTGAAGTTGATTTGCTGGACTTTTGTTTGTTTATAGCGTTTTATCGCAGCACTTTAAAGGTGCTCCTTATCAGGCGGTGTTTGCTGCTTTTAGCTGGCTCTGCAGCAGCAGCATAGTTATAATTTGCGTTAGCATTTTTTTTCTATAAATATTTTTTTTTTTGTTTTTGATATAACTAATGTTGATCGAGCTGCAAACCGACCACAGACCTGCGACAAAATGGTTTTTGATTTGGTAAAGAATACAGAAAAAAAGCTCTATTTTTTGTTTTATTCAACTCTTTGATAAACCTACATGATTTTGTGGGCCTGCCGGGCAATTGGCGGAGGTTTTTGTTGGTTTCGCTGATAGTCGTTTCTTTAATACGAGTTGCTTGGCATTGTTCAGTTTATACGCTACGCTCCAGCTGATAACGACAGGCGGCGCGTTTCCACGGCAAACCACATAAATATTTAAAAATATCAAATTTAAACGCACAACGTAATTTGCGCCAATCGCAAAAAGAAAAACTCAATTCAAAAAAAAAAAAAAAATCAAAACCTTTAAATTTATCTTACACAGACCTTGTACTTCTTCGTCGTTGACGGGTTTGACTTTGAGTTGGTAAAAGCCACAAATTTGAATCACAACCTGGTGTGCGGGGGGGCTTTAAATAGCACCCTGTTTATAATATCGGTAAAGTCGCGTGAGTTCTTTATTTTTACATCATCATTGTCGTCGCGTCGTCGCCGTTGTCGTATTTTGCATGTTACGTGGATTTCACGTAATTCACGCCTAAATGAAAGAGGTTGAGGCCGAAACGAAAAGTTCGTCGTTTGTCATTAAATGTCTGCTGAAGACAGTACGCTTGATGTGGCAGGTCACCGAAATTCCGAGCAAAATTGGCGAAACTCTCGGCACCATTTACCGTTATGCCTCCGATTCAGTGGACAGCTTTCTATGTGTGGCGGGGTGAGTGCGTGGCGCAGCAGGTGATGTTTGATTGATGAGGTGGGGGTTTTTTTTGAGCAACACTGACAACTTGTCGAAAACATTAAAGGCGAAAAATAATTTTTATTAACACTCAACTGATATTGATGATGAAATTCATAATTACTATGAATACTGCGTTCTATGTATATTCTTTATTTATAGTTGGAATATTTCATTAACATTATGAATATTTCATAAATACTATGAGGTTATAATAAATAAAAGGAATACCGCATAAATAGTATGAAAACTCTATAAGTAATATGAATAATTAATAATCATTGTAATTACGCTTTAAAAATACTATGAACATTTCATTAATAATATGAATACTTCATAAATACTATGAATAGTTCATATATACTATGAATATTTCATAAATACTATGAAGTATTCATAAATATTATAAATACTGTGAATACTATTAATGCTTTATAAATACTATGAATAAATCAATACAATGAACAATTCGTCATTATTATTATTTTTATTAACTATTACTAATACTATTCATCATATTTTCAATTATAAATCCGAACATTTCCCTATTAATATGAATATTTCATAAATACTATGAATAACATAAAAAGTAGGAATATTTACTAAATACTATGAACACATTAAAAATTATAGAAATACTTTATAAATACTATGAACGTTTTACTAATACTGTTAATATTTCATAAATACTATGAATATTTCATACATACTATGAACGTTTCACTAATACTGTGAATATCTCATAAATACTATGAATATTTCATAAATACTTGAATAATTCATAAATATTATGCACACATTCAATATATACTCTTCATCCTTACTATGAATAATTTAAATTATCAATACTTCATAAAAACTGTGAAATATATAAATACTCCAGAAATAGAATGAATGTTTCATAAATACTATGAACATTTCAAAAATACTATAAATATTTGAATTGAATAAATAATATGAATGCTTCATAAGCAGTATTTATCTTTTTTAAAAATATAATGAATATTTCATAAATGCTATGAATACTTCATAAATAAAATAAATACTTCATTAATAATATGAATACTTCATAAATTCAATGAATACTTCAAAAATACTATGAATATTTTATAAATACTATATATACTTCATAAATACTATGAATACTTCATAAATACTATGAAAACTTCATAAATAATATGAATAATTCATAAACACTTCATAAATGTAATCAGTATTTCAAAATTATATCTATGAATACTTCATAAATGTTATGAATACTTTATAAATACCATGAAAACTTTATAAATACTATGAATATTTCACAAATACTTTGAGTATTTCATAAATACATAAATACTATGAACGCCCGTCATAAATACTATGAATATTTCACAAATACTATGAATACTTCATAAACACTATCAATACTAACATAGTACATATTATGAATACTTCATAAATACTATGAAATTATTCATAAATGCATAATATAAATAGTTATGTTATTCATAAATATTGCATAAATTCTATGAACACTACATAAATACTACGTTTTAATAAATATTCCTAATAAATAACACAAATATTTCGTTAATTCTATAAACGATTCATACGAGTTCATAAATAGTTCATCGATACTATGCATTTTCCATTAATTCTATGAATACTTCATAAAAACACTGAGCTGTTCATCAGTATTATACATTAAATCAAAGTTTATTGATGGATAAGTTTAATAATAAATTCAATCAGCTGTTAAATGATTTTTTCTGTGTACTGCAACATTATTTTAAAGTTATAATTGCCATCGCTGACAGTCAATAAAATTTCCATTTAACGTATTCACTTTAAATACATTTTTTAATATATTTTTATCCTTTTTTCAATTACAGAAAGGCTCGTCGCAAGGAGCGAGATGGCGATCAAAACTCAACAGACACGAAACTCTATCTGGAGGAAAGCGTCTTGGAGCGTAAATTACCCGAAGCTGATCTCAAAGCACTAGTTGATCTTCCAGCTGGCTTGGACTACAATGAGTGGTTGGCGTCGCATAGTAAGTACCACAAACAAACAAAGTTTTATTCAAATTTAAATTATTATCATAATAAAAATTGATGATAAAGCTAAATCAATTTTTTGCCATTCATTCCGTAAACTGTTTGTGAAGTTTTGAAATATAATTTATAGAAGTTACTATGATAACAATATTTTTAAAGTACAAAAACAGATTAATTGCTTAAAGACATAATAGAATTGATCGATATGATAAATTATTTTATATGTAATTGGTGAAAACTATTGAATAATGTAAAATACTGCTACAATATTGTAATTATATAATTATTTTTGAGTTTTTCAATATTTTCATTAAATTTATAAGATACCTATTGGCAAAATTATAGGACTGCGAATATATTTGTATTGATATATATTTATTTTTTCTGCTTCTGACAGCTTTGGCTCTATTCGAGCACGTCAACTTGGTCTATGGCACCGTCAGCGAATTCTGTACGCCCTCTGGATGTCCTGATATGACGGGACCAGCCAACAGGTGAGTGTTTTTCAATTTTACTATATTTTATTTCATTAATATTAGGGAAATGGTCCGTAGGTTGTACATAGTTTTGTATTTTGTCTTAGGTCATTTTATGTATTAATATATACAATTTTAAAGCCTTATAGAAATACGTATAGCAAAATGGTTGATAGTCATCAGTAGTATGAATAATTTATAGTAACCTTTTCATTATTAATATGAATATATCATTGCACGTATATTTTAAAAATATATACTATGAATATATTAAAAATAATAGAAATACTTCATAAATATTATGAATATTTCACTAATAATGTGAATATTTCATAAATACTATGAATATTTCATACATATTATTCATAAATGCAATGTATACTCTTCATCCTTGCTATGAATATTTCATTTAAATTATGAATACTTCATAAATACTGTGAAATATATAAATACTGCATAAATAGTATGAACATTTCATAAATACTATGAAAACTTTAAAAATACTATGAATTTTTCATATATATTATGAATACTTCAGAAATACTATGAATACTTTATACATACTATGAATATTTCACAAATACTAAGAAAACTTCATAAATAATGTGAATAATTTATAAACATTTCAAAAATATAAGTAGTACATCTTAAATACATCTATTCATCAATGCTATGAATAATTTATAAATACTATAGAAACTCATTGAATGCTTCAGAAACAGTATTTATCTTCTATAAAAATACCATGAATATTTCATAAATACTATGAATACTTAATAAATAATATGAATACTTCATAAATACCATGAATACTTTATAAATACTATGAATATTTCATAAATACTAAGAAAACTTCATAAATAATATGAATAATGTATATAAATTTCAAAAATTAATTAGTATATCATAAATACATCTATGAATACTTCATAAAAGCTATGAATACTTTATAAATACTATGGAAATTTCATAAATATTATGAATGAAAATATAGCCTAATCTCTGAAGTATTAAAAAATGCTTTGAGTGTCCCAAACTACGGATCATGTTCCGATAATATTATTAATAATATTCCGATAATATTAAGTAATAATTATTGTAGGATATAAATATTGAAATTTTTTTTTTTAATAAAACACAAAATTACTAAAAATAAAATATAGAAATATCTTGATAGTTCTATAATTTAATATTCTCAAATGTGTTTAAAAAGGGTCGTAACATTTCGAATACAATTGTCGTAAGAACATACCCAGTTTAGTAGTTTCGCGTAGTATAATCCATATTCATTCAAATTATTAATATATTCTATCTCCACAGAACGTACTTATGGTTCGACGAAAAGGGAAAAAAGACGCGCGTCGCGGCGCCGCAGTACATCGATTACGTGATGACGTTCACGCAGAAGACGGTCAGCGATGAGTCGATCTTTCCGACCAAATACGCCAACGAATTTCCCAGTTCGTTCGAATCGATTGCACGCAAAATACTGCGTCTGCAGTTCAATGTGATAGCGCATCTCTATGCGGCGCATTTCCGCGAAATTGCGCTGCTCGGATTGCACACGCACCTCAATCTGACGTTCGCCCATCTGACGGCGCTGCATCGACGCTTCAATCTGATTGACGAGAAGGAGACAGATGTGCTGCGTGATCTCGAGGTGGCGCTCCGGCTGACGGACGACAATGCAGCGGGTTGTGGTGGCAGCAGCAACAACAACAACAGTAACAGCAGCAACGCATCGCATGCGTCGTCGACGACAACGCATCACGCAGCCAGCAACTGCAGCGGTGATAATGCCTATGAGTCGGGCAACAACTATGCGTCGTCACAGGCATTAAATGCCTGCGGTCATCAAACGTCTGCGGCTCAGTTAATGGCCGCATCGACGTCGGACGATGTGCAGCAGCAGCAACAGCAGCACACAACGATTGATGGCGATGCCAGCACACAACCAATCTGCACACAGCCGGAGGCAAAAGCGTGCGGTGCTGCTGCTGCAGCCGGCGGCGGTGGTGCTAATAATGTTTTCGGCGGCGGCGGTCTCATGGGCGGCATACTGGGCGATTTTACAGGCAGCGAATTCAGTGATACTACGCGTTATTGCACGTCGGCGGTGCCCTCGACCGCTGCTAGCTGCAACAACGCAGCCGCCGCCGGCACTTCCTCCTCCTCCTGCATGGCAAACGCTGCAGCAGCAGCAGCGGCGGCGGCAAACAGTAATAATGGCGCAGGCGCTTTACAATTGAATTTTACTAATAACTATCATGCGCAACATCATCAGCATCATTTGCATCAGCAGCAGCAACATCTGCATCAGTGCAACAATACGTCCGCCTCCCCGCACAATACAACAACAACCGCATAGTTGCCTTCAAAGTTACAGCCTCCGCCGTCTACTCCGCCGCCGCCATTGTTGTCGTCGTCGTCGTTATTGCCGCCGTCGCCGCCTGTTTTTAAAATGCGCGCAGCAAAGGCGTTTATAGCAAACGCCATCGTCGACGCAATGGCAGCCACTATGCTTTCGCTTGTTGTTGTTGTTGCTGCTGTTGTTGCTGTTGCGGCTGTTGCTGCTACGTCTGTTGGCGCTCTTAACGTTGTTGCAACCGCAACCCACTTAACGGCACACTGCGCAGCGTCAGCGGCACCGACACCAGCACCGGCACCCCGTCGTCCGTCGTTGTCGCCAACGTCGACGTCATGTTTAGCAATTACTCGCTTAAGGCCACAAATTAAATTATATTGTAAGGGAAAAATGTTTTAATGTATCTACCAAAAAAAGAAGAAAAAAAAAATGAAAATTGAAAAAGTTAAAAGTAAAAAAAAAGTTGTTACTAGAATTAAATATTTAAGCAAACAAAACAAAGAAAAAAAGAAAAGCACAGTCGCAGTTGAATTTATGCTGTAAAATCTTTAAAATCCACACACCACACATATTCACGAATAATACACATTTTACGTATTGTAAAACACCACAAACATGCAATGGTTTTCATCACTTTTTCGTCACTATTTCGTTGTGCAAAATGAGAGCGGTTTTGTGTTAAACTGGGCGCGAAATACTTGGGCAATATTTTTGGTTTTCTTTTTAGTTTTCTTTTAGGTTTTGTGTTCTTTTTTTAGGTGAGGCAATTTCCTAGTTAATAGTTTGCTTAATTTAACTTGAATTATTTTAATTTCAAACAAATTTTAACATTTTCGTTTAAATTTGAATTATATAAAATGTTACATCGTCTTCAAAAATCATGAATCATATTGTTTATAGCGTCGTTGTACAATTAAAACCAACCAAAGACTTTTGTTTCAAATCTTTAACGTTTTGTTGCTTAATATTATAAAAAAATACGCAGCATACTTAAAGTTGAAATGTCATTAAAAAGTCTAACATGTGCTCAACAATTGATGGCAATTTTTGTCGAATCTATCAGAAATTGTTGATATATCGAATTCCCTGACGAAAACTAAAACGTTTAGAGTGTTTGTGTCAGATATGTTGTATATTAAAAATTAAAACGGTTTAGTTAACGTAATTTTTATCGTTTTTACAAAACTATAATGTGCAATTTAAAATGTATTTTGTAAATATTTCCGATCTAAAAATTCAAACGGTTTAGTTTGGTAATTTTTGTCGATATAATGAATATTACAAACCTATAACGCGCAATTTAAAATGTATTTTGTAAATTTTACCTTTACTACAAAATTTAAAGTTTTTCCAATTACTTTTGCAAAAAAAAAAATTAAATACTTTTGCAAAAAAATTTCAAATAAATATTGAAAATAAATAGGAAAATATTTAAATTAAATATGAAAATATTTACATTAAAAATGAACATATTTAAATTAAATATGAAAATATTTAAATTAAATATGAAAATATTTAAATTAAATATGAAAATATTTAAATTAAATATGAAAATATTTAAATTAAATATGAACATATTTAAATTAAATATGAAAATATTTAAATTAAATATGAAAATATTTAAATTAAATATGAAAATATTTAAATTAAATATGAAAATATTTAAATTAAATATGAACATATTTAAATTAAATATGAAAATATTTAAATTAAATATGAAAATATTTAAATTAAATATGAAAATATTGAAATTAAATATGAATATATTTAAATTAAATATGAAAATATTTAAATTAAATATGAAAATATATAAATGAAATATTAGACATTTAAACATCTAAAATTTATGTTCTAAAATTTTTTTATGTATAGAAATGTAACACGGTTTCATTTATGTAATTTGATTCGATACGTTTTTTTTTGTTTTTTAAACTTATAATGTCAAATTTGATATGTATTTTATAAATTTTACTGTTAAAACGATGTTTTGTAAGTTGTTCTAATTAGTTGTGCAAAATTTCGTTTGTTTATTAAACAGAAATACAATTTCCTTAAAAGCCTCTCACTTTAAACGTAAAAATCATTGTTAAACAAAAACATTTAAATTAAATTTATACTGTTTTCTTTTTAAAATCCAGATCTTTGAGATTGTATTAATGTTCGCCACATATTTTGCTTTAAATCTTTTTATACATTCGATTAACATGTTTATTTTGTCGTTGTTGAAGTAAAAATAATCAAATAATTTTACGAAAAACTTATGTTTTAAGTTCAACGATTAATATTATATATTTTATAATTTTCAAAAGTTGTATTGCTATTCGAAAGATAACCGTTTTGTTTATCAATTGATACCAATATTAATCTCATTGATTAGAAATTGTCAAAATTGTTTAAAATGTAGTTGTTAACCTTTTTGTTTACAACGTCGATATATTTTTGTTTTATTTCTCTCATTCAAAATTCAACAATATTTTCGCTCAAAACGTAAAAATAGTATTTAGAAACCTTTAGTAGCATAGAAAACATTTAGTTCTGACGCTTAAATAAAACTGTGAATTGGTAGCCTTTCGAGAAAGATAACATTGTGTCGATTATAATAATAATAATAAATACGAAAAATTATATTTATAACTAAAGCGATAAACATTTTTAATATAAAATAAAATATTAATAATATTTAATTGAGAAATGAAAATATTTGAAATTAAATAAGAAAATATTTGAAAATTAATAGAAAAATATTTAAAATTAATATAAAATAAAATATTTTAAATTCAATATAAAATGTAAAATTAATATGAAAATATTTAATTTAAATATAAAAATATTTGCATTTAAAATAGACAAAATTTTAAATTTTAAAAAAATATTAAAAATTAAATAATAAAGTGATTAAAATAAATTTTAACATAATTAAAATTTAATAAAAAATATTTCAAATTTTTAATATACACTTTTTAATATTGAATTTTAAAAAGTAATACAAAATTTTAAAATGGATGTGATTCAAATTTAATATGAAAATATGGAAAATTGAGTTTAAAACAAACGAAAATAACTAAAATTACAAAAAAAAAATATATATATATAATATATATATATATATATATATATATATATATATATATATATATATATATATATTTTATATTAATTTTTTATATGAATATTGAGAAATAAATATGAAAAATATTTTAAATTAAATACGAAAATATTTCAGATGAAAAATTAAATATTAAAATATTTAAATTAAATATGAAAATATTTAAATTAAATTTGAAAATATATTATTTTTAATATGATAATATTTAAAATTAAATATGAACATGTTTTCAATAAATATGAATGCATTTCATAGAAATATTGAAAATTATATATGAAAATATTTAAAATTGTATATGAAAATATTTAAATGAAATAAGTAAATATTTAATTTAAATATGAAAATATTTTAAATTAAATATAAATACATTTCAAAGAAATATTGAATAATAAATATGAAAATATATAAAGTAAATATGAAAATATTTAAACGTAATAGTCAAATATTTTTTTTTTAAATATGTTAATATTTAAAAATGAAAATTAATATGAAATATGAATATGAAAATATTTACAGTTAAATATGAAAATATTTAAATTAAATATAAAAATATTTAAAATAAATATGAAAATATTTAAATTAAATATGAAAATATATAATTTAAATATGATAATATATATAAAATATTAAAACTTTAAATAAAATATGAATGCATTTCTAATAAATATGAAAATATTTAATTTAAATATGAAAATATTTAATTTAAATATAAAAATATTTAATTTAAATATGAAATTATTTAAATTAAATATGATAATATATATGAAATATTAAAATTTTAAATAAAATATGAATGCATTTCTAATAAATATGAAAAATATTTAAATTGAATATGAACATATTTAAATGAAATAGGTAAATATTTTATTTTTAATATGAAAATATTTGAAATTCAATATGAAAATATTTAAAATAAATATGAAAATATTTAAAATAAATATGAAAATATTTAAAATAAATATGAAAATATTTAAATTAAATACGAAAATATTAAAATTAAATATGAAAATATTCAAATTAAATATGAAAATATTTAAATTAAATATGAAAATATTTAAATTAAATATAAAAATATTTAAATTAAATATGAAAATATATAAATTAAAAATGAAAATTTTTCAATTTAATATGAAAATATTTAATTAAATATTTTGAATTGAAAAAAAAAATGTATTTTAAATATGAAAAATATTTCAAATTCAAATATTTCAAATGAACATATTTTAAATTATATATAAAAATATTTGAAATTAAATTTGAAAATATTTAAAATAAATATGAAAATATTTAACTTTAAACAATACATATTAAAAAAATAATATAAAAATATTAAAATTTAATACGAAAATATTTAAAATAAAATATTTATTTTGCATTTTTTTGCATATTTTTTTTTACTGAATATAAAGGAAAAATTAAATAATTAAAATATGAAAAATTTTAATAGAACGTGTAAATATGGTTACTAAGGGTTTTGAATAATTTGTACGTTTTCACATGCGAAAAATTTCTATAAATTGAGACAATTTAAAACAATATAAACCAACAATTAAAAGCAAAAAAAAACTATTATAAAATAAATTTTGTTGGCTCATTGAAACACAAGCCAAATATAAATTGAATCATTTTATAGAATTAAAATTTTGTTCGATTTCCATGCAAAAATTTATTTATTTGATGAATTCTTAAATAAAACGATTGTCAAAATTGTGAATCTAACGCTAGAATCACACGATTGATGCAAAGCATCAACAATTAACACAATTTTGTCGAATATCAATAAATGAGGGGACGCAAATTTGTATTAATTTAAAATGTTTATTTTTGTGTCAGTTTTAATACAAAAATTGACGACCCGAGTATCAAAAACATACATTTTTGAATTCATGCAAACTTAAATTGACACAATCTAGTCAATCATGTGATTCGAGCTTAAATTTAATTTATATATTTGATAAATTGTAGTTTTCTGAGTTAAAATATGGAATAAACATCTTCAGTAAAAAAACAATAGAGTTAAAAAAAAATTGTTAGAACAAAAGAATTCGCAACGATTAAGATTATAATAGTTGTTATAAACGAATAGTTAATTGAAATTGAAAAGAAATCCATCATATATTAATTCTTTTGAATTTGTTTTTATTGTTGCTATTACAGAAATGGATTTTTGCTATTCCAGAATTCGATTTTTGCTATTCCAGAATTTGATTTTTGCTATTCCAGAATGCGATTTTTGCTGTTCCAGAAATCGATTTTTGCTTTCCAGAATTCGATTTTAGCTATTCCGGAATTCGATTTTTGCTATTCCAGAATTCGATTTTTGCTATTCCAGAATGCGATTTTTGCTATTCCAGAATTCGATTTTTGCTATTCCAGAATTCGAAATTTAAATTTCTATCGATAGTATGACTTGGAAAAAACTGATTAGTCAAATAAAATATATATTTATTAATTATTTGCATATCTCAGAAATGTCAATTTCACAAACTCAAATTCTGACCGATTCTGCGCCAGTTTAACACAAATTTGCTTAAAAAAAAACCCTGAAAAAATAATTTTATAGCTGTATTTAATGTAATCAACAAAACTATGCGAATAATGCGAATACATTACAGATAAAACAATTGACTAAGTTACACAGTTTAAGCCTTTTTAAAGGCAGTTCGTAGAAGGTGATAGTGAGTGCTACTGAATGGAACAGTAGAAGGTAGTCAGTGGCATTGAGTGATGGATGGAGAATTGAGGCAAAAACTGCGTTGGGCATCTACAAAAGACTATGTGTGCTTTAAGTGACAACGACAAACAAAACGTAGCGTGTTTTTAGACATTAACATGAAAAAGTGTAGAACACAAATTAAAAGATCTGTGCATGTGAATGATCATAAAGTAGTGATGTTTCTGAGGACGATGATGATGATGATACCTATAGGTATAACAATTATTATAATTATTGTTGTTACTATTATTATAAATAAAAAAAAGTAAATTTAAAATACAAAATTATATATATATGGCATTATTTAAATAAATGCAAAAATCGTAAAGAAAATAAAATTTAAATAATAACACACTATTCGACAAAACGAGAACAACATTTTGCGTATGATTGTTTCATACATTATTTCTATATAATTTAAGTTTACTGATTTTAATTGCATAGAGTTTTTTTACGTTTTTCTAAAAGTAACGAAATTTCAGACTTTTTTTTATAGTATATAACAAAAGTAAAATTACAAAAAACTTTGAATGCTATTTTTCTCCTAAATGTCAAGGCTAATTTTAATATAAAAAGAAATAACAATATTCGAAATAGTTTACACAATATTTGCAACTAAACTTGAAACTTATTGATTTTCATTAGACTGTTTTATATATTTTTTTTATTATATTGAATTTAATGCTAAAAAAAGAAAATGCTTTATATTTACACAGAACATAGTCCAATCTAATGAACAAAATTACTAACTTTCTGTTAACTCTTTTTCGTTTTCAAAAATATCGCATTTTAGAAAAAAAAACTTTGTATGCAATATGCAAATTAGCAACTACGAATTATATAGAAATAATGTATGGAAGACCCATAAAAAATTGCAAATCGTGTTGAAATCTTTAGTAAAAACAAATTAAAACATATATATTATAAAAAAAACACAAAACACATGATAGCAAAAACACAACTATATAGTACATAGTAAATACATAAAATACATAGTAATGAATGATAGTTTTATCTCTTATGTTTAATTTATATTTATATTATTATTATATATATCATCACCGTATGAAAATACAACTTTTATCTGCTAAACTGCAAGTTACAAAATACAAACACAAAAAATATATATATATCAATTATATAAAAAAAAAACTACAAAAATAAATAATTTAAAAAAAGCAAAGAAATGAATAAAGTATGATATGAATTGCATAAGAAATGAATAATAAATTGATATAATAAAGGTTATAATGAATTATAGAAATATTTAGCATATAGTTTAGCAATAAACACACGCAGATAAATATGTATGAAAAGAGTACAGTTTTAAAAAATGAAAAAAAAAATAAAATAAAACAAATAAAAATGTTATGTTCAAATTTGAAAAATTTAAATGTGCGTCTTTTATTATTAGTGTAGTGTATTTTGTTGCTTAACGCAAAAAATATGGTTTTGTTGGATTGTTCTCATTTATTTCATTGGTATTCTCAAAACTATATCAATTCTACATTTACACAAACCTATTAAACAAGATTTGGTTTCTTCTGGGATACTGAGGTTGATTGATTTCCAAGAATTCTATATCGAGGGCTTATATTCAATACTGCCTATCTACAATTTTGACGAAAATGAGTTTTTGATGCAGAATCTTCACTGATCACCCCTGCATCTATGACATATTTCTATTACTGTTATATTTTCATTTTAATAATTTGTCTATCTATGTACATGAATGATTTTTAATGAATGCAACAGTGTCTATCTACACACAATTTTTGCTTAAAGGTTTATAATGACTATAAATAAGCCTTCCAAGTGTGCAGTAGCATATATATTCATCTTAAGCGTAATTTTATGAGTCAATTTCGTCCTGTCTATCCGTGGGTCTAGTCCATCCTAACTCACAAAGAATCGACTCAATTTGTATGAAAAAGAATATAAAATCTATGTTAAAACTGTGAAATCGGTTGACGAAGGATGATGTCACATTTTCTCAATGGATATACAATATCATAGAAGCCATAGCAGCTACTAAAAAGAATGCTTCGTATACGAAAACTAACTTTTCAAAGATTTTCCTGTTCTAATATGAAGCCTTAAAGGACGAAATTTGAATTTAGTCTGTACTGAGGAAATATAGCCTGTACCATTACCTTTATGGTATTTCCAGACAAGAAGTCTAATGCTTTTTTTAAAGAAAGTTTTCAGATATGTTAAGAATTCGTATGATATTTCAGAGGTTAATACATCCATATCCTCCGAAATAGGATATTAGTTTAAATATTTAGGATTACATTCATGATTTTTAAATAGCGATACACAGTTAACTAGTTTTTTTTTTTTTTTTAATCTTTAAAAAATGTCGGGTTAGATTACGGAATATTAACCCATTTAACCATCATATACCTCTTGAACAGAACATGGTAGAACAAAAATTAGTCGGTAAATTTTTCATTAGGTAACACCAGGATATAAAAAAATTAACAAATCTCTGATTCCAAGAATATTTTCTGATCTATCTCCACTACAATATTGTGCAATATGCTCTATCTGCTCGTTTTTTCATCATTTGAATTGCAATAATCTCTATCTACCATAGCACGACGAATAGCGCGAAATTGCTGAATTTTTTTAATTGTATCAATTAAAGACAATTTGTATTTAATATTGTAGAAGAAAAATTGATCGCCACTTTCATGGTTTGCGATTTAATCAGTTTTTTCGCTCTCCTGAAAAACTGTGTTTTTGTAAATAGACTGTATTGAATATAAGCCCTCGATATACTTTTTAAAAATATAGTGTTATTGCACTAAAAACCATTTATTAAAAGGTATGTTATGTATCAATCTGTTATTTTTCGACTTGCCCAAATTATTTCTATATTTTAATAAGAAACATTTGTTTATTAATACCTCTTTGACCCAACTGGTCTGTCTGCAGAAAAACTAGTCAAAAACTGATCGGTTACTGGTAGTGATTTAAAGAGTAGATCTCTGTCAGTATAATTAGTAAAAAACTGGTCTGTCTGCTGTCAAAAAATGTCGCATTATGTGAATTAATTTTTGTTGCATATTATTTGTGTTGCGAGAGTTTGAGTTGCTGCAAAAAATATATCAATAATTCTGGGGATCATTCTATGACACAAAAAAATAAGAAAATTTTAAATAAAATTATGTACTATTTTGCACCTGTTTGAGTTACAGGGTGTTTATTAAATGCATATTACTGACATAATTTAGCAAGAATAATAGAAACAAAGATTGCGCAGAACGTTGTTCAAAACTTGAATCTTCTGCGCATGTACGTAGAAGTTTTTTGACAACTGTATTTTTTCCATTGTGTCAGAATGTTGTTGCAATGTCCATGTGCAGAAATGTCTTGAACCTCACGATAGTTGCTGCATCCACTGACGAAACTGCCGGAAGCCAATGTTTATTGCCAAAAATGTTTTCAAAAACAAAATTTCAGTGAAATTAATATTTGTAATTTATGAAATGTCTTAATTTAAATTTCCTTCACTTGACATTCCATAGTTTTTGACGTCAGTAATACAGGGTGTACATGCGCAATGCGTAATCTTATTATTCTATTATTCTTGATAATTTAGTCAATAAAATTAGTTATAAAAGTATAAATACATTTTCCAATTTTGAAAAATTGTTAATAAATCATTTTGGTAGATAATCCACACATTTTTACAGTTATTTAAAGTAAATTTAATTACCTTTTCCTTAACGATTTTTCAAAATTGGAAAATGTATTCAAATTTGAATTGTTTTGTCGTATAATGACCTATAACTCAGGTCTTTTTAAACCTATTTTAATAAATTAAAAAGTTTTAGTAAGCTAAATGTGTTGGTTATTCGAAAGTATTACACTTTTAAAATAACTTTCGTGTATGCTGAGTTTTAATTACATATGTAACTCAAGGTAGGAAAATGCGAATTTGCACACAGAAGAGCAAATTTAAAAAAAAAAACTCGAAGTGATATAGACATTCTGTAAATGAGGATATTCATTGATTTTCGATACCTATCCAAAAATATAGGTCGGAGTTCCTGTATATTTTTGGTGTCGCACCGTGTTATTTCTGCAGAAATTCTTATCAAGTTTAAAATCACTGTGATTTATTGGAAATACTGCAAATGAACTGGTCTATCATTATAAATTTAAAAAAATGGGGTGAAGAAAAACAATGACAAATTATAAATTTGAATTTTTATTTATGCAAATTTCAACTTTACGAACATTTTAAAAGAGAATGGGGTTCGAAGGTGATATATCATTGGAAAGGTAATTTAATTTTCTAAAACATGAGTTAAAAATTGTTATTCAGTTATCAACATATTATACTTTATAATCGACTTTCTTGACTAGGTTATGTCAGTAATATGCATTTACTAAACACGCTGTAACTCAAACAGGGTGCAAAATAGGAGATAACTTTATTTTACAGTTTCTTATTTTTCATAGAATTTCCATCGAATTTTATATAAAATTTGTAAATTCAATTTCACAATACAAAAAATGTTGAAGTCAAAGCAAAGGAATTGAATTCTTGAAAAAAAAGAAAACATTTTGTATATGAAATTCGATTGGAATACGATCGAAAGTCGAAACATGGCCGTATATTGACGTATATTATATTTTCTTTATAATAAAAAAACAAAATCAAAAATGTTTGACTTTCTCTTATAACTAAAAAAAGTAGAGCGACAGGGACAGCAGACGACGCCATATTTCTTGCCGCTCTCTTCAGTAAGGTTTGCCATTCCATGATGGTAAAATATACGAATTCGAATTTCGGTAGTAAATTTTAATAATTTCGACTCGTTGTTTGCTCTACTTTTGTAGCGTCCCTGTTGAAAAACCCTTGAAAAAAACTTTTGTAGCGCTCTTATTGAAAAACCCGTTAGTAAATTTCTGAATTTCCTCGCTAGTTTTAAGTCAGTTTCAGGATAGTTTCTAGTCAGTTTCTGTCGAGTTTCCAGTCAGTTTCTGATTAGTGTCCATGACTGCAGTCAGTCTGGCATGTTTCCCGCCTGTTTTCGAATTGTTTTCAACCACTTTTAGGCTAGTTCCAGCCAGTTTCTGACTAGTTTATCGCCCAGAAACCGAAGAGTAATACTGGCTAATTTCTGATTGGAAAGTGCGTGAAATCGTTTGTAACTAAATGGTAGATGTACTTGCTAGTAACTAGTCAAATGACAAGTAAAACTGGCTGAATACTGGTAGTAAACTGGTGGAAATTGTTGCATGTGTAGCGTGAAAATTTGGTGGTGGTTTCCGATGGGTTTGTGTATTGGTTTTAAAAACACAAGTTCTCTGGTTTCAGTCTAGGCTAAACAAAATAAATAAAAACATTGCAACATTTTAGGATTACCATTCTTCTAGATCCAAACAATTGCGTACTTTTTGGCTATTTATCATAATTATGTCGCAAATCGGATATTTTAGACGTCTTGTAGTTGATTCTGGACGTTTTATACATGAATCAAAAACTGTAGACACGATATTTAAACAATTTTAAAGCAATTGGTAGCCGATGTCGCTGTCAGAGGGAAATACGCTACATTTTCTGATTAGTTCTGGGTGCCTGGTATTTTAGATACTGCCAGTACTGGTTTCTGTGAACTGAACAATCAGCAGTGATATTTATTTATTTATAAATGCTGAATGGAATGTTCGATTTACATACACTCAGAGAATTTTGACAGATAATTTGTTGAACAGACTCATGTTAATTTTACATGATATTTTTAACTATAGAAAACAACAACAATTCGATAAATTAAACAGATATGCATGTTACCTTTACATTTTCAACTATTAAAATTCAATATCACAAAAATCATTTAACATGATCAATCTGTTTGAAAAAAATAACATGAAACCGGTTTATTTCTGTTTAAATTTACATGACTTTTTCCCTGAGTGTAGAATTTGGACTTGGGAATGCTTAAGACTTTGTGATAAATACAAAAATAAAGCAGGTAGACTAAGAAAACAAACACGGTAGGTATTTTTAAGTGATAAGTAAAGGGTTTTTCAACAGGGACGCTACAAAAGTACAGCGAGAGGGACAGCAAACGACGCCATATTTCTTGCCGCTCTTTTGATATTTCTCTTCAGAAAGGTTTGCCATTTCATGCCACTTGACCACCAGAAGCGTCGTATGTTCGTGAATTGGGCTGGGCGGTACATCTTCCGTGATGATCAAGACCGGCACGTTACTGTGTTACCGTTCAATGATAACCGAATATTTTTGGCCCCAATTGGATGATATGGACTTGGAGGACATGTGGTGCCAACAGGATGGCGCCACAAGCCACACAGCGTATGCCACAATCAATTTATTGGAAACCAAGTCTTTTGGTATGAGGTTGGAAGAATTAAAAAGTTAGTTGTACCAACTAACTTCATTCGGTTAAATCAAATGGTTTACAAATTTGCTGACGGAACTATCATATTAGTCTATACACAATTCTATTGGTTCTAAACTGTACTAAATTGTTCTAGAGTAGTTTGAAATTGGTTGCACTACAAACTACAACTCTTTTCATTTTGACAATAACAACCGGCTAAGCGGTTGAGAGAACCGAATAATAACTGTGTACCATAAATACGATAAATAATTTTCTTATTTCATTGGTAACGGTTCTTAAAAATCGTAGCAACAATTGTTTTAAATATAAAATAGCTTTAAGTAAGAACTATGGAGACTAGAGATTTTATGTTGAACGTTTCAGGGAGACCGACAAAAGAATAACAGGATTATAACTGAAAATATTACAATCTTTGTTACTAGGCGATATAAAGACTTCAAACTTTGCACATTTTAAAACGAAAAATTACTCAGAAAAAGAAATATTAAAATTCAAAGGAATTCCTATTGATTCAATGATTTTTTACTATTTAAATTGGTCATGGCGATTTACTATTATAGTGTAGGAACTATTAATTTTGTAGTGGCGTCACACTAACTTTAAACGTTGCAAATATAACAATGAAATAATTAATCGAATCACGGATATTAGGGAACTTAACTTAATTAATTAATTGTTTGAACTTAATTAAAATAAGGACTGCGTCGAATTAAATTGTCCGTTACATATCTTCCCATAATGTGCTATTGCAAGATTCAAATTAAAAAAAATTGATCATAGTAGCTCTGAATTAAATGGCAGAAAATAATTTGTGTCAGTTATAGTCAATACAAAATTTATTTAACGCGAAAATGGCAAACGAAGTGGAAGTGCGAGAAAATATATTTAAAATTTTTCAAAAACAACCTAGTTGACCTGAGTATTGATCGGAAGAAAGGTTCTGGTAAAAAAAGGCCCACATGATCGTGAAAATTTTAAAGAAAGATCCAAGCATATCCGGAAGGAAATTGGCGAGAAAGGCGGATTGCTCAGAATCTTTCGTGCGCAGGACTAAGAAAGAAGCTGGGCTGAAGACGTACAAGGTCCAAAAAGTTCCGGATAGAAATGCCGTCAAGAATGAAACCGCAAAACAACGAGCTAAAAAGCTGAACCAAGATTTACTTAAAAAATTCGATTGCTGCATAATGGACGACGAAACTTATGTTTTAGCGGACTTTTCTCAGCTACCTGGTCAGGAATTTTATACAGCCGATTCTCGAGGAAATGTCGCTGAAAAATTCAAAAAAAAAAAAATGACAAAATTCCCAAAGAAATTCCTTGTTTGGCAGGCAATTTGCAGTTGTGGAAAAAGGAGCAGCTCATTCGTGACATCGGGTACAATTAATCGCGAAATATATGTGTAGGAATGCTTGCAAAAGAGATTGCTTCCATTTTTACGCCAACATGAAGTGTCCACATTTTTTTTGGCCTGACCTCGCTTCATGTCACTACAGCAAAACGGCCTAAGAGTGGATCCAACAAAATGCAGCCTAGAGAAGCAATCCACCAAACTGTCCTGAACTCAGGCCGATTGAGAGATACTGGGCTTTAGTAAAAAGGGAGATGAAGACAACAAAAAAAGTGGCCAAAGACCTTCAAGACTTTAAAAGAAAGTGGTCTTCAGCAGCTGTGAGGGTGTCGGACACTACCATTACAACATTAATGGAAGGGATTCCGGAAAAATTTAAACTTTTTATTAAAAAAATATTAATTTCTGGTTTTTTATATATTTTTTTAAATCTAAAAATAATTTGCAAAATAAAATATTTTGTTCTATAAAAATTCGATTACTAGATTTCTAGATTTTTTCATTTTTGTAGCGGACCATTTTATTTGACGTAGTCCTTAGTAGTAGATTCAGCAATATGCGTCGTAGTAGTCTCAAACTTGGCACTTACTTGAATGACATAATGATCTTCACACCGATTTCTGAATTCGAACCACGGAGATCAATTTAGTTTTCTGTAGCTTTATTCTACAAAATATAATAAAGAAAAAATGGTTTCACATCTTCTGGAATCGTACCACGGATACCAAAGAAATAGAATTTAATTTTGCTGTAAGTGAAATTGAAAAATCCTTAAAAAATATATGAAATAAAAAACCAACAAAATATATTTTTTTTAAATTATGCTTTATTTGTTTTTTCATCATATTACTTGTTACATCGATTTGATTTTGTTCATCACTACTAAAATGTATTAAATTTGTTTGGTTTTGGTTTTTTGTGTTTTTCTTTTTCTTTTTCTTTTTGTTTCTTTTTGTTCTTGAGTTGAGTTTGTTCTCATATCTTTTTTGTTTTTTTTTTTATTTTTTTTTTTGTAATAATATTTATTATAATTTGTGGTTTGTTCTGTTTTTGAAATATTTATATAAATAGAAAAACTCTTACGCGCTAAATCACTTAGAATGTGTTGTTTTTGTTGTATGTATTGTTTTCTTTTTTGTTTTTTCAGTTTTCTACAAAACCTTTTTGAAATGTGTTATTATTTTATATTAATTGTTGTTTGTTGTTGTTGTTGTTGTTGTTGTTGTTAATAATATTTCATATTTTTAGCTTTTTGTATTTTTGTTAATTCATAATTGTTCTTGTATTGTATATTTTTTAAATTTAATCACATGGTGGGATAACTCGTTTTTGTGATCAGAGTCATTATTAATGCAATAATAATAAAGTTAATAATTATTAATAATAATCATAATATAATAATAAAAGATAATAGTATTTTGTATGTGTTGCTGATTTCTCAGATTTATATTTTTTTGTTTTTGCTTTGTTCTTTGTTTTTAACATTTAATAAGATTACTCAATATGATTTTTGCTAGACTGACCTCATACAACATTTTCATTGGAAAATCATTTCTATATAAGAAATTTCGAGTGTGCTGATTTTGACTGCATACGCAGTTTTTTCATAACATATAACATTTTAAAGGAAATTTTAATTTAAATTTCAGACATTTTTTAGGCACTTTTTCGAATACAAACAATTATAGAATTTTATAAAAGTTGTTTAACCAAAATCTTTGGACGCCATTTTTTTCTTAATTGTCAGGGCTAATTTTAGTATAAATATTAATGTCAATATTCAAAATAGTTTTCAAGGTATTTGTAACCGAACTCTAACTTTTTTATTTTCTTAGAATACAATATTTGTTTTAGATTTTTTTGTATATTAAATTTACGAAGAAAAATAAAAATGGTTTGCAGTTATTTAGGACACAGTTCAAAATAAATTTTAAAATTACTAACTTTCTGTTATCAGTTTTAATTTTTTTAAAAATGTGCTTTAAATCTAACTTTTTTATTTTCTTAGAATACAATATTTCTTTTAGATTTTTTTTTTTTTTTTGTATATAAGATTTAATCAGAAAAATAAAAATGTGTTGTTTATTTGGAACACAGTCCAAGATAACTTTTAAAATTACTAGCTCTCTGATATCAGTTTTTAATTTTTTAAAAATGTGCTTTAAAATAAATTTTTCTCGAAAGTTGAAATATAAAAAACAAAATTTAAATTATACGTGTTTAGAGCTTAATACCTTGAAAACTAGATGGTATATTGGAATTCGTTTTAATATTAAAATTAGACTAGACAATTATAAATAAAGTAGCATTTAAAGAACTTTCAAAACTACCTTTTTTAAATACTATAATTTTATAATTTAAAAAGTGTCTCAAAACGAACTTGAAATGTATAATGCAATTTTATTAAAAACGTCAGGTAATAGAAAAAAAACTAAATATATGGTTAAAATCAGTACATTCAAGTTATATAGTAATGATGTACGAAATATACATAGTACAAATTTTCTTGACGTTTTGTAGAGTAGTTAGTATTATTATTTGTTAAATGTCTTGTCACCATATATACTGTTTTTTTTTTAGTTATATATTTATAAAATGTATAAATTTGCAATGGTTTTAGCTAAACATTAATTCATAATAATTATCATCATCTTCATCATAAACTTCAACTTATACTTCATCATCATATTAGAGCTAAAATAGCATCGACTGATATTCTTGATTGTTGTCAGTTTTTATTTATTTTTTCTTTAGTTAATTTAGCAGATGTTTTTAGTACATTTTAGACTGATTACAGATACGAATATAAATAGTGTGTGTTTTTGTTGTCGTTGCAGCTACTATTTATTATATTAATAAAATTGTATTTTTTCTTTATTTTTAGGTTGTATGATTTTTCATAATTATTGTTGCACAAATTCTACTTTTGATTATGTTCTTTACTATGGATGCAATTATTGTGTATTGTATAATATGCTTTTGAAATGTTTTTGGTATTTTTATTTTATAATTATATTTTAATTTTATATTTCATATTTCGTGTGGTTTAAAATTGCAGTAATTTATGTAGTTTAAAATTACAGAATACAGGCTAAGAGAGATCACGACATTTAAAATGAGTGGAATTTGACAAAATTTTAAATGAAAATAAAATAATAAATATAAAAAGTATAAATTAAATTGATTTAAAACAATAAACGAATAAATTTAAATATTCATTAAACAATAAACTCGATTTCATCAATTTGAAGCATCCAAAAAGCTTTAAAATTTTAATAAATTAGTTGAAAATCTGCAAAATATTAAAATGTAAAATAAATTCATTGCGAAATACGTATTACAAAAATTATATATATTGGAAATTATAATTTTAAAAAATATTCGAACATAGAAATGCTTTATATTTTAATATTTTAAAACCATTTTTATCGTATATAAAAATTACAATTTACTCGAATTTAAAATAAAACATTTAAAAAATATTTAATTTTCATTGAAGAATCATATAACGGTTCATATTCGAATTCTTAATTTTTAATATTTTCGATATTGCTATTTTTAAGAATCTTAAACATGGAAAATTTAAATTTTCTATAAAAATTTAGATTTCGTTTTTATATTAAAATATTTTATTTTTTATTTTAAATTTCAAAAATATTAAAAATGATAAAATTCGAAAAACAAAACTTAATAAAATTAACAAATTCTTTGAAAAATATGATTTTTTTTTGATATTTTCGAAATTAGTGTTTTAAAGAATTTTCAAAAATAAAAACTATTAAAACTTGCATATTTTCGAAATAATATTAAAAAAGTTGAATGTTAAAAAATTTTTGGATTTTCGAAATTTAATACAAAATTAATACAAAATTCGAACATACAAATTTAAATTATATACAAAAATTCAGAATATTTAACAAATTCTTTGTAATTATATGAAAATTATTCTTTTTGATATTTTCGAAATTTGAATTTAAATAATTTTCAAAAATAAAAACTATTAAATTAATTTAAAAATTGCATGTTTTCGAAATATTATAAAAAATGTTAAATGTTAAAAAATTATTCTTTTTGATAATTTCGAAATTTGAATTTAAATAATTTTCAAAAATAAAAACTTTTAAATTAATTTAAAAATTGCATATTTTCGAAATATTATAAAAAATGTTGAATGTTAAAAAATTTAATTTAATACAAAATTCGAACATACAAATTTAAATTATATACAAAAATTCAGAATATTTTTATTTCCTACTGAAAAGCAATGAAAAAAACTTTGTAATTTTAAACTAAGAAAAAATATTAAAATTCTCAAATTCGAAACACAATAAACTAAAATTTAATAAATTCATCGAAATATATTATTTGTTTAATTCTTAAAGAATTTTTGAACATAATATTATGAATGTGTGATATTTTCGAAATTATAATTTTAAAGAATTTTCGAACATACTAATTATGAATTTTTTGATATTTTCGAAATTAAAAATGTTTAAATTCAAACATATATGCAAATTATTTACTTTTGATATTTTCAAAAATACAATTTAAAAAAAGTCGAACATATACATTATGATTTTCAAATAAAATATTAAAAAATATTTTCTTTAAAATTATAAATTAAAAAAAAATTACTAAAAATTATGAAATTCGAGTTTATAACAATTCAAATTTAAAAAATGCATTGAAAAAAATATTTCGAAATATTAAAAAATGTTTTCTTTATAATTTTAAATTTAAAAAAAAATGCTAAAAATTATTAAATTCGAATTTATAAAAATTAAAATTTAAAAAATACATTGAAAAAATATTTCGGACATACAAAATTGGTATCATTTACGAAAATTTAAGTTTTTTCATTTAAATTCAAACCTAAGCAAATTGGAACATTTTAAAAATAAACATAATGCTCGGTTTGCACTATGGCATTTTGTGTCAGTTTCATGTTCGAAAATTTCTTAAATTTGTTGTTTTTCGACACGGCAAAGATTTCAAAAAATGCCAACATGTTGAACATTTTAATTTTGGACAGTTTCTTCTTCGCAATCACAATGTAAAGAAAACAAATATGACATAGTGAAAACCAGGCATAAAACATAAATATAAAACATATAATCTGCAACTATAGCAAAAAAAATTCAATTTGAAACTATGTTTAAAATAATCAAATTCTAGGACAGATAAAACAAATGTCGAACAAATTGAAATTTCTATAAAAAATATTAAATTCTGTAACAGTAAAAAGAAAATTCAGTCGAATTAAACCTTATGTACGTTTTTCGATTCTAATTTAAAACGTGCCAAATTATGTAAAAACACATTTTAGAAATTTATTGATTTTTACTGTAAAAAGTATTTGATGATTTAGAAACACTAAATTGTCATTCAAAAGTTTATGAGACACGCTTTCAAATGACACTAAAAGTCAGCTGTATTATGAATATGTTTCCGAAATTTTTACACTGACAAAAAAAAAATGGATGTAAGGTGTATTTCTGTATTTTATTATCCAGATTAAAAATTATTCTTGATAGCGCTAAATAGTAATGTTCATTAAAAACAAATTTCTTAAACTTTCGAATGACAATTTTGTTTTTAAAATTTATAAAATATTCAGAATTAGATCAGAATTGGATCAGAATTAGCTCAGAATTAGCTCAGAAATACTGAAATATGTGTTTTACACGTAGCACTTGTTGAAAATTTCGAAATGCATTTAATATGTGTGGTTTAATTGATGGCATTGTAAATAAATTCGAATATGAAATATATGAAATTGATTTAACAAAAAATAAAAATGATTAAAAGCATTTAAATTTTAATGAAAACTAATTGAAAACCTTTATAAAATGCAGCATTTAAAATAAAATAAATTTATAAACATATTTAAATGTTTGAAAAGTACAAAAACATAATTTCAAAAACCTAAAAGTGATAAAAAAGAAAGAAAAGACACAGTAAAAACAGTTTTAAATTAAAAACCGCTTATAAAAAATAATTTTAAAAACATTATAAATTCATTTTGAAACAGATTCTGTGTTCCACTTTATTTTTTTTTTTATTTTTTAAATAATACAATACTTGCAGCAAATAATTAAAACAAATCGAAAGCATATTTTATACAAATTAAGATATTTCTTTTGTTCATATTTCATAAGATAAGATAAAACCAAAAACAATTACAGCACTTGTATATTTTTTTACACAATAATACGAGATGATTTTTGTTATTTTTTTTCATATTTTTTAATAAAAAAATTCGTTTTTCACATATTTTTATATATTTGTTTTGTATTTGTTGTTTATTGTTTAAAAGAATATCTATGTTTTACATTTATAATTGAAAAAATTGAAATTTCTTTCCTACGTATTTATTATTTATTAATATTTATTGATTTGTTTTTTTTTTTGTTTGTTTTATTTAAATTTTAATTTTCACAATATATAATTTTTTGTTTTGTTTTCTTTCAATACATTTTTGATGATGAATTGTTTAAGTTTTTTTATTTTATTTTAGTTTATTTTATGTTATTTTAATTTTTGTTTTGGATCACATTCATGGTTCTATATTTGACATTCATATATCGTATATATAATCTACATAAATTTTTGAGGTTTATTTAAATTGTGATTAAATGAATGATGAGTTCAAATGTTTTAAAAATTTTCTTGTTTGTATTTTAAGTTATACAACAAAAACATATATAAAAAAAATAAAAATGCTAAAAATAATTTTATAAAATACCAAAATAAAAACACAGTTTAAGCTAATGGCGGCGCAGTGTGGTGGGGAAATGAAAAATTTGAGGGCAGACAATTTGAAATAGGGGCCTATTATGATTAGCGAAGCGAATGTACTTGGCGAAGCGAACGCTTTGGCGAAGCGAACGCAATTTGGCGAATGAACTGGCGAATGTACTAATTTTTATGGTTTTAAAAGTGAGCAACACTTACAACATTGACGGATAGAATTACCATTTCAGAGTTGAAAAAAATAGTATCATGTTGCGTACTTTTAGTACTGCCTTTTTTTTTAGAACAGATACTATTTTATCTTAATATCTATTTTATATTATGAAAAAACCATTTAATATTATTTATGGTTTAAAAAACGTTAACTCGATTCAGAACAATAATACTTTTTCGGTTTTTTGTTATTTTTTATCTATAAAAGATTAAAAAGTATCCAAATAAACTTCGGAACAATTCAAATTAGTTAAAATGTACAGTAAAATATGTTTTTAAATGTTAATATTGGAATTATTTTTACATAAAAATAAATACTTTTTATTAAAAAAAGTAGTTTTTTTATTTGGAGCAATACTTCTTTTATTTTAATTTAAAGAAACCCTAGAGTTTCAAAACAGCTGATGTGAATATACTAGTTTAGAAAAATAATAAAAATGTTCCAAAAAAACGATGGGCCCAACGCAATCAAAGAAGAGCGTGTTAAACAGAAGCCAATGCGGTGTGCAGAAAGCTGGAGCGACGACGAGGAGGAAGACTACAATAAGTTACAGTGATGGTGGTCTGTCCTCCGAAGCATTCATCTGTGGCACAAATAGGGCCCTATTATGATTAGCGAAGCGAATGGTTTTGGCGAAGCGAACATCCAAAAAGCTATTACGGTTACATTCGCCAGACTTCATTCGCCAAAAAACGGGAAAAGTTAAGCGAACGTAAAAAAACATGCAACACTCAACCGATTTTCATTCGCTTCAAGTGTCAAAATCAAGCGAATCAACAGTTCATGTGACGAATCGGCGAACGTATCTTTATCTATTGTTTTTCAGTTTTTATTTTGATTTTTAATTTTTTTTCTTTTGTGCTTTTGTTTATTAGGCTTTTTCTGATTTTCAATTTATCTTATCCTTTAGTTTTTATAAAAGGATGTCTATAATTTTCAGTTTTTTGTGACCTAACTAATAAACGTAAAAAAAACAATTTTTTTCACACTTTTTATTTTGATTTTAAACTTAACACTAATAAAAGAAATGTCTGGAACTGCTCCGACTGCTGCTGAGGAGGCAGCTTGGTTCATCGCGCGAAGTTATTTGTGCCACAGATGAATGCTTCGGAGGACAGACCACCATCACTGTAACTTATTGTAGTCTTCCTCCTCGTTGTCGCTCCAGCTTTCTGCACACCGCATTGGCTTCTGTTTAACACGCTCTTCTTTGATTGCTTTGGGCCCATCGTTTTTTGGAACATTTTTATTATTTTTCTAAACAAGTATATTCACATCAGCTGTTTTGAAACTCTAGGGTTCCTTTAAATTAAAATAAAAGAAGTATTGCTCCCAATAAAAAAAACTACTTTTTTTAATAAAAAGTATTTATTTTTATGTAAAAATAATTCCAATATTAACATTTAAAAACATATTTTACTGTACATTTTAACTAATTTGAATTGTTCCGAAGTTTATTTGGATATTTTTTAATCTTTTATAGACAAAAAATAACAAAAAACCGAAAAAGTATTATTGTTCTGAATCGAGTTAACGTTTTTTAAACCATAAATAATATTAAATGGTTTTATAATAATAAAAAATTAGATATTAAGATAAAATAGTATCTGTTCTAAAAAAAGGCAGTACTAAAAGTACGCAACATGATACTATTTTTTTCAACTCTGAAATGGTAATTCTATCCGTCAATGTTGTAAGTGTTGCTCACTTTTAAAACCATAAAAATTAGTACATTCGCCAGTTCATTCGCCAAATTGCGTTCGCTTCGCCAAAGCGTTCGCTTCGCCAAGTACATTCGCTTCGCTAATCATAATAGGCCCCATAACTTCGCGCGATGAACCAAGCTGCATCCCCAGCAGCAGTCGGAGCAGTTCCAGACATTTCTTTTATTAGTGTTAAGTTTAAAATCAAAATAAAAAGTGTGAAAAAATTTGTTTTTTTTACGTTTATTAGTTAGGTCACAAAAAACTCAAAATTATAGACATCCTTCTATAAAAACTAAAGGATAAGATAAATTGAAAATCAGAAAAAGCCTAATAAACAAAAGCACAAAAGAAAAAAAAAATTAAAAATCAAAAGAAAAACTGATAAACAATAGATAAAGATACGTTCGCCGATTCGTCACATGAACTGTTGATTCGCTTGATTTTGACACTTGAAGCGAATGAAAATCGGTTGAGTGTTGCATGTTTTTTTACGTTCGCTTAACTTTTCCCGTTTTTTGGCGAATGAAGTCTGGCGAATGTAACCGTAATAGCTTTTTGGACGTTCGCTTCGCCAAAACCATTCGCTTCGCTAATCATAATAGGGCCCATAATTTTTGAAAACATTTAAAGGTAGTTTTAAAATAGAAAATATTATAAAAATTTAGTTTTTTTAATATTTAAAATATTAAAAGCATTTAATAAAACGTTGAAAAAGTGCTACAAATTTTAAAATAATTTTTAAAAGTTAAAAAAAGAAAAAAAATATTAATAAAAAAAATGAAAAATATGAAATCTGCTGAAATTTAAAGTAGAAATTGCAAATTTAACAAAATTAATTCAAAAATTTAGCATTTATTATAAAACGAAAATAAAAAAAAAAAATAAAATAAAATGTAAAAAAAAAAAATAAAAAAAAAACAAACAAAAACTATGAAAATTTAAAGAAACCACTAAAAATACATGCAGAAATTTAAAATTTTTATTATAAAACAAAAAATAATACAAAAAAACTTAAAATAATAAAATATTATATTAAAAAAAGTGAATTTGAAAATCAAGTATGCGCCAGCTTTCGATTGAAATCGATTTGAAACATTTTATATGAATCGAATTAGTTTTTTTGCTATAGCCAAATTCTATTTTTCAGATGAAAATACATCTTTTGTTGTTTAAACGTATTTTGGCTATGAAAAAGCTTGAAATAATCGAATTATAGAAGAGCAATAAACAAATTTGAATAATTTAAAATTATAAAATTTTATTTCGCACTAAAATGACTTTAAATAGATCGCAATAATGGAATTCTAGAACATCAAAAATTAAAATTCAAACAAATTAAAATTTCAATATTTAAAAAACTAAAATTTGAAACTAAATAAACTTGAACTGTTTAAAATAGACGAATTCTAGAACAGCAGAATAAATTCAAATTATAAAATTTCAAACTAAAATAAATTTAAACAAATCGAAATAATTGAATTCCAGAACAGCAAAAATTAGAATTCGAACATATAAAAATTTAAAAACTTCAATTTCAAACTAAATAAACGAACAAATTGAAATTTTAATTTCATTCAAAAGCCGTAACATGCTCGAATATAAAATAAAATTCAAATTGAAATAATACAAAATATGCGCCTGCGCCTCTTGCAAAATGTGTTGAGAGTTGTTTGTGTGTTTAAATATAATATATATATTTTTTTGTAATACAAAAATTAAATGCTTCAGTGACATAAAGAAATAAGAAAAATGTTACATTTTTTTTTTCAAACATTTTTTTTTTTAATGAACAAAAAGCTAAAAAAATTAAAAACCAAAAATTACGTTTTATAATTCGAGATCGTTGTGTGTGTGTGTGTGTGGTTATAACTTTTGCAATATATTATGCGTTTCAAAATTTAATGCATACTTAAAACATATAATATATATTATTTTTAAAAAAAGTATGAAATTAATTTTAAAATTTGTTAAGAGTTAATAATAATTATTTTTTAAAAAACCTAAGTTGCTAGCTACATTAATAATTAACAGTGTTCCTATTGTTTGAATTTGTGGTTGATGTTTTTGTTTTTTTTTTTTTTTAGTTATTAATAATACAGATATGAGTTTAAAAATAGTTTTTTTTTTAAATTTAGCTGATTAAATATTTTTGAAAAATTAAAAAGCCAATAAAACACAAAATACATTTAATGTTTTTTGAATAACAAGTATGAGTTGGGTTTGCAGAATTTAAATTTGTGGATTTAACAAACTGTTTGTAGTTTTAACAAACAAAAATTGTAGTTTTAACAAACAGTTTGTAGTTTTAACAAACAGTTTGTAGTTTTAACAAACAGTTTGTAGTTTTAACAAACAGTTTGTAGTTTTAACAAAACTGTTTGTAGTTTTAACAAACTGTTTGTAATTTTAACAAAAAAGTTTGCAGTTTTAACAAAAAGATATTTGTATTTTTATAAAATTTAGTTTTTTTGTTTTGCAATTTAAATTTTGCCAAAGTTCTTTATAATTATTATTTTTGACATGTTGTGTGTGTGTGGTTGTTGTTTTGTAATAAATAAATTGTTTAAACACTATTATAATTACTATGAATATAATACATACATTAATATATAACACAGATGACTTTTTTATCATAATTCATTTCAATTTCTTCGTTCTCCTTCGTCTTCTTCTTCTTACTTACGCAATTTGCAAATTTGTTAATATAATATATTTTTTAATGCCTAGACCTAGCTGCTGCTGCTACTACTTTAACAATAGATCAATTTCTTCTTCTTCTTCATCATCATTATCATCCTCATCATTTTCAACGTCTTCTTCATCTTCTACTACTTCACTTAATTATCATCATATCTCTCACTACGCGTGCGCCGCACGTTTGCTATCAAAGCGCACGTGTCGGACCGCTGGCACTGGTCGTCGTCTTGCGTCTAATAATTTAAAAAAAATTTCATAGTTCATACCTAAATTTGTTGTTTTTGTAATTTGTTACCATATTATATTATATATCGCATATTTAGTTTTGTTTTTTTTTTCTTATTATTTTTAATTCTTAATTATATTTAATAATTTGAAATTTTTTAACACAAATGTTTGCTTTTTCTTGAGAGGAAGTTGTTTTGTTGCGTTGGTTTTGCAAACGTTTAATAAAAAGGTTCTGGGGGGGCGCACTTTTAGAGGCTGTTGCAGTCATTTAAAAGATGCTGGGCGCAATTTCAAAGGCGGTTGCAAAGTTTTAGTGCACTTTTAGAGGCTGTTGGAAAATTGCTAAAAGGTTCTTGCGCACTTTTAGAGGTTGTATGCAATTTTTTAAAAGTTTTGGCGCTGTTGCAATAATTCAAAATGTTTTGGTGCACTTTTAGAGGCTGTTGCACATTTTTTAAAGTATTGTGGCACACTTTTAGAGGCTGTTGTAAACATTTTAAAGGTTCTGACGCACTTTTAGAGACTGTTGCAGATATTTTAAAAGGTTCATGTGTACTTTTAGAAGCTGTAACATAAATTTTGGAAGTTTTTGCGCATTTGTAAACATTTTAAAGGTTCTGGCGATTGTTTTAGAGGCTGTTTTAAAATTTTGAGACTGTTGCAATAATTCAAAAGGTTTTTCTTTTATTCTTTTAAGCATTATTGATTTCTTTTAAATATTATTGAATTCTTTTGGAGTTTATTGAATTATTTTACAGTTTATTGAGCTCTTTTGAAGTTTTTTTTTATTCTTTTTTGAAGTTTATTGAATTCTTTATAATTTTATTGAGTTCTTTTAATTTTATTTTGATATTTATTGTATACTTTTGAAGTTTACTGAGTTCTTTTAGAGTTTTTTGAGTTATTTTAAAGATTATTGAATTCTCTGAAAGTTTGCTGAGTACTTTTAAATATTATTAAATTATTTTTCAGTTTATTGAATTCTTTTGAAGTTTACTGAGCCCATTTGAATTTTTTTTTTCTTGTTTATTGAGTACTTTAAAAGTTATTTTGAAGTTTATTGAATACTTTTGAAGTTGAATGAGTTATTTTAGAGTTTATCGAGCTCTTTTGAAGTTTTTTAAATTCTTTTTTTTTTAAGTTTATTGAATAATTTTGAAGTTTATTGAATGCTTTCCGAATTTATTTAAATCTATTGAAGTTTATTGAATTCTTTTTAACTTTATTGAAATCTTTTCTTGTTTATTGAGTACTTTTAAAGTTATTTTTAAGTTTATTGAATACTTTTGAAGTTGAATGAGTTATTTTAGAGTTTATCGAGCACTTTTGAAGTTTTTTTAATTCTTTTTTTGAAGTTTATTGAATGCTTTCCGAATTTATTTAAATCTTTTCAAGTTTATTGAATTATTTTTAATTTTATTGAAATCTTTTCTTGTTTATTGAGTACTTTTAAAGTTATTTTGAAGTTTATTGAATACTTTTGAAGTTGAATGAGTTATTTTAGAGTTTTCGGAATTAATTTAAAGATTATTGAATTCTTTTAAAGTTTGCTGAGTACTTTTAAAGATTATTATATTATTTTGCAGATCGTTTAATTATTTTGCAGTTTATTTAATTATTTTGCAGTTTATTGAATTCTTTTGAAGTTTACTGAGCCCTTTTGAAATTGATTGAATGCTTTTAAAGTTTATTGCATTATTTTAAAGTTTATTGAATTTTTTGTAATTGAATTATTCGGTTCTCATGATGTTTATTGTGTCATTTAAATTATTTTTGAATTTCTAACAATTGTTGTAACCTTTTAAAATTTACTGGCACAGCTTAAAATGTTGGAAGATCTTATAAAATGGTTTTCCGAGCTCTTTGAAAGTGTTTCACTTTAATATTAATTTTTTGCTTGAGTTTTATAAATGAAGTACTCTAAAAGTTGATTAATTTCTTTTAAAGTTTAACGAGATCTTTTGAAAATGGTTTTCTTTTATAAGTAATTGAAATCTTTTAAAAGTTTAATGAATTCTTTTGAAGTTTCTTTTGAAATTCAATGAAATATTTTAAAGTTTAATGAAATCTTTTAGAAATGATTGAATTCTTTTGAAGTTTAATGAATTTTTTAAAGTTTCTTGAATTCTTTTAAAGTTTTTTGAATACTTTTAAAGTTTGTTGAATTCTTTTAAAGTTTATTGAATCATTTTAAAGTTTATTGAATATTTTTAAAGTTTATAGAAATAATTTAAAGTTTATTGAATTCTTTTAAAATATCATGGTTTCTTTTTTTCAAGTTTATCGAATTTTTTTAAGCTATCATGAGTTTCTTTTGAAGTTTCTTGAATTCTTTTGAAATTTCTTGTATACTTTTAAATTTTATTTGAATTCTTTATGTTATTTTAATGTTTAATGAGTTCTTATAAGAAACATTGAACTTTTATTGAATACTTTGCATAATTATGGAATTCTTTAAAACACTTATCGAGTGCTTTAAAAGCCTAAAGAGTGCTGCTAAATGTTTTGCAGTTTATAAAAAGTGTATGAATGAATGCTATTCAAATGGAATTTAATACTTTTTCAAATGTTCTTTTTGAATATGTCCAACAATATTTAACGTTGTTTGTGGTTGTTTGGTATATGGGGCGTGGCCTCTAATTGTTCGATTTACGTTGTTTAATATGTGTTCATGTTAGATTTAGTTTTTTTTTTGTTTTGTTTCTTTTTTATGTTTTTAATTTTTAAATTTAATAATATAACAACTAAATTGAAAAATCCTAGAAATACTACAAAGTAAGTGTTTTTGTTTGTTGTTTATAATAATTTGTTGTTGTTTTTTTTTAATATATATAATATAAATATTTTGCAAATATTAATTACTAATAATTAATAATAATATTAATGGGGGGGTTTTGTTTAAAAATACGTTTTAAAAAAACAAAAAAAAAAATAAGGTGTAACATACGACATACGCTGAATTGTTTTTCAATTTTTTTGTTGTTGTTGTTTGTAGTTGTTGTAATTGTAATTTGTTGTTTAGGTTTTGCTTGTTGTTGTTCTGGTTGTTCTGCTAGTTGTTGTTGCACGTTCTGGTGGCGGCTGCTGCTGCGCCTAAGTAGTAAAATTAAATTTTACTTGAGAAGGCAGGCAGGCGGCTGGCTGCAGTTGCTGTCTGGGGCTCTTGTTGTTGTTGTTCTATTGCATAGTAGTTGCTGTTGTTGCATTTATTGTTGTTGTTGTAGTTGTTGCTATTGTTTTTGTTGCTGTTGTTGCTATTATTATTTGTTGTTGTTGCAATTGGCATTTGCAAACAATTTATTGTTTGTCTACAAATTCAGCGACAACTTCATCCATTTTAAACATTTTTAGCGTTTATATTTTTGTTTCTGCTTCTACTTCTTATTACTCTTTCTTTTCATCTTGATCATCATCATCATCATCATATCCTCTGGCGGATACTTGTTTAGTTTGCTTTTTTGTTTTTGTTTTTTTATTTGTTTTGTTTTTTTTTTTAGTATTTTTAATATCACATCAACTTTGTTTAAATATTTTACGTTAATACTACGAATTATGCTGTGGCAGTCCTCCGTTGTGTCCCAAGTGCGTTGGTCTTTTTGTCGTGTCACGCTGTCCCTACAGTCCGTCAGTCAGTTTACTGAATTTTATCTGTTCAGCTGTCCGTCTTGCTGTCTGTTCGGCGTTGCAAGTGTTGGATATGGCCGTAACATACATGGTTTTTATATTTAAATTTTTTGCTTGAGTTTTTTTTGTTAGTTTTGTTGGCGATTTGTTGCATGAAGTTGCCTGCAACTGCAGCGTTTTTTATTGTTGTTGTTAACAAGTTGTATAGCTCCAAGTTGAGCGGCTATTGTTGTTGTTCTTGGTTGCCTCTTGTTGCCTTGATTTTTATTTTAAGTTTTTTTTCGGTTTTTTTGATTATTGCAGCAAAGTTTTAACGATATTTTATTAATCGGAGGGTTTTGGAAAATGTGTGCGGTGTCGCTGGTGTGTGTGTGTTAAGTGTGTTTGCACAATCTGGCAACGCCGTCGAATTACTCGCAGGAATACAACTTGTTTTTGGTCAGCGAAAAGTCCGGACTGATGAGTATCGTGCTGCTGCGCGTGAGATTTCTGCAAAAACAAGAACACAAACATTTTAAAAACATTGTAGGGAGCAAATTTAAAAATAAAAATAAAAAAATGGATATAAATAAAAAAATAAAATATTTTTTTTTTTAAATAATATAAAAAAAATATATTTTCATAAACTTAAATTATAAGCAATGCAAAAAATAAATAATTCAAAAAGAATTCAATTAAACATTGCAATTGAAAATTTCAATTTATATCAAAATCTCACACTCACTTCAAAAACTGTGGCAACAACTTGGTCCAGCCACTCTTGTCATGCTTCAGCGTCAGATACAACTCAAAGGTGGATACCGTATTCGGGTCGACCTTGAAGCAGCCAATGCGACGTGTGTTGTTCGGCTCGTCCTCGAACTCAATGAAAACGCTGCAGCCGCGCACACCGCACGGCTCACGCTCGCTGCTCTTAATGATTTCCACGGCTATGCGTGGCGTGAGATCGCCGGGCAGCGAGACCTCGGTGCAGGCCAGATGTCGACTCTTGGCGGCGCGCAGCTCCGCCTGCAGACGCAACGACAGCTCCTGCACTGCAGCGGCATCAATGTCAGCGTCTGCGGGCACAAAACGTGCACCAGCAGTGACAAGGTCACCGCCGCCAATGCCATTGGCATCAGCAACCGATTCGCTAAACAGCAAATTATTGTTGTAAGTGAAATGTTGCTGGTGATGATGATGATGGTGGTGCTGATGCTGCTGTGCATTGCTGGCTGCACCATCAATGCCTGCCTCCATGGCTGCCAAAGGTTGATGCTGCAGTTGCTCCTTCTGCTGCTGATGATGGTGGTGGTGGTAGTGGTGATAATAGTTGTTGTGTTGTTGGCTGTAGTTTTGTTGTTGCTGCTGGTGCGTTTGACGCGCATGTGTTGGACCATCGACTGTGTCGACGCCGCTGCTGCTGTCGCTGTGAGTATTGTTGCTGCTGCTGTGACGCGCGTTGTTGCGGTGGTGTGTAAGGGGCGGCGGCGGTGGTGGCGTCAACGGACTGGTCCAGTCTGCTAGAAAAATTAACAGAGAAGCGAAAATTAGTTCAAGTCAAAATTTATTTAAATACAATTTTTTTTTTGTATTTTACTTGCATAAAGCTTAAATGGCATTATAATATTATTTTTTTATTGCGGATAATTAAATTATATATAAAAGAAAAGGAAAATAAAATAATAATTGATAACTCTATTCAATTGATGTAAATTATTTTAAATAATAAAATAAATTTAATTACTTAATTTCTATAATTTTTTATTATTTATTCTCATACTTTTAAGTTTAGTGTATTATTTTATTTTAATTTTATAAATTTTTATATTTTTTAGTATTTTTAATTTTTTACTCTTAATTTCATTGTTTTATTGTTTTTTTGTTACTAATAATTTTATTATCTTTTAATTTTTGGTCTGTTAAGTAAGTTCATATTTTTTATATTTATTTAATACTTTAAAAAAAGATTTTTATTCTTTAATGTTTTAGTTTAAGTTTTTATTATTTATATTTAGTTTCATTTTTATTTCTTTTATTTTTATGTCTATAATTTTTTGTTAATTTAATTTTTAGTATTTGTGATTTTAATTTTTAATATTTTCCATTCTTTTATTTTTTTTCATATTAATTTTTAAATTATTTATTCTTTTATTTCTTTTTGTTTTATATATATTGTTTTACATATATTGTTTTATATATATTGTTTTATTTTTTTGTATCTATTTTATTTTCTTCTTTTATTATTTTTTTTAAAATTTATATTAAAAATTTTACTTTATTTTGCACTTAATTTTTTTAATTATTTCTTTTTTTAATTCTTGTAATGGATTCAAGGTCAATAGTTTTTTTTTAACCATAACCATGAGCCCATTACAACAATGTTAAGACATTTTTGATATAGACGTTAAAAATAATGACGTATTTTTTAATTTTTTTTTTACATTTTATTACTATTTTTTATTTAATTTTATTATTTTTCACTTTTTACTTTTTCATTTTTTGTATTTTATTATTTTTGTTATTTTATCCTTTTTTTTATTTTATATATTTTTTTATTATTTTATAATTTTTTTATTATTATTTATTTTATTATTTTATATATTTTTTTTATTTTATTATTTTATAATTTTTTTATTTTATTATTTTATATATTTTTTTTATTTTATTATTTTATAATTTTATTTTATTATTTTTATTTATTTTAAAATTTTTTTATTTGATATTTTTTTTATTTTATTTTTTTTTTTTATTTTTTTTTTATTTTATTATTTTTTTAATTTCATTATTTTTTACTCTTTCATTTTTTGTATTTTATTATTTTTGTTATTTTATCCTTTTTTTTATATTTTTTTTTATTTTTGTTTATTTTATATATTTTTTTTTATTATTTTATAATTTTTTTATTTTTTTTATTTTATTATTTTATAATTTTTTATTTTTTTTTTTATTTTTTTTTATTTTTTTTTATTTTATAATTTTTTTATTTTTTTTTATTTTATAATTTTTTTATTTTTTTTTATTTTATAATTTTTTTATTTTTTTATTTTTTTTTATTTTTTTTTATTTTTTTTTATTTTATAATTTTTTTTTTTTTATTTTATTATTTTATAATTTTTTATTATTTAATTTTTTTTTTTATTATTTTATTTTATTATTTTTTTTTATTTGATATTTTTTTATTTTATTATTTTTTTTTAAATTATTTTTTATATTTTATTATTTTTTTTTAATTATTTTTTATATTTTATTATTTTTTTTTAATTATTTTTTATATTTTATTATTTTAGTTCCTTTTTTTATTACTTTTTTATTTTAATATTATTTTTTATTTTATTATTAAAAATTTTTGTTTTTATTATTATTTTTTATTTTATATAATTATTTTTTATATTATATATATTTTGTTGTATTTTTTATTATTTACTTATTTTTTTTATTTCATATTTTTTGTTATTTTACAATTTTTTTTATTTTATAATTATTTTTTTATTAGATACTAATTTTTATCTTTTTTGTTTTGTTTTAATATTATTTTTTGATTTATTATAATAAATTTTTGTTTTTATTATTATTTTTCATTTGAATATTTTTATTTTATATAATTTTTTTTTTAATTTTATAATATTATTTATATTTTGTTATATTTTTTATTATTTAGTTTTATTATTCTTAATTTTTTTTTTATTTTAAAATAAAAAAATTAAAAAAAAAACATTTAATATTATTTTTTATTTATTTAATTAAAAAAATACCTTTATATAAATTTATTTTTGTTTTGTTTTTTAATTAAATTTTATTTTTAGATTTATTTTTTGTAATATTAAATTTTATATTTAAATGTATTTTCATTTCGATTTTTATTAACTTTTTAGGATTTTTTTTTTTGTTTATTTCAATAAATTTTGAAATTTTTTTTACATTAATTAAAAAATTGGTTTAATTTAATTTTTTACATAATTCAGCAATTAAAATTAGAAAAGTATTTAATTTACATAAATATCTTATATTATAAATTTTGCCCTTTTTCAAAATGAAGTAGTTACAAAAAGCAACACTGCCATAGAATGTTCAACAAATAAACAGCCGAGCGAAGCGTCTTATTTACTCGTTGAAGAGAAAAATAAAGAGTAAGAGCGCAAAGTAAATAAAAAGCGAACGCACGAAAGAGCAGCGCAACGCGGAGAGAACGACAGAGAGCAACGCAGAAGAAAAAAAAGAGCAGCAGCAGGTCAGCTGTTGGAGCAAAGGGAGCGCCAAAGGGTCGCACGAAATCACCTGGCAACTCAGCTGGAAATCAGCCGCTTTTTATTATTCTGTCGACTGTTGCAGCGACGGCGCAAAATGAAGAAGAAGAGGAAGAAAAGTTAAAGAAGAGGAAGAACAAGTTAAAGAAGAGGAAGAACAAGTTAAAGAAGAGGCAAGTTAAAGAAAAGATAGAAGAAGCTAAGAAAAACTTTAAGAAGCAGAAGAAGAAATCTAAAAAAATCGATCAATTGTTTTTATAGGTGTTTTTTTTTTATTCTGCGTTTATTTTTTGAACGTACATGGTTTAGAAATAGACAGAAGAAATGCATTGAATGCAACAACAAGAATTCAGAATACATATTGCACACGAATGTGTCGTTCGTTCGTTCGTTTGGCTGTCTGTTGGTCTCTTCCTCACACCCTGACTGCCTCTTTTCAAACACCGTGCACCACTGCACGATTTTAACTAACACAAGGGGCTTAGACGAGCTCAAGGGATGATGAAATCCACTTTGCATGTTGCAAGAATGACAATATTTGCACCGGCTGCTGGCTGACTGCCTGCCTGATGACAGACGGACGAACGTACAGACCGAGAGACATACAGACAGACGGACGGACGCACGAACCAGCAGGGATTCCAAACATGGCGGCTGCTGCTGTTTTTCTTGCACCGCCACCTACAGCTCCAGCAGCAACACCTTCTTCTAGTACGTTTTTCAACTCTTCGTTTTTAGCTATTACTTCGCCACCTATTACTTCTTTAGCTATTCATCTATTACTTCTTCTTCATCTCCTACTTCTTAACCCATAAATTCTATACCCACGAAATTTTCACCTACCAAATGCTTCATCTACTACTTCCCCTTTTGCATTCTCATCTACTCACCACCCGCTTCTACTTCTGTAACTTTTCCTTTTCTCTTAGGTGCTTCCATTTCTTTGCAGCGAATGCCGTAGGTGGTAAGGTGCAACCAAAAGTATTGCCCGCTCGCCCGGCCTTCTCCCTTCTGACGAAGTCGCATCGTTGTCGAAATTGCGGTTGGCAACACGATGCAGCACAAAAGCAAAATGTCTCCTCCGATATTTTTATGCCTGGCCCTGAAAGGGTTTGCTGACCCCCACCTCCTCGACACTATGGATTGTTTGAAAGCCAGTCGAAATAACAAACAGCGACCGGCCTTTTTAAGGGCTCTTTGGGAAGGCAGTAAGTAATGCTGGTTGGGAGGAATTGAGGAGGTCTTTTTTTAGAATTTGTGCAAAATGTAGCGATTCTTTTACAGGTTGTGTAATATAAATGAGGGGGGGCGAATGTGTTTTAACAATTTGGAGGTTGTTTTAAAAATGGTATGTATTATATTTTGTTTGCAGAGTCGGGTGCACATTTTAAGTTTATGGCAAATGAAAAAAAGGGGCTCAAAATGCGTGAATGCATAATTTTATGGGCTTACACATGTGGGGGCCGCCGGCTATTTTCAGCAATATTTTTTATGAATACATTAAAATGTAAATTAAATAAAACACAAAAAGTTTATTCATTAAAATACATAATTATGTGGAGGTTAAAGTGGAGATTTTATTTTGGTTTTTAGTTTTATATTTAGCATTGATTTATATAATTTAAATGTTGAACTTTTAAAGAAATATTTAAATTACAGATGATTTTAAAACTTCTATTAGTGCGGAAAACGATATTTTGTATTGAGAAATCGAATTAAAAATCATTTAATTAGAGGTTTTTATATAAATTTGAAAGAAATTGGCTCACAAACTGGAAAATAAACAATTTCATGTGTTGAGAAATTAAATTCGTGAATTCTATAATTTAATTGTTGAATTTTAAATGATATATATTAATTTTAGATGAATTTCTATTGCTATTCGTGCGGAAAACCATTTTTTACATTGAGAAATCGTATACAAAATCGATTTTAATTTAAAAACAAAAGAAATTCACTCGAATTCTGGAAAATAAACAATTTTTGTGTTGAGAAATTAAATACATGATTTTTATAATTTAATTGTTGATTTTTTAATGAAATATTTAAATTTCAGATGCGTTTAAATTGCTATTCGTTGAGAAAAAATCAAAAGAAATTCGATTTAAATCTGGAAAATATTTAATATTTATTTATACGAAAAGTCATATATTATATAAAAAATCAATTACTGTAAAAATTTTGGATTTCAGATGCATTTAAATTGCTATTCGTTGAGAAATCGAATCCAAAATTGTTTAATAAGAGGTTTTTCATAAAAAATCAAAAGAAATTCGATTTCAATCTGGAAAATATTTAATATTTATTTATATAAAAAGTCATATATTATATAAAAAAATCAATGACTATAAAAATTGTGGATGTATTTAGTGAAAATATTTCAATAATGTATTTTTCTTTATTTTACACTTTTAGAAATAAACATTTCTTGCAGCAAAATTCAATAGAAAACAAAAAGATTAATTACAAAAATTCAATAGAACACAAATTGTACTTAAATTAATTCCAAACGTAACCGACTCTATTGTTTGGAATAATTAAAAATACTTATTACAAAATACAGATAAATTCAGCAAAAATGTAAATTTCTTTTCAATTAGAATAAAAAAATTTCGCAAGCTCTATTGCAACAAAGAATAAAATAAATAATACTAAATAAACTTAGCACATTTCCGAGCTGCCTAATTTTGCAATAAATTAAATCGAAACAAATAAACAATTTAATGATGTACTAATTTATGCCATTTCGGTGATAACAACAAAACGTCCAACCAACCAAACAAACCAAACAAAAAAAAAAAAAAAAAACTGAACAGTTTGCATTTTAATTCATTGAATTAATATAACAGGCTATATAAACAAATATGACTCAATAACTGGAATAATAATTATAATATAATCAATTTCGACATGTGAAAAAAAACGGCAAGAACAAAATACTCTGTATTTATTATAAAATGTTTATCAGAAATTGTGCTGATGATGATTTCTACATGCATTTCCGTTTAGTATTATAATAAAATTATATTTTCAACAAATTTTATGATTTGTTCAACTATTATAAACGATTAAACAAATTCATTTAGTAAATGTAGCTTTAAAGATACACTAGGCATTGAAGGGTTAAAGTGAAATTTAAAATAAGGAGTAGATTTAAGAAATCTATTTTATTATTAGACAACTTGAATTAATATAATTATAAAATAAATTTAAAGCGTGATTTTAGCTATTTATATTAAAAACTATTAAATTTAATATATAGATACTATTGAAAAATACCTTTTTTTTAATAAAAAAGAGATAAGTGCTATGAACAGCGATTTTATCATAATATTAAATAGAGCAATTCAAACAATTTCAGCGATTTTTCTTAAAACAAAAAACTTTTGACGTTTCCTGTTTATTATACAGAAAAATTACCATACAATTTATAGTTTTTTTATATTATTTCAATAGTTTTTCGTAATTCAAATAAATTTATAGTATAAACTATACTTTCAAACAGCAAATACCATTAATTTTGATAAATTTAGTGAATAAACTATACTTTCAAACAGCAAATACCATTAATTTTGATAAATTTAGTGTATAAACTATACTTTCAAACAGCAAATACCATTAATTTTGATAAATTTAGTGAATAAACTATATTTTCAAACAGCAAATACCATTAACACTATAAATTACTATTGAAAAAGTTTAAATTTTTAAGTTTTTAGCTAAACTTATTTTTTAAAAACTATTTATCAATAATAAAATTTTCTTGAGTGCATATATTCTGTATTATTAACGGTTAAATTATAATATAACCAAAAAAAATGCATATTTTATTAAATTAAAATTACGTTTGCTGTTTATAAATAGCGTTTTTTTTTTTATTTAAAATATATTCTTTTGCCAAAGAATTAATTTCAACGGATGTAATGAGTGTACGGTCGTTTTTTTTTTTTTTTGTTTTTTTTGAAAAGGCAGGTTTTAACGGAAGCCGGCTTTACGCACGATTAACGGCACCGGCACAGAGGCAAAGTAAGACACAGAAAATGAATGGGTGGCGTTAAGGCTGCATTCGACAAAGCGTAAATTTAATTCGGGGAAGTGTTTTTCAAAATAAAATATATAGAACAGAGGTAAAAAAAAAAATAAAGATTGTGCATAGCAATTAAAGAGAAAGAAGTTGTATACATTGTAAACTTTTGAATCATATAAAAAGTGGAATTATAACAAATGTTTAAAATTTTTGAATACAAAAAAAATCGAGAAAAGACGAAAAATTAAAAATGTTTAATATATTTTTTTTTAAATATTAAGGAAATTCATATCATAAATATCGTAAATAATGCAAATACCGTAAATACACCCAGAAAAAAATTCCATCAAATCCCATTAAAATCGGTCAATAGGACAATTATTGATTTAATAGTACACAAAAAATAAAAATTTTCATATAAACTCAATGGCAATGTCATGGTATTTTCTAGTATTTAATGGTATTTTCCGATTAAAATAATAATTTAGCCTATTGAATATTTTTAATAGTACAAAACTGTTATTTATATAGTATTTTTTGAGTATATTTTACGAGAAAAGTCGAAACATTACAAATGTTTAATAATTTTTTAAAAAATATACCTATTAAGGGAATTCATATCATAATTATCGTAAATAATGGAAATTTCGTAAATAATAGAAATTTACGCAAAATTTGTATGAGAATATTTTACGAGTAATTTATAAATTTATCTTTATAATGAACGAAAAGCCACCGTTGTAGAACGAAAAGTCACCAAATACATTTTTATGAAAAACTTAAATTTCCAGTTTGTTGATTAATAGTATAAAAAGTAATTGATGCATTTTTAAAGTTGAACTATCAATTGATAGATTAACATTTTCTTGTCATTTGGTACAAATTTTGAGCTCATTGATCAAAAATTGAAAGATATATACAGGTTTTTGTACACCCAGAAAAAAATTCCCTCAAATCCCATTAAAATTGATCAATAGGACAATTATTGATTTAATAGTATACAAAAAATAAATCTTTTCATATAAACTCAATGGCAATGTCATGGTATTTTCTAGTATTTAATGGTATTTTCCGATTAAAATAATAATTTATCCTATTGACTATTTTTAATAGTAAAAAACTATTATTTATATAGTATTTTTTTCTGGGTGTACATAGAAACAATTGGCATTTTGAAAATGTAGTTGTTGACTTTTAGTTCTACATCTTTTAGTTCCAAATTTTTAAAATATAAATTAGGCAAAGTCCTAAGAAATACCTAAAGTGTGTTCAAGTCAAATTACGCTTTTTACGATATTTGAAATTTACGCGTGTAATATGAATCCCCTTATTAATTAATGGCAATGTAATGAAAAGAAATATCATTTTTGATTTGTTTGTTTAGACCAATTTTTGAATTGTTTAGTTTTTAGATTTGACGGCTTTTTTGGTTGATAGACTTAAATGCAAATTTAAACGAATTTATTTCATAATTTTCTGCTACGTTTCGGTTATTATTTTCCAGCTTCCTCAGCGAAATTTTTATTGAAGTTTTGTTTTACGTTACATTTAAATTTTAATATTGCATTTTATTCGACTTTACAACACAAATTGTCAATAATTAATTGTCAATAATTAACATAACATATTTATTAACATATAAATATTAAAACTAAGAAAATATTGTCAAGTGCGAACTAAAGTTAAACAGAAAATAGTTTTTAATAATTCAAAGAAAGAGCAACGAATAATTTCGAAGGATTTTTGAAAGCAAAACCAATATTAGTTAATAGAATATAATAAATAATTTAAATACTATATGAATTAATAACAGTAGACGAAATATGCACAAATTGAGTTATTAACATCATCGTAATCTTGATATACGAATCCATTTTGTGTCAAATTTTGATAATGAGTGCTTCTAATAGTTGCTGAGAGAATAGCACACCACATATCGTCGTTGTAGAATGAAAAGTCACCAAATACATTTTCAAAATGCCAAATATTCAATTACAAAAATCTTTATAAAACTGTAAATTTTCGATAATCTCAATTTTTTTTACCACAGGATAAGAAAATGTAAATCTATCAATTGATATTTCAACTTTAAAAATGTAACAATAACTTTGTATAATATTAATCTAATCAGCAAACTCGAAATTTAAGTTTTTCATAAAAATATATTTGGTGACTTTTCGTTCTACAACGACGATATATTCCTCTTTATTATTTGTTCATTTTTATACAAAGATGTGCAGCGAATAATTTTCTAACAGTTGCATTTTGCAAACATTTATTTAATTTAAGTTTTTTTTTTTAATTTGCAGAAATGATTTCTATACATTTTTAAAGTTAATTTTCGGCATCAATTGTAAAGTTTAAAAGTGCTCTCCTGAATAGTTCAAAAAATATGCCTATGCTTTTATTTCATATTGTAACAGCAGATATATTGTCGTTGTTTTAGTAAAAATAACTAATTATATTTTAGATGGATATTTTAATAATTGTTTTACAAACATATTTTTTAACCAACAGTTTCTAATCCTTGATAACATGTTAAACTTCGGATTGGTCCTACAACTTTTTGAATTTATCAATTAGCTTTTATAATATTATTCAATAAACTTACAAAAAGGTGTATAAACTTTAAAATGATTCAGTTTGCATAAATTCTAATTTTCATAAAATATAAAGGTACTTTTACGATTTAATAGAATTTCGATCGGAAGTAGAAACATATTGGAATAATTAAAAATAAATGTTGATGAAATATATTAAAAATTCATAATTGAAATTATGCACAATTAATTTTAGGAAGAAGTTTAAATTAATTAAACTACACAATTCTAATTGGAATTCGATTGAAATAGTATTATTTTTATCTCGAAAATTCGAATTTTCGTACAGCAGAATAACAAATTCGTCTGGATTGAAATTTGAATACCATTTTGATAGGAAGTTGACGTATGCCGAAATCATTGAAAATAAATATTGAAAAAATATAATAAATGAATGTATAATTAAATTTTAAATTAAATATGGTTGGAATTTCTTTAAACGATTTGAATACAATTTTTTTTTTTTTGAAAAATAGAATTCTGTATAAAAAAAAATACAAATTATATGGAATTCAAATTTCAATTTCAAGAGCTGGAACATGCCCGCATATGCAAAATATCAATTCAAACTTAAAAAGATTTTCTTTTTAAGTTTTATTTCGAAAAACTGAATTCAGAAACTCAAATGCGATTGTATGGAAATTATAGCTCAATTTTAATTAATTGAAAAATTATATTTTATAAGAAATGTAAAAAAAATCAAAAAAGAATTAAAAAAACGATTTTAAAAAATTAATAAAAAAAGAATAATAAAAAAACATAAAAAAATGTTTAAAATTAATAAAAATATTAAAAAAATTTTTGAATATTGAAAAAAAAATATATAAAAAAATCATAAAAAAAAAAGATTTTAAATTAATAAATATTAAAAAAAAAAATTGAATAGTGAAGTTATTTTTGATTAATTGAAAATATAAATATAATTAAGAAATATAAAAAAAATCAAAAAAGAATAAAAAAAACGATTTTAAAAAATTAATAAAAAAAGAATAATAAAAAAACATAAAAAAATGTTTAAAATTAATAAAAATATTTAAAAAATTTTTGAATATTGAAAAAAAAAATATAAAAAAAATGATAAAAAAAAAAAGATTTTAAATTACATAAAAAAAATCAAAAAAGAATTAAAAAAACGATTTTAAAAAATTAATAAAAAAAGAATAATAAGAAAAAACATAAAAAATTTTTAAAATTAATAAAAATATTTAAAAAAAATTTTGAATATTGAAAAAAAATATATAAAAAAATCATAAATAAGATTTTAAATTAATAAATATAAAAAAAAAAATTGAATGGTGAAGTTTATTTTGATATATAAAAAACATAAAAAGCCAATTTTAGTAAAAGCCTAAAATAATGAATATAAAAGTTTTTGAAATAAACTAATTTTGAATTAATACAAAAATTGTGAAAAATGACAAATTTAATGCACAAACTGAACAATAGAATATGACGAAGGTATACATTACAAAAAACCTCTTGTTACCCAGAACAAAGTAATTATAATAATTAATAAAAAAATTTAATTTTTTTTTAAATATTAAAAAGAAAAATAAAGTAAAATAATAATGAGCAAAAAATGTATTTGAAATAAACTATTTTTAAATTATAAGAAAAAGCGTAAAATAGTATTGAACAAAAAATGTATTTGAAATAAACTAATTTTGAATTATAAGAAAAAGCGTAAAATAATATTGAAAAAAAAAAAAAATAAATAATTTGAAATAAATTAATTTCAAATTGTAAAAAAAATCATGAAAAAATCACAAAATGAATTTGTAAATTGAATAAAATAAATTATTTTTGAATTATAAGAAAAAGCGTAAAATAATATTGAACAAAAAAAGGTATTTGAAATAAATTAATTTTGAATTATAAGAAAAAGCGTCAAATAATATTGAAAAAAAATAATAATAATTTGAAATAAATAAATTTCAAATTGTAAAAAAATCACAAAATTAATTTGTAAATTGAATGAAATAAATTATTTTTGAATTATAAGAAAAATCGTAAAATAATATTGAACAAAAAGGGTATTTGAAATAAATTAATTTTGAATTTTAAGAAATAGCGAAAAATTATACTGAACGAAGAAAAGAAGTATTTGAAATAAATTTCAAATTATAAAAAACAAAAATCATGAATAAATCACAAAATGAATTTGTAAATTGAATAAAATAAATTATTTTTGAATTATAAGAAAAAGCGTAAAATAATATTGAACAAAAAAAGGTATTTGAAATAAATTAATTTTGAATTATAAGAAAAAGCGTCAAATAATATTGAAAAAAAATAATAATAATTTGAAATAAATAAATTTCAAATTGTAAAAAAATCACAAAATTAATTTGTAAATTGAATGAAATAAATTATTTTTGAATTATAAGAAAAATCGTAAAATAATATTGAACAAAAAGGGTATTTGAAATAAATTAATTTTGAATTTTAAGAAATAGCGAAAAATTATACTGAACGAAGAAAAGAAGTATTTGAAATAAATTTCAAATTATAAAAAACAAAAATCATGAAAAAATCCCAAAATGAATTTGTAAATTGAATAAAATAAATTATTTTTGAATTATAAGAAAGAGCGTAAAATAATATTAAACAAAAAAGGTATTTTAAATAAATTAATTTTGAATTTTAAGAAATAGCGTAAAATTATATTGAACGAAGAAAAGAAGTATTTGAAATAAATTTCAAATTATAAAAAACAAAAATCATGAAAAAATCACAAATTTAATACGCAAACTAAAAAAAATCGCTTTTGCCGCCGGTAAAAATCACAAAAACCTCAAAACTTAAGTCAAATATAAAATATTCAAACACCTACCTTTCACTTTGTTGGAACCGATGACACCGAATTGTCCCTGGAACTGATGATTCTGCACTGAAAGCACTTCCATTTTCATGAGTAACTCCTCGAAAACTCTGTCAATTTGGACGATGTTGTCCGCCTCGACGTCGAACTCCGTGCTGGTAGCGGCTTCGATGGCTGGACTGGGCGCGGCGGAGCAGCTACACGAGCCGACTCCTCCAACTTTAAATGTGAAGAATTATTTTAAAATTGATGTGGCGACTACTGCTGCGCAAGCAGTTGATGCGGTATCCAAAATTATTATTGTAGTTGCTTTGCATGTATGTGCAGTAGTAGTAGTTGTAACTTTTGTTTTATTATTAAAAATAATTAATAGAAAAAAATGCACTTTTTTAAATCACTTTTGTCGCTTTTCTTCAAACACTTGACATCATTTTAATCACAATTTATATTCGCTGCTTTTTTTTTTTGTTAATTTACAAAAACAACAACGACGAACATCATTTAACGACGAATATCAATTACTCGTTGTCAGTAAAGGTAACGAGAAGGTGGTGAAGCAGATGGAGATGGCAACGAAGACGACTACGAGGATGCTGTCGTTCGTTGTGCTGTTGTTGTATTTAGAAGGAGAAGGCGGCGGCGACACTCGTTGCAACTGCATTAAAAAGACAACCACAAAGCTAGTTGTTCTACTCGTTGTGCAATGCTGCTACTTATTGTTGTTGCAAAAATTTGTTATCCTAGGTCAAGTTTAGCACATTCGCTGCTGCAGTTGGGGGCCGCGCCACCACTTCGTTTTTTCTTTAAACAACTGCTGTCTGCTGCTACTGCTCCATCGACGACTACTCTACTCTTTCCGAGTTGATTTGATTATTCCTTTATTTAATTTTTTTGTTGTTTGTTCACAGCACTTAAAATATCACGAATCGCGTTGCTTCAACGAGTGCTTTTTGTATGTGTCGTGTAGTTGTTGTTGTTGCGCCCCGTTGATGTTGCGATTTCTACAGGACGTGTTTCAATTAATACGGCTTCAAAAAAATTCAAAAAAAAAAAACAAAAAAATGGCATTTATGAAATTTTTTTCAGCTGATTTTTTTTTTAAATGTTTTTGCTTTTACTTTTTTTCTTTAATTTTATTTTTTTTTTGTTACAACTGCTTTTGTGTTCTACGCTCTCTGATATTCGCAGCACGACTTAACTTTGCGGTTTTAGTTATAGATTTTTGTATTTTTTTTGTTTATTAGAAAAATTGTTACAAAAAATATTTTAAACGTTTTATTTCACGCGTTTTTCGTAGTGTGCCTTTTGTTTAAAGATTTGTGTAATATGTGTTTTTTTTTTTCAATATATTTTTTTGGGGAGGGCGGGGGTTCAAAGGTTGCAGTGCTTTTTTTTTATTTTTTATAGCTTTGAGATTTTTTGAAAATTTAATTTTCTGCTTTATTGATGTGAGAAGTGATTTGGATTGGTGTGTGTGTGTTTTGTGGATATGAACTGTTCCTGCTTTTTTGTATTTTGTGGTCGCGCGGGGAACGAAGATGTTGCGAATACCAGCAGTGTTTCAAAGCTACTATTCCGGCCGGTCTGTGTGCAGCCGCTTTTATAGCCTGCGTTGTCGTCAGGCAGCGCCGCAGCAGCAGCGCCGGCTATGCGAGAAGAAGCGAAAAGACAAAGAGCCAAAGCAGGCAGTCCGTCCACCAAAGAGCGCAGGCCAGTGAGAGCGCAGCGCGCACTTATGATAGAGAGCGCACAAAGCGAGTGAGTCGAATCAACGAGAAACGAAAAGTCGTCGCACAATTATTCGTTTGTCGTTCATCGCCGTTCGTTCGTTCGTTGCTGTGCAAAGTAAAAAAGTAAATATGCAAAACATATGTTTTTCCATTTACAGCACTCTATGTATTTGCGGCTTTTGCATGCATCTTCCCCACAACCCTCGGAAAACCATGTAAAATTCATCTTACAGTGGCAGTCGAATCGCATTTATCAGCTGTTTTGTCGCTCTCTCATTTTCCCCAAATATTGCTGATTTTTTCCATAGACGAACGACACAACGACAGGCAGTCAGTGGCAGCGACAGAGACGTTGGTAACGACGACGACGACAACGACGGACGTAGCAAACGCAGCAGGCAGCAATATGCAAGAAACAGAAGAAGAGGAGAAGGAGAAAAAAAGCAGAATTAACGCTGTAACTTGCAAGATACATAGGCCGGCACATATGCAGCCAGCAGCTACACATATTGACGTGTATTTAAATTTTTCTACTTTGTGCGTTTTATTTTTTTATTTTTTTTGGGTTTTGCTTAACTCTACTTGAAGCTTTTTTTTAAATTTTCTACGTTTTTTCTGTCAACCAAGCATAGAGTAGATCGCAAGTACCCTACACGGCGCACAGCCCAAGGATGGCAGCAGCCTGGACTTGTGGCGAAAGCGCGCGAGCGACCGAAAGCCGACGACCGGCGGCAGCGCTTTCAAAAACTTGGTTTTCGAGATAAGAACTGCAGTGTGATTCTTTTTTTGAAATGTGCATAGCAATAACAACAACATATAATAACAATTATATTTTATGATAAAAAAATACTCTTACTGGAGCTAATTTTTTTTTCTATAAAGTAAAATTTTTTTAGTTTTGATTTTCTTTTGATATTAAAATCACCTTTTTGCTTTTATTAGTGAAATGCCTCGCAAGATTTTGGGTTTGAAGACATTTTTTGAGAAATTCAATTCCCTGAATTCCGAAAAAATAAATATCAAAAATTTTGAATCCTTCAGTACCGCAAATATTTATAACCGGAATTGAAACTATAAGCGAAATAAAGGGTTTCGTTTTTATACAGGGTTTAAATTGTTTAAAAAATATAGTGGGAGAGACTGGGGTAAAGTGGGAAAGTACATTTGAAAGTACATCTTTCAGTACCGCCAGTATATTTATATCCGGGATTGTAACTGTAAGTGAAATAAAGGGTTTCGCAGGGTTTAAAATGTTTAAAAAATATAGTGGGGGAGTCTGTGGTAAAGTACATTTTAATATTTTTAAAAAATTCTTTTGAATTATTATTGATTCGTGATCAAATTTTTTGCATTAACAGAATACAATTTATATAAATTTTAATTGATTTTGGGGAGATTTTTCAAAACAGCTCATTTTTGGACCACTTGAAAAATTCTGGAGTAAAGTGGGAAATGTTACAAATTTTCCAAATAGGCAATTCATTTGTTATTTTCTTATTATTTCATGTTTACTTACAACATAAACAATTTAGAGGTATTTCAATATAAGTGGTCGAATCAGAGGTCACAATCGATCAATCATTCTCATTTCATGTGACAGACAGCATAGATATATAATTAATCTAAATTAGAAGTCTCATTGATCTAGCTCTTCCAGTTTTTCTATAATCGTGATTTCAACAGACAGACGGACATCGCTAAATCGACTAAAACAGGATATCGTCGGTGATACTGCAAAACCGCCTTTCCACATTTTCGAATACCTCTTACAGAAGAAACAAAACAATTTTCAGTCTCAATTAAGTATGTCATAACTTATAATTGCATTTATCTAATTTATCCGATTAAGATATCATTAAAAACCCGAATATAACACCAAATTAGGCGTAATTTTCACATGCAGTTAGGCGGTTTTGCAGTATCACCGACGATATGTTAACATCTGAATACAAAAGGCGTTCCAAATTGAATACATCTTTTCACTCTTAGTGTAGGGTATAAAAAATAAATTGTATTATTGTATATGTGCCAATTTTTTAATAGTCGTACCAAATTGTACAAAATTTTGATCGATCGTTGATTTTCAAACGAATTCCAATCGTCCAAGACACAAAATAATTTTAACAACTGAAATCGAAACCGTATCCGAAACCCCTTCGTTATAAAACAGTCGAACTAGTCGAAGTCGAAACCGAAACCCTTATTAGTTTTGGTTTCAAGCCCTGATCAACTAATCTCCACATTATAATAATAATAATAGTTTGGCACTACAGTCCTGTATAGAACTTCGGTCGAGCTCTCTCACCATTTTGAGCTGTGCGTGTTATATTTGTACTCAAAATGGTGAGACCTACAGTTTATTGCCTAATCCGAACGGCGGCTGAGAGCTTTTCATAGGCAATGTTTTACTGACGTAGGTTTGCCATTTACTGACGAGAGGTAGCGCGGTATAGAAAAATGTTTCTATGAAAAGATGTTGTTAGCCCCAGTCCAGGCTTGAACCGGGGACCTTACGGCTCGCAGTCCAACGCACTAACCACTGAGCTACCGCGGCTACTACATTAGCTGCGTTTTAATTCGGGGTCTTTAAAAGACACCTTTATTTCGGACATCCCCATCAAACATATGGGTATTTCCAGGTTCCCGTTTTCAGTTTATGATTTATGTGTTAATTGTTTATAAAAGTCCCAGAACATCTAAGTCGAAACCCTTATTAGTTTTCGTTTCAAGCCCTGATCAAGCCCTAATCGCCACATTAGCTGCGTTTTAATTCGGGCTCTAAAAAATACACTTTTATTTCGAACATCCCCATCAAACATATGGGCATTTCCAGGTTCCGGTTTTCAGTTTATGATTTATTTATTAATTGTATATAAAAGTCCCATACAAATATTTTGATTTCATTATAAAATGGACACTCTATGTATAAATATGTAAAGTAAAGTCTTCCAAAATGAAAAAACAAATGTATGTTCAAGTCTATAACTTTAAAACTAAACAAGATATTTGCTCATGTAAACATATTTTCTTTAGATCTAAATGTAAGCTTTCTATAAACAAAAGAATTTTAAAAATCGCATAACTTTTGGATTTTTTAAAATTTTTGAAAGATTTTTCATGAAAAAAATCTCAACTTTACTGATTTTTATCTTCATAAACATCAAAGATACAAACCCCAATTTTAAAAATTTAGTTCTATCAAGTTCTCTTAGTATAAAACTTTTTAAATTTTTAAAATGGGTTAAGTGGTTACGAAAATACTGAATTTCACCCGATTTAAGAGCGTTTATTTGATTTTTTTTTGTGCATGTAGTACTTAAATAGGACTAAACATATGCAAAAAATTAGATTACGGTAGATCAAAAGTTATAAAATAAATAATTGTCGTTTCGAACGGCACTAAAACGGAAGTAAATGTCGAGGTTCAAATGGATATTCCAATATGTAAGTGAATTTTGCGTACACATTATTTTTTTGAATTATTTTATAAAATAGCAGAAATCATGTGCTTTATTTGTATATTTACATATTGTTTGCAAAGATTATAGTTTTTTCATAATAAATCACAGAAAATCCCGGACGAGACAAATTTTTTTTATATTTTACTAAAAATACTTTTGCATACAAATATTTTTTTTTAATAACTTAGATAAATAGCTGATATAATTTAATTTATTTTTGTATATGGAAACTTTGTTCTTAAAGTTTATAGTATTTTTGTAATAAATCACAGAATAATTCCGGACGTTATGTATGTAAATTTTCACTACGATTTTTTGCTAAAAAATAATTTTATATCTGACAATATTAATAATAATTACTTCGAAATAAAAGGTTCTTTATGCTTTTTTTGGAATTTTTTTTTTGATGATTATTTACACTTTTGGTATTTAAATTTACGGACGGACACAGATTTAAACTAGCTGTTATATCGGCCCTTCATCTCGATTTATTTCTAATAATATTTCTTAAAGGTTGTTTTTAAATTTATAAAAAATTTTCAAAAGTTAGCATATCATTTGAAATATTATTTAGATTTTGTATAGACTTTTTGTTGTTTTCAAAAGTATTCAATACATTAAACATGATTCTCAGAAATTAGTCTAATATTAAACTATTTGACAAATATCTATTTAATGGGTTTCTTGAAAGTCTGTGTTGAACATTTTTTTGTCATCTTTAATAATTTCACAATTAAAATTATCTGAAATTCGGCGAAGCTGATGAAATCACTCAAATTATATCGTCGTTGTAGAACTAAAAGACACTAAATACATTTTTATGAAAATCTTAAATTTCAATTTTGTTGGTAATTATTGCAAAAAGTAATTGATGAATTTTTAAAGTTGAAATACCAATTGATAGATACACATTTTCTTATCATTTGGAACAAATATAAAGCTCATCGATCAAAAATTGAAAGATTTATAAAGATTTTTGTAAATGAACTTTTTGCATTTTGAAAATGTAGTTGGTGACTTTTAGTTCTACAATGACGAGATGAGGTGCTACGAGTTGCGCAACTTCCGAAGACATTCGGAAACTATTTTTATAAAAGAGAAACACATTTTTCTAAATGAATCATTTTAGATTTTCCCTAAATGCTGCGCATCTTGTTATTATCTAGTAATAATATACATTCAGAATGGAACAATAAAACAATTTAAATGTAATTAATAACTATATTTATTTTAATTAAGTTTATTTGGGTGGGTTTAGAAAACAATTTCCTAATATTAAGAAAATCGCAATTTGAAATAGAGTCAAGTTCCATTTTTATTTATTTTTTAAAAGAGCTGAAATATCAAATATTTTATATTTTGAAACAAATAAAATTGAACTTGCCGCGTTCTGAAGTTAAATTTTTCTTAATATTAAGAATATGTTTTCTGATGTGTGTTTGCTAAAAAGTTTTCACTTAAGTGTTTACATTATAAATGAATTCTGTCAGCGAAGCAATTAAATAAAAATTATAATTAATAATTCCAAGTGTTAAGAAGACTGATTGATTTTCAGCAAAAAAAACTGGTTAAAGATTAATTTTTTTATTATCAATAATTAAAATAAATCACAATATCTTCATTACTGTATATTTGTTGTATGGTTTATACAATTTAAAACTGTTTATTGTTTTTATTTTGAATAATTAATTAGTAGAAAAAATATATTACTGTTTTTTTAGTTTTTTATACTTTTTATATATATTGAACATTTTTAATTAATTTTTTAAATATATTTTTTACACTAAAAATTAATACAAATTCTATAATTAATTATCTTAGTTAATATTAATATAAAAAAAAAACTTTCTTTAAACAAAAAATATATATCGTCGGTGATACTGCAAAACCGCCTATCTACATTTTCGAATACCTCTTACATATGAATTTTACAGAAGAAACAAAACTATTTTCAGTCTCAATTCTGCACTTACTTCATACAAAAATGAGTATGTCATAACTTATTATGGCATTTATCTAATTTATCCGATCAACATATCATTAAAAACCCGATTATAACACAAAATTAGGCCTAATTGTCACATGCAGTTAGGGGGTTTTGCAGTATCACCGACGATATTATTTTAGCAGCGAAATTACTAAGGTCCCCTTTCATTATTACGCACGAACACAGACTACGAATGATGTAAAAATGACGTCAGCATTACCAACATTTCATGCTTTTCGACTTTAAAAAATTCACAATAGTTAAAAATTACCTCACTTTCGTCTATTCCCTAGTAGAAATTTTGGTAGGGCCATGGTCATGAAGTGATCATGTCATTATTTGAGATGATCGGGATATGACGAGGCCCATAATGTGCTTGTAACACAGTGTACTGATCATGTGCTTACCTCATTTACCTCATTTACCCGACAATTGCCTTGTCAGAGCCCGAGCATAATAGGGTTTCTCTCATTAAATCTCGATCATTGTCTGATGCTAATTTCGTTATGAGGAACAAATAATGTAGCTATGATCGGGAACATTGACTGTTTAGATAATGTAAACCCTGCTATGGTAAGCATGATAAGCGCATGCAAAGGCAATGATCATATTTTCTCTAATAGGGCTTACCCAACGTAAACCCGATCATTTCCCGATGGCGCATCGATCATATTTCTACTAGGGATAGCCGTCTATCGTATCGAAATACAGAAAATCGTTTTAAATACTTCGCTAATTAATTAAATTCCAATTACTTTTCATTTATTTTTATTTGATCAAGATAACTTTAAATTATTTGTTTAACTTATAAGTTGTAATTTTTTATTTATAAATTCTGATTTATATGGATTGAGATAAGAGAATTCTATTTTTGTAATACTATTTAAAGAAAAACATAAAAACACTTCTTATCGCTTCTTAACTCATTAAACTGATAGTAAACTTAAATATTTAGAGATACTTTCAGAGATTCGCTTATATTGAGACACTGTATACTAGCTCTATAATTTGTTTTTTTTTTGTTAAAAAACTTTTAATGCAATAATTATTTTATATAACAATATTTAATCTTTATTGGATTAAAAGATATACATATTATCTACTTAATAGTTTTATGCTATAAACGTTATGGTGAACTTTACAAAAATAAATGCAATGGTCTCCTAAATGGGGATGAGTATGACGAACAACATTTTTGCCGCTCAGCCCCCTGGAACCGACCAAAAATCGAAAACCGACCGAGGTCACAACTGGTTTTTGATTATAGCAAAGTGAACGGGGCAAACAAAATAAAAAAAGTCATGTCATGCGTAAAGTAGGAATAAAAATTTAAAAAAATATGAAAGTGGCCTCAATGTTACGTGGTTCCCCCTGAAATATCAAAAATCGTGTTTATTTTTAAAAATTTCATTTCCTGAAATAGGGGAGTGGCAAAATCAAATTTTAAAAATTTTTTAATCACCTCTCTTATTTTTTATTTAGCTTTAAAGCCTATTTTTCGCATTGTGTGACAATTTTTTTGTTTTGCCACGCCCACTTCGTAATAATCAAAAAACTTTTATGACTTCCCCTAGTAGAAATTTTGGTAGGGCCATGGTCATGAAGTGATCATGTCATTATTTGAGATGATCGGGATATGACGAGGCCCATAATGTCCTTGTAAAGCAGTGTCCTGATCATGACCTCATGATCAGTCAGTGTCCTGATACTGACCTCAGGCTATGATCATGTACTGATCGGGCAATTCCCCATTTTATTATTTACCCGATAATTGCCTTATCAGAGCCCGAGCATAATAGGGTTTCTCTTATTAATCTCGATCATTGTCTGATGCTAATTTCGTTATGAGGAACAAATAATGAGGCTATGATCTGGAACATTGACTATTCAGATAATGAAACCCTGCTATGGTAAGCATGATAAGGGCATGCAAAGGTAATGATCATATTTTCTCTAATAGGGCTTACCCAACGAAAACCTGATCATTTCCCGATGGCGCATCGGGCAAATTTCCACTAGGGTCGGTCAGTTTTCGATTTATGGACGATTCCATGGGGGCAGGCGACAACATTTTTTCGTTTTTCGACACTCTCCGCCCATTTTAAAGGGCTGTGGTTTTTTTTTTCGTTGAATGAAAAATATGAAATGAGAATGAAAATGAGATAAAAACTATTTTAATATTCTATATAAATATAAAAAATAGTTTTTATCTAATTTTTTTCATTCTCATTTTATATTTTTCATCAAACCCAGCCCCAGCTCTATAAAGTAAAGTTCTACCAACTTTTTTTACTAATTAAATTTTTTTCATCGCCTATATTTTCATTACTTTGCTAATCTTTTCTTTGTATTGTTTTGATTTTCTTGGGATTTTCTGTGTTATTCTTTACTTTTCTACTGTTTGGTTTTATTTGCTTTGGTATGTTTTATATGATTTTATTTGCTTTTCATTGAAGTTAACTTGATCTATGCGTTATGTCTGAGTTTTATCGGTACAAGAAATTTTTCGAAATTGGAACGAAGTCGATGAAAAAAATAATCAAAGTTTGAGATTGCTTCAAAAAGTATTGCGAATGTTGTAAAAAAAAAAATTGAATGTACGAGAAATTCAAAAAATTGTAATAAGGGCTCGGATTTTGATGACATGTCATTTTTATTTAATGCATTTGTCATTTTTAGGCTATTTTTTTAGTCGTTAGTTCATTTTTTTAAATTATTTCAAATTTTATATCATTATTTGTAGAATTTCGTAGATTTTTCTAGATATTAAGTAATTCTGAAGTAGAATTTGGCATATTTGGTCTATTTTTGTAGTGCTATTGTTGTCTTCATTACTTGCAACTCTGCAGTGGAGTTGAAACTAAAAATATGGCATCTCAAAATACTGTATTAAAAATATAAATAAAAATGTCTTTCAAATAAATACATTTGTATTTAATTTATGTTCAAATTATAGCTATTTGTTTTTAATACATTGATGTTTGTGTAAAACATTTTTGTTTGGCAAATAACTACACAATTTCACTGCATTACAGCAGAATTTGTATACATTTGTATAAAAAAGAACTAAATTTTGTCTTCATTTATACTTTCTCAAATATGTTGTTAACTTATTACATCTGATTTCAATTTTACTACATACTGTTTATATTTTACTTCAAGCAAAAGTTAAAATTTGATTACAAACTCATTTAATTTTACTACATTCTGCATTTATTTAAAATTCGAAAATATTTGTATCTCAAAAAAGTTTATTTTTTTTTATTTCACTTCAAGCTAAATAATAAAATTTTACTACATATGCAATAATTTTAAGTACATACTGTACTTATAATAAATTTAAAGTAAAACTTGAGAATGTTCGTTACCTATATCAATTCAATTGAAAAAATTAAATTATTTAAATATTGGTTAATTTAAATATGAAAATACTTGAAGTCCTATGAAAATCCGAGCCCAGATCGATATATTATTTATCGAAGTTATTCGAGAAAGTTTTGAGGCATCAGAGGTCTCCGAGACATGACAGATTGGGTTCAAATCTTTTATTTTTTTTTACTTGCTTGACATTGTATTTCTTTGTTTTAATTTGTTTTCTTTGCTTTTTTTTTGCTCATATATATATATATATATATATATATATATATATATATATATATATATATATATATATATATATATATATATATATATATTTATATATATATATTTTTATTTTTTTTTTTTTTTTGGAATATCGACTAAGATCCACAGCACTCAGACAGACTATATCCATTGTACTGTGAAATC